>JAKMXP010000008.1:0-1301157 GCA_022506055.1 Microbotryum violaceum | reverse complement strand
TCCAGCTGATCACCGGAGTGCCGAACGGTTCGAGCCGAGACGAAGCTGCTCGATGAAATGGCTCGAGTGCCGAGCCAGCCAAAAAGAGCGCCGAAGAGTCGAGCTGATCCCAAGAAAATGAGGGAATTCGGGTCAGGAGAAGTTGTGTTGGCGATGGCAGTATCGAATCACAAGCTTGTGGACTCGGGTGCACAGCGGTGTTTGAGCAAGTCGGTGCGAAGCTGAGATGGGCGACGTGCGAGTCGGATCTAGCGCGCCAACAACGTCGGGGCAGTGCTGTGAAACACAGATGAGTATTTGAAATGGCGTCAGTATTAAAGGGACTCGAGACGATGAAGACCCGGGTTGGAGAGGAGAGCATACCAGACTGAGGTCCTGATTGATCGAGCTGATCCGCCGGTGTGGATCCGAAGATCACGTGGGAGTGTCGAGCTAGGTGCGGCGACACAGATCAAGACGAGGTGAGGTGAATCGTGAGGATTCGAGAATGGGGCGATCGTGCGGTTGGCGCTCATGTTGAGTAAATCAGTTGATGACCGTAAGTCCATGGCGATCGAATGGAAGGTCGACGGTCGAGGCGGCCATCGCGAGGTGCGAGCGGACTGCTACTTCGCACGTCTTGGTGATGGGATGAGCACGGACAGGGGGCGAGATCGAGCTGGAGAGGTTTGCCCGTTCGGTCGGTTGATCACTCGATCGAATCAAAGGTCGATGACGGGTGTGAAGCTTCGAACGGGCATCGAGCAAATGCTCGCCGAGTGGTGCAACACAAGTTTAAACAGATTCCGAGCTTCCCGCGTCGATGAGACTCTTCGATGGTGCTGATGAAGGAGTCGCATCGTGATCGTAGAGTATGGTCGTGCGGTTCGGTGCGAAGCTCGGGATGCCAGCGAGTCGGCCAACGCGCGATCTGAACTAGAGTGATGAACAGCAAAGACAAACATGAGGTGAGCAAATGGGACGAGAGCTGAGGACTATCTGAATGAAGCGCTCACCACACCCATCGGTCGAGTAGCGAGCGGGCGTGCGGGGTGATTGAAGCGATGCGCTGACCGAGCTCGCGTCCGACCGAGCTCGCGTCCGACCGAGCTCGCCCAAGCAACGCATCGACGTAAGCTTGGACGCAGCTGAAAGTGACCACGCCCTCTCGTATCAATCTGCCCATCGTATCGTGCCCAAGATGACGAGGTTGGAGGTGTTGATAGTCTTGTCGTGCGACGTCGTACCGTGCCTGCGTCAGCCCGCACGAAGGGACACGTCGAGCGTCCGTCGAGAGTGGCCGAGCTGCATCTTGCCGATTGGGTGATGTGGGGAGAGCGTTGTGGTGTAGTGGGATCAGAGCTGAGTCGAGTCGGGTCGGGCGAGTGAGTGGCGAGAGGGAAAGGAGCGTTGGCGCGCGCGAGTCTGAAGTCGACTCGGACGGGCCTCAGACGAGGCCACAACGACGAGTAAAATTGGGTATACTGAAAAAACAACGCAGAATAGCACAAATCAAGCGTATACAAGCCAGCTGTGATCGTGACAGAGTTGCAGTAAACTTATCAACGTCTACAAGTCCTCAAGTCTGCCGTGGCTCAGCTCTAACGATACGCCGAAGCCCGAAATGGGCCATTTCGGATCCGATCTCGGTTCAGCGCTCTGGGCTCAGGCTTACTCGGTGCACGAAGTTTCACGCTGCACTGCCATCTCGCAATGCACGAGCGATTCCCCGTGCACCTCGATTTGGCGGTTTTTGACTTGTGCCGCCCTTCAGCGTCGAAAAAGTGGATTTTGGCAGTGCACGAGCAATTCCCCGTGCACTGCGATTTGGCGATTTTCGAGCCGTGCCGCCCTCCAGCGTCGAAAAAGTGGATTTTAGCAGTGCACGAGCAATCGACCGTGCACCTCGATTTGGCGGTTTTGCCGAATAAGTGGATTTCAGCGGTGCACGAGCAATTGACCGTGCACCTCGATTTGGCGGTTTTTGGCTCGTGCCACCCTTCAGAGTCGAAAAAGTGGATTTCAGCGGTGCACGAGCAATTCCCCCTGCACTGTCAATTTTCATTTTCACTGGGGATTTGGGGTTCTATTCCAAAACGTATCCCGGAATTGGGCGGTACGGGGGGGGGGTTCATTCCATATAGACTTTTCATTTCCTCCTTTGTTCTCTCTCTCCTTCCAGCCTCAACCTCCGTCCAGAAGCACGATTCTCGCCGAACCGGTAGGAGCTAAGGTCCATTCAGCTCGGGGTGCTCTCGAGTCCAACTACGACGCTGACGAGATGAACGAGATGACGAGCGTCGAGCGTTGCGCATTGCAGATGAACCAGAGGGAAAGTGCGTACAAAATATAAAACAAGCATAGAAGAGAGAGAAAAACAGAGACCTCAGAAGGAGGAGGAGAGAAAAGATTCACACTCGGAGTTTGAGATACGATCGTCCCCAATCAACGAAGCAAACAGGGCCATTGTTGGGTCGAACCAGTACGTTGCCGGCCCTGACATCATTGTGGATGATGCCGAGTTCCCTGAAAGCCGCCTCGATCTCCCTGCACCTCCCGTAGAAAAAAGAAAAAAAAATCAGAGGGTCAGGAATCCGCGCGGCCTCTTGACCAACTTGCACATGGCTGGATCAGTGCGCCGCCCTGCAGGAACTTACCACAGTTCGCCCGGCGATCCGTAGAAGTCGAGCTCGTTCATCGTTTTGCCCACGTTCTCAAGCACCATGGCGTATCCGTTGCCATTCGTCCTTCGATATGTGCCGTGATATTGCGGGACATGTTTTCGAAGATGCTCGGGGAGGTGGGGCAAGACGTGCTGGTAAAACAGCGTCTCGCGGATGACCGAGCCGACGTAACTACACGTCACGAGCTTGAGAAAGTACGTCGTGTTCGGAGCAGGGTGATCAAGAAGGGGTGCCTCGGCTTTGGCCGATGAGCACAAAGGTCGGTTGACTCGCACCACCTTCGCAAGCCACCCTCCGGCAGTACTTCCTGTCCCGACCTCCTTCTCCAGACAAAGATCCGCAGTGGGCTCGAACCGATCCAAGAGTTCGAGGGGGATTCGATCGTCCTCGAGTTCTTCCCGGGGGTCTTCGGACAGCCACCGCAAAACCACATCGGACAGATGGAGGCCCCGAATAAAATCGCTCGCTGGAGAAGGCTTTGACGGCAGACGGGACGCAAGGGGCGAGTCGGAAGCAACCGAAGAGACGATATCAAACCCGATCTCGACCAACTCCACGCGGCTCGTGCCCGTGTACGACTGCGCAAGAGCAGGAAGTGAACAATCCTTTTTGTGAGCTGGCCTACCAGGGCTAGGACGGAAGCAGCAGGGCAGAGCACATGACGCACCATCATAGACCAGTACGCGCTCGACAAGCTGGCCTTGATCACGAACCCGCGATCTTGAACTATGGTGATCGATTTCGACGGGAGGCCCGAGCTGGAGAGCGGCGAGGTCGCAGGACTCCAATCCGTCGATGCAGGAGGGGACGTAAAGATGCGACTGACAGGCGTCAACGGGTCGGATGAGGGATCACTTTGCAACCCTACGGAGATGGGCGGGGTGACCGGTCGATTCGAGGGGTTGCTTTGAGCTCGCGGTGGTTGGCCTGCCAGTCGCCCCGAAGAACGAACACCGGTGGCTTCGGTCGAAGTCTTCGAGGCTTTTTGGACCCGCGGGGAGGGTTCATAGTTAGGGTCCGAGTCCGGATTGGAGCGACGACGAGGCAGATTCGGAGGTTGAACTTGAGGATTGAGCAGTGTATCGATGACGGCTTGGTCCGGCTTGGGCACTTCGACAACGGCTGTGAAAGCCAGGGCGATGAAGGACACGATGAGTGACCGTTGTGGAAGATCGGCGCCAAGTGTTTCGGCCGCGTCTGGGTTCAAGGTCGTCGGAGAGGGCTCTACCCATCGAGCCAGTTCTTGTAGAATCAGGCCGTACCTGGCCTTGAAGGGCGGTGCCGGTGAGTACGCGGTCGCAGCCGAGATTGAGGCAGACGCCGCTGAGGTCGACGCTACGGGATCGCTTGCCGTTGCAGCATGCGTCGACTGGTGCTGGACTGTGGGCGGGCGAATGGCCAAAGCAAGACCGCATGATCGCATGCGTCAGTGGGGCCCGGAAAGTTTCGACAGGTTTTGGTGAGTTCAAATCTACGACGTACCCAGTTCACCAATCTGGAAGAACGGAACCGACAGCAGCAAAAAGAATCGACTGTTGCAGGAGACGCATTGGATAATGGCCTACACGAGGATGAAAAATGAGAAATGAGTAAACACAGAGCCCCAATATTCGAGGCCGGATCGAGAAAGCGTATGTCCAAGCCTGCAAGATGCATGCCTCACCTTGGTCGCCACAGCATCTGCACCCTTCGACTTTTCTTCCTCTAGTTTCTGAAGTGGCACTGGGGCCCCGTGGTCGAGTATGGGAATATGCGAGAGGGCGCCCTCCTGGCGTACCTTGGCCAAGCTATGATGTACGTTGTCCCGCTTGTATTCGATCGAGATACTTGAAACGACGTCGCCAGCCTCAAGTTCAATGTAGACAACAGCATCGCCCTGCGTGCGGAGAGCACTTTCAGGTTCGCCCAGTCGAACCGAATAGCGGGGTCTCGTCGCGGAGGTCGATGCGGAAGCGGAAGAAGCTCCGACGGCCTCGGTGATCGCGGCATAATGGTTGAGCAGCGCCGCCGTTGCAGATCGTAGACCGCTAGCGAAGAGGTCTACGAACGAAATCTCGACGTCGTGCTCGCTCTTCCGAGGCATCCGGCTGCGAGGAGCATTGCTGATGGCGTCCAGCTCCTCGCGGAACAGGTCCAGCAATGAGGGGTGTTGCTCGAGTATATCGAAGAAAGAGCTGAGAACCCTGACGCCAGGTGACGCGGGTGAGTCCCATTTCAATCCTCCCAGCCGGGCGACGCAATCGTAGGCGGTCGTCCCAGCCTCGGCTTGAACGCGCGTGGCAGTTGAGTGACACGCTCCGTCGTGGTCCGGTGGCGGGAGAAACCAGCTGGATGGAACACAAGTTGCGAGGAGTTGATCGAGCGTTGGTGGCCGAGAGTTGGTGGAAACAATCGGCGTCGCTTCGTTGGAAGAAGCCATACAGAGCGAGATGCTGGAGGTGATCAGGCCCCAAGTGGACGGCGGGAAGTGAAGAGGGCCCCGGCGGGCGCGGCCAGGTACCGCCCCGATTTTTTTCTCCATTCTCCATGGCCGGTTGCCAAAGGCGACCAACGGGCGCGCCGAGCGAGTCGAAAGGCGAGTGCGGTGTGAATCACTCCCTCTTACTAGAACCAACTATTCTCGCTCGCAACATCGCCTGTTGCTCGCTCGACATTCCATATTTTTTTTCTTTCCACGTCAACAAACCGCTTCTCCCCACACTTTCGTTTCAACACGAACAAGTGTCCCACCTGCAGTGCGGCGATCTCCATACCCATGTCGGACATCAATCTCGGAGGCGGCGAGAACCTCGCCCCACCCCCCGGTGGTGCTGGTGGTGCTGGTGGTGCTGGTGGTGCTTGCGGAGCGGACTTGGTAGCCTGATTCGGTCGCGAACTCTACAGGAGTTTTTAGGCAGGGGCATCGGACTCCCACATGAAGTCTTTCAGTTCCTACAACGTGACTACGTCCCACTCTCGTGCCAGTTTGGTTTTGGCCTACACGGGGCGGTCAGGCTGCAAGCATGAGGCTCAGCGCCAAACGAACGATGATATCGACACGCTCGCCCAGCACCGGCAGGTGAACAGCAGTGGTGACGTTCGGATCGCTGGCAACCATGATATAAGTCGGGATCTCGCTCGAGAATGGCAAGGAGATGGGCCACAGCGCCGTCGTAAGCCTCGGGCGGCATGGACGTTTTAGACTGACGGGATTTTGGTGCGGGGCTAGGGGTTTCATTTTGTTGGTTCGAGGCCACGCGTTTGTTACATGGGCCAGGACAACAAACCTGATACATTTCCAAAAACAACACTCCTATGAGCAAAACATGAATGATGTAAGGGCCCTCCCAGATTACGACTTAGGCCAGAAACTCTGCGCAGTCGAGCCGAATGAAGGCACCGCTGGCGCAGTCCTATTTCCAGCCTGGAATTATACTGGAACGGACGGAAGTTGACCTGGGGTATCTATTGCAATAATTTAAACTAACAATGACCAACAATGCTTAAGCCCAAAGCAAAGGTAGTCACTTCAGAGCAAGGGAAGCAGCTGCTCAATGTCCGAGATGATGGACTCGTGCGACATCGCCTTGGATGGACCCCACAACTCCCCCAGTTCGGAATCTTCCTCAGCTACCTCGAGACCAAGGAACCGGCTATCGAGGCCGCAATTGCGTCTCAAGATGTCAAGAAGTAGCTGAATATTGGTCCATCGATGTGCGCAACCTTCGAGTACAGATCTGTAAGCTTTGTCCATGCGAAGCTTTTCTTTGATACCATAGACTCTGCGCGCAGATGGTTCGTTCCAGTCCCCCCAGATAGCTTGACCCTTTGGCGTCATCACGAGGACTTTCTCGTCACCCTGGTACGGCTCGCGGAACGAAACTTCCATCACGACGTAGAAAAGCGACTCGATGTCGTGCCATCGTTCGTGGACAACACCGAGCGGCTCATTCGGTTGGGCGAGGATCGAGCAGGCGAGGTAGGGCCAGGTGCCCTGTAAGACGTCGCATAGTCCAAAGATTAGTGCTTGTCGGAAACTTCATTCGGAGAAACATACAGAGGGGAGAACGCACGGATCGTATTCTATGGTGCAGCTCGGTGCAGAGTCGATCATGCGGGACGGCGAGGTGATAGTCGATAAGGACGCCGAAACCGTCGCGGTCGATGACGACATTGCCGTACGAAATATCCCGGTGAATATACCCCAGCCTGTAGAGGTTTCGGTGTCCTGCAATGTCGTGGGAAGGGGCGTGTCGGCTAGGGAGCGCAAACGCAACGCCGCCCAGTTGATCCCTGTGCTCACCTTTGACGACTCCAAGTACGGCCTGGGCGAGTTCCCTGGTCGTGGTCGCCGTGTTAAGGGGCCGATAACACTGTCGGTGGAAGACCACCTCCAGTGCCCGGGGCCCGATACCATCGAAACTTTCATCGTCGCCGAAGAAGGTCGGAAGCGTGCGGAAGTCGTCCCGGTAGATGCCGGCGCTAAGGCTTAAACCCTCGGTGTCGATACGCGACGCAGCGTGCATCTTGCGACGTAGGGCAATCGCATCGTCGAGGCGGGATCGCTCAACCCATGCGACTGTCATGGCGTACTCGGTGGCAGGTGTAGGCAAGGTGATCGACGTGGGGTCGACAGGCACGTGTCTTGCGGTAACGCGGAAAGCGGAGGTTGCACGACCCAAGCAGCTTTGGCGTCGGAAGAAAAGCTCCTGGATCTCGAGATCTGAGATATCGCCGAGCCCGGACTCAAAGTCGTGGACGCGGGGTGGGAGAAACTTGTCCGAGACAACAAAACTGCCGAAAGCATCGTCGACCTCGTTCGTCGAAGCCAGCATCCCGAGCCCCTACAGCCTCACGTGCACGCCTGGGTCGTCCCGCTCGAGTGGTGTCGTGGTTGATAGGCCCGCGCGTCGGCGTCAACGGGGTGCGACGCGACGAGCTGGGCAGGTGGGTGGTGGCGGCTTGGGCGGGCGGCGCGAGAGCAGACGTGCCAACCGACTGGCGAGAGCTGGCGAGAGCGCGCGCGTCTGACGCAAAGTTCGTCCAACACGGTGCCGATGACACGCTCAGGCGCTTGCCTCCGCCTCGTCTTCAACCTCGACCTCGACCTTCGTGGCAACAAACTTGGCCGCGACATCGAGCTCAAGCCCAAGTAGTCTTGACGCAGCTTCAACATCCGCAGCCCGCCAGCTTCCTTCGACGTCTGACACGACGACCTTGCAGCAGTGAGGGACGCGCTCGCACGCTAAAGTTGTAAAGTTGTAGCCTCCGCCTCATCTTTGGCCTCGACCCCAGTGGCACCCAAGCTCAAGCGCAAGTAGTCTCGACGCAGCCTCCACATCCGTGACCCCCGACACGTACTACCTTGCGGCCGTGAGGGACGCGCACCCTACTGGGCACGACAGCGACTACAGCAACCGCAAGCGCAGCAAGGAACGCAACCGCAAACCCAGCGTCGGGCTCTCTACCAACGGCATATTTAGCCTACGCGCCTCCTCGGTATCGCACTCGTCGAGTCACTCGACGGGAGACGGCCTCGGGAGAGCGAGCATCCGCCAGAGCCAAGAGGATCTCCAAGGCGGTCCTGATGAACCAAAAATACAGTCCGGCCCTCGAGGCCTACTTCTTCAGCCCGCCGACCCCTGAGGAGCGAGCAAACAAGATCTGGCCCAGCGAGCACAGTATTGGCACCGAAGAAGCGCTGGAAGAGGTTATAGCAGGTGTCATCAACACGGTGAGTCGACGCCTAGGCTACTCGATCGCTTGGCGGTGTGGGCGTGCGAGGTGTTTTCCTTCGAGAGCTGACTCGCCTTCCGACTGTCATTTGTCTCACTGCTGGGACTCTAGACCGGCGACCGGCGACTGGTGGCCTGCAATAACTCGCCCCAGTACATCAGCGTCGCCCCTGACCGCGAAGAGACGGCCGAGACGACGGCCGACGTCGTGCTCCTCACCCGCGCTGCGGTCGCGCACGACCCAACCCTCCCAGAAGTATGGGCCCTTCCCAGTCACCCCGTTCCGCAAGCCAAGAAACTCGGCGCCGACGCCGATGCGGACCCCGACACCACCGTGAACTTCAACGCAAAGGAAAACGGCAAGGGCCAACATCACGACGAGGACGACCGCGCAAAAGAAGAGAGCACGAACGAGGCCGAGGCCAAGGTGGACTTGAACCATGCCAAACGCTCTTTCACACACGTAGCCGCCGTCGGCGAGACCAGAGCGGACAACTCCGAGGCCGAGGGCCAGTTGTTCAGACAGTTGTCGGCACTCCTCGCAACGCCGATTCGAGAATATGCGATCGGGTTCACCCTGCGCGGCGACCGTCTCAAAGTCTACGTCATGACCGCTTGCGGCGTGTTCGTTACCAACTTCAGAACGGTCACCAAGGAAAACGGAGAGCTGTCGACCTTTTGGTACCGTCTCATCAAAAACAGTGATCGGCTTAACGGCGTTCTCGCCACCACGCCCTCGCTCGACGACCGCTACGGCCCGTTCACGCTCTGCCCCGACTTCTTACCACCGGCGGCCTCAGAGTTCAGCTGGGGGGCAACGACAATGTCGAACGTCAAGATCGAGAAGCTCCGCGTCCGTCGACGAAGAGAGTCCGGCCGTGCGACGTCGACATACGAGACCACCGTAGGTGAGGGCGCCAACGTCAGGACCCGGGCGATAACGATCACCTGGGTCGAGGAGTCGCGCAGCTCGGACTTGGCCGAGATCCGCAACTTCATCCAGCAAAAGAGACCTCGAGGACTCGCTCCGCTGGTCGGCGTCTTTCGCACCGAGTACAGGACCCTCCCCATGTTCCTACCCGGCGACGAATCCCTCAACGGTCTCACCTCGCGGGCCAAGGAGGTCGTCGTTCACAAAGAGTGCTACAACTCACTCGCCACGCTCGAAAACACCAAGCAGCTCGCGCGCGCTCTCGAGGGTGCGATTGAGGGTGAGTGCTCAGAGCAGAGCGGGACAGCGCGCTGAAGGGTGTGCCTACACTGACGACCCTTTGCCGCGCGTGACAGGGCATCGTCAGCTATGGAACTATGGCTTCATCCACCGTGACGTGTCATATGGCAACGTCATGGTCGACCGACACGGCGATGGGATCCTAATCGACTACAATCTGGCGGTGAAGAAGTCTCGAACGGCTGAAGAAGAGTGTCGCCTCAGCCGCTCGGTACGTTCTCGCGTCCGTGCTAGCCCTCGACACGTTCTTGGTCTCACCCAACTCCTCCCCACCCTTCCCCTGTACCATGATCAACCACAGGGCACGCTTCCATACATCTCTCGACTCTTGCTCAGCCCCGCAACTGAGGGTGTCGTGCACGAGCGCTGGCACGACATCGAATCGTTTTTCTATGTGGCGTCCCGCACGGCATTTCAATCTGGGCCTGCCGATGCGCCCGTTTTCGAAAAAGAGTCGGACGCCGCGGATATCTGGAACGCGTGGAATGCCGAGAGGCTCAAAGAGGCAGCAGCCAGGAAAGGCTGGCTGTTGCTGGACGACGGTTTTGATGAGCTTCTGTGCGCATGCGCATCTCGTTGGTATGACGTGGAGAAGGTTCTGAGTGTCCTGCGGCGAAATTGCTCGCTTGATCCTTTTCGAAAGCTGAGACGCATCGAGGCCGAGCAAGAACTTGCGTCGCTTTGGAACTCCGGTCAGATGTCGTATGAACACGTCCAGGCGGCTTTCAAGGCCCTTTGCGAGTAGAACCGTGCTCGACATCCGCGTTACTGTTTTGCATTTCTATGGACGAATCTGAATGTAATACTAGACTTCGTACTGCACGTTGTGATCAATCTCCTAGATCCCGCATGTGCAGACCAATCGACATCATCCTGCCGAAACCGATACGATCGACGACAGGAGTGGGGCGAGCTTCGGTGGGATTACGGCGGCCCGGCTGTAACGAAAGCAAGCCTCCATTGACCAGACAGGAGCACTGAAGCTTCAGTAGTGTTTTTCAACCTGTTTATATGGGCACATTTCAAATACCAAATACCAAATCCCCCCGCCAGCTCTGCGCGCGCTGTCCAGCGCGATCCTTGCAAAGATGCTCGGATGAGCACCATCTGGTATTTGAGAGGGCGGCGGCCCCCGCTGCCTTCGGCCACTGAGAGCGCTCGCGGTCTCCGAAATGGAAAATAATCGAATGCGGTTCATCACGACACATCATACATCCATCATTGGAGCGGTGTTTGGGATGGCGGAGCAATGAACCGCCCACACGATCACATGTTCGAGCATGTTCGAGCGCTCACACGGAGACGGTGACGGTCAGCGAGGATGGAAGTTGGGGTTCACATGATCATAGCGACAATGTGCGTTGGGGTTCACCCGATGATGTGACGATGCATGTTGGGGTTCACGTGCATTACATCACAAACCGTCCTTTCCATGTACCCATCCGCTCCTTCATCATGTTCCAACATCGTCCACTCACACCACGATCACAATTTCCATATCGATCATGTTAGCCATCAGCGCAACACGGTCACCGTCGAATCGAATGTTTTCAAGCATCGATTGGCGTATGGGGTGGTACAAAGATGGCGTCAGAGAGGGAGCGTCGTCCAGGTTCAAAGTATCGTCGAGTCGAAGCTCGAGTTGACCGGAGGAGTTGCAGTGGTGATTCAGCAAAGTTGGGCACATCGAGCCGGACACATTTGAGTTATTCGGTTATTGACCGTCCATTACGCATTGTCAGATTGCCTGGAAGATGGATGGGTCCAGCTGAATGTCGATCGTCGGAGTGCCGAATGGGTCGAGTCGAGACGAAGCTGTCGAGTGCCGAGTCGACCGAGAAGAGCGCAGAAGAGTCAAGCTGATCCCAGAGAATGACAGAACTCGGGTCGAGAAAAGTCGTGTTCGCAATCGTTGTATTGAATTACAAACGTGTGGCATGGGGTGTGGGCGATGTGTGAGCAAGTCGGTGCGAAGCTGAGGATTGAGTCGGATCTAGCGCGCCAAGGATGTCGGACAATGCTGTGGACCACAGATGAGGGTTTGAATGAACTCATGTCAGTATTGACCAAAGTTGAGAAGATTGACACCCGGGTTAGAGAGGAGCGCATACCAGACTGGGGACCTGGTTGATCGAGGTGATACGCCGGTGTGGATGCAAAGATCACGGGCAAGTGTTGAGCTGGGTGCGCCGACACAGGTCAAGCGTGTCGATAGGCGAACTCGCCAGATGAGTCGAGAATGCGTCGATCGAGGGGTTGGCATTCATGGTGAGTAGGTCGGATGAAGACAGTGAGTCCAATGTGATCGAGCACGAGTGCGGTGGAAGGTCGACGGTCGAGGCGGTCGAGGCGGTCGAGGCGGCCATTGCGAGGGGCGAGCGGATTGTGACCTTGCACTCGTGGTGATAGTATGACCACGGACAGGGGGAGTGCGAGCTGTAGAGGTTTGTCGGTACGGTCGGTCGACCGGTGAATCGGACCGAAGGTCGATGGTGCGGATGGGCGTCGATCGAATGTTCGCCGAGTCGAGCAACAGATTTCCGACAAACTCCGAGCTTGCCGCGTCGGTGAGACTCGTCGAAGAAACTCGTCGAAGAGACCCGATGTGACAGCGAGTCATTGCACTCGAGCGATCGGTCGACGTTGACGACGCGAGTGAACGATGTGATCCTCACAGGCCGACAGTGCGGCAATGTGGGTCGAGTGATGTGTACATCGATGCGAGGCCTCAGGAAGGGGGACACTCATGTTGATGTGACTGATGAGGACGTGGCATTGTGATCGCAGAGTATGGTCGTACAAGTCCCAGAGCGGTTCGGTGCGAAGCTCGGATGCCAGCGAGTCGACCCACGCGCGATCCGAGCTAGAGTGATGCACAGCAAAGACGATCGTGAGGTGAGCGAATGCAGTTCCCGCTGAATACTATCTGAGTAAAGTACTCACCACACTCATTGGTCGAGTAGCTAGTGGGCGATCGGGGTGACCGAGAACGCTCGAGCGCGGGAGGCATCAACGTATGCTTGGACGCTACTAAAAGAGCTCCATGCCCTCCCGGCTCAAGTTGGCCGATGTATCGCGCCCGAGAGGATGGAGTTGGAGTTGTTGGTAGTTCTTCCGTGCGACGTCGCCCCGTGGTCGAGTCGAGTCGGGCCGAGTGGTGCAAGTGGTGCGAGTGAGAACTGGGTGGGCAGAGGGAAAGGAGCGTCCGCGCGCGCGAACGGGAAGTCGAAGCTACAGACGCGTGGTGGGCTAGGATCAGCGCTCAACGAGGGTCAGTCTAGTTCACTCCCGCTGTAATTCGGGTACTCATTCCAGGCTTGTCTCGAGCAGCTGGAGCTACTAGGGTCGTCAAACCGGCGCCGCGAGGGGAGTTCAGTCGACTCACCGTCGAAACCAGGGCTTCGCATTAGATCAAGTTATTGATAGTCTTTCCCTGCAGGTGACGTAGAGCGTGGTCCCCGTTGCATACTCCATGCCCAATAACAGTATGGACGCGCGCGACTGCGTTGTTCTGGGCGTGTGGAAACGCTACAGCCTGGAGGCGTGCAATCTCGGCTTGCACCTTGTGAGGGTTGTTGGCGTAGTCATCGTCGCGAAGGAGCGAGACCAAAGCTTGACCTTGAGCCGAAGGCACCTGACCCGGTTCGGGGGGTGAATTCTCGTCCAGATTGACGATATGTTGGAGGCACAGTCTCAGTACCCAGTCCGGGCAAGATCCACGGAGGCCGGCAGGTCCGACTTGAGGAGTGGGGAGGAGTGATGGCAGCGCGCAGGTCACACTTGGTGGTCTGGGGGTGGCCCAGCCGCCCACCCCTTGCTCTTCAAGACAATCGCTCTATGGGAACCCAAAAGGCAAGACCTACGTTGCGGTGGGAGACGTGGTTCAACATTGGACCAAGGAACAAAGCACTACCGAACAGGCCACAGCAGTATCCAAGTTTCAAGCGGCAGAGGCTGTGCAGGAGCACGTGACTCCCTGCAGCATGAACATGACGATGTGGAAATGGGCGAAATACAACCTCCTGGCAAAAGTGGCCCTTGCGAATACGCCATTCTACCAAAAACCATCTTACAACACCTGCACACGGCAAAACACGATCTCACACCATCAGAGGGGGAGATGCGAGCCATCAGGAGCGCACTCTCTACGCTCGCCTTCGGCGCCGTGTCGAGCGGATATCCGGCGAGCGTAGAGTGCGCTCCTGATGGCTCGCATCTCCCCCTCCGATGGTGTGAGATCGTGTTTTGCCGTGTGCAGGTGTTGTAAGATGGTTTTTGGTAGAATGGCGTATTCGCAAGGGCCACTTTTGCCAGGAGGTTGTATTTCGCCCATTTCCACATCGTCATGTTCATGCTGCAGGGAGTCACGTGCTCCTGCACAGCCTCTGCCGCCTGAAACTTGGATACTGCTCGCCTCGAGCTGACTTAACAAGTCTACTAGCAAGGTATTGTGTTGCCGAACATCTTCCCAAGCCGGGTGTGCTGAACGGGTTGTGGATGAGCCGCTTTGATGGGTTTCAGGTGACTCGTTGACCAGGTCTGGATGCTCCAGCGACTTGGGACTGGCGAAATCCTCGACCGACTTGGCCTTGCGCAGGGGGCGTTTTTTGAGAGGGGAACCAGTTGGGGACAACACCGAAGGCGCGTCACTGGGTCCACTCCCTGTTGCAGCAGGTCGACCACGCTTCCCATGAGAGGTTATCACGGGTTCCTATGTTGAAAAGGAGG
The DNA here is from genome assembly GCA_022506055.1 of Microbotryum violaceum. Taxonomy (NCBI): domain Eukaryota; kingdom Fungi; phylum Basidiomycota; class Microbotryomycetes; order Microbotryales; family Microbotryaceae; genus Microbotryum; species Microbotryum violaceum. The sequence continues at coordinate 1,286,821 of JAKMXP010000008.1, read as the reverse complement.
GGATAAAGGTGGAGTCATTTTTAGCAAAGGGCGCCTTCGCGGTGTTTCTGCGCCGACATTCGCTCAACTAATGGAATGGACTGGACGGGTCCACTTACGCTGCTCGGCTCGCAACGACCCCGCACCTTAGTGTGTGCAGAGAGTTCCGGTCGAGTGTCGAACGCGCTGAAACACTGATAGCATTGAATTCGGCTTCAAGTGGTCGATAGGCGGAGACCGTCAAGAAACCACGTATGCCGAAGTTGTAAAGGAAAAGAGCGGGAGGGGCACGACGTGACGCTCTCCTCAGTCAAAGGGCTCCTCCAGCACGGTCCCCCAGGCGCGAGCGTCGTATATCCGAGCGAGCTCGAGCTCAGGACGGAATGGCGCCGGCGTACTGCGTCTTGCGTGCGCTTGGTACATCCTTGACTTAATTGTCTGGTAAATTTTCATATAACCAATCCTATTCCTCCACTTGACCTTGAGCTTGTTCAAGTTGAGTGGAAGCACAATCAAGATGATTGCACCAGCCTCAGGGGCCACGTAGGTCCGCTGCGGGCCTGCGGCGGCAGTGTATGGTTCGCATGTCTCTGCAGAGGCCCAGAGGCTATCTTAAATCAGCAGCAACTCAGCAAAATCCTATAGTAAGACCGATATGAAGGCTGTGTGACATTGTGGCCTCGGATTTGATGCCTTGCTGCGTGAGATTCGTAGGGCTTGCAGTTGGCGCGCCGTTAAATGAAACTACAGCCTAGTGGCCTTCGGCTGTGCTTTTCCTCTCCTCTTACCACATTGGCCGTGTATCACTCCGCCTGATCAGTCCACCCCTTGTGTGCGCACTTCCATACCAAAGATTGCACGTACAAGGAGCCCCCGTACCGTACACCAAGTACGCTCTACCCCACTCAGTATGCCGGGAGATCAGCAAAGTTCGAACACTTTGTCGACACCCGCCTCAAGCGGTCACAGCGCCAATTCCCAGCCCGAGAATGCGCCAGCACCGCTTTTGACTGGGTCGTCAGCTTACCAAATCAACTCCAACAAAATCGGAATCAGAGTAAGCTTGCCGTCTTCTCTAATTTAAATCTTCCTGACGTAAGGACTGAGATCGTACGACTTCCCACGCTCACAGACAACGCTCGCGAAACTCTCTATCTCCCGTCTTCACGAGCGCAAATGCCGCCCTGGACAGCCTTCTCTGCTGAAGGATCAGATTCTTTCTAGCGCCCAAGACAGCCTGCAGAAATGGTTAGCAGGCTGTTTGCAGGCTGTCTTGGGCGCTAGAAAGAATCTGATCCTTCAGCAGAGAAGGCTGTCCAGGGCGGCATTTGCGCTCGTGAAGACGGGAGATGAGAGTTTCGCGAGCGTTGTCTGTGAGCGTGGGAAGTCGTACGATCTCAGTCCTTACGTCAGGAAGACTTAAATTAGAGAAGATGGCAAGCTTACTCTGATTCCGATTTTGTTGGAGTTGATTTGGTAAGCTGACGACCCAGTCAAAAGCGGTGCTGGCGCATTCTCGGGCTGGGAATTGGCGCTGTGACCGCTCGAGGCGGGTGTCGACAAAGCGTTCGAACTTTGCTGATCTCCCGGCATACTGAGTGGGGTAGAGCGTACTTGGTGTACGGTGCGGGGGCTCCTTGTACGTGCGATCTTCGATATGGAAGTGCGCAGATCCGACAAACTACTTCCCCAACTTGTCGGAAAACTGGATTGAAGTCGTACTGAAACCTCGAGCAGGCGAAAGCGAAGGTGACACATTGGCCCGACAAGAAAGCCTCCTGTCTCGATATCGTCAGATGGAGGCAGCCATCAATCGCAAAGTAGCAATAAAGGATCACCATGGGACGTTGGACCTCTCGGAAGATGAATACGAATTCGAGATTCTGGCTGGACAAAAGCGCTTCATTGTTGCCGCCATAGCGGACAAGAAATGGGCTACCAAAGGCTTTGACAAACTCACCATGTGTGTTTATGACTTCAAACTGCTGAAGAGACCGGGCGAGGTACAAGATGTTGTGCTTGGGTCCAGCCAGCAGTGTGCTGGACGCCAGTACTCGGTGACAGAAGTACTTCAGGGTTCGAGTTCGACCCCCTTGCCATTACCAAACTCGTCACCCACACACCACCCAGCTCAGGGAGGACCGGTACAGATCTGCCGATCAGAGACCGAGCTGTCTTCAACCATCGTCTGATGAAGTGGACTCAGCTCACCGAGACAAACAAGCCTCATGGTCCCATCTGTGTCATCAAGCCCCTGGTCGCGGCCGAGATCGCGGGTCACCGTCAAGCGAGCCTACGCCAACTGGATCATTGCGCAACAATTGGAAGACAGTGGTACCGAGATCTGGAAACATTTTCAATCGCTACAACGCAGCCGAAGTGAGTCAGCGCGCGAACTTGGTGTCACCCTCCAACCTGTTGAGCTAAAAAGACTCATCCTAATGTACAGTTGAGCATGAGGCTGCTGGACGCGATCGACGATATCCTGCGTCCGCTGGCAAGTCACACGGGGCGCTGCACCGGACTCAAAGGAGCACGCAGTCTGGAAAGTGTAAGTCCTTCTCCTCCATAGTTATAAGATGTCTATGAGCTCCTCAATGTCTAGAGACTGATCTCTTTTTACCCCGCGGCCTACAGTCTTCTGAAGGGGTTGCGAGAGATGAGCCCGGTTGTGCTCGGTGAGTGAGATACGGCATCGTTCTGCCCCGACAGCCTCCAAGCAGAAGTCAATCGGATCCTCGCCAAGCTCAAGAAGGCCAAGGTCCCAATGGGTATCACTCAGAGCAAGTTGATCAACGAACCAGTATGGTCCGAGCTTCTGAGCGGCTTGTGGCTCGGGATGTGGCCACCACATGTCGTCCTCGCCATGTCGCAGATCCGGGTGCCGTTCTTTACCCTCTTCAAGTGCCAGGAGGGAGTCTACACAATCCAAGGGTCCATCCCAACTCTGTCCGAATTCACGAGCTTGCATCAAAGACATGTCAAGGGAGCGCTGGAGGACGGCATCGTCCGCATGATCCGGAATTGCGGTGAGGAGGAATATTGCGACTGGGGCGGACAATCGGAGAAAGCCTGGTCCAAGCTCGGTTTCTCTCGCCAACTGAAGCTGGTGATAGGTGTGGGCACCGAGATCGAACGGCTTGTCGAATCCTTGGTCCCATTCCCCATCCCTATCTAGATTATCCTGCACAAATGGCGAGCTGCGAATGGGGAGAGTAACCCCGGAAAAAGGGAAGCGTTCGACACCAACCGTTACAATGGCCTGCTTCTGGAGGTCAGTCTATGTCATTCGTGTATGGTCATATGGGTTGTTTCATCCTTCATCTGATCATTGTTCCTATCATGGTACTTGGGATTGAGCCTAGCGGCGTGTCATTCACTCCTTAGTCACTCAATCTCCCTACTTTACTAGTCTCTAATCTCTCTCTTTACTAGCTTTACGCTTCACTTTCTAGCCTTCCGCGAGTCTATCCCTTAGTCTCTGGTCACTCTGTTCTCGTCCCTATTCTCTGGACTGAGTCGTGGTCATCATCAGGTCAGCTCTTTGGAATCTTACCCTACTCTGTTCTCGTCCCTGTTCTCTGGACTGAGTCGTGGTCATCATCAGTTACCACTTGAGAACATTTCTGCGACAGTCTAGGCTGCGTGTTTTCCTTTCTTGAGCATCTGTAGTCCCGACTGACCACACTCCGCTCGTTTTGGAAACTTTACGCCCCGCAATTCAGCAACTTGCGGGGGAAGACGACTACCGAACAATCCTCCGCATGCTCAAGCCCCATCTGGCTAATCAGATCCAACTCGTTGTTTTGCAGCCGAGCCCGGCCTACCGACTCCCACTGCCGCATTGCCGCGTTTATCGCTATTGACGTCAAGCAATCTGGAGCAGGATCTCCAGTCCTCCCTGCCCAATCAGTCCGCCAACCGGCCACTTGCCTCAGGGTCAGACGCGAATTTTGAAGAAGACGCGTACACCCACTCAAGTCGGCACGAGCGCGTCTTTCAGGACGACGATATTGACCCCGAGACCGGAGAGCCCTATGACCACGCCTTGTCACAACAGTTGCTCAAGGATCAACAGCAAAGCGATGGGGCAACCCCCCGGCCTAGCCTCTCCTGGTCAGGGACCGTCATGTCCTCGAGAAAGGATAAGCCACACATACATGGTTGAAGACTTGCCCACCAAGGGTTTTTGATTTTTTGTTTTACTGGGGCTCATGAATTTCAATCCTTCAGGTTGGCTGGGACCGCTACGAAAAGAGCTAAAAGAGGTTCTAAGCAGTGACGACAAGCAGATGGGTGAAAATCAAACCCCTGCGCGCAAAGGCCGCCGCGCAGATCAAAACCCGCCGAGCACCTAACTCGGACTCCAACGGGCGGTGAGTCTGATGCCACTTCACATCCCAAGATCGGGAGCGAAGATACGTGATAAACGGGGAGCACATAGACAGAAGGGGGACATATACAAAAGCCACAACCAGAAACACGGAGAAGCAGGAATACTAAAACAAGGGGGAGGGGGGAAGAACACACCCGAGGGGCCAACGGAGGGGTCGAAGCCAGAGATAGAGGTCCCCAGGGACTAACAGGCCGCAGCCAAGCCCCAGCTAGTCGTCACCCCGACAGCGCCAGAAGTCCTCCGTTGGCTGAGTCTCGGGCGCTGGCTTTTGAGCCGTCGAGCCGAGCGAACGTTCCAAACCAAATCCCGAACGAGGCTCGCCGTGGCGCGAGAATCTTGATCCAACGAGCGATCCTTCTTGCCGATCCAACGCAACCAACTCGGATCTAAAAGCCGGAAAATGGGGAAGGGGAAAGAGGGGTGTGGCCCAAATTGTTGTCAACATCTGAGCCACCAGAAAGGAAGAGAGAGAGAAAGGCTCCAACGGGGGTTTTTTTTTTTTTGTATGAAACTCATCGCTAATTTGCAAGACGAGAAAACCCCCTGCGGAACTAAAAGAGATGCTGCCCAGTATGCACGATGATGACCACAACCGCCGCTCGATGGGTTGTAACTAGCAGAACAGACCAACCCGATACATCCGAGTTCAAGTCCCCCCCACCCACGGTTGCTCCCTCCCAGAGACGAATGAAAGGAAGATTGAAGATAATACACAAGGAATCGGGAATCGATGGAGGAATTGTTGGTGGTGGTACATGTGTTGTACAGGCGAATCCAATCATAGTTGTACAGTTGAACCTTCTTCGTTCTTTTGACTTCAGCCCCCCTGAGACCGCCATACTCCTTGAGGCCCCTGGATTCTTTGACACGCGTCGAACAAGGCCTCCGATGGCACAAACAGCCCGCACATTCCGAATGATTCACGTGGTCCAAAGGGGAATGTAACCCCTGCGACCGCAGCAATCACATACCCCTTGAACCCCACTGCGCTGGATCTGCACCGCGGATTCCAAACCCCCTTTCGGTTACCAAAGACGGCCCCCCCTCGTGACCGCACGACCCCAGATCATCCCCATTCCAATGACTGCAACTGCGAAACAGGCCTACTTCGCACAAAAACACACAATCCAGAGATTTCCGGGGAGAGTCACGGAGCATGTGACAGTCCATTGGACACGCCTCGGTCTGCAGCGCGGGCGGGTGGCCGACAACACCGGCGCGCGGCTGGAGACAAGAAGCGGGGTATACCTTCCGCAGGGGCCTCGCTTCCCTGCGGCGTACTCCCAATCTCGGAACGCACACTCGAGTCCTGTTGTACGTGCAGGTGGTTCCCAATCACCGCAGACACTGGGAAAGAAGGAGCATGAGGCCCACGACGGTGATGTCATTGGGTGGGACCTCGCTCGAGTGTGGATGTGTATGGCGGTTCGGTACCCGAGTCACCCGCCGCGCGGCCGCAGCAGCAAAGCAAGGCCACGCAGGCGGTTTGTGCCGGCCTTGAACAGGAGATCACGGAGTCGCTCGACCGAAAGAGAAAACAGACCCGGCCCTTGGGAGGAGTGGAAAACTCACGGCGAAGTCCAGGAGAGGGCCAAGGGGATCCGCTTTCGCTGTGTGTCATCGTGATGTGGCAGAAGCTCGAACCAAGGGCGACATGCCCGCCGGCGCAAAGAACCTGAGGCTCCTGGGGAGTACGGAAGCCTATGAGGAGGAATGGCAAAAAGAGCGAGAGAAAACAGGTTCAGTATGGCGTTTTTGGGAGACATTGGAGAGATTGAGAAAGAGGTAAAGGGGACTTGTGATTTTTTTGGTTTTTGCTTGGGTAGGGAGGGAGCGCCGTCTAATTCATCGTGCCAATCTGAGCTCCAACCTCTCTTTCAGTCCGGCCATCTCCTTGTCCATGCTCGACATCGCTCTGGCGTGGCGATGGAGATCCCAGCGTCGGTTGCTGAGAGTGTCGAGCGCCAGCGCAATGAAGGCGCGGATTGGGCGCTTTTTCGACGCCGGAAGGCGAGCGCGCAGTCGAGGGAGGCCGTGCTCGATCTGAAGTGCCGTGTAGTCGAGGTCGAGGATCGACACGACCCCCAGCGCGTTGCAGAGAATGGACCTAGCTGCTTGCCAAAATTGAGAAGAGTCAGAGCAATCATGCCAAAAGTGAGTAAAGTCATCCTCCACCCCTGCCAGGCTGCATGCCTGCACAAGGCAGCAGGCCGAGTCGTCATGCCGCTGCACAAACTGGCGCTTCCGCGTTGGCGTGAAGTGGTACGCCAGCTTGAAGTGCACCTCGCGCTCGCGGGCCGTGGCGGGCCCGGTGTTGAACCACACCCAGAAGAGTCGCCTTTCTTTGGGTGTGGCGAGTGATCCAGGGCGTTGTGTGTCGTCAAAACGTCGCTGGTTGATGACGCGTCGAAGTCGCGCAATGGTGTAAGCTCTGTCCAAGCTCAACATTCTCCACTGATCAGCACGCAAGGGGGCGGAGGGGAGGGGAAGTTTTTGATCAGGCATGCCGACCGGAGTCGCTCTGGGCAAGATGTGCTCGAGGGGACCGCCGGGCCGGGCTCCAGGTGCTCCAACGACACGAATGGCGGGTGGTCGACGTGCGAGGACGGGAACAGGAGGCGGAAGCGGCGGGATGAAGCGATCGCCTGCGACCTGGATCCACGCCTGGACCTGATCGCGCTTCCATTGCCAAAGGTTGGACAGCTCCGAGCCGTCGCCTTGGGGATGCTTCTCAGGGGTCCAGGGCACCGTTGGAGCTGCGGGGTGTTGGGTTCGAGCATAGATGTCGGCGACGGTGCGTTCGAAACTGAATTGCTTCGCCAAACGCTTATCCTGCTCCGAGAACGCCCGCGAGTCATGCAGACCCGGTTGGAGGGGGGAAAGAGAAAGAAAATTGGAGACCGAAAGTTTGGCAGGATCGACGACGGCAGGGTAGCGTTCAGCGACCGAGAGCACCGCTCGCCAGCGGGGATGTAGCTCCCGGGGTGCGTCAGCGTTCCTCCACGTCCACAGATCCGCAGCAAAGTCAAAGGTCGGAAGCGCTCGCCGGATGGAACTCCGAGCCAGATCGCCCCAAATCGCAGTTGACCCGCCGGCCAGCACGTCCCAGATCCGTACCGAGACTGAATCCACCACATCTTGGATGCTCACGACGCTGAGACCACCTCGCGCCCGTGCCGTGAAGACGACCGATTGCTTGTAGTCACTGCGCCGCGGTCCTCCCTTCACAAAGTCGGCAAGCTTGCGCTCGATCGCCTTGATCACGTCGGATGGCGGTATGTCGGCGGAGAGAGAGTGCAGCACCTTGGAGATGCCGTAGCGATTGAGATAGAAAGCTCGGGTATGGTGCGTCATCCATCGGTCGCGCACCGATAGAATCACCCGATCGACCCTTCGCTCAAGATCATGGAATCCCAGCCTGTTGTTGCCGTCAGGCGCAAACTGGAGACCGATCCAGGGAAGAGACTCGTCCGGTGCCACGAACGACAGTTTGGACAAGTCCGCGCGATCCCACAACGTCGCGCCCAATGGCATCACCACGGTTTTGTCGGTGTTTAGACTGCCGTTCGTCGCGAGTCGCCAATCCCGAGCTAACGCCTCGAGCGAAGCAATAGCTTCCGGTCCAGCGACAGCGACGACGGCGTCATCCGCGAACGCCAAATTGGTGATGCATCGAGTCTGCGGACGAGGAGCCAGCTCCGGAAGAGTGATAGTCAGCGCAATGTTGCGTCGACTGAGAGAGTCAAGGAAGGGTTGGAACACCACATCCCAGACAGAAGAAGAGAGAGGATCGCCCTGGCCAAGACCGCACAGGAGTCGTACCGCCTCGGTGAGGAAACCGTTGACAATATACCGCGCTGTGGACGTCTCGCCGTTGTAGAACATCCGCAAGACGCGCTGGAAAGATTCCGGCGCGCCGAGAGCCTTAAACACCGCAAAGACCCAATCGTGCTCGACCATGTCATAAGCCGAGCTCTGATCCAGGGAGAGAAGCGCTGCTGTCGGGAACTCTGCTCCACGACCCCGAATCTCGTCGATCAGGAGCCTTAGATGCAAAGCCGCGTCCGCTGGTCTTCGCCCCTTGACGAACCCGTGCTGTCCGGCCGGAAGAACATCGGGGAGGATCCGGTTCAGACGAGCCACGTAGACCTTGGTGAAGATCTTGTAGTCGCATTCCCGCAGGGTGATCGGACGATACGATTTGAGGTCGCACCGCGCTGCACCAGGTTTGTTGTGTTTGAACAAGAGGCGCACATTGGCCTGGCTCTGTTGTGGAGTAAGGGAGCCTCGAGTAATCAGCTCGTTGTAGGCTCGAGTCAAGAGAGGGGCCCAAAGCAAGGGGCAGGCTCGATACATCTCATAGGGGACCCCTGAGGGCCCGGGAGATCGACCTTCGTGCGTGGTTCGAATCGCTGCGAGCACCTCGGCTTCGCTGATGGGCTCGGCAAGAGTGTCGACGTGCGACTTCGAGAAGCGCCGAAGGAAGCGAGCGTCGGAAAGCGGGTCGTCACAAGGTCTTGCTGATCTGATGGGTCCCAAGAGCTCATCCCGCATCGTCACGACCTGTTCCGGATCCTTCGCTTCGACAAGGTAGTGCTGCTGGAAATGAGAATGGGTGTGCTCGAGCGCGTGCTCAATGTCAGTAGTGAGCTCGCCATCAGCGAGCCGGATACTCTGAAACTTCACATCCCGGGACCGAGCAGCCAGTTTGGCATGCACCGGACGACTGAGACGTTCTTCGGATGCAATCTCGGGCACGTGCGCCCTGGTTCGGGACTGCCTTTCTCGCTCGTTCACAAGCTTGGAGAGAGCTTCGTGGGTGTTCGTCCAGTCGATGACGTCAAAGGGGCTCATCACCCGACGAGACTCAATGTCCTGCAGTCGAGATACCAGCATCATCTCGAGGGCGTTGCGCTCCCGAAACAGACGCCGAGACAACTCGAGAGCTTGGACCCGAGACTCCGAGAGTACGCGCTGAAGGTCGGCAACCGGATCCCCAGACTGTGCTTGCTCAAGGAGAGGAGTGATGAACTCCTCAAATTCGGCGTGTTTGAAGGTCGACGAGTTGATGCGGGTCAGAAAATGAGCCGCCTGGGGAAGGCAGAGCTCCTCTTCGACCTCGGCACCACTTGTGCGAAGCCGAAATGTGACCGTAACCGGTCGATGATCCGACATGGATTGAGAGAGATTGTACAGAGTGGAAGCAGAGACGATCCGTCGCTCGTGTCGCCGCTGCACCAGAACAAAGTCGATGCGCGCGCGCGAAATGAGCTGGCCGTCCTTGCTGAGATGCGGGCGCGTGGTCGCCGGCGACAGTGGGTGCATGAGCCGAATGGCATCCGTGTACACCCCGTCGAGCCGAGACATAAGCACGGGCCAATGATGGGTGTTCGGGCGGTCCATCTGTTGCGCTCGATCCACCGCGGGAATAGGGCAGTCGTTGAGATCGCCCGCGATGAACCGAATGTGAGAGGAGACGGTCGCCCGAAAATGAAGGGAGGCGAAGAAGAGGAGGCGCCCAGCGGGTTGAACCGGAGCGTAGAGATTGTTGAGTTCGACGACGTCCGTCGAACCCCGCACATCAAAGGTGGTCACGAGTAAGCGCCCGCCAAGAGACTGACGCGTGCGACGATGACCACCGAGAAGAGGAGAAGAGTTTGGAATCAAAGTGAGGCAGTGTTGAGAAAAGTAGGCCTCGCCCTGGTGGGACTGGGCGTACTCGTGGCGTATGTGAGGTTGTCGTGATTTAGGAACATTATGTTCCTGGAGAAGGATAGCAGAAGGGGGAGGTGTGAGCGAAGTGAGATACAAAAGAAGCAGACGACGTCGTTCAGGGGTATTGAAGCCCCTGTTGACGTTCCAGGTCATGATGATGAACTCAATCATTACGATCGCGCCCTCGTTGCAGCAGCAGCTCCCTTGATGGACAACGCATGCCTTTTTTTTTTGTAGAAACCTTTTTTTTTTTGGGTAGATTTTTTTTGTTTTTACTGGGGCTCATAAATTGCAATCCTTCGGGTTGGCTGGGACCGCTACAAAAAGAGCTAAAAAAGGTTCTAAGCAGTGGCGACAAGCAGATGGGTGAAAATCAAACCCCTGCGCGCAAAGGGCGCCGCGCAGATCAAAACCCGCCGAGCACCTAACTCGGACTCCAACGGGCGGTGAGTCTGCTGCCGCTTCACATCCCAAGATCGGGAGCGAAGATACGTGATAAACGGGAGCACATAGAAAGAAGGGGGACATATACAAAAGCCACAACCAGAAACACGGAGAAGCAAGAATACTAAAACAAAGGGGAGGGGGGAAGAACACACCCGAGGGGTCAACGGAGGGGTCGAAGCCAGAGAAAGAGGTCCCCAGGGACTAACAGGCCGCAGCCAAGCCCCAGCTAGTCGTCACCCCGATAGCGCCAGAAGTCCTCCGTTAGGCTGAGTCTCGGGCGCTGGCTTTTGAGCCGTCGAGCCGAGCGAACGTTCCAAACCAAATCCCGAACGAGGCTCGCCGTGGCGCGAGAATCTTGATCCAATGAGCGCTCCTTCTTGCCGATCCAACGCTACCAACTCGGATCCAAAAGCCGGAAAATGGGGAAGGGGAAAGAGGGGTGTGGCCCAAATTGTTGTCAACATCTGAGCCACCAAAAAGGAAGAGAGAGAAAGGGGAGACTTAGCAGGGCATACAGCAATCTTGAGCATCCACCCTGCTGGCCGTTCCATGCAAACAAGGAAACCACCCTATGGCAAAAGAAGGGTGGGGGGAGACGCGCAGCCTTCCACTGCGCAACAAGTTTCGAGACACGTCAACTTCCGAAGACCCACTCGAGAAGAAAGAAAGAAAAGGGAGGGGAGGGAAGGGAAGGAGAGACTCAACTCGGTCTTCACAGCTCCCAATCTCGAGCCCCAGGAACAAAGCCCGCCCGAGAGAGAAAATCTCGCTCAAACGCTCTAAGCTCACTGGGAATCGAGGGAGGGGCTACGACGCCGTCCTTCTGGAACCGCTGATGAACGCGCCAGCGGAGCAGGTGCAGCCGCTGGAAGCCGATCGCGCAGGCCAGCCGAACCCACATCCATTTCGAGGTCGTTCTCCCACGACCCCGCAAAAGGGAGAGCCCCATGGTCAGCTGCTCCTGGGTGAACGTCGACGGATCGAGGTCGGTATCCTCAATGCAGAGCTTGTCGAGCAGAATGCGTAGCACCCCACCCCAGAAGCTGGCCGAGTACGCGCATCCGAAAAAGTAGTGCGACACCGTCTCGATGACCGCTGCATCGTTGCCACAGAACAGACACATCGGCGAAGAGGCATGACCCTGAGTATGCTGCCTCTTGCGCGTCGGCGTCACGTCGTACATGAGCCGCCAGTGGGTGTCCTGCTCCACAGCAGACGCGAACCGGTCATGAAGCCACCTCCAGAAGCGCTTCCTATCGCTCTGAGAAGTCCCATCAGGGAAACGCTTGACCCGATCCTCCTTCCCTGGGAATCGAACCACGTTCACAAGCCGACGCAGCTTGCGAATAGTGAAAGGTCGGGTGAGCCCAAAGAAGTTGAAGCACCGAGGATGGGGAGCCTCCTTGAGAGGTATCCGAGCGGGTCGCACCGCGGTCTTGGGCAGCAGGTCTTTCGCCCTGAGCTTCTGACCCACGGCGACCACACGTGCTCGTGCGCCAGGGCAGGTTCCTTAGAGTGCTGCCAGAACCCGCGTCGATGGCCAACGAGAGCCCATCCGTTCCCTTCGTCCCTCCAGTACAGGTCCGCGATCTGCGCAAACTTTGCCACTGCCTCCGCATCGTCATATGCGTGCTTGGCACCTTCAGCATAGAGTGAAGGGAGGCGAGGCGGAAGCGAGAGCAATTCGGGAAGCGTAAGGAGTTCGGACTTAATGTTTGGAACTGTGACCCTGGCCGCTGCAACGACTGCCCCCCAGCGCGTCGAGTCGCGATACAGCTTCTCGACCCGAGCCGTGCTGCTGAAGAACCCCCACGGACTGAAATCGCGGGTCGCAGCGACGAGGGAGCTCCAGCTCTCGCGAGCTAGAGGCGCCCAGATCGCCTCGTCCGAGCCCGCCACGGCATCCCAAAATCGAAGCGCCACCGAGTGAACGATGTCGCCGATCGAAATCAAGCCCAAGCCACCGTCCTCCCGAGCCTGGAACACGAAATCGCGAGCGACGGTGTTTCGCCCTGCTCCTCCCCAGACAAAGTCCGTAAGTGCCGTCTCCGCCGTCTTAATGAACCATTGAGGCGGTATGTCGAAAGACAGCACGTGGAGGACCGTCGAGACGATGTGGGCATTGGCATAGAAAACCTTTCCACTCGGCGAAAGTGTCCGGTCTCGAGCGGCGCTGGTCTTGGCCTTGATCCTGTCAAGCACGTGGGTCCAAAACAGTTTCGAGTCACCATAGTGAAAGAAGGCATAGCCGCACCACTTGAAGCTCTCCCCCTCCTGCACCGTTGGCAGCGCCTGCGCAGCCTCGTCCCGAAGCCAATGCGGTCCGAGAGGTAGCACAAGCGTCTTGTCCGTGTTGGTCTTCCCATTGGTTGCCTCGTACCACGTCTGCGACAGCGTTTGCAGCTTTGACAATGCCGCCGGTGACTCCACCACCACCACAGCATCGTCGGCGAACGCCAGATGCGTAAGCTGCGCACGCGGCCCCCCTGGCCACACCTTCTGCAGGTCGAGCGCGATCCCGCGCCGCACGAGAGCGTCGAGGAAGGGCTGGAACGTAATGTTCCAGACCGGGCACGAGAGAGGATCCCCCTGACCGAGACCACACAGCAACCGCACCAACTCCGTGGGGAACCCATTGACGAGGTAGCGCACCCCCAGAGTTTCGGGATCGTACAGAGCGCGCAGCAGGGAGATGAAACGCTCACCAAAGCCAAAGGCCACGAAGACCTCGAAGATCCAAGCGTGATCGACCCGATCGTACGCGCTCTGCTGATCCAAAGACAAGAGGGCGCCCTCTGGGAAGACATCAGTACCGAGCGATCGGAGTTTTTCGAGAAGGAGAGTGAGATGACTTCCCGCGTCCGCTGAACGTCTTGATGGCATGAAACCGTGTTGCGCCGGCGGCAGAAGCTCGCCGAGCACCCCATTGAGTCGCGCCACCAAGACCTTGCTGAGAACCTTGTAGGTCGTCTCGCGCAATGTGATTGGTCGGTATGCCCCCAGTGATTTCAGATTGGCCCCCGGTTTATTCTTGGGCAAGAGCCGCACCAGCCCCTCTGCCAAGGACGCCGTCATTTTGCCGCCCTCCCAAATCGAGTTGAACAAGTCCAACAGCTTGGGAGCAAAGTAGGTTGGCAGCGCCTTGAAGAGCTCGTACGGAATGCCCGAGGGCCCCGGTGACCGCCCCGAATCCGTCTTCTTCAACGCCGCTTCAACCTCGAGGAGGGTGAAGGGCTCGTCAAGCGCCACTCTCGCTTGACGAGGCAGACGGCGACTGAACGTAGGGTCCGAGCGGTCGTCATCGTAGCATTTTGCTGTGCGAATAGGGTCGAGCAGGGACCAGCGTGCGTTGGTCGGGTCGCCACGTGCTGGGTCCGGCGTGAAGAGCGACTGCGCGTGCCGTGAAGCAATACCCAGCGCCTCCTGCATGTCAACGGTCTCGGTGCCATCCACGTCCTCCAGCGAGACGATGCTCGTCTGGCGACTCCGGCGGTTGAGGCGCGTGCGAATGCTTGCCGATTGACCTTCCCTCGAGTCGACTGACGGCACATGCGCACGAATGCGCAGCCACTGAGCTTCCTTTACCACCAACTGGTCCAACCGCGACTTGGCAAGAGCATACGCATCGCGCTCGGCCTCATTCATGTGCTCACCGCGTGCCTCCAAAGCCTCCATGACGGATTGGCTCTCGGCCCGCAGTCGGCGCATTTCGGCACGAGTCGAGCGGTATCGTGCATGGCCAGCGACTGCAACCGCCCGCAAAGCGGCGTCGTAGACGTCGCCGAGCGGAGCGGTCCCCTCGAGTCTCTGAGTGACTTTTTTTTTGGTAGAAACTGTTCATCATATTGCCCCCAATTCCTGTTCCCCCTGCTTGGCCTACGGAAAAACTAGAAGGAAGTCGACGATGATAACACAAACCGCCCGCCAAAGTGCGAGAAACGGGCCGGTGTCCACCAATCCAATAACGGGATTCAAGTGCCCCAGCCAAGCGGTTGCTCCCCCCCAGGAGACTAATGAGAGAGAGAAAGAGAGATGAAGAGAAAGAGAAAGAGAAAGAGAAAGAGAAAGAGAAAGAAAAGAAATGTACTAACGACAGAAGGCCCACCCCACAGCCACTTCCCACTCGGTCGAGACGAAGACAAGAGCACGACTGCGCAACCACCACAACCCTCGACGCTCCAAGTCTCTGCTCAGTCACAACAAGACGCGGTGAAGGTCCCTCAAAACCTTCCCCTCGGCAGTCCCTGGCCCCTCAAAGCCGACTTTCTGCCTGTGTCCGCTGATCCCTCCCTTGACTCAGAACCCCGAAGCCGAAGAGCGCGAGCCACACCGAGTCGACGCCAAATCGCGAGATGGTCCATGATCCGCAACGGTGAACCTGTAACAAATGAAAGAGGAAAGCGAGCTATTTAGTGTACAGTAGGAGAAAATGATGTCGCGAGAATTTGGTGTGTGTGTGGTGGTGGGGGGAAAGTCGAACCCAGCCTCTACTGCCCTCTCCTCCGCCAAGCTCCCTCCCGCCCTCAGCTTCAACCTCTCCTCCAAGATGATCCTCCTCCTCCCAACACCCTCCATCCTCGTCCCCCACTTCTGCATCCCCCACCTCCCGCTGCTGATCATCTCCAAGACCAGCCCGGTGAATATTTCGATCGTCCTCCCCGCTCCTTCTTGATCGCGCAGACTGGCCTTGAGCTTCGGAAGTCCGAACATGCGTTGAACGGCCGTGTAATGCGTGTTGTCGATCGTGTCGAGCCCCAGTGCGTCGCAGAGCACGCCCCTTGCCGCGATCCAAACGTTCCAAGAGTCAACGCAGTCGAAGAAGTAGTGCTCCCGATCGTCCTTGGGCGCTCCACAGACGAGGCACGCGGGCGAGTCGTCGTGCTTTTGATGAAACTGCAGACTCCGAGTCGGGGTGAAGTTCCTGACGAGCTTGAACCACACCTCGCGTTCCCTCGCCGTCAATGCCTTCGAGTTGACCCCCTTCCAGAATCCCTTGAGATCGTCGGGCTGCAGCGAGTCCCTGAAACCGATCGTGTCGGTGAAGGCCTTTGCATTCAAGACTCGGCGGACGCGACGGATCGTGTATGGCCGATCCATGCTGAGCAAGTTGTATTGTGTTGATTGGTCTGGGAGAGCCGGTCTCGGAAGGCGCTGCGGCGGGTCGATCGGATGGGGCAGGATCGACTCGAGCGGCGTGGTGGGGCGGACCTCGGATCTGGGGCGGACTCGGGGAGGCCCGTTGATTCGTACTGCCGCGACCGGTTGAGCTATTGGTGTGAACCTCAATCGATTGATTGCATGTCGGTACCATGCCACGATGTGCTCTCGTTGTGGGCGGCCCCGTTGATCGTATTCGCTGTTGCTGACGACCACATCCGTCGGCGGCGTCCAGAGATGAAAGCCCCCGCCCGGGTACAGCTCGCGTCGAAACAGGTCCGCAACCTTGGCGTAAATGGCAAACGCAGCATAGTCGGCGTCGTAGGGTGGTCGCGACACAGCTGGTGCTCCCGGTAGGTAGTGAAGGGTGTGCAACTTGATCGGAAGAGCGAGAAGGTTCGCGAGCGTCAACGTCCTCGGCTTGACTTGCGCATCGTGCGTCGATGGTACCTTCAGCACGGCCTGCCATCTTGGGTGTAGATCGGTTCGGATTGGAGTGTAGTCGCAAGGCCACGCATCGGTTGCCAAGTCAAAGTCGGGGGCGGGATGGGCTCGTACAATCGCCGCGCGCGCAAGTCCCTGCCAGATCGCATCCGAACCGCCAAGAAGCACGTCCCAGACGCGTGCCGCAACCGAGTCGACGACGTCCTGCATCCGCATGACCCCAAGACCCCCCTTGAACCTCGGTGTGAAGACGACGTCCTTGCCATAGCACGACCTCCTCTTGCCGCCGCGGACAAAGTCGGCGAGAATGCGATCAAGCTCCTTGACGACCTCGAGCGGTGGAATGTCGGCGGAGAGGATGTGCAGAATCTTGGGAATGGCGTATCGGTTGACGTAGAACGCTCGGGTGTGGTGTGTGAGCCCTCGGTCCCGTGCCGAATCGAGCACCGCTTCGAGCCGTGCGACGAGATTCACGTTGGCGAGTTCGGTGTTGCCGGTGGGGTCGAAAGATAGGCCGATCCACTCGAGCGACTCGCCCTCGGCCTTGACGACGAGCGGACGATCGCCAGCCTCCCAGCGACACCCGATGGGTAGTACGACGGTCTTGTCGGTGTTGAGCCGGCCATTGGTTGCGAGCCTCCAGTCGAGCGCCAGGTCGTCGAGCAAGTTGAGTGACTCCGAGCCCGCGACGGCGACGACGACGTCATCGGCAAACGCAAGGGATGTAATGGCGCGGCTCTGTGGGTAGGGGTGAATGGTAGGAAGCGAGAGGTTCAGCGCGATGCCTCGACGGTGCAGAGCATCCAGGAACGGCTGGAACACGACATCCCAGACCGACGACGACGCCGGGTCCCCTTGGCCGAGCCCACACGTCAGCCGCACCGGCGGAGTCAAGAAGCCGTTGATGATATATCGCGCCGTGGTCGAGTCACCCGAGTAGAGCATCCTCAGAACGCGTTGGAAGGCGGCAGGAGCGCCGAGAGCGTCGAAGATGGCGAAGATCCATTCGTGCTCGACGAGGTCGTAGGCCGACGATTGGTCAAGAGACAAGAGCGCCGCGTCAGGGAACTCGGTGCCGCGCGCGCCCAGCTCCTCGATCAAGAGTCGCAGGTGGAATGACGCGTCCGCCGATCGGCGGCCCTTGACGAAGCCGTGCTGTTGCGGTGGGAGCAGGTCCGGCAGCACGTGGTTGAGTCGCGCAACGTAGACCTTGGTGAAGAGCTTGTAGTCGCACTCGCGCAAGGTGATGGGCCGGTACGACGAGAGCTCGGCGCGATCGGCCCCGATCTTGTGGTGCTTGAAGAGCAGGCGAACGAGTCCTTGCCCCTGCTTCGGTGAAAGCGAGCCGCGCTCGGTCATCGCGTTGAAGGCCCTGCTCAGCGCCTTGGCCCACGCCCGCGGCGCTGTGTGATAGAACTCGTAGGGCACGCCAGATGGACCCGGCGATCGACCGGGGTGCGTTGTTGCGATTGCGGCTACGACCTCGTCCTCGGTGATGGGTTGCTGCAGCAGCTCGATGTGCGCTTCCGAGAGTCGTCGCAGAAAGAGCGGGTCCGAGCTCGGGTCGTCGCAAGTGCGCGCCGACCTGATCGGCGCCAAGAAATCGTCCCTAAGTCGCTCGACGTGGTCCCGATCGCGCGGCTCGAGATCGTAGAGGCGCTGAAAGTGCGCCTGTGTGTGGTCAAGCGCGACGTCAATGTCATGTGTCAGCTCTCCGTTGGGCAATCGCAGTGCTGTGATCTTGGAATCCGAACTCCGTGCCGCGAGCTTGGCGTGGACCGGCCGCGACAGTCGTTCCTCGGTAGCGATTTCGGGTACGTGGGCTCGGATCCGAAGTTGGCGCGCGCGCTCGTTGACCGCTCGCCTGAGTTCCTCCGTCGTCCGCGTCCATTCGGCCGTCTCCTCGTCCCCCATCACCGGCAACGCCTCCAGATCCTGCACCCTTCCCACCAAGACCGCCATCCGCTCCACCCGCTCCCGATGCTCCCTCCTCGCCAGCTCCCGACCCTCCTTCTCGCAGTTCCCCAGCACCACCTCGAGCTCCCCCACCGGTTCCTCCCCACTCGCTCCTTCCAACCATCCTTCCAACATCCCCTGGAACTCCGCCGTCTTGAAGGTCGCCGCGTTGATACGATGTAATTGGTTTGATGTCGTTGGCAAACTGTTGTTGGGTTGAGCCGCGTCTCCTCGCTCGTCCGAGAGAACTAGGACGATCGAGACCGGTCGGTGATCCGAAAGGTCCTTGGGGTGGTCGTAGATCGTCGAGGCTTGGACGAGTCGCTTTTGGTGGGTGCGCTGCAGAAGGAAGTAGTCAAGTCGTGAAAAGGACTTTGGTCGCTTGCGGACGATGTTGGGTCGAGTGAAAGATGGTGTGAGCGGGTGTTTGAATCGTATGCAGTCGGTGTAGGGCGAGTCGAGCTTGCCGATCAGGATCGGCCAGTGATGGCCGTGCCGACCTTGGTTCCGCCGATCGATCGCCGGCAGCGGGCAGTCGTTGAGATCGCCGCCGAGGAGTCGAAGGTGGGTGCTCTGCGTCCTGTTGAAATGTAGTTTGTCAAAGAATGTGAGTCGTTGTTTTGTATCGACTGGTGCGTAAATGTTGTTGATCTCGAGTATCCGGATGTCGCCTCGAAGTCGAAAAGAGGTGACCAGGATTCGTCCGTCGAGTGCCGAGTGGGTGCGCAAAATCTCGGCGTCGATCAGGGGCGAGTCGGCGGGGATCAGAGTCAGACAGTGTTTGCTGATGAAGACCTTGCCCTCGTACTCGTCCTTGATACATTGCCAGAGTTCCGGTTTGATGAAGTGTTCTTGTAGTAGAATGGCGGATGCTTTGAATGTTGATAAATAGGTGTAAATGTTGCGTCGCTTTTCCGGGATCCCCATGCACCTCCTCACGTTCCAGCTGGTGATGGTGTGCTTGATCATTATTGGGTAGACGATGTAGACGTGCTCTTGGCGGCAGTGTCGTCCTCAAAGAGTGGGAATTCGGGGAGAATGTCATCCTCAGGCTCGTGGTCGGACCAGCGCTTCTCCTCCTCCACCCCTTTACCCTTCTCCGCTTTCGCCTTGGCCCCCTCGACCTGCATCGCCGCCGCCGCCGACATCGACCTCGTCACCCTCTTCCCCTGACCCGCTACCTCCTTTCCTGCTCGACCTTTGACCCTGTTCAGAACGCGCTTGATATCGACCGGGTCGTCGCTCGGATCGCTGAGATCGGCCACCGTTTGCGACCTCTTCATCTTCTTGTTCGACCCGGAGCCGGTGCCACGAATGTTGATGAATCGCAGTTGTGCATCTTCCTGACCCCACTCTGCAAATTGGTGGCGAACGAGCGGTTCCTCCGCGTCGAGTTGGGTGTTGATGATCGCCTCCTTTTCTGCTTGGACACGTGCAGCAGCTTCGGCGTTAGCTCGGTCCCACTCCGCACCCTCGCGCAGCGACTTTGCCAACGTCTCAGGAGATAGTGGAGGCCACGAGGGACTCCGAGGAGTCGACTCGCGGGAAACCGTGGTGATCGTCGTTTGGTCGTCGTCGATGATCATGATGCTGTCGTCCTGTACCCCCTGTTCCTGCTCGACCTCTTCTTCCACCTCCGTCTCCGTCCCTTCGTCCTCCTCCTCTGCTCCATCTTTCATCACGTCATCTCCATCGTTTCCTTCGTCCTCCCTTTGTTCGCTTCCCTCCGAGCTGTCGTCCTGTTCGTCCTTGTCGTCGTCCTTGTCGTCGTCCTCGTCGTCGTCCTTGTCGTCGTCCTTGTCGTCGCCTCCCGCCTTGTCGATGCCCGCTCCGGCGTTCCCATCCGAGTCTGAATCCTCGTCGTCCGCCTTGGCGCCCGTATCCTCGTCTCCTTCTTCGACCTGCTCCTTTTCCTCGCCCTCCTTTCCTGCATCCTCCTCCTCGACGTCATCCTCCTGTCCTCCTTCGACCTCGAGCCCCGCAAATCGGTTCCGCGATTCGAGTTGGTCGGTTCCGAGGGCGCGGCTAGGGGCCACAACCTCGGAAGCGTCGTTGTCGGTGTTGTTGGTGTTGGTGGTGTCGTTCTTGTTGTTGTTGGTGTTGGTTGGGTTGTTGTGGTGCTTGTTGTGCCTTCCGGTGTTGTTGTTCGCTTCCTTCTGCCTCCTCTCCTGTTCCAGCGCGCAGGTCTCCACATGCCCCACAAAGTGGCACCGAGCACAGGCCGCTTCTCGTTCGTAGTCGTGACGAACCGCCGTATGCATGTTGCCTCTAGTGGCTAGAGAGACCTTCGACGGTAGGAGCTCCTTCAGCGTGTTGTTAGGGGCTTTGAAAAGGGCGTCGTCGTCGAAGCGGATAAAGGCCGAAAACTCGCCGGCCAAGTGCGCATAGGCCGAGTCGTTATCGACGTGGATCACACGCAAGACTTGTACCAGCTCGCAACGGTGTCCCTTGGCTGCGATTTTGGTGACAATTGATTTAAAAGAGTCAACAATGGCATCCCTGAATGGGACCGCTGCGACACCGACGTTGATACGCAGCTCGACCATGTTGTGGTAGAAGTGGTGGGCCTTTGCGAAGTGAGCCTTTGCAGAGTGCCAAGTAAGCGCCAGTGGGGCCGTAAGCGCCGAGTCACGTGCCTTCGCCGAAACGAATCCCACGGAGATACGGTGGTTGACCACACCGGCCCTGACGAAAGACGAGTGTTGGATACCCCTAATCTGGGGCGCAAACGCCGCAAGGTGCTCGGGAAGGGTGACCTCGGCGTCGAAGCACAGGGGCGATTGCGGGGAGAGCAGTCTCGTGACGCAACCGAGCAGATCGGCCTTGTCCGCGGGAGAGGCCTTCGAGGCGCCTTGGACGGTCAAAGTGACGTCGAGAGCAACGTCGAAGATGTTTCGAATGGATCGATTGGCGTTGAGAGCCGAATACTTGAGCGATGTAGCGGTAGCGACAGGGTACTCGTCGGTGGCGAAGGTGGCTTGCAACCACCGGTCGGTGCGATTGCCCGGTACAGCACCCATGACTTCGAACATTTGGGTCAAAGCCTTGGCACGGTGATGTTGTTGGGTCTGCTGCTCGGGAGTCTGCTTGGTCTTTTGAATCGCGGCGGTGGCGTAGGTCGCGGCGGCGATAGGGACTTGCGTCTCCTTTGTCCCAATCGGGACGCTCGTCGCCGCGGACGCCGATGGTGGGGGTGGAGCCCCTGGGGGTGGGCCGGTGTCGCCGGTCTCCATGCTAATGTAGGCTGATGTATCGATGTATCACTTGTAGCTTCGAAGGTGGCGGATGGCGCGATTTCGAAAGTGAAAGTGAAAGTGAAAGTAAAAGTAAAAGTGAAAGTGAAAGTGAAAGTGAAAGTGAAGTGAAAGTGAAAGTGAAAGTGAAAGTGAAAGTGAAAGTGAAAGTGAAAGTGAAAGTGGAAGTGAAAGTGAAGAAAGTGACTTTTCCCAAATCTAGAAGTGATATAAAGACCATACCTCGAGACAGTATTCATCCGCGCCGGTGGGTTAGGGGTATACTTGGACATTGCCATTGTCTAGACCTGGGTTCGAGTCCCAGTCGGCGCATTGTTTTTTGGCAGTCCGAAGCATGATTTCTCTTCCTCTCTCTTTGTTTCACTTTTTTTCTGCTTGTTCCATATTGATGGCAACTCCCTGACCACAAGCCGTCCGTCTGAGCAGATCCTTTTTGCCTTGGATTCCTTCGGTTTCGCTGTACAGCGATGAGCGCGGACTCGGATGTAATGAGCCGCCGGGAGCCGCCGGGTCGATTTGGACTTCGCAGCGCCGCGGTCGACTCGTTTAACTCGATCTCGTTCATCCTCGCCGCGGATCAGCCGTCCTTTGCAGTCCATCGCTTCCTCATCCGAGTGCGATCATCACGCCAAGGGATATCAGGTCTACATCGGTCACACCTGCTCTCGCACGCGGTCGCCGTCGACCCCCGTCTCGTCACCGCCGTCGTCACCGTCGCGCTGCTCCTCAGCCGTCCTCCCCCACCCTCCACCACGATGCCCAAGCACACCAAACGCAAGCCAAAGACGCCCGTGGGCACGATCTCGCACCCATTGTTGAACAAGTCCGGAAGGCCGGCCAAGGTCAAGAAGGTCAAGGAGGTCGTATTCGACCCCGACGCGAGGAAGTGAGTGTGCGAGGCCAAGTGTGGGGTGCACCAACGGTATAGAACTGTCCTGATCGTGTTGTGATATCACAGGGAGTTCTTGACGGGCTTCAGCAAGCGCAAAAAGGCGCGCGAGGCGGCGGTGCGCAACAAGGCGATCGACCGCGAGAGGCAGGAACTGAACGAGATGCGCAGGAATGTAAGAGGGGAGCTGCAATGTACACTTGGCTTGGGTTCATCGGTCACTGATCAGCTCTGTCCTTTCCACGACGCGCACAGATTCGAGACGAGAGGAAGGAACGAGCCGCTCAGAACGTCAGGAATGCAAAGGCCATGTATGGCGGTCAGTCCCCGTGTGGCTTCGACTAGAGCACCACCACGTCTCTCTGAAAATGTACCACTCTTTCCCACCCAGACGCCGGTGCCTCCGACGAGGAAGTCTTTTCCGGATCCGAGAATGACGACGACGGCCTCGACCCCAATGCCCCTAATCCCGCCCGTACAACGACCTTCGAATCGACCGACCTCGTCACCACAGTCGCCATCGAACCCTTCTCCCTCTCTCGCTCCCCCTCCCCCGCCCTCCCACTCGACCGCGACCTTTGCCCTCCACCACCTCCCAGATCCACCTCCACTCCAGCCGCCACAAGTTCGACGCACAAACGCCGAGTGAAGAACAAGCCCGTGGCGAGGACGAAGATGTCTTCTGCCGAGAAGAAGGAGAGGGCCACGGGGAGCAAGGCCGTCAAGGCCAAGTATGCGAAGCAGAACAAGGGGACCAAGGGGCGCAGTAACAAGGGATGAAGGAGCTGATGACGAGGGGAAGTATAATGGTTCACCAGCATCGATTTCTCGTCTTGTTGTAATCATAAGAAGGCTCCTGGTATCGATCAGACTGAAAGAATCCAGCTCCGAGAAGATTCGCTGGAAGCGGAGACCTTGATTTGGCTTCTGATAAGATCTCTCGGATTACCATAAAAACATCATGAAAGTGACTTGCAGACAAGTACAAGACATGCAGCTGGCTTCGTTGCGAGCAATTGAGGCGAAGCAAGGCATCTCATCGGAAGAAGCTTTCCAAGCATCGTGACTCGTCGCTGATGCCTCGGAGAATCGGACGAGTTGGGATGTTCGCTCGCTCAATCGACCCCAGGGATCGTCTCACGAAAGTCCGCTTATCTGATCTTCGATTTTGATATCCAAATTCTATACTCTATGCACCTTCGTTCAGTGACGGTACGAAATCACATCTGCGCAGCAGGGGCAGCCGTTGCCGCCGCCGGAGCATCGTCATGGACGCTCGGCTTCGCGCCGTCCCCTCGAACAGCGACGCAGACCGAATGTTGACCTCCCCCAGCGGCGTGCAAGACCTTGAAGCCCTTCATCGCCCGACTGACGACCCTCGTCGGTCGGTCGGCCTCCTCCTCGTCCCCCAATCCAAGTTGTGCGACGTTTCCGTATCCCCAGGCGTACAAGAACCCATGCCTTGAGACGGCAAAGTTAGCCCTCGTCCCTACGGCGATCTGCACAATCTGCACCGGCCCATCAATGTTCTCTTCCTCCTGCGCATCCGTGTCGAAATCGATCTTGGTCGGCTCGTCAATGAACCGATTCGGCAGCGGGACCGTCTGCGCCGCTTCTTCCTGCGCCTTGAGGTTGATCTCCATTTCGGACATCGGTCGTCCGGGGTTCCCTGCGTCGTCATCGGCGACAGGTCGTTGCGCAATCTTGGGTCGGACGCTGTTCTCAAACTCCTTCCTCCTCTTGAGCGCCTCGTCCTCGCGCTCCTTCATCTCCTTCATCTTGGGGTGATCCTTGCCCAACCCAATCTCAGATCCATCGCACCTCCCGCAGCCCCACACCTCTCCGTTCGAGAACAAAAAGACGGTGTGGTGTGTCCCTCCGACGATCTGCACGACGCGTGCACCACCATGCAACGAGGGGTGCAGGCTCTTGACGATCGTCGGCGTCGTGATGATCTCTTGCCATCCTCCGTCGTCCTCGTCGACACCGGTTTGGCGGAACGAATTGAGTCCCCACGCAAAGACTTGACCTTTAGCATCGACCGCGAACGAGTGGTATGATCCCGAACCGACGGCGACGATGTTCTTTAGGGCGAGACGTTCAGGCGTCAGGCCGTGAGTCTTGTGGCCTGTGAATACAACACAATAAAAGACACGCTTCAGTATTGAGCAGGTGCATCGTCACTTGCGATCCTGGACTTCGAACCCACGTTGAATAATCTTGCGGCCCAACTGGCACTGCTCCCCATTTCCACACGCAAAAACTGTTCCCTTGGTCGTCAGCGCGACAAAGTGGTCGTCCCCGGTCACGACCTGCACAACCGACACGGCCTCCAAATTCTTCAACCCCAGCGGTTTGAGCTGACTCTTGCTCTTCTCGTCGTTGCCGTCAAAGCCCAGGATGCCCTCAGAGTACCTGAACGAGCCCCAGCACCGCAACTCGCCATTCTCCGACACGGCGAGCGAGACGGAATCTCCGGCGGCGACTTTGACAGCCTTGAAGCGCGAGTAGTCGAGGTTCTCCACGGGCAGGGGTTGCGTTTCGAGTTCTTCGGATTCTTGTTCGAGACCGGCGGTGACTCGGCCGAGAGCGGCGTTGTCGTTGATGCTGCGAGGGCGTCACACGAACAGGTCAACATCTACAATCTTCCATCCATCCCAGGCGGAAGAGTTCTACTCACCCCCACGACCAAATCTTGCCCTCGCCGTCGACGCAGAGCGTGTGCATCCCACCACACTCGAGACTGGCGACACCTCGCTTCCATGCCTCTCCTCCGTCGACGGCAATCATCTTTTCGATCGTCGCATGCAGCCTGGGCCTGACAATCTCCATCATCCCATTCTCGATGCCCAACCCATGCTGTCCAAAGTCACCGTTACCAAAGACAAAGACCGTCTTGGGCAAGCCGAACTGCTGCACCTCGGGGATCGTCACCTCGAAATCGAAGGCCGAGTAGGCGGGAAAAGGATCGTATCGCTTCGGGATCGGATTCATGCCCTGCACGGGCGCTCGCACAGGCTTGAGCTTGGGTTCGGCTATGACCTTGATCTTCTTCGCTCGCGGGGTCGCATCGACGTCGTCCTCGTCCTCGTCCTCTTCCTCTTCCTCTCTCTGCTCCGCGACGCTCAATGCGACCGAGACCGATCTGGACCTCGCTCGCTTGGCGGACGAAGCGGGCTTGGCCGAGGCGGAAGAGACGCGTTTCGCTGCTGCGGCTGCTCGTGACGTGGGTTTCCCGGCGGAGGCGGTGGCGGCGTCGGCGGGTGTAGTCGATGGACGACCGGTACGACCCGGCGTCGCGGGCGTCGCACCGTTCGGGGCACCAGCGCCGGCGGCGGACGAGACAGAGTTGCGGCCTGGGAAACAGTCAGAATGTCACAATAAACGGGTGCGTTCGGGAAGAAATGGGCATGGTCTGTACGGCGTAGTGACCACGCGGGGTGCGACCATGCGACGACGGGAGAGGAGAGACCTGAGGAGCGCTGGTCCGCCCCAGAAGTGCAGTACGATGCACAACAATCGAGAAGACATTTGCTCTCCATGCGCGTTGCCTACGGTGACCAGTTGGGTCGGCCATAGCGGTGCGAGGTGCAAACGTGCGACGAACGAGAGTTGAATGACGGACCCACACCGCACACTTGAGTCACTGGGAAGCAGAAGGACTCACGACGAGGGGGCATCGTAAGGTGATCGTAGCTCTGTAGAGGACCGGAGTGGACGCGGTAGCCAGTCGACCGATGAACGAGCTTGAAGAGCAGAGACGACCAGAAGGAGCAACGCATCGTCACTCGCGCTCGGCGACGAATCGGTCAGGGCAGTCACGGCACCGGAGTGGCACCGGGCACTCGCTGCGGTGGGGCCCGTCTACGCATCACAGCATCGTGCGCCATAGACGGCACACTTTCAACGTACAATCTTTTGAGGATATGTCACAAACGAGGTGCCTCATACGGCTGTCGCTTCCTCGGAAACCACTGTCGATCTCAGAGGTAGTACTAGTCTCGACGCTATAGGCACCAATCACTTCTGACTCTTCCTCGCTTTCCGACTCGGAGAGGGTGCGAAACACTATTCTGTATATGCTGAGAAAGCTCACGTAGTCGCACGAATCGGAAGCAGGTCTACGATACTGCATGGCGGAATGGTGCAAACATGAGCCGGAGTGAGCTTCGATCGACGAGTCGCTCCTATTCATGTGGCAAATGCAAGACGACGATGTAGTCCTGTAAGGACTGGTGCTTTCTCATTCAAGAGCGTAATCACAAGCCAGTAGCCACAGATAAATCAGGGGGGGGTAGGTGAACAGTCGTCGGCAACTTGAACGAGTCCGGGCTGAAAGCTCGAATAAAATTCGAGCTGCTGATCTTGCTCTTCGCAGCCGAGCAAGCGGTCAAGTTCAGCTGAAACATACAAATTTTCTTTTACAGCACTAAACTATTCAGCTCTGGTTTATTTCCGAAGGGCGAGCGCCTGGTGGTGACGTTGATTCTATCGATGCGAGCGCCAAACCTGACGTTCCGAATCTCGAGTCGCCCCTGTTGTCGCCGAGACCGGACGCGCGCTCGACCGGCGACGGGAAAACCCGAATTCCTGTATATCTCGAGCACGAGATGAGCGTCACAGAAGGAAATATTCTGTTTACCGGGCCTTCTAGTGGCATGCACTGACCACGCCGACTCTTGGAAAACGTTGTCCAGATGCAACCCGGCGATCATTGCAAAGTGCGACGATTACTCGTTCAGCTTGGGCGAGCTCATCACATTCGCCGGCTCGCGCCTTCGCTCATTGGCCGCTCGCTCGCTCGCTCGCTGCACAACCAACCGCCGTGCCCGCGCCACGCCCTCTTGCTGCTGCTGCTCATTGCTTGCCTTATTTTTTATCCCGCCGTTGAATGGGAAAACATCGCCGTCGTCAGCCGCCTCAGCTCTCTTCGTCGTCCAAATTGGCGGTCTCTCAGCTCTTGTCGTTGTCTTCGTCGTCGTCGTCGTCGTCTTCGGCCGTACAGGACTGCTCGTCCGCGATCAACGTTGATCGCCCCCCGTAACTGGGCCTACATCCCGCATTTCCTATCCCTCCAAGACCTCTTTCCCGAGGTCAGTTGCTGTGTGCTCTGCCGTGCTCGTGTGTGCCGGCTTACGTGTGAGCGGGCGGTGTGCTGTGTGTGGTCCGTTTTCACGGTGCGGGTCGTGCCTCGCTCTGCCTCGCTCTGCCTCGCTCTGCCTCGCTCACCCGCCTGTTGGCTGGCTCAGGCAGGCGCGGCTCAGCGTTGGCGCGGCAAGCCGGCGGGCAGGCAGGGCTGGCCGGCAGCGGGCCGACGTGGCGGTGACCGGTGATCGACCAAACGCGAGCGCGACCGAGCTCCGACGGCGTCCGCTCCGCGCTTCGCTCCCGAACGAACACCCGTACGCTGACCCTCCGCGCTCATGTCTTTCGAAGCCAGATCAGCCCATACCCTACCCCACTTCTCACCGCACCATCTGGATCGTATGCAACGCATGGTCGCCCTTCACTCGCCTTGAGTCCCTCCGCCGCCCGTGCCGTTCGCACTGGCCTTTCCCCCACAACCGCCGTAACGCTTGCAGCCTAATACCCTACTACTCGCTCTTCACACTGGCCGACTACAACGACCCAACTTCTACCTCGAGCAGTCGCAAGTCGCCACCATGCTCGGAGGTCTCAAGGTCACGCTGCCCCACCTCAGCATCTCGCGCAACAACTCGCCTTCGCGCTCGGCGCCCTCCACCCCGGCCACTGAAGGATTCAAGTCGGCCGCTCTCCCTGGCACGGTGCCTTCGACGCCTGAGCTGCTCTCCCTCGACCTGCCCATGAACGCACCGAGTGTCGAAAACACCAAGGCGAAAAAGGTCTCATCCTCGCTCGGTCCGCTCGGCGCCGTCCTCCGTCGCTCGTCCTCGTTCAGAGCGAATGGTAGTCTCACCCCGTCGACGGCGATCAACCCCGTCCCCGTTTCGGCCGCAACGGCCGCGAGTGCCCTTGCTCCCCGATCCTCGAGCGACAACTCAATCGGGCTGATGCCCTTGCAGAAGAGCTTCGGCAGTAATGGCCACTCGGGTCGTCATGGAGATTCGTCGTCGTCGTCTAAGAGTCGCCGCCGTGCGGTCTCGGGTGATCGGCACGAACACGGTCGCTCGTTGCACAAAGAGACCTCGCGAAGCAAGACCCTACCCAGCCTCCACATGGGTCCTTCTGGTGCTGGAGGCTTGGCCATCAGCCACTCGACGTCGCACCCTCCTCTCGGCCGCAAGCCCGGCAAGCATTCCCCTACCTTTCATGGCTCCCAGACCCCTCTCGGCACCTCGTCCGCGGTGACCTCCCCCACCAGCGCTGGCGGTGCGGTTACCTCTACGACGGCTTTGAGCTCGGCTGCGATCGCGCCTGCGTTGCACCAACTCGAGGAGAGCTATGTCGGCAAGGTCGGACTCAAGCTCGGTGAGGCTGTCAACAAGGTTTTCGTTCCGGGCTCGGCGACCGCTCCCGGGGGTGCAAGCGAAGTGGTTCTCAACGGCAGGCCTGCACCAAGGGTCACGATGGCGAGGCAGTGTGGTGAATTGGTCGTACAGTGAGTTTTGCTCGTGTTTTTCGCACATGCCCGGGTTTGTGACGGCCCGGCTAAGTGTTTCTTGCCTCGACCTTCCTAGGGAGTTACACGCTGCGATCCACGACGTTTACCTGTTGCGAACGCTGTTGCGATCGTCGGTGCTCAAGTCGCTGTCGCTGTTCCTTACGCGACTTACGACGCTCTTGCTCCCACCCGACCTCATGCCTCCTCCGCCCTTGACTCCCAAGGAGGTCGACAACCTCTCGCCCTCGCTGCGATTCAACCTGACCATCGTTCGCTGCGCCTACGAATTACGTCGCTCTTTACTCGCTGCTGGCCAACTCCCCGGCATGCCTGCGTTCGTTCGCGAGACCTTGCGCCCCTGGGCCGACAAGCTCGCCGAGGTCATGACGCGTGTCATGAACCCCATCATTTTGAGCGTGCGCATCATTGTCTCGGGCATCTGCGCCAAGGCGAGAATCCCGTCCGACGAGTCGAGCGTCGTCAACGGGCACTTGTCGTCGACCATGTCGATGCTCGGGGTCGAGCACGACGGCGCCGGTACCAAGCCGACGGCTGCGAAGGGTGCGACGAGCCAATTGCGATCTTTGTCAATGGGTCGAGCCACACCTCCGCCGGCTTCTTCGACGAACTCGACCAAGCACGGCCACGGTCACGGCCATGGCGTCGATGCAAATGGCCTCGCTCTCGGCCCGCTCTGGCTGCGAGAATTGACGGGCGTGCTCGAAGCGACGGCCAGGCTCGTTGCTCGCCTTGAGTGCGGTGGCGATGCCGACAAGTGGCTCGTCAGTGTCGGAACCCATGCTGTATGGAAAGGAATGTTGGATCTCGCTGCGAGGAAGATCGCCGTCGCTGTTCCCGGCTCCGTGGACGGCTCTGCGAAGGCACCTGTGACCCCTGGCGCTGAGGCCAAGATTCTCGGCGCTCAGATCGTCCCGACCAAGAGTCTCTTCAAGTCCGCTTCCAAGAAAGCTTCAGCGGGACCAGGTGACTCGCCGCCCTTCGGAACGGTCTCGGGCGATGGGGCGTCGATGCCTTCAAGCTCCTTCGCCGCCACGAACCCCAACGGCACTAGCGTCGTTTCGAGCTTGGCGTGCTCGACCCCTGCTAACAACGTCGCATTCATACGTCTCTTGCGCGAACTCGAGTTGTTCGAAGCGCGCTTAATCGCCTTCACCAAGCACCTCTCTGCTCCCAGCTCGACGCCGATTTTGCCTCCCCACATGTCGGGATCCTGCTCGCACGAACTCGCTTGCGGCCTCTGCAAGACGGGTCGACAGTTCGATGCCGAGTCTTCCGACGACGAAGACGAAGTTGGACCGGCTGGCAGCACGGAAGCGGCTCTCGCGCACTCGGCGATGAGGGAGGCGATGCAAGCCTTGAGCGCAATGATCGTCGTCGTCCGAGCGTCCAAGTACACCGATGCGCTTTTGAACGCGATTCGCGAGGAAGGTGTCAATGACGATCTTCACAAGAAGGACGAGTCGTTGGCGCAGTCGAGCTATCGGGACCAGAACGCCGAGCCGATGACGCCTCTGACGCCGATGGACCTGATGCGATCGCACGAACCTCTCGTTCTCCCTACGACTCCTGTCAGCGTATCTCCCGACAGGACTGTCGTAGAGGAAAAGTCCCCTTCGAAGCCTCTGGTATGCCCAACCCTGCGCCACGCCTTGGCGACGCTGCCCGACCTGATCCTCCTGCACCTTTTGGCGTCGCGCTGCCGCCGTTTTTCGCTCCCCCACGAACGCTGGGGTCTCGCCGACTGGCGTGCATACGAGAAGGAACTCCGGGGCTTCCAAGCAGGTGAAGAATGGACTGCCGAAGTCGCCTGGGAGATGGTCAACGAAGTCACGACGCGTGAAGAGGAGCTTGCGCTCGAGACGCCCGGAGGAGGATCGGCGCCTTCGAGCGAGTTGGAAGCACTGGAACTGGTTCGGGAAGCGGCGAGGATCAAAGTCGGTGTTGAGGTCGCTGGATCGTAAATGTTCTTTCTCTATTCGATGCTACGCTGTACTCCCTTGGTCTTCCTTCCCTCTCGTGCTTTTGTGTGTTCGAACTGCCACCACTTTCTTTTCCTTCCTAGCATCTTAGATTTCTTCCCCTTTCTGCTTCCTCAGCTGCAAGGAGCCTCTATGGTGTTCTGCTTCCGTAATCTTTCGTCTTCCGAGTACATGATGATGATGATTGATTTGTATTGGATCTGTTTGGGAGGAAAGCTATACAAGAGCTGGGCTAGCAATGCGCAGGACGTTCGTCGCAAAACCGTGAACGAGCATCTCTCACATGTGTTGAGGTATTTGACTTTCGACTTGTCGACTTCAGTGCGCCGACTTCAGAGTGCAACGCTCTCATGTATCTCCGTCACCTATCAACATTAACATGAAGGCGCCTTTTGACGTCATCGGTCCTTCCCCTCGGCTCAACTACTACGGGCACACAAGCGACACTCTCTTCGCCGTCGCAATCGCAAGAGCCCCACCCATCGCATCCGTATCAAGCTCCTCCACTTTCTCCCCTTCAACCGCCATCAAACTCCTTCCCAAACTCCCCCCAGGCGAAAGCTCCCCCTTCCTCTCGGACTGACGACTGATACTCGCCTCGGTATCATCGAAGCGCACGGAGAGCGTCGTTGCCGGCAGACGGGTTCCAGGGGTCATCCGTGAGGATCGGCCCGTGGCGCAGAGCGTCGCTTTTTGGGCGAGCGCTTCGCGGGAATTGACTGATCAGAGGTAGTGGCGAACAGATCGATTTATCAGTTCGTACAGCTGGAAGGAATGAGTCAGACGCTTCGTAGCCTCACGAGCATGAAGGATGCAGAGCGCATAGGCGCTTCCGAGAATTTCGCCGAAGAAGACCCAGACCTGCGCGGAGAATGCAATGAAGCGGTCGGTCACAAGCAGGTCCACCCCATCTGCTTTTTGGCACGTGAATTCCGTGTTTGACTCACCCTTCTGCGAGTCTCGAGGATTTTGAGCATGGCGAGAGCGACAGAGATGCATGCGGGGGGAATGCAAGTCGTGATCGCGAGGGACGCGAGCCGCACCAGGATGTAGTTGAGCCTGAGGTGCGTCAGAAACGCAGCAGAAGGTGAACGATGTTGTCAAGTTTGAAGCTTAATTGTGAGTGTACTGAAGGAGATTTTACCGATAGCTGAGTGATTGCTTCCGTGTTTGTAGCAAGTAGTAAGCGAGTGTACAGGAGAGGCACACGTCGGCGGCCTGTTTAATTCGCACATGACTCGTTGAAAGATCAGTTATGCCAGTGGCAACTCCGTTTTATGTTATAACAGTAACTCGAACTACTTACGGCATTGGAGAAAGCCCATGGCGGCATCAGCCGGTCGACTTGATTTCCGGGGTTTATGCCGAGTTTTCGAGCGCTGACTGCTCCGATCGTTCAGGAGTGATGCCGAGGTGCGCGAAGAAACGGGTAAGCTGGCTGTGACATCGGTTTGAGTTGAGTTGTTACAACTTACTGCGACGAATAACATAGGCGAAATTAAGGGAAAACTGCACCATGGTCACAATTGCCCCGACCGCAGTGGGGATAAGTTTTCGGCCGGATACCTGTCGAGGCGCGGCAGAGCATGACCATCGGGGGATCATTGGTTGAGTGCAAGGGACAATTAGCCGCGAGAAGGGGACTCACCACCCAGATTCGGAAACACAAGTAGATTTGCGATGACACAACCGGAAGTTGGCCGACAATAGGGGCCGCAAGGACGATCCAAGGCACCGGCCCAACGAGCTCCTTGATTTGCCCGAAAAGGTACTGAGGGGAGGAGGCGCGAAGTGAGCACGATTGACCGCCTAGAGACGAAGGAGGTGGCGGTATGCACATCACTGTATACCGCCTTGATGTTCAGGGCCATTTTGAGAAGCTCTCCACCTGACATTATGGCCACGAGGAGTCTAACAGGCGAGCATCAGTCAGTGCCGGAAATCGGGTCGCGTCAGGGGGTACCCGTCGCGTGTCTGATTCCCGCTTTGCGCGCGTAGGGGCCTGAATCGCACCCTCGACGCGGAGCTGAAAATGGCAGACTGCCGCTCACTTGAGGTGTATCGGATCTCCGGGATATCTTAATCGGTAGACACAGACCTGTGCGAATATGATGCCGAAAAGCCATAGCTCGCAAAACATGCCAATGATCATCGGCCCTGCGAAGAAGCGAGTCGAGTCGTTAGTGCGAGGTCTGCGCGCCGAGCGTGCTCTGGTAATCGGCGTGAGTGCCCCCGCTTCCACCGAGTACCGGACGATCCTGTCACCTATCAGATTGCGCTGGGGAAACTTACCCATCACCATCTGCATCTGCATCTGAATCTGTTTGGGATTAAATGTGGGCAGCGACGTGGCAGTCGACATGTTTTCCCGCTGTCGACGACGCGAGGTGGTCGTCTTAAAATTGGTGCGACAGCGTGGGAAGGAGTCAAAGCCCCGCGGCGGCGCTGGCTGCTAGTCGCCACGGGGCTCTTTCGTCCTTTCGGCGTCAACTTAAATTCGCTCGACCTCCTTTCGTTTTTGATTTTGATTTTGATAGACTTCATTAAGAGCATAATTATATTGATACCTAGAAATCTTCGGAAAAGTCGGAGGGAATGCTGTTACGCACACTGGCAAAAGCCAGTAGTGTAGGACTCATTGACCCTGAACCAGGATCAACCATACCCACTAAAACCCCCTTTGGTGGCTTTTCGTGTCGCTTCGGCGCCTTGAATGGTCGAGTTCGATTGAAAACGGTCTGGGGAAGAGTCGAGAGCATTAAAGACTGCCCCAGCGGCTCACCACCCGTGTTCGCCGCGAATGGGATCAGTCGACCTCCGAGTCGCCGCCACCAGCGGCGTTATGAGATGGAGGAGCAGCTGAGGAGACGCGTGGGGTAAGATAATTGGCCGGTGCACCGTCAATCCGTCGCGATCGCACATCGGACGACTCGCGGAAATGTCTGAAACGCCCGCGAATGGGATCAGTCGACCTCGCCGCCACCAGCGGCGTTATGAGATGGAGGAGCAGCTGAGGAGACGCGTGGGGTAAGATAATTGGCCGGTGCACCGTCAATCTGTCGCGATCGCACATCGGACGACTCGCGGAAATGTCTGAAACGCCGAGGACGACATGCCCACTTTATTGCCGATTGCCGCGATGGGAGGCGCTCCCACAAGCCCCGACTCGGTGTCACGCGCCCCTGTCCTCGGTCGCTGTTTTCCGGGAGGCCTGGTCGATGCGAACAAGTTCCCAAGCGGCGGGTGATCCTCACCAATGTCACGTGTCTCTCCAATGGCATCACGCGTTTCACTTTCACAACAACCTGATTTATGTATGGCAACGACAACTTCTAGTTAACTAACATCAAACTGGACCGACTTTTTCGGCCTCTTTGGTCCGTGCGGCTCGTCGGTGAACGTCGGATACGGAATCAGCGAGCGCTTCCTTCGTGTTGCCACCTTCGCCCCACCTTTTCCTCCTTTCTCGTGCTCGATCGTCGGGCAGACGACGGAGCCACTCTCTGGCTCGTGAAAATCCGCACTTCAGTCTCCGTGTCCTCGTCGTCCAGACCAAAGATGAACGTGCGCTCGTCATCGACTTGCCGCGTTTTGCCTTTACCGTCCACCTTCCCAGCGACAGAGGTAGGCTCGAGATACTCCGCGCTCTGCAGTACGCCTCTGAGCTTCTCGTCCCTTTGAGGCAACTTCGTCTCACCTATTCCGTTCACCGATAGTTGACTGCGTCTTTGAAGCAGCGAGTCCTCGTACGATCCGCGCACAACGAGAATTGATAGATCGACTGGTCGTGTTTGTCCAAGTCGATGCGCTCGCTTGATCGCTTGGACCTCAAGATCTAAGCGAAACAAGAGCTATATCCATCAGCTTCCTGCGACATGGGACGGCTGCCACGAAACACTGTGCGAGAGCTCCGGCAGTTATCACTCACCCGGCTGCCACAGAGGCTCGAGCATCACCATTCGGGACGCTGCCGTCAAGTTGAGGCCCCGACCACCGAGTCGAGCATCCACCAAGATGGCCTGGCAATCTTTGACACTGGATTCGTTGAACTGCTGCGCCATCATACCACGATTCGCGCCTCTCGCGTGCCCAGCAAAGACCATATGTTTGATCCCGACCAAGTCGAACGCTTCGGACAGGATCGCGAAAACCAAGTCGGGGAGCGTACACGAGAAGATTATAAACTTGTCTTGAGCATACCGCCGGCATTCGGTTATCACGTGATTGAGCTTGGCCGAAGTGGTCCGGCCCATGCTCACGTTACGGAACGAAGAATCGGCCGGGAAAGGTCGAGGTCGCAGAGGTCTCAGTGCGACCTTTCGGGCCTTGTTCAATCGCTTCCTCTCGTCTTTAGCTCGGATATCTTCAATGGACCCCGATACGGCACTGGATTCCCACAAACGTTTCGCTTCGAATGTCAAAAGTTCCTCGCGCAGTTCCTCGTCGTCATCCCACGCCCGAATGTCGGGCATTCGCACCTCCTGCAAGTCTCCGCGCAGCGTGATCAGCGAGCCGAGAGACATCAGATGGTCTCCGCTTTCGTCGTCGCCGGAGAGATGGAGTCCTTGGAACATGTCGGCGACACTCCGATCGAGACCCCGAACGACCGTAGCGACGGACATGGCATCTACGACGTGGCGCCACCGTGGATCGTCGACAGCCTCTTGCATCACTTCGATTGAGCGCTTGAGCCTCTGTCGGTCTTCGTCAGAGAACTTCTTGGCCTTTTCGGTGGTGAAACCCTCGTCGAGGGCGGATTTGATAGTGAACCTAATTTGGGAAACGAGTCCCCTGGAGGCGAAGAAAAATGACGATGCGGATAAGTTGGAGACGAGGTCGTTCAGAGCGCCTTTCTGGGACTCGTGGAAAAAGTAGTCTTTCTGAAGAATGTCACGAAAACGCTGTCAGGTATAGTGCACAGATTTTGAGGGAATGCGGACCGAGGTCAGGGACTCACATCCGTGCGCTGACTAAGAATCGAGTTGTTTGCAAACAATGCCAGCAAAGCATTGTAGGTCTTCCTCTCGAGCTCCTCCATGTCGAGATAGACGACCCGAGTCGTCAGAGGTGGTAGCTGTACTACCTGCCTTACGACCTCGAGCGGGTTACGGATAATGGTCTCATCGAAGACCCTCAACAGCCGCGTCGCTCCGCGCGAATGCTCAAGAATAGGGACGGTCATGACCTTTCTCCAATCCTCGACTTTACTGAACGATGGGTGGCGCAAGAACCGAGAGAATAGCTGACCAAGTCGGCGGTAATCAAGCTCGCTCCCCCCCGAATGCATGTCGAGGGCAGCAAAAGCGCCGCTCGATTTTGAAGCTGCCGCGGGAAGTGTGTCGGCCTCGGCGCGCAGGTTGACCGACGGCGTCCCCGAGACAGCCCAGCGAGCTTCGCATCTCAACTAAATTTAAGGAGCCCGAAAAGACAAGTCAATGCTCAGACTCTGTAGTATTCATAATCGCATGGGGTTGACTCACCTCTTCCGCCAAATCACGCATCTTGTTCGCTCCGCTGAGCGCATGGCCCTCGTCGACGATCAACCTCTTCCAGTGAATTCTCCTCAGGACATTGTCGCCAGCGTCTGCCGCTTCCGAGAACCTTGCAATACTCATCAAGACGACATCATACGTCATCACTTCCTCGACGGTAATCATCCTGTCTTTTGGGGTCTTGATCGTCTTGACCTTCAGAGCCCCCGGGACCAGGTGCTTCGCAATCTCAACTTCCCACTGCTTGACCAAGATGGCGGGGACGACGACGAGCGTGGTTCGCGTCATCATTATCTCCTGCGCCTGTATCCGCATTTTGCCGGCATCCAGCCCGAACGCCTCTTTGGCGCATCGTCGCGCGCCGAAGCCAATCTGACGACCTTGGCGAGATTGTAGCTGGCCGGGCGAAGGGTGCACGTAGTAGAACGGAGGGAAATTTGCGATCTCGGCGGCAATCCCCAGTGATTCGAACCTGTCGTCGGCGACGGGATACGGGACCGCTCGGGGCATCGTGCTGAGGTAGTCGATCATCAGCATCCGCAGCGTCGGTAAAGGCGGTAGGACATCTTCGCGAGCATCGCGGATTGCTTGTACCCGAATCGCTTCTTCGTACTCGAGCACGTCGGCGGCATCCATCTCGCTTAAAGCGAGTAAGGGTTCAGGGACCCGCGGCCGAAGTCGGCGGGCCTCTTTCCTGTTCAACGCAACACCGCCATCAGCCACCATGGAAACAAGGCGCAGAAGGCACGAACATGACTCACAACTCTGTCTCGAAGGGGAAACCCATCGATAAGTGGCTCACGACAACGGGTGCAGGCGATTCCTCCTCGCCGTCCAACCAAGTCCCGACGTTCTCATCCAAGATCGGCAACTCTCCTTTGGTCGCCAAGATCAGGCCCAAGCAGATGCACGTCTTGCCCGACCCCATGTCTTCGGCCAAAATGCCGGACTTTGGTTCGCGCACAATCACGGGGTGCCTCGATATCCTTCCTTCGACCGAGACGTAGAATTTCGCGCCCACATCCTCGGGGCCTTTGTCTCCCACTTCAGTCTTTTCTGTGTAGGCCGGATTGATTGACCACTGAGGGGCTAGCTCACGGGTGAGCATCTTCGCCAACGAAGCACGCTGGTAGGGAAACATCTCGGTCTTCATCGCAGACGGATTTTTGAGCATTGTGTCGCGGATCCGATCGCGCGTGTGTTGATTGACATCTTGTAGCGTCTCGACAAAGCTCAGATCAGACGGTGGTGCTCGGACCGCTTGATAGAGCTCCAAAATTGAGCGTTGATCCTAGGGTAGGAAAGGGGGAAGTGATCGGTTACCATGGAGTAAGTACATGGGCTCGAATGCGCCATGTTGACCATACTCACTTTCTCATCCAAAAGGCCATCGCCTCCTTCGTGTCCGTCAACTGAACAATCCCATTGGCGTTGTCCCACTTTGATCTTCTGCAAGAACTCCAAGATGACTGACGACGGCGGACGAACTCTTCGCCCTTTGGTGTAGATTTCGTTGGAGCGCTCCTCCAAAGCGTCTGGAACGAGGTATATCCGGAATATCACCACCCGTTTGTCGCCTTCGACATCGCTTACGCTGTCAGTGACGTCGAGGGGCCGACAAGTCGCTCGCAAGAAGAGTGCCGATGATAAAAGGCGGAGTTCTTCAAGGAGTGGGTCCACAGTGCTATGCTGCAACGCAGATGGGTTTGTTGACGCAGGAATATCGATTGATTTCTTGGAGGACCGTCGAGTCCAAAGTGGTTTGGCCTTGCGCTTCGCTTTCGCTCGAATCGGCTTTGGGGACGTGGGAGGCAGTAATCCATCGTACGTTAGATTCGAGGATAATGCGATAGTCGATGTCGGTAGTGCGGCATCAGGACCGTCGTCATCAATCATCGTCGTCGGACCTGCGTCATCCGAGCCGATCTTGACCACAGATTCAGCCGCGAACCGAAACCATCCATCCTCGTCCACGACCATCGCTGACCCGTTGCAGTCTCTGAGCTCGTATCCCCTCAATACGATGGTGCCAGCTTTGATAAGCTTTGCAAGTGGGATGAGTTGAGGCCCAGTCTTCTTCCGACTCGCGGACTCGGATCCAGTCTCTGACCTGGTCCGCTTCCCCACTTGAAAGGAGTGATCATCGGCTATGGTTCGTCCCCAGTCGTGGATCGTCCTCCATCCAGGTTCCTTTGGGGCATGGAGAAGCTCGTTGCTAGTTTCATGGCTCGTGGGTGGGGGTGTCGTCTTTAATGGCCGCTCGGTTGATGTCGATGACGAAGGTGATTGTGGGGTATCGTACACACTCGAAGCCGAACCGACGACGGGCGCGGCTCTCATCACCCAGTCGAGGGAGGATGGCGAAGCTGATGGGGTATGACTGGGTGTCGGTAGCGTATCGATGTGAGGTGACGCAGCGCTATTGAGTCGCACCACCTGCTTGACGTCGACGATCTCGGATAGCGTCGGGTTGGATGACGACCCCGAGCTGCATGCATGCAGAGCTGATGGAGGTGTTGGCGGCACTTTCACGGCCGAGCGCTCGTGAGGTGTGACGGGTCCCATGATGAGGAGTGAGTTGTGCGGCCTGGTGTGATCTGGTACGACCGTGCGAGGAGGCTAAAAATAAGCCTGTACGACGGGGTAAGGCGACAGTGGTGCGACCGTGCGACCGAGCTCGCCCCCACTCGAGATGCTCAGCAGTGCTGCACAGCAATAGTGCAAGCGTTTCCAAGCCGATCAGTTGCACCTAGCTCGATTTGATCAAGTTGGGTGTTTTTGACATCGACGACGGGCGCATCAGGACGCGCAGGTGGGGTAAGTGTGGCGTAGTGCTAAGGCAACCAACCGTCGAGCCCAGCGCTAAAGTCAAAAATCAAGTGGAGGCCTGACCAGCGATCGATTATCGAAGTAGATTATTGTCAGTACCCTGTGCTTATAGTCAGCACAGTGATACCTAAATAGGGTCAAGGGTCGGATATGGGTGTGCATTCGCTTGTCCGAATGAAACACGAAGATGCAACGAATGTAACATGAACTTGCAAAAACGTACTTTTGTCGTCGCTACATAAGAGTGAGGTGGACTTGCCCTCGTCCATCAAGCGATTTACAATGAATTGAGACAGCTTCGGTGAAATGCTCTGGCTGTAATGATCGATGATAGCCCTACAAGTCTAGTGCCGACGTACGACGATTCACGATCTCCCTTCTAGTCTCGCGATGTTTTCATCTCGAAAAGTTCATGACGCAGACCGGGTCCCACAGCATTTGGACCCAAGCGTTTGGCACGCCAGGAACTTGGCAATGCAAGCAATCTGGAGAGCCTGGACTCAAAATGACATGCGCATCGGGCCGTTGTCGAGCCATGTCCGTGACGTTCATGTAGCCGACTGAGCCAAACCCGTCCGCAGTTCGACCCTGAGGCCTGAGGCGCGAGCCGATCCTCGTTCGCCCACAAATTATTGCGGATGTCGAAGCGACCCCAGTCCCAGGCTTTGTAAGTGGGGTGACTTTCGAGCGGAGTCGAGGGATATATTGGCGAGATCTGAGAGCGAGTCACGTGCGAGAAGCGCCGTGATGGCATCCAGACCATCACTTGTGATCGCCTTGGTCGATGTGAGCACCTGTATTGAGCATTATGATTAAATTTTGTAGTTTCGCGGCGTTGAATGAGTCGAAGGGAGTTCTTCGCGCCATGGCTCGCTCGGAGGTAAGCGAGGCACAAACTCTAACGGCGGGAGGTCGAGCTGCGCCGCGACTTCGGCGATCCGGTCGACGCCGACCAGGGTATCGTCCCGGATGAAACGAAGGAAGGTCTGGCTAAACCGCTCCGAGGGGATGTGGGGAAGCTAACGACGCCTGGGTAACAAAACACATACCTCCCACTACGAGCAACCCGGTCCGAGAGTTTAAAGGACGCTTTTCGGAATCATCCCGTACAGGTTGCCACCGGAGGGGCGGCGACTCGCGTCAACGCCCTTCGATCGCCGCCGCTGACTTCGTCCGAATGCGCTGTGATCCCCCACTAATCTTAGCACTCTCTCAGTCGGTGCTAGAGGAACAGATGTGAATTTGACTCACTGTCAGTCATGTCAAATCTCGACAGGAGCCACTCGTTTGTCAATCGCGAGTTCCGCACTGCCGATCAACGAGCAGGTCGGAGCTCTTGGTGAGAATTGTGACTTGATCGCCCGGACTTGATCGCCCCCACACACTGTCCTCCGGTTGCAACTCATGTCAGCACGATTATCTATTGGGCTTCCTCTTATTCCCAGAGAGACTCAGCAGTAAACCGGTGACGCACGATTTGACAACTGGTTTCGGTCTTTCGAAGTTCGTGATTTCAGGCTCTAGGCCGCGAGCGCCCCTATCGCGACCGGCAATTTCTTCCGTCCTGAGGCCCGCATGTCCTTCAAAAGGGTCACCATCATTTTGCTCCCATTGGTAGGTGATCGTAATGCCCACACCACCCAGACTCGAAAACAAAACAAAGGTACGCTTGTGACGTCAGGAGGGAAACCTTCCCGAGCAGGATTGCGACGAGGATGTCCCATGGGTTAGTGGGACGAGTATCGCGAAGGTCAAAATACATACACTGGAGCGGAGGCTTCCTTTAGTAAGTGGTGTCTTGAATACGAACCTAAAGGGATCAGTGCGGTCTCAGGCACCACACGCTCCGGATCCGCAGGTTGAGGACACCTCTTGACACACATCGAACAAACTGCCATCCCTACTGGTGCTGTATGAAATTCTGCCCAGAAAGAGCTAGACAAGGAAGCCTGACAGAACGGTCTTTAAAACTCTGACAATCGAAACAGCGCCACCTGCCTGGGTGTCACAGCGTCTCTGAATCATCTTCTGAAATAGTAAATCGTCTGCTCGAAAACACCGAGCAGGCAGGTTTCGAAAAAGACTGCCAGGGCCAGAGGCGCTTTGGCACCAGAAGTTCACCGAAAGTCAGTAACTGAGTAATACCATTACTATGTCACTGGGAGAGGCGTGCTTTGTGATTTTTGCTAATTGAGATATGGCCACTGCAGCTCCGGCGACTGCTCCTCGGCGTGGTGTCCGCAGCGCAGGCCCCAGCAAAAAGCCGTGAGGCAACGATGGCACTCACCTACTATCTCGTGGAGATGTATTTTGAACTGTTCCGGACTTGGAGTGCCATGGATTGTTGTGTCGCGTCAATCGCCTGCGAGCGGTGGTCTTCCAAGTGCGGAGCGAGGACCGAGCTAAATGCGTGGCCTCGAACGGCGCCTCGGTGGGGCGGTGCGGTGAGGCAGCGGTGTCTTGCCCGAAACGGCGATGAGGCCGACGTAACAACGGGGATCGTGGAGGGTGACACCGAACAGGCGAGGACAGACGAGGACGATACTTTTTGGCGATAAGCCTGCAGGAGCCCAATCGAGCAGGCAGGTACGACGGCGTGGCGTGCGGGAAAGTTGCGACTCGGGGGCTACGCGCGGCAAAACCGAACTCTCCAAGCCGGCGCCAAGTGCCAAACGCACACGGCCCCTTTTCCGCCGGCGGGTAAAACGGCGCGCCTTTCTTTTGGTCAAGTCTGGCAGCGTATCTCTGCCCGGAAATCGAGATATCGGCGGCCCATCGCTATATTATTTAGGTGACTGTATTTTGAGATAGTATTTCGACCCGCAGTTCCTTTGTTCGTTTAGTGTTGACCTATGCTTCCCCTGACTTAACTAGCGCAAGAAGATCGAAGAATTGGCTGGCAATGAGTCTCCCCGCACGAGGAGAAAGTATCTCACTCCGAGAACCCGTAGTACGAAACAAGTTGAATCTTACACCGCCATATTATATAGACTACACAGATTGTATGCCCCTACACCAAAGCAAATCGTTGCTTGCATCAACGGCGAAGCCACAACCTCACGTCCTCGGAGGTCCATCTGACCAAGAGCTCGTCCACTGATCCGCCGCTCGCGAAGGCTCTGCTTCCGCCGAATCCGTATTTGTCGCCGGTGTTCCCATCAACTGCACATCTCCGTATTCCTCGGCTTTCTTCATAGTCGAGAAGTCGATCGAGTTCATCCTTTCGATTGTGCGCTCGACTTTGACTTCGTATCCGACCCCTTGTGCAGTGGAGCCTTGGCGGTGCAAGTGTTGCATCAAATGCCCCGGTTTAGAGCTGAGACCAGCTTCTTCATCAAACGTGGTCTTGGATACGCCGCCTGGTTGTCTCGTCGCTCGACTCAGGATAGAGATCAAACTAGTAGCAGGTTGGGTGGTGGCATCCTGGCCTTCGCCCTGCATCTTTGCTAGTCCGCCGCCAGTCGGGTCAGCCTCAACGATCCGAACAGCTTCCTCGGTAATTTGCTTGCGGGAGTTGACTGTTGACTGCGAGAAACGTGTCGATCAATCTAAGTGCGGTAAAAAAGGAGTTTTCGTACCCCGCACAAACGCGACTTACGAGTGTGAAGAATGCAGAGCGTGTATACGCTAGAGACGTTGATCGAGAAAAAGAGCCACAACTACGAACAAGACCATGGCGTTACATGGCGTTAGGCATGCAGTCTTATGCCTTGCAGCCGTTTCATTTGAGAGGGTGCTCACCGATCGATCCGGGGCGACAATTTCCAGGATCGCCAACAAGAGGGCGAAAATTGCTGAAGGAAAGCACGTCGTGATCGCGATGGAGGCGAGTCGCCCTAGCATGAACTCGAGTCTGAGCAAAATGTTGGTTTCCCCACTAGAATGTCAGCTTTGATCGAACTAGGCGCCCTGCCAAGGTTGTGATTGCGCACTTATAGCTGATAGCTCTTCGTCTTGCGCGTAGCAGGTAATGAGCGAAAGCGATGGACAGGTACAAGTCGATCGCCTATGAGGTGTAGCAAGGTCCGGTGCTCGATTAGCGACGGCTGGTTGAGGGGCTAGAAAGATTTCCACGGTTGGCACAAACCAAAAACTTACGCAAGCGGAAAAGGCCCAAAGAGGCAGCCAGAACTGGAGGATGTGCTTGTTTCCCTTTACCTGTGGTATTGAAACTGCAGACAGAAGGGAGGGCCGTCTTCAGCACGAGTTTCGGGTTATCTCAAAACTCGGACATTGGTCCAGACTCACTGCACCGCAACGCATAGACGATGAAGATTGCGCACGAGGCGCAGCTTCCGATCAAGCCGATGGCGGTGGGTATTTTCCGCCGCTCAGACGCCTGTGTGCACAAGGTTAAGCTTCGGAGCAGTCATTCAGTATCGATCGGAGATTTTCGGGCGAAGAATGGTATATACGCGACGAGGACTGACCGCCCACAGACGAAAGCACAGATAGAGATGAGAGGCCACCAGGGGAATTTCACCGAATACGAAACCGACGTTGATGGACCATGGGAGAGGGGGACGTTGCGTTTTGTACACGCCAAACACATACTGCAAAGGCAAAAGTATTCTAATCGGCTTCGAGAAAGCTTCAATAGCTCGGCTGTAGGATATCACGGCCGAAGTCCGAAAAGGCTCGATAATCCAGAAGTGGCATGCAGCACCCTGATCGCTACTTACACTTG
Source organism: Microbotryum violaceum (assembly GCA_022506055.1). Lineage (NCBI taxonomy): Eukaryota > Fungi > Basidiomycota > Microbotryomycetes > Microbotryales > Microbotryaceae > Microbotryum > Microbotryum violaceum. Next base: position 1,242,993 of record JAKMXP010000008.1, on the reverse strand, counting down.
AGTAGACGGTCTTAATATCTATTCCTGCTTTGATCATGACGCTGGAGAAGAGCACTGCGACCAGGATTCTGTCATTTTGCGGCGAAAGTTGTACATCCGAAGAGAAGGCACGCGAATCAGCACTTGCGCGTCGTTCATACGGTGCTCGCGTTGTACTCAGCGAAGCGAACGCGCGCACGTGAGTGGGGGTGCATTGCCTGCGAACTCACTTCAAGAGCACAGGATCCCTCGACGCTCTCGGCACGTAGAAGGCGACTTGGGTGATGATCATCCCAAGAAACAGCACCTCGAAGAAGACCCCGATAATCAGACCACCTGGAAACAGTCAGGTGAAGCGAGCATCAGCCTTGTCCCAACAATGAGCATGGCAGCACGGGTTCGCGTCAAACGCCGGGCGTGCGCCGGAGTCCGACGCGGCGAGGCTGACACCATCTCCGTGCAGCCGATCCCGGCTCCACCGCGCTGAGCCATCGTGATACACAGCGCTCACCAAGAGCCAGTTGGAGAGCATGGGCGATCTGTTCATCCGTGGGACGGCCGCCAGCGGACATGGTACGTTACACAGTGCGCCGTACAGCCTGGGGGCCAGGCCTTGCTCGGTTTGGGACGCGCTCTCGTCGGGTTGTCGTCTGTGGCCCTGTTCGGCGTCGACGCACGGGATCTGAATACTTGTCTAACTTGGGTCCGAGCGTTGAAGAGAGACAAGGTTGCTAGGAAGGCGGGAAGAGACGTCGCTCGTAGAGAAGTATACGGCCTCCTCGGTGGCGACTCGGTGGTACTCCGTAGAGCTCTCAGTAGCTCTCAGTGGCTGATCATTATCAATGCCGTAATTGCACCAGTCGTCGCGCGCCGGAATTGTCCTCCGGCTATCGACAACACGAGAACGGCAGGAGCAGAATTGACATCCTCCGCCTGCTACGCCAGTGGAAAATTCGATGTTGTTGGCACCAGTGCCCTAGCGATTGACCTGGCAGGTACCTACCAAAGAACCACCTCCTCCAGGGTTTGTTGAAGGCGCGTCGCTGACAATGATAATAATTGAATTTCAAGGGTTCTCATAGGATGGATCAGATCAGATATGATCTTGATCCTAAAAATTAGGATCAGATCGATCTTGATCTCATCTGGGCAGGATCAACATAAGATAGATCAAGCGTCGGAAAAAGAAAAAGATAAAGTAACGTCGTGACTTGGTAGCACCCTTGTTACACAAGTCTGAACTGAATATAAGATTATGTTCGCATTTTGTAGATGTCATGCGAAACCCACCTGAACCGGCGAGGGCAACGCGCGCGCTGTCGGGTATTACCTAGGCGCGCTTTTGTAAATACCAGACGAGACCTCGGGTATATTCCCCTCTGAGGGTGGAATTCCCGGCTCTCAATGGCCCTCAGTGTAGTGAGATCTGTAGTCATCTGTTGTCATATAAGACAGTCCAATGTATCGGATCAAATCGCTTTTTCTGGATAGGATCAAGAAAAGATCGATCAACGCGAGATGGGAAAAAGAAAAGATTCCGATCCTTCTGTACATGTGTTCTGATCCTATGAGAACCCTTGGGAGCCTCAGCCTCTAGCTCAGCCTGTGCTCTATCGCAGTGGTCCAGCCCGGGCCTAGATCTCGGCGTCTCGCCGGATGGCTGGGCACCCGAAGGCACCGATCAGACCCAGAAGATCGAAGAATGGCCTCCCTCGTGGACCCTTTTCTCGTTTCCCTAGTGTCTTTCTGCTTTGTAGTTTCGAGTGCACGTATCGAGATGAGCATGCACCACGGATCTAAATTCAAATAGGTAGCGCCAAACTGGGCGAAATCTTCGTTTTCGGTGTCTCTTCCGAATCAAATGATCAATGGTTATTGGGGGTGTTTCGGGATGAGATCTCTTAGGTAGACGTAAAATTGAGGTATTTTTTAAGTAGATTTAGATTGCACATATTACCATGTCTAGGTATAGGAGCAGATCAACCGCTGGCGGGGATCGAGAAGCGAACCCGAACACAAAGTTCGACCGATGCGGTTATGAGCGAAAAATGAATCGAAAGCGACCAAGATGTAATGTCTCTGGTATGTACCATTGATTGGTCGATTCGAAAATCAGGGGACGAATGCACCTGACACACACGCCCAAATCGTTGCCGCGATAATGGCCGAGAGGATGGGCGCCGAGATGAGCGACATGACTCTATTACGCCTCTTCCACTCCCACGGCGCTGCTTCGCGTTCCATCGCCGCACTCCTCGCGATCGCCGCAGGTCCACCTTCGATACCCCTCGACGAGGTTCGCTTGGAAGATCGGCCACGTCTTTGAGGTAAGTCGTCCCTCCCAGTGCCTTCGATGCATCGCGAGAGCCCACTGCTGAGCCAACCCCCTCGACTGCGTGGATCGTACAGGGGTTTCCTTGCTCCCGGACGAGTGTCCGGCCATTCCGAGATGGGTCCTCCGGAATGATTCGATGAGGTTCCAAGTCGGCTGTGAGTCAAAGAAGTCCTTCTTCTCGGATAAAAAGCTCCAACCCACCAGAGAGGAGGACAGATGAAACCAAAGACGAAGCACCACCCTCCAAGCGGAACGAGAGCCAAGCGACCGAAGGAAATCGAGCGAGCAATCCATCCGACTCGACTCGATTGCAAGCTCGGCGTCATCTCAAATTCGGGCAGATCTGCTATTTGAAAATCTTGAAGAGTATGGGGCTCTTGAATAATTGGCGACGACTGCTCTGCGGCGGCCCAAACTTCGTGCAGGGTCGATGGAACGTCGAGAGGCTGTTCTCGTCGCGATTCGTGTGCAGACTGACGCCTTTTTTCTCGTTGCTCGTGTCGCCAAGTTCGACGAAGCTCGCGTGGAGGTGCACTGAGAAAGCTTGCACTGACAGGACGATGAGAGTTCGGCAAGGACTTGTGGACGGGTCGAATCGGCAAAGGCATCCAGACAGACTCCTCTTCAAAGCGCTCGCACACAGTTTTTTGCTTCGGATCGTCGATCTCGGGCCACGGCATGTGCACAGTCGACGAAGACGAAGACGCATCCGAGAACGGATCCCGCACGTTGTCGCTCGGCTCGATGAGAAAGGTAGATGAAAGGCGGGGTGATGCAGTAATGAATGTAAGAATGGAATGAGTGGACTCGCGCGCACAGAGCAATGTCGCGGAAGAGGAATAGCCGAGCGCGGCCCGCGAGGATGGGTAGACGGCCCACAGCCGATCATCCTGCTGCTGATCGCGACGACTTTCTTGGAAAGGATCGGAATTTGCCTGAGCTACGTCGAACATTTTCATGTCGAGAGGTGTACCAGATCGAACACGTACTCGAGGTGGGCCCTCGGATCGAGCTCGAGCCCGCGAGCCCCTGGCTGGCAGCGAGAGATGACGATGGCGGCCCCTCGATGGGCTCGACGAGTGGAGCACGTCAGGATCCGGCATCGACTCAACCCGAGAGCGATGCTTCTTCTCTCCAGGTAGTCGCTGCGTAATATCATCCTGATTTTGAAGTGATGAGTCGTGTTCGGACTGCAGAGGCGAGCATGCTTTGGCGCTTGAGATAGCTCCGTTCTCGGCTGTTGGACGCGATGCTTTTGAAGATCTGGATCGTGGTGAGTTCAGTAGCGCCTCAGCAATCTGGTTGCAAAATATGGTGGGTGATCAGTTCGGAGGTGTACTGTCTCGGGATTGCGCGGAATGACTTGCCCTCCATTCAAAGCTGCCGGCGTCGAAGGTACCCGCTCTGCCCGAGGGTGCTCGACTCAGTCCTGATGCGACGGAGAGCAGTCCCGCAGAGCACTCCGATGCGACGGAATTGAGTCCTCGAACACACTCTGGCGTTCCTGCGGGGAGCGATTCGGCCTCGGATCTGGACGAGTGGACACTGGCATAGTGCGAACTCGAGGCTACGACACTGGGACTGCTCGCCCGACGCCCGTGCTGACCCATGTTTGCTGTCCGAATTGTCCCACGCCTGTGATCTACCTCAATCCCCCCCGACCTTGAAGACCCACCGAATGTGTGATGCGAATGCGGGGTCTCGTTACGAAGCGGGAGTTCGTGCGACTCGTTTTCCTCAAAGACGTGCGCATGACTAAAGTCCGAGCCTCCTGCCGAGCTTTCTTTCGAAGTCCGACGAGCAATTAGTTTTTGTTTTGATTCAGTTGAGTAGGATGTGCCCGGCTGTATCTCGTCCGCCAGCGAGAGGAAGGATGTCTTAGCGTGGTCGGTTGCGTTGGCGAGGAGTTGCGCGCGACCGTGGGAATGCGACGACATTTTGCGAGCACGCGAAGGGGTAGAGAGACCTAAATCGAGCGTCCAGTTGTTTGGCGAACTTGCAGCATCCGAGATGGCAGAGCGTGGTCGTTGGGTCGCGAGTTGGATGATAGGGGGCTCGTAGGTCGGCCACAGCGGCTCCTCGAAGGAACGGCTATCAGGCGCTGGCGGCGCCTCCGGGTTGGTCCTCCTCTTTTCGGCAGCTGGCGGTGGTGGTGGCAAGGTCGACTGGGTCGCGCCTGCTTTCTTGCTCGAGCCGGATCGACGAAGCCATTGCGAACCGGAGAGTACGGCGTTCATCCTGAAGCGTGGCAAGGCACGAAGCGGGGCGACGTTTGAGCGACGCTCGCGGAGACTGCCCCTGGCCTACACCACCTCCGCTCCTTCGATATCGTCACGATGAATTAAGGTCGACCGAGGGTCGTGATGTGTCAAAGTCAACAGCGAATGTAACGAACGGGTGAGACGGAGTGGGCGCCCGAAACGATCGACCTAAGACAAGGAAGGGGTCCGTGTCCTGGCATGACACCGTGCGGCTCACTCCACGTCGCGACACCCTGGAACCTGCCCGAGTTTCTGGTGGCGCACGGGCTCAGATTGATTGCGATCGAGTATGTATACCCATCGGGCCATCGAAGTAGCCTACCCACTTCAACGTGGGTATCAAGAGGGTAGAGGAAACTGTTCCACAAAAAGATCTCCGCTTATTCCTCTTTGCTAGATCTACGCTCCTACCACAGTTGTGAGATGGAGCTTGCGCCGATCACCCCCTGTGATGAGCTACCCAAGCCCGAACCTTGCCTCGGGGATCGGCAACTTATTGCGCTGCTCTCATGCTGAGCAACATAATCGTTGTGGTCAAGATCTCAAGCCAAACCTCACTGAATCGTATGAAATGGTTCCAACCCAAAATGGACTCAACAAGGTGGCCAGCTCACCTCCTTGCCAAGCTCAACAGGAGGCAAGCCCCTGGCGGCTCCTGACGAGCATCGCTCGGACCGCCTAAATCCTTTGTTCACAGTGCGGTTGCCCTCGTCCTTGTTCGCCCGCACGAACCTATCTCTGTTCCAGGCATAGTGTGGGCCGTTGCCATGCTTCCCATTCTTTCATTCGAGCCTACGCCCTCACTCATGGACATGCTCGATACAAACGCTGGCACCGGGGCCTCGATGATGGACAATAAGACCCAGAGCACTTCCTCGCCCGGGGTCCCCACTTCCTCCCAAACTCCGTCTTCGACTCAGACTACGACTGCTGCGACATCTGACACCCTTCCCGCGCCTTGGATCCTCCCTCAACCTTTCGGTCCCATCATCGACCTCCAGCCCTTCACCCTGCCCGAACCGCCTCGCGGGAAGACGACCCCGCCGCCGAGTCCCGATCACCGACTAGGGTCAAGGTTCTCGTCCGAGACTCTCGGCGCTGCGGCGAGTTCGAGTCCTAACAGTCTCATTTCTGCCGGATTCCGATTCCAACGACTCTTTACTCGTGATTCGATGCCGCTCTCCCCTACTTCCGAGGGCTCGAGTCGATCCTACACTCGTGGTCACGCCGCGAGTCGCAGCTGCGATCGGATCGAGTCGGCACACGGGCGCGGGCACGGGCGCAGGCGATCTCGATCACGCAGTGGGGACTCGGCTTGTAAGGAAGAGGTTCTCGAAAGCAGTTCTCGATCTACCGACGGTAGATGGGGTGTCGGGGGTATTGCAAAGGAGGTCGTCGAGACACTTAGGAAGCGCCGCCAGGGCTCGAAGTCGAACGAGTCGGACCGCGCAAGTCCCGTCGACAATCGCGAGCAAGTCCCTCGATCCGATAGTCCGGTATTAAGGATGGTAAGTCACCCAGGCGCTTCGTATTAGGCTGAGAATCATGCTAACCACTCGATGTGGGAATGAGAAGAATGGCTCTCTGGACCTACCTCGCGTCAAGCCGCCGGGCAGCGAGAGCTCGCCGCAGCGAACCCCTCAAAGTTCTCCGACTCGTCGCCCTCCAATTGCAATGGGCCATCGCTACTCGAGATCGGCATCTGACATTGTCCTTCCACCACCGCGCTCTGATTCCCGACTTCAGGATCCTCATCCTGCGGCCCCAGCGTCAGTCAAAGGTCCTTCGTCCTCCCCGTTGACCCCTCGTCGACCCCCTCCTAAGGCAAGCTGCCACAAACCGACCTCCCCACCGACGCGCCCGCTGCCAGCTCGGCCCATCTCCCCGCCGTCGATACCACTTGGCGTTCGTCCGTTATTGGTACCAACACGGCTACCTCCTCCCCAACCCCTTCCTGACACACCTTCAACTTTTGACATCTTCACCCCACTCCCTTCGACTCCTCTTGCCTCGATGAATGTTGGCGAGAATGCCTGCGAGCACGCGACGTTTTCCGCTTTGATCCTCGAGCGTCCCGAGTCTTTCCACATTGAAGACAAAACACCCGAAACCATCCTTGTCAAACTTAACGTCGGCTCAGAAGTGCATCTAACAACGCTTGCGACTCTGACAACGCGAAATCGTGCTGGAAAGCTTGCCGACTTTGTCCAAAGCGCGGTGAATGACATTCGGGGCCATTCACCCGATTCGGGGTCCGCTCAGTCAAAACCATCGTGCATTCGCTCTCCTTCGGCTTACGCTTCTTCTTCCGACGATGGCGAGTCGATCATCCTCAACGCGTCACATTTCGCCACTTCGAGATTGCCGTCACCCTTCCCCTATGAAGAGCACTGTGGGACTACCGCACAGTCGCACGCAACGATCGCCGTCTGTGTCGACTCGTTTAAAAATGGTATAGAGGATGTCTTGGACGATGATGGTGAGGTGATGGATCCTTTCCTCTCATCATACGGAGCGCTGGCGAAGAAGGTAAGAAGAAGACTCGATCAAAGTCATCATTTGGAGCCCAAGTACTCGCGACCCCGAACTGAAATGCGCACCGGTTCGTCCCATTCGCAGCTCGCCGCAAAGAAAGCCAAGCTCTTGCTCCCCTTGCCAACGTTCACGACTCCACCCCTCGCCGTCCAACACCACGTCCAATTGTGCAAGACGCCCTCGCTCAGAACACGGATCCACTCCATATACCCCCAGATCGTCCGTCCCGAATCGACGCTCGACTTCGGAACGGATTCGGACGACGAGATCGAGTCGCAGTCGACGTCAATCACTTTGCCTTCGCTCGGAACGAGGGATACAAATCTATTCGAACGAAGATTGAAGAGTCACCTTAACACCGAAACGCTTTTACCTCCTCCCCCTACGCCACCCAAAGTGAACTCGAACGAGAAGGCGCACGCGATGGCGATGGCGAGGAGGGAGGTCAAGTCCGTTCCGGTCGACGTCCTGGCTGATGAATACGACGACGACGACGAAGCGATTCCACGTCTACCTCAGCGAATGGAGTTCGTCGTTCCTCGTCTCAAGATCATCGATCAAGCTGCCGAGTCCGTCGAGACCACCGACCTAAAGCAAGCCGTTCCGTCGACCGTCAAAGACACAACCGCAATGGGGGGTTCTCTCGTCTCGTCCCCACACTCCTTCCTCGAGACGACCAAGTTGCCATCGCCTCCTCTGATCCCTTCCAAGCAACAGCAGGCGACCATTCAGGTCCTCACAATCTTCCTCGACCGACCTTCTCCACCTTACGTGGCGATCATGTCCTACATGCGTTCGGCGGCCTCCTCTCCCTCCGGGAAAGGAGTTCTCCCACCCTCGCTCACCTTCCCCACCTCATCGGCCCAGCCCCAGCCCCAGCCTCAGCCCCAGCCCCAGCCTCAGCCCCAGCCCCAGCCCCACCCCCACCCCCACCCTTACTCATCCTCGACCCCTTCCCCAGCTCACCTCGATCGAACGCATCTCGATCTTTTACATCTTTCCCCTTCGATCCTGATGCACCGCATCTCGTCCCTCCGCGAGCTCGCCCGCGAAGCACGCTACCTCGGGATGTCGGAGCTGCTCGAATTGGTCGAGAACGAACGATCGACGATCGTGCAAGCCGTGCGATTGCTCAAGGCCGAGCGGGAAGTGGAGAAGAGGAAAGAGAGAGAAAGGCGCGGTGTAGGAGGTTCGACTACCTCGAGTCCGAAAGGGACGCCGCCAGTGGCGAGGAAGGTGGAGAGTGTGCTGAGGGAGCGTAAAGCGGCGGGGTGGATCTGATTGTACCGGAGGATGTAGATGATTATGTCCTACGGGTGCTCAAATATATTCATAACGATTTCAGCTCTTCTTGATCTATGCTCCTCCCTGTAAATGCCCGCATGTCAATACTACGCCGTGGATCTCGAAGAAGCCTTCTTTGTCTCCCATGCGATGATCTGCTTGGCGATGTCGACGAGATCAGAACCAATGACGTCCGGCCGACCCCACATGTCCGACGCGAGATCGTGTTCCTCGTACGATGTCCAGGCTGTCTTAAAACTGTGGGCATCGAAGGGACTAAGCGTCAGATGGGATCTCAACAACGGGGTGACCCGAAAGTCTTTCAGAGTGACGGACCCAGCTTTCTTCGCCGCGTAAAGATCCCTGTCAAGCATGTCACCATTCGTTCGATCCACACAAGCTCACGATTGGATCAACAGATCATCATCCAACCCGTGACTGACCACGTATGACTCGCCACAAACCAGCCTCCATCCTTACCAAGCCCTTTACTTCTTAATCTCTCCCAAATGGCTTCATACACGACCGGCGCCGGTTTGGCGACCTCAATCTCATCGCAACTGAAATACATCCACTTGTCCGCCTCTTCCTCTCGGAGAGCAGCTTTGAACAAACCCCTCGTAGTCTTGTCCGCACCATTGGTCGCAGCCATGAGTTGGAACGAAGGTTTTTCAGCCGCGAGAAGCAGGGCCGAGCACTCGACCAAGGTTGAACGGGGTGGTAAAGAAGGGAGAATGGAGAGTACGGGAGAGAGATCGTCTTGGGTGAGGGTCGTGGTGGTGATTTGGTTTATCTGCAGTACGCGAGGGAGGGTCGCTTTGAGGATTTGCGCGATCGGACTGTGCCATCAAAAGGTGGGGGTGGGGAACAGACACCGTTGATCAGCCGTCTGAAAGGGACCGACATGTATGGGTTGTGTAACTCACGTGTAGCCACCATTCATTGACAAGTCTGCTGGCAATCACAGAGCGCCGTGAGCCAAGTGGGGGAGGTCGTCGAAGCGAGTCCGAGTCGCCTTCATCTGCACAACCCCGCACCATCACCACCTACTCCAGCGAATCACTGACAAGTAAAGTCCCTCTGACTCGAATGAAACCAATCGTCGATAACGGATCTCGCATGCGCTTCGGAGGAAAACTTTTCCGGGAACATTTCGCGCACGGCATCGATCGCCGGATCGAACGAGAAGCACGTCCCGAGCACATCGAACGTGATCGGGATCGGGGAAGCGGTTGCGGTCGAGGTCGAGCTCATCGTAGGCAGATTGGGCGGTTCGTTGAACATGTGAATGGAGGTGGAAAGAGGGTATGACCGGGGGGCGGGAGCCAGGGCATCAATTGATTGGCGGCTGACGGTGACGACGAGGAGCTCGCTCGGGGCGGAGACGCCGCAGAGAGGATCGCGATCGTGTGGGGAAGCACGAAGGCTCGGCCGATCGGTGAGGTAATGAATCGCCGCGCAAATCTCAGGCAAAAAGGCTTCAGAATAATCCGATCCTAGTGATGGCTTCTGTACCAATCTATACTATGTTTTATTGAAAAACTACAGTTCTACGGCTTCCAACACCTTCTTCAACAAGCCGTCATCGCACTTTTCCCACCCCTGTTCACTTGTGAGCTTGCCCTGCCACTTGCCCTTACCCCCACCTCGGATCCTCTTGCCGAACCAGACCCCGACCTCCTTCCCAGCTCGAGCAACCAGATCCTGATCACCGACGATCAACAACGCCCCACCGCCATTCATTGCACTCGCGCTCTCGCCCCTGACCCCGCCCGCTCGAGGTGTCCCCCCACATCCCAAGACGAATAGGCACTTCTCCTCCTGCGCCTCGTCCATGCGCGTCTTGAGCCCAACCGCAACGCTGCTCAAAAACTCCAAAGAGTTGGTCGCATCTTCCAACCTCCAACATAATCCTTTCCTCACCACCTTCCCACCCTCCTCATTTCGACTCGACCTGTCCCAAACCTTCTCAGCGACGAAAGCGGCCAATTCCTCCCTCAGCTTCTTCTCCCTCTTCATCGCGTCCGCAGCCCCACTCTTCATCTGGCCGACCCTCCCCACAAACTCCGCAACCGAGCATCCCAACACCCCACCCACGCCCTTAAGCACCTGTTCATCCTGCCTCAACAACTGTCCGACCCTCTGCGCCCCAACGGCGAAATAGATCCTCGCGTTCGTGCCTCTGATCGGCGTGGTGTAAGCGGATACGTACACCGTCTGTAGCATCGACGTCGACGGCAGATGGGTTCCGCAACAAGGGTTCGAGTCTATACCACCGATCGAGACGGTGCGCAACACCGGTTGGCGCGCTTGCCCGGTCGTATCGACATAGTTCGAAGGGACCGAACCACCCAATTCGCCAGTCGAAGCAGCGGCGTTCTCGAGGGAAGGGATCGTGAAATCGACGTGTATGGGGACAGCCGACCGGATGTGGGTATTGCACGTCGACTGAATCGTGTCGATCTCCTCTGGTGTCAGGGCACGCGGTAGTTCGATGTAGTTCATGTCGGGGAAAGGCTGCAGCGACCAGGACAAAGTGTCGAGTTGCAACTGGGTCTCGATGACGGCCGAGACGAGCTGATGGGGAGGGTGAATCGCTGAAGGAATCAGCCTCATCATATTGTGTGCTGTGCTCGTTAGAAATAGGTATACCTTTGGATGTACTCACATGTTGTCCCGTATGTTGCAGCATCACGTCCCACCTCCTCTGCATATCCACCTCGACCCTGACCTTGGTGCCAGCCTCAACAAACCGATCGACATAATGCACCGCATCCAAACTCTTCCTCAGCACGGTTTCGACGCGGATCGTCTCCTCTCCTTCCTTCGCTGTGGATGCTTGACCTTCATGAAGAAGTTGAATGGTCCCGTGGTCGCAGGGTTGTCCGCCGCCTTCGGGGAAGAGCACCGTATCCTGCAATTCGAGCTCCCACTGCTGCTCTGCCTCGTCACTGTCTTTTCCGCCGAGGTCCTTGTCCGTAGCTTCGACCTTCTTCTCATCAGCTTTGCCTTTCTTAGCCTGCTTGCCATTCGACGTAGCCATCGATGCTTTGACGACTTTTTCACAGCGAATGACCTCCGTCTCCAACGTCGCCAGCAGCGGATCGCCTGAGCAATCGCCCCGCGCGCGAAAACAGACCAGAACCCAACCTCAGCTACCCCCAAGAACCCAGATCGTTTGAGACCGCTCAAAACACTCACGCTGACAAGCCAGCATGCCGACATACTTGACCCCGGGCAAGGTGAAGCTCAATCGCGCGTAATCACGTGGGGTCGAGCGCGGACCGTATAGCTGTTCCGTCCCCGTCCTCGTGGTGGTGGCGGTGGTAGACATGTTGCGCAGAAACTCCTGCGAAGTGGAATTGCTTTGATTTGTGTATACGATCGGTCGCAGACAAGTCGTAAGCAATGCCTCCGCTGAAACGAGAGAGTGCAAAGTCGATTCGAGCCTCGTCAAAGGTCGTCTACAGATCACGCCGGTTCGTAGAGTGGGGAGTAATCGATTGGGGGGAAAGAGGTTCAGGGGCATGCACTTTGCTGCGGTCCGAGGAGCAAGTCTGAGCACCAAAGTGAGCGCGAAAGAGATGATGACGTGGTGCTCCGAAGCGAGCGCGAGATCATCCGAGGAAATCCGGATCGAATCTAATCGAATCAAGTCGAGTCAAGCCAGCGAACGGGGTCGCCGACTAGCGCCATCGCTAACAGAGTTGAATCGCGCATACGATCCCACTGTAACCAGCAGTTACTCTCGTCCAAGCTCATCACTCGCCCCAGGACCCATCAAACGACACGCAACGAAGCAGGGCCCAACTAAGCGGGAAATTCATAGCGAAAGGAAAGAGAAGAGAGCAAACAAGACAGAAGAGATGAAGCACAAAGTGGAGAAGGGAAAGAAAAGATCGAGAGGAGAGGGTGGAGAGGACGTGGTGTGGGCGTATACACAAGAAAGGGCCTTCGGGGAGCCGCGAGTAGACAGAAACCACGCGTGAGGGATCGTTGGGGAAGTACCAAAGGCAAATCATCATGGAGAGCGCGTAGTGTTCGCATCGATTATAGAATGGGAGGTTGAGAGATCTTCGAAGACGACAACGGAAGTGACGAATGAGGCGAGGACCGAGGAGTAAGTGGTCGTGGGTGAGGGGCATTCCGAGGCGATTACGGGCAGAGGGCGAGGGTAAAATACCAGGCGGAGGGGGCGACCATGCCTGATTAAAGGATCTTGCACCCACTTGGCTTTTTGCGCCTCTTGCACGACAAAAGCGCCAATCGGGTCGCCTGCTCAAACACCTCACGCACGCCCTCGCCGGACTTGGCCGAGCACTCGAGGTACCTCGTCGCGCCGATTTTTTGGCGCACCGACTCGCCCTCCTGACTCGTCACAGGGCGTTGCGATGTCCTTCGCAACTCGTCGACCGTCTTGGGATCATGTCGAAGATCCTTCTTGCACCCGACGAGGATGATGGGCAGGCCGGAACAGAAGTGCAACACCTCGGAGATCCACTTCTCCTGGACGTTGTCAAGCGAGTCGGGTGAGTCGACCGCGAAACAAATGAGGATCACGTGCGAATCCGGGTAAGACAGGGGTCGCAGGCGATCGTAATCCTCTTGGCCGGCCGTATCCCACAACGCCAACTCGACGCGCTTGCCATCGACGACGACATCCGCGACGTAGTTCTCGAAGACGGTCGGGACGTAGACCTGCAAACGAAGACGGAATCGAGCGTCGCATGCACCGCCGCGCGGCAGAGATAACGAGCACCAGTGTCAGCACACTTGCAACACGAGGCAGGAACAGAGCACTGATGATTGAATTTCGATGGCAAGAACCATTGTGGATCTGAGGCCGACCACCGTGCAGTGGACATCGTCGCGTGGTCGTCTCTGGAACGGGCCGGCGGAGTGCCGCCGTGCGGTGGGGTCGGTCGTCCGTCACGAGGGCACAGAGCGTCACGACGACGACGACGACAGCCACGACGCCTATACTGCCGAGGCGGCCCTAAATCCAGCGCGACACCCTACACCACCCTCTTGCCCGCCGATACAGATCTCGACTGCAACACGACCCCGCCTCGGGACTGAGGCATCTCAAGTAGGAAGCCGGACGCGCGAACGGCGACGCACCTCGGGGAATGTGCCCTTTGAGAAGACGATGAGCAGACACGTCTTGCCGCACGCGCCGTCGCCGACGATCACCAGCTTGAGGCGCTTGGTCTGTTCCATCGACATGGTGAGGGGGAGGTGTGAAGGGGGAGGATGGGGATGGAAGGCGAGGTGAGACGGGGCGAGGGCAAGCCGAGGACGCGATGCGATGCGATGCGATTGGGGTCAGTTGGCGGCTGGCGGCTGGCGGCTGGCGGCTGGCGGCTGGCGGCTGGCGTCTGGCGTCTGGCGCTGGCTGCTGTGGGCTGCGGCGGCGTACCGGCGGATTGGTGGTCGGTCGTACGCGCGCAACAGCAGCCGACAGAACACAACCATAGGCAGACGGAAGGTCAGCTGTCAGCCACGTGTTCTATAGGCAGAGTACGGCCACAGTTCAGGCACTCACCTCGACTGGACAAGACTCGGTGGGGTGGGAAAGAGCACTCAGCTGCCTGAGACAGCTGCATCAGAACGCGCGCAAGGCAGCGCACGCAAGCTCACTGGGCCACGCAGTGGGCAGGCTCACACCTGGAGGCACACCCTGGCACACCAGCGGCAAGCCGGCTCCGAGTCACAGCCCCCGGGCCTTTCTACTCAAAGACAAAAACCGCCCACTTCAGCAACGTCCTTGCACAGCACCGCTCTCAGAAATCTTGAATTTAGCGGACACATACTATCGGCCATGTGCTGAGCAAACCCACGTTAAACAACTGAACGGTATCCGCAGCACCAACTCCCTCCGAGGTGGCACCGCTGTCTCGCACGGACCTATGACGAACTAGATCGGCGATCGTTCAGACCGAGCTCCTCCGCTTCGGGACCTCGGACAAGCAGAAAAAAAGCTGCATATTGTCTATGGAAGCATAGTAGTACAAATTAAATTAAATTAAAAACAGCAATGTAGGGGCAAGAAAAAAAAATGTCCATTGAAGGCCCTCTTCAACCCTTCCACTCTTCGACCAACTCGCACTCATCCTCCTCGCGAGTCCACGCCAACTCGACACCGTACAAGGCACACCACTTCTTCGCCGCTTCCTTGTCCGCTTGGTCGAATTCGATCGAGGTCTTGGTCCTCCTCCAAACCTCGCCGCCCCCCAACTTGGGCAGGCACAGCTTTTGCAGACCCCTCAGCCTCGTCCTCGGCATTATGACCTCGTCCTCATCCACCGCAGCGTCTTCCTTGGGGAACAGCAGTTCTCTCAGTCTGCCGTTGGTCATCATCTTGGATCCGAGCCTCAGCTCGCCTTGAACCTGCTCTCCCTCGTCCTCAGTGTTCCAAAGCCCCTCGACGCTTTTCAACGCCTCGCCACTCGTCAACCTCAATTCCAACACCTTGACGCTGTTCAATCTCCTCATCATCCTCGCCCAATCCACGGGCTCGTCCAAGCGATGGTCTTGACCGGCCAAAAGCACGGCCTCGAGTTGAGGTGCAATCTCTTCGAACGCGGGGTAGAAGGTCGCGCCTTGCTCTTGGATGAAGTCCCAGTCGACCGGGTGCAGGATGAATGTCTTCAACGCAGGGAGCAACCTCGCGCGCAGCAAGGCCCAGTCGACGTGTTTGGGTAGACCAAAGTTGATCGAGAGTGTCGTCAACGAGCTAAAGGGTAGCGACGGCGGCAAGGCGTGGTAGACTCGCGCGAGGTGGAGCGAGGTCAGGTCTGTTTGAGCGGGGCAAACACGACTTCTCGATCAGTAGGACTCCCCAGAAATATGGTATTCTGGTCGAGAGCATCCACTCACTCGGCAACTCGTTCAAACTCGTTAGTGCGTACCACTCGCCCGTGCCGGCGAGGTAGACTTTTTCGACCTGATCGAACGCCGCCAAGGACCTCTTGACGACCGAGTAGCGCTGCTGGTCGAGGCACTTGTCGATGACCAACGTCTTGACCTTGCTCGCCCGTTCCCTCGCCCCACCGGGGAGTACGATCGGGATCCTCTTATGGTGGCTCGTACGACGACGCAGCAACGAACGACCTCGCTCTTGCGCTTGACCGTCATCCCGATCCGCATCCGTGTGACACGACGAATTGGAGCTCCTGAATAGTGAGCCCCTGCCACGCTCCCCCGCATCACGTGCCCTCTCCGCCGCGTGCCTGCCGAGACTCGAGTCAACCCTCCTCCTCTCCGCGGTCGGCGACGGGGACCTGTCCGGATGCTCCTGCTCCAACTTGCGGAAATGCTCGCCCCTTAATCTGAGAGAGTCCTCCAACTGCGCCTGTGCGAACCTCTGCCAGGTGCGGTCGAGCTGAGCGAGCGTGCACAGCTGCGCGTTGCGAGGGCGTACGCCGTCACGTGTCGCGGCCGGCAGCGAGGCGGGCAGGATCGCGTTGAGCAACTCGGCGGGCAGAAGGGCGACCATCTTGTTTGGCTTGAATCAGTCTTAGTGGAGAGCGTCAGAAAGGGCAGAGAGAAGCTGGCGAAGCGACGACCGAGCCAATGGATGGGCCGAGGCAGAAGTGCAAACGCAAAGGAAACAAGGTTGCAGTGGGTGCGTCTCTCGGACCTCGAGGGCCCCGCCGTCCTCGGTAAAGTCGGGGGCGCGCAGGCGGCAAGGGGCGGCAACGCCCGGCTTAGCTTGCGCTTCGCCTCGTCCGCGTGACGTACCCCCAAGCGAGCCCAAGCGCGGCCGTCGGCGTGCCAAGGCCGAGCACAACTTGTTTAGAAATTTGACTAGGTACCGGAATATGCCTCACACTTCTCGCAGCTTTGGAGGGTGGTGGCTGGCGAGGGAACATGGTCTCGTTGTTTCCGAGCTCTCAAAGATGTACTCCTTCGCATCGCGTACCGACACCTTTCATTGGTGGGTTTAGCTGTTCTGCCAAATTGGAAATGCCGAGTCACGCGACCAAACTTTCGATTCCTAGTCGACTGCGAGCGCTTCAAGTGGTGAAACCATTCACCGCTGGACAGTACTAGTAGCTGACATTCCCTTCTCCCTGTTCTCAACCCATCAAAATCTCTTGGCTGCGGGTGCCTGTTGAGTCAAGATCGCGCTCGCAGCCGAGAGGGATGACGAAATCGAGAGTTGCGCCGCAGCCGGCTGGCGCGCGAATTACTACCGCTTGCCGCGGACTGGCCCACGTCTTCCCGGGGCTGGTCGCAAGGCCCCTTTGTTTCCGTGGGACGTAGTCGATGCGCCGATCAAAGGCTTGCGAACTGCTAGAGTTGGTCCTTAAATGTCCCTTGTTCATCCTCTTGTTTTTTGGGGCTTTCCGACCCAAATTGCCTCTCGCAAGTCGGTACCTATAAGGCAAGAGCCAGCTCTGTTTGGTTGTTGCATGCTCCAAGTAATATATTGACGCGGGTGGTATCGAGGTTCTCAGATGGCAGAGACCAGAAATAAAGACTGTCTTACAATACAAGGTACGCCGCATCTATGCTCTGGGGCCATGCATCGACGATTGCTCGAAGGAGTGTTCGGCATTGAAAATCCGGCCACGACACATGTAAGGATCTATCCTGGTGAAAATCGGGTCAGCAAAGAGGGATCGCTATGCAGAACGGAAAAGGCCGATCGATCGCATCAGTTCGATATGCTGCACAACCTGGGATTCATGCGCACGATGCTTGCTTTCTTTCTAAACGAAGAGGAGCTACGAAAATCAAAATGGCTTAAATGAAACACCGATGATCAGAGTTCCGGAACCGAGCACTCGCAAAACGAATAATAGGATATGGGGTGGAAGGGTTGCGCACTCCGACACTATACTCTTTGCAAAATCGATTCAGGGACCACCTGGTTCGGGGGGGGCATCCTCTTTGGGATCCCTTATCAACTGGCCATGGGGTGAAAGAGCTGAGTAGTGCGTGAATGACTGTTTCCTGGTTTTGTGACTGACGCAAATGGGATAAGCGGTGCAAGCCTCAAGGACCAGGAGTGACGATCAGCAAATGAGTCTTGGTCGCGGACGACCACGGCTCCACATCGTCGGAGTTGGGAAGTCGAGGGCGGAGTCGTCGCCGCGGTCAAGGTCGTAGACAACTAGTACCTTTTGCGTTTGTCTGGGCAGGATAAATAGAAGCCGAACAGCGATGTGCTGAACGAGTTGGCGGCAGGGACGAGCCAATGAGTTCGTAGTCAAGTGAGATTGCAATAAAGGAGTTCTTCACATACCCTAACGAGTTGGCGGCAGGGACGAGCCATTGAGTTCGTAATCAAGTGAAGAAGAAGCAAAGACGCGAATAGCGCGCGCGACTAATACAAAGTAGAGACGCGCGTAGTGCGAATTTAAGGCAAGAGTACTTCACTTCAGCAGGATGATCCCAGACGTCTCCCCAATGCCGTGCATGGAAGCGAAAATCTTTTTTCGGTCACTTCTGAAACAGCCAGGGCGCAGCCAGGGTAAATCCGAAGCGTGTCCATGCGCCCGCCCGTGGAGAACGAAAGAGTTTGTTTCAGGGATCGACAGAACCCGCAAGGAAATAAACGCGGTGTGACAGTTCACGGTCATGGGTGTGAGTGTGGATCTTCTCCTCTAGGCTGATTCTGCGCGCGACACGATTCCGCCTTCGCGGCGCTAAAAATGAAGACACGGTTTTAGACGCCGCGGATCCCGAAAGCGGCATGCGCGCGGCAAGTGGAAGCTCGAAGAGGAAAGCCGGTCGTTCCAACCGGCGCAGCAATCCACTTGGCATCACTGCGACACGAGACACGCTACCAAGGTCCGAGATACTTTCCTAATTATCCTTAATGGACTACGAAGAGGTTCATTTTCCAAACACTTTCTTCCGGGACCAGAGCCTGCAAGCTGTTGGACGGGTTAGGGTCAAGGTGCGCAGTTTGCCTGACCTTCGCCTCTTGCACGGCAGTCGTTTCGGGCGCACCGGGTATAGGAGAGCCCAAAGAGTGTCATGCCATTTGATCTACATCTACTTAAAATTGACTCATAAATATAGTACTTGCTTTTCGAATCTCCCATGGCTTTCGATGATCATTGCCCACGATTGGCAGGCGCGATCCGATTCAGGCAATCTCCCAGCTGCCAAGGGTTTTCTAGTGATCGCTCCAAGTTGCCTGATATCAAGCATGAACTGGAAGCTCAAATACCATATGGAAGGACATCTATTGGACCGTCTAGCGCGCTCTCACGATCTCATCTGCCTCCGAGTTTCAAAAACCACCAAATGCTCTTCGTGGCATCGGCTGCTAGAACCCGCCCGCACAAAGGGGACTCGGGGCGGCGTGAGAGGCTGGCGCTCAGCGCTCAGCGCTCAACGTCCACATGCAATCGGCCCGTCGTCGTCCTGTTGCCAGTGCAGGCCTAGTGTGCTGAAACAGGTGCGCCGTGCAGACGCAACATCTTCCGGCCCGCTTGCAACAGAATACCAGTGTCCCAAGTCAATGTCATCCCATTGCTCTGAACATCGGCTTGGTCCAGATCAACTTTCGGATCGACGTCGACGGTCCCTGAGGCCTGAGGTCCTAACTTTGATCACCATGATTTTAAGCGTCGGTCACTGGACGAGCCCGGCGAATTTGATGCAATAAAGGAGTGACGCAGATTTATTTCTTCGACCAAATCCCAGAGGTCAGGGAGAGCACGCCAGAGTGGGGAAGTAGCGAAGCAGAACGAAAACTTGTAGGGCATGTACCGAGCTGACAATAGCCATTGCCGTTTCAAGCGGGCCGCGCGCTGGACAGAACGCGGCGCAGGTCTCACTTGGTAGTAAACCGAATTCGGCGCGCGCACCTACCGCAAGGAGACGGGGCGTGCCTAATCGCGAGATCCAAGACGACCAGCGCATCAGCTTGAGCGTGCTGAGTGCCATTGTGTTCTGTGCAGGTCGCACTTCTGTCATCTGCGTTTTCTGCCGAAGGCTACCTCAGCTCTTGAGCTCCGCGATACGGTCGTTGGCACCGGCATCCGAGAGAGCTCTGTTCGAAGCCATAGCTGGCGCGACCGCACGCGACCAGCAGCGAGCTGCGACACCACCCCCTAGCCGAAAGAGATCATCGACGTCTCAGCCGGTGAGCGCATTTGTGGCATAACAGGTGCCGAATGCGAGACAACCCAGTCTCGTAGCTTATTCTAGCCAAGTCTCCACCCACCTGGACAGTGTGAAGCCTCGGCACATCGGATAAGTGGAGCTCGAGCCCATTCGACCCTGCCTCCTTTCGCCGCTCGGTTTGACTTCGCGCGGCCGCACGGGCGCGGTGCCGGCAAGCCTCAGTGCAGTGACCGCATCTTGAAGCACGCGGCGAGTAAGATTTACTGCCGCACTAGCTAGCGCTCTCGGCCTTTGTTGTCCTCCCTCCCTCGAGCTCGGCCTCGCATCGTCTCTAATCCTGTCGTCATGGATCCCAAAACGGTGGCCAATCCGTCGCACTCCGTTCATGATGACGACTCTGGGTCGCATCGAGTGGACGCAGCGTCACCCATCTCGTTATCGTCCAGTGCGTCGGCCGTCGCATTGAACCACTGCTCGGCATCTCCGGATCATGAGGCCACGCGCCCGCCCGTCTCCTGTTCGAGCTCCCTCGTCGATCCTTCATCTCCGTCTTTGTCTTCGTCAGTAACACACATGGCCACGTCGTGGTCATTCCAGCAGCGAGGTCAGGTCCGGGAATCCGGCCTAACTCCGCGAAAAAGGTCGCACGAACACTTGGTCGAGTCACGTGCCATATGGGCAGCGACAATGGCGCTTTTGCGACCTTCACAGCACCAGTCACGACGATGCGAATCTGTGCCAACGCGGGTGGCGCGCAAGCAACGTCTCCACCGGCTAGCGTTTGCATCCTTTAGGTCAAGAGAAGGCACCCGCGAGACGATTGTCTCGGTCTCGCATCGGCGAACGCCGTCAGGGGCTCCGTGCAACTGTCAAGACCGGGAAACATCGAGTATTGCTTCCAAACGCATTAGGACGGGTCTGTTGAGCTTTGGAGCTATCCAGTCGATCAACTCAGGCGCTCCGTATTCCGCCGAGGCCCGAGGTACGGGCAAGCACGGGACCCCGAACGGACGCGAAGCCCGATGGTCGGACCATCGACGTTTGGACCCGCTCTCCTATACCGGTTCGTTCGCCGGCGCGCTAAACAAGGCGTCTTCGGATAAGACTGTAGCGAGCGCACCCAAAGCGACACACAGCACTGGATTGGCCGCGACCGTCCCTTCCCAACCGCACGGGGCTCTAGGTCCGGATCGCCCCTATCGACGCCTGGATTCTGCCACCGCGACTCGATCGTGCCTCCCGTACTCTTGTCTTCCTTGCAGGCCCCGTTCTTTCTCTGCTCCTCCGACACTTTCCCGCCCCTGCTTCCCCAAGGTACATTCCCAGTCGGGAAATATGGCTCTTGATGCTTCCCATCCGCATCCGCCCTCCGCTGCGTCGCCTTGTGAAGCGAGCTCGACGTCGACATCCCTCACTCAGGTGGCCGGATCCCCCGCTCCACCGCCCGAGAACGGAGAAATCGTAGGCGCGCATCGCTTGCAAGTCAAGGGATCGGCTCACGGCCGTTCCGTCGGTGCACACGCCGACACAAGCCCCTCGATCCCCACGGCGACCGCTTCCTTCTTGCTGCCTCCCATCACAATGGCGACTCTTAAGGAGCTCGACCTGCACGACATCCTTCAAAGCGCACAGCTACGTCATGACATCGTATTTGACCCCAATCTGATGTTCAGACCGAACTATGACGGCGAAAGGTGCGTGCATAGGCTCACCTGTTCGCTTCGCGACGTCGTTCGCGACTAGCTCGTGCGCACAACCCGCACTGACCATGTTCTGCCCGCCGTCGTCCGCTTTCTCGCTTTTACAGGGGCGAGCGGAAGAAACGGGCCGCTGATCGATATTGGCACGCCGTCTCTCGCGAGTTGGTGTTAGGATGTCGCTGCACCGCCTTCGTTGGCTCCGACCGACTTGCCTGCGTTTGTCAAAGCCAAAGGAGTGACGCCACCGAGATCTCAGCCTTGTGGCCTTCCCGCATTCCGAACCTGATTACCGAGCTACGGAACATAGTTGTCTCTCTCCTTCCAGTGAAACCTAGCGAACACTCTCAGGAAGAGGTGATGGAAATGCTCGACCCCGCCTTCATCTGCCAGCAACTCACGCGCGGGCTCTTGGACGTCTGCAAGCTTGCGGATTATCTCGGAGCGACGCTTAAAATGCACTGCGCGCCTATGCGCGATCACATGATCGACAACATGGCTCGCATTTGCAAAGGAGACGACGCCAGTGTGGCTCTGGGCCTTCGTCACTGCTTTGAGATTCTAGAGTTGATGAAGCTCGTGAGTTTCCTGGCCGTGCGCAGTCTCCTTATTTTGGTGCGCTGACTGTCCCTTGGACTGCGATTACATAGGATATCGCGAATCATCAGTTGCGATCGTTCCGACCTTATCTGGTTCGAACGGCGGTCGAGTTTGAGCGCAATCGTCAACAAATCAGACTCTCGTCCGAAGAATCCGAGCGAGTTCGTGAATGGTTAATCAAGGCATCTCCCGAGGACGGCTCGGCCATCCGAGACCGCGTTTCTCGTTCCGTCTTGCAAGGCGTCCTGGATCTTGCGTTCTCGTCTGTCGCCCCGTCTCCAAAACAGCCGACTCTCCCATTCACTTTCCAGCTCGACGCTTTACGGCTCAAGATGCATCGCAACGAGGCGACGGATTTGACCGTCCTCTACATGCTCATGATGCTCTTCCAACAACTTGTGCCTTCATCGCGCTCGTGCCCAAAGGAGCTCTTGGAACTCCGACAATGCATTGCCGGCGTCATCTCAACCGCCAACGCTGCAATCTCGCAAAACGCGCCAACTGTGACGATCGCGTCGACGGAATCGCGCGTCAAAGCAGCGACGATGCAAGGGACCGCCAAATTCGATTGTGACGAATGGCGACATACGTTCAGACATGTCGGGCATATAATGGCCGGCGTTGCCACCAGGCTAGCGGCAACGGCCGCAAGATCCGCGCCAGCGATCAACTCGAACACGGTACACGACATGCCTACTCTGGTGGAGAACTACATCGAGACACATGTTCGTTCTCACTCCAAGGTTTTCATTCTCCTGCGATCTCGGCTTCAAGCGGCCGTTACGGCCGTCGTCCAAGATGAGCTCGCGCGTGAAACAGAGATGAAAGGGGCTCCATGGTGGATGCGTCCGCCCGTGAGTCCGCCCGCCAGCCAGATCTCGATCACGCTCGACCCTCGACGAAGTCGGCGCACGGGGTGCACGGGCGAGAGAACTATCAACATCGTGCCTGCGGAAGCAAACATGAAGGCAAAGATTGTGTCAGCGACTCTACGAGGCACTAAACGCGCGTCACTCGATGAGCAAGAGTGCCAAGAGAAACGGGCTCGCTACTCCGCTCCTAAGACGGACAAGATCGACCTTCCTCTTCACTCTCCTGACCTGAACATGGTTCTTGTTCGCAACGGCCTCACCCCTCTGGCCGACCATATCAAGAGTCTCGGTGAACGCCTCGCCAAATTGACGAGCTTTCACCTGGCCGTCAACTCTGAATTTTACCAAGCCCTGTTGAAGGTGTGAATGCAGGTGTGAGGCCCATGACGAGCAGACACTGACTTTCTCAGCTTTTTCACTTGCTCTTCTTCTTCTCTCTCCCGAACATTACCTACAGGGGGTACACACGTGCCCTTTGCTTAGTTACTCGTTTAATCCCCCAAGATTTACCGATTTCTGCAATTGTAATACATGATCTGTAGCAACCGGATCTCATGCCCAAGCAACTCCTTCAAAGTAAAGGGAACCCAGGAGTTCTATCGTGCGTATTACGTTGTCCAGAACTACCTACACAACAGTGCTTTTCTCCTCCTCCACAGCATCGGCAGCCAAATCCAGCAACTCCTTCATGCTCTTGCCAGCATTCTTAGGGTCCTTGAGAACGACTTGCCAAGTCTGACCATGGTGCGGGTCGGCTTGTGTACACTGGTCCAGCGCGATCTGCTTGTTGGCTTCGACACCGTGCTGTCGCTCAAACTTCCACCACCAAGCCCAGGCATCGCCAAAGTCGCCGTCGGCTGTCGCGGCTCGCGAGAACCAATCCCTCGCTTTCTCGACCTTACGTTCGGCCCAGAACAGCCGCGCGACGGTGACGATGATGGCGGGCGAGTTGTTGGTCTTTTTGAGCGCGTCGACCGATCGCGACTTGCGTGTGGCCCGTGGTTCTTGCCACACCGAGTACGAGTGCAAGATCCCTGACGTCGGCAACGCTTGCAGAGCTATGGCGGACAACGGAAGAAAAGCGATCAGTGAGATGTACAGCTGAGCTTTTGATAGCCCGACATGACCACGTACCTCGTGCGAGCATCCCCTTGGCAGCCCCACTTCCGTCCCTCTCCTCGACTTTTACCGACTCGAGCCAAACCTCTTCGCTCTTGGGGTTGAGGTTCCTCGCCTTCTCCAACAACGCACGCGCCTTGATACGCAACCCGACGTTCTCCTCGAGCCTCGAAGCCAATAACCAGATCGGCACCGAAGTCGGGCACTTCTTGGTCGCCGTCGCCAGCACTTCCCTCGCTGCATTTGTGGCAGGGGGTTCCTGCGCGAGCAACAACTGCGCGTGGATGAGATACAATTTTGCGGAGCGGTCGTATTTAGCCAAACCCGCTTTGGCAGTGGAGAGCGCAGAATTGGCGGTCGCGTGTTGTCGTTCAAAGACCGCGGACTTGATCCAAATACGTTCGGTCCCGACACGCTCGACGGCACGACGCATGAGTTCTCGAGCGGCCTCGATCTGTCCGTTCTCAGCCTCAAGCTTGGCCGCTGCGAGCCAAATACCTTCGCTCTCGGGGTTGGCCTCAAATGCCCGGCCCAGAATTGCGCGAGCACCGGGGACGTCGCCGCCGAGCCAAGACTCTTTCGCAGCCATGAGCCAAAGCACCTCGGCTTGAGGTACGGATTCGACGGCCTTGTTCAAGAGCGCCAGCAGCGTCTCTCTTGTGCCGTGCGCCTTCTCCAATTCGGCGGCTTTCCGCCACAACGCCTGCTTCTGAGGAAAGACGTTGAGCGAATATGCAAAGATGGCTCGAGCGCAGCCGATCAAGCCCTTGCTCGTCATGGTCTGCGCATCCTCGAGCCATCGCTCCTGTCGGTCTTCCTCTTCGACATCGAGATGCAGCGTCGCTTTGAGGATGGCCTGAGCGGTGACAATACTGCCGGCGCTCTCACATCGTTCCGCTTCGCCGAGCCATTGCTCACGAGTCAGAATCGCACCGTTCTTTTTGAGCGCGGCGACACCGTTTGCGATGATGGCATCGACCTGGGAGGTGTCGCCCTCTTGCTCCTGCAATCGACCAGCGGCGATCCAAACCTCGTGCGAGGTCGGGATCGTCTTGCGTGCCTTGTTGAGCACCTGTCGTGCGCGATCGGGCGTTTCCAGTCGTGCCAATGCAAGCCATAGCTCTTGCGAATGAGGAATGACTTCGACGGCGCGGGCGAGCAAGATGCGAGCGTCCTCGGGGTTCTCCTCACGTTTGACCGTCTCCTTCCATAGTTTGACCGAGGCGGGGATGTACTCGAGCGCCTTCCGAAGCACGCGCTTCTTTGCGGACGGGTCGTTCTCCAGCTCAACGGCCCGCATCCAAATCCGCACGGACTGGGGGAGCTCTTGTACGGCGTTGGCAAGGATGACTTTGGCATTATCGTTGGTCTGTAAAACGATCGATGGTCGAAGTCAACACGTCTGAATGTTACTTCGGTCACAGCTTCCCTCACATTCAGTTCGCTCGCTGCGATCCAAACATCTTCATTCTTGGGACAATGCTGGCACCCTTCGGCAATGATCTTGCGTGCCTGCACGGATTTACCCGCAACATTTTCCAGCCAAGCTGCAGCGACCCATCCAGGAGCATGCTTAGGATTCGTCTTGGTCAACGACTGCAGCAACTGCCGTGCTCGTTTGATATCTCCGATCTCGGTCGCCGTCTTTAGGACTTGGGATTGCAGACCGGTGAGATAGCCTTTGGGGTCGATGGTCGTCGAGCCCGAGACCGAGTCTGTGCCGGCTTGTTGTTCAAGTTTGATTGACAACATCTTTTCTCGAGCTTGACCGATCTCGGCAAAGTCGGTCAAAGCGTTCATCGAAGTTTTCGTCCCATCCTCCTGTGATCGAAAAAAGTGACGAGAATCATCAGCAATTGACTCGGGCAGTATGTGTCTGATGAGTACCCACCATTTGCTCTTCCGAGAGAGCTGACTCGACGGCATTGCGATCTCGAGAAGCTACGAGCACACTGTCGGGCACGTTGAAGCTTCGGCCTTCCAGCCGGGGCTTCTTGACCCGATTGCCGATCAAGTTGTTGACCTCCGCTGCATCATGAGCATGGTGTTCAGGTCAGTTGCCGGACTATTACCCTCAGTGTGCACCGTCATTCTCACTCACGCAGACTGTCCCATTCCTGATCGGTCATATCGGCCAAGCCACGCTTCAGATCGGCGAACTGGGCCTGGATCGTCGGTCGTTCGGCTCGGAACTTGTCCTCCTCCTCCTTCTCCCTCGCTTCCCTGCGCTTTTTCCTCCTCTCGTCCATTTGAGCATCGACGGCTTCGTAAATTCGGTCGGCCTCTTCGTCGTCGGCTTCGTAGACCATGCCTGTGAGGGGATGCACTCGCCGTGCGAGGTGGGGTTCCATCAGCTAGCTTCCACCCCCGCGTGGCCCCATCACACTCGGTCAGAGAAGCCACGCAAAACAGCAACGTACCCGCAAACAATCCCGTCTCATTCTCTGGATCCTGGTACCGGTCGGGCAAATCCCCATCGATCTCCTCGCCTCGGCCAGCGTTCTTGTCTTCCGCGGCCTCGTCCGTCACTTGCTCTCGCGCGGGTCCGATATCGGATCGGGTCGTGAACCCGGAAGCACCTCGACCTAGACCCGCTACGTACGCCGCTGGGGCCTTCATCTTGAGCTGTGGGGGGAATGCAGGAGAGGATTTGCAGCATCAGTGACATCGTCGAGCGAGGCAGCGAGCGCAGCCATCACCGGAGGCGGGCGCGAGAGCACATGAGCAGAGAAAAGGGACTTGCAAACGCATATTTGTCGCCCTGGAGTAGGTGCGCTGTGTGGCGAGGGGTATTGGTCAGCTTGGGGGCCACAGTAATCGGGTTGGTGTGGGTGTGAGATTGTTGCCGGGTGCTCACCCATCTTGGCCGGGAATCAACTCCTTTCGGGGCGCCCAACTACGTCGTACGACCCACTGCGATCGCAACCCAACACACAATCCAAAGCTGTCGTCTGCACCCTCGACCGAGCGATGTCCACCTGGGTGGGTGTGAAGTAGTCGGAGCAAGTAGCAGAGGCGTGAGTTGGGATGCAAGCGCGCTCTCCTGACGGGCTGACTTGGCCGGCGCGCGGGCAGGCGCAGGAGGGCAAGGAGCGCGCAGGCGGACAGAGGCGGACGAAAGCCGACGACCTCGTGCCGCTCAGGCAGGCTCAGGCCGCTCGGACCCGCTCTCCCTCGGAAGCACTCGCGGCTCGGCAGGCAATCTTGCTTCGGAGCGCACATTACAACATGAACCACCCCCAGCCGTGATCATCCAACAGTATATGAATTCAAGACCCAACAAATCACGTCACATCATACCGCTTTATTCGCTTTCCGTTCCGCCTGGCGCAGTTTGGTCCGCAAAGCCGACACCTCCTGCACACATCCAAAGTGGGCAACTACTCGCATCAATATTCGATCACACGTGATAGCACAGTCTTCGAGCCCCGACTCACCGCTTGAGCTGCATTGAGTTCTTCCAACAACTGGCCCCTCGTCTTTTGCTCCCGCTTCTTGGTATCCTCGAGCTCCTCTTCCAGATCGGTCAACTGGTCCTTCAAGTCCTGCATCGTGTTCTCCAGCGAGGCCATCTTGGTCGTATGATCGGGCCGTTCTTTCATCGCGCGGTTCTCCTCCTTCAACCCAACGATGATCGCTGCCAATCGATTCTTCTCTTCCTCCGCGGCTTCGACCTGGCCTTCCAACCCTTTGCCCGCCGTCTCGAGCTTGCGCTTCTCGGCCCTCGTCGACTCCAAAGACTCGGTCAGGTCGTTCAATCTCTCCAGCATCGTCACCTCTTGCTGCGACGACACCTCGATCCGCTCTTCCAGGTCCTTGACCTTGCCCTGTGTGACCGTCAAGTTGGTCGAGTGCTGCTCGGCCAACTTCTGGTATCGTTCCGCATTGGAGCGGTGAGTCTCGACCTTCTGTTGCGCACTCTCAGTGCCGCTCTCGATCTTCATCAAAATCTCGACCAATTTGGCATCGTCGGCGAACAGAGCGCGGACACGTTCGACGAGCGAATCGATCGAGAATCGCGCCGAAGAATCCGCCAAGCTCTGGGACGGGTCGAAAGCAGCCTTGAGAGTGGCCAAATCATGCGAGTCGCCAGCTCGGCGCCGGGTGTCGACGGCGGGCAGAGACTGCCACAACTTCTCCAAAGCGGCGTGCGTCGCGTCATGATTGGCAATCTGCTTCTCGAGCTCGGTGATGCGTCCTTGCGCTTGCTCGAGCTGCGCGCGCAAATGTTCCTTCTCTCCCATCGAGGCCTCCAACTCTTGATGCGTCGAAGCGAGTGAGGCCAGGCGCTTCTCGTGGCCTTGCACCGTGGCTTTCAAGTCGTCGTGCTCGGCTTCGAGCTGCTCCCTCGCCTGTCGATGTTGCTCCGCCTCGTCCTGCCAATGATCGCGATGCTCTTGCGCCTGGCGCAACTCACCCTCGAGGTCAGTTGCCGAATTTTCTTGGGCCAACCGTGCCAGCGACAGCTCGTCCGAGACGGCCGTTGCGTGCGACGTAATGTGATCAAAATGGTCGCCCAAAGACGATGCAACATATTCGGACCAATTGTCGTGATGATCGACCGCGGTCTCGTCAAAGTCCTCGGGCAATTCGGTGCCCAAGCTGTTGGCATGTGCCCGATGGCGTTGCAGGACGTCGGCGAGCGTTTGCGAGATCTTGGTTCGCTCCGACCGCATCGAAGCGACCTCGTCGCGCAAGCGTTGTTCCTCCTCCGACGCCCCATTAGGCGTTGGAACCCTCGCTACCGCGAGCCGTGCTCTTTCGGCCTCTTCCCTCGCGGCTTGCAGATCGCCCTGTGCCCTCTGCATCTCGTAAGCATGCTTGATCTTCATGTCTTCAAGCAGTCCCTCGACGTCCGTGACCTTTCGATCGCTCGCGACGGCTCGTTCCTCCAGATCATTCAACTCTTGCTCGAGCTCTTGCATCTTGTCCGTCATCTCGTTGATCTCTTGTCGTGACCGCGCGAGTTCCCTTTGAGCATCCTCGCCTTGCCCTTGACCCTGCTTCGTCTGCTCGAATTCTCGCTGTAACAATCCGTGACTATCCTTAATCGACCTTAGCTCCATGAGGTGTCTGTCGAGCTCATTCCGAGTCTGGGTATGCTCATCCCTTGCCGATCGCTCGGCCGCCCGTGCTTGCGCAACCTCTTCTTGCAACTGTCGCAACTGGGCTGGGTCGACCTGCTGGACCGGTCGATTCCTCTGCTCGTTGAGTGCGCGCTGCAAGCCTGCGACCTGGGTCTCCAAATCCCGGATCGCGGCATGGGAAGCGTCCGCTCCTGTAACGACGGACTGGCCGTTGTTCGATGCGGACGGGTTCGGCGAGGCATAGGGTGAAATCCTCGTCGGCGGACCGGGAAGAATGGCTTCCTTGTTCCCGGCAAAGAATGAATGGCCATCGAAGCGCGATGCGGCGGGGCCTCCAAAAGGTGAGATTGACCGTTGTTGATTGCTCCCCATGGACGCAGCCGGTGAAGCCCCGAACGCATACGGCAAACCATGCAAGCCCCGAGGCCCCGACAAAGGCGTCTGTGAAGAACCCCGCTCTTCTTCTTCTTTCCTCCTCATCGCTAGTCCGAGCACACCCGCCATATGTCGTAAAAGCTTAGTTCTCGACTCGGCCTCCTTCCACCCGACCCTGTACAGCTCGGTTTGGATCGATTCAATCTTGTCGTTCGCCTGTTGCACCTGGGCCTCGGCCTGTCCTTTCGTCACGCGAGCTCGATTTGACGCATCGGACCCTGTAGCTGAGGTTGGAGTCGGTGATCCCGAGACGGGACTGGGACTCGATAGTCGGACGAGTTTGGCCGCCGAATCACGTAGTCGGGTCTCGAGGGCGAGCGATCTTGACAAGGAGGCGATTTTGGTGGCTAACACGGCATGTTCCTGAGAAGACGGACGCTGAATCAGCCAATATGCACCCAAGTATCGTCCGACGCACGAAGAAACCCACCCTTTTGACGTCCTGCATCTCCTCCCAACCCAGGATGGGGAAATCCTTGGTCTCGACGACGGCTTGGCCACTCAGCAAGTCGATCATGATCTTGTCTTTGACATTCGGTGCCGTTGTCAAGCCTGAGCCGGCCGAAACGGAAAGCGAAGGCTGACTCATACCAAAAGGTGAGAAAGGCCGACTCGACGAGGGACCGTTGGTCGAGTTTTGCAGAAGGATCGAGGATGCCTGGCTCGACGATCGGGTGTGGGCATTTCTGGCCGAAGGAGGTGATCTTGGCGTAGTTCTCCCTCCAAAGGGGAGTTTCAGATCCTCTAGGTCGTCACTCGCGGCTTGAGGGGCGAAAGCCGCGGCACCCGAAGCGTAGGGTGGAGAGATGGGCGAGATGCCGCCCGCATCGTGGGATCGTGTTGCGCCATGGTAGGGCGAGGCCAGACCCGTTGTCGTCGGTGCGGAAGCGTAGTTTCGTGTGTTATTGCTCCCCGCGCCAAGGCTCGAAATGAAGTTGTTGCTGTTGCTGTTGGCGCTTGCACCGTATTCGTTGCCTTGCCCCTGCGCGTTGGCACTAGTGCTGCCTTCGCCAAACGCCCCACCAAACCAACCCCCACCTCCGCCAGCCTTCTTGGAGTCGGATCCATCGTCGAGGTTGGATTGCCGCGGCTCGTTGTTGTTCATGGAATAGTTGGCCATCATGGATTCCAAGTTGGTCCCCAATCCGGAGCTTGTTCCCGTGCCAGAGCCAGAACTTGAGCCCGTTCCGGTGTTGTGGCTGTTTTTGTTGTGATTGCCATGGCTCGGTGGGCCGTTGGGCGACGAGGTGAGGTTGCCCAACGATGAGCCCGAGCTAGGAGGCCCATTCGCGCTCGCACCACCAAAGATGCGTCTCTGGATGTAGTGAGTCACGCAGGAAAGTCACCGGGATGGACGGTCAGCTCGCTGTGCAGCTGTGTGCGCGCACGGTGCGACGCCATGCTCCGTGCTCCGTGCTCCGCTGAGGCTGAGCTGAGTGATGCTCGTGACATTGCGAGTGGCCGGCCACTGGCCGGCGCGCCGCCCGGCCTTCCGGGATGGTGCAGGCACTACACAGTCGCAGTACGTAAGTAGGGTGTAGCAACCGAGCTCACCATTGGTTGCTTCCCCAATATAGACGCGGCACTGATGGACCGAGGGCGTTCGGAAGGGCCTGTACTCTCGGGTGTCGATCGAGGTGTTTGGCGCCGGAGAACAACGAGCTCGAGCCCCGGCGTGACGGCGGCGAGCCGGCTGGCGAGATTCACACTACCCTAGCTTTCGCTAGCCCACTGGCAGGCCCATAGTTCACTGCCAATGTTTACGGATCACCTCCCACTGCAACTCATAGAGCTCAGAATCCTTGAGCCATCGTGCTTCACTATCATCGGCACGAACTCGACATGGAAGATGGGTATCCACTAGTCCACGAGTTACAGATCATCATTTGCAGCAAATCTGTGCGCAAGAGGCTCGAGCCCGATCGGTGTACGGTCGACACCTCGTAAACGATACACACAATAATCCCTATCTCTATGGTTTCGAAAACAACTGTTGAGAAGGCCCATCACGACTTTAAACCCGATCCTATGCTGTCGAAGACAGCCTCTTCTCTGAACTGGCACCGTGCTGTCCGTCGTCCGACACGGTGTCGACCTTTTGCACGATCTTCTCTGGCGACGAGGTCGTCTCGGACTGCGCAGTGGCAGCGCCTTCCTCCTCGTCCTTGGGCTTGGCATCGACTTTGGGCGCTCGGATGTCGATGTTCTTGATCAGCAGCGACAAAACGAGTGCGAGCACACCAAAGGGCACACCGAGGATAAAGACTGTATGGAGAGTCAAGAGAAGGTCCCGTCAGCGATCCGGATCGGAAAAGGGTTGCGACTGGTGGCGAGCCAAAGGAAACTGACCAATGTCGAGCGCTTTGACGTAGGCCTTGATGACCTCCGGCCTGATGCTAGGCTCAATGGTGGTGTAAATCGCCAATGGTGATCGCTCAATCACCGACGCGGGGGCCGTCGGCGCGTATTGACGCAAGTTGGCTGACAACCGCGACGAGAAGGCGGCTTGCCCGACCGCGAGACCGATCGTACCTCCGAGGAATTGCGAAAACGACGCCATGCTCGTTCTAAAAGGACGGTATACATGTTAGTACACAGTCACACATTCAGAGCAACAGAATGAACAAACTCACGCTTGGCCGACCAATCTCGGGTTGTCCTTGAACTCGGCCTGCATGGCCAGCAGACTGTTTTGCATCGAAAGACCAACACCGATACCGGCGAGGATTTGGAAACCGATCAACGTCGGACTCGGCGTCGAAACACTAATGGTATACAAGACGCCAGATCCGATCGACATGAAGACCGGACCGATTACGAGGAAAGGCCAGTAGCGCCCGATACGTGCAACGATTTGACCTGCAAGGATGACACTGAGCACGACGCCGAGCATGAAGGGCAGGATGTCGATCCCCGACTTTGTCGCGGTGT
The DNA here is from genome assembly GCA_022506055.1 of Microbotryum violaceum. Lineage (NCBI taxonomy): Eukaryota > Fungi > Basidiomycota > Microbotryomycetes > Microbotryales > Microbotryaceae > Microbotryum > Microbotryum violaceum. The sequence continues at coordinate 1,210,770 of JAKMXP010000008.1, read as the reverse complement.
GATCGCGACCGGCTTGGTAGAAGAGGGGGAGGTAGTAGGTGAAGATGAGGAGGGCGAATCGGGTCGTGAACGAATATCCACAGATGGCGAAGATTGAAAGGCTCTTGAACACCTTGCCAGGGACCATTGCCCGATCGCCAAGCCAGCTCTGCCAAAGGATGGAGGCCGCGCCCAAGACGACCGCGACCACGAGACACGCGATTACCGAGCCGCTTTTCCAGGGCTTAGTGTTGCCACCCCATTGCAAGGCGAGGACGAGACACGTGATGGCGGCGAAAAGAAGCATCGCGCCGACCCAATCCATGCGTCCTGTGTTGCGAATGCGCGCCTTCGTGGTGGTCTCGTCGGGTTTGGCGCCGAGTGGCGGCGACGCCTTGAGCATGAGGGTGACCGCAGTGAAAGTCACAGCACCGACTGGGATGTTCAACACGAAGCAGAAGCGCCACCCGTACGTCGACGAGTCCGTCAGAGCACCACCCATCAAAGGGCCGATGACCGAGGAAAGCCCGAAGACGGCACCGAAGAAACCGAACAAGCGCGGGCGGTCCTCAAGACGGGTCACCTGAGCGAGGACTTGGAGCATTGAGGTGAAGATCCCCGCAGCCCCGACACCACTGATGGCCCGGCCGACGATCAAGGCGTAGACGTTTGGCGCCCCAGCACAAAGCGCTGACCCGACCTCGAACAAGACGATGGCGACGAGGAGGCAGTACTCTGTTGGGTCGTGACATGTATTCGATAGGTCAGTTTTTCTCTCCGCATCCATTGACTCTCTGAGACACGAACAAGAGGGCAAGAGGAGAAGGACGAAGCGCACTCACTCGCTGACCAGACTCGCAAAAGTTGCCCACTGGGCAGCAGAAATCCAGTCTCTATCAGACAGGAAAATTTGTTTTGGTCAAAGAGTAACAACAACATCCGAAAAAGGCCAACGTACGCGTCAGGATGAAAGCAGAGCTGACCCATCCTTGTAAGTTGAACGCCTTGAAATCAGACGCGATCTAGAGTAGGGGAGCGGTAAAGGAGGAATCAGCATAGCTAATTCGCGGGCTGTGGATAGAAGTGCCTGAGCTCACCCTCGGGAGAGCAGTGGCAAGGATGGCTGTGAAATGCAAGAGAAGGAATGAAGTAAGACGTTCACCAATCAGTCACTACTCCTGCCAGCGCATGTGTTCAACCCGAAGGCCAGAGGCTGGAGACTCGGTCGACAAACTCCGAGCAACACGGCTCTGACATCGTTCGCAAACGCGTGGCGAAGAGTTTCAAGCCTTCGCGGATACCCATGCTGATGAGGGTTGGGACAGGCGAGCGGGTACTCACTCTGGTCCAAAGCAACCAGGAAAATGGACAAGAGCATCGACACGAAGACAATGGCGAGCTTTTTTCCTGTTAGGCGGGAACGGCGCGAACACACACGACCAGCGGCGGACGGCGGATGGCGACGGGGCAAACGGCGGACGATGTTCATTGGTCAGCGCTTAGCCAGGCAGGGAGAGGAGCTCACGGACTCCGAGCGAACGCGGGGCCGAACGCGAGCCCGCACGTAAGAGATCACGAACCGGTTAAAATTGTTGACTCATCCACGGCAGGAGAAGCGGGCTTTTCCTCCGTTGCGGTGGCTTGTGGTGAGGTGTCAAGCTCTTGGCCAGTGATGGCCGGGGCATCCACTCCAGCAGCGGCCTCGAGGCCTTCCGTCGTCGCGTCGATCTGGCCGCCCACGCGGGAGTGATATTCCCGGGCGTCGCGGGCGTCGCGGTCGTTCAGAGTGTCGTGTGGTGAATCCGGACGAGACATTTTGGGTGTGTGGGCAGGTAGGGAAGGGAGAAGAAGAGGAGGAGGTTCAATTTTCAAGGGTAAGCTAGTCCGCCGCTGCCGGCGGGAGGTTGTTCAATGTGGAGGACGTCCCGGCTCACACCCGATACCCGCGTTCCAGGCCATCGAGCTGGCTGCTTGTTCGGATCCTCGCACCTATTCGGAGAGAAATTCGGCGCCCAGTTCGAATTCGCGATTGGGCGCGGCCGCGCACGCTCTCGGCGATGAGTGCCCGACTCGAATGCTCATGGCTGACGACTCGAGTTTCCGAATTGCAGAGACCCAATCACCTCTGCTGACTAACCAAGTGTTGAGTCCTTTATCCATCGAAGCTTCAGCGTTGCGGGGGTAGTATTTGCCTCGATGATCCCACTTCAAGTTGACTCCCAGGTCGCCCCGCGCCTGTTCGGATTTTCGTCCTCGGTCGTCCGCCCGTCACCAGGCTCCTTATTGATGGCGCTCTACCACAAATCTCAGGCTGTATGTGCTTCACCTTTTCGGTACATGTCCTTGGTGGAGACTTCGGGGCCTATGCCTTCCTAGGTACCTATTTACCTAGCTACTGTCACTGCCCGGGCCGGAGGCCGCCAGCGCGTGGTCATTCGAGTCAGGCTGAAACGCGCGCACTCCGAATTGCGGCTCCCTCGCCGGTTCCCAACAAGAGTCGCCAAAAATAGCAACCGACCTATCAGTGACGGCGTCTACTCATGTTTCTAGCCATGAAACCTTGCCAGGATCGATTACCGACTTTGCATGGATACGAATGGCTCGAAGTCTGTGGGAAGAAATTGATGCTCACGTCGAAGCAATGGAGAGAAATTCGGGCCTGCTACTCTGCTACCAATCGGGCACGCTCTTGAGGTGATGATCTTTTCGGCTTTTGCTGCAAGAATTTGACGCGCCGATTCAGGCTCGCGCGCACGGACCCTTCTCCCCCGTGGATGCGAAAGAAAAAAAAAAGGTCCCACACACGCGGGCTCACGGGCGGTACTCGCGACGCACGTTCCCTTTTGGGCCTTCACTGCGTTGTCGACGTTTCCTTACCAGCTTCTGCGGCTGCGTTCACCACCTGTAGGGACAGGTGCGTTCCTCACTCCCAAGACTACCTCCCAGCTGACGGTGTCGCTGACCGAGCGTTCCGTCTTGCTGGACGTTACAGCTGCGAGCAGCTCGTGCCAAACCCTCGACGTGGCTCGCCTTCAAGTTGAGTAACTCGGGGTGAGTGTCTGGATACGTCTGCGCTTGTTGCGACATGCACTCTGCATTTCTATTCCTACAACTAAGTTGTACCGGCATTTAGCTCTGTAGCCCTCGTTGGGCAGCACGCCAATTGCACAGCTCAGCAGACCATTTGCCTCCTCTCACACCATCTGCGCCGATCCATACTTATACAGTGACTTGTCTTGTTGGAAGGTATGCTGAGCCGATCGATGACTCCTTCATCATCAGTTGCAGCCGACTAACATCTAGAGCTTTTGGTCGCAATGCTCCAAATTGTGATGATGTGATCCCACCCACCGTCCCTATCCACCGGGTCTCTGAGGTTATTTATTCATTTTCGTTTTAATCGTTTTATTGTTTTTTTATTTTACACGCCAATGTCGTCCTTCGTCCTGCTGCAACTCGAACCACTATTCCTCTACAACTCGCGCGAGTGGTCAGGGGAGTCGACGGGCGCCGGCACTGACCGGCTGACCGATCCAACGCATTCCGCAGGGCTCACCCCCTGTATTCCATCGATTGAGCAGCAGCCTTCCTATCGAATTGATGGGCCCTCAGAAGGCGGTCTCAGTGGTTTGTATCAATCAATAAAAAAAGTGCATTATTCAACCGGCCTATCTACGACGACTAGGCAGAAGCTATGTCGAGGCATGGGGGTCGGAGCAAAACAAAGAAAATGCATGCTGCAAACAAGGGTCGGAATATATATAATGCTTCCATAATACAGTGTCCGTTTGCATCGTCCTCTTCCGTGTCCGGCTCGTCGTCCGTATTGGAGTTTCCGAGGCGAGCGCGTCGATGATGGTGATACAGATACAGGGGCTGCTCCAAGCGGCCTACATAGGGCCCAAAAGAGTTCCACTGTTGGGCACTGCGTCGATACTATAGGAGGGGTGGCTCGGTCGTCGACGAGGAACGCTTTGGGTCTCGGCCGCCGAGATCGACGTAGCCTCCGGGATCGTGTCGGGGAAATCGAAGGACAACAACTGCGCCGTTTCGGCGCCGGGAGTTGTAGAGCTGCTCGTGCGACGACTCAACGTCGGGGGAGGGGGAGGTCTGGCGAGATGCTTGAGAATGGTCGCTTCAAGGACCCGAGCACGCACGGGCTTGGCGAGGTATCCGTTCATGCCGGCGCGCAAGCAACGCTCCTCGTCGCCTTGGATCGCCGAGGCCGTGAGGGCGATGATCTTGATCCGGTTCAGCCTCGGGTCCGACATTTGTCGAATCCGGTGCGTCGCCTCGTACCCGTCCATCGTGTCCATTTGACCGTCCATGAGAATGAGGTCGAATTGACGTCGTTGCACAGCCTCGATCGCATCGAGCCCATTCGACGCCGATTCAACGTTGAAACGCATCTTGGTCAAAGTCTTGGTGATGATCTCACGGTTGAGCTCGTTGTCATCGGTGACGAGAATCCAGACGTTTTCTCGGACAAGGTCGGCTCCCGGCTCCGTGAGTGGAGTCGCATCCTCAAACGTCCCGTCCGGCGCCTTCTCGAGAGGGACAACGACCGTCATTTTCGTTCCAACTCCGAACTCGCTCGAGAGGTCGATGGTGCCACCCATGAGCGCGAGAAGCTTTGTGAGAAGTCAGGAAGTCAGTATCAGTTCCGGACACTTCCGAGGTCCTTGACTCACATTCTTGGCGATGCACAGTCCCAGACCCGTTCCACCGAATTGGCGAGCAGTTGATGCATCGGCCTGATGGAAAGGCTTGAACAACAACGGGATCGCATCCTTCTTGATGCCGACACCGGTGTCTTGGACCTCGATGCGGATCTGAACGTGACTCTCCGTCTCGTGTTCCTGTTCTAAATACATCGTGATGCGGCCTTTCTTGGTGAACTTGATCGCGTTCGACAGCACGTTCGCCAAGACTTGGCGCAGACGCGGCATATCACCAAGCACGCTCCCGTGGTAGTAGGGGCCGATCTGCTCCTTAAACGCAAGTCCCTTCTTTTCGGCCGAAGTGGAGAACATGCGAGCGTCACTCAGGATCTCGTCGATGCTAAAGGGTCGATGTTCAAGATCGAGCCGACCGGCTTCGACCTTGCCCATGTCGAGCACCATACCAATCATCTCGAGAAGAATCTCGCCGGAGCGCATGATCTTCGCGACCGAGGAGCGGTGCTGCTCGGGGAGGGTGGGATCGTCGAGCAGCAGCTCGGCAAGGCCAATGATACCTGCAACAGGCGTGCGGGTTTCTGTGTTCGCGAATGTCGATATCAGCACCGTGATCCACTGACATACAGCGATTGCGATCTAGCTACAGGAAACTCACCATGCGATGTGTTGGCAACAAATTCGGTCTTAAGCCTCGACGCCTCTATCGCCGCCGTTTCAGAGGCGAGCAACTTGGCCCTCTCTTCGTACGACTCGCGCAGTCGCTCTTGCGCGATACGCATGTCGGTGACGTCGGTCGCGACGATGATGCATCCCGTAATCTTTTGCGTCCCGTCTGGCAGTTTCTCCGTCAGCGGCGTGATGAGACAACGATAGAACGCGTTTTGGTCTTTGGCACGGGCGGGCGTCCATTCGAGTTGTTCTCGCGGGGCTTTGCCTTCCATGACGATCTCGCACTTTTCGTACAAGGGCCAGTTGGGCCACACTTCCTTGATGCTCTTGCCCTCGATGATACCGTCCGGGATGTCCTTGACGATCGCAGCACGGTGAGACCCTTGGAAGAAGGTGCAGTGCCAACTCGCGTCGATCGCCAAGATGATCACATCAGCTCCTTCGAGGGTCGCTTTGAACTGTTCTTGCGTCTTGGAGAGCTCTGTTCGGATCTGGAAACGGATCGAATTGGCTCTCGGTCAGTCCATCCCCTGATGGAGTAACGCACTCCTGCTATCTTCGCGCTACTCACATTGACGAATTCATCGACATCCGTGCATGTTCCGAACCAGCTTTGGATCTCGCCATCGGCATCTCGCAACGGCAGTGCTCGACCGAGCATCCATCGCCAAGCTCCGTCACCCCTTCGGCAACGGTATTCGACGGAGTAAGGTTCTCCCGTTTCGAGCGAGTGCGTCCATTGCGTCAAAGCGGCAGGCATGTCGTCTAGTGACATCCGTAAGAGGGGTTTCGGGTCAGCTTCGGCTCAAGTCCAGCGGATCCGCGTCAGTGCAGTGACCAGAAACTTACCTTCGTGGAACGGATTTTGCCACCCAACGCCCAGCGATTGCTCGGGCTCCAAGTTGGTGTAAGCGTACCACTGCTGGTTGAAATACGTATGAGAACCCTTGACACTGGTCGTCCATACGAGTTGAGGCATCGAATCGACGATCTAGACGAGGAGGAGAGCAAGTCAGTGAGATCCCCGCTCGATTCAATAACCGGTTTCGACCGATCTCGACTTACCTGCTTGTAGTAAGCGTCGCCATCGCTCTTCTTCTTCTTCTTGCTCGCATCCTTGAGTCCCCACCCTCCGGCTCGGCGCTTCCCATCGTCCGTCACATCGCGAAGCAGAAGAACACCGCCTAAATGCTGCTTGCCACCATTCTTCGACTTTGACGTGCAGGGCGCAAAAATGGGGGCGGCCGAGATCTCGACCAGCCGCCGCCTAACGCGCTTCTTCCTCGCGGCCGAAGTCGAAGTGACGAATGAACCGTTCTTGAGCTCCTCGGCCGACTCCCAGACCTCGACTTCGATGCCGACGATCATACCCGACGTCGCACCACCATCGTCATCTCCGTCTTCATCCTCGGCGTAGGGTGTTGGGTACTCTCCGCGACGCGCACAAATTTCGAGCAAGGGCTCGAACGGATCGATGATGCGCTGCGAGAAAGAGTGGTCAAAGACCTTATACGGCTTCTTGCCCTGTTTTGAACCTGCTGCGACGAAGGCCGCCGAATCGTGATCACCGACGGTCGCCCAGCGGTCTTTGGGATCCTTGCCCTCGTGGGTATGGACCTTTTGCGACCGAGGTGAGGCTCTCGCGCGACGCTTCTCGTCGGACGCAAGCGAACGAGCGAGGATGGCTGCGACGGTAGCTCGATATCGGTTCGACTCGTGGGCTTTGCCGATACGAATGCTCGAACCGGCGGTGCCTTCGTTCGGTGCGGTCGGTCGCGCTTCGCCCGAAGCGATGATGCTCGCGTGCGTCAGATCGCGACTGCCCTGGAAGTCGAATGGGCTCTCGGGGTCGGCGAACATCGACTGTGGCTGAGGAGGGAAGAAGGAAGACGAAGTAGTCGACGACGAGAAAGCGGACCACCCGTCTTCCGAGCTCCAAGCACCTGCGGACCACCAGTCGTTCAAATGCTCCGAGTCGGAAGCCACGGGCGCGGATTCGCCGCTAGCACCAATTGACGAAGAATTTTCGCCGGCCGACGAGGTCGAATTTGGCTGCCTTTGTGATGTCATCGCTGCATCCGCCGGAACACCCATCAACAGCTCGCGTGCAATCGAGTTGACGAAACCAGAAGCCAGGTCCGAATCGGCGATGATGACACCGGTCTTGGGAAGACTTGACAACGCCGCGAATTTGAGCAAGAACGACGGCTCGGGTGGTGTCACATGGGGCTTCGGAGCAGGCGGAGGCAATGCGGTGGGTCGAGGCGATGAAGGCACGGTGGGGTCGCCAGGGACCTTGCCGAGCAGTGGCGATATTGTCGCTGGTGCTGGGATCGGGATCGTTGAGGCGGCGGTGGGTGGGCCATCAGTGCTAGACGAGAGATGTATCCCCGCGCTCGAGACGGTCACGCCCATGACGGTCTTTGCAGCAAACTCCTGCGCTGGTGTCGGCAGTTTCGAACCAGGAAGAGGAACGTCGGCTTCTGTAGCCTCAGGAATGGGTTCGGCTGTCCGACTGTTGCTAAGCGCGAAGCCTGAAGACGAATCCGACTCCACCATGCTGGGTGGTTTCGCGGACTGCGCACTCGTGGCCGGCGAGCTCGTGGCGCCAGCGTTTGTCAACAAGGAGGCGTGGCTAGAAATTTTGGACGAGCCCGTACCAGCGGACGAGAGAGGAGGCGTGCCCGGAGCAGGGAGAGCCGAAAGATGCATGCGCATGGTCGGTCGCGCAGACAGAGCAGCAGGCGACGTTGGTGTGGCTTTCGCGGTTGAGCTGACCGGAAATCCAAGCCCTGTAGAAGCCCCATCGTCGGATGCAGAAGGCGCGGTCGAGGTCGTATTGTGCACCGTATGTGCCCTGGCAGACTCTGACGACCATTTCTCCAAGTCGACGACCATCGCTTTGGACTCGCCAATTCCTGTCGATCCGACCGATTGGCCCATCGTCCATGCGAATGGATCTCCCACCCACTCGGTTGCAAACAGCGTCGGAGTTCGATCTGAGCTGCTGCCCTTCCGCCTCCCTTCAACGAGAGAACCGGCGGGGCGGGGGAATGACGGGGCCGACTTCGACGGTGTCGCGTCTCGTGCATCGGACCGGCCAAGTAGAGGCCGCAAAAGCACGACCGAGAACCAGGTTGACGAGGTTCGGCCGAGAGCGCCTGGTACGGAACGTGACTCGAACGATGCACCATCCAAACGGCTGGGTGTAAATGCTCGAACTTTGATCTCCGCGGCCCATCTCAAACCGGGTACGGTGGTACTCTTGAGCTCGATCGCGTCCGCGCTCTCCCAACTCGCTTCGACCTTGGACAGCCTAAAAAGCTCGCCTAACAGTCTCTCGGTTGCATTCGAGCCGGGCATCTCGCTCGTGGTCCAAAAGAGGGAGTCTGCTCGGATGCGAAGCGGCGCGCCATCTTCTGGTACTGGCGGCAGACCGAGCGCATGACGAGCGGCAGCGTTGATGGAGTGCAGTCGCGAGGACGGATCGACAATGAGGTGAGGGAGAGGGAACGTATCGAGAATTTCGCGGGCGTCGATTTGCACGGTCTCGAACGACGGATCGTGGTCGTGGTCGTCCTGATCGGACATCTCGGAAGAAGCCCCCATTGCGCAGAGTCTTCGCCTTTTCGGAGAAGGAAGCACGATTGAGCCCCACGACCACGAGCGCGGTGAGCTTCAGAGGGTGCTGAGAATCGATTCTGGCAGGGCAGAAAAAAACCGCAAGACTGTTGTCAGCGACGTTCTTTGATGGAAGGGAAGTGGGATGCGCATATTGGGCGGATCGGCCCGGAGCCGGAGCCAAGAGGGGCGATCGAGCAGGAAGAAACCCGATGGGCGAGCTGCGGCAAGTATGGACGTTGCATCATGGCCGGGAGACGAGCAACGCGGACCAGGGGCCGGGCGTGGAGCACCCCACCTGAGCAGCATCCATCCCAGACAGACCAGACCAGTCCTGGCTCGTCGATGACCATGCAGGACCCGTTGTGACGACGGGGAAGGATCGGCGTCGCAAGCTGGCGCTTTAAATTGCGACCGCAGGCGACTTGTCTGTAGGCGAGGCCAGACAGCGGCCAGATCGTCGGCTCGCTCGGGCGCGCGCGCAATTCCGCGGTTGCGTTGCTCGCCGATCGCTCATGGTCGAGAATGGTCGACGTCGTGGCCAATGAAGCGATGATTCCATCATCTTGGGCCTGCCTGGCGTGCTGACTCGGCGCTCTGAGCCACATCGCCAGCTCATACACTCTGCGCCATGGACATGCACAGACGGCCCTGCTCGCACTGGGAATCGAGCTGCGGCGTCGGTCGTTGGCCGCTTGGGTCGAGCCAATGGCACGCGCGATGCACGCCCACGCCCACACACAGGACAGACGTCACCGCGGAGCCTTCCCCCCCCCCGCCCAGAGTCCCAGCACGGCCAGCGACCGCATCCTCGCCTCCATCGTCCAGCTCCCACATCCGTCCCCACGTCCCGTCGGTGCGGAGCGCCCGGTCAAGGCTGGAACCACAACACTCACGTGAGGTGTAGTGGGTGTAGTCGGTGTCGTACGACGAAACCGGTGGAGGCGAAAGAGTCGCGAAACAGCGTTCAGCCAAGAGGCAAACTTGAAGCTCGCGCGTTAGCAGCAGTCATGATCAGCTTTGAGTACCTAATGCCTTTTAGGCACGCTTTCATAGCAGCGCTTCATTAGGCCGCCCCGCCGGAACCGTACCCCGCCCCGCGCCTGCTTCCGCTGCCCAGAGCTCAGGCGCTCAGAGCTCGCCCGCCGCCCCCAGCTAAAGCCTCACCTGACGCCGGTCGGAGGGCATCCAAGCCTGCGCGCAGTGCTGGGCCAGCCTGCGGGGCCGCGGGTCTAGATCGGCCGATTCGCCCATTAGTCGCTCGGCGACAGGAAGCTTGATGATTGCTGACCCTGGCATTGTTCGGTTCGGAGAACCGGATTGACGGGATCGATCGTGAATCGGCCTTCCGAACTTAATACCACGGCGGAAGCTGACGTCTCGGAGCCACCGGAATCGCTTCGGCACTTGGGCTCCTCTCGGGCAAGCTCAGTCTTTGCTCTCCGCTGTCTGTACAGGTGCCAGTCAAGTTTTGCCTCGGAGCTGACAACTAGTATGCACTTCAGGTCACCAGGGCCACACTGCAACGACTTTGAAGATTCAAACGACAGTATTGGCCAGATCGTATTTCATCGCAGTCTTATCGGCGGGGTCCTTTTACATTTCTAGCTATCGACTCTTGAGGTAGGCTGAAGTCAGTCAGTATATCGCCGATCGGTGGCGGCGCCGGATGCGCACGGACCTCGAACCCGATCGACGCGAGCTGACGCGAGCGTGCGCAATGACTCGCACAACGTGTGGGGGTTCGCAAGCGCCCCTTTCCGTCCTTCGAGCGTGCACCGCTTCGAGCCCACCGTCCTGCCTGCTGATCGGCGCACCCCCACTCGCACTCGCATCCGCCATGGGTTCCGACATGGCCGACCTGTTGTCCACGCTGGCGACGCTGCGACTGGCGCTGCCATCAACCTTGCTGTTGCTGCTGCTCGGTCGTTTCGCGGCCAAGGGCTTTGTGGCGCTCATTGCGCGCATACAGGCACAAGATTGGGTCGAAACCGACACCGACTATGGCCCAATCGATGCATCGAATAGGACCGATGCCACGGCCGCAGACGGCCAGGACGAGGACGGGATCGTGCCCGTCGTGCTCGTCGTCAAGACACCGAGACGGACCTGGATCGTCGCCTTCTTCGGCCTCGTTGCGGCGACCTACTTTGCTGACGGTATGACACAGGGTACGTCCAGTCGGTGGATTTTGCTGTCATGTCCAGAGCTGACACCTGACGCCCACAGTCATTTCGTCGCTGATCACGTCGACGTTCGAACCGTCCGAACCCCTATTCCGGCATATGATCCCTTACACCGTCGGAGGCTTGCTGTCGTACGTCCTCTGCGTCGTGGCCATGACGCTGCAGGAGAGGGTAAGGAAAAAGCAAGCCGATTGGGGTCGGGTGTATCCTCGGGCATTGGTCCTGGTCGGCCTCGCCTTTGACACCGCGGTCGCATATTATTTCGGCCGCGTAGTACAGCAAGGTGGGCGTCAATGTCTTGCAGAGAATCCTCAGCGACTTGACAACAGGCACTTTCCGAAACTTTTCCTCTTCCGCACAGACGCTTCCATGCGACCCCCAGAAACGCCTTTGCCGAGTATCCATCTCGGCATCCTCGCCTTCCGCCTGCTGCTTCTCGTTATGCTCTCCCTACTGCAATCATCGCTCCTCTACAAGCGATCCTACGTGCCAAAGGATGGATCAACAACTGGCGAGCGGGCGAGTTTGCTCGGAAATGGTCGCGTTGCGAACAGTGATAGCGGCGACTATGGCACGATCCCGGGCAAACCTGCGTATGGACCGTTAAGGTCTTCGAGGCCGTGAGTTGACTCAGTAGCCTCGGATCTTGCCGCAGATGGTAGACAATAGCTTACCGACTCTTTCTTCTGCAGCCCATCAAACCGACCGCCAGACCCAAAATCACTGTCGATCCTGACCTTGTTCAGTCGCGTGCGCATCCTGTTCCCTTATTTGTGGCCGTCAAAGTCGCTGTCGTTGCAGATCGTGTCGCTCGTCTGCATCGGACTGATGCTGTTCAGACGAGTTGTCAATGTCTGGACACCGCTTTTTCTCGGTCGCGTCGTATCCGATTTGTCCGCCGGTCGACCGCCCTATCTTAACGTCGGCCTGTACACGGTCATGAGCTTTTGGCAAGAATCGAGCACTATGCTGTGAGTCTTGGCAAGCGCTCTTGCCATCGCGAATCGTCTCGACGACTAACGGGCCCCTACCTTGCGAATCTAGGTACCAATACCTGTCTCTCCCTGTTAAACAATATTCGGAACGGGAAATGTCGATGCTCTCGTTCGATTGTCTTCTCAACCTCTCCTTATCCTACCATACCCATCGCAAGACCGGCGAGCTTTTGCGCATTCTCGGTCGTGCCGACGCGATCAACGACTTCTTCCAGATCCTCATCTTCAGTTTCGTCCCAGTCATCATCGACTTGCCCGTCGCCGCGGTCGTGATCGGTTACCGATACGGGTGGGGTATCGTCAGCATCGTCACGGGCGTTTCGATCGTCTTCGTCGCGACGTCCATCATACTCGCTGAGAGTCGTACTAAGTTGTATCGCAAGCTACGTGACGAGTCGCAGTTCATGCATCAAATCAAGACGGATACGTTATTCAACTGGGAGACCGTCAAGATCTTCACGGCCGAGCGATTCGAGTCCGAGCGCCTGCGCAATGCCTTGCGGGTGTACCAAAAGGGATCCTTCAAAGTCTACAGTGTGTGTTCTTCGTCCTCCGAAATTGCGTCGGCCGAAATTGTGCTTTCATCTCTGACCAGCCTTGATCGTTCTGCAGGCTTGGAACTCGTTGTCGTTAATGCAAAACGGAATCTCCTCCGTGGGCTTCCTCGTCTGTTCCTTCATCCTGTCGCGACGGATTGTTCGTGGCGAGCTCGAGGTGAATACAGGCCTGGTTGCACATCCTGCAGCTTCACCCGATGTCTCACTTCTCATTTGACTTTGGTCCCCTCTAGGTCGGAGAATTTGTGACCTTTTCTTCGTTCCTTAATCAACTCTACACTCCCTTGAATCAGATTGCCACGCTATATCGACAGGTAATGTCGTCTCTCGTCGACACGGAGCAATTGATGGAACTACTTAACGAGAAGAAGGACATTGTCGACCGTCACAACGCTTTGCCTCTCGTCATCCCTCCCGGACAAGGCGGCACGATCGAGTTCGACAACGTCAAGTTCTCGTACGATGACAAATCCCAGACCATTAAAGGCGTTTCCTTCAAGATTCAACGGGGACAATCCGTCGCCCTTGTCGGACCGTCGGGAAGCGGCAAGAGCACGATCATGCGCCTCGTGTATCGCTTCTTCGACGTATCCGAAGGGCGCATCCTCGTCGATGGAGTGGACGTGAGGGATTACTCGCAGGTCACGCTCAGGAATGCGATCGGTTTGGTACCGCAAGATAGCATCTTGTTCAACGAGACGGCCAGGTACAACATCGCGTACGGGGGCGGCATCGAGACGACGACGGAGCAAATGATCGAAGCCGCAAAGTCAGCGGCGATTCACGATAGGAGTAAGTGAGAGGTTGTCCTCGGTTATATCGTCGTCACGTGGACTGAACAACTGGGTTTCTCTCCTACCCAGTCATGTCTTTTCCTGATCGCTACGAGACTCGCGTTGGGGAACGAGGACAGCGCTTGTCCGGCGGCGAGAAGCAGCGCGTCGCCATCGCTCGGGTCGTGCTCAAGAGCCCACCCAGTAGATCGAACATTCATTGTTTCCATATGGATTTGGAAGGTCGCGCTAACTTAGTTTGATTTGCTTCTCTTCCGATAGTCTTATTGTTAGACGAAGCGACTTCAGCACTCGACACGACCAACGAGCGACTGATCCAAGCTCGACTGCGCGAACTGTCGCGTGGCAGGACGACACTCGCGATCGCGCATCGACTTTCGACCATGTATGTACTGGGAACAGATATTCGGATGCTCGACATCTTTTCTTCTGACTTTTGTGCTTCTGAGGCAGTGTCGATTGCGATGTGATTCATGTGCTTGCCGAGGGCAAGATTGTCGAATCGGGATCGGTGAGTGACGATACTAAAGCATGAGCGAAGATATGCGGGTTGCTGATACTTCCCTGACTCCTTCCGGAAGCATAATGAGCTGCTCGAGCAAAATGGCGTGTACGCCGAGCTCTGGAGGAAGCAAAGCGAAAGCGAGGAAGGGGCGACACCTCCGACCGGGCCCACGCGCTCGGCGACGCCTACCGTCAAAACGTAGCACGTAGTCACGTACTTCGCATCTGCTGTGGTACATGGGTAATGGAATGCGTTCCCACACGGCTCCCTCTTCTTCTTTTCTGCTAAATCAATCCGATGAGATACTACCGTATTCGTGCAAGGTAAATGAACGGCCGAAAATCTACCGAAGCTTCTTCCTACTCTTCGGGGGCTAGAATACAAAGCCTCGTCCGGGATCGGCTTGTAGCAGTGTTCAGCTCTGTAACCTATGTTGCTGGTTCGTCATGGATGAGTTACGGCGATCCTCCGCGAGAATAACGCCGGTCTGGCCGACATGGGATTGAAATGGAGCGTGGTGTCCATGCACTCCACAGCGTCTTCGAATCTCTTCTCCTCCTTGATGCAGTCGTATTGTTGCGAAGTCTTGAGGTCGCTTGTTCCGACGAAGGTCTATCGAATGGTAAGCTATCATTAAGGACTGGAGAATAGACAACGCGCATCGGTACCAATCCGTACACTTTGAACGATGGCCTGGTCGGAAGCGTGCAGAGCCACTGCAAGCGCGCACGTGGGAGCCAAGGCAGGGACAGTCGCGCCGTGCGGGACAGACAGGGTCTCGTCAAGGCCTCGCAGTATATCATCTCGAGATAACATGAGGATACCAAGGGCGTGGCTCGGCCGCCTCAAGGGAAAGGGTGCAGGGCAATTGCATGGGAACCTTTACAAGGAAAAGCAGAAAGCAGCTCATTTCGAGGACATGGTGAACATCACTGTCTTTTTTTTTGGGAGAGGGAGAACAGGGCGGTGAAGCGTTGAAGACTTGAAGGTGAGTAAGTACTTTTTGAACGGAGAATACAACCAGTAAGAACGAGGGCCAAGCGGAGCATGATTATGTTTGCGACTAGAGCTCCGAAGGCGACATGTCGCTGGCCGACACGAACCCGCTCCAAGCATCTGAGTACTCGACATCGGTCGCTCCGGGTGTCGCAGGAATTTCTGTAGCCGGCGATAGGAGAAAGGATGCAACGAGACAGAAGGGCCAGGTCAGAACTAAATGAGACGAAACCGAAAACCTGCTGCGACACATGTAGCACTGACCGTCGAAGTAATGTGAAGCAGCGCTCTTCGGGGTGCGAGGGGTTCGAGGCAAGCGTGCCGTCGATCCAGCTGTGTGAGCGCCACCATGTTCCACAGGCATAATCAGCGACCCTTCTCGGGGATTTTGCGCGAGTCCCTGCTATGATTGACTCACACATCCAGATCATGTAAGCGACGAGACCGGTCCATCCCGTCTGATGTGAGGCGCCTAGACCCTTGCCGCTGTCGGCGTGGAAGAACTCGTGGAAAGGGACGTAGTCGCGGAAGTGCGGGTCCTTGTTGAGCATCTCCGAGCCACCGTTGCACGCACGGTTACCCTCGTGATCGCGGGCAAAGATGTGGATAATGCGATGTTGAATTTCGTCGGCAACGTTGGCCAAGTTCATCTCGTCACCAGAGCCAGTGGGGCACTCGATCTTGAAAGCGGTGCCATGGTATTGGTAGAAACGCTGCAACGACTCGATGAGTAGGAACGTTGTTGCGAGCCAAATCGGTCCACGCCAGTTGGAGTTACCGCCGAACATCGCCGAGTGCGAGTCTCCGGGCCTGCGAAAGGGGTGAAAGCATGAGCGGGTCGGGGGTAAGCAACGTGACTGAGCAAGCGGGAAGCGAGCGGGCCCAAAGTGAACGAGCACTTACCAGTAGTGTACCGAGAATTCCTCTCCGTTGACGTCCATAGCCCAAGGGTGTTCCTTGTGGTGACGCGACAACGATCGGACGCCGTAGTCCGAGAGGAACTCCTGCTCGTCGAGCATGCGTTCGAGGATGCGACGCAAGCGGTCCTCGTTCGCGAGCGCGAGCAAGCGTCGATCACCTTTGCCTCCGAGCGACATGTTGGCCATGTTACGCCTCGCCATGCTCGAGCGGTTCTCGATGAACCACTCCATTCGCTTCTTAAATCCGGGGAACTTCTTGATGGTCGCCGGCTCAAGCGTCAAGGTAGCGTACAACGGGATCAAGCCGACGAGCGAGCGCACGGGGAGCTGCTTAACCGCGCCAGGGCCCCATGTGATGGCGTCAAAGTAGAAGCCCTCTTCGTCATTCCAAAGCGACATCTCGTTCTGGCCGTCTTCGAAGGTCATCGCATCCGAGATGAACAAGAAGTGCTCGAAGAACTTGCTGGCAATGTCCTCGTAAACGGGGTTATGCTTGGCCAGCTCGAGTGCGATGTTGAGCATGCTCAGGCAGTAGAAACCCATCCATCCCGTGCCGTCGGCCTGGCGCATCGTTCCGCCGGTCGGCAAGCGCTCAGAACGATTGAAGGGCGAAATGTTGTCAAGCCCAAGGAAACCGCCTTCGAAGACGTTGTTGCCACCTTCGTCTTTGCGGTTGACCCACCACGTGAAGTTGATGAGCAGCTTCTGGAACACTCGCTCGAGGAAGTGCAAGTCTTCTTTGCCGTGCATCTTGCGCTCGATCTTGAACACGCGGAACGTCGCCCATGCGTGGACAGGAGGGTTGACGTCGGAGAAGTTCCACTCGTAAGCGGGCAAGGCGCCGTCGGGCTTCATATACCATTCGCGCGTCATGATGTCGAGCTGCTTCTTGGCGTAAGCCGGATCGATCATGGCGAGCGGGATGCAATGGAACGCCGAATCCCAAATCGCGAAGAAGGGGTACTCCCACTTGTCGGGCATCGACAGGATGTCCTCGATATGCATGTGCTTCCAGTCGTTGTTGCGAATCCACTTGCGCTCGGCCGGCGGTGCAGGCTGTCCGGGATCACCCTCGATCCACTGTTTCTGAATGAACATGTAGAACTGCTTGGTCCTGTGCAGTCAACAAATGCAAAAGCGTGGTCTTGGTCAGTGCTCCGTGATCGAGATCTCTGGCCAGTTCCGTCATGGTGAGAGGAGACTCACCAGAGCATGCCCGACAGGGCCTGCCTCATGATGTTTCGCAGATCATCGCTCAATGCACCGGAGTTGAACCTCGAGTAGAACTCGTCCGAGTCCATGCGGCGTTCCTCGACGACGCAGTCGAAGCTCTCCTCGTCTTGGATCGATGCGTCGTCTTCGGCCGTCTTGGGCGTCAGCTTGAGACGCACGACGGCGCATCCGCCATTGCCGGGGACGTCGCGGAATACGTAGTGCGCACCGCACTTGGTACCCTTCTTCTCGGGATTGACGAATTCGCGGTCGTCCTCTTGCTCCTCCTCGGTGTCGGATTCGACGTACGATGTGCGCGACCCGTCCTCGGTCCTCGGCGTTGCCCCGCCCGTTGTCTTGTCCGAGTCGTACTCGCTCTCAGAAGGAGCCGAAGCTCGAGCCTTGACGACTTTGGGCAGGGCAGGGCGGTGCTTGCGGATGACGTGGTCGTGGAAAGCGTCTTTGACGTAAGGAGTGACGTTGTGGCCACCGTAGAGGCGCTCAAAGTTAGTATCGTTCTCGGTAAAGAGCAGTTCGGGAACAACGATCTCATCTGTGAAGACGGTCTCGTCTTCGCCCTTCTGCCTCGGGTTCACCGGCGCCGGCGAAGAGTTGGCATGAAGATAGTAGCGGCCAAGATGAGGTTCCTTCGCTTCAACCACACCTTCGCCGACTTGCTGGAGTGAAGGCATCTTGTCGCCCTCGGGCTTGTCCTTTGGCCAGGACCAAGTGTTGCGGAACCAGAGCTGAGGCAAGATATGAAGCGTGGCCGGGTCGGGGCCACGGTTGTATGCGGTGATGCGGATCGAGATGCCCTCGGCACAGTCTTCGTCCTTGGCGTATTCGACAAAGATATCCCAGTAGCGGTTGTCCTCAAAAGCGTCCGTGTCCGTGATCTCAAACTCGCCGACGTCACGACCACGGTTGCTCGACTCGCGGACGAGCTGCTCGTAAGGGTACTCGCGCTGCGGGTACTTGTACAGCATCTTCATGTAGGAGTGCGTCGGCGTCGAATCAAGGTAGTAGTAGAGTTCCTTGACGTCCTCGCCGTGGTTGCCCTGATGACCGGTCACACCGAACATTCGCTCCTTGAGGATCGAGTCGACGCCGTTCCACAGGCCGACCGAAAAGCACATGCGGCCATGGTTGTCACTGATACCGGCAAGTCCATCCTCTCCCCAGCGGTACGCCCGCGAACGAGCATGCTCGTGAGGGAAGTGGGACCAAGCATCCCCGTTCGCCGAGTAGTCCTCACGGACCGTCGCCTGGAGAAGAAAGAGGGTGGAGAAGAGGTCAGTCGGTGAAGACGTGACGGCCGTGGCTCCGCGAGGTGCAACTCACCCATTGGCGTTCAGAGACGTAGGGTCCCCAGCGCTTCCAGTGTTTCTCCTTAGCCTCATCCTCATCGAGTCGCTTTTCTTCGACCGACTTCCAGCCGTCGAAGGGAGCTCCACTGTGGGCCTTGTGGCCTGGGGTGGGGAACGGATGACTCGTCGCCTCGTGGGACCGCGTGCTCGAGATCGAACTTGCTCGCGGCCGTCCAGCGCTAGCCGATCGGGACGAGCTCATACGTTGGTTCAGAGGCAAGCGACCGGGGTGTTGATGGGACGACATGGAGGGGTTGCGGTTCCGGAACGTCGAACGAGCGACGGACTCTTCATCGGGGAAGTTGGCCGGGATCGAGGCATGGATCTGTTCGGATACGCGCTCGGAACCGGCTCCTCGGCCTGCGGTGGCCAGGGGAGGACGGCTTCCGCGAGCAGAACTACCGGTTGTGGCCTCCTCGTCGGTGTCATCGGGGTCGACAAAGTCGTTGGCTTGACCGTGTTGCTCGACATCGCCTTCGAAGCCCGCGTCGGTGACGGTGTCCTGGCGACGCGAGGGTTGCTTGGACGACGACCGTTTGCTCGACTTCTTGACTGTACCCGATCGGGTCGGTCGCCCCGATACAGCCGGCCCAGCTGACGGGGTCGATACCGCACTCGTGGATTCGAGCGCATCCTTGGTGCCGGTCGCATTGAGCGAGGGCGAGCAAGCTTCGCGCGGGACAACGTGCGCGCTGGCGGCGCTGCTGTTGCTGTTGCTGTAGAGCGAGATCATGCTCGGAGGCGAGGTCCTGGCGGCATCCGACTTGCGTCGTTCACTCAGAGACGACGAAGGAGCTCCCGAGACCTTGACGACGGGATCGATCTTGACGGGTGCCATTCCTAAAGAGGGACGGCGTAACGAAACCGAGACCGATGTCGATGGGGGCCGATCCGAGAACGACGGCCGGGACGGGACGCTAGGTGGGGGGAGGCACAAGAGGGAAGGAGGTAAGCGCTGTGCCAAGACTGGGGCATACGACTCAAGAACGCACAAGTGATTACCGTTCAGTTTAGGGATCTCCTGAGGAGAGGAGCAGCCGACGATAGGAGAAGGTACGGAACCAAGCTCCGCAAGCGACCGAGGCTTTGACCCAGGCGCAAACCGGTAGGCAGGCGGGTGAGCTCACTGAGGGCGCACTGGGGCACACGGGGGAGCACGGGG
Source organism: Microbotryum violaceum (assembly GCA_022506055.1). NCBI lineage: Eukaryota > Fungi > Basidiomycota > Microbotryomycetes > Microbotryales > Microbotryaceae > Microbotryum > Microbotryum violaceum. The sequence goes on along the minus strand of JAKMXP010000008.1, from coordinate 1,191,128 downwards.
GGCACACGAGGGCTGGGCGCTGGCAGGCGGGCACCGAACTGGCACCGAGCGATCGACTGCCGATGCGATCAATCGGGATCAGCCCACTTTGGGCCCGAGTGCGCGCGCGCCGCTCGCTCCCGACCACGACATTTGCCGTTCCCGACCACGACATTTGCCGCTCCCGACCACGACATTTGCCGATCTGTCCTATAGGCAACGCATGCATGCTGGACGCCGCTTTTAGCCGAGCGCGCCGAGCCATCTCATCCATTCTTCACACATTCTGGCATCAGGACTCACACCAAGGGCTCATCAGCGAGTGCACAGGTTTAGTAAATGACAGAAGAAAGGAGCTGATCTTTGTAATACACCAAAGAATACACAAAAACGCTGCCAGAATGCACGGAAGCCAGTCGGACTAAGGCTGCCTTCGTTCTCGCTGATCAAACGATCGGCGATCTAGGCCGGGATTAGAATCTGAGAAAAGATGAGTATCAAACCTTTTACAAGCGCCTCAACTTCCCACTCCAGAATCAAACAAGTCTACTAGTGGGCATCGATCCTGACTTTTCAGCATTCTTCGACGCGCTGTTCTCGGAGCTATGAACGGGGTGCCGTCGAGCAGAGTGGGGGAGATGGCTCATCGCACTCTTTTCAGACAGGGGTTCCTCGTTCGCTGGCGCCGTGTTGGCCTTGAGCTCGACCACGGTCGTAGGTTGTTCGATGAGGTTATGAAGCTTCGTACTCGCGGGATCTTCGTACGTCGCTTCTTGAAGACGATCCAATCCGACCGAGGGCGGGAGCAAACGAGTCAGCCAAGGCAACATTTTGATCATCCGCTTCGCCGCTGGGTTCGAGCCGTCCAGTGATCGGAAAAGGATCAGAATTGCGACCAAGGTCAACAAGATCGAGTTGACCCAGGCTGATACGAGCACAATAGTCGAAAAGCGATGATTGTCGTTGGCGAGCGAGATGGGCTTGGCCGTGAACCAGAAAGCGAACGCCGCGTTCACGAGCAGAGTCAAAGAAATGAGCGTCGCCGTCAGAAGTCGGTTCGAGGCCGCCCATTCGACGAGCTCGGATTGCGCTCTGTGTCACAAGAAATTCAGCTCTTTCATGAGTACTTCTCCTCGTCCCGTACCTGACTATACGTCGAGGCAAGCATACCTGAGCTGAGCACAAGGCCGATCATTGAGACTATGGGCGGCTCCCTTGGGTGAGCCATCGGCGGAGGGAGGTGCTCCAGAGTCGGTGTCGGGCTCAGCTCCGATTCTCGCGATCGATTTCAAGTGTTTTGCCTGACTACGTAGCTGTCCTACTTCGACGACGGAGGCCGTCACGTAGGTCTGTATGCTCGAGAAGATGAAGTGGTCCAATGTGGGAAAAATCAGCTCAAGCCAGGAGGAATCGATATGGGTCATCTCGGACAGTCAAGGAAAACTCACTGCAAACATGATCGACAAGGAAACACCAGTGTAGGCGAAAGCAATCTTGGTGTAGTGCGCGTACCAGCGGGCAGCGTTCATCATGATTCCAAGGTTGTGCAAACTCGGCTCGAGTTGCGAAAGCACGAGCCCCTCGCCGGCGACCCACGACTCGGCAGAAATCTTCAGCGACAGCAAGACCGCGGCACCCGAAGCTTCAACTTGGGCGAACTTTTGCGCGGCGAGCACGAACGTGGTAACGGAAGGGACGAGAATGACCAAGGGGCACAGTGCTGGCAAGAAGGTGAATGCCAACGAGACTAAAGGTGGGTCGCCGTTGTGCACGCCGTACCGTCGGATCGCATAGCCAGCTGCGGTCGCCCAGACCTCGCTGTATTGCCCAAGAAAGAGCGCTAGGGGTAAGATGCCTTGAATACTGATGTACCAGCCGGGTGTACGGGTGCCGGATGCACACTTGATGGTCGTAATCAATGCAAAGATGCTCACTGGGCAAAGTTTGCTTAGTCATCAGTGCAGAGTCTCAAAATGGAGGGTAGCACCATAGGTCTCAACTCACAGCCGATGAAGCACACAGCCCAGATGCTGTAATGCACGAGGATGTTCGGTATCGTGACGCGCGAGTCGATACGGTAATAGAGCCAAAATCGACCTTGGAAGAGCCGCAAGACAAAGCCGAGCAGGACGAAGGCCAGTGATATCGTAAATAGCGCAATGAGGAACCGGAGCTGCGTGATCACCGCCAGGGAAACGCGAAGGTAGAGTCCCTTTTCGACGGAAGCAATTGCTACCGGATAGGGGTTCTTGTTGGTCGCGAGAGCCTCGATCATCAAGTCTCCATCTGTCGAGGTCGGATCACATGTCAGAAATCTTAGACCAAGCCACCAGACCACGAGGAACCTACATAACTTCATCCATTCCGCCGCCCCCTTTCGGCCCAGCGCCTCAGAGAGAAGAGCACTAACTTCGATGACCTGTGATGCCATTCGAGTAAAGATCGGGCTCGGCAAGTTTTGAGTAGAGATGATGCAGCGCGAGACCGCTTGTTGTGTGATGGAGTGAGAAGTATCGGTGGAGAATTGAACGAGGGATTCAGTGCTGTTCAAGAAGGAATAGAAGGTATCCAAGGTGTCCAAAGAGGTGCCATTACTGCGAGAGGGGAAGCCGCAACAAAGGTCTGATGTGCGGATGAGTTTGCGACACGGCGAGGCTCGAGCACCGTGCTCAGGACGCCGAACATTCCGCGACATGCCCGAGATTATGGGCCGGTTTTGGAAAGGTCAGCGGTCCTGATGACTCCCTGAAGTCGTTTGATTAGCGAATATTGACCACTTGGCTGCGGGACCCCACGTGGTGGCCTTGGATCACTGAGGAGCTTCAACAATCACGTTGCGCTTTCCCGGTGAAAGTGGGGCTATCTCAACGCACAGGACCTCGATTCCGCAAAGAAGCCGAACCAGCTGTGATGAATTGTCAATGCCATAGTATACTTGACGTATTGCTCGAAACCGACCGAGCTCGTTCTCTTCCCCGCCGGATTGAGAAGATCGGCAGTTGTGGATCGTGAACGGATCGGCCTTCGAGCCCGCGGCTTTTGATCCGAGACACGTCCCCTGACAGCAGGGACCAGCGGACATCAACGAGCTTCGAATCGGGGAGATCTGCATAAATCAACTCATCTGATTCAAACTTGCAGGCACAGTTCCGCATCTTTGGTCGTTCTCCTCTCCACTTCAAGTTGGTACTAGCCCCACGTTGCAAAATCGTTCCGACTTGAGGTCGCGATTCATCCCGCACGTGGCACAAAAATGCAGGACAACTTTCTCTGCAATAGTGACCAACAGCTTCTTCATCGTGAGGTCTGGCGGTGCATATACCAATATGAAGGAAGGGAAGCTCTTGATAATCCAAACCGGCTTTACAGGTCAAGGTGGGACATAAGTCACAACCGGTTGCGCCGACCCGCTGGCTCATGACCGTCAGACACTTTACCTTTACCGAGATGGCGAACGTTCCAAAGCCGTTCAATCACTGATTCGCCCAAGCAGAATGCTTCCGAACGCTCAGGGACATCGCGGGAAGTGGAACGATGGTAGAACGTTGCAGGCCAACTCGTCAGCATGTTTCGTCGCACTACACCGATCCCGCTTCTTTGAGGGCTGCGGCCCTGTCCAAAATTTGATCAATCCGCGCGACCAGAATGTGTTCATTCACGTAACCACGCTCACGAGCTAACCCGGCGGAATTTAATGTCGCAAGCTCGGTCACTACGTCCCCAATCAAAGCACACGTCACAGAGATCAGAGTCTGCTACCACTTGCAGCAATGGGTTTGCATCAACAGTGCTACTCACAGATCTCGGCGGCCCACGCTGCAGAACCCGGCAGAGTTTCCTGCACACCTCGACCTGTAGGGCCTGTATGTACCTGTTCATTCATTGATGCAGCGTGGACGAAGGTGCTAAAAGTCATATGTCCGAGTCAAATTGAGGTGGGACATGCCTGCTTGGGCACAGCTTCAAGTTGCTTCTTGGTGAAGCGTCGTCGATAATCCTGCAGCTGAGCGCAAGCCGGGACGGGGGGCTTGAAAGCGCTCACGACTTCCATTTCCATGATGAGGTCCAGTGAAACTCGCAACGGGAACCTCGGAAGTCGCTTTCACGGCGACTGAAGGATCGGCTCCGCCGAAAATCGGAGACTGACCACCGAACCGTTTCAAAGCAGGTCAACGGTTGCCGCGCGGTTCTCTCCACCCGACTCAACAGCCCCACACCAAGGCGCGGCACCACTGGGCCGAGTTTTGGAAGATGCTGAGAACACAAAACCAGAATCCCTAAATTCACATGGGATCCAAAATGTGACTTTCAGATTCCAAGGGCGATTCTGTGCACCTTACAAACTCGCGCCGTTCTCCGCCGTCGTGGCAACCTCACTCCCCCCCACGGACCTCAGCTTTTTGATCTGCTCAATTACGACGTCCTGCACGGCCTGCTTGGTCCCCTTGACGTCGATCACCCTCCTCTCCTTCTCCAAGAGACCCTCGAATTCCTTCGGCAGAACATCGCGCTTGAAGTCGAACGAGGGCTGCGATTGGAGGGCGTCGGCGACGGCAGCGTTGAATTTGGCCGGGTGGGCCGTCGAAAGCACGATCTGGACGACATCGGAAGGACTGTTGAAGAGAAAGGGCACACTGATCAGCTTTCCGCATCCTTATGAAGGCGAAAGTTGTGTGCTTACTTTGTCTTGGCGACCTTGTTGGCGACGTAAAGCCCCACGGCGGTATGCGGGTCCGCAACGTAAGATCCGAACTTGTCTCCATTCGTAAAGTATTGTTGGATCGTCGCGGTCGTCTGACGGGACACGGAAGATCAGCATACGAAGTAATGAAAACGACACCGATGAACGACAAATTATCACCTGCTCATCCGAACACCGTTCTGCGATCATATCCCTGCGGGCGATCTTGACCGCCTCATCAGGGACGATGACCCTCCCTTCAGTCTTGAGCTTGTCCATCCACTCGGCGACAAGTTGAGCCGCCAATCGGACCTTTGCCCTCTGTCCACCGTCGACTTCACCGTCCTTGGCGACGGCGGAGGCGGTGCAGCCTTCCAGTGCGAGGTAGAATAAGAGGCGCTCAAAGTTGGACGAGACGAGGATGTCCATCGCTGGGGAGAGGGTCTCGGCGACGGCGGCAGCTTGCTTGCCATCGGTCGAGCCGTTGACGACCTCAGTCTGAGCAGCCTGAGCCTCGGAAGCCGACGAATCGGCCTTTTCGTACCGACCCGTTTTCCAGAAGCGGGTCAAGATGTCGTTCGCGTTGGTCGCGACGACCAACTGCTGCGACGGCAGGCCCAATCGCTTGGCGTAGTACCCAGCCAGGACGTCACCAAAGTTGCCCGTCGGGACCGCGAACTGGACCTTGGCGTCGGGGCCGATCAACTTGCGCGCGACAAAGTAGGACGAGAAGTAGTACACAATCTGCGCGAGGATGCGCGCCCAATTGATCGAGTTGATCGCACCGAGGCGGTACTCGCCGTTGAACTCGGCGTCCGAGAAGAGCGCCTTTACGATGTCCTGGCAGTCATCAAAGGTGCCCTCGACGGCCAAGTTGAAGACGTTGGCGTCGGTGACGGTCGTCATCTGCGCTTCCTGGATGGGGGAGACTCGCCCCTTGGGGTGGAGGATGAAGATGGAGATGTCCTGCTTGGATCGCAGACCGTAGATGGCGGCCGAGCCGGTGTCACCGGACGTCGCACCGACGACGGTCAAACGTTCCCTTTCGGCGTCCTTCTTGCCCTCGTTCTTGCGTTGCAAAAAGTACTCGAACAGGTTGCCGAGGAATTGGAGCGCCACATCCTTGAAGGCAAAGGTCGGGCCGTGGAAGAGCTCGAGCACGTATTCACGCTCACCGGTCTGGTGCAGCGGGGCGATGTCGGGGTGGCGGAAGGTGGCGTACGATCGGTCAATGAGTCGCTTGAGGTCCTCTCGCGGGATCTCGTCGGCGTCGACAAAGAGGGAGAGGATGTTGAGAGCGAGCTCGGTGAACGGCAGCTTGGCCCAGTCGGCTTTCCAGTTCTCGGGCAGCTGCGGCAGGTGCTCGGGGATGTAGAGACCTCCGTTGGGTGCCAAACCTGTCAGGACGGTCTGTGATACGATTGGAGCTGGTCAGCATGATTCTCACGGGTGTAAGAGGCTCCATTAAGCTGAGCTAAGCTGAGCTGAGGCCGATACCGGACGAAGAGGCACGTCGGTCCAGGGCAACGAGAACCGGGGCATCATCTCGATGGGTTACGGTATGATATTCCGTCGCTTCTGCATGCTGCCACAGCGCGCAACCCTCGCCACGACATCGGGCAAATCGCCAGGAACGACCGACTGACCTGTTCGAACGTGAGCCGCTCGTCGCCGCCTCGCGTCGACAGATACCGCATAGGGGTGTGCGTCATGGTGAGGACGCTAGCTTGAATGAGCCAAAGGAAGAGGGAGAATTGCCGGAGGTCGAGCGTGCACAAGAGACGAGCGCGATCGCTGTCTGTCCAAGCTGAACGCGCGCCTTCTCGCGCGCCGTGCGAAACCGTGCCGAGTCAACCTGCTCGGCTCTTCGCGCTCAGATCTCGGCTGGACGTTGCTTATGTCCGAACCCACTGCCTCCGAAGCTGCCACGACAAGCCACGACAAGAGCTGGGAGCGAAAAGTATGCTTGTCGATTTTGCTTCTCTTTGGCGAAAAGAAAAAAAGCAAGGCTCGATGGCGCACGATGCGGTCACTGTTCAAATACTGTTCAAATACAGCAGTTGGCTGCAGTTCAAGGCGTGACGGAGGCCCAGCGCGCGCGGCTCAAGCGCTCAAGCACGCGGCTCCTCGGCTCCTCACATGCGCCAGCTTGCGCCGCTCGCTTCGACAGCTCAAGTCCGATTCGCATATGTACAATGATTTCATTTTGTTTGCGATACTGCATCGACTAGATAACTATACGAAAAACGAGCCACCTCGCGCAAGCCTTGCAAATTGCATCGAATCCGTCCAAACTCGAAACCTTCAATCTAAATGTCGACCTTGAGGACGTAGCGGTATCGGCCGTTGTTCTCCTTGACGCCCTGCACGCCCTTGCCCGCATCCTTCATCGGAAGGATCTCCTTCCACGTCTTGATGCCCTTCTCGGCAGCCAAAGCAAGCATCTCGTTGGCCTGCCTCTTGGACCCGGTGTGGCTGACCGTGATCGACGCGCCGTTGCCGGCCATCTGCTGGAACTTGAGCTCAGGCATCGGCTTGTCGGGCAGACCGACCGAGTGGAAGACACCAAACAGGCGCAACATCGAGATCAACTCCCCGATCGGCAATCCGGCGGCATCGTCGACGGTCGAGAGTACGAGGTCGAACTTTTGCGCGTAGTCCTTGGCAAAGTCCTTCTTGGACGTCAGCACAAAGTCCGAGGCACCCATCGCTCGCGCATCCTTCTCCTTATCGGCCTGGTGAGAGAAAGCCGTGACCTCGGCACCGAGAGCCTTGGCGAACTGAACGGCAAAGTGACCAAGTCCTCCGATACCGACGATCGCAACCTTGCTGCCCTCCTTGATGCCGTGGTTCTTGAGCGGGGCAAAGACGGTCAGACCACCGCAGAGCATAGGGGCGGCATCCTCGTCCGAAAGCGCATCGGGCAATTTGAACACGAAACGTTCGTGGACACGGATACCGGTCGAGTAACCACCGTGGGCGATCTCTCCGTTCTCGTACTTGGCGTTGTAGGTGTCGACACCACCCGTGATGCAGTAGTTCTCGTTGTCGGTCTTGCAAGGATCGCACTCAAAGCACGAGCAGACTTGGGCGCCGACACCGGCTCGGTCACCGACCTTGAACTCGCCCGAGGACTTGGATCCAACGCGGGTAACGATGCCCGCCACTTCGTGACCCGTGATCATGGCTGTTTGAAAATTGTAGGAAGATGTTTAGGACTGGTGCGCTGAGCCTGAGAATTTCGGTTGACTCACGAAGAATGGGTTCACCCCAGCCACCCGTGATGGTGTGAACATCGGAAGAGCAGATACCACAGCAGTTGATCTATTTCGATAATGTCAGCCTCGACACTCACATTCAGGGCAGGCATCGCGAAGAAACTGACCTTGATCTCGATGTCGTAATCACCGAAAGTCTTGGGCCTGGGTAAGGTAAGGTGGAAGGAGTTGACATGAGATTATTTATGTTTACCACCAAACTGCTCCCGAATCGACTTCCATGCCTGGCCATGCCTGGAACAGCGGTAGCCGACCCAGTCTGAGCCGCGGTGGCGCGTTCTCTCGGTCGCCTCGAGTTGCTCCCTTCGAGGAGTCGCGGAATCGGATCGGAAAAGATCCAAACAAGCTGGAGACTCACTGGAAGTCGATCACCTCGAATTCGCTGAACTTCTTGGTGTCGTGGATGGCGTAGCCTTTGAATTGAAGATCGGAGCTCATGATGTAGGATGGGACGATTTCGTAGGTGAAGGAGGAGTGTATGGAGCGCGAGGAGGGAGGGAAAGGAGAGAAACTCGGTCCGACAAGTGGGGGCCAAAGGGATCGGAGAACCACCGAGCACTACACGACCGAGCTGAGCGATCCGCTTAAACTACGTCATCGTCACCTTCCCTCCTCCACTTCCCAGATCAAAGTGTCCAGCTGCAATCGAGCAACGTAGGTAGCCGCCGCGAGTATCTGAAGCGAGAAGCGACGTCGGCATCGGGCGATCGGCCTGCTCGCCTCGCTCCCGAGGATGACGTAGGCCGCTGAGCTCAACGTCGCCCCTCCTCTGGTCCACACGGAAGTCGGGCAGATCGCGGATTCGATTGGAAGCCATATAAGCGAAAATGGTGATCGTGTCTTGTCTGCCCTGTCAGAAGTAACAGAAGGCAATTGAAATTACCGAGAGGTCAAAACAGAAACCATCTTACATGTCGGCAATTTGCGGAGCTCGGCCCTCTCTCCCACCAATCGACCAGCCTGGCTTCCCGTCAGATCTCCATTGCCCATGCCGAAAACACACAAAAACTAGTAACAGACCGAAGGAAGGAGCCATGTAAGGAGAAAGAAAAGACATCCTCCGATCAGAAGTTGATGGCCTTGCCGCTCGAGGCCATCAAAGCTGCCTCCTTAACTGCCTCGGAAACTGTCGAAAATGGGAAAGGGGACGCAGTGTCAGTAGCAGTCCAAGAAGCACATGGCGTGGCGAAGTTATGGACTGACCCGTGGGGTGGGCGTGGGTCGTCCTTGCGACGTCCTCACCGCTCGAACCGTACTCGATAGCAAGCACCATCTCGGCGATCATGTCACCGGCAGTGGAAGCGATCTGATTTACCAGAACAACTAACTGGGTCAGCCAAGGCCCCAAGACCCAAGTTTTCGGAAGAGATAGCACTGACGATGTGGCATCCAAGAACCCTGTCGGTCTTCTTCTCCGTCAAAACCTTGACCAAACCGTCCGTGTCGTTGTTCGTCTTGGCACGCGAGTTGGCGACCATGGGGAACGAGCCGACGTTGTACTCGATGCCTTCGGCCTTGAGTTCCTCCTCGTTCTTGCCGACCCATGCGACCTCGGGATGCGTGTACACGACCGCAGGGATCGCCTGTTCAGAGTGAAAAGTGTATTCAGTCAGGCGCAAGGTCAGCTGGGGGCCCAGTTCAATAGTCAAGTCTGCAGAAACGCACAGAGTAGTTGACGTGACCGTGGCCGGACTTGATGTACTCGACGGCGGCGATACCCTCCTCCTCGGCCTTGTGGGCCAACATGGGCCCGAAGGTGACATCACCAATGCACTTGATGTTCTTGACTGAGGTGCTGAACTCGGAGTCGATGACAATCCTCCCTCGGTTGTCGACCTCGACACCGATCTTGTCCAAGTTCAAGCCCTTGGTCACGGGGCGACGCCCGATCGCAACGAGCACGACGTCGGCCTCGATCGTCGACTTCTTGCCATCCTTGGCCCCCTCGATCTCGAGCGAGACTTTGCCATCCTTCTTGGTCGCGCCAAGCACCTTGGTGTTGAGCGAGAACTTGATGCCCTGCTTGGTCAAGATCTTTTGGAACGCCTTGGCGATGCCGCCGTCGATACCGGCACCTCCGATGCCGCCCAAAAACTCGACGACCTCGACCTTGGCGCCTAACCGGGACCAGACGGAGCCCATCTCCAACCCGATGACACCGGCACCAATGACGACCAACTTCTCGGGCACCTTTTGCAGCTCCAGGACACCGGTTGACGAGACGATCTGTTGCTCGTCAATCTCCATGCCGGGGAAGGGTGTCACCTCGGATCCGGTGGCGATGATGACGTTCTTGGCCGAGACTTGGGTGTTGCCACCATCGAGAAGGGCGACGTCAATCTCAGTCGCGGAGGCGAACGACGCTTCACCCTTGATGTAGTCGACCTTGTTCTTCTTGAGCAGGTACTCGACACCGCCGGTCAAGGCCGACACGGATTTGTTCTTGGCCTCGAGCATCACGGGCAAGTTCAACTTGACCTCACCGACTGTGTCGAGTGTGGGTGTGTGAATGACAAGGTCAGTACAAGGCGTCAGTGACTGAATGGCCGGTAGTGGACTGACCATCGATTCCTCGGGCTTTGGTGTCGTGCAGTGTTTGGTGGTAAATGCGCGAGTTGTTGAGCATGGCCTTGGAGGGGATGCAACCGACGTTGAGACATGTCCCTCCCAGCGACCCTCGCTTCTCGATGCAAGCCGTCTGTTACGATGAGAGAGAGAGGGGGGGTGGAGGGGGGAGTGTTAGAGAGCGGGGCTCACTCGACGAAGTACGTAGCGGACGCGGGCACGAAGGCAAAGGAAGAGCTCCGCTGAGGCTGCATTTCCTGCGCCCGCCCGATCACAGGAGAGTCGAGACAGAGGACTGACCTTGAGACCGACTTGAGCGGCCTTGATGGCAGCGACGTAACCACCGGGCCCTGAGAGGCAACAAGGTCGTGCGAGCCGAGACCCACCGAGGTCGGGACGTCGCATCGATCGGACGCGGGGTGGTCGTGAACGAGCGCGCAGTCCGAGCATGAAAGAGGTGAGGTGGATGGGAGACGATCATCAGAGTCAGTGCAGGGTCGACAACAGGGTGCGGGTGCTTCACAGGAGATGCCGGAGGCGTGCCGTCGGGATCTGCTCTGCCGCCGCTGGTGTGGCCGTGGCTGTGGCTTCGGTCGGTTGCGGAACCCACTCGACTTGGATCCGATCCGCGCCTCGAGGGCAACAGACAATCCTCCTTCGTCCATGTTTGAGCCCGGGCAGATTCCGCGCCGACTCACCGCCACCAATCACCACAACGTCGTACGGATCGGACGCGGTCGCCAACCCGCGCGCGAACACGGGCTGCACCCGACTGGTCGCACGCACAAGAGACTGTGGCGGAGTATCGGAGCGTCAGCAAGAGCACAGCCAGCCAGAACGGAAGCACCCCCGAACTCACTCTCGAACTGGATCGGAGAGCGAGCATGTTGGAGATGTGCGGAGGAGGCAGAGCGGGAGCGGGAGCGGGAGCGAGTGAGGTTTGTGGCGCATAAGCAGCCGTTTGACTTCGGAGATTGGACCGCCGCCCGTGCTTTCCCGCGCGATATTCCTCGCCTCCGACTCGAGATTACTAATTCGCCCGCTTTGTGCACAGCGAGGCGCGAGTCTACCACACAGCAGCACTTGATCACAAAAAACCGGATCCGTGGAAACGGTGGCAAAAAGGAACTGCGCCGACTGGGACTCGAACCCAGGTCTAGACAATGGCAATGTCCAAGTATACCCCTAACCCACCGGCGCTGTGGTGCTATTGACTCCTTACTCAAATATAAAATCAAAATTTTTGAGCCCCCCGCGGACGCCGCCGACGGATGTGGTCGTCAGCAACAGCGAATACGATCAACGGGGCTGCCCACAACGAGAGCACATCGTGGCATGGTACCGACATGCGATCAATCGATTGAGGTTCACACCAATAGCTCAACCGGTGGCGGCAGTACGAATCAACGGGCCTCCCCGAGTCCGCCCCAGATCCGAGGTCCGCCCCACCACGCCGCTCGAGTCGATCCTGCCCCATCCGATCGACCCGCCGCAGCGCCTTCCGAGACCGGCTCTCCCAGACCAATCAACACAATACAACTTGCTCAGCATGGATCGGCCATACACCATCCGTCGCGTCCGCCGAGTCTTGAATGCAAAGGCCTTCACCGACACGATCGGTTTCAGGGACTCGCTGCAGCCCGACGATCTCAAGGGATTCTGGAAGGGGTTCAACTCGAAGGCATTGACGGCGAGGGAACGCGAGGTGTGGTTCAAGCTCGTCAGGAACTTCACCCCGACTCAGAGTCTGCAGTTTCATCAAAAGCACGACGACTCGCCCGCGTGCCTCGTCTGTGGAGCGCCCAATGACGATCGGGAGCACTACTTCTTCGACTGCGTTGACTCTGGGAACGTTTGGATCGCGGCAAGGGGCGTGCTCTGCGACGCACTGGGGTTCGACACGATCGAAAACACGCATTACACGGCCGTTCAACGCATGTTCGGACTTCCGAAGCTCAAGGCCAGTCTGTGCGATCAAGAAGGAGCGGGGAGGACGATCGAAATATTCACCGGGCTGGTCTTGGAGATGATCAGCAGCGGGAGGTGGGGGATGCAGAAGTGGGGGACGAGGATGGAGGGTGTTGGGAGGAGGAGGATCATTTTGGAGGAGAGGTTGAAGCTGAGGGCGGGAGGAGCTTGGGGGAGGAGAGGGCAGTAGAGGCTGGGTTCGACTTTCCCCCCACCACCACACACACACACCAAATTCTCGCGACATCATTTTCTCCTACTGTACACTAAATAGCTCGCTTTCCTCTTTCATTTGTTACAGGTTCACCGTTGCGGATCATGGACCATCTCGCGATTTGGCGTCGACTCGGTGTGGCTCGCGCTCTTCGGCTTCGGGGTTCTGAGTCAAGGGAGGGATCAGCGGACACAGGCAGAAAGTCGGCTTTGAGGGGCCAAGGACTGCCGAGGGCAAGGTTTTGAGGGACCTTCACCGCGTCTTGTTGTGACCGAGCATAGACTTGGAGCGTCGTAGGTCAAGGTGGTTGCGCAGTCGTCGTCTTGTTTTCGTCTCGACCGAGTTAGGAAGTGGGTGCGAGGTGGGCCTGCTGTCGTTAGTACATGATTTATTTTTCCTTTATCTTTCTCCTTCTCTCTCCTTCTCTCTCTCATTAGTCTCCTGGGGGGGAGCAACCGCTTGGCTGGGGCACTTGAATCCCGTTATTGGATTGGTGGACACCGGCCCGTTTTTCGCACTTTGGCGGGCGGTTTGTGTTATCATCGTCGACTTCCTTCTAGTTTTTCCGTAGGCCAATCAGGGGGAACAGAAATTGGGGGCAATATGATGAACAGTTTCTACAAAAAAAAAACCCCTTTAGTTCCGTAGGGGGTTTTTCCGTCTTGCAAATTAGCGATGAGTTTCATACAAAAAAAAAACGTTCTACAAAAAAACAAAAAAAAAATCTTTTTCCCCCCTCCAACCGGGTCTGCATGACTCGCGGGCGTTCTCGGAGCAGGATAAGCGTTTGGCGAAGCAATTCTGTTTCGAACGCACCATCGCTGACATCTATCCTCGAGCCCAATACTCCACAGCTCCAACGGTGCCCTGGACCCCTGAGAAGCATCCCCAAGGCGACGGCTCGGAGCTGTCCAACCTTTGGCAATGGAAGCGCGATCAGGTCCAGGCGTGGATCCAGGTCGCAGGCGATCGCTTCATCCCGCCGCTTCCGCCTCCTGTTCCCGTCCTCGCACGTCGACCACCCGTCATTCGTGTCGTTGGAGCACCTGGAGCCCGGCCCGGCGGTCCCCTCGAGCACATCTTGCCCAGAGCGACTCCGGTCGGCATGCCTGATCAAAAACTTCCCCTCCCCTCCGCCCCCTTGCGTGCTGATCAGTGGAGAATGTTGAGCTTGGACAGACCTTACACCATTGCGCGACTTCGACGCGTCATCAACCAGCGACGTTTCGACGACACACAACGCCCTGGATCACTCGCCACCCCAAAGAAATGCGACTCTTCTGGGTGTGGTTCAGCACCGGGCCCGCCACGGCCCGCGAGCGCGAGGTGCACTTCAAGCTGGCGTACCACTTCACGCCAACGCGGAAGCGCCAGTTTGTGCACGGCATGGCGACTCAGTCTGCTGCCTTGTACAGGCATGCAGCCTGGCAGGGGTGGAGGATGACTTTACTCACTTTTGGCATGATTGCCCTGGCTCTTCTCAATTTTGGCAAGCAGCTAGGTCCATTCTCTGCGACGCGCTGGGGGTCGTGTCAGTTGGTGTGTTAGGAATGAGGCATAGGAATTGCGCGCGTTCATTGGTAATCTCTTTAGATGCGCTAGAAGCGCCTGTCTGTTTAGTGAAGCCTGGCGATGCGCACCAACCGTTGTCTTCTCTCCACGGTTGGATTACACGCTCGTCAGGTACGCATGTTTAGCTTCACAGTCACTTCCGTTGCAATTAACTGACGGTTGGATTACACGCTCGTCAGTCTCTTATTTGGTAGCGTCTGGATGTCGCCGAAGCCCTCGCGGCGAGGACTCAGGGTCGTCGCAGGCGCCCCGCTCGTTCGTCAGGCAAAGCGAAGTCCAGTTTTCTCTCGGCTTCGAAGGTACCGGGTCTCGTGGACAAGTGGCCGCACGGGGTTGCGCAGAACGGTCGCCTGAGGCTGGGCCGGTCACAGTGCAGGAAATGCTACGAGCAGGGCCATCTTGGCGACGAATGTACCGTTCCCTCGACCGAACTGTCCCGTCGTCGGGTTGCCGTCTTAGCCAAGCACAACATCTCCATCGGCGCGGCTGATGCGATGGCACTCGTGGCGGAGTACGGTCCCGACCCATCGGTTGAAGACGACAGTTACGAGAACTATTTCGCCGACGTCGCCCTTGACACCGAAGTCTCGGCGCTGTACTTGCACGACGGTCCCCGCTACCTTCTCGACTCGGGGGCAACGCGCCACATGACCACTCGTCGGGATCTCTTGGTCGACTTCCAGCCTTTCACGACGGAGCGTGTGCGCGTAGTCGGCGCATTCAAGTCCAGCGCCATGGCTGTCGGCAAGGGCACCCTCCGGCTTCACGCCAACGGGACGCCTCTCGAGCTCCGCGACGTCCTTCTCGTCCCGGGTCTGTCCACCGAGCTCGTCTCTCTTGCCAGCCTCATGAAGGATGGGTACCAGCTGTCTGGGATTTGCGACGCCGCGGGCGAACACTCTGGTCTCACCGTCTCAGGTCCGGCTTCGAGCCTCACCTTCGCTCTGGATCGCAACCACTACGTTCTCCAGGCGAGTCCGGCCTCACCTCCTCTGGCGGATCACCAGGCGCTGACGGCCACCTCCTTGCCTACAGATGTAGTGCTTTGGCATCAGCGTTTGGGTCATCTGTCCTGGGGTCGTTTGGTAGAACTTGCTAAGTCGGGCGACATTTCCCTCGACATCTCTGCTGTAACCCGGGATCAAATTCGTCTTCTTGATCAGTGCGATGCCTGCTGCTCCGGCAAGGCCGTGTCTGCCCCCAGTCGTGAGGCTGCCCACCACCCCGCCGACGCACCTTTCGCTCGGGTCTTCGCCGACGTGTGGGGGCCTTCCCCTGTTCCTGCTCTCTCCGGCGTCCGATATCTGTGCGGTATCACGGATGAATACTCGCGTTTCCGCTGGGCTCGCGGCATTCGGCTCAAGAGCGAGACTTCGTCCGTACTCAAGGGTTTCGTTGCGATGTCGAAGATCCAGTATGCTGGCCCAGGAGTGGCGACCTTGCGCACGGATAAGGGGGGTGAGTTCGTCAACAACGACCTCCGGGATTGGCTTGCCGAGCGGGTATTTTTCACGAGCTATCCACGGCATACGAGCACGGTCAGATGGGCATACAGGAGCGGAGTTGGCGTACGATTTTCAACTCTGTTCGGGCGTGGCTTCATCGTTCGGGCTTGCCGTCATCGCTGTGGGAAGAGGCTGCGCAGGCGGCCATCTACGTTATCAACCTCCTCCCGTCGTCGCCTCTGCAGCAGCGCACTCCTGATGCCGTTCTTCACGCCGCTGCGAGTCCCGTCACGTCTACCCGTCGTCCCCGCATCGATCGTGTCAAAACCTGGGGCTGCGCCGCCCAGGTACCGTTTGCTCCCGAACAGCGTTCGAACAAGTTGGCTCCGCGTTCGCGCCTATGCTACTTTGTCGGGTACTCCTTGCGCTCTAAGGCCTGGCGCTTCTACGACCCGGTTGGCAACAAGGTCTTCGAGTCGTCTCAGGCCAAGTTCTTCGAAGATCGCTTCTTCCCCACCGCGGCAAACTCTGTACCTACTGTTGTTGCGCCCGTCGTTCTGTCCTATCCGTCCGTCGCGCGCAGAGTTCCTCCGCCCGACCTTCCCCCTGACGACGACGATACTGTCAATCCTGCGGGCGTCGCACCCGCCGTCGCGGCCGCTCCTGCTGTTGCCCCCGCCGCCGCCGTCCCGCCCGCGGCTGGTCCGGTCGACGTTGTGGCCCCACCTGTTCCGCCCTCCCTCGTGTTCTCCAACCCGGGTCCGGCGAACGCCCCTCCTGTGGGCGATCGTTCCACTCGTGCTCGTCGCCCCCCTGACTACTTGGGTTTCGCCCGCGCGGCTCACGACTTGGAGTTCGCCGCGCACGCCTCTGTCTCGATCGAGGACTTTGCCGAGGACGATCCGGACGTACAGCTGTACTCGTACGAGGAAGCGACTGCCTTTCTTGCCAAAGTCGACAAGGACGACGCCCCTTCCGTTCGTGCGGCACTCGCTGGTCCGTTCCGCGAATACTGGCTAACGGCCATGGCGACCGAGGAGGGCGCACTGGCGGCTAAGCAAACATTCTCCAAGCCGCTTCGTCCCCCTCGCGGGGCTATCATAATCGGCAGCATGTGGGTCCTCATGGTGAAGCGCGACGCCGAGGGAAAAATCGTAAAGTACAAAGCTCGCCTCGTTGCGCGTGGGGACATGCAGAGGCGTCGGGGTGAGCAAATTGACTCGTTCTCGCCTACTGGCCGCGCCGCCTCCCATCGCCTGCTGCTCGCCCTTGCCGTTGAGAACGGGTGGGAGACCCGGCAATTCGACGTCTCGTCGGCATACCTCAACGGCAATCTCGGTGGGACGGAGATCTACATGCGCCTGCCCAGTGGACAAGTCGTGCGCCTTCAGCGCGCGCTGTACGGACTCGTCCAGGCGGGTAGGGAGTGGTACAAGGTCTTCACCGAGTGGATTTTGTCAATCGGCTTCACGCGTACCGACAGCGATCATGCCGTCTTCATCCGCAGGGAAGGGGATAAGCTCTGTTTCCTTTCCATTCATGTCGACGACGGACTGCTCACAGGTGACGGCGACCTCGACGGCGTTCTCACTCAGCTCAAGGCGCGTTTTGAGGCTCGCAGCACGGACGAGGCGTCTTTCTTCCTGGGTCAGAGTATAATCCGCGAGGGCAAAACGGGTGCGGCCATCGTTACTCAATCTCATTTTGTGGATGCGATTCTCGAGGAATACAACATGGCCAACGCCTCCCCGCGTCCCACCCCGCTTGCGGCACCGTCCACGCTGAGGAACCGTGTGAGCTCTGATTTCGACCCCGCTTCCATACCATACCGTGCCATTGTCGGCAAGCTTCTGTATCTGTCCGGCACTACTCGGCCCGACATCCCTTTCGCCGTGTCCAAGGCTGCTCGTCTCTGTAACAACTTCGAGGCGGAACATTGGGAGGCGCTCAAGCACATTCTCCGGTACCTCGTCGGCACCCGTAACTTTGGCATTCGATACCAGAAGACCCATCAGCCGATGTCGGCCATTTTGGAGGGTTTTGTCGACGCGGACCATGGTGCCGACCCTGTGACCCGCCGCAGCGTCTCAGGCTACGTCTTCACGTGCACTGGCGGGGCAATCTCCTGGATCGCCAAACGTCAGACTCTTGTCACTCTGTCGAGCACCGAGGCCGAATACGTGGCCATGTCGTACGCTGCTCGTGAAGGGATCTGGTTGCGTCGGCTGCTGGCCGATCTTGGTTTTGAGCAGACATCGCCGACCCGTCTGAGGGGTGACAACCAATCGGCTATCACTCTGGCCAAACACCCGGCTTTCTATGCTCGCACCAAACACATCGGGATCCATTTCCACTTCATCCGAGATCACATTGCGGAGGGCACAATCGAGATGGTCTGGGTTCCCACCGGCACAATGGCTGCGGACGTTCTTACTAAAGGGCTCGGGACTCAGAAGCATTATCAGTTTGTACACGCGATGGGGCTTGTCGATTCATCGCGTGAAGGGGCGAGTTGGTGTGTTAGGAATGAGGCATAGGAATTGCGCGCGTTCATTGGTAATCTCTTTAGAAGCGCTAGAAGCGCCTGTCTGTTTAGTGAAGCCTGGCGATGCGGACCAACCGTTGTCTTCTCTCCACGGTTGGATTACACGCTCGTCAGGTACGCATGTTTAGCTTCACAGTCACTTCCGTTGCAATTAACTGACGGTTGGATTACACGCTCGTCAGTCTCTTATTGTGTCGATCCTCGACCTCGACTACACGGCCTCCCTCGACTGCGCGCTTGCCTTCCGGCGTCGAAAAAGCGCCCAATCCGCGCCTTCATTGCGCTGGCGCTCGACACTCTCAGCAACCGACGCTGGGATCTCCATCGCCACGCCAGAGCGATGTCGAGCATGGACAAGGAGATGGCCGGACTGAAAGAGAGGTTGGAGCTCAGATTGGCACGATGAAATAGACGGCGCTCCCTCCCTACCCAAGCAAAAACCAAAAAATCACAAGTCCCCTTTCCCTCTTTCTCGATCTTTCCAATGTCTCCCAAAAACGCCATACTGAACCTGTTTTCTCTCGCTCTTTTTGCCATTCCTCCTCATAGGCTTCCGTACTCCCCAAGAGCCTCAGGTTCTTTGCGCCGGCGGGCATGTCGCCCTTGGTTCGAGCTTCTGCCACATCACGATGACACACAGCGAAAGCGGATCCCCTTGGCCCTCTCCTGGACTTCGCCGTGAGTTTTCCACTCCTCCCAAGGGCCGGGTCTGTTTTCTCTTTCGGTCGAGCGACTCTGTGATCTCCTGTTCAAGGCCGGCACAAACCGCCTGCGTGGCCTTGCTTTGCTGCTGCGGCCGCGCGGCGGGTGACTCGGGTACCGAACCGCCATACACATCCACACTCGAGCGAGGTCCCGCCCAATGACATCACCGTCGTGGGCCTCATGCTCCTTCTTTCCCCAGTATCTGCGGTGATTGGGAACCACCTGCACGTACAACGGGACTCGAGTGTGCGTTCCGAGATTGGGAGTACGCCGCAGGGAAGCGAGGCCCCTGCGGAAGGTATACCCCGCCTCTTGTCTCCAGCCGCGCGCCGGTGTTGTCGGCCACCCGCCTGCGCTGCAGACCGAGGCGTGTCCAATGAACTGTCACATGCTCCGCGACTTTCCCCGGAAATCTCTGGATTGTGTGTTTTTATGCGAAGTAGGCCTGTTTCGCAGTTGCAGTCATTGAAATGGGGGTGATCTGGGGTCGTGCGGTCGCGAGGGGGGGGGGGGGGGGGCGACTTTGGTAACCGAAAGGGGGTTTGGAATCCGCGGTGCAGATCCAGCGCAGTGGGGTTCAAGGGGTATGTGATTGCTACGGTCGCAGGGGTTACATTCCCCTTTGGACCACCTGAATCATTCGGAATGAGCGGGATGTTTGTGCCATCGGAGGCCTTGCTCGACGCGTGTCAAAGAATCCAGGGGCCTCAAGGAGTATGGCGGTCTCAGGGGGGCTGAAGTCAAAAGATCGAAGAAGGTTCAACTGTACAACTATGATCGGATTCGCCTGTACAACACATGTACCACCACCAACAATTATTCCATCGATTCCCGATTCCTTGTGTATTATCTTCAATCTTCCTTTCATTCGTCTCTGGGAGGGAGCAACCGTGGGTGGGGGGGACTTGAACTCGGATGTATCGGGTTGGTCTGTTCTGCTAGTTACAACCCATCGAGCGGCGGTTGTGGTCATCATCGTGCATACTGGGCAGCATCTCCTTTAGTTCCGTAGGGGGTTTTCTCGTCTTGCAAATTAGCGATGAGTTTCATACAAAAAAAAAAGAGCTGGCGAGGAGGCTGCATCGGGAGCGGACGGAACGGATGGAGTTTTTGGTGGGGAGGGTGCAGGATCTGGAGGCGTTACCGGAATGGGGGGAGGCGGAAACGGCAGAATGGACAAGGATGTCCGAAGAACTCAAGCGGGCGGTCGAGGAGCGCGCGCGCCTACTCCGGATCCGAGCCCACGTCCCCGAGATCGCTTCCGAGGAACGACTGTCGCGGCCGGTCCACGCCAAGCTCGCGACGCGGAACTCGGACTCCAAGATCACAGCACTGCGCTTGACCAACGGAGAGCTGACGCATGACATTGATGTCGCTCTTGACCACACGCAGGCGCATTTCCAGCGCCTCTACAACATCGAGCCTCGTGACCCGGATCGCGTCGACCGACTTCGGGACGAGTTCCTCGTGCCGATCAGGGCGGCACGGACATGCGACGACCCGCGTTCAGATCCGCTCTTTCTGCGCCGACTCTCGGAAACGCAGATCGACCTCCTGCAGCGACCAATCACCGAGGACGAGGTCGTGGCCGCGATCGGGACAACGCGCCCGGGGCGATCGCCGGGCCCGTCGGGCGTGCCCTACGAACTCTACCGGACCGCACCCGAGGCGTGGGCCAAGGTGCTGACCAAGGCCTGCGATGCGATGATTGAGCGCGGTTCACTCTCTCCCAAGCAGGGCCAGGGACTCGTGCGCCTCATCTTCAAGCGACACAAGAAGAACGCCGATCGCGCCGAACTTTCTTCGTACCGGCCCATCACCCTGCGCGAGTGCGACTACAAGCTCTTCACCAAGGTCTACGTCGCCCGACTCAACCACCTCCTACCCGATCTCCTCCCACCGCAGCAGCACGGCTTCGTCAAGGACCGCCGATCGGCCGACGCTGCACTACACCTTCGTCTCCTGAATCCTGATCGAGGAACTTGGCGCGCGCAAGAGCGAGTTTCCCGCGGCCGCGCTCTTGTCTCTTGACCAATCGTTCGCCTACGACCTCGTCGAACATGACTGGATCTCTGCTATCTTCGACGCTCTGGGCGCTCCTGCCACCTTTCTTCGCGTGCTGAGGATGCTCTACTCGGGTGACTCGACCTCGGCCCGCTACATCATCAATGGTTTCCTGACGGCGCCGGTGCGACTGACGTGTGGGCTCAGCCAAGGCGATCCGGCGTCGTCGTCGGTCTGGGATGTCGTGTTCCAGCCGTTCCTGGATGCCCTGCACCGTCGTAACATTGCGCTGAATCTCTCGATACCCGCCATCCACCCGTACCCACAGAGCTGCGCCATCACATCACTTGCGTTTGCCGATGACGTTGTCGTCGCCGTCGCGGGCTTGGAGTCACTCAATTTGCTCGATGACCTGGCGCTCGACTGGAGACACGCAACGAATGGCCGGCTCAACACGGACAAGACGGTCGTCCTACCGATTGGACGTCGCTGGGACCCTGGGGAACGGTCAATCGTCGTCAAGGCCGCAGGCGAGTCGCTCGAGTGGATCGGCTCCCCTTCGAGACCAACGGCGACACCGAACTCGCTTACGCGAATCTCATCGAACGGCTCGAGGCGGCACTGGAAGCGGCCCACCATCGATGGCTCACACACCACACTCGTGCCTTTTTCGTCAATCGATACGCCATCCCCAAAATACTGCACTTCCTTGCAGCCGACATCCCGCCGCCCGAGGTTGTCAAGAAGCTCGATCGCATCCTCGTCGACTTCGTCTGTGGGGGCAAGGGGAGGACGAGCTACGGCGAGGACGTCGTCTTTACACCAAGATACATGGGGGGACTCGGGGTCATGCGGATGTAGGACGTGGTGGACTCGGTTGCGACCCGGATCTGGGACGTTCTCCTCGGCGGTTCCGGGGAAAAGACGACTTCCTCCCCGTAGTCGTGCCGGTGCTTGCCTCCGCGGACGAAGTCGGCGAGCATGCGGTCGAGCTTCGCAACCACGGGGGGCGGTGGGATGTCGGCTGCAAGGAAATGCAAGATCTTGGGAATGGCGTACCGATTGACGTAAAAGGCACGGGTGTGGTGCGTGAGCCAGCGATGCTGAACCGCTTCCAGCGTCGCCTCGGGCCGTTCGATGAGATTCGCGTAGGCGAGTTCGGTGTCGCCGCTGGGGTTGAAGGGGAGCCGATCCACTCAAGCGACTCGCCTGCGGCCTTGACGACGATTGACCGTTCCCCAGGGTCCCAGCGACGTCCAATCAGTAGGACGACCGTCTTGTCCGTGTTGAGCCGGCCATTCGTTGCGTGCCTCCAGTCGAGCGCCAGGTCATCGAGCAAATTGAGTGACTCCAAGCCCGCGACGGCGACGACAACGTCATCGGCAAATGCAAGTGATGTAATGGCGCGGCTCTGTGGGTACGGATGAAGTGCAGGTATGGAGAGATTCAGCGCGATGTTTCGACGGTGTAGAGCATCCAGGAACGGCTGAAACACGATGTCCCAGACCGACGACGACGCCGGGTCCCGTTGGCCGAGCCCACACGTCAGTCACACAGCCGACGTCAAGAAGCCATTAATGATGTAGCGAGCCGATGTCGAATCGCCCGAGTAGAGCATTCTCAACACGCGAACGAAGGCGGCAGGAGCGCCCAGAGCGTCGAAGATGGCAAGG
The DNA here is from genome assembly GCA_022506055.1 of Microbotryum violaceum. Classification (NCBI taxonomy): domain Eukaryota; kingdom Fungi; phylum Basidiomycota; class Microbotryomycetes; order Microbotryales; family Microbotryaceae; genus Microbotryum; species Microbotryum violaceum. Next base: position 1,168,499 of record JAKMXP010000008.1, on the reverse strand, counting down.
ATCCAGTCATGTTCGACGAGGTCGTAGGCGGACGATTGGTCAAGAGGCAAGAGCGCGGCCGCGGGAAACTCGCTCTTGCGCGCGCCAAGTTCCTCGATCAAAAGACGAAGGTGCAGCGCAGCGTCGGCCGATCGGCGGTCCTTGACGAATCCGTGCTGCTGCGGTGGGAGGAGATCGTGCAGGACGTGGTTGAGCCGGGCGACGTAGACCTTTTTACAGAGCTTGTAGTCGCACTCGCGCAGGGTGATGGGCCGGTACGACAGAAGTTCGGCGCGATCGGCGTTCTTGTGACGCTTGAAGATCAGGCGGCCGCACGAGTCCCTGCCCCTGCTTGAGAGAGAGTGAGCCTCGCTGGATCATCGCGTTGTAGGCCTTGGTGAGCACCTTGGCCCACGCCTTGGGTGCAGTGTGGTAGAGTTCGTAAGGCACGCCCGAGGGTCCAGGTGAGCGCCTGGGGTGCGTCGTCCCGATGGCCGCGGCCTCGACCTCGTCCTCGGTGATTGTTCGTTCGAGGAGGTCGATCTGCGCTTTCGAAAGCCGGCGCAGGAAGTACGGGTCCGAACGCGGGTCTCGCACGTCCTAGCGGCCCTGATTGGAGCCAACAGTTCGTCCCGAAGTTGCTCGACGCGGTCCAGATTGTGAGGCTCGATGTGGTAGAGGCGCTGGAAGTGCGCCTGTGTGTGGTCAAGGGCGACGTCAATGACATGCGTTAGTTCTCCATTGGCCAGACGCAGTGCTGTGATCTTGAAGTCCGAGTTCCTCGCCGCGAGCTTGCCGTGGACCGGCCTCCGACGAAAGTCCTTCCTCGGAAGCGATCTCGGGGACGTGGGCTCGGATCCGAAGCAGTCGCGCTCTTTCTTCGATCATCCTCCTGAGTTCCTCCGATGTCCTCGTCTATTCTGCCGTGCCTCGTCTATTCTGCCGTGTCCTCGTCCCTCCATATCGGTAGCGCTTTCAGATCCTGCACCCTCCCCACCAAGTACTCCATCCGTTCCGTCCGTTCCGTCCGCTCCCGATGCAGCCTCCTCGCGAGCTCCCCCCCCTCGAGCTCCCGCACCGGTTCCTCCCCGCTTGCCCTTCCAACCATCCTTCCATCATCCGCTGGAATTCCACCGTCTTGAAGATTGTAGTGTTGATTCGATGAAGTTGGTTTTGACGTAGTAGGTAGGCTGCGCTGTGGGAGAGCCGCATCAAGATCGTCTGAGAGAATCAGCACGATCAAGACCGGTCGGTGATCGGAGAGATCCTTGTGGTAGTCGTAGATCGTCGAGGCCTGGTCGAGCCGTTTCTGGTGAGTACGTTGTAGGAGAAAGTAGTCAAGCCGGGAAAAAGAGTTGGGTCACTTGCGACTGGGGTTGGATCGGGTTAAAGACGGGGTGATGGGGAGCTTGTAACGGATGCAGTCCGTGTAGTAACACAACTCTTTTTCCCAGCTTGACTACTTTTTCCTACAACGTACTCACCAGAAACGGCTGGACCAGGCCTCGACGATCTACGGCTGCCACAAGGATCTCTCCGATCACCGACCGGTCTTGAGGGTCGAGCTTGCCAATCAGGATCGGCCAGTGGTGGCCGCGCCGACTTTGGTTCCACCGATCGACTTCTGGGTGAGGGCACTCGTTGAGATCGCCACCGAGGCGTCGAAGGTGCGAGTTCGGTGTTTTGTGAAAGATGAGTTTGTCGAAGAATTTCGCTCGCTGTTTTGGGTCAACGGGGGCGTAGATGTTGTTGATTTCGAAAATTTTAGTGTCGCCCCGCAGGCGAAGGGAGGTGACCAGGAGTCGGCCGTCGAGTGCCGAGTGGGTGCGCAGGAGCGCGGCGTCGATCAGGGGCGAGTCGGCCGGGATCAGAGTCAGGCAGTGCTGGTTGATAAACACCTTGCCCTCGTATTCGTCCTTGATGAGCTGCCAAAGTTGCGGTCGGATGAAATGTTCTTGTAACAGAATGGCGGATGCTTTAATGTGGAAAGGTAAGTGTAAAAGTTGCGTCGTTTCTCAGTGGGTGCGGGGTGGGCCTGCTGTCGTTAGTACCTCGTTTATTTTTCCTTTATCTTTCTGCTTCTCTCTCTCATTAGTCTCCTGGGGGGGGGGGCAACCGCTTGGCTGAGGCACTTGAATCCCGTTATTGGATTGGTGGACACCGGCCCGTTTCTCGCACTTTGGCGGGCGATTTGGTTTATCATCGTCGACTTCCTTCTCGTTTTTCCGTAGGCCAATCAGGGGAAACAGGAAATGGGGGCAATAATGATGAACAGTTTCTACAAAAACAAAAAAATCAAATAACCTCGTAGGCCAAAGGGGGACAGGAATCGGGGGCAATACGATGGATGTTTCTACCAAAAAAGACAAGCGACTGAACTCAAAGAACTCAGATTTTCGAGTACAACAGGCTTTAAAAAGACCAACGGTATTGTTTCCAGTCAATTTGGGCTCGTATTGGCCGAGCTAGAGCTGTCCGAAGGTCAGATTGTCCAGAGCGCGGGCGAGGCGACATCATGCGGTGTCGGGTTCCCACGAAAACTCGCCGCATCGGTTGTCATTGGAGCCTCCTTGGTCTGATTGTTTCTCACTGTGCTCTCAAGCTTATGCTCCCCTGTATGTCCCCTACAGGTATTAAGGTCAGCGTGTTTGTGCGTCGGAATCCGGAGACGCCCGAATAATTCTCCTGAGGATCGCCGTCGGTGACTATTTGTGGCGGTGGTTCCGACTCGGAAGGAAGCCCATATGGGAGACTCCCAGAGCGCGTTACGGTTCCGCTAGGTCAGCATCTAAAAAATTACTTTTGCGATGTGATGCACACAATCGAAGCCGGCGCACACTACTACGCTTTCCAGAGGGCGCAGTCGGCGGAGCCGCGAAGCCTTGTCCTCGACCTACTTCAGGACGGACCGAAGAAAGCGGGGCAAATCCGCTTCCCGTTGTCTCCCACTTACTAGTGTCCTTACTCTCTTGTGTCTTTCACTTCTTCTCGACTATTCGCGTCATCGCACAGACCTACTACCCCCGGTAGCCCTCGGGTCTTGCAGCACCTCCACCGGCGCCAAGTGACCCAGAACGCCACCCCCACATCGAGTGCCACCCGGCCCCGCCTCCTCATGTGAGGCGTGCGAAGAGGTTACTTTATTCTATTTGGAGGTTCGAAGCTTGTGTGAAACGGCTGAAGGGTTTTACCAGTCACCTTATGGGGGTATTTCGCAGTTCCTAGTCGCGTATCCATCTGTCATGAATTTCCGAAGTCAGTGGTTATCAAGTCATCAGCTCAACAAGTCTGTCCGATAATCGATAATCAACCAGTCTTCATTTCACCACAATAGGGTACTTTCTCCAATGGCATGAACAATACGACTTCATTCCTACGTATACTCCTCTTGCTCACAAATGCAACACTCCTCGGACTTGACGGAACAGCCCCGCCTTGGGATTCCTCTTGGGGACAAAAACCGTCGTCAGGCCTTTCCTAGGCTTGTACTCTGCGTCCTCCTCGACGGCTTTAGCAACCTCCTCGTTCGCGTTCGGGAGCAGATGAATCTGGGGCGCTTCTTGAACGACAGGTTCGAAAATGTACGCCGGTTCGGGAGTCGCCTTCTTCTTCATGGCTCCACCACTCTTGCTCTCACCACCGGCGGTCGCATTCCTTTCCAATCTCTTCCATTCCGATCCGAACAACGCATCGACCTCAGTCCACCCTTCGGTCCTAGTCTTCAACTTCTCCGGCCCCTGAACCCTCTTGGCCCATACCCCGACTTGCTTCCTACAAACCCTCGCCAATTCGCCCTCGAAGAGTAGATGCGTCACATGCACCCCCGAATCATAAATCTCATGCGTCACATCGACACCCGCACGATCGGCACGATGGGCCAAGAGCGTCACTTCGTCGCGGAGGGTTTCGGCGCCTCCTGCTTGGAGGAGGAGAGGGGGGAGGTCTTTGTAGTCTGCCAAGACGGAGGTGACGTAGGGGTGCAACGCGTTGGAGGGGGCGTAGAGTTTGGCTGGGGTCAAGGGGGAGGGATCGACGGGGAGGCTGAGGTAGTCGAGATGCTGGTTAAAGGTAGAATGGTTAGTTTCACCAAGACCAGGAACATGCGCAGGGATGCTGGACCTACCCCATTCGATTCCCACGAGCGCAACGAATGAGTGATATCGCAGAACGGGGACAAGAGGATCGCACCTGCTACTTGATTCATCTTGGTATCGCGGAGGTATAGCAACAAAGAGAGGCACAGTCCAGCACCAGCACTATCACCGCCGATGAGAATGTTGGAAGGTGACACCTTGAGCACTTCGGTCAGGTAGAGGTACGAGGTCACGGCATCGTAAAGAGCGCCGGGGAAGACAGTCTCTGGAGCAAGTCGGTATTCGACAGCTACGGGACAGTATACACATTGATCAGAGACTCCTTACAAATTTGCGATAGAGGACAGTGCGACTCACACAGCACGCGGCAGCCGAGCTCCTGAGAGAGGTGAAGCGAGATTGGTCGATGAGTCCTCGGGCTGAGGACTGGCGTGAGAGGATGAGACGGAATTAGCACACGCAGACAAGATGAAGGACATCACATTGGGGACCTACGAGTGTATCCACCACCATGGAAGTAGAGCAGCACTCTCTCGTTCGCCTTGCCTTTGACATCTTTGTGCAATTGCCATTCAGCCTAACCAGCCACAACCCGTCAGCATCCGACTCATTCGGACTGTACGACCCACATTCCCAGACTCTTGAAACTCACCGGAATCTCTCTCCCCACTTCCTCTTCCTGATCGAGCAACTCCAAGATCCCACCCAGCCCTCGCTTGGGTTTGACGGGGATCTTAATTTCGACGCACGCGCCAAACTTTGGGTTCTTCATCTCAAGCGCGACGAGCCTCTTGCGTACGGCTTGCGTTGCCTGTTCCATGCCAAAAGTGAAGGCACCAAAGGTGAGTCTGCGAGATACGAAGCGCAATACAGCCGTGGAATTTTGAGAATACAAACCTTTGCGGTATCGAGATTGGGGTCTTCCTTTTTCCTCCTCGACTCCTCCGAGACGGCTCGAGCGATGCCGGTGAAGAGGGCGGTGCGGAGATCCCATGCCTCGTGGCCGCCTGCAAAAAGAATATGGGGTGGAATGGAGTCAGTCTTAGCACAGATTCACAACACGTATTTCACACTTTTGTTTCCAATGCCGGTAGGTAGCTGAGGCGTGTCGAATCCTGCGAAAGTCGACATGCCCGAGGGGCCGAACTCCTAGCGACCAATTGCCGGGTGTGCTTTTCCGATGCGAGCGAACGACGCGGACCGCCCACATGGTGATGTCCCATCAGGCTCCTCAAGTCGAGCTCGAATTCCAGCCCAACGAAGCAGGCGACGGCTGCGACTCACATCCAATGGTATAGAACCTCGCCGTCGTGACCAACGCAATCTGCACCAAAGCGCGTTGTTTCCATCTGTACGGGATCACATGCGTTAGCTTCTGAGCTCAAGGTGGCGCCACTCGAGTCCCCGAGCTAGCCGACGGGGTGGAAATGACTTACGCGACCGAGAGCGTTGCCAACGAACGACCGATCAATCCCGCGGGAGGAGCAGCCGAGGCATCGTCCTTGTGTTCATCTTGAACTTGTGCCATGACTGATATGAAAGGGAGAAGGTTGGGATGTGTGCGGGAAGGAGAAACGCAGACGACTGACTCAGTGGGGCCGTAGTGCAACCGTCGACTCGATCGCGCGGATGCTCGCCGATCCCCGACGCTAGGATGCACCGGTCTCGACCACGTGCCGAACCGGCCGAGTGCATCCTATCTGGCAATTTGCTCGTGCTGCAACGAGCACGAACGGGAACGTTCAGCGAAGCAGGTAATTTAACCGGAAAATGTGCATCACCTTTCTCAATATCAGGCCCAGGTTCATCACGCCAAGCAAAAGGAGTAGTGTTCGGTTCCGAGTCCCGACCGCCGATCGAGCCTCGAGCTCCGAGCGCCGGCCGCGCGCGAGTGCACCGGGCGACGGGCGGTTCACATCGAGTTTTGCACAGTGCACCGATTGAGGGACCGACGACGGTACGACCATGTGTCATGTTCATATGGTCAGGACGGTTTCCTTCCAAGGTCTTCTTCCTCCCTCTCCGTCCACTATTGGACTTGCTGCGTCTGATTGTGAGGAGTTGTGGGCATTTTTGTCCAGCAGGTCAGTCGCAGTCAACACGTTCTCCGAGGCAGAGTTTTCTCCCGCGCTGAGTCCGAGGACTACTCCGACCCCTATGAACTCCCCTCCCCAGCGATGGACTCGTCGCAAGCAGCTACCCAACTCCGTCCTTCGGATGCCAACACCCAACGTACCCCCTTCTCGGACCCGCACAATAACTACACATACGAATCGGCCTCCTCGGACTCTAAGGTCACTCAGCTACATGCTTCTACTACCGCCGCTGCTGCCGATTCGGACCTGGCCCCTCGCTCGACGATCTCGCATCGCATCCCTTTGATCCTTGCCGTCAGTGGGGTCTTGGTCGTCCTCTTCCTCGTTGGCTTGTGCGTTCTCGCTCAAGTCCTTCGTTGGAGACGTCGTCATAGCCATGTCATTAGAGATGGGGACTCGATCACCAAAAGGAGTGAACATTCGGCAAGCGAGACGGGTACGATTGACAAGTCCGGCAAGGTGGCTACGAAGCAGGCCAAGCACAAGTGGCGTTCGGTTTGGTCAACTCTGTGCGAGTCGGGAGGATACAAGTTCCCCATCGGTGAGAGTTATGCGCTCTTTCGTTGCACCCTTGAACCTCCCACTGACTCCGACCTTCCTATCGTACAGCATCCTCCTCCTCCCACACCACCGAACTAAATCCTCCGAACCGACCCACCGGTTCCATCCCCCCAGGTCACCCTCTGAGCAATTACTGCCCCTCCTCCCGCTCCTACACCGTCAACCCGTCCTACGAACTTGCGGACTTCCCCCACATGACCCCCTACCCGCAAGTCTACTACAACCATCGCCTCTTTGCTCCGAACCAAGGGCCTCCCCAGGTCCCTCTTCCAGTTTTTGATGATGCGCCCCTCGATCCGCCTCACTTCTACCACGGTGGTACTGCGGAACTGCGTCCACCGGTCTATCAACCGAATCATCAACACTTGTCACCGGTTCATGCGAGTTCGGCTCAAGCTCAGCAACAAGAGATGTGGACGTGGTCAGCCGTGAATGGGTTTCAGCCTTTCCTCGGAGGAGGAGACCACCTACACTCGAACGTCATGCTCAACAGCGGCGGCGCTCAACAACAAAGCTTCCTCCAACAGTCATAGACCTTGCTTCTTTGATCCGGCCTCGTAGCCTACGATTCTCTCAGTCCCTTCTTCAGCTTGACTTGGCCACTTTCTTGCCTTCTTGCCTTTTGGCTTTCTTCACGTTCCTAGGACCCGGCCTCCTTGGACGAAATCGCTTTCTCCCCTCCGCTTGCTCCTGAAACACCTGTAATACAAAATGTGCCGCTCCTCTCAGAGCGCTCTCCCATTCTCCCATCACATCTCTCGCCGAGCCTCGAACGATCGTGTCGTCGTACCCAGACCTCGCTTCGTTTCAACCCACCAAAGAAAATTACATAAAGGGGACGCCTGCAATACCAATCTCGCCCATCCATCTACCGCGGTCACCATCAACCTCCACCCACACCTCTACTTTGTGTGTGCGATCCTTAACGGCTTGGCCGAATAGTTGTAGTTCCTGTCACGAGAGAAACGCGAGGATGGGACAAGTCAGCAACTCTCTCCTTTCCATGTAGTCACTCCTTCCCACCGCTCGTCCCACCCCGTTTCTCAACTCCGGGATGGGAGAACGTACGAGGCATACGACTTGGGCTTGAATTTGGCCTGCTGCGGCTCCTGGACAAAGTACTGGTAGCCTTGCTTCTCGCAGAAATGGATAGCCGCGTCCTTGGAGTCGAACTTGAGGTGCGTGCCTTGGAGGTAGTCGGCACTGATGGGAGCATTATGGAGCGTAAGTTCCTGTCTGTGTACATGGTGTAGTAGATGCTTTCCCCGACGGGTACTCAACGCCGTGGACCTTTGCTATCTACACGCCACGCCCTGGCCACCCCGCTGCTCCCGCAAGACGCTGCTCTAGCACTGCTCGTCAAGTTCCGTTCCGACAACTCACCTACTAGCCCATCCCATCAAAGGGTTCTCCCACCGGCCCGCACCCTGAAGGATGTCCCAGTCGATGCGCCAGTGGTGAGAGGTCGCCTTGGCGGATTGGGTCGACGGCGGCGAAGGGCGGAAGATGCGCACGGAGCGGTAGTGCACTTCGTCTGTGATACGGGTGGGTTGGGTCAGTATGAATTTGTGGAAGAAGTGGATGTAGGTGGCGATGTAGGGACGGATGCGGAGGTGAGCCAGCTGGCGGTCCCGATCGGGGGACCTAGCCACATGAAGTACCTCAACTGCACCCACATCACCCTAACATTCCGATGTGTAGATATCTCCCAATCACGTACCAGGGACACCACTGACGACACCCGCCTGGGCGACCGCTCCCTGAGCTCGAGCCGGTGCGACGGCCGTGTTAGACGCCGGCGCAGCGGGTACATCCGACGACGACGACTGCAAAGCGACTCGTGCTGTCGAAAAAGATCGGAGTGCGGGCTGTCGGGCGGCGAAGAGGAATGACATCGTGAGCTAGTGGGGCTGGGGCTGGGTGAGCGGAGGTGAGATGGAGGGCGACAGCGACGCGAGCGGCACCTTCCGCTCTCTTCCGCTCGGACCGCAGAAGCGAATCGGCTCGTAGCAGCTGCTCCGCCCTTCGCTGCGACTCTCAGCGCGATGCATGCACGCACCTGAGCAGAGGGAGGTCTCCAATGTTGGAGGTAAACCTACCATAGTCCTGAACACTGCATACCACAATGCTGTGTCTTCAGTCACCAATCGTATCATCGCTGGCAGCTCTCGCAAAAGAATTTGCTCCCGACAAGTTTGACCGGGGGACCATCACCGGCAGTGGACCATTTCAAGCCGAAAGCATCGAATATCACGTCCCTTACACCGTCCAAGCTCCGTCCAAGCTCCGTCACTCAGGATCGCCGGCGTGGATATAAAAGTCGAGACCGACGAGCTCGAGTCAACTGAGTCACCCTAGCTAGTCGACTGGTGAAGATTTTCGACGATCCCGGGCCTCGAGAACTTTGGATGAATTGATGCAGGATTGAGCGCTGTAAACGAATTATCGGCCGAGTAAGGAGAATCAGGAATGGCCTTCAAACCACTGTGAGCGAGATGCATGGTCCTCCGTCAGGGAGTCTCATGAGTCATGCCCGATGACAAACATCAAAGTTATATAATTACTCGTGCTTAGGAAGGGTTTTGATTTCCCAGTCCGCCGCTTCAAGGGCGTTCATTCACCGTCTTTTGATTAGTGTATCATCGTCTCAAAGCTGCCGCGATGACATCATTCCAAAATTTCGTGCAGGTATCCCATCGATCGGAACGTCCACGAGAGACTGCGATCGAGATCGCTTCCCGATTGCGCCGATCCCATATTCACGAGCCCCGGCTATACAGCTCGCCGCCGCGCTCCAAAGACCGGTGGGTCCAAGCGCCGACGCCTACATCCTCAAGTGGAGGCCTCTGCTTTCATCCCGCCCTCTTTTCCTCGCGCGACTATTTCGTCTCGGCATCTTACAATCTTGACCCCCAAATTATGGCGACCACGACCTCGAGGACAAAGAAGAGGAGTCATGCGCGGTGGACGCCGAATCGTCGAACGACGTCGGGGCAGAGTGCTGCGGCTTCGATGCCGACTTCACGTGCTCGGCCGAGAGCAGCCAACGCCAACGCCGACGACATGGGGTTGGTAGCCGATGTATTGGCCTCAACGAGTAGCTCTTCGGACGTAACGACGGGTAAGCTAGACTCGTACCGTATCTGGTTCTCACGGAGTTGCCCTGCTGACCCGGAGCACGTCTCGCTTTGTTATGTGGACAGGCCGGGCCGTCGTCGCGTCGACTGTGAACGCGAATGCCGCACGACCTCCTCGCGAATCTGCGCGCCTCACCAGGGGCTTCTCCCCACCACCGCCGATGGCCAGTGCACGACCCTCAAATCTGAGCCCCATCGAACCAAGACAAGCCCGCACCAGCTCGCCTCAATTCGGTCCCTTCTACGTCGGGTGGCAAGATGGGCAAGGTGATCTCTCCCTTTCCAACAGTTGGTGTTGTTCGGCCGTCAAGTTGGCGCATGCGAGAATCACCGCCAGTCGTTGAGGAGGTCAGTTCTTTCCTCGATTCTTACGGTCAAACGCTCCCAAATCCTTGCTCCAGACGGCCCGAGCCTCACCTGAACTCAAGGAATCTACCTCATGTGATGACATCACAGTTGCCCCAAAAGCGTCCTTTCATCGCTATTCGTCCTCCTCGTCCTCGGCTACTCTTTCCGACCGAGACGAGCCCTTTTCCTCACGCTCGGATTCCCCCTTTTCCTCTTCAACGTCCATGTCGAGCTCCTGCACTTGCTCCGAGGACGCATGCGTCTGTTCTTCCGACGACTACTACTCTTCAATACCTGGATACTCAAGAACACCTCGGATAGCATCGTCGTCGACCTGGTCGATATCGATTGAGAACTCGGCCTCGCAATCACTCATCGTCGTCCCTCTCACACCTCCGACGCCGCTGCTCGAACGGACGGGAAGGATGGGATGGGCATATTTTGCCTTCCCATGTCTTGCTCCCTTTGGAAGAAACATTCAAGCTGGATTCAGATTCCCCGGACGCGAACGAATTGAAGTTCGTCAAGATCGAGATCGAGGAGAGTTCGCAAAGTCCGCTCGAGGGCGACGCGAGTGGGGAACCGATCGCCCCGACCATGAGTCATTGGCTGAATGAGGATGCTTGGGAATGAGGACTGGTTCTCGGCTGCTTATTCGGTTCGCTAATTACATTGATGCTACATTGCTGTGAATTTAGAAGACATTTTGCGCTTCCCAGGCAGGCGATGTAGCGAGCGATGAGGTAAGAGATTAACCGTGAGGGAGGGATGGCGGAATTGTTTCGAATCTGCCGGCAGGAATAGAGAGATTCTAGTCTAGGCGGTTGGGAGATAATGAAAAGGCACATGTCTCATGAGCTTGCCACTCTGCTTCGAGCTGCGGCCGGCGCTTCCGAAGAAGACGCGAGTAGGAGGTGAGGTCGAGACCCCGACTTGGGCCGCGAGATTCTTGGCGCCAGGCAGATCCCGAGCTCGGCCCTCGCGGGAGTCATCGGCGACCGCTGATCATTCATTGCCATCTCACTCCTTTCCCCATCTGGTCGGCTAGTGATTTCACTCGCACTTCTGCCTTGCTCTTTTGACCCATCCGTTTGTCGACTTCGGAGGCCATCACCCAACATGACTGCCATTCCTTCCGTTATCAATGTAAGCCCCACTGCGCCTATTAGCGGACTCCCATAACGGCAGCTAAAACACCCCCGCGACTTGTTGATCGCGCAACTTGTTCGCACGGTTCGTGCCGTCTCGTCCACACAGCTCTCCGATCGGATAGGCCACCTCACCGAAGCGCAGACGACCGCCTTGGATGAATTCAAGCAACGTCTACAAGACGAGGGCTACTATACCCCGGCTGAAGACGGGAAGGATGCATCCCACGCTGAGGCGACGATCGTGTGAGTCGTCCTTCGGTGATCCGGTTATGGATCGGCCCGAGGTGGGTGACGTGTCAAAGGGACTCGGAGCTCTTTGCGAATTCCCCAAGGGGTGAAGCTGGAGGGGCTATACGACCCTGACCCGATTCGACGAACCCGAGAGCTTGGCTTTCTGAAGGGACGAAGCATTTCCGCCACCAAACCTTCGCCTTGAATAACCGAGAAGCTGACCCCGTACCGCTTCCATCCGCTCTCCGACCCTGGCACCTTGCCTTCCACCCCTCCTAACAGCCGCTTCCTCCGAGCGCGCAGGTTCCAAGTCGACGGAGCCTATGCCCAATTTGTTGCGTCCGAGAAATGGCGCAAAAGCGAAAAGGTCGACGACTTGTACAGGAACTTCAACGTCGACGAGTTTAGAATCGGCCAGCTCGTCTATTCGCAATGGACCGGTATGTCCGAAATATTTGGCGCCGAGTCAAAATCGTAGCATCTTCGAGGTGCTTTATCTGACCAACTGTACTTTCGATCTCTACAGGCCGAAGAACAATTGCAGGTCAGCCCTTGCTGATGTACAGACTCAGTGAGCTGTCGAAAGAGCGCATCAACGAGTACTCCAAACAAGCCGATCGTGCCGCGCCGAGATTAATCGCTTTGTCCGAGGTACGTCTCTTTCTCCATTCACCATACCAGGTTTTCAGCACTGACTGTGTTCGCGTGGAATTGTCGATTCCTCCGATGCGTAAATAGACTTTAACCGAGTTCGTGGTGCCATTCTGCAATGCGCTCCCCCGGGAACATCTCGAAGTCCCTGTCGATTCTGTCACATCGAGTCAGTTAAGCCTTTTGCTGCTCGACAACCACCCTCGCTCCTTGTTCCAGTCTTGCTGACCCAGCCTCCCACCTTCCTCCTACGTACACCGCCCTACAGTCATCGACATCTCGAACGTCTCACTTTCAAAATTCTGGTCCTTGCGCAACCACATGCAAATGGCTACCAAACTGCAGACGGCTAATTACCCCGAGATGCTCGGCCACATGTACCTCGTCGGCGCACCAGGGTTCTTCGCCACCGTTTGGGGTTGGATCCAGAAAGGGTTCGATCAGGGAACCGTGGAAAAGGTGAGCTCACTGTAGTGAACGCTGCATCAGCGCTTGTGAGATGCCTGCTCAATGAGTTCATTCATCCTTCCGACATCGACAGATGCACATCCTCACCGAAGCTGAGGTCTTCCCCACTTTATCACGTTACATCCTCCCCGAGAACATCCCCAAACGTTATGGCGGTACCTTGGATTTTGAATACGCCGATAGACCTAATCTCGACGTCGAGGCGATAGCTCTCCTGGAACTTAAGGATGGGGAGAAATTGCCGAGGGCTCCGTTGAGGTACAGGGAAAAGGAGGGGTTGACCATCTTGGGCACGGGCAGGCCGGCGGGTGAAGGGGAGGGGATGAATGGTCGAGGAGCTAGGAAGGGGGCCAAGTCTGTGAAAGAAGAGGAGAAAGGCGCTGATGAGAAATTGGAGGCGAATGGCGTGAAGGAGAATGGCTCTGCTGCCCCTCCAGCACTTGAGGCGGCGAAGGAGGTGCCAGGGGCTCCCATCAAGGACTTGGCTGCGACGCTGGATGGCACGACGTTGTGAGGCTGAGAATGGGATAATCACGTAGATGTCTTGATTGGACATAAGCTTATAGGCTCGGAACGCACTTTATTCTGTCTCTGTATACCCATTAGTCGAGCTCTCGCTTATCGCTGACTTACTAGAGCACTTTCAAGAATGAGTCCTCCATGGAAATTCACTTTCTGCCGGTCCGATGCGACAAAACACTCTGTGTTGATCAGCTCCTGACTCCCTGTACGATCTGAATAACTGTTCCCCAATCTATGCCTTGTTAGACACGATCATTACGCCGCTAAAAGACGCCGCTTTCCGAGTCGGTCGAGCTTTCATCTTCCTTCTCCGTCCCTTCACCTCGACGACGTCGACAGGTCATCGCCTTCCGCCATGGCTTCATTTCCGCCCGTGTTCAATGTAAGTTGACGTTTAACACAACTCAAAAGACCTCATTCGCCCATCACTCACTGCCCCACCGGTCGCATACACCACAGTTGTCAGGTCGCTTAGGTCATCTCAACGAAGCTCAATCAACAGCGTTCGATCAGTTCAAGCAACGGCTCGAAGCGGCAGGCTACTACACGCCAGCTGGAGAGGATGGAGAGAAGGAGGCCTCTCATTCGGATGCGACGCTTGTGTGAGTCTGAACGGTCTATGGGAGGAGGCCCGGCGTGAGGTCTCGTTTCGGACTCCGAGGGAGGGGGTCCGGAGAGGGATCGGAGGCGGATGGCGTTGTTGCCAAGCTACAAGTCTGAGTCCCCGGATGATCTGAATGGACAAGCACATTGATCAGACCCAACCTTCGGATGGCTGATGAAGTATCCCCCGAATCATCGGCTTCGTTCGTCGCCTGAACTGACCCAACACGTGCCTCACTCAGCCGATTCCTCCGCGCTCGCAAATTCCAAGTCGATGGGGCCTACGACCAATTCGTCGCTTCCGAAAATTGGCGCAAGAATGAAAAGGTCAAGGAATTGTACGAGAATTTTGACGTGGACGAATTCGTGGCGAGCCAACTTGTATATTCGCTATGGACTGGTGAGTGAACGAATCCCGATGAAAGCACAATTGAACAAGGGTGAAAGCTGATAGTCTGATCTTCGAATCCGCGGAACGCAATACCATTCTTCCTAATATTCAGGCCGGAGAACAATATCAGGTCAGCCGTTGTCGGTATACAAACTGAGCGATCTGACCAAGGAACGGATCAATGAGTATTCGAAAAAGGCCGACCGATTAGGGCCAAGAATGACCGCTTTGTCCGAGGTGCGTTTCTTTTCCACATTCTGGATCATGTTCGCGAAGGTTGTGATCTTCGAATGTCGTCAGCCAGGCACCCTGGATCGTTCTGACCATTCGGACACTCGCTCGAGCAGATCTTGACCGAGTTCGTCGTGCCGCTCTGTGCGGCCCTCCCTCGGGACCACCTCGAGATCCCCATCGACGCAACAACAACAAGTTAGTGCTTCACCCACTCCACCTTTGACCGTATGAAATCGAACTTAAGAATTTCTCTATTCCCATCTCACCAGTCGTCGACATCTCCAACGTCTCCCTTGCAAAGTTCTGGTCACTGCGCAACCACATGCTCCGCGCCTCGGCTCTACAAACGGCGAATTACCCCGAGATGCTTGGACAGACTTATATCGTTGGGGCACCTGGTTTCTTTTCGACTGTTTGGGGTTGGATCCAGAAAGGGTTCGATCAAGGGACGGTGGAGAAGGTCCTTTATTCGTGTGGTGATTGTCAATCTGCATCCGACGCGCTGACGCGCGTTACGTCCCCAACGTAGATGCACATTCTCTCCGAATCCGAAGTTTTCCCCACCTTATCACGCTACATACTCCCCGAGAACATCCCCAAACTCTACGGCGGTACCCTCGAATTCGAATACAACAACCGACCCGACCTTGATGCCGAGGCGTTGGCTTTGCTGGGTCTGGATAAGAGTGAGGATTTCCCTAGGGGTCCGTTGAGGTTTAGTGGGAAGGAAGGGTTGAGTCTGCTTGGATCGGGGAGGAGGGAGGGGGAGGGGGAGGGTATGCAGGGTAGAGGGAAGGGGAAGGGGGTGCATTTCATGAAGGAGTCGAAAAGGGAGGACGGAGGGACGGTGGAAACAAATGGGGCGGCGCAGCTGAAGGGGTCTGCTCCGCCTGCGCTTGAAGCGGCGAAAGAAGTGCCAGGGGCGCCTATTAAGGACTTGTCTGCGGCTTTGGAGGGCACGACGTTGTAGAGCGGATAGTGTGTAGATTCCCACTTTTTGGGCCCTGGACTTGGAGTCGGATGCAATGAGTTTCATTGGTTGTGGCATCGCTGTTGATTCGTCATGACAACTCTCTAAATAAATGCTTCCTCGAATGCAAGCTATCAAAACGACGAATTACAACTCGACAAGAATAACGACAACATGGAATAACATGAAAACCCCTACATTCTCCACTCGATCATCCGCATCAAGCACTCAACCCCCTGATCCTCCTCCACAAACTCCTCCAATACACGATCGCCGCTTCGAGCCCATCAAACTCCCCACCCCAAGGCGATTCATCTGAGTTGGAGTTCAGCGAATTGGTGAACGACGTTGTGCGACGTCGTAGACGGATCGAATCGATCGTCGGATCCTCAGAGTTGGCGGAGGAGGTACTCGTGAGGGCGCCTAGACGACCCGAGGAGGCTCTGAGGGAGTGGTCCACGAGATACATCGGTAGCGACGAGGTGGACAGAGATCGAGATGGGTTTTCCATCGATGTCTCGATTGAAGAGAGAGCCTTGTTCGGAATGTCCACATGTCGAGGAGCAAAGACGAGTGGCTCGGTCGTACGATGCCAAGCGACCGTGGGGGACTTGGACGAGGATTGTTCGGTATGGGTCTCTTCCTCTTCCTCCTCCTCCGACTCGTCCTCGGCTTCATGCATTTGGAAGATTTTCGAATGCTCCGTACCCAGCTCCTGCTCGGCATACCTCATCAGCGCAACAATTCCATGCGCGTTCCCAAGCTCGGGCGTGCGGTTACGAAGACGAGGCGAGGCGGCCCTCGAAGGCGTCGGCGTCGCTTCAGGAGTCAAAGGTTCAGCAGTAGCAACCATCTCGAGCGTCTCGGCAGCGATGGCCATCGTCTTGCCCGTGACGAGAGAGCCCAACCAGATCTGGCTCTGTATCTCCTCGCGCCTCGCTTCGGCCATTTGCTTCTCCTCCAAAAGCTGCGCGATCGTCGGCATCGTGCTCGCGACACTCGCATGACGGACCGAAGCGTGGCGGATGGACCCACTGGTGCTGCTGCGCTTCTGCGACGAACCCGAGCGACCGGACTTTCGATGACGTCGTTTGACCGAAGATTTGGTCGCCGAGAGACGATCCTCGGGTGGTGGGGAAGGGTAAGCCTCGCGCGAGCGTTGACTGCTGTGAAGGCCGCCATGGGTGCGATGCTCTTCGTAGGTGGAGGGTACGGCTCGGAGATGTCGTCGAGAGTTGAGGTGCAAGCCGGCGCTCTCGGCACCTGGCGTGCGGCAGAGCATATCCTCCTCTTCGTCTTCGCGCGATCGAAGTCGAGCGATCGGGATGGCTCGCGCCGTAGGTGTCGCCGCCCTCCTCGACGCTGCTCGACTTGTACGCTCTCGAGGTGGGACGTTCTCGTCCTCGACGCTCGAATCGGACGTGAACCCGGCCGACTGCCGATCGTCGTCCTCTTGCTCCAGCTCCTCTTGTACGACTCGGTCTTCAGGACGACGTAGCACAATGCGCCTCCCGATCGAAGCGTCCGGGATCGTCGACAGCGCGGCTTCGGTCAAGGCCCAACTGGCGCTGAGCGACGACGAGGCGTGCGCGGGGGCGGCGGCGGAGGCAGAAACGGATGCAGGGGCGCGGCGCATATACTCTGCTCGATCGGGATCGGCGAGGTCGCTCCACTGCGAGCCGTCACTCGCGATCGGTCTCGGTCGATGACGACCAGTCCGAACGAACGAGGACGAGTTGGCGTCGGACGAGGCATGGGTCGAGGACTCGGCTCGATCGTACAGGGTCGAGTTGACGAGCGAGTCGGACGAAAGGCTGAGGAAGCGCCCATTACCGTCGTGGGCTGGGAACAGCGACACGGACAGGTCGCCCCCTTCGCGTGCACCGAGTTCGGACGACGAGGTCGCACTGGCCGAAGTGCTCGCCGATGATCTGGTCGCTGCGGGTGAGAGCGTGCGTTGGTACGGATGGTGGTGGCGGTGATGGTGCGCCGGCGCGGAGAGGAGCGTCCAGTCGTCGCCGGCGACTAGGGGGGCGTGGGGTGTGCTGCCGATGCCCTGAGCGTACCACGATGACGAATTCGCGGCCGAAGCAGAGGCTGATGCACCTCCAAAGAGCAACACCTCGTCGTCCTCGTGCCAGGTCGTATACGGTGCATGCGACGCCGCGTAGGAGGTGACTTCCGCAGCGCCGTGGCCTGTACCTGTCCCCGTGTCGGTGCCACTGGCACCACCGGCGCTAATCGAGGACGTCGCGTGATCCGAGTGGTGGCCCCCACCTCCGAGTGGCGCACGATGAGGCGCGGTCTGGCTAAGAGCCTGTGGGTGGTGGTGCTCCTCATGCGAATCACGTTGCACGCGAGGGCGAGAACGTTGTTGTTGGAACGCCATCCCGATGGGGTGTAGTTCGGGAGGCACGACTGATGCAGACGGAGACAGAGGAGAGTAGCCCACTCCAGAGTCAGGAGATAGGCACCACACCACCAACCAATTGGAAGCGCACGTACGCCCAATGCGCACGGCGGCGCACACTATAATAAGCGAGCCCTCTTTCGCTAAAGTTGAGCTCGATTAGCGTCAGCCCGGCCGAAGGCCCCCATCGATCTCGTGCATCTGGCACTTCGCGGCCCCAAGTGGAGATGGTTCCGTGAAATTTATCAGCTCCGCGATACTCGAAAACTTGGTCATGATACAGGTTGTGCTGTGTTCGCAGGATCGCGCAACATGCAATGTCTCCTCCGCTGGGGTCGCTCGGATAGGGCAGTGGGTGCCGCCTGCGAAGAACCTAGTCTCTTGCAATTGACCGATTACGATAGAGGCAGAATATTACAACAAACGACGATAGACTGATCGCGCGAATTATCCTGAAGAACCCCCGGAGCCGATGACGTGACGAGAACCTTGCCTCGGTCCGATCTCTCACTCGGCGGGAGGGAACTTGCTCGGGTCCAGTCGGAACACCGTTGTTCCCTGTACGCGAGAGAGGACGAGGTCAGAACAGGCCTTTCTTCCGTCTCCTCACTCAGAAATGTAGGACTGCGCCCTGCTTCCTCGTACCTGCTGATGCACCTTGACCACGAACTTGACCCGGACGAGCGCGGTCATGGCGTCGTTCACACGATGGGTCACCACTCCAGTCGTTTTTTGCGCTTCCACCACTGTAAAAGGTGATTGGAAGAGTACGACCAGTTTCAATGCTTCTAAGGTCTTGTGCAGTCCCACCCTGAGGCCTCCTCTCAAGGAGACGACAGGGCGCTCCCGAGCCGAAGAATCTGCAAACTGACTCGACAGCCCATTTGGATATTCCCTCAACGCATGGATGATCTTTTCCGTCTCCCCCCTTAAAGGTTGTTGTTCGCGGTATTTGAACGGCAAGGATTGGATCAAGAGGTCCGCAAAGGCCTGGGATGGGATGGAACGGAAGCGACCACGTGAGCTTTTCGTGCTTCTTCCTCGGGATTGATTGGGCATCGATTTGAATTTGACATCAACTCACATTCATCTCCTCCCTCTGTTTCTTGGTCATCGTCCTCCCTCCGCCGACCTTTGCACCACCTCGTGTAGTCCCCCTCGTCGAAGTCGCTCCTCCCCTCCCTCCTCGACCCGAGATCTTGGCCGGGTTCTGATCAACGAACGAGTGTTGACTCGCGTTGGTGATAAAAGTATCGTCCTGCTGATCATGGGTCGTATGAGGTGAATGAGGCGGAGAGTACGAATGACCAGGGTAGTCGGGATGGGATGGAGGGGATGGGGGTCGCCGCTCCTCGGCTTGCTTGAAACTGTCGAGTGCGGGAGCCTGCATGAAGGGCAAGCAGAGGCGATCAGTCTCTCAGGAATGACTCGAACTCTACAGCCCATGTTCGCCGGGACCGACGACCGACCTCGTTGAAATCGGCGGTATAGGCCGTGATCCTCAGCCCATAAAGATAACTCGCGAACGCGGTGTTGAACCCATCCAAATGGTCGTTGCTCTTGTCCAACTCGCGCAGGTTCCCGGCCAAATCACTGAGACTGTCGGCGAGTTCGGCAAAGACTGGAGCAAGGTGTTGGAGCGGTGGTTCGTGGGTTGAGGGGTCGCGCGAACGGGAATGGGAGAGCGACATGGCGCGTAGGGATGAGGCGCTGAGCCGACGGAGAGGGGTCGTCGCTCGACGCGTCAGGGATGAGGCGCGTGATCTGGAGGGGGGTGGCGGTGAGCTTGACATGGTGAGGTATCGTTCTGAGGGGTTTCCAGGTTCTGATTGGCGAGAGGGAGGAGAGGGCGAGAGATAGGGGATGAGCTTTCAAGTCCGCCCTGTCTCCAAGCTAAAGCCAACTCTTACACGCGTCTACACGCGTCGCCCTCAAGCCCGAGCAGGCCCAAGCGCGTCAGAGCGCGTCCAAAGCTCGACGCGTGACCAAACTCGCCCGCGCCGTCTCGTCGCCTTGGGCCATCGACTGTCGTCTTCGGGCCCTTATCAGTGGCGGTGCTACCCAGTTTTCTGCCAGCAATCAGTCGGATCAGCCCGGGGAGCATCCAATCAAGTGGCGGTGCAGCTGCTGTGCTGAGCAATGGAGTCCGATGAGGACATTGGTATAAAGCATATGTAGGAGAGCTCAAATCACCCGCCCCCTGGACCGGACTCCGGACTGACCGGCGTCGAAAATGAGTCGACGGGCCGGTTTTTGTTGAGCTCCTTTTTTTTCGTATATTCGAGCAGGTGAGCGCCGGTCAAAAATCCTGGCTGGGCGAGTTAAACAGCAAAAGTAGACCGTTATGCAATATCACTTGGAGCGATACTGCGTTGAAGAACACCGGAGCAGCTACTAGGCTCAACCTGTCAGATCGGCGGCCGTGACGCGGCTCCAATTGGTGCTCGCACGCGCCACAGTAGTGCAAGGCGCTTCCACCTTTCTCTTGCAACGACCCAAGCCCCCGCTCAGAGCAGTGGGCCCTCACACGATGTCGTACTACAACAGCAACAGTACCAACTACGGTGGTGGTGGTGGTGGCTCTGACGACCAGGGCCATGAGCCGACACCGTACTACGCGACCGCCGTGCCCGCTCCGGGAGGCGCTCCTCGTCGGACTCCACAGCCTCAGCAGCAGCAGCAACAGCAACAGCACCAACAGCCAGCCTACGTTTCCAGCTACGGCGCCGGCCCGCCAGCCTCCCACGATCCTTTCAATGCTCCTCAACACATGGCATCCTCTGCACCACCTCCCCCACCTCCTCAGCCTTACTATGCCCAGTCGCATCAGCAGACGAACACGAACACTGCGACGTCGGGCGTGCACGACCCTTTTGCCAATCCGCCCTCGTCCGCTGATCCGTACCAGCAACCCAACTGGGCCCAATCGGCTCCAACCCCCTCCAACACCCAACATCCATTGCAACAACAACAACTCCAGCCTCCCACGCAGTATGGCTACCCGCATCAACAGGACATCACCGATTACTCCACCGTCGGCGCTCCGCCGCAGCCCCCACATTTCCTCAACGGCAACTCGTCTATGCCCTCGTTCCAATCTTACAACAGCGGAGCGCACCATCCGCGTCCGATGCAAGACCAAGACGAGGATGAACCGGAGCAACCTCTACTGTCGCCGACGACCGCGAGTGGTCGCAACAACCGTCACCCTCGCTGGACCTCGTCGGGCTCCGCGAACGGCCCGCACGAAGGCGGTTACGATCCTTCGGCGCAGTACACCAACCAACCCCGCGTCGGCGGCTTTGATCCGGCGATGATTGCGGGCGGCTATGGTGGTCAAACCGGTGGTTTCGTTGGAGATGACGACGATCAGCAAAGCGTCGTTAGGTACGGTAGGATCCCTCAGAGGCAACCGAGGAGGTACAAGACCGTCAAACGTGAGTGCGTTCGAGCTTATCCCAGACAGAAGAGGAGCTGCTTGATCTCATTCATCCTTCTCATCCTTTGGATGTAATCAGGTGTGCCACTCTTCCATGGCAACCTCGTCCTCGACTGCCAAGTCCCCCCCAAATTGCTCGAACGTTGCCCGCGCAAGGACGAGCGAGAATTCACCCACATGCGCTACACTGCCGCGACGTGCGACCCCGACGACTTCCTCGACGAACGCTACGCCCTCCGTCAAATCCTCTACGACAGCCCTCGTCGTACCGAGTTGTTCGTCGTCATGACCATGTACAATGAGGATGAGAATCTGTTCTGTCGGACCATGTCGGCGGTGATGACCAACATTGCCAATCTTTGCCAAAGAGATCGATCAAAGACGTGGGGTCCGGATGGGTGGAAGAAGGTCGTCGTGTGCGTCGTCTCGGATGGTCGGTCCAAGATCAACTCGAGGACGTTGAGTGTCTTGGCTGCGATGGGAGTGTACCAGGACGGTGTGGCCAAGAACGTTGTTGCTGGGAAACCTGTGACGGCTCATATCTACGAGGTGAGCATCCAGCGGGTTATGAGGGAAGTGGATGATGCTGACGTCTGATCTCGTGCATGAGTTTAGTACACGACACAAAGTAAGTGCTCGCTCGACATGATACCCACAGGGATGCAACTGACAACATCAGTGTCATCCTGCAGTCTCGGTCGAAGCGAGCAACGGCAACATCTCGTTCAAGGCAGCCGAGCGAGGCGTCGTGCCCGTCCAGATCCTCTTCTGCTTGAAAGAGAAAAAGTGAGTTGCCTCGCTTCGAAGCGGACTCAGATACCTGCGGCAGAGCTCACCCAGTTGATTCACCGAAATGAATGTCCGCAGTGCCAAGAAGATCAACTCGCATCGATGGTTTTTCAACGCCTTTGGACCTATCCTCCAACCCAACGTCTGCATCCTTCTTGATGTCGGTACCAAACCCGGTGCCGTCTCACTCTACAAGCTGTGGAAAACATTCGACCTCAACTCCAATGTCGGTGGAGCGTGTGGTGAGATCGTTGCTTCCAAGGGCCATGTGATGAAGAATCTGTTGAACCCGCTCGTAGCGGCTCAGAATTTCGAATACAAGATGTCCAACATTTTGGACAAGTCGTTGGAGTCGGTGTTTGGGTACATTACGGTGTTGCGTGGGTTTGGTCTCGTTCCCTTCTGTTTTGGTCTGCACGGGACTGATCCTGGTGCTCCTGTGCCGAATTAGCGGGTGCTTTCTCGGCCTATCGCTACATTGCGTTGCAAAACGACCCCAAGACGGGCGAAGGACCGCTGAAGGAATACTTCAAGGGCGAGACGCTGCACCACGACCCCGATGCGGACCTGTGGACCAAAAACATGTACCTCGCCGAAGATCGAATCTTGTGCTGGGAACTCGTTGCCAAGCGGAACTCGTCCTGGGTCCTCAGCTACCAACGCTCCGCCTTCGCGACGACCGATGTCCCCGATCGTTTGGCGGATCTGATCTCGCAACGTCGTCGATGGCTCAACGGTTCCTTCTTCGCCTCGTTACACTCGTCCGTGCATTTCGGCTACATCTACCGCTCGGACCATACGTTCTGGCGCAAGATGTGGCTCCACGTCGAGTTGATCTACCAATCCTTCAACATGTTCTTCACCTGGTTCGGTCTCGCGAACTACTACATCATCTTTGTGATCCTCACCGACTCCCTGGCGGACCCGACGTTCGGTATGACGGGTATACATTACTTCAACCAAGTCGTCAAGTACTATTACATCGCCTTGATCGTCTGTTGCTTCTTGTTGGCCTTGGGCAATCGACCTGCCGGTGCCGTGGCTTGGTACACGACGATCGCTGTCTCGTTCGCGTTGATCACAGTCTACATGCTCGTCGCTGCGATCCTCATCACCATCAAGGGGGTCACGAACGCCAAAGACGAGATCACCTCTTCGGGAGGGGTCTTTACTCTAAGCGACATCTTCACCAACGCCATCTTCCGCAACATCGTCATCTCCCTCCTCGCGACCTATGGACTCTGGCTGCTCGCTTCGCTCATCTTCCTCGACCCGGCGCATATGTTCACCTCGTTGGTGCAGTACATGCTTCTCGCTCCTTCGTATATCAACATCCTCAACGTTTACGCGTTCTGCAACGTCCAAGACGTGACCTGGGGTACTCGACCCGAAGAAAAAGTCTCTACCGACTTGGGTACAGCCGCAGCCAAAGACGGAGCCGTGGACGTCGCCCTGCCTTCTGACGAAAAGGACATCAACGCAGCCTACGAAGACGCGTGCCACGTCCTCGCGACGAAATTACCTAAAGAAGTGAAAAAAGTGAACGAAGAGGAGAGGATGTCGGATGCTTACCGCAACCTCCGAACGAACGTCGTCTTGGCTTGGTCCTTGACGAATGGCGCTTTGGTCGCGGCGATCACGTCGACGAGCGCGAGTAGTACTATCGGTGGGGCGGGGAGGGTCAATATTTATATGGCGTTCGTGCTGTATTCCGTGGCGGGGTTGGCAGCGATCAAGTTCGTCGGATGTACGATATACTCGATCCTTTGGACGTTCCAACAGTGGTAGCTCGGCCCCCTCGACCCGCTGACCTTTTTTCACGACTCTTGAATGCCTGTCTCATCTCGCCCCTGTCTGTTTGAGTAGATTGCCCTAACTTTATCACCCCTCGGCCTCGTAACGTTGCGCAATGAATCTGAATCGATTTGCAGCGCCACCATATCTATTCCATTCCATGACAAGCTACACGACGACCTCAATTCCCTCAACCCTTAAAGTTATTCTTGGCCTCCCTCAACCACTGCATGCATGCCACCTCGTCCTGACTGCACGCCTTATCCTTGACGGCCTGCGAACCCAGCCTCATAAAGACATTGTGCTTCTTCTCGTCGCCGAGGGTGAACTTACCCGTGGTGACGTTATTCTTGTTCGCGAAGTCGACGAGGGACTTGATGGCGGGGTTCTCGGGGTCGACGTGAGAGGAGAAGGCGACGCTGTACAAGGGAAAGGACGAGAAGGGGATCGGAGGATCGGTCAGATGTGAGGACCGCCTTCGATCGTCAGTGCTGAAAAAAATGCTGACTTGGACTTGGTGTACTCGTGGCCGACATAAGTCTTGGTATCGTCCGGCAATCGCGCCAAACGCTTGTTCAACGCCTCATGCATCTCCTGCGCCGTACCCTCGAAGAATCGGCCACAACCCGAAACAAAGAGCGTGTCACTGTCAGAGTAGACGGAACGACATATCAGCTCGAGCAATGCGCCCGTTGGAACGCTGATCGATCGATCGGCCGTGCGCAGGACTGACCCGGTGAAGACGGCCCTCTCGTCGGACTTGGTGTCCTCGACGTAGTAGCAGATGTGGTCTTGAGTGTGGCAAGGGGTGTGAATTGCGGTGACTTTGAGCGTGCCGATTTCGAACGTCTCTTGGTGCTTCAACTGATCAGAAAGGTTGGGAAACAAGAAATGGGGCTCAGCTAAATTTTCTTCCCTGCTGCATCACTCGGTGGAGTCAAAGTATCTCGCGCCGCCGAATACTGAAAGAAGAGTAGAATCTTTATTTTACAAGCTTGTTGACGCCAGGGGACTTGTCACTCCCACCCGTGACCGTGACGCCGGGATGAGCCTTGATGAATTCGTCGTTACCCCCTGTCGGATCCTCACCCGACCGTCAGCCCACAAAATCGCACACCCTTACCGACACCCACCTCCTACACCCCTCACGCGTGTCACCGACCCCAACTTGAGCTCTCCAAATCGAAACGCACCACTGTGATCGGCATGGTGATGGGTCGTTAACAACCATTGACCGACTTGAAGCCCTTCTTTCTCGGCTGCGTCGTGGAGCTTGGCGACGTCGTAAGGGTCTACGACGGCGGCGGAGTTGGAGGTACCGTCTGAGAGCAGGTACACTGTTGCAAGCGAGGGAGAGAGAGAGGACCGTCAGCGGGGATCGTACGAAGGATCGCGGGAGGGGCAGTTGCGGTGTAGAGACCCATGGTCGGTCCGGTAAGTAGCGTACTGTAGTTGTCACTCCTGCAGGGGACCGGGACGATCTTCATCTTGGAGAGTGTTCTGTTGTGCGGGTTCAGGAGCGAGTGCAGACCGAGAACGCGGTGCGGCCGGATGCATGTGTATGTGCATGTGCATGTGCATGTGCATGTGCATGTGCATGTGCATGTGCATGTGGGGAAGCGAGCGATGATGTCAGCACAGCAGCCGCACGGCGAGCGCGGGGCGTACCGCGCAAGACAACGTACGGTGAGGTAGAAAAACCACGTAGAGCCGGTGAGAGGGGATGTGTGGTCGTGAGCAGCAGTCGACGTGTGGCGCTGATCAGCATAAAGAGAGGTCTAGTGGGCAAGGAGGGCGAGAGGGCTCGAGAGGGGCACCAGATCGGCCATCGACCTCGGCCAATCGGCGAGAGCGCATAGCCGAAATCGTCCGAGTATGACTGCCACTCGCGCAGCGAGGCAAGATTCTTGATGGTGAGGAAAGCTCATTCGCAAGGTCTACTACAACGGATCCCAATTCAGTCCCTAGGCTAAAGATACACCCTAACGCCCGTCCTCTCCGCGACCTTGATCGCATCTGCAACGACACCCATCGCCGTCACATCCGCTCCCGCACCGGCACCTTGGACGATCAAAGGACTGTTGGAATAACGGTGTGAGTGGAACGCGAGGATGTTGTCGGCGCCCGAGAGACAGGAGGCGAAAGGGTGTGCGGCGGCGTATCTGACGAAGAAGGTTTTTCGATGAGCGCTCTTTTCGCATGTGGAAAGGATCACGACCAGCCCCAGCTGACAGGTACTCACTTTTCCAGTCCGCACTTGGCAATCCCGGCCATACGATCAATCACCCCGACATACCGCAACACCTTGCCCTCCTTCTCCGCTTCCGCCCTCAACGTATCGAATTCCTCATCATGTTCGGGCAACTTCTCGACAAAGTCCGTCCCCGAAGCAAGACCTTCAAGCGCTTTAGGAACGAGGGATTGCGTAGGTAGGGAAGCATATCCTTCGGGGAACGAAGGGAGCGCAGGGAGGGAAGAAGGGTTGGCCGAGATCAGGCGCGAGAGGATCGTCAACTTGCGAGCAACGTCCGAGCCCGAAAGATCATCGGCCGGGTGGGGTTCCTGTCGACACATCGTATGCAGGCAAGGATCAGTACCAGACGACTGCATCAACCTGAGAGGAACCGGTCGACTCACCGTATACCCATTCGCTTTGGCGATTTTGACCACTTCGGAAAACTTGGGTCCTCCCTTGACACCGGGCTTGGAGAACTCGTTAAAGATGTACGAGAACGTACCCGAAAGAACCCCCTCGACCTTGGTGACTTCGTCCCCAGTCTTGAGCAAATCCCTCAACGTCGAGATGATGGGGAGACCCGCACCGACCGTCGCTTCGAGGTAGACCAACCCCGCACCGGGAGCGTTCTGCGCTTCGAGAACCTGTTGCCACAACTCGTTCGAGGACGAGAACCCCTTCTTGTTCGGGGTGACGACCGAAAGACCGGACGAGATGGCCAAAGGGTACAACTGCGTGACGGAGAGGTCCGAGGTGCAGTCGATGAGGATCGTCGAGGTCTTGGAGTGTTTGGCCGCGTGAGCGAGGTCCTTGACGACTTGTTCTGGGTTCGCGGACGAGTAGGACGCTCCGGGGTGGGAGGACGACGACGGAAGGGCAGCCGAGGAAGCGGGCAAGAGCGCAAGGAGGTCCTCGGCGGGGAGGGTCGACGAGGAGGGCTCGATCGAGACGGTGTGCTTCGAGTTGGAGAGCGACACGATGCGGAACAGGGGCGACAGTGCGGGCGAGCTCAGTTGGTGCACGACTTGCTTCCCGACGAGGCCGACTCCGATCAATGCAACGTGGCAGGGCATGCTCTGATCTTGTGAGGAGATGAGTTGGGTGGGGTCTATGCAGGAGGAGACAAGGGTCAGCACCACGAAGTTGGGTAGTGAACGATGACGTGGTAAGCTAGCAGCAAAGACATCATCTCGTGCATGCTCGAGGCTACGAGACCGCCTCTTCTGGGAGGAGCGAGCCTACTTACGGAAGAGATAGGTGTGAGGCTGCGAACGAGATACGCAAGGATGCGGGACGCGCTAGAAAGTGGGGGCTCTCTCTTGCGAACAGGACCATTGACTCGAAGAAACGATAGCGTTGAGCTCGGACCCATAGGCCGACACTCATCCCTAAACTCCGGCCATCCTTAATTAGGTTGGTCGGTGTCAGCGCTGCATGATGAAACCAGAGAAAGATTCTCCTGTTAAATCTTGGTCGGGCGAATACGCACCTCTACTCGTTTCGCGCTCTTTCGAAAAAAGACATCGAGCATGCTCCCTCTTCACTGACCGCTGTTTGTAGATCGACTAACCGAACTCGAATTTCCTCAAGATTGCACAACTACAAACTATCGATCACCTCCCCAGCCCAAGCTCTCAATACCCAGCATTATAACCCCCCTGATTCGGAGGCGGTGCGAACCCACCATCAAAACCTCCGGGATGACCTTGGTGCTGCTGATGCTGATACCCTTGACCATGGCCTTGATGCTGTTGATGCTGTTGATGTTGTCTTTCATGGTGTTGACTCGCTGGAAACCCACCATGAGGAGGAGGGGGTTGGAAGCCACCGTCGAAGCCGCCGGGACCACCGGGGGCGGGAGTAGGAGGGGGTCCACCGAATTGCTCCTGGTTCTGGTAACCCCCTTGCGGGTATCTACCCTGCTGGTAACCGCCTTGCTGGTACGAGTTATCTTGGTAGTCATGTTGCATCGGAGGAGGGGGGGGAGGCTGTTGGTATTCCCCACCTTGGTTGTAGGACGAGTTGTTGTTGTAGTCTAGAGGAGGGGCTGTGAGATCGACTTCGTTCGTAAACAGCCCAAAAGAGCTTGTATGTGGGGCACTTAGTACTACCAAGTCCACTTACGTTGTTGGTATCCGCTAGCATTGAGATCAGGACCCGCGCCACCGTCGTTGATGTCGCGATAGCCCATATAGTGCTGCGCACTGTTGTAGGCCCCACCAACTTGATGCCCATAGTTGCTGACCTGGTGACCCAGGCTGAAAGCCTGAGCAGCACCAGGTACATGGGCCGTCGCGAACGCCTGCACCTTCTCAGGCGACAGGATCGAGTTGTACTCGCCCCCACACCCATGCCCAATCTGATCCTTCTCGTGCCCCTTCCTCTTGTTCTTGCCGTCCCGAACGGACTGCTTCGTCAACGCGTGGAGGATATAGTTCTTGTCGGGAGTGTTGTCAATCCAATTCTTCAAGCACGCGCCCATCTCACGTTGGATCGACGACGAGTCGTCGCAAAAGTAGGGGTGATGGAACGTCTTGAGGATCTCGTTCGCGACGGCATTGGGGTCGACCTCACTATGATCCCAAGCGTTGACGACGAGCTTGACGGCATGCTCGACGATGATCGTCGCCAACAGACCGGCGGGCTCGTTGAGGATGAGAATGAAGTGATCCTTGGACAAGAACGAGTGCGTCGGGTCCGAAGCTTGGGGGTCCGAGAAGACGGCGTACTGATCCGAGTTCTTGATAACCTCGGCCGAACCTTGCTGCAAGACGGCCGTCGCCTGGGACATAATGGGCTTCAACAGGGGTTCCAACGTGGTGAAGACGAGGCGGTTGACCGAATCGGTCATTTTCTCGATCAAGCTCGACAGGCCGGGGATCTTGGAGATGCCAACCTCGATGCCCTTGACGACGTTGTCGCGGAACGTCAACAACTGCCACAAGGTCGCGTGCAGCTCTTGGGGACTCATTGCCGAAGCGTCCAAAGTGCCGTTGGCGGCCCTCGAGCGAATGCCTTCTACGTTGTTCATCTCTCGCGACAAGTCGTGGCCGGTCGATCCAGGCAATTGAACAAAGAGGTCCCGTAGGGTGTCGGTGGGGCCATCGCGAGTCTGACGAGCCTTGTCCATGGCCTTGTTGAGGTCCGAAACCGAAGCCTCCGAGATGTGATCCGTTGCCTCGCCGAGCAGCGAGTGGATGAAATCGGATCCGCCGAAAGTACCGGTGACGAGGGGAGGACACACACCGGCGGGTGATTGAACGGTGACGCGGTCGCCGACATGACAAAAGACATCGCGGTAGCCGAGGCGCCTCAAGGAGAGTTCGCACCAGTTCGAGTGGGCTGTGAAGTCTTCGAGGGTGTGCAGCAACGAGCCGAGGAGACGGAAGGCTTCGTACGTCTCGGCATCACCTCTGCCTCCGTGTCGCGCTCGACGGCCGAGCTCGATGCATTGGTGGAGGCGCTCGCGCACGAGACGGGAGGAGGTGTCCCATCCGCCGGACTCGTTGGCGATGTAATTCTTCATACCCGTACGAGGATCGATCTCGAGCTCGCGAGGGTCGACGGGAGGACGGAGGCGGGGGTCGAATCTGCGCGCATCGCCTCCGGGTTGATCGGCGGCATAGCCTGGGGTGAAGGTTCAGGTCAGCGATTTTGTCTGGTGGGAGAGCTCTAAAGCTTGGCTAACCCTTGGGATTGTCGATGTGTTCAGTGGTGGAGTAGACACCCAGCCTGTCGTCGGTGACCTCGAATTCGCCGGTTGCGTAACCATGGGCCAAGAATCCGAGAGCCATGACCAAGTTCAAAACTGAGCGATGGGAGCGTAGTACGGTGTCAATGTGGAGGTTCTCGTTCCCTCTACGCGGACCGTATCAGCTAAACTCAACTGGTCTGCTTGGGCAATTTGGAAAGACCGGCGATATCCATAGCCTGGGAATAGTCGCGCAGCCAGTTGCCAAAGTAGATGCGCTTGATGTCGAGCCCGGAGAACTTTGACCCCCTGCCGAGGAAGCCGCCGGACTGCTTGACGATGCGCGCGAGGATGTCCTCGATGTCACCATGGCTGCCGTGCAGGAGAGGGTGGGATAGATTAAGCCAGAGTCACGATGGTATTCCAGAAGGGTGCGAGACTGACCGGAACGCTTTGCCTTCGAGATAGGAGAAGGACGGGATGTTGCCGGCTCTGTCATGACGGGATCGATCACGGGGTTAGCACGACTGCGAGGGACAGTCCTCAAGATTGATAGCAACGCACCCGAAAGCTGTGAAAGAGGGCCACAAAAGAAAGGCAGGTCAGAATTCACTGGACGTGCGACCCATGACTCGGTGAGGTGAGCCCGGGTGCAAGGTCGCCGCACGTCATCGGGGCAGGCCGGGCAGTTCCGGGCGCTGAGGGTGTGGGTGTCTTGGCGCTCGCTGTAGGCAGAACGTGCGATTGTCGAGACCACTCACCATGGACCTGGGGAGCAAAGCAGATCAAAGCTGTTGAGAGAGCGGTCGAATGGTCAGCTCGAGCTGCGCGCCACGACACGCAGGCAACAGCCCGACCAACCGACGGCGACAGCGAGCACCAGCGGCACGGACACCACGCTGTGGCTGCGGGAGCTCATCGTGGGTGGTGTGGTTCGAGTAGGGTCAAGTTGGGGTCACTGAACGCTATGTTAGGGTATGCTAGCAATGATGGTGGTGGCGCTGTTGGGTGGCAGGAGCAAGAAAAGCATGTCGAGGCAACGCCGCCCCCAGTTTGCGCACCGTAGTCACTGATTAGCCCGGATTATTCTGATTGGCGAGAGCGTCTCGGCTCTAATCGCGTGAATCATCGCTCGTCCACCACCGTGCACAGCCACAATCATGTGACAGTGGCTCCCTGACGCCATCTCGGAGTGACTGTCAACAAGCTTCTGCACAGCCTTACTCTCGCGTTCTCTGTAGCTTTCTTCTTTCTCCGGTTCCTGTTTGTCACGACATCTCACTCTCAAGCTGAATGAGTTTTCTCACCCGGTGCCGCCCGCCGCCCTGACTGGCCCCGATGGCGAGCCCGGCCCCTGTTGCGCCGAGTGCCCCGCGACCAGAGGAGCCAGTTCTCACTTCAAGCTCGGGGCACAAATTCTGATTACAACAAAGTTCCCCCTATATCTCCTTGCTGATAAACGCACGCTCACTCCCTCGCCACCCCCTCCTCAGCGCCCTTCGACCCAGTCTGAGCCAACATCTTGGTCCAATCATACGCTTCATACCCCTTCCTGAACGCTCTGACTCGTTCGTCATTCTTCCTCGTATCGACGCGGCGGGGTTTCCTCCATCTTCGAGCTTCGAGTCCGAGCAGGTTGCCGATGATTTCGTGGGCAAAGTATCTGGTGGAGAGTATGGGGGAATGATCAGCTTCGGCACGCCCCGCACGCCCGCGGAAAGCTCGCTTCGACTGACTTTTTGAACTCCTCCCCCTTCTCACCGCCCGTATAATCCCTCAACTCGTCCCCATCCTTATCTCTTTCTGTTGCATCATCAACCCCCTCAATCACATGCCCGTACCCCGTTTCACCCTTGTAGTCGAATTGGACCATGAAGTAAGGCAAGTTGGGCACCAGAGCTCGACGGAAAGGGCGGGAGGGGTTGAAGGTGACGAGTTTTTGGTTTTGGGACCATTCAGATTCGGAGCTAAAGATCGCTTCCTGTGGGGCGAGGGCGCGAGAGGGAAGAGCTCGTCAGGAGCCGAATTGAGAAAATAAAAAAGGTACGACCAGAGAAGTAGGAAAAGACCTCGGTGACGAACCCTGAAGTAAACGGGCAGCTGATCGAACAGATCGAAAGGGACCGGCAACGCCTCGATGGCGCAGTGCTTTTGGTGTTTGAGCGAGATGATCGTCTCGAAAAAGACGACGCCTCGATCCGACGCGGCAAAATACTGCATCAAGGTCTTCATGAAATTCTGGCAGAGCGAGCAAGCGCAGTCGG
The DNA here is from genome assembly GCA_022506055.1 of Microbotryum violaceum. NCBI lineage: Eukaryota > Fungi > Basidiomycota > Microbotryomycetes > Microbotryales > Microbotryaceae > Microbotryum > Microbotryum violaceum. The sequence goes on along the minus strand of JAKMXP010000008.1, from coordinate 1,136,440 downwards.
CGATCAGCGCTGGAGAGCAAACACTATGCAGGAACCCGATGAACTCACTTTGATCTCGTCCCACGTCTCTTCGTCCGCATCGAGCGAAGTAAAGTGATGTTGGATGGGTACGATTCGGCAATGGCCCGGGACGAGTTCCTCGTTGTCGAGCAAGCCGAGGTAGGCCCGTGTCCCCAGAGCTACGACGGCCGATCGAGGTGGTCCACCCGAGTCGGAGAAGCACATAGTGCAGCTGCAGGAAAAAGACAGAGCCATCAGCAAAAGGCATTTGGAGCCCCAACTTGAACCGCTCGGGCTCACCTGTCGAGCGCCTTCTTGGTTTTGGCATAGTCCTGAATCGCAAACGCCTTCTTGATCGTGTCGCTCTTCATCTTCTTCCTCGCCAGACTGTCAGCATGCTCATCCATATAATCGAGATCGTTCGTGAACCGTCGATCGGTTGCGATGCGGGAAGCGAACTCGTTGTCGAGGCGTTTCTGATCGGCCGCGCCACCGCTGAAACGCTCCTGTCGCACCAGCTCGGCCAACGAGACGTCGTCCTCGGCGGATTGGCGCAGCACCTCGCCCGTCTTGGGATCGTGCGATTGAAAGCCCTATAAAGACGTCACGACTCGGGCTGCTTCAGTATCTGTGGCATATAAACTAGCACCCAAAGAGGTCTCACTTTTTCCTTCTGCTTGCGTCCATTCGCCTTCCTCTCCAATTCGGGTTGATCGCCCGTTCCAATATCGTACAGGTTCCCCTGCGCATCGAGCGTCGGCACCATCTCGACCTTGTCACCAACCTGCTCGACATGACCCATCGGACCCTGTGCCTCGCGTGCTCGAATACTCTCCCTCTCGTACTCGATCTCCAATTCGGTCGCATCGTCCGCACCCATCAGGCGCGCTTTGATGACGCGCGCTTGTAGCTTGTTGAGCTCGGTCTGGCTCAGCACGGGCGAAGGGTCGATCGTGGTCGTGGTCGGGTCGGGGACGAGTACGATGCTCTGCGAGAGGTGCGAAGACGTTCGTGCGGTGTTGGCGAGCATGGGCCGCGGTGCGAGCACACTGGGCACTGGCGTCGACGGTCGGGACCCTTCCTTGCTCGACGCCGCGGAAGAGGCAGCCGTGGGTGGCGCCTCGCCCGGTCGCCTGAACGAGCCCCTGGAACCAGGGCGGGATGCGCCAATCGACTCTGATCCCGAGTCGGTATAAATGAAGCGTCTGTTGGTGTGGGAAGAAGACGGCTCGGCGGTTGGAGTCGACGGTCCAGACCCCCCAGCTCCGTAATTCGACCTCCTGCCTCGCCTTCGATCCTCTCGCTCGTCGAGAATCCTCCGCTCCTCTATCGCATCACCAAAGGCGTCAAGGTTGCCATAGCGATCGAGGGCGACCTCTTCAACGTCTTTGCCCTCTTCCTGGGCAATTTCGAACGTGCGCTTGAGCTTGGACATGCGCCATGCCGAGCCTGACGAGCCCGGAGCGGGAGACTGGGAAGTGGCACCCCTACCTGTCGACTGCAGCGTCGGCACGGCCGAGGGAGGGTCGGGTATCCCTTGCCAATGCGCCTTGTTGAGTTCTCGGGAAGACTGGCCCATCATCATCTGTGTGGAGAGAATACTAGAATCAGCTTCCGTTCGATCGTGCGGACGCCGCTCTCGATCGCCACTGACCGAGGGGTCGACCCTCTCCTTGGCCGGGTCCTTGCGCTTCCTCTCTGTGCCCATCATCCCAAACAGATCCATACCGATCCCGCGCGCGTTCTTGCTCATCAAATCGCCAAACCTGTCTCCTCCATTGTTACGTCCCCCGACGTCTCCCTCGCCGTAGCCGTCCGTCATGTCCTGTGCGTCGATCGACGAGCGCAGTCCTTCTGTGACGGATCCAATCTGGCCGACTTGGAACTCGGATACGGTATCGATGGGAGGTCCTTTCGCTGAAGGTGCATGAATCGTCAACAGTGATGATGCAGCCCCTGCAGCGTGGTTCGACGAAGGCGCTTCGACCCATTCGTCCTCCTCGTCTGGCTGTTCGTGCGCTCGTTCTGTCGCCGTGCTGGTCTCCTTGGTGTGCTTGGACGACGAAGAGGGCCGGTGTTTGGTTGATAAAGTCGTCTCTGGCGCGCGATGTCGCTTGGCATGGCGTTCCGCACCGGCATCGACGTCATGACCGGGCTCTTCCTGCTTGCTGCTGTGGCTGCTACGATGCGCCGAATGGTGGGAGGGGTGACCGTGCGATGAAGGGCGAGCGTCATCTTTGCGGGAGCTGTGTCGCTTGGACGAGCTCGAGGAGCCGGTGTGGTCACGCATCGCTGCTCAAACGAAAGCTCAGAGTCGGCGCACGAAGCCAACCCGGCTCGTGACCGCGCAAGTATCTCGCTGTACCCCACATCTATAAGCATTTGTACCGGGCTGGCATTCGATCGGCGGCACTAGGCTTCCAAACACTCCTTCTTCAATTCAGACGCATAAAAAACTTTCATTGAAGATTGGCCAGCGCGGAATTCCTCACTGCCAACCCCTTTCGGTCTTGCTTCTGACTAGTTCGGCGCCTGAAATAGTGAAGGGTCGGAACTCGCCATCTTCAAAACGCTTGAAGGATCTCCGGCCCCCCGGCCCGGGGATGTGGGATCTAGAGAGCCTTGTGGCAGTTTATGAGACAGCGATTGGATTGTACATGTTCGACTCAGTGCGCGGATCGGATAAGCCAGCACTCAGTGGCAGTGCAGCGACTCAGTCGGCTCCGTACGCCCGGCCGCGCCGGACATGCTGAGAACTCACGGCTTCTGGCAGTCCTGAGTCGTTACGAGACGGGACAACGCAGCTGCCGAAACATGCCGTTTACCTGTGACCAGTGAAAATGAAATGAACTCTGTTGTCGTATGATCCCAGATCCTACGAAGCAGATCCTACGAAGCAGATCCTACGAAGCAGATCCTACGAAGTAAGTATCACTACAGAAAACTCCGGCCCCGACTGGCTGTCATTGACGCCTGTCATCGCCGCACTGATCATCCCCTCCCCCCCTCTCCTTCCTTCCTCCCCACGCTCGCTTCGCCCTATAACCCCCATGAAGTTTAGTCCGAGTACCTAAGCAGAAAACACCAACTCCATTCGACTTAGACTGTCCTTGGTGACGTACCATCCCAAAGTTTGCGGTCCACGTAAGCTTGAAAAATATTAGGAGCTCTCCCCCGCGTCCAGGTCCAAGGGCAACTGCTGACTGGTGTCTCCGCAGATTCTTTTACAGATGCCCAACCTTTACACGATAGACCACGCCCAAAGGCAACAAGTACATATCACTCCACTTGCTCCGTTGACTGTCCGTTCTTTCTTGAGGAGGCGACTCACCAGATGTCACAGGTGACCATTTGACAGTCAGGCATGAGGTGGACCTCACACTCGTAGCGGCGACATTTTTCGTTCCTGGCAAAACAAGAGTACAGCTACGAGTCAATCGCTAGAGCCTCAGAAGGAGAAACAATATTTTTAGCTTCCCTTTGGGATAACAACGTACCCAGACCATACAATTCATAAAGTTGCAAGGCAACGCCAGCGTCCTTGCCTTGCCGGAAGGAATCGCTGCAGCCCTCGCGAGTCGCCCGAAGAAGACGACGACGCCGAGGAAGGTGAGTGATTTGATCATGTGGCTCAGACGATGCTGATGGGGGTAAACAACACAAGAGGTAGAGCAGTGGCAATGGCGAAGAAGAAAGTTAAAGGGCGTGGTCCTGCTCGGGATGGATGGTGATGGCGGTTGAAGTTGGGTCCCCCATCGCTATCGGGACTCGGAGAAAACTCAACAGTCTACCGACCGTTTGCAGGGCAGGCTGATTTCAGGAGTAGGACGTGAGAATCAAGCTACTCGGCTAGTTCTCACACATCCGAGGAAATTCGAAGCTGGATTGAGTTTTGTTTTCACAATCCACCTGCTCGACTTGCAGCTCAGCCACCTCACTGCTCACTCCCTTCTGTTATGACAGACGTTCAAAGACTGCAGCCCGTGATGGTAGTGCCGGGATAGCCAATGGACTTCACGGAAGTATATAAGCACAACACGAGGCCAGCCGAAAAATGCCGAAGCATAGGAGACACCCAGCCCCACCTTTATTCTTATCAGATCTCACAGGTTGATCGCCTTGCTAGCGGCGGCGGTGCACAAATACTACCCAGTGCGTGTGATACAGATATAGCCCCTACCAAGCAATCTTCGTCATTTTCATAACCAATCATCTAAGCCGAACAAAGATTGACGATCCAAGGTGAGGTGGGGGATGAGTAGGTGATTCCCCGAAGCGCTTAGCGCTCACCCGTCCTACATCCCGAGCGGCAAGCTGCCAAATCTCGACAACTGGCCGCACCTCCTAAGTAAGCAAGGACTCACTGGTCGCTCTCAGCCTAGCCGCGGGGAGAACGGAACCACGCCTACCGCGGATATTGCCACTTGTTGTGAGGTGAGATAAAAAAATACCCATCAGATCATCACCTTGAGGATGCCGGTCGATCAGACAGGGTGAGGGTTGGTCTCGCGGCCAATTCCGAGCGGCCGGCAGTATCATTTAGCACATGACCGTCCGCTTTCATCTCGCTGTTCTGCAGAAAGATACCGAGCCCTCAATTTCCTTAGAGGACAGATACTTGCCAGCCGAATTCGTTGGGGCACACTGGTTAGTGGTGTTCTCAGACGACCTGACTGGCCTGCTGAGGGCACCATCTTGGCGGACAACTGCTTCTGCGGAGATGGACCGAGGGGAAGCTCAGACCGCTCGGACGTCTCTCAGAAGTTTGCGCAAGTCTGCCGTGCGGAGGCCCCACAAAGAGCTGATCTGAGCTACCCGCCAAGGAATGAAATATCAGCACTGGCTTTAGTTTCTCAACATCCGAGCATCAGGCATGATGACACGTCGTCAGCCATCGTTCGCCGGTCGTCGTCATCGCCGCTCGCACCGCTTTCTCATTTCTCGGCGACGATCGTGCCTGGGGACTGGGTGCCAAGCGCGGCGATCGACGTTGACACGACGCGCATAGGCTTCGAGGGCCTTGAGTCTTGACCGTTCTCATCCTGTACCACTAGGAGTAGACAAGCGACTCGGATGGTTCGTTTCCCATGTGTCCAGTAAGAGCTTACTGCGGAGCCCATATTGATCCCCACCTTGGTCCTCCGTGTAGGACTTCCTGACGCAATTTGTCGCCAGCCCGAACGAGGCCGCATCGCCGCGAGTAGTTCGCATCTCGTCCGCAACGCAGGCTCCCTTTGAGGATCCAAGAGCACATCACACCCACACTCACCGACATCGACGGGATAGTGATCTTTCGGACAATCAAGCTTCATCCATCGCCGAGTCGACGAGCTCGTCGTCGTCGTCGTGGAAGGACAGCGCCCAAGGCAGCACTTCGACTTTAGTCCGCGGTGACTCTAGCGTTCTACCACCCGTCGACGGCCCCACCGGCTCGACGAACCCTGAGACCTCCACAGCCAACCCATCGCTTTCGGGTCTCGATGCAGACAGGATTAGTCTGAGCGGTCGATCGAATCAATCTTCTCTACGACGAGACTCGAAGAAGAGCGATGTTTCATCCTTGTACAGCTTCACGAGCTCGGTCGATTGGCAAGCGCAGGAAGAGAAGACGGCCGAGAAATTTGCTCACCTCCGACACGACTTTGTCACCGAGGAACCAGAGGAGGTGCCCGAGATCGAGCCTATCATCGAGCCGCCGTCCTTGAAGAAGGGGGATGTGAGGACTTTATCAAGGAAAGTGGTCGCAACTGTGGCGCTATGGCAGGATGGGACGCTTAGCTCGTCGAAAGGGAAAGGAAGCGCGAACAAAACGGATCACGGGGCGGTCGAGCAATGGGCCGTTGAAGGGGTATTGTGGATCACTCGCAAGGTCAGGCGAGCGCAAACGAACGAAACCAATTTTCTAGATGCTAAAATCACGTTCCTCCTCTTGCCTGACAGTCGGAGCTCATCTTCATCATCGACCAGTCGGTCCCACCCCGCCGCTTCATGGCGGCTCGTCCTGCCTTCAAGTCGCGCCGTTCCTCCTCCCTCTTCCACTTTGGTAGAAGTGGGAGCAAGTCCCGGTCTACGTCCCCCGCTCCCTCCATAAAGTTCGACCGAGCCCTTCGGTTCAGTAAATCGATGGATCATCGCTCGTCCAACGGCTCACCGCCTCGTAAACGATCGTACCTCCGACGGTTGTTCAGCTCCAAAAAAGATGACAGCGACGACGAGGACGACGATGATCGCTCCTTCTCTCGAGCCACGACCATCAACACTGCCCAGAATCTCAAGTTCTCTCGAACGGTGACGAACGATAAAGTGACCCTGCATAGGCGCAAATCCGAATCCTCAAACGCGGTCGCATTCCAAGATTCTCATTCGCCGACACCTACTAGCGAGTCGACTACCCTTCCTTCCCCCTTCCCGGAAATCAACCATCGACCAATTTCGAGTCTTTACATCTCTTCACCCAAGTTGATCACGAAACTACTGTATCACCCCGCCAATCGACCGAGCAGGAGTCGATTCGGGTCCGTGCACACGCTCGAATCCTCCGCCGGCGATCTACTACTCGCGCCTCACCCGCTTGTTCGTCATGGGTCCATAACTCCGCCTGCCGAGGGAACAGCACCCGAATCGACTCTACCAAGCCGTGCTTCACCGAGTCTGGAACTGGACGTCGCGCCTTTGGTCAAGATGAGTCGCTTGGGATCGCGGGCCACAAGGGAGGAGGAAGCGGGTCATTTGAGGGAGGTGACGGTCACGTTCCATTTCGAAACGGGCGGCGGAGGCTTGCTGTCAATGTGGGTCTCGCTGTGCCCAGTCATTCTCACGGGTAGTCGCTGATGTGTCCATTCTTTAACTACAGTGACGAAGACGAAGCACAGCAATTTTACGAACACTTATGCAACCTAATGGAACGAAGCAAATGAAAGACTTGACGTCCAAATGGGCGGTTACGAACCCGATCCAAACCTCGCACAAGCACATATAGTTGTACTACTTTCCACGCTGTTTCCACTTCATTCGTTTCCCCTGTCTTTATCACCACTCCCGACCTTTTTTGCGAGGTTGCTACCAATATCTGCCTCCCCCCCTCTCTCTCGAACGAGTCCGACCAAGTCGTAGTCTTATGTACTGTAAGGAGGGAGCTTCCCCAACCAGAGGAATTTATTACCCTATTTTATTTCTCTGTTCCAATTCGATTTACAAAAGGGAATTCTATAATTTGTATTGTTCAGCAGCAGGTTCCCCTGCCACGCCTTGTGATGCAATCACCAAAGAAAAAACCTACTCCAATGGTTTAGATCACGCAAAAACTTAGAACAACAGGCCCGCCGCGACGCCATCCCCACCGGGTGCAGGTAAATCGCTCCCCGCCGTCGGGGCCTTGTCACCCCCCGTCCCCGGGATACTCGGCACCTGAGGTGTATGCAACACACCCCTCCCGCCCGCTAAAAACCCGACCCACATCGCGATCGCGAGGACGAGGTGCAGAATGACGATGACGATGAGCAAGAGTCGCGAGGATACGTTGGGTGCGGTGGTGATGACGGGGTAGAGGTTGCGGAGGAGAAAGGCGCCGGAGAGAGCGGTTGCGATCAAGACGAGGACCGCTCGGAGAGCTGAGTAAGGGACCAGGGTGAGCCACTGTAGATTGAAAGTCAGAAGCTGCGGCTCAGTGCGTGGTCAACCGCGAGGGGATGAGCTTTGGGACTTGCCGCCGTGACGATCCAGATGGTGGCTTGGTAACCGTACAGCGACACGATCTCAACCGCTGACCGCTCCGTCGACCCAGCCCAGTACTTGAGAGCAACCCAAATGATAAAGGGGAGACCGAGGCAGTACATGTACCTGTAGAAGTCAAAGGGCGGATGAGCATCGAAGAATTGATCGAGGAGGTGGAGAGAAGGAGCCCATACACGAGCGAGACGGCAGCGCCGAGTCGGGTAAAGTCGTAGGTGTACTGTTCACCCGCAAGGTAGGCTTCGACCGACGCCGAGAGGGACGAGATGAGGAAGAGGGAGAAGATAAGGGTTGTCGGGATCCAAAAGGGGCCTGTTTGAATTGAAAGGGGGAGGGGGAGGGGGAGAACGGGATTGAGCGCACGCGCCACAGGAACAACTTGCTCTCGCGTGGTGAACATGAACGCACCGTAGAGGTCGGGTACACCGGAGAGTACTTCTCCGACATAGTCCTCGCGTGGGAGGAACGTCTTTGCGCCCCGTGTGAGCACGGTAACGGTATCGACATCAAAGTAGCCCGTGTCTGCGCGAGTGTTTGTGTCGTCTCGGATCAGGCCGACAGCTCATCAAGCCACGATAGCTGACCAGTGGAGCCTACAGAAATCAAGGTTGAGCACTCCACCGGACTTGGTGGCGCCGTTCAGGGTCTGTTCGAAGCGCTGCTCGGCCTCGTACAGGTTGCTCGGCGCTGAGGAGCCTCCACCACCCACGCTGCCGGAGCGACCGCCGCCCGAGGGGGAGATCCGACCCGAGGGCACATCCGAGGCGATCGTAGTCGAGCCAAAGTCTGTTCCAGGGCGCGTCGAGATGTCGGTCGGGCCGGTCGTACAGTCGAAGGGGACGAGCGTGACCGTGACGGGGACGGTTCGTTAGGTCAGCTCTCAGAGTTGTAGGCTTGTGAGGTGGTCCACAGTCACACACGGGTGACTAACCTTGGAAAGCTAGCGGTGGATTAGCCGAGTCGTCGACATCGAACAGGGTGCTGCTGTTGTTGCGCGACATGGTCGGTGCGACGTTGTCCCGGGGGAGGAAGAGCGATGGGGAGCAACCAAGAGGAGACAGGAGGAGACGTGTCTGGCCGTGTCCGACCCGAGCGGCGCGTCCGAGTCTGAGTCTCCCTGTCTCTCTCCAGCTCTCTCCAGCTCTCTCCAGCTCTATCCTCTCCAACGCTCTCAAATCTCTTTTGCTCTCACTCACTCACTCACTCTCACACACTCTCTCTAGCTCTCCCTGGACCAGGCTGAGCCTCACATAAACAGGCTGACGTCTACCCGAATTCTTCTCAATCTCGGCACATGAGCACGCGTCCGAACAAATGGCATTCCCGACCCAGGACTCGAGCTCGTGTGGCGACTAAAGTCGTGCTCGAGCAGCGTCCAAAACGAGCAGAGCGCCAACAGGAACACAGTCCCCTTGGATCCCTCGGGGTCTATCGGGCAAGGTACTACAGGGACTGATGGAGCAAAGAAGCCCCAACAGGACTTTGCTTGAGACCAGGCCTTTGACCCTGTGGCCAACGTCAAAACTGACGCCGACAGTACGCCGACGCACGGGGCGAGGCCTAGCTCAATTGCCATCTCTCCATTTCTCTCTCTTTCTCTCGTTCGGTAGTTAATTTCTAGCTGAAACTCAGTAAAGACGTTTTAACAAGTACTCTCACTGCCTCAACTTTGATCTACGACCGTCCGCGCGACTGTCCGTGAGGCATAGCCCTTACATATACCCACCGAGTCCATATACTATAACACCATAAGCGAGCACTGAACAGACAAATCGAGGAAGACAAGGTTACGGGTTTGCATTATGCGAATCGGAATTAGAAACTAAGTAGGAAAAAAGGGGGTCATAGTACATGAAAACCGCCCCATCATAAAGGACAGACATGGGGGCCTCGATTCATGCTTACAAAAGCTGGCGGGGAAGCACCAGCTCGGCGAGTTGCTCGAGCCCCGGGCGGATGTAATCGGCGTTGGCGTAGATGGCGAACGAAATCACTGTGATCAAAACGGGTATCCCTGCAAGTACAGTGTCAAAATCAAAAGTCAGCATACACTGCAAGACTATCGCACATGCCCTTGTTCCGCAAGACTTACAGAACAACCAGAGCATGCGATCCTGATCGACGCCTTGACGCTTGCGTCCGAGCGCGATTTCGAGCTTCTCCTTGTTGAATTTGACGCGTGATTCGCGAGCCGCAGTCCTCGGCGTGGTCGAACCCGAAGGTGGCTTGCTGATGATCGACGAGATCGACGTCGTCGAGGAGGAAGCGAACGTGGTCGGGGCCGAACCGAGCGGTCGTTGCGACTTGGTCAACGGCGAGAGCGGCGCGAGCAATCGGTCCGTGGGAGAGTACACAGGAGGAGGCGACGACGGGTTCTTGGTCGTGAACCATGCACTCCGATCTTTGCCGATGCCAGCTGCTCGTGCGGCTCGTTCAAGCGCGACCGACCTCTCCGTCGTCGTCGCATCTGAGTCGGCGTCCGAATCATCGACGACGCGGGGCGTGGTTGCTTGCTCAGACTTGCCGCCCAGGAAGGAAGGCATGCTCGCCATGGCCATGCCAGGGAACGCCGTCAGTTCGGGCATGTGGTGCAGAGGCGCAAACGCGTTCGCCTTGGCCTTTTCCCACATGTCGGTCACCACACCGTTCGAGTGCTTCTCGCCCGGTGCAGTCTTCTCCGAGTCGTCGGCGCTCAATGCGTTGGTCTTTCTCCTGCGCGAGAAAAGCCAGCCTGTCGGTGCGATCGAGCCTTGTTGCTTCGGTAAAACGGTCGCAACGGTAGGCACTACGATCGGCTCTTTGACATCTGCAAAAAATCCTCCTCGAGTCAGCTCCATGCAACACAGGACGGTGGAACATTGAACTCATCAGGCTTACCAAGCGAGGTGACTACAGAAGTCTCTGGCCAGTCCGCCTCGGTAAGCACGTCTTCCTCAGCCTCGAGCAGGTATTGCAGCGAGACAATGGAAGCATTGCGAGACGCGCGTCGAGAGAATTGGCGCTCGTCCTCGTCCACAGACTCGGCATCGTCTTCCTCCGAATCGAATTCGCTGGCCGAAGGGCTCGAGTCCCAACTATCCGAGTCAGAGTCGGAATCATCCTCATCCGAAGAAGTCTGCTCCTCGGAGCCCGATGAAAGATCCGAAAGCCCGTCGACTTCCGAGGATTCGTAAGACTGAACTTGAGTAGGGTGGACCATGGCGAAGCGGGGTCGTTGGGGCATCGACCTGTGCGGTCCACGACTCGCAGGCCGACTGTGGCGCAGAAGCTCTTCGACGTCGACGTCGTCTCGCTCCTGAGCAATGTCGAGGGCGATCTTGCCCTGCAAGTTGCGCACGCCTGTAGCGCATCCGGCGTCGAGAAGCTGGCGAGCGATGGCAACTCGGCCGTACAGAGCTGCAAAATGCAGCGCCGTGTAGCCACTGCGGTCACGAACATCGACGTTGACTTGACGGGCGAGGAGAAACTGGGTCAGGCGATGAAAGCCGAGAACGGTGGCGAGGTGCAGCAAGGTGTGGCCTTGGGCATTGGCGTGGGAGATGGGGGAGTGTGCCAGAGGCAGAGAAGGCGCCGATCCGGGTATAAGCGAGGGGTCGAGGTCAAGCAACGACAGGAACTTGATGACGATCCCTTCAAAGTTCCGCGTCTCGCCTGCGGACGAGTAGGGTAGAGGTGCAGACATGGGGGCGGGCGACGAAGCGCCACTCGTGCTCGCCGCCGAAGCTCGGCGCGAATGTGAGCGGGACGAAGGTCGCGACGACTCTGATGCCATGTACACAGAGGCGGCAGCGGCCTCGACGCTCATGGCCAAGCTCGTAGCATCCCTCGATACGCCGTTCGCGGTTGGGCTGGTCGTGCGACTGCCGTTGGTCGATCCGCCGCCGTTGGCGTTGCTACCACCACCGTTGCCGACGATGCGCATCGCCACAGCGCTAGCGTCCTCCAAGCGACCCGTCATCTTGAGTCCGACGACTTGCAGCGCCAATTCGAGCAGCGAGCGATCCGAGTCGTCCTTGTAGGTGAACAGCTGCAGGCCCGTGCCTTGCTCCACCGTGAGCGGTACACCCTTGATCCCAACGACGACGGGTCCAGGGTTCGCCGATGGCGGCAGCACGCATACAAGCGTGTTGGCAGACCAATAGTGCGTCGGCACCGCTGCGTTATCACCAAAGACGCACGTGAGGTTCGGTAAAAAGTTGTCGCCCAAAACCGTGACCTCGATACCGCCGTGTACGGGCCCTTCACCCGGGATCAAGCGACTGATGCGCGGCTGGGGCGCTGCCGGCATTGCGGGCGAACGCAGTTGGTTCTGCAACAGCGTCCAGTCTATACCGCTGGGGACATTCGTAGCCAACGGTGTCGCAACGTGCGACGTCGATCCGTTTTGAGGCGCGGAGTGAAGCAAGCTGGCCGCAGCTGCCGCCGAGTTGCCCCCAAAAGCGCTTACGAGACCACTCGCGAACAGCTGCTGCTCTCGTTGCTGTTGCTGTTGCTGTTGCTGCTGCTGCTGCTGCTGCTGCTGCTGCTGCTGCTGCTGCTGCTGCTGTTGTTGTTGCTGCTGCTGTTGTTGTTGTTGCTGCTGCTGCTGCAAGTACTGCTGCTGTTGCTGCTGGAGGTGGCGGTGCGCAATCGACGACTGCGAGTCCACAACGGGCGACCGCGAAGCATTCGACAATGCCGCGGTGTTGGTCGTCGTTATCGGCGGCGGCGAGCTAAGATTGTTGAAGAAGGACTGGAACGAGTCATCAACCGAGGTCGTCGCCGAGCGGGGCGAGAACTGAGGCGAGCTACTGCGCGACGGCCAGTCGAAATGCGTCGACGACGAGCGAGCAGGCGAGGGCGCGGTCGAGACGTCGGTCGAGTGGGAGAGCGAGTTGTTGCGCATACCAAAGTTCGAGTCGGTCATCATCGTGTCGCCGCTGCTGCCAACTCCGGCAGCTGTGAGATCCATTCCGATCCCACCCACCAGACCAAGCGCCGACTCCCATTGCTCCACCCGTGGTTGCGGCTGCAGAGGTGAAGCGGCTGCCGATGCCGCGACCGGGGGCGTCGCCGCGGGAAGAGGAAGGTTGACAGAAGACGCAGAACCCAGTGTAGAGCCTGAGACAGCAGCATCCGGCACCGGGCGGAGCGGCGGGGAGGGTTGACTCAGCGACGTCATGACGAACGAAGGAGACCGATGTGACGCTCCATTCGACGAGCGCTTGCGAGGCGGTCGTTGATCCGAATCGTAAGGCTTGGCCTTTTTGCCCGAGCTCGTCGGACTCATCTCGGATCGACTCGACGTGCGCGACAGGTTCACCGAGGAAACACCACTCTTGGTCGACGGGGCGCTGTCTTCGTCGTCACTCTCGGTGTTCAAGCCTCGTGCAGCCCTCGATCGATTCGTTGTTCGCTTCGTCGGCTTCGACCGACCCCGCAGTACCAGTGAGGCGGCCGAGAGGACCTGATCGGTTTTGGACGGTGCGCCGTTCTTCTTCTTCTTTGCCGCTTTGGCCTTCTTTGGCGTCGATGCTTTGGACGCAGCGACAGACGGTGCAACGGATGGTACGGCGGACTGCTCGACCGATTCGAAGCTGATATCGACGGAGCAAGCCGGTCTGGTGCCGGTTGTTGTCTTGTGGTCATCCGTGATCATAATGGGCGGCGTCTGCCCCGTCGCCACGACATTGCCTTCATTGTCTCGCGCTTTGAACGTGACGACAAATCCCTTGCGCTCCTTGTGGTGTCGGCAGTAGCACGTGATGCGCGTAGGAATCACTGTCTCGCCACCGTTGAACTCGAGGAACTCGCCGCAGTTGAAGACGACGACCTTTTGCTTCTCTTCCTCGGGATCGAACACGAGCTCTTCACCCAATGCGGCGGCGGTCTTGTTACCCTTTTTGCGTTGCGCTCGTTTCATCTCGCGCTGCTGGCACCCGGTGCAGATCATGATCTCCTCGTTCGGTTGTGTGCCACGGCGGACGGCAACTTCGAGAGTGAGCGTGTTGGCGGCAGGCGGATCCGGAGCTGTTGGACGAGGATCAAAGACCGTCAGTTGTGGCCCGACGGGCGAGACTATCCGATCACCAAACTCCCACTGACCAATTTTGCCCGTCTTCTTCGCCGGCCTCTTCTTCAAAGCGAGTGTCGAGGGCAAACGCACATGCGTCCAATTGCCAACCCGATCAAAAGCCTGCGATGCTTCCGGTTCCAATCCTCCATCAAGCGTCATGTACGCCTCACCGTGCATCTTGCCCGCCGCTGAAGAGGTTGACGCCACGGGATTGGCGCCTTGCTGGAATTGCTTGTCCTTCACGAGCACCAAAGAGATCTTGATCTGCGTCTCTACCCGCGACTTGGCCCCGATCTTGGGGATACCGAGAACGAGCAGTTGCACATCACCGAGACCGCCTGCAGCACTGAGGCGCTTGCGGTCCGCTTCGCGAGTCAAACGCGTCAAGACCTGGGAAGCGATGACGGCGTCCTTGGTGACCAGGTTCAGCGATGCTCCTCCCGCGATTGCTGTGCTCGTCAAGGACGGCTTTCGAGACGGGTCCCGCGAGGCGGCATAGCTGGAAGCGTGTTCGGGGCTGTTGCTCCGGGACATGGTCGAGTCACCCTTCGCCTGAGACGCAGCTTGAGCAGGGCTGTCGTTCAGTCCTTGATACTCTTCCTCCTCTTCTTCGTCTTCAGCCCCATGCTCCTTCTGTGTAGTTGCCATGAGGTTGAGTGCCGCCTCGTCTGTGAGTTTCCTTTGCGCATTCAGCGGCGGAGAAGGGTTACCGCCCATCAGTTGCGGGGCGATCCCGGCGCTGACGGCCGAAAGATCGATGGGCATCGACATAACCGCATGCCGAGAGGATGAGGATGCAAAGCCGTTGCCGTTCCCTGATGCGACGGGTGAGCCAATGGTCGAAGGTCTGATCGTATACAGTAGGGCGAAAGAGAGGCCTAAGCGCGTCAGTCCGACGTTTCACCCCGAAGCAAGCGCACCTCTAGGAACTGACCCGCACTCGTGACCGTGAACGACGGACTCGAACTCGACTTCCATCTGATCCTCGAGCTGTTTGCGACGAGGCGAGTCGTTGAAGCTCCTCGCGAGCATCGAGGCTCCCGCACTGCCGAGGGCGGAGGCGCCTTCTAGCAAATGGTTAGACGGGGTCGACGGCGAATGCACGGTCGGGTTGGGCGCCGTGGGCCACAAGTCTCGAGCTGAAGAAAGCGGGGCAGCGGAGATAGAGGCGGCGGATGGTGCTGCTTCTGTTGCTGCTGCTGTGACTTGTGCGCGTGAAGGTCGAGCAGCGGCGAACGAGTCGAGGTCATCGATGTCGATCGCGTTGTCGGACGAGGGTGGCGGCGGCGGAGAGGCCTCGTGAGCGCCTGTCCAGTGGTAGTCGGTGCCTTGCAGCGCATGCGCGGACCAGTTGGGATGACCGCTGTTCATGCCGGCGGTGGCTCCTCCGTTGGTTGCTGCGGGTGATGAATCGGCTCCTGCTGTGGCTGTAGCGATGGGTGCGCCGCAAGTGGAGCCGAGTGCGCCGGTGTGGCTGCCGTTACCGTGGCCGAGCAGCGCAGGCGAATTCGCAGAGTGAGCGAGGCCCGCACTGGCGCCCGAGTCAGATGGCGACGCCGACGACGGGTCCGACGACGTCGATGACGAGTCGAAGTCAGGGTCGTAAAAGTCCATCAACGCCGGCGGCGAGTTGTGGTGGTCGAGACCGATCAGGAACTCCATGCTTGGGGGTCCAAGAGTCGTGCTACTGGCAGACCTGGCGCACGCGCAGGGCCTGGATCACAAGACGCCGGGGTAGTCAGATGAAGGGGGACAGGCACACAGTCGATCTTGTTGGGGGGAGAGACGGTGTGCGGCACCACTCAGTTCGACTCGGGGGCGTCACCACGTCAAAACCACAACACCGAATCAAAGTCGAAGGGACACGGCACAAAAGGTCGTTGGGCGTAGTCAGCGGATCGTAACATGTACGACGATGGGCGGTGGAGACCAGCACTACTGCGACCGAGCAGCGTGCCCTAGCGCGCCCAAGAGTGCCAGCTATGGCCGCGCAGGGCTTCGGCAGGGCTCTCATCTCCTTTCCCGCAAATTAAGCTCGGACCTCTTCTTGCTTGTCTAATATCCCTTGATCAACCTCAGTCCGGCCGCGGAGACAGATAATTTTGGTGGCGATTCATCTTCCCCCGTCATTGGTGTTCATGAGAAAGAAAATCTACAGGCAAAGCTCGGGCTCGTCCTGGAAAACCACCTACGGCTCACGCATCGACGCCGAGAGAGCCAGCTGGCAATTGTGCCGAAACTCGGCGAGCACGCCTCCGACTGCACGGACGAGCAAGTCCGAACTCATCAAGCAAATGACGTGTCCGTCCTGAGCGCAACAGTTCCCAGTTAAAGCACTACCTCTGGCTCGACAAGCTCCGAATAAGTATTTCAAAACAGCATGGTAACGCTATCCTGCCTTATCTATCATCGGCAGCTTGCTGCGTACCAACCGTCTTTTTGGCCAACGCGCGGCCGACCTGGCAGCCTTTGAGAATTTGAGAGCCTATCCCAAAGCACACACCGAGTCACTTCGCTTGCAGACGCTGTAGATTCGACTCAAGTCTTTTGCCAGAGTCTCTCGAGGGTTAATTAGTAAGTTTTGAGCATTTCTCAGGTCTTGCTTCTGGTGGTGTCGAAACCACACCATGTGTGTATCGCGATAAGAACCAGGGAGTTTCATCGGATAGCCGCTCGGCTCCGGGATCCGATCCGGCTTAAGCTTGTCGAGGGGAAGGGGATAGAGCACCCCAGATGATACATGGTACCTAGGTAATCACGGTACTCGGAAATGGCGCTAGAACCGCTATCTCGACGACACCGAGGAAACAAATCAAGAAAAGGGAAATATGTCGTGATTCCGCCGATCCGACTGGTAAAAGTCTCGATAAGACTTTGCACATCCGGCAGTACACCCGTGTCCGCGGTCGAGGTAATCGCGATCCTTCTCGGAACCTCGAGCGCGGCGACACGTGTGCAGCAGTGCTAGGTGCTGACCGGGCGATAAGATGATGCCATCGCTTGATTTTGGGGCTTCGTCTTGATTAGCACCCGATCATAGTGCGTATAAAGGGGCGCACGTTCGTCCAATCCTTCACCTCAATCGAGCTTGCTCTTTTTCGCCGATTGCCCTTCATCGACTTCCGATAAGTGATCCGCGCGTCCATAAACTTTGAGCAAGATTTGCCGTCGGGCCAGTTCGATCTCGTAGTCCGTTTCGGCGAGGCAATCTTGGCAGTTCAGTTTGTGGCTTTTCCAATCGGAGGCTTGACACTGCGCAGGATTACAAAAGAGTGGAGATGGGCCGAAGGTTTGAGCACAGAGACGACGAGTGGGGGAAACCCGGAGATAAGGTTTTGAGTGTGAAGCCTACCTCGCTCGAACACTACATATCTCAAACAAACAGGAATTTTGGGTGAGTGTTAAGCAACGCAGATGTAATCGATATGTCAAGGTTGAATGTGGACTGACGTAGTAGGCCATCTTGCACCTCGCACACCTCTTAAAGCGGTCCTCGGCGGGCACTGATTCTTCCTCGCCGTCCTCGGACGATGATTTTGCGGAGGCCGTTTCGAACTTGCCACAGCCTTCGCAGACGTGGGAGAGCTCTCTTTCGTCGAGTAAAAGCTCGACGAGAGGCTGTGAGATTTCGCCATGTTGGCTTCTAATGCCGGTGCTACACGTGGGCGTTAGAAGACCGCACGAAAGAGAGTTGAACCAATGCTCCAAGTCAGATCGATGAACTCTGCTACAGTAAAGATATGAAACATACTCCCTGATGATCGCTTGTTGTTCCAAGTGTTCGATTAAGCCATGGTTCTCGCCACCGTCCTCGCCGCTTGCTCTCGGCCCAATCTTCAACCACATCCGACATCTTTGATTCTCCTCATCAGGCAAAGGAAACGGATCACTCAAGGCCAAGCAATTCATAATCGAGTATTGATGTGGCGCTGTATCGCCTGATGCGGAGTGCACGAGGAGGTACGACGCGGCCTTACGCGACAGGTGAAGCGAGAGGGGTTCAGGCGCGTCGGTTGACTCGCTAGAGGTGAATGGGGAGGGCAGGGTGATGAGACGGATCCTTTTGGGCGCGGGGGACATGGTGGACGCGTTCGAGGAGGCTCGGGAGGCTAGGAGTTGAGTGAGAACTGAGAGGGGTCCGCTACGGTCGCCACTAGAAGACGGGCGATGACGTGGGGCCGCGGGCTGCCGCGGGGAACGGCGAAACTGCTGCTGCGAAGCGGGCCGTAAGCGCCTCCTCTCCTCGGGGCTCCTTCCTTCCCGCCGCCCACCGCACAGCCTCGGTAAGCCGCGGGGCAAATGACACCCTCCCACCGGTAGTAACTACCCCGCAAGCTCCCATGGCACCTCGACCCCGTTGTCCCGTGTGCCGCTCCAGAAAATGGCATCGAGACCAACTCTCGGGATCGCAAGTCACGTGCTCTCCTCACAGACCGTCCCCAGCTCGCCCCGGCTGACGCATTCACCCCGTTTCTTCCCTGCAGCATCGTCTGCGAAGAAGGTCACCTCCTCCAAGGCTACGTCAACGAATCGAACGAAGCCAACGGACCGTCACAGCACGTCGCCACGCGTCAAAGGGTGCACAAGGCCCGGCGCAAGTCGACTCGTCCCCCGCCCAATGCACATTACCACGGCCAACGCTCGACCTTCCTTGTCTGGCAGGCGTTGCAATGGGTCTTGAGGAGGCAGTTGAGCGTGCTCGTTGATGAACTGGGGTGGCCTGTACAACTTGAGCCCGTAGCGAGGGATTTGTGGGCCGCTCTGCTCGCTTCGAGTGGTGTGCCCGATGCACCTGGCGACTGGGACAAGGGCGACGAACCGGCAAGCACCTTCACCGGGCCTGTCAAAGGGATGGGGCATCCGAGAGGGCCGAGAAAGGGTACTAAGCGCCAGGACAAGCCGGACGAGGACAAGGACACGAGCGAGGACGAGAACGAGAACGACGACGAGGGCACACAGAAGGGGTCAGATGAGGAAGAAGAGCGTCAACAATCATCAGAGTCTGATTCGCCGTCACTTATCGGTGATGATGACTACGACGACGATGACGACGACTTCGGCTTCGGTGCTGAGGACGATCGGTCGGCGAAGAATTCTCGTCCGAGAACTCCGCTGCCACGAGCTGGGCCCAAGTCAGCTCGGACCGGACAGCACATCTATGCCGATCCGAGGAAACGGCCAAAACCTGAACTGCTCCTGTTGATCATCTACCTCTCCGCTGTGACGATCAAATTTCCAATTTTCCTCAAAGACCTTTTCGAGTGAGTGCGCCCGTACTTTCGGTTGCTCTATTCCTGTGCTTATGCCTGCCCCATCTTCATTCAACTCCGCGTCTAGTCTCGCCGAGAACCACCGCATCCTCTACATCAATGCTCATCGCCATCTACCCCCGGCGATGCAAAACCACCTCGAGCGAGAGGCCCGGCGATTACTCGCCCCTCGAGTCAGTTCTGAACCATGCGTAGTTTCTCAGACCTCGGTACTGATGTAGAACCTGCACCCTCTTTCAGAACGTCCCTTCGATCGCTACCAAAGGAGTCCATGTTCTTCTCTCGCATCTCGTCAACCTCTACCGCTCCGAATGGGGAATCACATTCCCGCCACCCCTGACGCCGCTTTTGACCTGGCGACTTTGCAAATCGCTCGCCTTGACGCCGGAACGCTACGAATCCGTGTTGCGTCTGCTCGACCTCTTGAAACCTTTCGAACTGGTCCTTGCTCCGGTGCTGAAAACGATGGTCCGAGAAAGCGGTCGTGGGATCGAAAGGAAGGTGATTGGGAGGGGGAAGGCGGTTCGTGAACATGGCTTGGCGGGCATTCCCGAGGGCGTCCTCGCCGCAGCTTTGATTGTCGTGTTCAAAGCCAAAGGAAGGACGATGCTTTCCCCTGGATGGGTGGAATCGCTGGATCAAGTCAGAGGTGCGGAGCGTGAAGATGATCCCAGTCGTTTGTGGAGGTGGGTTCTGACTGTGAATCGGCCATTTTAGTGAGCCAAGTGCTGATATGGTCTCTCGGTGTACGTACAGGATGGAAGTGACCTCGATGACCTCAAAAGATATCAACGACTACCTCTCCTTCTTTGAGCACAACATCCTCAGCGACCAATTACCGCCCAAACGTGCGTTTCCCTCTGCGCATAAACATGAAACCCTTACCTGACTTCCCGATTCGCGTTCGCAGGCATGCAAGACTTTGAGCGCTACTTCCCCATTCCATCGCCCTCTGAAGCCACTGAGTCCGATCATCTCGAAAACAAGTCGACGCATAACGTCGACGAGCTCATCTCCAAATTATACCGCGATCCCACCTCCGCCCTTCCGACCGACGAACCCGACCCCGACCCCGACCCCGACCCACCCCGGGAGGTTTATCACCAATACCCGCTCGACGGTTCTGCCTCCCTTCCAGAACCTCTCGCGACTCTAACGCGTCATCTCGCATCCCTCATTGGACATACCTCGATATCCATCTCGGCGATCGTGATCAAGCTCGAGAACCTCTTACAGGCTCGAATCATCACTCATTCGCAGGAGGAGGAGGATGACGTCCCCCCCATCTTGTTGGCCCGACGATCGCGGATTTCGAATAGGAAGGAAGCGATGGAGCGACGGTTCGAGGCTTGGGAGAAGGAGAAGGAACGGAGGTTAGAGTTGGATGATCGGGATCGGGGGGATAGGGTCAGGCGAGGAGGGACGCAGATGACGCAGAAGAGTCAGGCGTTTATCGATGATTTGCTGGAGGAGTGGATCGAGCAAGAGATACAGCAGGAGATGGAGACGATGGAGGGGGAGAATGGGATACGGGATCATGAGGAGGAGATGGAGGAGGCGATGGAGGTGGAGGAGTGAGAGGGCTTCCGAACGTGCCTCAGAAGACCTATTGTACTGCTCTCGAATACTGCTCTCGAATATCACGTGTCGTTGCAACTCGCAAACCTTGCACTATTTCGTTTAATCTATGACACAATTAAACATTCTTGATTCTATTGTTTTACTCTCGACTTTCCTGAGTCTCCTGAAGCTCACCCAACTCCTCCTGATCCCAATCGTCCGGCACATCCTCATCATTGACCTCCGCCTTGTCCCCCGACTGAGCGGTACCAGCAGGCACGAACGAATCTGCGGTAGCTGTCAAACGACTCGTATCCATTTGACTCGAGACCTTGCTAGGTAAAGGAGCAGGATCCGGTCGAGCGACTTCAAGACCTGGGGCGATGACTGCTCTAGGAGGACGATGGTATCCGACGCCGATCAGACCCGCATCATCACGCGATCTACCCCACGCCGATCGAGCAGGAGGAGGTACAGCGCCCGCCGAGGCATGCGAAGACGAAGCCAAAGCGGCAAAGGTATTGTTCGAGAACGAAGGTGCTTGCCTCGCCCATGGATTCGATCGAGCTCCTCTACCTTCGGCCCGAGATCCCGACGGGTTCGAACGAGATTGGACGGGTGTCCATCCGCCTCGGGTGATGCGCCCATCATCAGTGACGGCGACGGCTTCTACCGTGGCGCAGAAACCCGTCTCCTCCGCCAGTGCTCGTAGATGGCTTTCAGCGGCGGTTACGCGCTGTTCGAGATCTGCCGCCGACAGCATCTTGGATTCGATCGTGATCAGGACGTCCTCGTCGGTGGTCCAGGTCAATGAGAAAGGTTGTATTCCCTTGAGACAAGGGGTGGCGATATCGCGCAACATGGCCTCGTCGAAGCCGAGCACCCCCTCAAGCAGGAGCGCGTTGACATGGCGATGAGATTCAGGCAAGGCCTTACGCAATGAAGCGAAGGAAAGCGTGGTCGCTGACTTGCGTTGCGCGGCCAAGGCGCCGGCAAGGTTGGGGACCGGAATTCCCGTGTTAGATTGCCGATGCACGACGACACTGCGCCTCGGCTCTTCGTCGAGCGATTCGGATCGAAGATCAAAAAGCTCAGCAAGCTCGTGGGTAAATTGCCGTTGTGGCCGCTTCATCACCGGAAGATGTAAGGTCGGCTTGTCGGTGGTGACAAACTCGACCAAATCCTTCTCGATCGAAGTGCACCAAGCGACGTTCGTCGAGTAGAAGCTCAGAGTCTGCGGATCGTACTCGACTTCCTTGACCTTGGGCTCGCGCCGTTCAACCTGTAGCGCCTCCGCCAACGCAGCATTGCGTTTGGCGATGGCGCAAGCGTCGGCGCATGTCAGGATCTTGCTGTTGTTCCCATCGGGTCGATCCGTGCAGGCACCGCAATTGGTCTTTTGTTTGAGATGGCCGCAGTCGCATGACACTTCGATCATCTTAATGCAAGGCTTGGTTTCGGGGCAGGACGAGGGAACGTGGCATTGTTCGGGGCAGGGATGCCCACAGAGCTTGCGAGGCTTGAGGCAGATTTGCACACAGCCCTCGCATTCGCCCGGCAGGTGGCAAGGCCTTTGGCATCGATGGAAGCCGCAGCCCAGGAGCCTAAATACGACCGAGCGAAAAGTCAGCATCTACTCGCAATCTCCTTGCCAAACCTTACGAGTCTGGACTCACTTTCCGCAGCGCTGACCACACGAAACCTTTCTCGAATCCTGCGAGCACCTGACGTTCGCGACCGCTTTCTTGCCGCAGGCGCACGTCTTAACCGTCAAGAAGGGACAGGGTGGGCACTCGGGGTTCTCGTGACAATGATGTGGCACCTGGGGGTGCATGCACGTCGAAGGTCGTACACATGGGTGCTTGCAGCGAATCTCGTAACCGCAGGGTATCGGGGGCAAGACGACCGTGGCCCCGCAGTGACAGGCGATCTCCTCGAAGTTGGCATCGAGGCATGGTGGACAGGGTCTGTGTGCGTATAGAAGCATGTCGTCAGCCTCAGCTGCACGGAGCTTTAAGTCCCAGTATCAACTCACCCTTTATGATCCTTCCTTTCACAAAAGTGAGTTCCACAACTCAGCTTCTTGCCGCAAACGCGATCACACTCATGAATCCCCAGCGGATCATGTTGCTCGAAATCATCAAGTGCATTGCGACGCTTGTTCTTGCCCTTGCCGACGTGAAGGGCTTCTTGGTAGCTCAAGGGGCAGCATTGCCGGTTGCATTGATGACGACCGCAATTGCGCAGCGAACGGCAGATACGCTGGCACAGCACTTCAGAGAGTGGCGTCTTGCCGTCCGATTGGTATCGATTGCCACAGAGTCGGACGGTCTTTGTCGAGCCGCAACGACAAGGGATGGAGACCGGGGTCGTGCAAGACCCACACGGTCCAGGGTGGCACGGGCGCGCACAACCATGTCCGCAGTCGAGGATGCGAGAACACGGTTCGGCGCAGGTCGGAATTGGGTCGGTACATGACGTGCGAGGTGTAGGCAGCAGAACGTCGAGGGGGGTCTGCGAGCAAGGACACGTCGTGACGAGCGAGGGCGAGAAGGGGCATGTCGCTGGTAGTTCAGAGGTGTGGGGGTGGCACTTCAATTCACACAAGTCCTTGCCACAGTCGTAAGGTGCAGCGCACGGTTTATCGCATCCAAACTCGCCGATCCATGGCGAACCGTCTTGACCGGGTACTCGACACCCGTCCACGCGATCGTCTCGACCGCCGGCGCCGCACGCCTCGACAACGGTCGACTTGCCGCAGAAGCATATCTTTTCTCGTTCGACCTCGCATGATCCGCATTCACCTTGATGGCATATGCGATTGCAGCGATGCAAGCCGCAGCCGAGGACCTTGTCGCACGTGTTCTTGCAACACAGGAGCTCTTCGCGAGCAAGTGATGCCGTTGTCGATGCGACCGTACCCGAATCGAGACCGGCAGCGGGGTGAATGGCCGAGCAACGTACACGCATGTTCTCCTTTGAGCAGTGACAAGGGAGGCCGAGGACGACTGGACATGGTGGGCATGGACCGGGGTGGCAGAGCAGTCCACAGCTCGCGTGGACGCACCCATCGGGTCGGGGTCGAGCACAAGGTTGACCGCATGAATGAGGTGTCGCTGGTGGTCGATGCGAAGGATCAACAAGGCGTCGACAAAAGCATCGATAGCGTTTAGGCACGTCGGCAGCTCCGAATCGGGTCTGGCACGAGGGACATCGCCAGTGGCCGGACAGATCAGCGGCCGAGGGACGAGGACCGGAATCGCGAGTGGCCATGAGGGCGGCCCGTTCGGCCGTATCGGTGACTGAGCGCGTGGCCCACTCTTTGATGCACGACAGATGGAAGGGGGTATAGCATGTGGTGCACGAATGGATCGCGGTCGTGCGGGATACAGTCGAGAAGCAGATTGTGCAGTCGTGGGATCCGTCCGAGAGCTCGGCGGTCAATCGCTCCAGCAGGGTCTGCGAGACAGGTGCCGCGACGATAGGGGAGGCATTTCGAGCCCCAGGGGATGACGAGGTTGGTGCGGGCAAGGGTGCGGCAGATGCATTCATGTCGTTGCCAGAGCTGAGCGTGGCGTTGAAGCGAGAGCGCCTCGACGTGCCCGCTGGCGTACTGGAGCCGGCATAAGCCTCGCCTCGACCTCGACCGCCTCGTTTCGCACCCCGCAAGGACCTGTTGCCGCCTTTGGGTCGAGCTTGATGGTTCGGATCGTGGGAGGCATACGCCCTCCCTCCGTCGTCGGTAGTGGCAGCGGATGAGGCACCACTGACCGCTGGCGATCCGGCAGCACCACGGGGAGTATGTGCACCACCTCGACCACGACGCGCTCCTCCTGACGAGGATGGAAGAGCGAATGATGCTGCACTTGCACCTCTGCCTCTTGGTGCACGACCTCGGCGGCTGCTGTTGCCATCGCCGTTCAAGGTTGAGGTATCGCCGAGGTTGGCAGCTGTGCTGGCGCCACCGAACCCATTGGCCAGGGTGCCAGCTGTCGATGATGATGGTCCGTTGGGGCGACGAGCTGGTCTTGAAGATGGCTCGCTCACACGAGCTGGGTGGTTGTTTGCACGCTGTGCATGACCCGCATCGGTGCGATCATGGCCTGGTGGGTGTGGCGGACGCGCACGATGGCCTGCCTGCGGGGGGTCCGGTGGGTCGGCCGTGGTGAGCGAGTGGATGGGGAGGAACGTAGAGCTGGATCCGGGTATAGTGCAGAGTTGAAAGGCCGGCGGAGGAGAGGGAGCAGACGAGTTATGGGATCCAACCGCGCGAGAAGGTGGTCGCACGAAGCGAGACGAGCACTAGACGAGCCAGGACGAGCCGCAGCGACTCTGACTCGACCTCGGCACCGGCACTCGCGCCGGCAATTTATAATTTGTCAGCAGTCGCCGCGCTTCCACCATATACCCTTGATGATGTGGGGTGCAGTGCCAGGTATGGGTCGAGGCCAAAAAGCTCACAGCAATGAAAAACAACTTTGATCCCTTTTCCCGACTTGTATGCGTTTGACTAGGATAGATACTGCCTACCCAGCTCAAGTTTCTCATCGCTCCCAGCCCGAAACACTTGCGCCCCCTGTGTTTCGCGAGGCCGGCGCGGCGCGGCGATTCAGCCTGCGCGCCGAAGCAGCTCGAGAGCCGAAAGTTTGCTGGCGGGAACTTTGAATAATCTTTTACTCTTTTATTCAAAGTAAACAACCTGGCGCTTCCCGTTGGATAGACCCGGAGGTGCATCTGCGCTTGACCCCTTTCAATTACCTCATCTATTAAATAAAGTAATTTGAAACTAGGAAATGCAATAGCAATTAAAATGAATGCAGGTGTAATAGTTCACACTAATTCAATTAATGTACCATGGTTATGATATTTGTGCACAATACCTGTTTTGCTGCTACTGAATTTGATCATAATAACAGACATCATTCAGAACACTAAAAAACTAATAACTACTAAGTAGAAAAAAAACGCTTGAAGCTTCAATCAAGAAATACTCAACACCTCCATTGTGTTTAGAAGTAGGAACAAAGGGGGGATAAGATATTAGTATAGCAAAAATAAAAACTGAAGAAAAAAGCAAACAAAAAAAGAATAGGATTAGTCATTAGAAATTTATCGCCCGTCTCACAGAAGGAAAAGTCGGTTTCCTATAAAAAGGCGAGTCAAGTACTGTTCAAACATAAAAAAAAGTACGCCCGACTTTTCGAAAACGGGGAAACAAAAATACGCCAGTAAAAAGGCAAAAAGGAACAAACCTGTCCCCTTTCTTTTGGATTTTTTTTTTGTTTTTAGAGAAAAAAAAACAGAAAGGAATGAACTAGTTTAGTTTTTACCAGTGTCCAGAAACGCTGTTAATGAGGCACAGGCTAAACAAGGTAAAAGCTTGTGTAAGTCAAAAGGATTCACTTTTACAAGTATTTCCTTTCGGAAAGGAACAATTTATGGCTTGATATAAGAAATAGGATAAATTCCCTTTTTGACTTTGAAATCGCTGGGTTTATGGCCGAGGATGGAGTAGATCGCAAGGCTCAAGAGCACACGGACGACGTCTCTTCCAAGTTCAAGATTGGGTTCTCTAGACAAACTGGTCATCCGTAAGCCCATGGGCTATCCAAAACACTCCGACGGCGGAGCCAATGCAACCGGTTAATCAACCTGAACTCGTCGATCCAGTGTGAGTCAAAAAAAGTGCGCCGGCGCGAGTTCCCGGCGCGCGGACTATCGCGGACGGGTCGAGCGGTAAAACTGCGCCAAGTTTCCTCGACGAGCTCGGCTCTTGGCTCCCACACCTTGTGCGCTCGCTCTCGCCTCAAAACACCATGTCGTTCGCCCTCCGCCGCCTGCGTGGCCTGCGATCCTCATCGGGCGCCTCGTTGGGTCGAACAGCGGCCTACTCGACGCCTTCGTCGTCCAAGAATGCGCCCAACTCGTCCACCAGCGCGGCCGACTACAAGCTCGCTCATCCCCGCCGTCGTCCCCCGGCCTTGCCCACGATCGACCCTCCGAGATGGAGTGCCGAACAGGTAAGTTTGATCGGTCCCTGTATCATCACCTTGTTAAAGCGTGTGGAGCGGAGGGAGCTGCATCTTGCGGCCCTCGTCCTGTCTCTCCTCGGAAGACCTGCGGAGTTGCTGCGTTTCAGAACAGGACTAACCCTGATCTCCTGCACCCACTGGACTCTCTAGGCCGTCAACAATATCCTGTACAACACACCACCTCCCTCGCGGGAAGCCTTCACGCGCCACACGCTCAACTGCCTCGTCCAGAACGAACCGGGTGTGCTCTCGCGCGTTTCGGGCTGTCTCGCCGCACGAGGCTTCAACATCGACTCGCTCGTCGTGTGTGCGACCGAGATCTCGGACCTGTCGAGGATGTGCATCGTCTTGAGGGGTCAGGATGGCGTCATCGAGCAGGCGAGGCGGCAGTTGGAAGATTTGGTGCGTTGAATTTACCCCCGAGCTCCGTCTTAAGGCCGAAGCGAGCGGCTCTACCCCTGTCCGGGCCCAGTTTGCCCAGTGCTGACTCTTTCCGATGCGGATCTTTTTGATTCATACAGGTCCCCGTCTGGGCCGTGTTGGACTACACCCGAACAAAGACGATCGAACGCGAACTCTTGCTCGCCAAGATCTCGATCCTCGGACCCGAATACTTTGAGGACCAACTCGCCAACAAGGGGCCCGACATTCTCCCCGCCACCGAGGGCAACGAAGAAGGTTCGCCCGTCAAGCAACACATCGACAACACCATCGCTGCCGCGGCGGATGGTCATCCCGGTGTGGCACCGATGGGATCGGATGCAGCTCACCACCTCCACCGGGGCACCTTGACGCCTTCCGAGGCGCTGCGACAAAAGCATACCCACTTGCAAGGCATTCAGGCCCTCGCTGCTCAGTTTGGTGGCAAGGTCGTCGATTTGAGCAACGATGCGCTCATCGTTGAGATGACGGGCAAGACGGAGCGCGTCGACGCATTCCTCAAATTGGTCAGGCCGTATGGAATCTTGGAGGCCGCGAGGTCAGGATTGATGGTCATGCCTAGGGGTGAGTGGCCGAGTCTGGGACCCGGATAAAGGTCGATGAATCGTCTGCTGACGCATCCTACGTTCTCTTTGCTCAGCTCCGATCAAGTCGAATTGGGCCGGAATGGCCGACGACGGAGAGCTGGAGGACGTTGAAGCCTTCGACACCTCCCTCTTACCTCCCGGCTAAACGCCCCAAACGCGTTGCAATCCGCACCTATCCCGTGGGCGCTTATTCTGGCCGACTGTACTATCATATCCTTTTTGCGTTTCGCACGACGTTCGTTGTACCGCCCCTTTGCGTCCCAGCCCCCGGCTTTCATTTGAGTTGCCTTCGTTGTCTCACCCGTTTTTTTTTCCTCCCAAAAGAAGTCTACACGATTGTGCGACACGATCCAGTGGATACGACGCAGCACCACATATGTGCAATGCTTCATCACTTAATGCAAGTCTTTCGGCGTAGATTGATTGTCTTTCAAAGGCGTGATATGACAGGATCCTCCTGAGGTCATGCACCGGCACGGAGAGAAGGGAACCGCTTCAATTTGTATAAAAAGTAGATGGATGGTGGCGTAGCCTACATTTATCGGCGCGAAAGAGTCGGGACATGAAAAGTGAAAGAGCGAACGAATAACAGACGATTGCTAAGACTGCTGAGATACAAACATACGCACGCTCTCAAAAAGGTGCACTCGAACTTTTTATGAAAGCGTTCTGCAAAGATAGTCGACGAAGCTCAGTACGGAATGACACCGGCCAACTTGAGCACTTGGGGCGTGGGTTTGACCGGATCCAAGCTTTGGGTGAAAAGAGGGTCCGGTTTGCCCGTCTCGGGACGAACGCGACCTTCGGAACGAGGGATCGAGTCGGCGCCGTGGAAAGGGGCGTGCGAGGTTCCGTCACCTTTTTGGAAGGCCAGGTCACGGATTTTCTTGTCCTGTTCGGATACGAGCGAAGCAGGGCCCATGCAGACATCTACATTGGAAGAGATGCATATACCGCTTTCAGTGTTTGTTTGCACGCTCTGAAGAGGCCACCACCGAATCGACCCATGAAAATTACACGTAACCATACGATCGCGAGTACCACTTGGCGGCTCGTTCTGATGCATCGTCGAAGAGTCCCAAAGGATGAGATCACCGGGACCAGCGCAGACCTTGAGCCACTCGCAACTTCAGGTTAGCAGGCCAAATCACCGAAGGTCAGCTTGGGTGCTGGGAGCTCTTGCCGATGCCGTCGACTTTAGGGGAGGACTCACCCTTGATCAATGAACCATTGCTTTTCCTCGTCGCTAAAGTTGTGAGTGTCGATTCGAGTGTTTTCGGGCAAAGGTGGTCGCCCATGAAGGTCGAAGAACTGCTTCATCAACTTGTTGGAGCCCTTCATCACGAGCAAGCCACCGTCGTCGGGACCGTTCTCGTT
Organism: Microbotryum violaceum; assembly: GCA_022506055.1. NCBI lineage: Eukaryota > Fungi > Basidiomycota > Microbotryomycetes > Microbotryales > Microbotryaceae > Microbotryum > Microbotryum violaceum. The sequence continues at coordinate 1,107,387 of JAKMXP010000008.1, read as the reverse complement.
GAGGTTGACAATGCCTTGCGCCACGAAGAAACCTTTGCGGAGGGGGTGCTGGTCGATGTGTTGCCATGCCGATTCGGGCTCCCCCTTCTTGGGTCCTTGGCCAGGCATCATGAGCGATGCGCCTAAGGAAGGAGGCGAGCGAATGCGTATACAAAATTTTCATGAGTTAGCTCGGCGAGTGATGACAACAGTGAAATTTCCAGGTTCTGGACCAACCATCAAAGCTGCAAACAAGCTCATCGGTTCCCCACAAGTTCGCGAATGCTCCGACAACACCGGGTTCGCATCTGGAGGAGACATTTGAGCCGAACAATCCTCTAAGAAGACATCTTTGAACGTACCGAATGTCCCAAACCCATTGCTGTTGACCCATCGAGTAAGCGCCCCCATGGTACACTGCGTAAAAAGGCGCAAGCGGATCAGATAAGAAGGCCTGTTGATCAGTTTAGGCACTCCTGTCTCATCCACCGGGACTAGTGCCCGATCCGCCGTGCCGCTCGGGCCGGCCCTCCGTTCAACCACTCACTTCCGCCTTTGATGTGCATGGGCAGATACTCCTGCGTGTGTGTGGCGGGGTCGTCCTTCTTGAAGCCATAGCCATGTCCGGCGAGCCAGTCGAACGCTCGTGCGCGGTACTGCAACGCCTTCTCGCGCGGGATCGCCTCCTTGACGACGGCGAAGCCCTGATCGCGTAGCTGGTCGCGCCAGTCGCCAAAGTGCTGCTTGTCGAGCAGATCCGCGTACGGGAACGGCGGAATGCGCCTCAGAATCTCTTCTTCGGACTGCATCCGCGTCTGTTCCGAGGCCTGACGTTTCAGCGCAGGGTTGAACAGGTCCCGTTGGGCGATCGCAGGAGCTAGTACACTGGCATCATCAGCGGGCACGGTGACCGTGGCGGCTGAGGCGGTCGAGGCGACGCCGGTCTTTGTCGCACCGCCGGTCAATTCTTCGCCGAAATGTTTCGCCGTGGGGCGAGCGATGCTCTGGGTGGCCATAGCGAGAGTTGCAGGAAGAAGAGTTGGTAAAGAGGTAGGTCGGGGTGTGAAAGGGGTTCAGAAGGATGTGTGGATTGCAAGAGGTGAAGCAAATCTCACTCCGCACCATCTCATAAGCGCCCCGGACTATTTCCCCACAGCTGCCCACAGCTGACACCGGCGCTTCCCTGCAGCCAATTCAACCGAACTCGCCCGCACAACCGCTGGCGGCTCGACCGCTTGCGCCAACTTCGACAACCGGAAACGTGTCCCTCAGCCTCTACACGTGTTGAAACACCAACCGACCGGAGGCCTCCGCAGACTGACACTTGTAGAGGGACACGTTTAGCCGATTTCATCTTCACCATTGCACGCAACTGCAGTGCCCGGTACTTGAGATGTGTTCCTCTGCAAGTGTCAGTCCGCGGGGACCTACGGTCGGTTGGTGTGTCAAGTCGACCGAGACGGACCCTGAGCTTGGAGGAGGGTCGCGGGACTTTGTTGTAGTGGAGTGAACAAGGACCTCGGCGTGGGCGGTGGATTCGGCTTGGAGAGTGTAACCCCTGGGGGGGCATCTCTGGGGAGGACCCCCGGGGGGATCTGGAAGGCGCGCACGGAGCTGTACAAAAACAAAATTCTGCCTGGTCTCTGTGCAGGAGGTTGGTGTATCAAGTCAACCGAGCCGAGACGGACCCTGAGCCTGGAGGAGGGTCGCGGGACTTTTGCTGTAGTGGAACCTCGCCCTGCTGCCAAAAGAGAAGGTTGCAGTGCAGAAGCTCAATTGGCACAACATACAAGGCAGACAACTACGCAAGCTCAAACCGGACGCAAGACCCCAAATGCTTAACAGGAGAATTGACGTTCACATTTGATAATTGCGTCGTAGTCGACATCGTCCTCCGAATCTAGCTCGGTAAGCTCGGATCCGACAGGACCCCCGAAAGCCCAGCCAGAGGCGGCCCGCAAATTTGGACATTCTGGGGACCCGAAAATCGGCTAGGCAGCCCGCAAATTTGGACATTTTTGGCTCAAAATGGGTCGAGGCTCACCTCATTTTTGGACATTTTCCTCCCTCCGGTCGAACTTTGAAGCGCAGACCAGGGTAGCGGGAGGCTGGAGGCGCAGGGCATATATATATATAGCCGGCCCAGCTGCGCGCGGGTAACAGTCGCGCTGTTTGCGATTTGAGCGCGTTAGTAAGTGTCTGCATTTGCGATGCATCATGATATATTATTCGAGCCCATTTCAGTTTGAAAAGGCTCGTTGGCGGTCGCGCTGGCACCCGGCCGCTCGCGCGACACGCCGCCGACCGCGGTCGTACAGCACCCAATCACTGGCACTCTATACTCTACAAACGTGTCTACAAAATGCCTGTGATCATTAATATCGAACCGAACTTTGCTCTCACCTCCGAGGAATTTGCAATCTTGAGCCCTGTTGCCGACCTACGCCTCGTTGACCTACTCGTGTACGACCTACCTGCGCCCGACGCTTCTCTCCAACTTGCTCTATCGAAAGATGACCCTCGACATTTTGACGCGCTGCCACGCCCCTCGAAGCAATCTACTGGAAAGTTTTCCGATCAAAGCTTTCTATCCTTGGCTTATCTCGATGGCTATCGATCTATATGAGGAACGAGAGGAATCTTCGCTTCAGTAATTCAGGGGCAAACATCCGGGAGAAGACGTTGCACGAGCAAGCGACAACTGCGATCATCACCGAGGGACGATCTCACGTTAGTCGCTGATTCGTGATGTATCATGACCCAAACTGGGGCGTGACTTTTCCTGCGCTGACGTGTAACTCCGACGCCACAGGACGACAAGAGGTCTATGGTCAGATCATGTCGAACCACGTACTCGTCCGAGCTGTTGATGGTGATGTGTCTGCACTCCGTCCTCTCAAGGTGGACACACTGGTCGTGTATGGAATCCCAGAAGAGCCTATGGGTTTGCCTTCGGGTGAGCAATGCGGGGAACGACTGGCAATCGGGATAGATATGCCAAACTACTACTTGTGTGGGAAAACTTCACCTGACTGACTAGCACTGCGCATTTCACTTGTCACCTTCCCTGCAGTGAGGAACAATTACAAGAAGTCAAGCACAACTTACGAAAGTGTTGAAAGTCCCGACTCTCTTGCTCTCGTCGCAAATGCCGTGATACACGAGCTACGTGCAGTGTCATCGCTCCGGGAGTTTACTCCAATCTGTCTTATCGGGGCAACGTGCGCCTTCGTCAAGTTGATGGACGCTGTATCATAAATTCGCTCGAACCGGACTTGTCAAGCATCAACTACGAGGTCAAGGACTCCACACGATCTAACTGGCGTGATGAACGGGAAAATCACCTCACCGTCAAACAATAAAAACGGTACAGGCTTTTGCAGAACATCAAAGGAGTTCGAACAGCATCCCTTGCTTGTCTTGCTCCAGGAGGCCGTCCACAGACCAAGACGAAGGACGTTAACAATGATGAAGAATGAAGGTCAGCCTGGCTCTCGTATGGCGGTAAGCTTTGTCAGAGCTTGGCCGGCATCAACCGCGGCAGTGGATCGTGGCGGAGGGCTGGCGGCGCTCTTGGTGTGCGCGCGCACGCGACGTTTCTGGCCCGCGCGCGGCGAAAACGCAGTCTGCGCGCAGCGCAGAAAAATTTCTGAGCATTGTACAGCTTGTAGAGTAGTTTTCAAAAATTATTCAACACTAGGCGGCCTTCATATTTGGACATTTTCAGTCAAAATCTGGAAAAAAATTGGACATTTTGCCTCGAAAAAGGCCGTTTTTAGACGGCCGCCTATGGCTGGGCTTTCGGGGGTCCTGATCCGACCTCCGCACTGTGGTCGGATCCCTCCTCCTCTCGTGCCGCGCAAGTCCAAGCTTTACCCTCTACCTCGGGCTCCTTTCTGCTCCGTTTCCGACGGTATCCTTCTTTCTCCTTGTCCGACAGTGCCAGCCACTTATTGGCGCACTCAACAATCCAGGCGTCCCAGACCTTCTTCCTTTCGGCCTCGACCTCCGCATCGCTGGGCGGCTTGGCGGGTTCGGGAGCGTAGACGAGCAGTTTCCCGCAAACGTTTGGAGCGCTGCTTGCACCGTGCGCTGGTCGGAGGCAAGCTGACCCCAGTAGTGATCAAAGGCTCGCCGCCTCGGAGGCTCGGAGCGACGAAAGGGAGGCAGGCCGTCTGATCCGAGAGCGAGTGCGGTCAACTACCGCCCTGGGACTTGGCCTTCGCACCGGTGCGGGCCCTCGTCTCACTATATTCGACCTGCTCCTGGCGCCTGATCTGCTCACCGCGCGCCAAAAGGCGTTAACTGAAACAAGACTCCAAAGCTCAATCCCTCATCCTAAACTACCTCGATTCTGACAACGCTGTCACCGCTCGCGCTTGCACGACTGCAAATGAGATGTGGAAGAGTTTACGCGACATAACCACGTCGGACTGATCTCTGATCAAGTTCGATTTTTGACGGCACAACTTCGCAATCTTCAATTTTCGAAAGGAAAAGAAGCATCAGATTCGACTTATAAATGTCATCGAAAGATTGGCCAAGCTCGTCGAGTCGAGTAAACAGATCTTGTATACTCGTGAAGTGCTTCACGATCTCTTTTCCTTTCGAAAATTGAAGATTGCGAAGTTGTGCCGTCAAAAATCGAACTTGATCAGAGATCAGTCCGACGTGGTTGTCTTGTAAACTCTTCCACATCTCATTTGAACTCGTGCATGCGCGAGCGGTGACAGCGTTGTCACAATCGAGGTGGTTAAGGATGATCGAGTGAGCTTTGGCGTCTTGTTTAACGCCTTTTGGCGCGCGGTGAGCAGATCGGGCGCCAGGAGCAGGTCGAATATATGTATGTACACAGTGCCATCGGTGAATCTTGGGATGCCGCCCCGCTCCGAAACACGTGGATCGGCGATACTGGCGCTCATCGTCACTTCGTCGGTGATCGTTCACTTTTGCGAAACTTCACTCTCGACCCGGTCATGGTCCGTGTAGCCAATGGTTCCCCGGTTCTCTGCAAAGGCTATGGTTCCATTACCGTTCGCACGAACAAGAATCATACGCTCAACATTCAGAAGGTTTATCATTTCCCCGGCGCTGAACAAGGTCTAGTCTTTTTCAAGGCACTCCGTATCGCCGGAGCTAAAAACTATTGTTCGGAGATGACGGTTCGACGATCAACGTGCATGTTGGCAATAGCATTGTTGCCAGCACCGAAATCGACACCGATTACAAATTCAACTTCACTGTGGTTCCTGAAGAACCTGTCGATGCTGTCACTCGATCATCGACTAGTGCTTCGCTCTATTCTTGGCACTTGTTTTTCAACCATATTTCCCAACATTCGCTCCTTGCCCTGCATCGTGCGGGAGCGGTCACCGGCCTTCGCTTGACTGACACAACCGTCGTCGACTGCGAATCGTGCATCCTTACTCGAATGAAGGCAACTCCTCATAATCAACAATCCGGGGGGGCAGATACGTCCTGTATCACATCTCTATGGATTTGGGATTTGTCGACTATGAAGACTTCCAAGGCCGATCAATTATCTTGTTATCGTCGATCAATTCTCAAACGCGTGTAACAATACTTGAGGGACAGGACTGCGAAAACGACGCCCTCATCAAGTGGCAGCTGATCTCAGCTGAAGAAAGTGTAAGGGCAGTGCAGACTAGACCTAGGGTTCTGCAGAGTAGTTACCCATGCAATCAGCTCCATCAATTAAGAGTCCCGAAGATTCCAATCTCAAGGCGGATTCATGCGCGTATGCGCCGTAGGTCTGCAGAGCAGCCTAGACCTAGGGTCCGGTAGAGTAGTTACCCAGGCAAGCAGCTCCTATGAATCAAGAGTCGCGAAGGTTCCGATCTCAAGAGAGATTCATACGCGCATGCGTCTGCGGATCGGGACCCGGACCGCGAATCCATGTTCGTTTAAATTATGAGCAGTAGAGGGGTCACATGATTGAGAATCATTGGTCGCGGCTCAAGTAGTTTTGTAAATGGAAGGCACTCCATCGAACGCTGAGTTCAAAGCGGGCGGGCCGTTATTCATGTCCAAAGCTCCCACTCATCAGTTCGATTTCAGGCCTGAGCCTGAGTCCTGACTAAGGGGCCGCTCAGCGGGAGCCTCGCTGGCGACTCCTCGACCCCCCGCGCCAAAGGCCACCTACAGGCTACCCGATCCTGGCAAGGACTCGAGGTGCAGTGAAAGATTGTCAACCACAGGTACACTTTCTACATAGAATCAAGCCGCTCAGACTGAACGGCCTTTCTCGTAACAGGTGAAGTCGATGCGGATTGCTTCCAATTAGTAGAGAGCCTACCCTGATACACGGAAATAAAACATGTTTCGCCAGTTATGAACAAAATTTCCTCAGATTAACACGAAGAGAACACCCAAGAACCACAGAACAGGAGTCCAGCTCAAAGCGTGTATCGGAACGCCGTGGATCCTTCAATCTCCGTGCCGTTGCGGTCAGCGGCGGCGTTGGCCCGGCTGAAGGCGAACGAGAGACCGGCGAGCATGAGGAGGATAGCACCCTGGCAGCCGATCGTGGCGCCGAGACCGGGAAGATATCGGGGGTAGTCAAGCTGGCGGTAGACAAGCGAGGCGAAGATACCGCCGACGCCACCCATGCCGATGACGATGGCCGAAGAGACGGCGCGCTTGGAGTGGTTGCGCACGTTGTTGGCCGAGTAGGCGAGGATCGCGGGGACGTTGGCCTGGCAACCCGCGATGGCGAGAAAAGATCCGAAGTAGCGGACGCCAATTTTGCCACCCCAGCCCATGATGATCAGACCGACGGTGCAGACGATGGCGTTAATTGCGATGAAGAGGGCACGCTTGCGCATCTTGTCAGCACCGTAGGCGATCGCGAAGGTATGGAGGGCGGCGAAGACGTATGGCGGTGCAGAGAGGATCAAGGAAAGCTCGTTCGAGTATCCACCACCAGCGAGGATGACGGGAAGGAAGTAGGAGAAGGCGTAGGCGGGCATGGTCGAGAAGCAGAAGCAAAGGCCAAAGATCCAGAGCCTGTAGTCGAGACTGTGCCTCATAAACGAGCTGAAGGTGAGGTGGTCAGGGGTCGAGTCTCCTCGGTCGAGCTCGATGCGCTCCTGGACCATCTTCGTTTGATCAGGGGTGAGGAATGTGGCCTTGTCGGGGAAGTCGACGATCAAAGCGAAGCCGAGGAAGCCGAGGCCGACGGTCGCAGCACCGAAGACAATGAAGATCCATCGCCAAGCGGCGATGCCGTGTTGGCCGCCCAGCTTGGAGATACCGTAGCCGAGGATGTTGGAGAAACCAGAGATAACCATCGAGGTGAGGTAGAAGAAGGCCATGCGCTTTTGTGTCTCGAATCGGGTGTACCAGCACGAGATCAGGAAGACGCAACCAGGGAAGAAACCACTCTCGAGGAGACCGAGGAGGACACGGCAGGCGGCAAGCTGGTGCCAATTGGTGACGAAACCCATTCCGAGCATGACAGCACCCCAGAGGACGACGATGGCGGACAAGTGGTTGCGAGCACCAATCTTGCGGAGCAGGATATTAGACGGGAGCTCGAAGACGATGTAAGGAGGGAAGAACTGCAGGGGAAGGGTGGCGCGTGGGTCAGCCCACTGTCCCTCCTTGGCGCTGAGTAGCACGGTCGCTAATGACTTACGACACAAGTGATGATGGAGTAACGTTGGCCAACGGTCAATCGCAAATCTGCCGCCATACCTGCAACACGAGCGACCGAGATGTTGCTGTGAGATAGAAAGAAATAAGTGCCAAGGCTGTCCGTCAGAGACCACGTCACTGCGCACCAGAACAGACTCGGGCTGGTAAAGCACTGACGTTCGGTCAATAAGCGAGATGGCATAGAGGGCACCGAGAATGATCAACAGGCGGCGATCGACCTTTTGCCTGTCATTGAGAAAAAGAGTAAGTACCCAAAAAGAGTGTACGCAAACTTCACTTAGAACAAAGCCAGCTCGAAGTGGTCACGCGCCGCGTTCGGGCAGCCAAGCGCTCCCAATCGACTCGCGCAGCGCAAAGGATGTTGTCTACTCACATTGTCTTGCGCTCGAACTCCTTGTCCCAGGTGCGAGCCTCGAGAGCACTGGCAGCATTGTCCTCTCGGTGGAGCTTGTCATGCTTGTTGTCTTGGGAGCTGACCGAAGACATTGCGGGTGAAGGCGATGAAGGCGAAAACTTAGGATAGAAAGTTTAAATGTCAAAGACGACCGGTAGGGGTGTAGGTGGCAGTCGAGGGTGGTGACGAGCGATTGAAGGTCGTTCCAGTGGTTTACAGGAAGGGAAAGAGGACGAAACGACGCAACAAAGCTGGGGTCTCCCCCAGGATTGCCCCGGTTTCTTCGATGAAGCGACTCCGAGCGGGGTGGGCGCTGCGCGTGTCGGCGTCAGCGCCGAGCTTCCCACCGGGAATCTCTTGGCGCGCGCTTCCCCAGGCCAGGATTGACCGATTGCAGCTGTGGAGGGACGCGCGCGGGGTGGCCTTGGCAAAACAATGCCATTGCCGTCCGCCGAAACTTCAAGCTCAAGCGCTCAAGTCTGGGCAAGTGCCAGGGCATCCTCGTCAGAGTTCTTCCACCGACGCCCTTTTACGGTCCGGCAGCTCTTCGACACCGGATTTTTCTCTCGCATTTGCGGGGCTGTTGCAAATGACAATTGATGATGTGGCATCGTCGCCAAGGTCTAAATGCTCGCCGAATTCTTGAAGGCACTCAAACGCCCCGCCGGAGTCCGGTTCTACCCAACCTGAGTCGGAGCTTCCGAGGATTCATGGCAATGTATACCTCTATTTCGCCAAGTCTCCTGCGTGCCTTATTTTTCATCGTGCGACCAAACCCGTCCTCGAAGGTTGGTGAGTTCAGCAGAGAACGTCTACAAGATCTGGCAAAGTAGCTGGGTAGGTAGGTGCACAAGATGTGGTAGCTTTGTTTCCGAGGGCTAGGAGCTTCCCGTCCGCTTTGAGCTGCTTTCTATTGGGTCCATATTCATCATTCAAATGGAACGCTCCTGTAAGTATAAGCTTTACTGCTGCCGCTTCGTGAAAGGAAGGGATACTGGGGCACGTTGGTAGGCATAATGCGAAGCTAGGTACCTTGAAGTCTGGTTAAACGAAAGGAGTGCAGTGCTCGCCCCCAGTCAGGCTCCTAAAAGGAAGTTCTCGGACATTCGTTCAGGAACACGCTCGAGGGCGTCGGCCGGACGGATGATTTTTGCAACCACATCTGCCTTCCTCGGGCTCGTTCAACTACCTTCAGTCCAATGCATAAACGCGTTCATGACCGTCTGTACCTGGCCGGTCAATAACTACAACACAGATCTGGTAGGAAGGGAGGAGCCGGCGAGCCGAGCAGGTCGAGGCTCGAGGGAGAACTCGCTCATAGTGGTAATGAGGACCACGAGCAAGTTCGATCGGTGGTCCGACTCGGTCTGTTCCGACGAGTTGTCACAGAGCTAGCTATTCGCTTCTTTCCCGGAAGCTGTGTCAAGGTTGTAGCTAGACACCGAGAGATTTGGGTTTTCAATTTCTTGTGCCATAATGATCGCCTGGATAGCCAGCTTGCGATCAACTTGCGGCCCGTAACTGCCTACTAATCAGAAATTGATGAGAATCATCGCAAACATCCTCGGGTGACATTACGTGGCTATCTGTTTGCTATGAACTCGAAGGAGCCGCGCCGCGCTCACGCTATCCAACTCGGTGTGTCTGTTTGCGCCGAGCCCGACTGCCGACCGATCAGTGAGACATGCATCGATGAGTGTGCGTGATGAATGACCCACTCCTTGCGATTCGCTTTGGTCACCTTCCGATGATTTACCTGGCATTGGTTCCACAGAGCGGAGAGGGTCTCTTTGAACATTCTTCCTTGATCGCATCGGGACTGCGGCTTTCTTCTGAATAGCCCCTGTCTGCCGACTTTCTTACACGATGACTGGGAATGTACGAGTCGTAGTTCGCCTTATCTCATCGGTCCATTCCTCACAAGGTAAAACAAACACCCATTGTTATTAGTGCATCGACAGAGCCTATAATCCCACTTTTTCGAGTAAGAAGTTACAGCACCGAGTTAAGACCGCGAGTCAAAACGCGAAAGACCTAGACACACGAACGCGCAAACACACAAACCACGATCCCATAAAAATGTCCCCCGAATAAACAAGCCTCATCCACGCACTCAAACAACTTAAAGCGTGTATCGGAAAGTAGTGGATCCTTCAATCTCCGTGCCGTTGCGGTCAGCGGCGGCGTTGGCCCGGCTGAAGGCGAACGAGAGACCGGCGAGCATGAGGAGGATAGCACCCTGGCAGCCGATCGTGGCGCCGAGACCGGGGAGGTACCGTGGGTAGTCAACCTGGCGGTAGACGAGCGAGGCGAAGATACCGCCGACGCCACCCATGCCGATGACGATGGCCGAAGAGACGGCGCGCTTGGAGTGGTTGCGCACGTTGTTGGCCGAGTAGGCGAGGACCGAGGGGACGTTGGCCTGGCAACCCGCGATGGCGAGAAAAGATCCGAAGTAGCGGACGCCAATTTTGCCACCCCAGCCCATGATGATCAGACCGACGGTGCAGACGATGGCGTTAATTGCGATGAAGAGGGCACGCTTGCGCATCTTGTCAGCACCGTAGGCGATCGCGAAGGTGTAGATGGCGGCAAAAACGTATGGCGGGGCGGACAAAATGAGCGAGAGTTGAGTCGAGTAACCACCACCAGCGAGGATGACGGGAAGGAAGTAGGAGAAGGCGTAGGCGGGCATGGTCGAGAAGCAGAAGCAAAGGCCAAAGATCCAGAGCTTGTAGTCGAGACTGTGCTTCATAAATGAGCCGAAGGTGAGGTGGTCAGGGGTCGAGTCTCCTCGGTCGAGCTCGATGCGCTCCTGGACCATCTTCGTTTGATCAGGGGTGAGGAATGTGGCCTTGTCGGGGAAGTCGACGATCAAAGCGAAGCCGAGGAAGCCGAGGCCGACGGTCGCAGCACCGAAGACAATGAAGATCCATCGCCAAGCGGCGATGCCGTGTTGGCCGCCCAGCTTGGAGATACCGTAGCCGAGGATGTTGGAGAAACCAGAGATAACCATCGAGGTGAGGTAGAAGAAGGCCATGCGCTTTTGTGTCTCGAATCGGGTGTACCAGCACGAGATCAGGAAGACGCAACCAGGGAAGAAACCACTCTCGAGGAGACCGAGGAGGACACGGCAGGCGGCAAGCTGGTGCCAATTGGTGACGAAACCCATTCCGAGCATGACAGCACCCCAGAGGACGACGATGGCGGACAAGTGGTTGCGAGCACCAATCTTGCGGAGCAGGATATTAGACGGGAGCTCGAAGACGATGTAAGGAGGGAAGAACTGCAGAGGGCGATCATAAGAAAAAGGATCAGCTGAGCCGTTGCGCTGAAATGATCGGCAAACGGACGGATCAAAAGGCTTACGACGCAGCTGATGATCGAGTAGCGCTGACCGACAGTCAACTTCAAAGTCTTGGCCATACCGGCAACACGCGCAACAGAGATATTGCTGTGAGGGGACGGAGGATAGGATCACGAATTAGTCAACCGTGCGAATCGGAATTGACGATACCCGACACAGGCAAAACTCACGTTCGATCGATGAGCGAGATGGCGTAGAGAGCACCGAGGATGATCAGAAGGCGGCGATCGACCTTAGCCCTGTGAGTGATGATACCTCACAAAGGTCAGTTCTCAATTCTTCTAAACTATGCGACCGCAAGAGGGGTACCTCGACTGGGGCCAGCCCCGAAGTTTCAAGCCCGTCGGGTTGCGCAGCGGGGAAACGCGCCGGCTGGAAAACAATGACTTACATGGTCTTGCGCTCAAAGTCCTTGTCCCATGTGTGTGCCTCAAGCGTGTGAATAGCATCATCCTCCTTGTGCTGTGCTGTGGGCTTGTCTTGCGAGCTGATCGAAGACATCGCGAGAGAATGAGAATCGAGTACGGGAAGGGTTCGTGGGGGTGCGAGGTCGGCTCGGGTGAGATGGGGTATGGGCGTTGACGACAGGCGACGAAGAGGAAGTGAGACGCTTGGACAAGTCGAGAGAAGAGAGAGAGGGGGGGAGGCAGAAACAAAGGACTGGGAAAGAGGAAACTTGATCTACGGAGTATACGGGTCCTATCAGTGCGAGTTGCCTGCGTCCAATAAAACCTGGGGATACCCCGGACTGACCCCGATCAAGACCTACTCGAAGGGCCGAAAGCACCTTTCTGATTCGTCAAGCTCAACTTCGGTAATTGATGCGCCTCTGGGGCCTCTCGCTGTAGCCCCATCACCGACCAGTCACGGAACGGAGCCCTTTATACAGCTTGCTTGATGCAGTGGACGAACTGGGGCCCGGACCCCCGAGGAAGTGGGGGAAGAAAAGATGATCGGCGGCTTGAGCTCGAGATCGCGGTCGATCTATTATACGCTTCGCCCGCCGCCGCCGACGACTCGGAACCCCCCTCGCCCCCCTCCCCCCGCTTCATTGAAGGAGCAGAGCTCGATTCCTCCGATTATGTACTCACCGTGGGCTCGATGCTGCAGCCTTTGAAGCACACTCAAAAAAGCGATCGGACTTAACGGACGAGCCAAGCGCGGACGGCTCGTTCCGCCTACAAAGTTCTCGATTCAGCAGGCGCGCGTCGATCGCCCCAATCACAAAAACCTTGGCAACCCTCCAGCGTTCCGAAGAGTTTTCCTGGCAACGGTCTCGGCTTCTCTTTGCAACCGGTGTTGCGGGGATGACCCTACCCACAGACATGAAAATTCAAAGCTTGTACAACAGGTTTTGTTGCAGTTTTGTCTCGGGTGATCACTGCTCACGCAACCTGTCGCGCGCCCACCAACAACCGGACTCGTCCAATGAGGTCGGGGAGAACTGCTGACCGCTGCATAGAGGTCACGGGCTCGGCACTCGAGAGGACCGTTGCGCACTAGACCATTCTAGACCTCTCTACCGATCGACTCGCTTGAAAAACGCTAGCAGAGTTCTTCTCCGCGCGTGGCCCAGGGGCCTTCTGCGGAGATCATTTGTGCTTCCCAAACCACTCTTCATGAGGGCCGAGGACTCTAGACCGCAATTAATTGCCTCCCCAAAGCGGCTCCGAGCTGGATCCTTGTCCGTCACATGACATGGCGGCCCGAGTGCCCTCTCAAAGCGGGCAGCACTTTGAAAAAGAGTAAACAATTCTTATGTCAAACAAGTTTCTGAATGTATTTACGACCTCGACCTGGTGTGGCTGCGAACTCGAGTTTACTGTACGACAAACGCAAAGCGCGAGTCAGCTCCTGGCCCTTCCAAAGCGGCGGACACGTCCTCAGCCCAGCCGACCACTCACCGTAATGACAGTCGGTTCCTTTCTGCCCGTGATCTCGACCAAGCTACTCAAGCTCAACGCGACCTCAATCAAAGGCTTGAGACCCTCTTGCGTATCCCTAGCGTATTCCCTATCGTCCTTGGAGTACTTTTCGACATAGAGACGTATCGTCGCACCACTCGAGCCGGTACCGGACAGCCTGAAGACAATCCTCGAGCCATCCTCGAAGCGGACGTAAAGACCTTGGTTCTTGGAAACGGAACCGTCGATGGGGTCGGTGTAGGCAAAGTTGTCGGCCTCGGCGACGTTGAAGGACGTCTCGGACGAAGTCGCCTTTAAGGCCTTACCGACGAACCCGGACGACGCGAACGACTGCTCGAGTTGCTTCATCACCTCGTTGGCCTTGTCCGAATCGACCTCCTCGTAGTCGTAGCGCGAGAAGAAGGTGCGACCGTACTTGGTGTAGTGGTCTTGCAACACACCCGAAATCCCCTCGATACCTTGCTTTTGCGCCGAGGCGAGGATGTTGAGCCACGCGATGACGGCCCAAAGACCATCCTTTTCTCGGATATGGTCCGAACCTGTACCGAACGACTCTTCACCGCAGATCGAAAGACGCCCCGCGTCCATGAGGTTACCAAAGAACTTCCATCCTAAGAAGCCGAGAGACGAGGTGAGCGTCAGCTTGAACGAACTTGATCGTCTTTCTCGAAAGGAGCGTCTCTGTACGCACCGGTGGGGACTTCAAAGACCTCGAACTTCTTGGCCTTGGCCACGAGATCGATAGCACCACTGGTGGGCATACTCCTCGCCAAGCCCTTGACACCACCCTTTTGGAAGTAAGGGATCGACTCGGCCCAATCGGCGATGATGGCGACCGAATCACTCGGCGTAACGAAAGCACCCTTGCCGTAGATCATGTTGCGATCACCATCACCATCGGAAGCGGCACCAAAGGCGATGTTGTTCTTCTCAACCTGCTCGACGAGTGAATGCGCGTAGGTCAAGTTGGGGTCGGGGTGACCGCCGGCAAAATCGGGCGAAGGCTCGCAGCCTTGAATCGAAGACTCGCCGAGACCGAGCTCGTTGACAAAGATCTCGCGGGCGTAAGGACCGGTGACACCGGACAGACCGTCGAAGAGGACCGAGGCCGAGGGGGACTGAACGTATTCCTTGATGAGGGCAAAGTCGAAGATGGACTTGAGTAAAGCGACGTAAGGCTTGACCGAGTCGATGACCTCGACGGTGATGGGACCCAACTCGGTCGTTCCGAGTTTGGAGAGATCGACCTACGAGTGCTAAGGAACGAGTTCAATATGTTGGAACGGACATGTGCAGGCAGCCCTGAGTCGATTTGACCCACCTCGGGCAAGTCGACGAGCTTGTAGCTCTCGAGCTGCTCGGAGATTTCGTAGACCTTGTTGGTGACGCTCTCGGGTGCTGGTCCACCGTTCTCCATGTTGTACTTGATACCGAAATCGGCGTTGGGTCCACCGGGGTTGTGACTGGCGGTGAGGAGGATGCCTCCCGTGGCCTTCCTCGCTCGGATGATGTGCGACACAGCGGGGGTGGAAAAGATGGCGTGCTGGCCGATGATGAGATGCTTGACCTTGTTACCGGCCGCGATCTTGACGATCTTTTGGACGCACTCGGGCGAGTAGTAGCGACCATCCCCGCCGACGACGAGTGTCGCTCCTTCTGCGCCCGGGGAGGGGATACCGTCTAGGATGGCCTGGACAAAGTTTTCGGTGTAGTTTTGCTGCTGGAAAACGGTGACCCTGGTTTGGAAGTGAAGGGGTGGTCAGCACCGATCCCAAGCCGCGAAATAGGATTGTCATGGTTGTGTCCGGGGTGCGGCTCGTCATCCCGGCCCCATTTCCGCCCCCACGTCAGAGAGTGGTCTGTGGCGGAGGCAAGAGTCGAGCCTTCGGGAGTGAGCATGTTTGCAACCTACTTTTTGCGCAAACCCGACGTTCCGGGCCTAGTAGAAGGGTACAAGGGGAGAAGCCATGCGTCAGAAATGAGAACGGAATTACACTGCACGAGATCATAGCCGATCACCCGCGGGATTCGACTTGTGGCGGCGGCTGGCGGAGCAGATGCCGCCTGTTCCCGTTTCTGGTCCCCTACGGCGGCAGGTTGGTCTGGTCTTACTTTTGGTCCTGGTAAGGCTTGGTCTTGATGGTCTGGATGGAGTAGTCGGATGTCATGGTGGGATGTATGAGAGGGGAGAGAAGGGGAGTTGGAGTGGGGCAAGAAGACTGAAGAGAGATGCGTGGCGGCCGGGTTCGGGCCGAGACTTGCGATTTCGTCATGGCTCGTGGGGAATGCACCGTTGGACACCGCTGGATTACCAACACGAGTAATACCCAATTCCATCCCGGCTAAGCAAAGGCAGATGTCAAAAATTCGTCGGCGCGAAATCTGGAGGACAGGTAGGGCATTCCATGGGCAGGTTTCTGTGACTTTGACGGTAATTAAACTTGAAAAGGAGTCAAGTCGGCGTCGTCAGCGAGCGAACTTTGGCGAGTTGCACTTTACTGCACTAGTTGGTCAAAGGAGGGCCCGAGCGCACGCGGCACTCGACTCAAGCTCGACTCGAGGACGTTGCCGCGCTCGGCCGGGCACTCTCTCGCCTGCTCGACTCGAGACGGATCCACGCACTCGATGTGAGTATTTCCTACAGCTTTGAGCGTGCACTCCCACGATGGGGTTGCATTGTTGTCGCTGGCCTAGGTGCTGTGGACCCAGTACAGCGTGCCTGGTGCGACCGAGTGCTAGCTGCCCAGCTCTGCAGCTGACCGAACCTCACTGCATGCGACCCTGCACAGACATGTCCACACCGTCATTTCGACCCGGACAATACGCTGGAGTCGGACAAGGACTGCCGACCAATCGTTTCAGCTCCCCAGCGGCCGCGACGCCGTCAGCCTCAGCCTCAGCCTCCGCCTCAGCCTCCGCTGCAGCCTCCGCCTCACAGCAGCAGTCCTCGGCCGTTTCAGCGGGCTCGACCCCGTTACGGCAACCGTCAACAGCCAACGGAGCCCACACCTCACCGTTGCAGCACCTCGGCGGTGCCACTCGCAGCACCTCCAACGCGGCAGCCATGGCCTCGTTCGCATTCGGTCAACAGCAACAGCAGCAGCAGCAGCAGCAGCAGCAACACCAGCAACACAACTCCACCGCGAGTCAGCCCTTACCACCAGGTAAGCGAGCTCACCCACCCAATTCACACGTCCCTCCACAGCTCGTCAGGTCGTGGCGAGCACCTTGCTGACACTTTCCTTCTTTCACCTTGTCCTCTTTACCCGATCCCAATCTTACACGCTCCATCCATCTCACGCCTGACTCACCGACGGGTCTTTTGCGATGTCGTCGTCCACTTGCTTGCCTCGCCTGGCCCGCGCCCTTGACTTGGACCCACGACAGGACTGACCGCAGCACAGGAAGCCAACCTCGACCCGAGCGACTTCCCAGCACTAGGCGGCGCAGCAGGTGCACCCTCGACCCCGTCCGCCGTGACGAGCCTGCCTTCGTCGTACGCGTCCTTGATCGGGCCTGCGACCACGACCGCCAACGCCTCGCTCGGATCGGCCTCCGCGATTGGGCAACCTCTGGCCAACGGACTGCCCCGCGAGTTCTCGGTCGACGACTTCCCGGCACTTGGTGGCATGTCGTCCCCGTCCAATACCGCTGGCCACCAAGGCAACTCGGCTAGCAGCGGTGCGGCAGCTCAAGTCTCGACAGGGAGCTACGATCCGACCGCGGCCACAAGCTCACTCGCCAACGGACTCAACGGGCTCCCGATGCTGTCGAACCGGAACGTGTCGTCTTTGGGGCCGAGTGAGCAGGCCAGCGCAGCCGCCGCGTTGCAGCACCAGCAGCAGCATCGCGCCAACTTGCTCGGAGCGATGAATGGGGGGAGAAGCGCATCTTCTCAGGCAGACGCCGACAAGCGGGTGAGCAAAGAGGAAAGAGGTTCTGATGGAGAACGGAAGGAGGAATGGTGGACTGATTCAGAGCCATGTGTATTCTGTTACTCCCTGCGCAGAGTTACGGTCTGAAACAGCAGGGTGGCACCCCACAACAACAACAGCCCTGGGCAGCCTCGGCACAGTTCGCCAACGGTGGAGGTGCGGCAGCATCACCTTTACCGCCAAATCCGTCGGACGGGGCACCCTCATCTCTGCGGTCACCTTCCTTGCTCTCATCCACAGCGACTTCGTCGGCTCTGCCCCCACCTCCGGGAGTCAATTCATTGCTGCTCTCTTCGGCCGCAACACATCGAGGAACGATCGGATCCGCGGGGGGAATACGACCGGAGCCGCAAGTGCACCTCTACCACCGCCAACAGCATCATCCGCCTCTACAACAACCAACGCTTCGACGACGGGAGGAGCAGCAGCAGGAACGGGGCCGACAGCAGGTGGTGTGGTGGGGAGTCAAGTCCCACAGACGCCGGCGCAGCAGATCTTGTTCAGTCCGGCCGATCGTTATGGTTTGTTGGGGTTACTGCACATCATCAAGACGAGCGATCCGGACCTCAACATGCTCGCACTTGGGAATGATCTGACGACATTGGGCTTGGACCTGTCTGCAAGCGAGTGAGTGTCTTGAAGCGTGCAGCATGAAGCGTATCGCCAGAGTTTGGGGCAGGTGAGGCTGACCACGCAACATGTTGTCTCTGCAGCAACTTGTTCTCGACCTTCATCACGCCATGGTCGGATTCCAAGACGGCGTCCGGGCTCAACATTGAACCCGAGTTCCACCTCCCGTCGTGCTACAACGTGCAACCCCCACCGGCACAAACTAAGATCGGCAACTTCTCGGACGAGACGCTCTTCTTCATCTTTTACTCGCAACCGCGCGACGCGATGCAAGAGATGGCCGCGCACGAGTTGTACAAGCACAATTGGAGGTACCACAAGGAGATGAAGGTGTGGTTGACCAAAGAGGCCGGTACGGAACCGAGTCAGAAGACGGCGACGTACGAGAGGGGTAGTTATATCCTGTTTGATCCGAACGGGTGGGAAAGGGTCAGGAGGGAGTTTGTGCTCGAATTTGCGGCGTTGGAGAGTCGGAGGGCTTGAGCGAGGGACGACGGTGGGGTTGACCCCTACGTTTCTCTTGTGCTGTTTTTAAATTGATTTCTACCCTTTTCTTTTCTCCTTTTCGTCTGGGCGTGTCCATTACAGGTCCCTCTTATGCTGTAACATGAACGAATTTTCTCTCTCTGTCTCTCGCTCCGACTCTGGTGCAAATATCCGCTGTTCGAGGGCAGACTCGCTCGAGCCGGCATTTGAGGTGGGGTTACTGAATAGTACAAAAGAGTGATTCCTCGTTGCGCTGTGCTCTACTGCGTTTCCAGTGCTCTCTATCGCTTGGCCATCATCTGGGCGTTCATCTCGGAGAACCTCAGACCGACTCGCTGCAGGAATGAGAACGGGGCATGATCAGTGAACGGACCGGAGGGGTATCGATCCTTCACGGCGTATTGTTGATATACCTCGGAATGCTTCAGGAACTTGTCTGCGCAAGTCGAGATGCAAGCGTCCTACTCGGCGCGGAGAAGCAAATTCGATCGATCAGCTTGCTCGCCCCTCCCCCTCCCCGTTTCTCATCATCATCATCCATCATCGCACAGTCTGGCCACTGACCTCCTTTGAGCTAAGCGCTTTACTTGTAAAGTCGTTGCAGCACGTGTTGAAGCATCGCTCGACGAGGTTCGTGTAGAGGTTCATGAAATCCTTCATTTGCTTTTGTTGCATCATCGCTTCGAACGCTTGCGCGGTCGCGGGGTTCATCGCGGAGGCGTCCATGGTGGGTGTTTGGGGGCGTTGGGTTGGTCGGTAGCTTAGAACTGGACAGGACGGAAAGTAGATGATCAGTTTGGGATTGAGCACGGATGGGGGGGAGGAGGCCCATCGCGGGCAACGAGGAGGGACAGCGGCGATGGCAGCGGCTACGGTGTCCAAGCACAGAAGTAGAATCTACTCTGACCTCTTTCTGCAAACA
The DNA here is from genome assembly GCA_022506055.1 of Microbotryum violaceum. Taxonomy (NCBI): domain Eukaryota; kingdom Fungi; phylum Basidiomycota; class Microbotryomycetes; order Microbotryales; family Microbotryaceae; genus Microbotryum; species Microbotryum violaceum. The sequence goes on along the minus strand of JAKMXP010000008.1, from coordinate 1,088,072 downwards.
ATCACGGTCTGCTCGCCTGGAGTTGGGGTGGGGGGGGCGTGACTCGATGTGTGTGGAACTGGGGCTAAAAGAAGCGAGCGAGTCAGTGCTGCGCCAGGCCGTGCGGCGACGACCAGTCAGTGCGAGTCAGGACCGCATTACCGCGCGCATTTGCCTGATTAGCTCGAGGCGTAATCATATACTCGGCGGAGATGACGCTTCGCACCGTCCGACTCTGACGCGGCACGACTCACTCGCTCACGCCCTCTCATCTGCTCCTGCACCTTGCACGCTCGCATCCACCGCATCCACTTCCACTTCCACCCCACACCCACCCGCAACCCCAATCCTCGCTCACGACAACACCACACTCTGCGCTTCCACTATGGCTGTTCGTAAGTGCGGATCCGCCTTCGCACAGCGCCATGTCGCCCGCCTTCCGGGAATGCACCTGCTGCAATGATGGAGGAGATGTGAATCGGGGCCGTGAGCTGACCTCCTGTGGCAACTCTCGCGCAACTCTTGTACCGCACAGGTTGCCGTTTCGAAAACTCTTCCGACGTAAGCCGACCCCACCGTCAGCCCCTGACGACCTGATGAGCCGCCACCACCCCGCTAACGTTAACGTTAACGTTCGTCCGTCGCATATCCGCGCAGATTGGCGTCTTTGCGTCCTTGACCAACTCTTACTGCCTCTCGTCCGTATCGGTCGGATCGACCAACTTTTACTCCACCTTCGAGGCCGAACTCGCGGATGTGATCCCTGTGATTCAGACCAGCATCGGAGGCACGCGTATCATTGGGAGATTGGTAGCAGGTGGGCGCCTCACAAATCGCCATTTCTGAATCGGTTGACTACCAAGGCTGTACCGAGGCTGAGGCTGTACCAAGGCTGACACCAAGTCTTTCACCCAGGTAACCGACACGGTCTGCTCGTCCCTTCGACCACGACCGATCAAGAACTACAGCACCTGCGCAACTGCCTGCCCGAATCCGTCGCCCTGCAACGCATCGAGGAACGGCTTTCGGCGCTGGGTAACATCATTGCTTGCAACGACTACGTCGCGCTCGTGCACCCCGACATTGACCGAGAAACCGAAGAGATCATCGCCGATGTGCTCAAGGTGGAGGTGTTCCGTCAAACGATCGCCGACAACGTCCTTGTTGGGAGTTATTGCCGCATCTCGAACCAGGGAGCATTGGTGCACCCCAAAACCTCGATCCAGGACCAGGACGAGTTGAGTTCGTTATTGCAGGTCCCTCTGGTCGCAGGGACCGTGAACCGAGGTTCGGACGTCATTGGCGCAGGGATGATTGTCAACGGTCAGTTTTCGCTCTTTTTGCGCGCGCTTCTCTATCTTTCGATGCAATCGAACCGAGTTCCGACTTTTGTGCCCGCACAGATTGGTCCGCTTTCACCGGTCTCGAAACGACCGCTACGGAAATCTCGGTGCTCGAAGCCGCGTTCAAGCTCGGCGGCCAGGACACGAGTAAAATCGCCGGGATGAGGGATACGCTCGTCGAAGGCTTTGCGTGATCGCGCTCAAGGCGGGACTACCCTCTTTTTCTTCTTTGGTTCGATTGCATTGTGCTGTCCTAGAGATACAATACGAATTGCATTACATCCGAGAGCCCGAGAAGAGAGGCGGTCAGGCCGGAGGAGCCTTTGCGTTCGGAGGATGATGTCGACTCGACCTCTCAGACTGATCGGTTTCCGGTCTTTTGCGTCTGGGTTACTTTCGAGTCATTCCCTTTCTGAAATGGGCCAGACCCCGCTGGTTTGAACCCACTACAGACAGCTAGATCGAACTGGGCGCCCGTCGGGTGTCTCGGAGTCATTTCGGGCGCTCCTCGAAGTCTCCTCGGCAGTTCCTCGGCAGGGTTCGCAAGCCCGAGATCGCTCTCGCGCCGCGGCTCACCTTCTCGTCCTCTCCCCCTCGCCTCGAGAGCAGCCACGCACGATGGGCAAAACGGGCAAAGCGATCAAACGTCGAAAGTTGGCCGAAGCGACCGCACTAGCCACGAAGCTTGCAGCCCCGGATCTACTCGACGACCATTCGGAGGAGGACCTCGACTCGTGGGCCGATTCGCCACCGAGTTCAACCGCGCGTCCCACAGCATCCGTGTCCCTATCGAACGACTTTCTACAGGGTCTGATCTCACCTTCCCATTTGGCGGTGACGGTCAAGACGTTGAATGCGTTGGTGCAGCACCCGGAGCTGCTCAAGGACACGGCGAGCAAGACGACGCGCACACAGCTCAAGGGGTTGAGGACCGCCTTGTTCGATGTACAGAGACTGTCGAGTGAGGTCAATCAGGCAACAGGTGGGTGCATCAATTGATCGAGTCGTCACGCTGGTCAAGGGCGAGAGGACTCACCCGGACGGTCCGTTCCTTTGCCCACCAGGCACCTCGTTGACCTCGCGCATCTCGTCGGCGCTTTCCCAATCGAGGTACACCGACGCCCTCGTGCTCTTGTCCGAAATGAGGATCAGAGAACAGCAGCCCAAACTCGGCGCATTGCAACGCTGGGTCAGGGAATGTGATTGCGCTTCGAGGGCCGACGGCTCGTTCGGCGATCAGGACGTGCTCAAGGTTTTGGATGCGATCCTGAGGTGTTGCAATGGCGTCCGACCACGGGCAATCGCGTCGAACGGTGACGTCGACGATGACGGAAGTGTGGTCAAGAGGCACGACGAATGGGTCTATCGCACACCAAGTGGTCTGGACCTCTACGGAGAGATCAAACAGCATCGGCTTCCTCTTCCATCCCAACGGCTTCAACTCGCCAAAGCTTTCAGGCTACTACAGACCACGCCCGGTCCAGAACGACTACCTCCGAATCATCACCCAGCTTACCAGTACACCTCTCAAACAGGTTCGATTCCATTAGACCTCGAGCCCGCGACCCGTGCCTCAAGGGCTGAAGTTCCTAACGTCCCTGGCGCGTTCATCCTACTCGACATTCTGAGCCCCGACGAATGCAAGACCATCTTGGCCGGGGCCGAAAGCGTCGGCTTCTCCCCTGATCGTCCACTGGGACCTCAGACGAGCGTTTTGGCTCATGTCCGTCATTCTCATCCCAAGTATGGTGAACAACCCCAGCTAATGAAATGATTGGATTCTGTTTGCAGAATTTGTATTGGTTAGCGGACAAAGAGTTCATCCGTCGACTCGACTCGCGTATCTTGCACCTCTTACCCCCCGATATCGATGGCGGCAAACTCGTCGGCATTAACGCGAGGTTCAGGGTCTATCGTTATGTTCCTGGATCGATCTATAGGTACGTCGTTGGGAAAACTGTGAAGTAAACAGACGGCTAATGCTACCTTGTGAGGGGTTCAGGCCTCATCTTGATGGCGCGGCACCACCTTCTGGGCTGTCGTCCTCCGGTGCATTCCAATTCGATACCAGCCCCGTCGACGCACCGCAAATGTCACGGTTGACATTCCTTGTAAGCCTTGACAGGCGCACCGACTCACTCACTGAAACGCCACTAACTTGCCCTAATCTCTCCCCCCAGATCTACCTCAACGACCACTTTACCAACGGATGCACGACTTTCTTCCTCCCTTCCCCCCACCAAATAGGTCGCTTGGACGCCTACCCCGTCAAGCCGTTAATGGGCGCAGCACTAGTCTTCCCCCACGGTGATTCAAAGGGAAGTTTGTTGCATGAGGGATCACCGGTTATGGGCGCGGGGGAGGCCAAGTATGTGATTAGGACTGAGGTGGTTTATCAGGTCGCACCGACGGTCGGGTCAACGAAGAAGTAGGGGGGGAGGTAGTGAGCTCGTACGGGTTTGTCTTCTTTTATTTACTTGGTTTTTTTGTAAATGTTTTGGGTAGTCCTTTCGTGAAGTATGCATAGTCAGCCGCCTAGCCATCACCGTATCCTCAATGAGAATACGTCAGCGCGAAACACGGCGCACGGGCAACATCACTCGGCCGAGCTTGTTTCACCGAATCTTGCAGACCGGTCCGATTATACGTGAGCCTGAAGATCTTCGCTTGAAGTTGGGCGGAGCGGAGCATAAAGCTTTGAAGATTGCACCACTCTCTCAAGGCGTCGTGATCAAATTAAGATGCTCCTCGAGCACGGGGTTCCGTACCTTTTTTCCGTCGGTCGATCGATAGTTGTTATCATTACTCCGCGATGGACCACGACTCATGGTGATGTCTTTTACGATACGCTCAAGGTGAGTCGATTCGGATGGGAAAACACAGATGCCACGTCCACTGTTCGGGCGCTTGACTCGACGTTGCAACGGCACTGATGTTTGGATTGCTTCAATCTCGCAGTGGGGTGTGAACCCGAACCCGACCTCATGGTCCGAGCCCGACCTCATGGTCGCCTCATGACCCACCTCACCGCCTTCGAGGTCACCAGCAGGATCGCAGGAGGCGTGAGGCGGCGATGCGGTGACATTTCTGGGTTGAAAATGAGGCCTCCTCTCTCTCACTTTAGCTGAAACAAGGCGGGTTGGTTGGAATTAAATACATGCGCAGGAAAGAAAATAACGTGTGTCAAAAAGAAGACGTTATGAAGACATAACCAAAGGGAACGATAAGATGTCGACAGGAAAAAACTGAGGGAGTTGAGGGCGTTATTCATTATGGTCAGAAAAGCTGCGCCAGCGCGTTGCTGGGCGTTTTTTGTTTTTGGTATGAGTGAAACATCTGAGAGGCTTCGTGAGCTTTTTGTTGTGAGTGTTGGAAATGACGTTGATCATGGAGGGGAAGCGGGGGGTGAAGGGTGAGACGAGCGATGGGTCGCTTCGATCTGATCGGCCCCTGCGGCGTGCACTTGGGTAGGGCTAGGCAAAGGAGTCTGAGGTCGCGTCGAGTGAGGCGTATGCGGTACTTGAGCTTCTGAAAGCTCTGGACTCGACTGCCCAGCTTGAGTCGTAGCTGCCAACATGTTCGACCATTCGATATCCGAAGCGGTCGTCGCTGAGCAGTTGCCCGCAGAGGTGACAGCACCGGGGTTTGCAACGGGTGCGGGCAGGGAGATCTGATTGGACGGTGGGGTCTGTGACTGAGGTGCCATCGACCATCCGGTAGGATAGTAGTAAGGCTGACCGGGGGTTTGGGGACCCGTCGGCGTCGAACCTGGTATCGTCGACGAAGTTGGAGGAGAAAGATGGCCGCTGGTACTACGTGTTGACGACTGCGAAAACCCAAGAGTAGGGAGGTGCAAGGACGAATTGGTGTTGAGGAGGCTGCTGCCCAAAGATCGCGAAGAGTAGCTCGGCGGAAGGAAAAAGGGCCCTGGGCTGTGTTCGTTCTGTTCGAAGGAGCTATTTGAGGGCCCCTCCATCAAAGCTGAACCAGGCTGGTAGCTTGGATGGCTCGGCGCAGTTGGCCCCGAATGGGCTGCGCCGATGCTGTGACCCGATCGAGCAAGAGTCGAAGACGAGCCGAAGTTGAGCAAAGCAAGTGGGTTCGTGTTGGAAAGCGAATGCGATCGGGCTTGGAACTCGGCCGAGCACGACGACGCCATGGGGGAGTAGAAATCGAACGAGGTTGGTGGGGGCAACGCACGATGTCGGTACAGGGCTTCGTGACTTCCGCCGCCAATACTGGGCACCCCGGGCGGTAGGGTATGCGAAGGCAGTGTGTAGTGACTGAGATCGCTCATCGAGGGCATGTCGTCAGATGGGCTCCAGCCAGCATGGTGATGGGCATCGTTGTAGGGCGAGCCGGCGGCGAGCGTGCTGCTATTGTGCAGAGGCACCGAGCCCGTAGGCGAGGATGAAGCCGACGACGATGCCGAACTGTGCCTCCTCGAGGAACACCGGTGGCGACGAGCTGGCAAAAATGCGTGGGGGCCAGTTTTTATTGGGAGGTGATTTGAGGTGTTTCGGCCCGCGACCGAACCAAAGCGATTGACGGCGAACGGGTGAGACAACGGAAAAGGAGGCGAACCGGAAGACCGGAAGTGCACCGCCAATTAGGTAATGAAAGCTTGTTCATTGGTCAGCTGCGGGCTCGAAGGAACAGCTGTACAAGCGCCAACAGTAGGTGATGTTCGCTGGTCCGCGCTAGTAAGCGCCCCAACCCGCGCGTAGTAACTTGCACGCCGCCGCCTTCTGGAGAGGGGTGTCGCGCGCTGGCGCCGCCTGCACAGACCCCCTTTCGTCTTCGCGGTGCCGCCCAACCTCCGCGCACCAGCCAGGTTCGTGATGGGGAGTGGGGCTGGAACTTACGAGTGATGTGGTCGAAGATTTCTTCGCTGCAACTGGCGCTGCGATATCCGCAATAGACTTGTCCGAGGTCGTGGTTCCTTGCTTTGGCTACGGAGATGCGAGAGGAAGAGCAAAAGGGATTGAGGACAGAGCCGATCCGAGAGTCAGCGATCGAGCCCTAGTTGACATTGGAGCCCGATTCGGCCGACACTTACCAGTTCGTAGGCACGCATAGCAGGGTTCACCCTCTGTGCCCGTACAGCGAACCCGACGAATGTGGCATCTGGTGTCCGACGATACCCGACATGGTCCGAGGCGAAAATCAAGTCAGCCCACGCGTGCACATGGAACCCCATCGCCCCACATGCAGAGCGCATCGCTGCCGCCCGCCTAGTGAGCGGGCTCAAGTCCGTCGACCTCGGGCCGGGAGCCGTCGAGTATGGAAGCGAAAGACCGGACCTCTAGCACTCACCTGCTGCAAGCCTTGTTCCTGCCCTTAATGATCGTCTTGGTCCAGCTTTGTGGGTAAGGGTGTGCCGAAGCATGAGTACTCATGGTCGGGCGCTGAGGATGCATGGTATAGCGAAGCGAAGATGTGCCAGAGGAATTCGAGTCCGAAAATGAAGGGCGTCGACGATGCTCTTCCGGCTCGAGGAAAAAGAAGCGAGAGACACAGAGAGAAGACGATCACGGAAAATGATCAGGCGCGATGAAGCCACTAGAAAGGTAATCACACAGGCCGGAAATCAGGGTGACTCTCGCGGGACATTTCTGCAAAGTATGTGGGGTTCTGTGCCACCCATTAAAGGTGGGCGGTGTATTTCCGCGTCGGAAGGGTCTCTTCTTGCCGGCGAAGCCCCTGTTGCGATGTGCACACCGTAGCACCGCTTTGAACTCTCCCCGCACGCCCGCGCGCGGGCCCTCTGTGCAAGAAGGCTCGAGGGTTTTTCTCAAGACGCTGGGGTCGAGGTGAAGTACGGCCGAGCCGGGTGCGCTATTTTCGCACGCAAACCACCCTGGCCTTTCCCTCGTCTTCGCTTCGCGCAGCGCCGGCCTCTTTCTTTGGTTTCTTGGGAGATAGAGCACTTTTCAGTCGTGACCCCTGTCCAAAGCATTGACGGATATTGTGCCACACCTTTTCCGGAACACAATCGGATCCTCCACAGTACGGTGAAGTTTCATCGCTTAGTCCGGTGCTAGTACACCAAGGTGCAACCTCGAGGTGATGTGGACGCCGATCGAAGCTCAGTGTGTGCACGAAACCAAGCGTCTGGTTACGAAAGGAGACATGTGCTTTTTCTCACGAGAAATGCACCGGCGGACTTGGTGGCAGCTTTTGTGGTATACAGAGTAGGGAAGATACACATAAGTATCCCAACAATTCAGGGTACGAACTGAACTATGATTTATTGTCGTTGAGCAGGAAGAAAGGGCACCCCGAATTCGGAAATCGGTCGGTGTGCATTGCTCCAGTTGGGTTTATGCAATTGAGACGAAACTAGATACTGAGCCGCCCCTCCGGCGGCAGCCAACCAGCTAGCTAAGTCAAATGAATTAATCGATCAAGATAGTGGTGCCTCTACTGCCACTATACGTAATGAAGTGTCGGGCGATCTTATGGGCCGAGATGGATCCAGGATCCAGATCATCGGCACCTGACATAATTCATCCTGTTGAAAGCCGCTGTTGTAGCATGGCGCGTTTTCGGTGATACCTATTTACCCAATGAGGGGAAAAGTAGAGATCGAACATAAATAGAACGGTTGGCTAGCTCGAGGTGCAGGTCAATGCGATGCGCTCATGTAGCAGGTGACGCCGGGTCCTGCAGGGTCGCGTTCATTTCTTAGAGCGCGCGAAAGTTGCTTTTTCGGTTTATTGGGGTTTTAGGCCATTTGGAAATGAACCCCCCGCGAGCGCGCGCCCGGTTTTAGTGAGTTTTAGTCAGCCTAAGTCGGCAGCAGCAGCTCTGAGAGGCCGTAGGCAGCGATTCGATTGATGAGTCGGCGCGACTTCGGCGTCCTAGTATACTCATCGATCCACACAATGCTAGTTCGTCCAGTCAGGCAGTTATGGAGAAGATCCAGAACGTACTCTTTATCGCCCTGACCTCGGGGTCGTTCGTTGATCGTCTCGAGACCGGCGAGAGAAGCGAGGCCCTGACCGGTTTCAATTAGCTTTCTTGTACTGGAATCTCTCTGCAACGAGTACTCGACTACATTAGCTCTTACTGAATTTGACGTCTGATTCAGAACGTGACCACCTACCGTTTCCACCATCCTACCGCGCGAACTACGATCAGTCTTCACGCGGGGAGTGGTTTGCCCTTCGAAAAGATGATCTTCGTGTTGGGGTCAAAAAGAGCGACATGTCAGGGCGTGCGCTGTACACCGCCTGCTTCATCTAGCACACAATACAGGGATTTAGGAAAAAGTATCAGGGTCACCATCTCCGAATGTGTGCTATCTGTCATTTGAGATCTTGTTCTCACCTCGTAAAGCGTGTTGTCTCGCTTCTTGTTGTGCGAGGGGGTGCGTACGATCTCTTGGTGGGGACGGCATGTTCGTCAGGGTGCCCGCGATGATGTCGTGCTGCTTGAGAAATTCAAAGTACAGTGGTATATCGAAGTCCAACCTCGCTGGAAATGGATGGATCTTCGCCCCATCCGCCGCACTGGCCACCTTTTCTTCCGGCGATTTATTCGATGATGTGGGGGGGAGTCGTTTTCGGATTCTTGGTCTGCTTCAGCGCCTTGCTGCTGCTCGGCTTTGGTGGCCTCTCAGATCTTTTGGCAATCGTCTTCTTAGACTCTGGGACATTGCATGTTTTTCATCAGCTTACGTCAAGCGCGCAACCTGGGAAATGACACAGGCATGACCCACTTTTCACAGGAGAAGGCGCGATCACAGATGCTGAGGACGATAGGAGGCCCTCCCTGAGTTGACGCGCCGGAATGGCCGTATGCTTACGCTTGAGCAATTTAGTGGGTTGTCGATCTGATAAGAACGGACGTAAAGTAAGTTCTGAGTTAGTACATATGGACCATTGGCTGAGTCACACCGATGCGAGCTCACACTTGGTCGGGTTCGCAGGCCGTGGGGACGACGTCGTGTCCGTCGCGTCCCGGACGCGTGTCGCGTTTCTGGTGCGGCGTATTTTCACCTTGAAGGCGGTGGTGGAGAAGAGTGAACAACGCTGGATAATCGACTGGGGATGATCGAAGAAGGGGAAGGTGGTGAACAAAGATATGCTGGACGCTGGTACACGGATCCGGCAGAACGGGAAGGCGCATCGGTGCGAAGTGAGGCGCGCTTTCTGGTCTTTTCAGGTAGTTTCAGGCCTGTATAAAGCTCTACACCAGTCTATACTACATCATGAATCATTGATAAGATATAATTCACGATATAGATGAATGAAATGCGCAAGTATTTTGTCACCTCATTGTGCCGACGATGCATAACCTGACTTGACCCAGGTAGAACTCTACCACAACCGACGTTATACCACCTCATGAGCAGGTTCAAGGCGACGGTTTTAGTGGAGGTTTATGTGGTGGAGGTGGAGGTCGATCCCCCACGAAAACTCCCTAAAACCGCCTTAAAACTCTCTAAAACCCGCGCGCGCCTAGAAATGAACGCACCTCTAACAGCAGCGCGTGCGTGTCCACGGCTGCAGGCTGGTGCCACTCCGTCTCAGCGCCGGGCTCAGTTCAGCACCATTCGCTGTCAAATAGGTTCCACGTCCCCACGCACCTTTGCTTCCGAGTCGTTGCGTCGGCTGCTCACGTTCATTCCCCTCGCCAGTGGCTATCCGCGCGGTGAGTGCTCATTCTGGTCGTCGATCGGTGGGAGCATTCCCTTCTTGTTGGGTCGCACGAGCCGAGTTCCGACAGCGCCGCGCCCACCATCGCTGCCACGACTGCGCGCGTCTCTCCTGTTTAGGTCGCACAGCACCTGCACCGCCCCTCGAGCTGACGACCGTAACACCTTTTCTCACAGTAGACCATCGGAAGCGCTAGTGCTGAACACGCTGCATTGTGTCGTTCCCTGCACCTCGCCTTGGTCGCGCCGGTCTCCCCAGATCGTCGTCAGCCCCACGACGCGCACGGATCGCCCCCACTTTTGGTCCAGCCAGCCCGCTTTCGCCCGAACACCTTCTACTCGGCCCTCTTTGTGTCGACTTGATTGCCACGCCATTCTCTTTTGTTCTAATCGAACGGATCGTAATCAAGGTGAGGTGGACGTTCAAAGCGTGTCAGCGCAGCATTAGCTTCGGCATCGACCGCCTTCTACGCCACACCCACCATCTGCCTGCCGCACGCGTCCACGTCACCTCGCTGGCTAGCACGCTATCGCGAGTTGTTCTCACGCCACCACGAGCCACATACGTGGATCATAGGTCTCAGATCGATTCTCTGGTGATCCTTGGCACATCGATACTCCACCGCTCCGACACGGCGATAGGGCCTCTTGCCTGACGACCCCACCTGAGACATCCACTTTTGGGTGCCCGAACTGACAAAGGAGATCTCCATTCATCTCGCGTACAGCATCATGACCGAAGAGAGTGTCATACCATCGCCTGTAAATACGCAGAAAAAGACTGGCTCAGCGACACCCAAGCAGACGTCGCCATCCACCTCATCGTCCAGTCCCAACGTCGCCGCCAGCAAGGGAGCCGGATCGGCCCACTTCCGCAAGGGCAATCGCAGCAACGCAGGACAACAGTCGGGACGAGCCTCGAACAATGGCCAGGCCAACGCCAGTGAAGGTATGGCGAGTCTGAATAACATCATATCCGCACCTCAAGATTCACCTTCGTCCAAATCTTCTTCCCCACAAGCTTCGGCTAGCAATCGTTCGGGTCACCACAATCAATCCCGCTCCAACTCGAACTCACCAGCACGCCAACGCCAGCAAGCTGGTGGCGGAGGGGGACCGTACCGCAAGAACCAAGCGTTGTCGACGACCCCACCGGCGTCAGCCCCGATGACCCAGACCCTGTCATCGAGCCTCAACCCGCAAGCCGGCGGCTTCCAGCCCAACATGCTCGGCCCCATCCATGACTCGCTGGACGAATCGCTCGTCACACCGACGGCGACCCACTTTGACCTGATGGAAGGCATCCCAAGGTCCGCCGCCGCGATCGCTCGGGGAACCAAAACCGGCGCCGGTGCAGGTGCCGCAGCAGCTCCGCGACAGTTCGCCGACTTCTCTGCCGTGGGTGCGATCGGACCCGGGGCCGAATTTGTCGGTGGGTTCGCGGCTCCTCAAGGCTTGGGCGCCGGTGGCAATGGTGCACGAGCGGGAGGATTTGGCTTCTCGCTCCCGCCCGCGACCTCGACGCAACAACAGTACGCTCAAATGCAAGCCGCGCAACAGCAAGGCCCTTACGGGCAACAGACCGCTCAACAGCAGGTAGCAACCGGCGTGGCGAGTCAAGCCAGCGAGCTCCTGAGCGAGCAGCTGGCGATCCAACAGCAACTGGCGAATCTGCGCATTCAGCAAGAACAACTTTTGGCTCGGTTCGGCGACATGCAGCAGCAGCAGCTCCAAGTCGCTTCCGGCGTGGAGCCGACGCAAGCGGTGCCGCTCAACATCGCGACCACGAACCCACCTCCGAGCCATGGACGTGGCCAGAGTGCCTTCAGTTCGTTCGGCAGCGGTGGCGGTGCGAGTGCCTTCGGCCAAATGGGTTCGTTCAATGCTGGACCCATCGTTGGCTCGGCCTCTGCGGCGTCGGGCAACTCCTCTGCGGCTGGTCTGCCAAAAGGCCATGGGCGCCGCCACTCGGTCAACACCAAGGCCCAACAACAACAACAGCAGCAGCAGCAGCAGCAGCATACGGGGCAGCCTGATCAACAGACCCTCTCTAGCAGCTTCCAGTTCCCCAACCAAGCCCAAGATGGTAACGTCAACTCCTCGAACGATCGTAATCAGCAGAGGCTCGACTTCAACAGCTCCAACGATCAGTCGTCAACCGGTCGTACCTTTGGCCACCAACGGCGACAGAGCGGCAGCATGTCCTCGCTCGGGGGATGGCAAGCGTCCTTCACTGGACCGGGTCAACACCAGGCGAACCTCGCCGAGGCCTCAGCTCATCTTCAACAGCTAGCGGTTTATCGAGCTTCGGCGGGTCACGCTCGCGTCCCCTCGTTCGGCATGTCGACGTTGGGTCAAGGACCGGGTCAGTTGGCGATGGCATCCTACGGCGGTGGCTTGCCCCAACCGGGTCAACACAACCAGCAGGGCAACCAGCCGAGGAAGAGTTTGTTCGCTCCTTATCTGCCCCAAGCCTCGATCCCGCCTTTGGTCCAGGCCGGCAAGTTGGTCATCGGGACGTTGAGGGTCAACAAGAGAAATCGTTCCGATGCGTACGTCGCCACCGACACGCTCGATTCCGACATCTACATCTGCGGATCCAAGGATCGCAACCGTGCGTTGGAGGGCGATCTCGTCGCCGTTGAACTCCTCGATGTCGACGAAGTGTGGAGAACGAAGAAGGAGAAGGAGGAGAAGAAGCGCAAGAAGGAGGAGAACGCGAGCTACGACCCTCGTGCGACGCGCGATCTGCGCAAGATCGACAAGAAGAAAGACGACGTCGAAGTCGAGGGCCAGGGCATGCTCTTGTTCGAAGACGAAGAGGTCAACGACGACCAAAAGCCTCAGTTCGCCGGTCACGTCGTTGCCGTGGTGGAGCGAGCCCCCGGACAGCTCTTCAGTGGTGTGCTCGGTGTCTTGCGTCCCAGTTCCGCAGCGACGCAGCAAAAGCAAGAGTCGGAGCGCCGAGAACGCGAGGGCGTCGATCTCCGCTCGAGCAACAGCAATCCGACGCCGTCATCGGGCAACACCTCGCAGCAACAGCCGCACGGCGGCGGAGGCAACAACGTCCCTGCCCCGAGGATCATCTGGTTCCGACCGACCGATAAGCGGGTTCCGCTCATTGCGATCCCAACCGACCAAGCGCCCGAGGATTTCATCGAATGTCCGGACAAGTACGCCTCGAGGCTGTTCCTCGCTTGCGCCAAGCGCTGGCCCAATTCTAGTCTACACCCTTTCGGCAGGTTGGTCGAAGAGTTGGGAGAGATTGGTGATATTGAGGCCGAGACGAACGCGCTCCTGAAGGACTGCAACTTCAGCAACGATGGTCAGTCTCATATATAATCATAGTGGCGATCGTTTAATTGCAGGAGCTGAGGCGAACTTTTTCTGCAGAATTCTCGGAAGCCGTCGTCAAATGCTTGCCGCCCATTCCGTGGTCCATTCCCGAGCGCGAACAGCAACCCGAAGTGCGCCGCGACTTTCGCGACCAGCGCGTCTTCACCATCGATCCTGAGACGGCAAAAGATCTTGACGATGCTTTGCACGTGATTGAGCTCGAGGATGGCACGTTCGAAGTCGGAGTCCACATCGCCGACGTGTCGCACTTTGTTCGACCCAACACCGCGCTCGATCGTGAGGCCCGCAAGCGTGGGACGACCGTTTACCTCGTCCAGCGCGCCGTTCCAATGCTGCCCCCGATTTTGAGCGAGGAGCTCTGCAGTTTGAACCCGCGCAGCGACAAGTTGACGTTCAGTGTCGTATGGAAGATGACGCGCGAAGGCAAGGTGCTATCGACCTGGTACGGTAAGACTTTGATCAATTCGAGGGCCAAGCTCTCTTACAGCGATGTTCAAGAGGTGCTCGAGGGTCGCGATCTCGTCCAGGGCAAGTTTGAGACCGAGCAAGAGCGTCTCGAGGCCATCGAGGACATCAAGCGCTTCAACACGATTGCGCGCAACCTCAAGAAGGAGCGCTTCGAGAATGGCGCGTTGCGGATCGACAACGTCAAGGTTTCCTTCAAGCTTGATGAAGATGGCCAGCCCGAAGATTGCGATCAGTACGTGCGCAAGGAGGCGAACGAGTTGATCGAAGAGTTCATGTTGTTGGCCAACATTTCCGTTGCGCGCAAGATCGCCACTGGCCTCCCCGACCAAGCCCTTTTGCGACGCCACGAATCCCCTATCGATCGTCGTCTGGACGGCTTCATCGACCGCATGGGTCGATTGGGTATTAAATTGGATGGTAGTGGACCTGGCGCTTTGATGAACTCGTTCAATCAAGTCACCGACGAGGCGTCTCGCACGACGCTGCAGCATCTCAGCAAGCGCTCAATGCAACAGGCCAAGTACTTTTGCACGGGTACGCTCGACATCTCCAGGTACTTTCACTACGCGCTCAACGTGCCCCTCTACACGCACTTCACGTCCCCGATCCGAAGGTACGCCGACGTGATCGTGCATCGCCAATTGGAGGCGATCCTTGCGCACCAGGCGGCCCAAGACGCAGCGCACGAGGCGCAGCAAGCGAGTGTCGGCGAACTCAAGTTCTCACTCGACGTCGAGGCCGTGAGCAAGATTGCTTCAATGTGTAACATCAAGAAAATGAACGCCAAGTTGGCGCAAGAGCAGTCGCAGCACTTGATGCTCTGTGTGCTCGTCCATGACCTTACAAAACGCTACGGTCCCGTCGTTCGATCGGCGGTCGTGATTGGTGTCTTGGACCAGGCCTTTGATGTCCTCGTGGTCGAGTTTGGCATCGAGAAAAGGGTTCACGTTGTAAGTGTTGATGTCTGTTTTACCTCTTGCCTTGGACAGCACCTGACACGTCGCTTGTATCGTCATTGCAGGACCAAATGCCGACCGAGTCGACGCAATACGACGAGCATGACAACAGCCTGTCGATCTATTGGAAGAAGAACGTCGAGGTCCTGGGCTGGCTCGCCGAGAAAAACAACGACGAGCACCTGTTGCGCATCCGCGATCAGGCCGAGTTCCATGCGCGCGGCTTGGGCAACCATGCCGACAAAAAATCGAGGGCGGAGAGCGCGTTATTCGATGTGAGTACCCGTTCGACGTTCTTGTTTTCAACGGCGATTGGAGTACTGACCGCACCGCATCGTTGGACCCCGTGTTTGTTGCAGGACGACGAGGAGTCGGCCGACGGTCAGAGGAAACGACCGCTCCGAATGACCGGTCAGAGGCTCAAGAGTCTCAACAAATCGCCACTTAAATTCGAGGGTTTGTCCGACCGTGACCAGCATTGTATCCAAACCGTCCGGGAACTGCAGACCGTGCCGGTCGTCATTACGTGAGTGCCATGCGCACGCTGCTCTCGAAACGGTCGCCCCATTGCGCGCATCAAATACTGACAATTCATCATGCCGCGTGCTTCACAGGTCCGACATGACCAAAAGTCCTCCCGTCATCAAGGTCCATGCTATCAATCCTTCTTGCTCGATCTAATATGCCTACTTACATCGCTTGGTATCGTCAGTCCTCCCCTATTTCGTGCCCTGCGGTGCTGCGGACGTGCATATGTTTGCCCGTCGGGCATCCGAGACCTCCACCTCGTTTGCGGACCTCGTTCGCGGTTTGTCTTTTTCTGTCCATCTGTTTCCTAGTCATCTTCGCAATACGTTAACGATCTGTCTATCTGCAAACGCTCTTTGAAATTGAACCGACCAGCACGCGGGTGCCTTACGAATGGCAGAAGTTGAATCGCATGGTGGGGCGCTGGGAGAGCCCGCAGTGCCTTGAAAGGGGTAGATACTTTAACTCCCGTGAAGAAGCGTTTAGGAAGCCAGGTGTTTTCGATGTACTTCCGGTCACTAGTGAAACCGATACCGCAAAGGGGGGGGGGGGGGCTTCGGCCTCTGGATCGGGCCCGACGGCGCGACCGGAGTACCGGAGGGCTCCAGCACTTGCGCGTGAACCAGGTGTGCTGTATGGCCCGTGGGGTTCTTCTCGATCTAAGCGGTGTTTGAATTTAACTCCGACTACGGAGGATTCGGGTGTCAATGACTCATATTCTCAGCGCCGCTGAGTCAGGCCGAGGACCTCCGAGTTGGGTTGCGACCGGACGGATCCAAGGAGGTTTCCATTCCAGGATCCTGGCTGCGACAACTTGAATCACACCTCGGCAGCGACAACCCTCGGACCATGGTTCTATGTGTGACTTTATATAGAGGGCACTGGACGTCCAGACGTTCAGGGACTCGTCGCCGCCCCGCGGTGCGTTCATGGCCTAAAACCTCACTAAACCGAAAAAGCAGATTTCGCGCGCGTTAAGGAATGAACGCGACCCGGGGGTGCCAATGTATAGAGGTGGAGGCAATTGGTGTACTCTTGGAAATATGTCAAAGTTAAAATTGACCGGAGCGAGCTGGCTACGTACCGCAGACAAAACAAGCTTGAGGGCTGCGAATTGTGGATGAGGCCGGATGATTCACACCACAAGGTAATACTGGTTTGGCGCACTCTGGCGCACTAAGCGACCAACTCGGGTGCGCTCGCAGCGCTGAGCTCGAGGTCTCTCTCGCACACGCCTTAACCACCCCCGCTCACCCAACCCACCTTCACCCTCACCCACTACACTACTCTCGCCATGGGATTCCCCGAGTTCACCACCCCCGCCGGCCTCCAGTCGCTCGAGGCTCACCTCCAGCACGTCTCTTACGTCGAGGGGTCAGTCATCTTTTTCCTCGCTCGCTGGGGCGTTCTTTTTCCTGCTGCGATCGCGGCCCAGCTTCGTGACCGGCCTTGCGCACGCCACGCTCCGCACACAACCTTACCACGTTGCATCTCCCGCGCGTCGCCTCTCCCTCCCCCTCCACCTCATTATGATGAATACTACGCTTTGGTCCGTGTTTCCGAGTGGTGCCAAAGGGGACTTAAGACCTCCCATACTTTGCACCCTTCACGTTGAAGACAACCATCATTTTCCAAGCTTTCTGAATTCTCGATCGATCGACCCGTCACATTTTGCTTCGACATCACACAATACGACATTGGTGAGCAGTAGAGTTGACATGATCACCTCATTCGTCGTACTAGATACCAACCCTCGCAAGCCGACGTCGCCGTCTTCAAGGCGTTGCCCTCGAGCCCCGACGCCGCCACGTACCCCCACTCGGCGCGTTGGTACAAGCACATCCAATCCTACGAGGCCGAGCACGCCACCCTCCCCGGTGATGCGTCCAAGCCCCACACCGCTTACGGCCCTTCGTCCTCCGCCGCTGCGGTCGCGCCCGAGCCCGTCGAGGTCACCGAGGCCAAGGCCAAGGCCCCCGCCGCTGAGGAGGACGATGATGAGATCGACCTTTTCGGTTCCGACGACGAGGAGGTCGACGCCGAGGCCGAGGCGTTGAAGCAGAAGCGCTTGGCAGAGTACGCCGCGAAGAAGTCCAACAAGCCCAAGACGATCGCCAAGTCCGTCGTCACCATGGACGTCAAGCCTTGGGACGACGAGACTGACATGGCCGAGTTGGAGAAGTCCGTTCGTTCGATCGAGAAGGACGGTCTCGTTTGGGGTCTGTCCAAGTTGGTCCCCATCGGTTACGGTATCAAGAAGTTGCAGATCACGCTTGTCATCGAGGACGACAAGATCGGACTGGACGACCTCCAGGACGAGATCGCCGAGTTCGAGGACTATGTCCAGTCGTCCGACATCGCCGCCATGCAAAAGCTCTAAGCGAAGCTCGCACATGCGCGATGTGGTTCACCTTTTTCATCCGTCTTTGATGCGTAATCGGTGCCCTTTTCGATAATCTAACTCAATCTTGAATAAAAGGGACTGTGTCCCTCGGTCTATTTTCTCGCGCGAGAGGTCGAGATTTCCCACGAATGGCTGTCTCTGACCGGTCATGAGATCCGAGGGAGGGACCGGAGGTGAACCTGATTTCAAGCTCAGTG
Organism: Microbotryum violaceum; assembly: GCA_022506055.1. Taxonomy (NCBI): domain Eukaryota; kingdom Fungi; phylum Basidiomycota; class Microbotryomycetes; order Microbotryales; family Microbotryaceae; genus Microbotryum; species Microbotryum violaceum. The sequence continues at coordinate 1,070,178 of JAKMXP010000008.1, read as the reverse complement.
TGCAGGCAACTATTGCGCATATTGGCTGTGGCAGAGAGCCCGAAAGATGAAGCTTTAATAGGGGTGCGCGCGCCCTCGGCTCTTCTGGGTCTCCGACGGGCGGCTTTGACGCAAGAGCGTCACCAAGAGCGTCACATGAGCCACGATCACTTCCGATAGTTGCCATCGAGATAGTCACAGCGCTACAGGACCTATGAGACAGGAATCCAAATGCCTGCCTCTTATCTGTCGCTTCGGAAACGTGGGGGGGTGGCCAGCTCCTCTCTGCTGAGGGGCTCAATCACACAAGATCGATCACTCGCCGGCATTCGGCTCACCTTACATAAGTTCGTCAACGGGAAGAGAACCGTTGGTCCATCACTTGGGCTTCAAAGAGGAAAGTCAAATATGTACCTACGTTAGTGTGTTGGGAATGCGATGATGTTCACATGACGCAAGGCCTCTTCAGTTGGATCATCATCTGACCTCTTTCGTCATCGCAAAAGGGGTTCACGCCTCCCGCGTCCCGTCTCACGAGTCTGGGCTCTCGAGTCTTCTTGTCGGTTTACCTCTAATCTGGTTATCACTCCCCTCGCAGTATACTCGTGCTAGCTCTAACTCCGGACGAAGACGCTTCAAGAATCAAGACGGCGCCGACGACTGGTCCCGACCGCTCAACCAGTGCACTAGTGGTCGTTGCAAGGACAGCTGAGACAGGGACAAAAGGTGTTGGCAGTGAGGAGTCTGGGCTGACGAGTCTTTGATGAAAGTTCTGTACGCGTCTGAATCAAAGAAGGAGTGTTTGGAAGCCGAGTGGTGCGGATCGGATGCCAGCCCGGTACAGTACCTCGCTGTACGCCGGGCCCCACATCTCGCGCGGTCACGAGCCGGGTTGGCTTCGTGCGCCGACTCTGAGCTTTCGTTTGAGCAGCGATGCGTGACCACACCGGCTCCTCGAGCTCGTCCAAGCGACACAGCTCCCGCAAAGATGACGCTCGCCCTTCATCGCACGGTCACCCCTCCCACCATTCGGCGCATCGTAGCAGCCACAGCAGCAAGCAGGAAGAGCCCGGTCATGACGTCGATGCCGGTGCGGAACGCCATGCCAAGCGACATCGCGCGCCAGAGACGACTTTATCAACCAAACACCGGCCCTCTTCGTCGTCCAAGCACACCAAGGAGACCAGCACGGCGACAGAACGAGCGCACGAACAGCCAGACGAGGAGGACGAATGGGTCGAAGCGCCTTCGTCGAACCACGCTGCAGGGGCTGCATCATCACTGTTGACGATTCATGCACCTTCAGCGAAAGGACCTCCCATCGATACCGTATCCGAGTTCCAAGTCGGCCAGATTGGATCCGTCACAGAAGGACTGCGCTCGTCGATCGACGCACAGGACATGACGGACGGCTACGGCGAGGGAGACGTCGGGGGACGTAACAATGGAGGAGACAGGTTTGGCGATTTGATGAGCAAGAACGCGCGCGGGATCGGTATGGATCTGTTTGGGATGATGGGCACAGAGAGGAAGCGCAAGGACCCGGCCAAGGAGAGGGTCGACCCCTCGGTCAGTGGCGATCGAGAGCGGCGTCCGCACGATCGAACGGAAGCTGATTCTAGTATTCTCTCCACACAGATGATGATGGGCCAGTCTTCCCGAGAACTCAACAAGGCGCATTGGCAAGGGATACCCGACCCTCCCTCGGCCGTGCCGACGCTGCAGTCGACAGGTAGGGGTGCCACTTCCCAGTCTCCCGCTCCGGGCTCGTCAGGCTCGGCATGGCGCATGTCCAAGCTCAAGCGCACGTTCGAAATTGCCCAGGAAGAGGGCAAAGACGTTGAAGAGGTCGCCCTCGATCGCTATGGCAACCTTGACGCCTTTGGTGATGCGATAGAGGAGCGGAGGATTCTCGACGAGCGAGAGGATCGAAGGCGAGGCAGGAGGTCGAATTACGGAGCTGGGGGGTCTGGACCGTCGACTCCAACCGCCGAGCCGTCTTCTTCCCACACCAACAGACGCTTCATTTATACCGACTCGGGATCAGAGTCGATTGGCGCATCCCGCCCTGGTTCCAGGGGCTCGTTCAGGCGACCGGGCGAGGCGCCACCCACGGCTGCCTCTTCCGCGGCGTCGAGCAAGGAAGGGTCCCGACCGTCGACGCCAGTGCCCAGTGTGCTCGCACCGCGGCCCATGCTCGCCAACACCGCACGAACGTCTTCGCACCTCTCGCAGAGCATCGTACTCGTCCCCGACCCGACCACGACCACGATCGACCCTTCGCCCGTGCTGAGCCAGACCGAGCTCAACAAGCTACAAGCGCGCGTCATCAAAGCGCGCCTGATGGGTGCGGACGATGCGACCGAATTGGAGATCGAGTACGAGAGGGAGAGTATTCGAGCACGCGAGGCACAGGGTCCGATGGGTCATGTCGAGCAGGTTGGTGACAAGGTCGAGATGGTGCCGACGCTCGATGCGCAGGGGAACCTGTACGATATTGGAACGGGCGATCAACCCGAATTGGAGAGGAAGGCGAATGGACGCAAGCAGAAGGAAAAAGTGAGACCTCTTTGGGTGCTAGTTTATATGCCACAGATACTGAAGCAGCCCGAGTCGTGACGTCTTTATAGGGCTTTCAATCGCACGATCCCAAGACGGGCGAGGTGCTGCGCCAATCCGCCGAGGACGACGTCTCGTTGGCCGAGCTGGTGCGACAGGAGCGTTTCAGCGGTGGCGCGGCCGATCAGAAACGCCTCGACAACGAGTTCGCTTCCCGCATCGCAACCGATCGACGGTTCACGAACGATCTCGATTATATGGATGAGCATGCTGACAGTCTGGCGAGGAAGAAGATGAAGAGCGACACGATCAAGAAGGCGTTTGCGATTCAGGACTATGCCAAAACCAAGAAGGCGCTCGACAGGTGAGCCCGAGCGGTTCAAGTTGGGGCTCCAAATGCCTTTTGCTGATGGCTCTGTCTTTTTCCTGCAGCTGCACTATGTGCTTCTCCGACTCGGGTGGACCACCTCGATCGGCCGTCGTGGCTCTGGGGACACGGGCCTACCTCGGCTTGCTCGACAACGAGGAACTCGTCCCGGGCCATTGCCGAATCGTACCCATCCAACATCACTTTACTTCGCTCGATGCGGACGAAGAGACGTGGGACGAGATCAAAGTGAGTTCATCGGGTTCCTGCATAGTGTTTGCTCTCCAGCGCTGATCGCCGACTGCGCTTGCTCGCTCTGCCAGAATTTCATGAAGACCTTGATGCAGTATTTTGCCGCGTCGGATCGAGGCGTCGTCTTTTTCGAGACGATCATCTCGCTCAAACACCAAAAGCACTGCGCCATCGAGGCGTTGCCGGTCCCTTTCGATCTGTTCGATCAGCTGCCCGTTTACTTCAGGGTTCGTCACCGAGGTCTTTTCCTTCTCTTTATTTTTCAATTCGGCTCCTGACGAGCTCTTCCCTCTCGCGCCCTCGCCCCCACAGGAAGCCATCTTTAGCTCCGAATCTGAATGGTCCCAAAACCAAAAACTCGTCACCTTCAACCCCTCCCGCCCGTTTCGTCGAGCTCTGGTGCCCAACTTGCCTTACTTCATGGTCCAATTCGACTACAAGGGTGAGAAGGGTTACGGGCATGTGATTGAGGGTGTTGATGATGCTACAGAGAGAGATAAGGATGGGGACGAGTTGAGGGATTATACGGGCGGTGAAAAGGGTCAAGAGTTCAAGAGGTCAGTTTCGAAGCGAGCTTGCTTTTTTTTTTTTTTTTTTTTTTTTTTTTTCCGCGAGCGCGCGCGGCGTGCCCCAAGCTCATTTATTCCCCCATGCTCTTCTCCTCCATCAGATACTTTGCCCATGAAATCATTGGCAACTTGCTCGGACTCGAAGCTCGAAGATGGAGGAAACCGCGTCGCGTCGATACGAGGAAGAATGATGAACGAGTCGGAGCGTTCAGGAAGGGGTATGATGCGTTCGATTGGACCAAGATGTTGGCTCAGACGAGTGAAGCTGCTGCAGCTGGGGATTCGAAAGGGGCTCAGGAGGGGGTGGCGAGGGAATGAGGATGTCGCATCGTGTTGTACATTGATGTAGTTTAGCTCAACTCAAGCACCTCTGGACCATGAACGTTACGGAGGAACGAAAAATAAGGATTGGTGTACAAAAACGCTTTCGACGAGCCAAAGAGATTCTATGGCCAAAAATAGAAAGGAGGGGGTAAAGCAAAAATTGTCTAGGACGATCTTGGACAAGATTGAATCTCCCCGTGTCCATTGATCAAGCGCCGACCCCAACCGACGTCGATCTGACAGCTATAACCTTCCCGTTCGCACTCGCTGCTCCACCGCCAGAAGTGAATCTCACCATCTCCTCCTTGGCCCTCGCAACATGTCTCCTGACACTCTCCGACAAAGTCGCTTGTTTCTCAGCGACCAACACACCACTCATCTGCATAGGTTCACCAGGGGTCGTAGCACCTGTTGCTTCCCCTTCCCCTTCCCCTTCCCCTGCGCCGGCAGCGGCAGCGGGGTCTTGATCGGACGCTTCTTCAGATAGATCATTCGCCCCACCTTGATCTTCTTCATCGTCATCGCCGAAAAGTCTACCCCTTCCTCCTCCTCCTCCACGATCGGTACGACGACGTGTTTCGTCATCTTCGTCTTGGTCGGCATGAAGTCCCAAATCGTCCGGATCGGACCAATCGAGTTCACCTTCCGTTTTCGGCTTTGACAAAAAAAAAGAAAAAAGAACAGCAGCATCTGAGAGTAAGTAATCCGGCAAACAAGAAAAGGTTTTTTCTCACGAACCGTTCTTGAACTGACCCTCATTCTCAACCACTGCATTCTAGGCCCACTCCTCGCCCTTTCAGAGACTTTGAAACCATAAATCCTCGGTACGTACACCTTGGCCAAACTCGTGGTCGGGGTCGTCAATTCCCTTTTTGTCGGGTTGGGATCCGAGTTCGGGTTGTTCGTATTTGGTGCGGGCGCGGGAGGGGGGAAGGTTAGAGGGGAGGGGTAGGTTTGGAATAAGAGGTGGGGAAAGGTCGTGCCGAAGAAAGCGCCTGGGATAAAGGTGGGAACGTTGAGGTCAGTGTGAAAAGTGATCGAATAAAGCACCACGAGGGACTGACCATCGACGCCCTGATACCTCGAACTCGGAGGGGTGTACATTTCGACGCAACTAGGGCAGTACAGTTTGACGGTATCGACGCCGGGCAAGTCGGATCGACCGCAGGGGACGAGTTTGGACAGGGAGCAATAGACCCTCGGGCAGGTGCCGAAATGGGACGCGTCGAATTTGGCGTACTGGGCACAGGGGACAAGTAGTGGTCTCGGGTCAGTCGACGATCGGGCAAGAGGGCAGCTGTGGTGACTTGCCATCTGTTGCAGGCCTTGTCGGGTGAGGATGTAGCGTTGGTGGACGAGGCCGTAGAGGAGCTCGGCGGAGGCTTCGACGATCGACACGTCCGGTACTCGGTGGGCTTCCTCCTCTGTTGGACCAGGGTGGAGGTCAGCGAGCGTAGGATGGACCTGAGCGCTGGAATAAGTACTTGCCTGCTTCGACGTCCAAGACCATCTCCATCGCCTCCTTGTAAAAGGGGACCAAGCCCGCGAGGCCGGTCAGGTTAAAGTCGTCCTCGATAAAGTCCTGGTTCGACTCGGGACTCGGGGGTCAGCACGATCGTGGGAGGCCGGATGAAGCGGGCGGTAGTAGTACCACACACCTCTGCGATCTCGCAAAAGTACTCGTGGCCGGGCAGGGAGCAGAACCAGGTGATCCAGGTGAGCGTCGAGGTGGTCGTGCTCGGCGAGGACGACGATTCTGCGGCAGGAATCGGACGAGGGTCAGGTGCAGTCTGTGCTCGCGTAGCTGCTGTGGTGTGGTGTGGTGCTACCAGGTAGTGCCTGCCCCAGCGGCCAAGCACGCCCAAACGTACCATAGCCCTCGACCTCGACCTGATCGTCCTCGAGCTCGTCGTCGTCGTCCTCGTCTTGCTCGTCCTGGTCGTCCTGGTCGTCGTCCTGATGGAGCTGGAGCTCGTCGTGCTGCATCTGGTGGTGGTGGCGCTCGAGGTCGACGGTCGCCGAGCTGGGTGCCAAGTTGGGTGCGAACGCGTCGGTCGACATGGACAGCCCAGTCGTCGTTTCGTCGTTTCGTCGTTTCGTCGTTTCGTCGTTCGAGGTGGAGGTGGTGGCCAGGTGCGTGCGTGCGGCGGGTGGAGCTCGGTCGACGTGTGCCAGTGCCAGTAGCCGTAGCCGTAGCGGTGAGGGTGGCGGGGGGTAAGAAGGAAGCAGAGTCGGTCAAGTGAAACTACTACGCCAGCGCCAGTCAGTCCCGCGAAGCCTGCCAACGCCTGTGCCAACGTACGCCAACCCAACTCCCACGCACGCCCACGCACGCCCACGCACGCCCACGCACGCCCACGCCAGCCCACGCCAGCCCACGCCAGCCAACGCCAGCCAACGCCAGCCAACGCCCAGCCAACGCGCCAGCCGTCGGCCTCCTCTCCCCGGCCTCGCTCAGCTCAGCTCACCGCCGCCTATTCACGCGCGCGTCTGGGTAAAAGTAACTACTGAAAACAGTTGATTCTAGTCCTTTGTAGATTACTCGGTCTGCATTGCCTACGGTGACCGCCCCCCACTCGTGCGCTCTTGCCGCTTGCCGCTTCCCGTCTCGCCGCACCGTCCTGCGAGACTAGCGCGTTGGGATGGACCGACTCTCACCCGGCTCGGCGCGTTCCCGCTCACCTGCCGAGTCATCGTCGTCCGCGAACTGGACCTACGCCTCCCCGGACTTGAACGTGCTCCTCTCCGGCCACTTTCTCGACGACGACCCTGCCCACGCCCCCACCGCGAGCTTCAAGTTGCACAACCCGCAACAGAGTATCCATATAGTCAGTCAGCTCTCCCCGTCGTCGATTCCGGTCGGCCGCACCTGACCTCGCCGCCCCCTGCCGCCCCCCTGCCGCCCCACACGTGCTGACATCTCCCTACTCTGTCGCGGATCCCGAACAGCAACATCCCTCGCTCGTCACCATCCAGTCGACCTCGACAGAACAGCTCCTCGTCTCGGTCAACACCGGTACACCCGTACTCTCGATCCCGACTCCCTCCTCCTCGGAACAAGAACCGCTGTCGATCGTGACCGTGCATTTCCCCCTCGTCCCGCGCCAACAGTACGACGACCTCGTCGCCTCTTGCCGCTACTCGACCATCTTCCGCGTCCTCCTCGACGGACCCGAGTTCCTGCCCCCGCACTTGGACCCGCACCCGGCGCCGGCTTGGTCCCCCCACCTCACCACACCTGCCACCCGCGTCGCCCCTTCGCCTTCCCCGACACTAGAACGCGCCCTCTTGTCCCCCTTGCTGAGTCCTCAAAGGAGAGCACATTCCCAAGGATCGGATACGAGTGTGCCGCCTTTGTCGTTGGGCCGAGCGAGCGCTGGAGCACCTTCCCTCGCCCGTAACTCGACCCGTACGACCCCACCTATCGGACTGTACGCTCTCACCACTCTACACTCTCGACTCCCGCTCTCGACGATCTACACCAAGCACGTCTCGGACCAGGCCCAACGAACGGCCGAACAGATCGAACAGATCGTACGATTGAAGAAAGAGCAAGAAGCCTACTCCCAAAGGGCTAGCACCGAACTCGATCTACTCACGACCAGGATCGAAAGAGCCTCGCACGAACCATTCTTTCCCGTGAAATCTCCGACGAATCGAGCTAAAACCGTAGCTTCGACCGCTTCGCCGGCGGGAACTTCACCCACTACCGTACAGCGAGGATTCCCCGAAGCTTACGCGCTCGAACGCGCGCGGAAGGGTCCGACACCCGATTCGGGGCAGAGGGAACGATCGGACGATCGTCTTTCGAGTGAGGTCGCGCAGGAAAGGGGTCGGTCAATGTCGATTCGCGGTGCCGAAGCGGCCAAGAGGGACGAATCGATCAGTAGTCGGATCCGAGCCGAGGATGAGAGGGAACAAGAACAACGGGGCAGGTCCGCCAGTCGAGTGAAAAGAGCTTCTTCCTCCAAGGATGAATCGGCGCGTGCGGAGACGAGTCGGACCAGACGGAGCGAATCGAGGAGTGGTAAAGCCGTGGCCGAGGTCGTGGCGGCTGTGAAGGGAACTTTGACGTCAAGTCTCGCCGCACCGACGAATCGGCATGTCCGTTCTGCGTCGAGGTCCAGGAGTCCTTACAAGGTTGGCCAAGTCATTTCGGCGACTTTGGATGATGAGGATCAGCTCGAGGGAGATGAGACGCCCACCTTGATTACGCCTTCAACCTCTGTGACTACAACCAACCACAGTACGCCTCAGCCTCAGCCCCAGCCTCAGCCTCAGCCTCAGCCTCGACCTTCGACGACGGCTTCTTCGACCAAGAGGAAGAGTCCCGAGGACGGGACCGCGATCGATAATTTTGTGCCGAGCGTTAATTCGTTGGTCGCGATTCCCGAGACGGAGGAATTGGCGCTCGAGGAGGAGGAGAACGGGAGACGGGGGAGGGACGCGAGGGCTAGGCAAGCGCCGACGACGACAACAACGAAGGAAGAGACGAGTCCGGCTGTTGGCGATGAGGAGGATGAAGAAGGTGCGCTAGCATCTTACAGATAACGGCGGACGTGATGCTGATTTTGATTTCGTTCTATCGAATCAGAACACGATGCCCCCTTCGAGATGGACGAGGACATTGACGTCGACGATCTCGATCTGGGCAGTTCCCCTACCTCGACTGCACCTGTTCCCGTATCAGAGGTCGAACTTGCGGCCGCAATTGCCGCACCTGCTTCACCCCAAGTCACTGCCTCGACCTCGTACCGACCCTCGTCATTCCGTCCTTCGACACTGTCTTCGTCGTATGCTGCATTGTTGCAGACTTCTATGGCGAGGCAACAACAACAACAGCACAGCTATCAGCAACAAGCTTCATTCAAATCACCCCCGACCGCAGCGACGTCCCTGTCTTCCCCTCCGAACGCCTCATCGTCCTCTTTCCGTATCCCACCTCTGGACCTCTCAGCAACCATCAACGAAACCCCACCCGACGCTTCACACCCAACTTGCACGACCGCGAGGGAAGATGCACTCGAATCGTCTCACGACCGAGTCGACGCCGAAGCGATGAAACAAGGCGAACAAAAATTACGCGAGGTGTTGGCGATCGATACGCCTAGTCATCGAAGTCCTCTACCCCGCAAGGGGCAACGTTTTGGTCATTCGGGCGGCAAGATTCTGGAGAGGGGAGGAGCGGGGGGAAAGGAGAATTCGGAAGATGATGAAGATGTTGAAGGGGAGCAGGGGCAGAATCGTTGGGCGGTCGGCTCGCTTCCTATCTCCATTGGGATGGGTCAACCTAGACGAGGTGGGGGAGGGTTGTTCAATGGAGAGATGGGCGCGGGTGGTACGAGGGATCGAGAGGGGGAGAGGGAGTTACAACGCAAGACTTCGGTACCTGATAAGGAGGGGGTGTTCGTTCCGCCTCTATTACCGAGGAAGAAGGATTCGATCATGACGACTCCTCGGGCGGTCCCGTTCGATTTAGCGCCTTCGAGACCGAGCGCAGCTTCGAGTTTGATTGATTCGAAGCGCGCTATGACGACGGGGAACAGTAGTCGCTTTTTGGCGACTTCTTTGGCGAGGTCGAGTCGGGATTATTTTCCGGTCCAGAAGGATAGCAAGAACGAACAGGGTCAGAGCGCGGACGCTCCGACTTTAAGCGGGGACATGGACCTCGGACGAAGAGGCTCGGTTCATAGGGCCGGGACGGGGACGAGGAAGGACGCGAGGATAGCGGAGGATGAGGAGGAGGAGGAGGAGGAGGATGAAGAAGGTTTCGTTCCGCCGCATGAGATGGTCAAGGTCGGGAGGTCGGACGAGGAATTGTTGAGTCGGAGTGTAGATGATTATTGAGTTGATCGAGGGGATTTGAAAAGATGAGAATGGGGCGGTGTGTGTTTGGGGCGATGAAGAAATGATATATGAAGGTTTTTGTGTTTGGGAGGTCCGATCTGTTGCTTGCGGGACCTAACGTACTGGGTCCATGCTGAAGGCCTACGGGTCAAGGCTAGCTTCATGCGCCCAAGCCTCCTATAGCGCACGATATGGTGCAAAGGCCTCCGTCGCAAACTTGCCAGTACGGTAGACGGCAAGGTAGAGAATCATGTGAGGCCCTTGCGTTGCACTTGTTCCATTGAAGTCTGGGGGCCTGTTGACTCCATCTCGTGGAACGTGAATCATATGTCCGAAAACACGTCCGTTATAGCTACCAAAGTGCCGTATTGGCAACCAGCTAGGGATCCGGAGTGTCGGCGCGTCGGTGCCCGTGGGCCTTCGACACGTCAAAAAAAAAGGGCTGGGCGTCGGTTCATTTTGGCATTGCTGGAAGGATGCCCATTTGCCTGTTTGTTTGTTTTTGTTCGCTCGCTGAGGTGGGGGCCGACTTTTCTTCGTCTTTTTTCTGTTTCATATGGAAGTTGGGAGTACCTACTAGGCACCCATTTGTTGGCTTACAGCTCTGTGCGCTTTTAGTCGAACGATCCGAGGTTGTGCAAACAATCACGACGACCGGCGGTGAACCGTGCATCGTGCTAGCAGCAAGGGGAACGAGTTGCGTTGCTCCAAATCCTCAAAATTGACACTATGTTACTTGTTGCAACTCACCCTAGAGTAAAAGCGGCTACCTTTTCAAAGTGTACGTAACAGCCTGAATTGGCCCACCGGTCGGAGTCCGGGAGGGTTCCGCACGGACGACGTGCGCGCCACGCCTCCGTCAGGGCAACACCGCCAACATGCCGCGAGTCCGCCCTGGCAGTGTCGAGATCCAAGAGGCCCCCAATCTGACCATGTAAAAAAAGGCTGCCTGGACCCTGACCTCTTTCCACACAGCCCCTGGGCATTTTATTGCTTTTCGTCCTCTTCCCCTCTCTTCAGTTTCGGTTCAACTTGTTTGGGCCTCCCTTCAGCCGCCCCATTTCTCAATCTGTTTCCACGCGCATCCCTTCCATCGACCTTCCACCCAGCAGATCTACAAGAACGCCGATCAACACCCCCCAGGCACGCGTCGTCTTTGCGCGCTAGAAAACCCGCGTGGGATACATATTCGCGCGCGCGCGCGCAACAACGGCCTCCGGCGTTCCAGAGAACGTCGTCCGATTTCCAAACACAAAAGAAGCAAACCCCGGGCCCTCGTCCGCCCAAGGTGGACTGGACAACTTAGTTCCGACTTTTGGACAGTGATGAAGACTGCTAATTTGGCGGTCGCTTCATGGTGGATTTTAAGTCTGGTCGGGAACGCTTTGGCTGCTCAACAGGGTTTGAGGGGCTTAAATGAGCTGAAAGGGCCGCTCGTCGCGGGCGAGGAGGCGTGGCGCCAAGTTCAGGCGGTTCAGCCGAAACGACGCGACGCGGTTACTTTCAAGTTGGGCGATCGACTAGGACATAGTAGTAGTGGTGGTGGTCGATGGCTCGCTACTTTGGGGAGGAGATATCATCATCTTGCGAAAAGGGAAACGAATGGTTGTCAGGATGTTTGCGAAGACTCGGAGACGACGACGAGTGTGCCGTGCGACGAGTCGGCGGATGATTGGGTCGCGTCGGTCGACGAACTCGAGGCGCCGCAACGGTCCGACGACGACGATGACTCGCGCGAAGTCGTTCAACCCCTTGACGAGTCCGAGTCGGGCCTGCTGGCGGACGAGCCGGACGAGCCATACTCGGCGGATGAAGGTCAGTGCTTTTGTTTTGGTAACCTTTCAGTACATCAATTTCCACTAAGTCTGTGGTGTTGGATTATTATTATTTGAATTCCCTACAGAAATTGTCGATGAGGAGGATACCGACGGCCGAGGCGCGCAAGATGACCTAGGCGACGATGAAGTGGAAGGTGAGTCAAAGGGAATGTACAAACATTCCGACGGTCATTGTTTCGGAGTATTGATTTCAACTTGCTTTATCGGAAAGAACAAGAGAGAGAAGAGAGAAAGAAGAGAGCGGAGCGTGATGAGCGCGAAGAGAAGAAGTTGCGCACGACGACCGCTCGAAGGGGGAGGACGATCCGCCGTACGACGTCACCTGGTCATCAGCTGGCTGCGGTGAAACGCAAGACGACGACTAAGAAGAAGACTGCTACGGCGGCTCGTCGGACGACGATCGATCGAAGGAAAACGATTGCGCCTCGCGCAACGACAAAAACGCGCAGCCCAAGAATCAGGACCAACACTCGAGCTCGGACGGTACGGGATCCCACGACGACTCCTAGGCGAACGACAACTACCTCTCGGCGCCCGACGACGACGACGGCCAGGCGCACGACGACCACTTCTCGGCGCCCCACCACGACGAGTATTCAACGGTCAACGACGACGACGAGTATTCGACGGCCAACGATGACGACGACGCCCAGGCGAACGACGACGACGAGTAGTCGACGGCCAACAACGACATTCATTCGTCCACCGACCACCGCACCGACGACGACGAAGCGTACAACGACCTCGACTTCGACTACTACATCCAAGTCGACCACCTCATCTTCTTCCTCCTTTTCGATGTCGACGTCGACCACAACTTCTAGTCTGCCCGCTTCTACGCAGGGCGCCGGCACTTCGCCCTCCGGCACCAATTCGACCCTCCCTGGCCCGGGCAAGGTGACGCTCAACTGCACGACCATCATCTCCTTTGTCAACAACACCACACCTATTTCAAATGCGACCCTGGCCGCGAATGGAACGGCGATGAACGGGACTGATGTCAATCCCATCGGTGCAAACGTGACGGTCTGCGTGCCGATCACGAACCCCACTACGAACGCAACCATCCCACCCGTCGTAGTCCCGAGGTACCCTTGCGACTCGACGAACAGAGTTCCATCTGGCTTCGACGGGACCGTTGCTGGATTCGCCATGACCTGCAAAGTGCGGTACTGCGACCCCAACGATCGATTCGTGGATACGATTTGGGGTGGTACCGATGGCAACGTAACACGGTTGGAGATTGAGAGTGCTCTCGGCTTACTGGCCAAGATCCCGCCGGTACTGGCCAACGGAATTGGAAATGTCCTCGCAAATGGTTACCTCGGTGAAGCCTGCAGGGCGGCAGGGCAGATGTACCAGGTCACAGGAGACCGACGTGCTTTGGACTTGACGTTGCAGATGGCCGAAAAGTAAGCTGGAAAGCTCCTCGGATGAGTCGCAGAAATACTTGTGCTAATGTTCTGGGTTCCATCCGTGACAGCATGCATTTTCTTCAAAACGATCCCGTGAACGGTACAGTGATGTGGACCGGTCTCCGTGACCCCGTCTGGCCTACAACTGTACGTACAACTTTTCCTGACCCAGTGGTTGTGCGCAGCGATTTCGATCGCCAGTTTCCACACGTACTCCCGGCTCACGCTGAAACATCTTCCTCCTCTATCATTCCAGCCCCCGACCCCTAATAGCAAAGCAAAGTTGCAATACGCTGGCAGTGAGAACGGCTACATCGTCGCGAACATGTCAGTTCTGTTACGCGACGTCATCTGTGCACGACTCACAAGAGACTGATGTCCTTTGGTGGCTGCTCGTTGTTCATAGGATCCTTCCGGCCCTGTACATCCTCAAACAGCCGTGCCTCTGGAACATGACACCCACTCGAGTCGGCGGATGGACAGGCCCATCGAAGTTTGACGGCAGCGTCACGTATCTCGACCGTGCGAAAGGGCTCATCGCCGCGGGGCGACGGTGCGTTTGCTTGCCGGAGCCCAGCCAATACTGTGCCTGACGATGCTGATGCTCGCTCGTTGTCCGCTCACAGTACCTATGACGCATACCTTCTACCCTGGTTCTTCGACAAGACGGGCAACGTAATACAGCCGAACGATCCTCGATGGAGCCAAGTCGGAGATGCCGGTAGCACCAACGGGGCCGGGATGCCGATGGCTTTCAATCGACGAGCGTTGCTCCTAGATGGGATGTTGAAACTCGCCTCCGCGTACGAGCACCCGATGTTGTTCAACCCGTCCGTAACGGCATACTACGACCAGCTCATCAAAGTGAACCTCCAAACGTTCGTCAACGACATGGAGCCGACGAGAACCCTCAACGGCACGCTTCCTTCTTACGATTGGGACTACGTCGTCGGTAGAAACAATACCGAAGAGGTTCGAGGTATTCATGGCTGGTTCGACGTGTATTGGTTCTTCATGGCATGGCAACGCAACGCCGATTACTACAACATGACGACGAGTCTCATGACGTCGCTCGCGAATACGATGCAATACACCATCTATCAAGGCAACAGTGAGTTCATAATCTATGCTGTGGCGCCGGAGAGTGCTTTCGCTGACGCGGAAGTGTCTCCGTTGCCCTTAGACACCTTCTCCGCCTATGTCGACGGGCATTCCACTGCAGCAGATCCTGCTGTCACGGTTCTCTCTGGCGGTGAGTCTTCGTAGCGCAGAGAATTTCTAGGTGCTCTTGGTGCAAGCTGCGGCTGCTGATCTCGGAGTGTCATCATGCTGCTCTAGGCTGGGCGTACTACGCGTACTGGCTTCCGGGATGGTTCGGGACGGTCGCGAGCGCCAACTCGGTCAACTTCATGAAGGTACCAATGTACTCTATTCCCCTCATCTGGATCAAGAACGCTATCGCGACCAACAACTGGCTCACAGGGGTTGAGACCATGAGCAACCGGATCATCATACTGCCTCTGCCTTTTGCCCAACCCACGGCCACCATTACTACCACACTCCCCACGTCCACGACTTTGACCAGCAGTTCGACATCGACGTTGACGTCGACGACACCGACGCCGAGCAGTAGTACACCCAGTGCTACGCCTACCCCTACTAGTACGACGGAAAGTTAAACCTCGACCAGCTCGTCAACCTTCAGCTCCAGCTCTACGAGTACTAGCAGCAGTGCTGCTCCGACGGATGCCCTTGCTTCTCCATAGTCCGACTTGGATACGGGTGGCCTCGCGTTCCAGTCAAAGAATTTCAAGTGATCGAAAATAGAACCATGTACTCTTTCGGGGATCTGTATTGGGACGTATCCTAGAGACTCACGAAATCCGTACCACTAAGTTTAGTTTTGAACGTTGTCATGCAAGATACCTACATTTGTGCCGCTCACGAGCTCTGGTCATACCCCAGGACAATCTTTGGCCCCTGTCTCCTCCGACGGGTTCATCGTCATTGCGCGCGGTGCTGATCCACCAGAAACGCTCTCAAGATCCGAATACTGACCATGACAGAGCGAGGGAGAGGTATGGTAGGATCCAATAGTAGGTTACATTTCGTGTAATAATCGAACAGCCTAACCAAATTAGGCAAACGGTAACTCATGATGCCCAAATACTGCAAATAAAACCCCTATGAAACAAACCCGGCAAAACACTCGGAACGGCGGCCTCGTCGTCTAGACACGCCTCGGGATCTCGTCAATGGGAGCCATGACCTGAACGGTGTTGGTCCTCGCAACACCCGCAGCAGCGCTAGCGTACCCAGCGTGCTCGACGTGCGAAACGGAGCCGATCTCGCCCTTCTCGGTCGCCAGAACGGCGCGCTCGGCATCGCTCATCTCGGCGACACCGAAAAGGTCGTCCATGGCTTCGAGAGGCAAGCCCTTGGTCTCGGGCACGAGGAAGTAGACGAACGGACCGGCGGTGATGAAGATGGCCGCGAAGGGGAAGTAGGCCTTGCCACCGAGGTTGGTCAAAGCCACGGGCATGATGCGGACGACGGCAAAGGTGCAGAGCCATTGCCACATGAGGCAGAAGGTCATCGAGACCGTCTTGAAGCGCATGGTGAAGATTTCAGAAACGAGCGTGAGCGGGACTGAGTTGTAACCGAAGCAGTAGATAGAGGCATAGAGGAAGATGGCAACGATGGCCGAGTAGTCGCCAGGGCGAGTGCCGGTGGCGTCGGCGGGACGGGGGCCGGCACCGGTGAGGTAACCACCCATGTAGAAGAGGCAGAGCGCACCAGCGGTCGAGCCGAAGATCAAAGGGCGACGACGACCAATTCGATCAACGACGAACAAGCCAAAGATGACGGTGCAGATGAACTTGACCGAGCCGTAGACACCGGTAGCGAGGAGGGAGTTGGACGTTCCCTTGAAGCCGAGTTGCTCAAAAATGCGGGGCGAGTAGTAGTTGACGGCCTGGACACCGGAGAAGGTCTTGAAGAAGAGCAAGGACATGGCGAGGAATAAACGGTAGCTGTGGCCTCTGGATCGGAAGAGCTGCTTGATCAAGTCGAAGGTCGTGTCGTCGCCTCGGATCATCTTCTCGGCTTCGGCTTGGGCGCGGGTCTGAGTCAACTCCCATTGGAGGTACTCGTGGTCGCGCGGGAGACGGCGAAGGCGCACGAGGACGGCTTCGGCCTCGTCGAATCGGCCCTTGTCCATGAGGAAGCGAGGAGTCTCGGGAAGGAAGAACCTGAGCAAAAGAAAATACGAGGTTTGAAGTCAGCGGGTGTCCGCAAGGTGGGTCAGCTTGTGACTTACATGCCCAGACCGAGAAGAGCAGCGGGGGCGAGCTGGAGCAGTACGGGGATTCGCCATTGCCAGTGGTTGGAAGGGAAGGTGCGAAAGAGCAAGAAGTTGATCCAGAAGCCACCGAGGGTGCCGACCTGAATACCCATGTCGTAGAAACCGATGAGTCGACCACGGATCGGCGCGGGCGCGAATTCGGAGAGGTAGACGGGGATGACGAGAAAAGAGACACCGATGGCGAGACCACCCAAGAAGCGACCTGCCATCATGACACCGACGTTGCCGTTTGCGACCGCTTGGACAATGGCAGAGACGATGAAGATGATGTTGGAGATGATGATGGACCACTTGCGACCGAGCGTGTTGGTGATGGGCAACTGGAACGCAGCACCGAAGAAAGAACCACCCTGGAAGAGCGAGACGAGGTTTGCCGAGATCGCATCGCGCTCCTTGGGCGATTTGGAGAGGGTGCCGAAGTCGCGTCGGAAAGATGTGAGGGCGATCGTTCCACCGAAGAATCCGGTGTCGTAGCTGGTGGACCGCAAAGACAGCGAGAGAAAATCAGCCATTGTCCGAGCAGCCGCGGAACATTGAGAACTTCTTATAGCGTGAAATAGTGAACTCACCCGTAGGCAACGGCACCCATGCAGATAGTGATGCCGATCAAGTAGACCAAAACGTTGTTGACCTGCTTGGGGGCCGGGGGAGCGTTGAGCTTGGCGACAGTCCTCGCGTGCGCGTCGGCGACATTCGACGAGAGAGTATACGAGCGCTTAGGGCCGCTCTTGCTGACTGGGGCAACAGAGGCCTCGCTCGACTCGTACTTGGCGAGAGAGTCGCCATCAGCGCCTTGATAGACCATGTCGAAGGCGGTACGAAAAAGTGCGGAGAGGTTGAGGCGGCGAGAGAAGTTATTGAGCCCAAGCGGCCTAATATATAAAGGAGGCGCCGAGCGAGTACGGAGAAGTCGAAAAGGGGGACTCGGGCAGGGGTCTCGGCGAGGAAGCGGAGGACCGAAGGACCTGAAGGACTTTGGCTGGTTGGTAAGAAGTGGTGAGTAAGAGGGAGAGGGAGTGAGAAAACTGGAGTGGAATATGTGGAGTCCCACGGGGCTACCACAGGATCGCTGCTTTGTGTGTTCTGGGGCTCGACTTAGTGATGTACGGCCCACTCGCATTCGATCAATTCGCTGTCCGCGGGGGAGGAGTGCGACCGATCGGGCCGTTCTGCGCCGTTTCCCCGCGCGAAAATTGACCACACTCAATTGGCGCCTTTTGGCCCAAGTGGTGTTTCTACCGCTCCAGGGCGTCTGAGGTGCTGTGACTGTGCCGAAAATTCTTGTGATCTGGTAGGAAAATCACCTAATTTAATGAGGTTTTCGAACACAAGAACGCCTTACAGACACCAGGAGAAGTTTTATCATCTGGCAGTATGCCGTTTTGTGTCCGCGCAGAAAAGGCACAGTTCTTCGCGTACTCGCCCAATTGCCAAGCCTTTCGCTTCAAGACGTGTGGGGGGCGGCGGAGATGCCTGGCGGGCGACTTGACGAAGATGCCGCCGGATGCCGCCGATTCTCATTGGCTTGGCGCCTTTCAAAGGTCGGTGTACTCGTCCCGGGTACGCCTTTAGCTCTTTTGCTTTGGCCTAGGGATCTTGTACAGTGGAGATGGAGCGCCCAATCGCATCGTTCGGACAGAAGCCCCGATGCCGGCACACTTGAGTCGGAATCGAGAGGCCGCCGACCTTGTCAGGGGTCCAATCGATGTTCGCGTATCGAACGGCGTGGTGAGAGCTGGGTGTGCGATCGACTAGAAACATGCACGATGAGTACCGCCAAGGCATCAGAAACATTGCGCAGATATCAGTCCGACAGGAAGTGGCGCACCACCGATTCAGCGTGAACCCACGCTGGATCGACCGCTACGGCAACGACAGGCAAACTACACTTTGAACCAGAGGCTCTCATATGCGCAAAATGAGAAGAGTGCTTGTGTCGTCTATCTTGTATTGGCACAACATCTTGTGAACGAGCAAATGCCAGAGGATCAGTCTATGCGCTTAGGGTCCATTCCGCACCGACTCCATCAGAGCGACTTAAGTGGTCGCCGATGACTTGCACTCAGTCCAAGCCCTCCGATTCGGTCGCATATCTCCCGTTTGCAGGTTGGTCGGGTTGGAGAAAATCGCCGTTGAGCAGAGGTCGGATCTTAAAGTTGCCTTGCTTGATCTTCTCCAAATCGACCTGCCCGCCTATGGAGTGACTTCGCATGTGATCGCGCACGGGGACCATGGCGGCGTTGCGGCAGGCTTCTTTAAGGTCCGAGCCGGATAGACCGTCGGTTCGTCGTACGAGCGAGTCCATCGAGAATGAAGGGTCGAGCTTGATGTCTCGCAGCATCTGTGGGTGACGAGGGAAGGAAAGGGCCCGACCAACTGGGTCAGCTTCAGTGACGCATGGGGCCGGGAGCGATCGGCTCGTAGTCTGCACACAGAGGATGGTTGGGACTGACTAGAGCGAGAATGTTGCGTCGCTGTTGAGGGTCCGGGAGTTTGATCGAGAAGCGTTTGGGCATGCGTCGCAAGATGGCGGCGTCAATGTCGTTCGGTCGGTTCGTTGCACCCAATACGAGGATACGAGTATCGTTACCCGTTGCCAACCCATCCCACATGCTGTACAGAGGCCAGCAGTGCTTCACAGAGTCAGTGGCTAAAACAACGGTACCACGGCGCCCGTGACTGCCTAAGTCTTACCTCATAAATTCGGCCTTCATCATTCCCGTGACCTCGTGGTCGCTCGATCTCCGTTCCCGCATAAAGGAATCGATCTCGTCGATGAAGATGATACTCGGTTGCAGCTTCTTGGCCAGCGAAAAGAGTGCGGCGACGAGCTTGTTGGATTCGCCGAACCACTTGTCGGTCAGGGTCGAGACGTGCATGTTGATGAAGGTCGCGCCCGACTCCTTGGCCAGCGCCTTGGCGAGCATCGTCTTGCCGCATCCTGGAGGACCGTAAAGTAGGACACCTTTGGGTGGGCCGAAGAGACCCGCGGCCGACTCGAAGACCTGAGGGTAACACAGCGGGAAGATGACGGCCTCGCGCAATTGAGAGATGATGGGCTCCAAACCGCCAATGTCTATGGATGAAGAGCACATTCGATAGTCAGTAACTGGTCTTTGTTTTTAAGCTTGCGTTGCACCAAGTAACCGACGATGACCGGCGACGAAGCGACCGGGCCGATGCCGATATCGCCGACCTGATCGACCAGTGGCGGTCAACGCCCAGACAGCTCTGCACTGACCTTTGAAAGTGACGTTGATCTCTGATGGGTGAACGACCTCTCCGGCAATGATCTCCTCGTGTTCGGTCAGGTCCAAGGTGGAGAGATCGACTCCGAGCTTGGAGAGCGCCTTCTTGGACTTGTCTTTGGCCTCCTTGCGCTTGGTCGACTGCGGATCCATCGACGACATGACCGCCTGTGCGTAAGCGCGGCGCACCTGCATCAGTACGCGTGTGCGTTGTGGAGACTGGGTCGGGTTGCCCCCACCTTGAATGCGGCGTAGAACAGCACCTGCGACACGGCGAACAGTGCCACGTCCTGCACGATCTTGCGCGTCCTGTCATCGTCACACGCCACTGGGGTCAGTCACGTGGCCTGGGCACCTCTCGAGCTTCGAAATGGACACCTACTGTGGTGAGATGGCCATGATGCGTAAACTGACTCGGTGGTGCGAGTCGGGATGCACCAGAGACCGAACGCTCGACGTGACTTGGCGCGCGCTGGCTGCGAATCGTCCATTTCTGTTTGCGAATTTCCCCGACTCAGCACTTGGGCGCTCGGGCACTAATACTGTCGCAGCAGGAGCGGGCGGCTCGGATCAGGGCGCGCAAGTCCCTTTGTATCATCGTCGGGCTTTGTGACAGGCGCCATGATGCATTGCACCGACTATGGCATCCTTTCTGATTGCCAACCATCTATCCTTCCTCACTACTCAACACCACCCTGTGATACACCCCCTCACCCATTTCCTGCTTCATCATGAACAGGAAGATCTCGTATCCCATCCTTCAGGGCCAGCCTGAGCCGAGCGAAGCGCCGTCGGTTGAAGCAGCACCCCCCACCGCAACAAAGGGGCTGTCCTCACCGCGGCAGCAGCACCACCAGCGCCCGCGCGCCACGCCCCCCACGACCCCACGATCCGATTCGCTCCCCATGACTCAGTTGTCACCGAGATCTCATTCACTCAGAGGGTCCTCCCACCATAGATCACCACGCTTGGGTCAGGACACGTTCGACGATGAAACTCGGAGGCTCGGCACGCCTGCTCGTTCCCCAGGCAACACAGGAGCCGGCCATACGTCCGAACTTTCCAAAGGCGGTCTGGCCACCCAGCCGATTCACTATCGGAGACTGTCCTATGGGGACAGCGTCCATCCGATACCAGAGGAGACTGCCGACCATACCATCCCAATTAGCACGACCAGAACGCTCGAGTGGGATCACTCGTGGCTCAGTCCGACCGCACAATCACCCATCTCGAGGTACGTGGAAACCCCGCGATTCGACTCGATCCATTTTACTGACACTTGCTTTTGCCTCAACAGACCCGAAAAAGTATGGCAGAGCTTTGACGATTCATCGCGTGCCAAAATCATGCCTGGCGCCTACATGCCCACTCTTGCACCGGCGGCCGAACTTCAGTCACGGACTTCCCTGGAGGAGCAGAAGCAGTCGTCGGGGTCGAGCGACGACGGCAGCGACAGTTCAGAGACAGCTCGGAAGAAGCCCGTTGCAAAGCCTTCTGTGATGCTCCTCTTCGCTCTCACATCGCGGTCCGACCGCCTCACCATCGTTCTCCCCGCAACCATCCTTTCGGTTCTCGCAGGTCTGGTCGCCCCTTACATTACCGAGGTGATCGGAAAGGCTTTCGCGACCTATTCAAACTATGCACTTGCCGTGATGCGCCAACCCCCTCTATCGGCGGACCAACTTGCCGCCGCACGACATACGATGCTCAGTCAATCACGCACTTGGGCGATCACGTTCGCCGGTATCGGGCTGGCGATCTTTCTTCTTCAAGTGACATCAACGTGGATGTGGACCATCCATGGTGAGAGGGTCGTTAGAGCACTGCGTAAAGAGGTGTACGAAGGAGTGAACAAGAGAAGTATAGGGTGGTTCGACATGGGTATGGGCGTCGACACTTCTGCCGATAGTGACGAGGAGGAGATTGAGGAGGGTGATGAGGAAACGGGAGCGGGCAGTGGAGGTCTCGTGGGTCGATTCACCAGGTGAGCTGTCCACGATGGCTATCTGACAAAATAATTTCAGTCATTGATTCTATTCAACATGCCGAACAGGGAAACTGACGATGTGCGGATGGCGACCTCGGCGACATGCGGTCTCGTCGTTCAATACCTCACTTCGTTCTTCGCTGCCCTCGGAATCTCTTTTTACCGCTCTTACATCCTCACTTTCGCTGTTCTCGGTTGCTTCCCCATCATCGCATTTGTTGTTTCTTCTACCGAGAGTAGAGCGCACTCTCTGGTCCTCGAAGATCGCGAATACTCGACCAAGTCGGCATCCCGGCTCGATCGCATCCTCGGAGCTATCCCGACCGTCAAGGCCTTCAATGCCGAGGAGCGCGAGGTCGAGTCCTTTTCTGCGCTCACCAACATCGCTTTCAACGTCTACAATCGTC
Organism: Microbotryum violaceum; assembly: GCA_022506055.1. Classification (NCBI taxonomy): domain Eukaryota; kingdom Fungi; phylum Basidiomycota; class Microbotryomycetes; order Microbotryales; family Microbotryaceae; genus Microbotryum; species Microbotryum violaceum. The sequence goes on along the minus strand of JAKMXP010000008.1, from coordinate 1,048,022 downwards.
TCCACTTGATTTGGGGTCTGCGAGGTGGTATCGTGCAGTTCATCATCATGGCCATGTTTGTGCAGGGCTTTTGGTTCGGGTGGTGGCTCGTCAGTCACGGCAAGGCCTCGGCGCAGTCGATCAGCACTTGCTTTTGGGCTTGCCTCGTCGCTTCGAGTTACGTCCAGTCCTGCGTGCCGCTTCTGGTCACGATCGAAAAGGGCAAAGTCGCGATGGCTGGAGAACTTAATCTCGCTAGGCAGACCGAGATCACTTCAGGCCCAGCTGCGAACCAAAACTCGGCAATCGTCAAGGATCCTCGCTCGCCGAAGGACTCTTCCCGAGGAGGTCGCAGCAAGATCAAGCACTTTAGAGGCGCATCGAAGGACAGTTCCGCACCGCTGCACGATAGTAAGACGTCTTCGGTTACGTTGACTGAGCTGCGACACGAGAGTAGTTCCCCGCGTCTCCTCTCCGTCCCGATGTCGCCGAGCGCTCCCGTGTTGATCCCCGTCAACGGTGCGATGAGTAGGAAGCACCGTGACCAATCGGCCCCTCGTGCGCTCCGCAAGGTCCAGCCCCCCATCTTCACAGGCGAGCTGTCCCTTCGAGGCGTCACCTTTCACTACCCTTCGCGACCTCACCCCGCACCTCCTGTCCTTCAAGACGTCAGCTTGTACCTCGCCGCTCGGGAAACGACCTTCATCGTCGGTGGATCAGGAAGTGGCAAGTCGACCGTCGCGAGTCTTCTCATGGGTTTGTACACACCCGAATCTGGCCGTATCGAAGTCGATGAACAAGGTCTAGAATGGATCGACGACGAGTGGCTTCGATCGCACGTCGCTTGCGTCTCTCAAGGCGCGGCTATCATCTTTGAAGGTACCGTTCACGAGAACGTTGCGATGGGTGTCGTAGGTCAAGTTCGGGAAGACGGGACCCGTAGGAAGATTGAGGATGTGACTCGGGAAGAGGTGACCACCGCGTGTCGGGGTGCGTTGTTGCACGATTTCGTACGCGATCTTCCCGACGGTTACGATACTTGGCTGAGTGGCGAGAAGGGTGCTGCGCTCAGTGGAGGTCAACGACAACGACTTGCCATTGCAAGGGCCTGGATTCGAAACCCGACGGTGTTGATATTGGGTAGGTTATCATTGTAGAAGCATCCTATAAATCGAGTGAGTCCTGACACTTTCTTTCCTTGCACCTTGTACAGATGAAGCTACTTCGGCGCTCGATGCCACTTCTCGTCTGCTCGTCTCAGAGGCCGTCAAGGCATCTCGCAAGAACAGGACCACCATCATCATCACCCACGACCTTTCCGCGATCGAGGAGAACGACTTTGTCTACGTCATGGCCGATGGAGAAGTCGTCGAGCAAGGCTATCGACGCGACCTCGAAGCAGTCGACAACGGTCCTTTCAACCAGCTTGCGCAGCAACAGCAGCAAGTACCGCGTCTAGAGCTCGGAGGGGAAGAGACTCAGATGGACGACACAGACGTGTTGGAGGAACTGTCTGCCGAGTTCTTGAGCACCCAGTCGCCTACGAGGTCTTCCTACTGGCCTCAATCAAAGCACAGCAGTCGACGAGCTTCGTCCAACTGGGGTTTGCCGGGAGCTGGCTTGATGGGCGGTGGCAGTGGGGTGTGCAATGTGGCTCGGGCTTCTCGAGATCTTCAAAAGGCTCGTCGGGCCTCTATGGGATACAAGCCGGCCTCCAGCTCATTGGCGGTTCCCACCGAGCCGCTGCGGAGTCACCCCTCTTTTGGGCAGGGGTCAGTGTCGTCGCGCGACCATACTTCTTCCAAGATGGAGCTCGGCTCCACCTCTTCCTCGCCTTTCAGATCGGATGAAAGCATGGGCCGCCGACGAGACTCGAGCCTCTCCTTCGTCGTCCTCGAACAGCTCGCCTCAGCCGCAGTCGCTCGACGACCTGTCATCAACCGCGTCAAGCATAAGTCGTACATCGAAGGGGACGAGTTGAGTGCGACCCCTCAGGTCAGCGAAAAAGGCGCCGTTGGCGACGTCGTAGTCGAAATGACTTCGGATCGAGCCCCGCGCAAGGTCATGTCCTTGTTTCGAATCGCGTGCAAGTTCTACCCGACCTTGCCCCACAAAACCGTCTTTTTCCTCGGCCTCTTCCTCTCGATTGTGGTCGGTGTTTCTACACCCGTGTTCTCCTTCTTGTTGGCCAAGCTCATCGCCAACCTCGCCAACCCTCACGCCGGAAAAGTCGTCACCAGAACCTCGTTGCTCGTGCTCCTCGTCGCGGCCATTGACGGAGTCGCCGACTTCTTCAAATTCTACATCCTCGAACGCTGTGCGATGGGATGGATTACCTCCCTTCGTTGCCGAGGTATTGCACTTGTACTTCGCCAAGACAAGTCCTTCTTCGACCGACCGGAGAACACGACCGGTGCTCTTGTCCATTCCCTCGTCAAGGACGCCGAGGACGCCCGCTTGCTTGTCGGCACCGTCATCAGCCAAGTTCTCGTCTGCGCCACCATGCTGCTTTTGGGGGTCTTTTGGGCCATGGCTACCGGTTGGGAGTTGACGCTCGTTGGGGTTGGCTTTGCACCTATCTTCCTCTACCTGACTCGAGGTCTTCAAGTGCTGCACTCCAAGCACGAGGCGCGCAACAAAGTGCTACGCGAAAATGTGGCGAGGCGGTTCCATCTCGTGCGTTTCCTTTCCACTAGTCTGAGGTTTCGGCCAAGCTTTTTGGAGCTCACGAAAAAATCACTTTGTACACCTTGTAGAACATTTCCAACATCAAGGCGCTTCGCTCCATGTCGCTTGAGTCCGTCGTCCTTGCCAAGTTCGAACACAGTCTCCGCGAGGCGTACGCCGGAGCGATGCGCGCTGCCCCTCTCGCAGGGATGGGCAACGGTTTCACATTAGGACTCACATTCATGGCTGAGGGTAGGTATTGGCCGTCTGCACTATCGTTGCTTCATATTTGCTGACTACTTTCTGGACTCCTCTGCAGCTGTCATGGTTTACGTTGGCGCCTTGCTGATCGCGAACGGTCGCTACGACTTTGAAAAAATGGCAACGATTTTCTCCCTCATCATTTTCTCAATGACTTATGCTGCACAAATCGCGATCTATAGTACGTTGTTGAAAATCTCCTACTCGACCACCTGCCCGTCTCAAGCTTACCTTGTTGTGTTTCCCGTAGTGCCGGCCATCACCAAATCTCAAGAAGCCATTATCGATCTCTCGCGCCTCTTGGAACTCGACACCAACACCTCCGAATCCGAAGGCTCGATGGTCTTCCCCGTCCAGGGAGCGATCTCGTTCAACAAGGTCGATTTCTCGTACCCTTCGCGAGCGGAAGTCCCAATCTTGCGAGAGATCTCGTTCTCGATCAGAGCGGGGGAGTGTGTTGGGATCGTTGGGTGAGCCTTCCACCGATTACGTCATCTACTTGAAACCGATACTGACCCATCTGAACTATTCGTAGTTCTTCCGGATCGGGAAAATCCACTGTCACCGCCCTCCTTCAACGTTTGTACGAGCCCTCGAACGGCTCGATCCTTCTTGACGGTCGACCCCTCTCCCGCGTCGATGTCAAGTTCCTGCGCAATCACGTCGCCGTCGTTTCCCAACACCCCGTCCTCTTCGACCTCTCGATCGCAGACAACATTTCCTATGGTTGCAGTCTCTCCGAACCTCGGCATGCACTGCAAGCTAAGATCGAACGAGCCGCTCAACTCGCTCATGTTCACGATTTCATCAAAAGCCTTCCCCGAGGCTACGAGACCAAGCTAGGCGAGAACGCGTCCCTCATCTCCGGAGGCCAACTCCAACGTCTCCAACTCGCCCGAGCATTGATGCATGATCGAGAGATACTCTTGTTGGATGAATGTACCTCGGCTTTGGACGCTACGAATCAAGCTTTGGTGATGCAGACGATTGAGGAGGTCAAAAAGGGACGCACGACTATTATTGTGACGCACAAGTTGGATGTAATGAGAAGGTGCGATCGGCTAATTGTGATACATGAGGGACGGGTAGTGGAGACGTGAGTCCCACATCATATTCGCTCGTTTTTTTTTTCTAAGCAGGGACAGGAAACTGACAGCCTTTGCTTTCACACCCAACAGAGGAACGGTCGATGATCTTCGTGCACGCGGTGGCCACTTTGCCCAACTAGCGAGCGGAGGAGAATGGGAAGCCTCATAAAGACTCCAAGAAATTCAGTACAAGTTTAAAACCCTCTCGATGTACCTTAGAATTAGCAAAAAAAAAACACCTTGTATAGCAATGCGACACAATGCAAGTATTCTAGCTCGTTCATCATTCCGGTATCTTGACGAGCGCATTCTCTTCCAACCATTCCATCCAATCTTTGAGATACGTCGAGCCTTTCTTGACCGTTGCTGAATCGCCAACGACGACGAGCTGTCGTTTAGGTCGAGTCATGGCGCTGGACAGGAATGAAAGCCATCGTCAGCGCATCCCCCCCTTGGATTCGAATAGTTACGCTCCCCACACTAACTCACACATTCAACCTCCTCTGATCATTCAAGAACCCCACTTCCCCCTTTTGGTTCGACCTAACCAAGGAGATGATGACGACCTCGTTTTCGCGACCTTGCATTCCGTCGATCGAACCGATCTCGAGGGTCGGCCATTCGGGGTGGAGCGTTTGGGATAGAAGCGCAACTTGGGCGTTGTAAGGTGAAATCAAGGTGATTTGCGATTCTTTGATGCCTGAAGCGATCTACGAACACTCGTAAAACAAGGCTCGTCAGAACTCCGAGCACAGAGGGACGATTCGGTTGCATTCATTGACGAGCACTCACCAAGTACCTCACATACTCTGCACAAATTTGCGCCTCATTCTCATTCCTCCGACTCTCCTGATCCTCCCTCTCAAACATGTCCAAACCCGCCGTATCCCAAAACACAACCTGTTCACCTAGATCCTCATACTTTCCCTCCTTATCCTTAAAGAGATCAAGTAGAGTACAATCCTCTACTATCGGTGAAGGAACGAGTTTGAATTCGTAGAGCTTTTGAGAGGGGAACGTGTTTATTGTCTTGTTGAAGCGGTATTGGACGTTGAGCATGCGTCGAATCGAGGGCCCGTGGAGGTTTAAAATACGGGAGAAGAGGGTAAGGGAGAGGTCGGGGGAGAGGGAGAGAGGGACTAGTTGGGGTCGTGAGGGTGGCGAAGGTGAGGGTGGGATGGAGTCGGCCGGGACGGGGGCCGTCTCCTCTGTAGAGGCTATCGGTAGGATCTCTGCATCTGGCGGTGTTGAAGTGGCGGTAGAATCAGACTCCCGCGGGGCCGATAAAGGCTTAACATCTTCCTCCGCCTTGGGAGAAGGAACGTCCTCAGCCTTGACGGGTTCGACTGCTGTCGGCCTGGGTTCGTCCGAAGAGCGCTTCTCGACTTGAGGCTCAGTCGTTGTATCCGCTACCTCGTCTGTCGCACCTTCTTTCGATGTCGGCTTGGGCCCCTTCTTCTCCGGATGAGATCCCCTCTCCTTCGAATTAAGACTCTTGATCGCCGGCGGCAATTGACAATCGTCACCCGCCTATCCGACAAGGAAACGGTCGTCAACACATGAACACTCCGTCCAGCTGAATGTAAGTCACCGGTACTGACCAGGATCAACTTATTGCCTTTGAGTATCGGTATCCAGCTTGAAGGTTCGACGACTTGAGCTGCTTCGTCGATGATGACGACGTCGAAGATGTAGCCGTCTAGGTTCCTTCCCCCGGCTCTGCATGCACCGAATGACCATCACTAGTCAATCTCTGCTCTCCGCTGAACCTATCCACAGTTTGCTCACTCACCCATGAGTCGTCGCCAGAACGACTTTAGCCCTCCCCAACACCTCCTTAACGACCCCTCCTTCCCTCTTTGCATAATCCCTCCTCAAAGCCCTCACCTCATCCCACTTCTTCTTCCTCTCACTACCCCTAATCCTATCCTTCCCATTCGCATTCCTCAATCGATTCTCAAGGTGTTCCAATTCGTCTTTGAGGTCGGCGTTGATTTCGGAGGCGGAGGAGGAGGATATTTGGGAATCGAGGGTGTGGGGTGTCAAAGTGTTGAGGACGCGCGCGGGGTGGCCTAGACGAGTTAGAGGGATGGGGATGGGGTAGGAAGGGGTGGGTATAGAGAGGCGTTGGAGGACGTTGTCGACTGTTTCCCCGGTTAAAAAATGAGCTAGATCAGTTTTGGCGCTCGAGACTGGAGACGTTTGAGTCGAAGAAACGTACCGGACAAATTACTCCCACCCACCACCAAAACTCTCTGATCCCTCGCGACCAACTGTCGTATTATCTCCACCAACGTCTGCGTCTTTCCTGTCCCCGGTGGACCCCAAATGAGTGCCAAATGTTCACTCCCTCTCAGCGAAAACTCAATCGCCTCTTTCTGGGACTCGTTGAGTCGATCGTCGTAGTACGTCAGAGGGGGTATGGGATCAGAAGGTGGAGCTGGTTTGGCTAGTCCGAGGAGTATGGACACGAGGGGTCGGAGTGGCTTGTGCGAGTTGAGGAGGAGGAGCAGTTTTTGTAAGGCCGAGCGCTGGCGGTGAAAAGTTGACGGGTTGGACAGTTTGAGACTGTGGGATACGGCGGATCAAGTCTCGGGGTTCTACGCTCGTTTCCTGAACAGTAAACTCACAGATGAACATTGGGAGGGACTTGGACATCGTCGTTGGTGTCATTCGCAGCTGAGCCCGAGGTGGAACCACTGCCCGGTGCCGGTGGTTTGCCGAGCGCGACGACGATCCGATCGAATTGTACCTTCCAAACGACACCTTCCGTGCCCTCTTGCTGACTAAGGACACTCGTGTTGAGTTTTGCTTTCCCCTTGCCTTTTCCCTGACTCGTAGACGCTGCCCCACTTGCATCAACCAACTTGACCAAATCACCATTCCTCACATCCCCGCACTGCAACTCAGCCCGACTCGAATGCGCCGAATTGATCTCGAGGTGAACCAAGGTCCTCGCTCCCAAGCCAATGGTCGTCTTGACCGGTCGGAGATTGGCGATCGCTACGCCGGCGTCGACGAGTTGCGAGAGCGAGCAGGACGAGTGTAGGATCGAGGTGGACGTGGCTTCGTGCTCGTGTTCTTGCGTTGCGAGCGTGAGGAGGTGTTGGATCAGGTCTGTAGGCGTGACGGAGGATCGGGCCACGGCCATCGAGGTGACCGGGGAGGAGATGCCGGCAACACGCGATGCGGTAGACACGACGAGCCGGACGAGACTGGAAAGGGGCGCCCAGAGGTCCGTGCGCCATTCTGTACATTTACTACACCTAGGACTTTCCTAAAGCAAAACTTTCTAGCTGGTCAAAAAAAATTGATGATGGGAGCAGAAGATTTTGTTTTGTTTTCGAGCCCAAGTGGAAAGAGGGTCAAGAGGCAGAGTTATATATAAACGCATGAAAGAGTGAGACTATAGACGGGTCAGCTCCCAGTATCGAACTGGAATTATTAGCCCCACAAACTAATAATGATCCACCGGTGCGAGTCTTTGAGCGCATACATTGACCTAAAACTGACCTAATCAACTCGCGCGCGCGGTCTCGAGGCGTGACTTTTCCAACTCTTGTTTCCTCTTTGTCCGTTGTCCCCACTTCTGTGGTTCGTTTTACAGCCCCCCTTCTTTTCTCTGGTTTTACTTTTCCTTCTTGTGCTACGTCACAACAAATACCAGTCTCGACTCGCAATTGCGTCACCCCGCGGTCACAGTCGACCAAGCTCACCCACGCGCCGACCATCAATCAACATTATCGCTCCGTGCTCCGTATTCCGTATTCGACGCCTGCGCAATGGCCCAAGTCCAGTCCTACGGCTCCGTAACATGGGTCAAGTCAAACAGCATCAAACCGCATAGGAAACCTAGAGGGCTGTCCCTCGTCAAGCCTGTCTTCACCTTTGGTCGGTGAGTGACTGTGTCTGGATCCCGGTGGCTTCACTCAACCCTCAAGTGTCGCTCATTCGCTTTCGTATTGTTGTAGGCTCTCATCAAATGACTGTCGTATGGCCTTTGAGACATGCTCCAAAGTACACGCCACAATTACGGTCGATACGGACCCACCCTACGAGGTCAGGGAGCAGCCGGGTGGGAAACATCGGCCCGGGAACTGACGTTGCCTTGTTGGTCCCGACATGCTCATACTTCCACATTCTTAGGCCGTCATTGGATGTTCAGGTGTGAACGGGCTCTCCTTGAACGGAAGATTGATCAATAAAGGGTGAGTTGCGCGGATACGCGGAGAATCGCCTCGTCGCATTCGATCCCTAACCCCTTTCAACAACCTCCCAGCGAATCCGCCAACCTCAACGACGGGGACCTGATCGTGATTTGCGACCGGACATTCAGATGGGGAACAGCAACCCTCATCGACGTCAAGATAGATGTCGGTCTTCATGCAAACCCTTCACTTGCACCTTAGCACAACTCACACCCCACTCAATTCTCCCCTCACAGACCCCTCTCCGACCCAACATCGCGACGTCTTCCCCACGTTTATCCCTCGTCTGGCCCTGCGAAGAAACCACGCCGTCTTCACCCAACCGAGCCGCCTCTCTCCTCCGTGGACTTCTCTCCCCCTTCCGATCCTCAGCACCTGCTTCTCCCATCGTTCAGCAATCGCTCGCACCTACACCGTTCGATTTGGACCACACTGATTTGGCGCAGTGGGATGAGATGGATGATGAAGCGGGTGATTTGGTGACGTGGGAAGAAGAGGAGGAGGAAATTGACCAAGACGAGGAAGGGTCGTCGGAAGCTCCTCTCGCTCTCCAAGCCACCCCTTCCCTCGATCAACGAGCACGATCCCTCCATTCTCCCATGTCAGCCGACCGTCGAGTGAACGCCTCCCGCACTGCTCAAAAGGAACGTCGTCTCTCCATGCGAATGACGATCGTCCCCACCGAACAAGCCGAAGAATGGATCAAAGAACGTCGAGAGAAACTCGAGTTGGCTCAAGCCAAAGCTGAGGCGGCAGAAGAGTTGTGGACACCTACTTCTCCTACACCTTCGTCTAAACGCGTCGATGCACCCACGACGCCTACGAGGAGGTCCTCGAATACTTCGAGGAGGATTAGTAGTTTGTTGCTTTCTCCTGCCGTGGGAGAGGTAGCGACTACTTGCCTAGTCCCAAGTGACGACGAAGAAGCGAACGCCTCGGATTCCGATTCATCCTACGACGAAATCGCCGAAGCGGACGAGGACGTACCTCTTCCATTCCCTCTCACTCCCATCGCTTCCCTAGCGACAAAGATCCCTCTCCCGGCCACGCCGGCCGAATCCCCTACTTCTGTTCCTATGATCCCTCGACACACGTTGACGCGTCGTCATTCATTAAGGGAGAAAGTCCTCATTCGTTCGGCGATCAAGAGTGTTATTACACCGCCTTTGACACCTTCTCAAGCGAGCGGCGCTTCTTCCTCGAGCGAGGAGACGAGTCCGGTCGAATTGCAGCCGTCTCAGAACGGAATGAGCCCGGATTTGAGTCCCGCTAAAACGCCAAGGGACTCGTTGGATTTGGTCAGGGGCAGAAATGGATTACTGGTGACGCCTAGGCGGGACAGTGACGACCAGGACGAAGAAGCGGACGTCGAGGATGATGCGATGGACGTTGATGAAGTTGAGGCGGAGGCCGAGGTTGCGAGTCAGGTAAGCTCGATTCCAGGAAAATGGCGCGGCCAAAGTGGTACTGATGAGAGTCGATATCCTTCTCGCAGTCCATGATCGCTCATTCTACGCCCGTCCCGATGATCACGATCCCGCGCCTGATCCCCGCCTCGGCCGAAGCACGCCGAGCCGCATTGGTCCCCTTACCCGAAACACCTTCCGGCTCCACCTATTCCTATACACCTCAAGCAGCTCGACCCATGTTCATGCCTGAATTGCAACATGTTAAGACGGCCACTCCAACATCATCCCCCGTTCCTAGCGCCAGTACTAGCGCCTCTGTTGCCCGCACCTCCGAGTCCACAACATCCCCCACCAAATTCTCCGGCTTTATCTACCACTCTACTCCCACACGCAGCAACCCCAACCCCTCCGCACCAACATTCGAATTCCGCCCAACCTTCACTCCCGAAATGACCAGTCCCATCAACCACCACCGCGTCATGGCCACCCCTAAATCGGCTTTACGACCCATAGTGTTGAGTGGTCGCCGCAAGTCGATCAAAGGATTCTTACAAGCCCCTCCTTCAACGATCAAGAGAAGAGTCGTGTTCAACGAATCGGTTTACGTCAAGGAAATTGTTGATATCCGAGAACCAGGTTTGCAGTGGAGGGCTGAGGATGCGGAGGAGGAGAATGTCGTTACGAGCGCGGTTGCAAAGATCCCTGTGGACCCGACAACGATCCCTCTCCCTCCTTCCCCAACTTTACCTTCCACCCCTGCACCCGCACCAATCTCAGTTCGCAAAGCCCCATTGGGTGGTTTGACCCCATCCGAATCAATGAAAGCCGCCCTCGCCCAACTAGCCCCCTCAGGACCCGTCTTCGGGACGCCCAAGACGTTCAGCATCGGACAACCGAGACGTTTAGGTGGTTTACCCTCGAGTACGAAAGCGAGTAGACTGTTCGCTTCGAATGGGACGCCTATGAGGAGGGCTCAGAGGGTTGCTGGGACGCCGGGTGTGGGAGGAAGTGCGATTAAGGTTGGTTCGGCGGCGAGGGTGAGGAGTGCATCTTTGATGCCCATCATGGGAAGGGAGGAAGAGGGCAAGGTGGCACCTGCGACCATGACGAGTTCGACTTTGGCGCTCAAGCCGAGGATGGAGAATTCGCGATCACGTGTCAACAGTTCATCGTCGAACGGTACTCCCTCCGTCACTGGAACGCCTTATCGACCTGGATCTCCTATCCGGTTTGGCGAACCCCTTACCGCGCCAAAATCCACCAAACCCATCCCTTCCTCTTCCAAACCCATCCCTGCCCCAACAACAGAAGACGACGACCTTGAATTCGCCACTCCCACTCGCCCCGCACCAGGTCATCAACAAGCCCTTTCATTGGTGATGGGTGATCCAACCCCAAATCATTCGACGGGTCTCAAGAGGGTGTTCGCTCCTTCTGCTCCTAGCGCTATTACACCTAAGATGAATGGGTTGAGGATGATGTTCAAGACGCCTGCTTCTTCTTCTTCGTCCATGACCACGATCGGGGACGGGACGGGCAAGACGCCGGGTTATGAGGGCTTGAAGGAGTTGTTGTTGACGCCTGCTGCGACGACGGAGAAGAGTGTGTCGCCGGTGTTGCAGAAGAGTTTCGTGGTCGTGGAGGAAGTACCAGAGGTCATCGAGGTCGACCAGGATGTCGAGGCCGTTGAGGTAGTCGAGCCTCTGATCGAGCAACCCGTCGTCGAACCGATACAAGATCCACAGTCAAAGTCACCGCTCGAACAAGCTGAAACTCACTCGATCGAAACGCCTTCGGTCGAATTTGCTACCGAGATCGCAGCCCCCGTTGTGCCCGATGTCGTCCATGCCGCAACTCCCAAAACAGCCGTTGTTGTCGAATCTTCGGAAGCGGAAGTCGTTGCTGCTCCTATCAAGCAACAAGAGGAGCATGCTGTCGAAGGACCGACAGCACCAGCCGCAGCACGGAAGAAGGCAACTCGGACCAAACGCGCGCCCGTCGCCGCCGTCGAAGCTGCCGTTGAAGCAGTCGAGGAGGACCCTGTGCTCGAACCTACTGCTGAGGAAGCCGTCGTCGAGAAGCCTACCCGAGCGAGCCGAGCGAAGAAGGCGACTTCGACAACAACGACAAAGGCTACGACTAAACGTCAGGTCGCCGTCGCCGCCGTCGTTGAGGAAGAGCCTGGGGCTCCTGTCGTGGTGGAGAAGAAGACGATTCGAGGACGCGGGAAGAAAGCTCTTGAGCCCGAGGCTCAGGCTGAGGTCGAGGCGCCTGTTGAGGAGGTTGCGGTCGTCGAAGAGCCGAAGATCGAGGCGGTCAAGCCTAAGCGGGCGACGACTTCGAAGAAAAAGGCCGTGCCGAAAGTCGAGGTTGTTGCTGAGGAGATTCGTAAGTTTCTCTCCAGAGCCTCGAGCACTGAATCTCCGACAGCAGCTGACTCGTCCGGTGAGTCTCACAGAACCCGAACCCGTGCCCAAGTCCAAGCCCGCTGCTCGAAAGGGGCGAAACACCAAAACGGTCCCCGTGGTCTTCCATGAAGATGAACCCGAACCGACTCCGGAACCTGTCACCGTCGTCGCCGAGCCCAAAGTGGTCCGAAAAGCGCGCAGTCGTTCGACGCTGAAGCACACTGAAGCGATGCCACACCATCAGCAGGAGAAGGAGCAAGAGCACACATCAGTCCCTGTTGTGGTCAAGACTACTCGAGGACGCAAGGCGGCTGTAGTCGTTGATACGGAGAACGTCGCGCCTGTGGAGACGAAGCCGAAACGACGAACTGCGGCGGTCAAGACTGTTGAACAGGCCGACGAGCCGACCACTATGACGACGAGGACTCGAGCTTTGCGGACAAGGAAGTAAAGGGAGGAGGTGATTGTTGTGTGGAAGATGGTTTTGGCTGCACTGTACAAGATTCTCAACGGAACGGAGGATACGATAGAGGATAACATGAGATTCAATTCAAAGACTAGAGGGGGTTTCGCATTGAAGCAGGTCGCGGAGGGTCGATTCGATCCGAGCGAGCACGAAGGTACTCGAATAGGTTCAGACGTTCGAAGATGCAGTGAATAAGATGTTGGAGCTCCATGATCGCGTGGGTCGATGAGTGGAGTACCACGGCATGCCCAGCCACCACTGCAGCAGAGTACGCCTTGGGGGGTGGGAGGCCTTCCCAAATTGGCCATTACTCATCCTGAAAGCGACTACTCTGCAAATGGATCGGCAAAACGAGTGAAAGGGGCAAGACCTGGACTTGCCACTGGAAGGCCCGCTCGGACCTGGTAAAGCCCAGTCATTGGACAAGATCAACACTATACTTTCGTCGCCCGATTTGTGTAAGAAGCGAACATTGATAAACACGCAAAGAAAGTCACGACTCTGGATCATCAGAGCGCGCCTCGACGCGTTGACTTGTCGCTTTTGCACCCCCTCACTGCATCTGCACTTACCTCAACCCCATGCTGATGACCGCAATACCCGTGAAAAGAGCCGCGCTACCCCACCCATCGTCCAGTGATGCCAAGTCATCCCGTCTGCAAGGCATGGACTCGGCCCGTAGCCAACTTCCTCCAACAACGACCACCAAAGCCCGCTATGCGTTGGCAGCTGCGGCGAAGGGGGTTCGGAAGCCAGCGGGGTTCGACCATGTGTTGGTCAACTTCTTTGATGCTATTCTTGAGGAGAGGAATTGTATGTCGTCTTCACCTTGGGCGTGCGATTGGGGAGCAAGTGGGGGCCAGGGAGCTGACTGAACAGGGGCTATGAACAGACGAAGAGGCTTTGTTGGCGCTCGAGGGTATGATTGCTCATCATCAGATACCGCATCAGTAAGTATACAGACGAGCGTGACATGAAGAGTGTTTCCCAAGCTGACTATGCCGCCTTCCAATCAGAACCCACATCCGTCAACTGCTCTCTCTCTCGTTGAGCACGCTCTCCTCCCTCGGTGGACCCTCAACCACGACTTCCACATCAACTCTGACCCCAACTGTCTCTTCTACAACCCTCGATCCGATCCCCTTGACCGAACGCAAGCTGCGACTCCAAGCACTCCATTTGCTCGAACGCATCGCCCGATCCAACAGCGTCCAAGCAATTCTTCGTTCCGTACCCGGTCATGCACCGAGGGATCCATTGCTCCAAGCCTTATACGAGGACTATCTACCGACTTCCAAGTCCCTCAACCCCGATGATGGTCCGCCGATCGATGATAATCGCCTGGACGAAGTCATCATCGACGAAGCCGAAGACGACGATACCGAACTCGTCGTTTCCGCTCGTCGAATGGCTCAGCGAACGACGTGCGAGGACATCTGGGCTTTATTGGGCGGTTCGGCCGATCGAGTTCCCAAGAGCAGGGACAAGGATAAGCCCTTGACGAAAGGGGGGTGGGAGACGTTGAGGATGTTCGTCGCAAGCTGGGAAGACGAACAGAGGATGAAGGTCCAAACGGCGAACGGTGAGGACGACAGCAGAGTGACTGGGTTCGGATCGATCTGCAGCAGAGTCGCTGATGACATGTCTTTACAGGGGTACGAGAGGTGGGTTTTGCACCTAGTCTGATGCAGACGTTCAAATCCAACTCGATCGGGATCAGGGAGGTTTCGCCCCGGGTGCTCGATATCGTCTTTTGGCCGTTCAGCAAAGTCGCCACCGAGTATTACGCGCGAGACTCGAAGACCCACGACCAGGATGAGGAAGATTCGCATGACGAGAGGTTGTTCGAGATGGAGTTGGCCGAGAAGAGAAGGATTGCTAGTCGCTTGCTGGCTCTGGTCAGTTTTTGCCTGTGATTCGCTGAGGACCTGGATCGAAAATCGAGCTTACTCTCGGCTGTTTTCTATAGGTATCCAACGCCGCCGTTATAGGTCGCCTGAACCACCTCGCCTGGGTCGGTGACATCGCAGGTCGAATGCGAGACTTGTCCCTGACTAGTCTGCCGAGCTTTCTCGAGGTGTGTTGCTACTCCCCTGTCTCTCACCCTGCTCGTCTGCTCAGCTTACATTTCTGCCCTCACCCTGAACAGCACTTCACCACAACCTCCCACCCACACTTCGTCATTCGCATCTTGGGTCGTTACCTCGAGCTCACTTTACACCCCCTACCACCTCTCCAATTCACGACCACGACCTCCTCCACCTCCGAAGCTCAATCGGCCTCTTCCATCCCATCGCACCTAAGCGGCCTGCACGCCTCCCCTCGTCGAAGACCCATGAGCCAACAATCCTCTGTCATCGGCCTCGAAGGCGGTGCTCCCCCTCCTTCTCCTGTCAAAGATCTCGCCTTTGCTCTCCAAAGCGTAACAAAGTCAAAAACGGACGAGTCATCGGTCACGACGACCGTCGTCCTTCCTTCCGAAATCCCCTATTTCAACACTCGACTCTCCCTTCCTGCGGTTCTACAACTCCTTCGCGGGGTGCCTACCCAAATACCCTCAAGTTGGTCCATCCCTTCACATACACAAGAGCCCCCCGCCCCCTCTGGTCCTCCCCGACGGAGGTCCGCAGCCGCTTCCGAGACAGGGGGAGGTGGATCTTTAAAAAGCCCTTCAATCGTGGAAAAAGCTTTGGAAAGAGCGGGGTTGGTCAAAAGGTATTTGGTTGAGATATGGGGTGGGGATGGGAGTGGGGTTGGGGAGGAGGATGCGGATAAGTGTGAGGAGGTGATGGAGGAGGTTGAGAAAGGGTTGAGGAAGGTTTTGGGGAAGGCGAAGTTGTTGGACGCGTGAAAATGTTGGGGTGGAGTCACGTCAGTGGTGCGCGAGGGAGCGCTTGAAGTGAAGGAATAATGTTGCGACCATGAAGAATAACGATGATGACTGTTTTTCTACTGCGTCGCTTCCGATGAGGCCCCTACCACGGTGCATCACGTTCGAGTGGACAAACGACTCGAGCTCCGCGAAGTCCGCCGTCGCTCACGCGCTGGCGGGAAATAATAATCGAGATCGACTCGCGTGTGCGAACCAGCCCTCCCTTCTCGACCCTGTGCTTCGTCCAACAAGGCCCGCCTTTCGAGGCACACGTCATCGCCGATGGTGAGCTCTCTTTCGAAAGAGGCCATCGACCTACTCCCCTCTACCTCTTCTTCACCAAACCCCGGCGACCGCCCACCGCCTGCATGCCCGTCCGAGCCGTCGCTTATCGCTCGCCTGCAGCACGAATGGCAGACTCGACGCGTCTCCTTGTTTGGTCGATCGGTCTTGGTTCTGGTGGGGGAATTGGTAGTGAATGTATTACTTTGGGGCGTGGCGCTGGCGCTGTTTGTTGGAGACCATGGGAGGAGGTGAGTTTGGGATCGATGCTTCAGTTGAATTGGATTCCAGGATGAGGCCTGAGGAGGCATCGACGGGCGGGACCCCCACTTTGCTCGGAGCTGCTGGGCCTTAGGCTACTTCCTGCTCTGTGCGAGATTGGAAAGGCCGAAGACTTGTTACTGGGGCGTAACTCGCTTTCAGTGGAGAAATTCAAAGAGATTCCACTGACACACCTCCAACTTTTCTCCAGAGGCATCCTCTCACTCTGCCTGATCGCATGGACGCTCGGACTCCGGCACGGGCTCGACATGGATCATATCGTCGCGATCGATAATGGTAAGCACACATCCTTCAATCAAATCCTTCAAATCCTTCAAACCTCACAAATCTCGCTGACACGATAATTTACTCTTTCCTCCCATAACAAACCTTACGCGATTCCATCTCCTCAGTGACACGAAATCTCGTCGCCTTGGGGAGATTACCCGTCACCGTCGGCGTCTTTTTCTCCCTCGGGCATTCGACCATCGTTGTCGCTGCGACAATAGCGTGAGCAAGCAATTTCTAAAGCACAAAGAATGAGGGTGAGGGTGGTAGCTGATACGGTGGCTGCATGCTTGACCTTGTAATCTCTTATATCAGCATCGTCATCGCGACCTCGGCGATCGACAAGATGGACAATGTTAGCGCGATCGGAGGAGTGATCGGTAGGTGTTGCTTGGGGTGAAAACGAAGATGAATAGAACGATGCGGGACGTGTGACCGATCATCCCATTCCCCTGCTTCCTGGTCCAGGTGTCTCCATCTCGGCATCCTTTTTGCTCTTGCTCGGTAACTTCTTCCGTTTCCTCACGCTCGAGAGTCAAGATTCTAGTCGGCAAGAAAACGACCGAAACTAAGTTTGTTCATCCTCTACAGCACTCATCAACTCTGCAATCTTGTTTGCAACACTGCGGGAAGCTCGCAAAGTCAGTGAAGACCGCGTCGGAGAGCCCGAGAAACTCGGTTAGGAGCCTCATCACCCGTTTCTCCCACAGCGCCGGAATGCCGCCGTAACCGCAACCATACCGACAGTGGACGTCCCCGAGACACCTTCCAAAGACCTTGAAGCACAGCCAGACCTCAGGGCCACGTCACCTGCCCCACCAGCTGCTCCTGCCCGACTCCCCACCACGACCTGCCTCACCCGCCTCGGCCGTCCTTTATTCGCCCTCATCAACCGCCCCTACAAGATGTACTTCGTCGGCGTCCTCTTTGGCCTCGGATTCGACACCGCGTCCGAAATAACCCTTCTCGGCATATCCGCCCTGGCACGACGTCAATCCATCTCTTCCGATGGCACCCTCCGAGCCGGAATCAAGACAAGCGAAATTTTGATCCTCCCTCTCCTCTTCACGGCGGGTATGACGCTCGTCGATTCGATCGATAACATCGGCATGTGTTGGGGTTATTCGTGGGAGAGGTTTAAAGAGAAGAAGAGGTGGAAGTGGTGGGTGAGGGAAGGGGAGGAAGAGGGGGTCGAGTTGGGTGTTTTGGGGATTGCGGATGAGGAAGGGCTGTTGAGGATCTCGACGGTTTTGACGATCCTTTCGGTACGTGGTCTGGTTGAAGGTTGGAAGCGGTTGTATACTGTACGCTGATCATCGTTTCCTTGCGTCTCCGTAGATCGTTCTCGCCCTCCTCATCTCCATCACCGAATTCATGGGGTAAGTACTCGCACCTTCGCGCAAGCACTCACAAGGAAACCACCTTCTAACCTCTTCGTTCTCCCTTCCCAGCCTCGCCCTAGAGAAATGTACAGCCTGCGCCCAAGCAGCCGAGACAAGTCCAAACCTCGATGGTCGTTGGTGGAGGTTCTGGGGGTCCGCGAATGATAATTGTAAGCTGGAGCTCAGAATCCTTCAGCGCAATAACCCCCAACTCATTCGCCTCGCGCCCGGCGGTCGTCCCCACCACAGCGGGTTACCTAGGTGCCGGCGTCGTCGCTTTATTCATCGTCGTTTTTTCCAGTTGGTATTTCATCACGTGGGGACTACGTAAACGTCGTCAACGCAAGCACTTGCGTTCCGATGAAGATGAAAAGACCGAGGACATCGAAGGGGTTAGGGTGACGGAACACGTCGAGGTGCATCATTCGAGTGCGTATTCGTCACCTCGCTTTGATAGGACGACGACGGGGTTCTCGACTGGAGGGTCTTAGAGGACATCTGGAATACTGTGGCATGGGTAATACGATACAACACGAGACACTACGGAAAGGCCTAGCGGCGAGAAAACAACCAAGGTGTCTGTGAAGGGACGAGAAGAACATCGAACGAGGTAATCGAGTTGACGAAGCACAACAAAGGGTATCCAATCTGAAAAAGGAATACAAGCAACACAGTAGGTGTCCGAATCGCAGAGCAGAACAACCTGATGAAAGACGAAACAGACAGAACTTGAAGACCACCTCCGCCCCTCCTTCTCACTCAAGCCGCACCCTCGCATGCATACCCGTGACCCACTCCACAAAACGTCTTACATCTACCTCATCATCGCTCTCCAAAACCGCCGAATGAAGGATCTTAATTCGTTGCGGAGCCCAGAGACGTTCGAGTCGTCGAATAGACGAGAGTGTGAGGGCATGTACACCTCTCAGATCAATTGTTTCGAGAGAGTGCGAGTCGGGTTCGGGATCAGAGTCGTTGGAGGGCCGGAGGTTGAGATGAGCGAGCAGTGTGTGGTAATCAAGTGGGAGGTGCGAAAGGTCGAGTGTGCGGAGACTCGGAGGGATCGCCGATTCGAGGAAGGCTTGGATCATCGCCACCGTCAAATGGGGACAAGACGAAAAAGAGAGGTGCTGTAATCGAGGCCAGATTGAGGATCGAGCCTTCCTTGATTCACAGTGGAAGAAGGACGAAACTTCGAGATCGGAGCAATATCCTGAATCGACCGAATCATCCGATCCTGGCGAAGTGGACAGGAGCTCATGCTCGAGCTCAACAAGCGGAGTTAGAGCCCCAACCACGGACGCAGGAAGAGTAGCGACGCCACTCCAACTCATATCGAGCGTCTCGACTTTGGGCAACGCCGTCGCGAGCCATGCACCATCTTTTACGCCTCGACACCCCTTGAGTCTAAGAGTTCGGAGGCTTGCGAGCGCACCTTCTTCGGCCATCGCTTCAAGTTGCTCGTCCCGAACGGCCGAGAAGGACAGATCGAGGTGGAGCAATCGATAGGGAGCCACCGAACACAGCAAGGGCTCGAGGGTGAGAAGGGGAAAGGAGCGGAGCGTCAGATCGGAGGTACCCGGTAGGAGCGAGGGAAATAGAGCCAGCAGTTCGGGAGCGGGCGCCGGGGAGGCGGGGATGCACAAGGTATGATAGAGGTGAGGAGTTCTGCACAAGTGGTTGAACTATGTAGAGAAGAAAGCTTCTCTGAAGTCAGCAGATTTATCACCTGGGTGGGATAGTCTAACGCTCGGCAGCGAAAACTGACTGATCGATTGATCCGCCTCAATCTGACAAGGTCCAGCAGGGGCAACTGATCTAGTATCCGTTCGATGACGTCGATGGGTATGTTGTCAAAGGGTTGATATGTGCGATAGTCTATCCGCCGACGCTTTGCCCCGAAGAAGGTCGTCGTCTCGTTACCAACGTTGGCCCAGGGGCCGCTCTGGTTCTGTTGGTCCGTCGCGCGCTCGGGCATCCCAAGCCGTGTTTGGTTGGACATGAGCATGAGCCCCCGCCGACCTGAGGTCAAGCCATCGCCGCCGACCCATCCAGAGATAGGAGCCTTGATCAGCTCAGGTCGCTGTACTTGATCGAGCCATCTGACATGGGGATGATTGTACATGTCCTGTAGACACTCGCAATCGCTGATCGGCGCGTGTCGATAATCGAGCTCGGCGGACTCGACTGTTTGTGGTTGAGCGCGGCCGTAAGTTGACCAGTGCACGGGGCCTGAAGGAAGGCGGATACGTGTCAGCTGGCGGGCCAAGCATCTTCTAACTCGCCAGAACGATCTTGGGACTAACCTTGTGGACAGGTTGTGTTGATCTGGATGTGTCGGAAGCAGAAGATCGCGGGCGAAGCGAGGCGAGTCGTCGGGCGCGCCGGTACGACGTCACTGGTCGCCAGCTCCCGAATCCGGCAAGCGCCGGTGCATACATTCACATACACAAGTGCACTGCAGTGGCCGAGGCAGGTTGCAAGGCTTCGACAGGGGCAACGGTCGGAATCACAATGATCACAATTATGGTCAACAGTCCCGGAGACCAATATATCGCATCATTGCGTGTCGGAGTGCACGGCCTTATACTGTTATACACTGTGACTACAGCCATCGTGCCTCGACAGGGTGGGCGCGCTGACTTGCCTCACGCGTCGAAGCAATATCACGTGATCTTGAGATCGGGTTCCCCACGTCGCACTACTGCATGACAGTGAGGTCTCAGGCGAGAGTGTGAGTTGATAAGTCCTCGCAGGACAGCACCTAGTCAATTCCAGAATATTCCGCCGCTTTCCCCTGATCTGAATTTGTCATGACCTGCTCGTTACCAAGAACTTCAGAGTGAGTCACTGTAAGCCCTAGCGCCCAGCGGTCGGCGGATGCGGTTGCCAAATGCTGCTCAAGGCGCGCGAGCATGCTGAGCAACGCGCCGGCCGAGGGGCTCGATATGGCATCCACCGGCCCACGTCGGGACCCGCTCAGGAATCATCTCATCTCTCCTTCCCTCTCACCTCTTCACTTCCTTCCCATCACTTCATCGTGGCTTCTACTCAGAAGCTCGCCCGAGTTACACCTCGCCACCGCTTCTGTACCCGATCCATCCTCATTGCCGTCACAGGAGTCGCGCTTGCACTCTACTTTGCCCCACTCGCCACTGAGCCTCGTCCAAACCGTCCCGTAGCCTCACCATCTAGCCCAACTACCCCCATCACCACTACCACCAACATCACTCAAACCCGTCCAAGCACCATGTCGTCCACCGCTGCTCAAGTCTCTCGCAAGATAGTCAAGTCGGTCCTCTCGCGCGAGACCCCCGAAGGCGCCGGAGCGATCGTCCGTCGTTCGATCGGCACCCCTCAACTGCGCAACTTCACCCCTTTCCTCATGTTGGACCATTTCAACGTCGGCGAAGGTGGATTCCCCGACCACCCGCATCGCGGTATGAGCACCATCACCTACATGTTGGAAGGCTCGTTCAAGCACGAGGACGTCATGGGTCACGCCGGTACGATCAACGCTGGTGATCTTCAGTTCATGACCGCTGGCAAGGGTATCCTTCACGCCGAAATGCCCGTACGGGGACCTGGACTCCCCAACCCGAAAGGTCTGCAACTCTGGGTCGACTTGCCCAAGGCGAAGCGCATGACCGAGGCGTCGTACCAGGAGCTCAAGTCGTCGGAAATCCCCTCCGCCCACCCCACATCGAACACGACGATCAAGGTCATCTCCGGTACCGCTCTTGGCAACGAATCTGAGGGTTCCGTCACCTCACCCATCAAACCACCTGGAGGATGCTGGATCTTTGACGTCATTTTCAAAGCCAAGGGCGAGCAAGTTTTCCAAGCGATTCCGGCGGGATGGAACGCGTTTGCCTACGCGCTCGAGGGGCAAACCTTGATCGGTGGCGACAGTAGTCTGAATAAGCCAACCGATCCTTTCTACACCGTCGTCCTTTCTTCGGCCGAGGGCGAGCAAGGCATTCGACTCGAATCGGTGTCGGAAGGTTCGAGGTTGGTCCTCATTGCTGGAGAGCCTTTGGATCAAGAGATCGTACAATACGGTCCGTTTGTCATGGTAAGTCTTGCTTTTCATCTGCTTCAGATCGACCACATGCCTCGACTGGTCATGTCCTACTTGCTCAAGCGAATGCAATGACTGATATTTTTTCGTCCTTTTTCGTTTCTGCGCCATACAAGGACACTGAGCAAGGCATCCGACAAGCCTTCCAGGACTTCCAGATGGGTGTCAATGGCTTTGAGAAGGCTCGTGGATGGCAGAGTGAGATTGGGAAGCCTTTACGAGGAGCCTAATCATCTGGTAACCCTCAAAGAAGCTGAGCGGACTCACGACGAGTTTCGCGTGCCGGTCTCGCGTCGGTCAACGCCTGTAGATTTAACGACCGTGTGTACGAATTAGCTTGCCATAACTACCCATAATTGAGCTGACTGAGTGTCACAAAGGTCAATAACGCTGGTTGTCGGCCGAGGCCTCGACTCCTGTTCAATACTTCAGAGACGCTCCACCTATCTACCCGGGCTGCGATTCTCCGCGACATGAAGCGGCATCGGTTCCGAGGGGTTTGTTGAAAGTGAGAACTCAGGAAAACGACCATGCTCCTCGGAAGGTGTTAACCTATACCATCTACCTACGCGCCTTCCTACCTACCTACCTACCTACCTAGTACCTACCGACCTAGGCGCAGAAGAACACGAGGTTATGCATTCGATACCGCTTGAGGCTGTCCCGAATCGCCGACCGCCCGGTCGACGTTGTCCGCTCAAGGGCGCCAATTGCAAGTCGACGGTCGCATCTGGCTCTCAAACTCACAATTGATACTACTTAGTTCAAGTTCGATCCTCGAAAGGGTTTTGGTGTAGAGTCTTTGTCTAGTCCTATCGAGCTAGGTACCATTGGTCATCCATACTAGGCAGGTAGACGGGGTTTTCACGTTTTTGATGAATTATGTCGTTTCGCTGGCGAGCCGGGTTTGGAGATATGCAGTCAAATTGCGACGCCTCCGAAATGACTTCTCGAATGCTCGAGGCGCTCTCCTTGCGTGCCTGGCCGACACGGACGTCGCAAAAAGTGCCATTCGACCCAGGGATCTACGGATAGGCACCTGGCTATCTGTTGATGCTTCTCTCACTTCAACGCCATACAGATTGGACTGCCCTAGCGGAACGTCCCTAGGCACCTACCGCCGAATTAAAGGGTGTTCAACGAATATCTCACCTGGGTCTCGAATCAATTTAATTGCGCCGCCCACCCTCGGAAATCGGCGCGCGCGGTCGATCGCCACAGGCTGCACAGTGTCGTTCTCGGGTTACCTAAAGGACGGCGACTTGTTGCCAATGCACCAGATTATTCTTGAGTGCACAGATACCTATCCTCTCGCCCCAGCTGAGCGTGCCCTTCAATGAACCCATTCCAACGTCAGTCCACTTCGATCCGACATAGGCTGCGACGCGCACAACCTGACGTGCTGTGTGCCTCACTGCCTGCTCCGCCTGGCCGCAGTCGCGCTCGACACGCTCGAGGTAAGTTCAGCATCGTGTTCGATTCACAACGCGCTTCCGCCGCAGATTGTGGCTGAATCGCAAACTTTGAGCATCATCATCTAGAATAGTGCGTTTCCGACCGCACCACCCGGCTTCACCGTACGACTGGCGGTCTTGCTGTCCTTTCAGGGTTTGTACGTCGGGCGGTCGGCCAAGGATTCATTCCACTTGCCCTACCTCCAACGCGTCGGTATTCCCGCCCCGGCCGCGGCGATTGGCTCCGTCAAAGCAAATTCAGCTCTGACGAGTAAAATACAATTTTGTTTATTCTCCGTGCCTTTACAGTGTCGTAATCTGTGACCTCGTCTACCTTGGGCTCCTCCATCATATTCAACGGACTGGGACGAGCCGCGGCGTTGACAGTGCAGGCCCGGGTGTGTGGTGGGCAGCGCGCTGGGTGAGTAATCACCTTTTCCAACGGTTCCTCGCCGAATACGACCCAAGCGCCCAGTGACTGAACTTGAAATCCACTGCTGCTTACTCCTCTTTTGCTCTAGGTCGATCGCCCGAGTGGTCGGATCATGGTCGTCAATCAGCGCGTCATGTCTACAATCTTTTCGGTGCTCGCGCAAGTCGTTTGGATTGCGTTCAACATTAACAACCTATATATTTTCACCGGTAAGACCCGTTCTTTGAGCCAATCTATCGTCTGGCGCGGCATCTCGGTCCTCTCTCTGTTCGGCTGGTTCTGGATCCTCACGTGGGGCAACATCACCAATTACATCATCGCCGCCGACCCCAAGATCGATTCGAGGATCGTCAACGCCCTACTGCTTGGTCTTGGAGGGGGTCAACTGGCCGCTGCGACCATTCCTACGGCGCTCCTGATTGTTCGCGGTAATACCTTCAACCACGTCTTACGATCGCTACAGTCCGACTTGCGCAGCAAAGCTGCCGCCTATCCCAACGTACCGGCGGGTGCTCTTGCGGAGGTCTTCACCAAGGTCTCAATCGTCAAGTCGGCAGTGGTGTCCTACTACTACATGTTCTATGTATTGGGAATAATTACCGCGGTGGTTGTTTCGATTGCACTTGTCCTTGTGAGTGGTCCTTAATCGAAGCCTCTAAAATGGCCCTTTGGAACTCGAACCTTGCCGACGAAGCAAATTTTGTTGTCTACTCCTGTGACAGAATTTTGGAGGGCTCATGCTCGCGCGCAAGATCGAGCGCCAAATCATTTTCAACGAAAATTTTCACACGTCATACATCTCAGCACGGCTAGCCTCCGCGCATTCTCATCAGGGGTCGACTACCTCTGACTCGGGTCGCGGAGCTGGGGCGGGATCCCAAACAGCTCATGACCTCACTAATAGCAACGAAGCGAATCCCAGCAGTAAAGAGCGGGATCCGCTCGCTGGCCTTCGAAGAGCGAGAAATGATATCCTCACCGTGAGTTTCACGTTTCGCTCGGTCTCTGCGGCGCAACCCTGGTCTGATACTGACGGATTCATTCTGCGGGGCGCGTTAGATGTTCGGAATGGTGCTTTGCTTCGCTATCATCGCCATGGCACCGCTAATGTTTAATCTGATCATGTACCGTACGACCAAATTCGCCGACGTGTCGTGGGCCAAGACGGAGGTGCTGTTCACCGGCGCGCCATGGGTCGTCACTGCCGTCATGCTCGTGGCGCAGGTCGCGCTCATCTGGATCGCCCTCGAATTCCACAGGCAGGAGCGTCGAGTAGTGTTGCACTCGAACGTCGACGGCTCAAGCGCGACAGATCCGATCGATGGGGTGATGTTGGAACGCGGATCTGTAAATAGGCTTGGGTTCAATCCGCATGCAAATTTTATGGGATCGCGGTCCGCGACAGGTGAGGACCCAAGGTCGAAGACGGGCTCCGGCGCAAGTCAGGGCAGCAAGATCTTTGTCGACGTCAAGGTCGAGGTCGACAGGTCAAGCAATAACGAAGAAGACCTTCGGGACATGGCCGAGCCGGAAACGTACAAAACAAGGTCCAGGAACTGAACCCCTTTCTACAGCCTTAGTCACCTTGGATACCCCCTTATTTTCATATCGCATATCGGATAGAGGACACGGCGGTTGACGATGGCGAAATGCGCCGGGAGATCAACGCTCAAGAGCCCCTCCACATACCCGGGCCCTCGCTCGGCCTAAATGATACCTACTGCGCATATACGAACTGTGGGAAGCATTATAGACTTAAATGTCAGGCTGAATTACGACGAGGTCGCCCATCATCTGCACAACAGGCAAAGTAGGGTCGTACTCGTCGGTCCACAGCTCGTAAATTTCGGCCACTTTTAGCCACCGCCTGGAGAGGGAAAAGCCTCCTTTCATCAAACGCTGGACGCGCCTCTTTCCCAACCCTAACAATAGTCTCAGTATCTAGTTTTATTGTAGTACCCACCGGTCTAACTTAAACTACCTACGGTAGGTACTAGATGTACACGTTTGTCTGCGCCATCGAAAGAGATCGGAGAACCTTAAATAGGTACCTAAACCTTCTGTGGGATGGTGGCCCGTGGGGGATAAAGGCGGATGCGCGCTGGTGCACAGTTTTAGATTGGGCAGGCAGGGGGGCACATGCCTCTTCGGGAAAGGCGATCGTAGGCCGGGCGCCAGGCGGCGACAAGCGCGAACAGTAGCACAATAGAGTCGTAGACTCGTGAATCGTCGACCAAAAGTCGTCACTGATTTTAACACTCAGACTGAAGGCTGCGTCGATCACGGGGTTGGATCGGGGTAGATGCCACCTTAGTGCGAAACACGGGACCTCCTTCGGATCCTTATTTCAAGAGCTGATTTCTCAAGTTTGTGATAACATGATTTTCACTCTTTGTACTTCAGCCCATACCGACTACAGATTCCCAGGGACTTTCCTGTTTGAGTGCGAAGCCGTGTGTGCTCGGACTGCGTCGGACTTATTAGTGAAGAACGGCTGAACGGCTGACTCGGAGACTCGAGCTCAGTCAGACTTCGGCGATTCCGCGGCGGTTGAAGTTCAAGTTCAAGTTTTGAAGTACTCAACCTTCGTCCACACTGCTCACTGCTATCTCCAGTGAAGCCGTCTCATCCATGGCATCGTCTTCTGCCATGAATCCTTTCGACCGTCAGTCATTTCACCTCACCGCGTGCCGATGTAACGAAGCTGACGCCGCGAGCTCACCTGGTGACGTCCGTGCCTGCCCCGATCATCTGTCTGCCTGACCCAACTCTCGCAGAAGCGCTGGTGGCCGCTAACGTGAGTTCGACCCGCTGCTGTCCCGCGAATCTCCGGCTTTCATCCGCTTTTCTCCTAGCTTATTCCAACATCCACTCTCATTGGACCCTTCTCAAATCTAGGCAACTGTATTTCGGACCGCTCCACCAGGGTTCAGTAAGCGACAAGCCGTGTTGATCACCCTGCAAGCCTTGTACGTTCGCAAGGCGGCCACCGCGATCTCCGCAACGTTGCCAGCGTTACGGGCGGAAAAGACCGAGTCGTGTGCCTTCCGGGCAAATGTCGGACTGCGGCCGGTTCTTTTAAAAACTGATCCCAATTCACCCGCTCCGGGTCTTGTCACACCGAACACGCAGAACCATCCTCGCCGATGTGTGTTATCTCGGCCTGTTGCACTACACCCAACGCTCCTCGAATGATGGGAACGCCGGTCCGGGCATCTGGTGGGTCGCGCGATGGGTAAGTCCAACTTGCGGAAATCGGCCCGGTCTCCAACGGGCGACGAGGGGTCTCGCCGAACGACGTGCCTCACTGCTCGGGAGAACCCCGGGCTAACCTATCGGAGTGATTGCTCCAAAACAATTGACTGATTGATGTTTTTGTTTGCATCGACTGATTGATGTTATTTTATTTGCATCTCTCTACTCAATACACAGGTCGACCGATCGACTGGACGCATCATGGTAGTCAATCAACGGATGATGAGCACGATCCTCTCGGCGCTCGCGCAAGGCGTCTGGATGGGCCACGTGATCGACCATCTCCTGCTCTACACGGGGGGCGGCATCCACACTTTGGAACGTGCCATCGTGTGGCGTGCCATCACGATCGTGTTCATGCTCGGCTGGTTCTGGGTTCTGACCTGGGGTAACGTCACCAGTTTCGTTCTCGCGACGCATCGCAAGATTCCTTCGTGGGCCGTCAACACCTCGGTCCTCGCGGCCGGAGTGGCCCCTTTGATCGTTGTGATCGTTGTGATCCTCTCGTTGGTATTTATGTTCGTTCGCGGGATGGAGTATCGAAATGTCTACGTTGCGTTCGCGAAAGACCTGCGCACCAACGCAGCGGCATATCCCAACAGCACCCTAGCCGCTTACGAAGGGATTCAACCCCAAGCTGCGGCGCTCGTTAAAGCTGGCAACACCTACTACCACACCTTTTTCAAGATGGCGACTAATGCGGTCGCTTACACGGTGCTCTCGGCTATCATTGTAAGTCTAAACCTCTGTCTGTAAATTGCTTCAAGTCTGTCCAGACTACTGACACCACCGTCCTCCGCTCGCACTCTTGCCCCGCTCCTTTTTCAGAATTTTGGAGGTCTGCTCCTCGCGCGCAAGATCAAGCACCAAATCGAGTTCAACGAGAAGCTCATGACTAGCGGCTCGCGAGCTGTCACACAGCAAGGAACCCTGATCGTCGCTGGTCATGGGACCGTCGGAGAACCTCAGGCCGGGGATCGTATTTCGCGGATGCAAGGTGGGGGGTAATGGCGGGAGCGAATGTTTTGCATGCCCAACGGCAGGAACAGAGGATTATCTTGGGTCTCAAGAGGGCAAGGAGGGATGTGTTGACGGTCAGTACTAGGGGTCTATCATGTCGAGATGTGGGTACGTTCACGGTTGGATTGAACTGCTTTTCTATGCTTGCTGCGCTGCAGATGTTCGCTCTCGTGCTCTGCTTCTCGCTCATCGTCTCGAGCGCCCTCCTCTTCGTAACCATCGTATCGGGAACGAGTGACCCGACGTCGATCTCGTGGTCCAAGTCGGAAATGTTGTTCACGGGACCTGCATGGGCCATCACCATCGTCATGTTGGCGGCTCAATTGGGGTTGATTTGGAACGCTTTAACGTTTAGGAGGAAGGAGAGGGGGACTACTCAGATGTTTGAGGAGGGGAGCACGGGCCATGGGAATGAGACTGGAGTCGTTTCGTGGATTCGTTCAAGAGGAAACCGCAAGAGGATCACAATGCCTTCGACTCCAGAAACCCTCATCGCTTCCCCCGGCATTTCTGGCTCGTCACCTCGCTCGGAAACGGGGCAACAGGGGGCCGGCGTCGAAGTCGAAGTTCGACGAAGGTGCGCCGAGGAAATCATGGTCAATCTCGGTCGGATAGGAGACGAAGACGAGGAGGAGAAGCCTAGGTCCCCTGCGTTGATGAAGTGGCAGGGGATAACGCCGCGGGATTCGATGGATGACTGCGAGAAAGGAGGGCAGCGAGGGGGTTTAGAGAGATGAAAGGAAACGGTCTCGTATTAAGCTTGTAGTGGTGCCGCGTGAACTTCCTCAGTTTTTTAGTTCCAAGGTTTTTTTTAAGTGTTCAAGTTGGACCCATGTAGTCCTTGGGAAATAATACTCTTACAATAATACCGAGCCTCTGTATCCCGTCGTAATCCGAGCTCGTACCACGGGCAGCTCCAGCTTGAGTGCGAGCCGCCTCGCTCCGCCGGCGCCTGTGCTAGCCTGTGTGCTCCCCCCACCGCCGACCCCACTCGTAGCCCAAGCTGACGCCGCTGCGCCCCCTCTCACGCCTCTCCTTGGTGGCCCGCCAATTTTACACGACGACGAACAAGATGAGTTCTACAACGGAGTACAAGACGGACCCCAATTGCATCTTTTGCAAGATTGTCAAAGGTAAGCCCTCACCGAGGCCGGAGAAGGGTTCGCGGGTATCGAACGTTGAGCTGACGACGGGCTGTGGTGCTGGGTTAGGTGATGTCCCTTCGTTCAAACTGATTGATACCGATCGAGCGTGAGTGATGCCAAGCAAGGATGAAGGAGAGGTGCGAGGGTGTCTAGGCGGTGAGGCTCGTGAAGGGTGTGCATGGCATGATCGGCGTGGTCGGGATGGAGGTGCCCCCACACACTTGAAAGCAAGGCTTACGCACCTCGGATCTACCCGCGTGTTTCTTCCGTGATGGTTAGGTATGCGTTCTTCGATATCGGTCCGCTGGCCAAGGGGCATGCGCTTGTGATTCCTAAATGTAGGTACTCCACCTACGACTGCTTTCCGCTTTTGGAGTGATCGGGGGCCTCGGAATCCACGTGCCCAAGTTCCGGAACGAGAGGGACCCGCGACATGAATTAATATTTCGGAATGTTCTATAGACCACGGCGCCAAGTTGCACGACATCCCCGACGAGGATCTGACGACCTTGTTGCCGCTCGTCAAGAAGATCGCCATCGCCGTCGGCTCGGAGGATTATAATGTCCTGCAGGTGCGTGTGTTTGTATTTGGTTCGAGAGGATGTCAATCTAGTGTCGACTGCATCAAACTGATCGACGATTTGGAGGATTTGGTTTTCAATAGAACAACGGGAGGAACGCACACCAACAAGTCGATGTAGGTCCGGAATTCTTCGTTAGAGAAAGCGAGGCACTGAACTATCTCTCCTTCTGTATTCCCACATTTCAACTCTTACAGCACGTTCATTTCCACAGTCAGTACTTGAGATCCTGCCAAGCTCCACTTGTGATTGAACGATGATCCTGATGCGAAAGTCCATCCCGTTCTGCAGTGATCCCCAAGCCGTCGGCTTCGGACGAACAAGGTCTTGTCGTCGGTTGGCCGACCAAACCGGCCGACATGGCCGAACTGAAAGCTTACTGCGAGGAGATCAAGAACAAGCTCTAAGTTTTGAGCAGCTTGAACCTAATGCAATAGCTGCCGATGAAATAAATCTGTTTTCGAATCCGAGCTTTCCGCTCCGAGAGGCACGCGCGAGATGATTGTGTGTGCGAAATGCGGGGGGTGTTGTGTTTTGCAAAGAGGACGGTTCGATGCTGTCTATCACGATGCTCCATCCCCTTTCCCCTCCGCACTCGTAGCCTTCCTCGAACTACCCAACCAGTTCTCCCGCACTTTATCGATCCTCATCCTCAGGCCTTCCCACCCATCCAAAGCTGGTCGACAATCAATAAAGAAGGCCAATGACGGGCGCGTGAACATGTCCGTTCTTGACTTTGCCGATGATGAACCATCCTCGAGGAGGGATGCGCCTCGGCCAGAGTAAAAGTCGATAACGTAGCGTACGCGGACTGAACCGGGGGAAGGGTTTTCGGGTGTGGAGGGTAGGGGTCTATCGACTATCCAGTCGTGGCGATCGAATGGCGGGGCGTAGCTGGTAGGCATAATAGCCGAGTATCAGCTTCGCAGTTCCAGGATAACTCTTTTGCAAAGGGTACCGTCCCCAACTGACCCAATCAAACTCCTCCACCTCGCCCTCGGACTCAAATCCTTCGGCTTCCCCACAAAACTGACCAACTTGCTCCCGACGTCCTCTCCGTTCCCTTTGCCCAAAGCCAATCGTTCCCAATCCAGTACATCCTGCCATACTTTCTCATTGACGGCGTTATGGATGGGGACGACGATCGGCATGTCACTGGCGTTCGCGGGGCGGGCTTTGCGTTGAAGAGCGGAGTAGAAGGAGGAGGGGGAGGGGTAGACCCAGTTCTCGGTTTGGGTTGTGGGAGAGGTCGAGTCTGGGGGGTGTTTGGCCGTTACGGAAGTGGAGTGCGCGGGACAGGCAGAGGGGGGAATGGTGGGGTCCGCTTCCGAGGAGGGAGAGAACGATGTCGGTGTCGAGGTGGAGGGAGTGCTTTGGTTCGGTAACCACCTAGGAATCGACGACACTTCTCGTTCGGTGCTCAACTGCTGAGCTGTTGGTGGTCGTGAAGGTGCAGCCTGCGCCCGCGTCTCGTGTTGTTGCGCTTCCTTGACCCATGCCGATCGAGTCGGGTGGTCAACTGGACAAGCTGATTCGGGGATGGCCTTGGCACTGGTGGACGTTCCGGCGTTTGATGTGAATGGCCACATGCTGGAACGGGTGCACTGTGGGTGAGTGCGGGGAAAGGAGACCAGAGGCCCAAAGATGGTCAACGTGACCCGAGCCGATCGCGCTTCGCAACCAGCCTCGGCCTCGGCCAGCGCAGTGCCAGCGCAGTGCCAGCGCAGTGCCAGCGCTCGGCTGAGCTCAGAGGTCGGTCGTACACGGCCGTGCCTTTCGCCCGTCGGTCTCCCCCCACCCGCGTCATCCGCACCCCGTAAGGCACGGTACAACCATGCCCTCCCCGCAAACGACCCTCCAACTCCTCTGGCTCACAACCCAATTTCCCCCGTCCACCCTAACTCGTATAAGCCTGCCCAACTCGGGCGAATTATTACCCACTTCGTTCCACCTTACCACCGCGGCTCAGGCTTCGATTGGCGCTTGTGCAGGCATCGCCGCGGAGATTTTGAGGGTGAGGAGAGCGGCTGAGCGGAATGGGGGGGCTGCGGAGGAAGTCGAGTTGGTGGTGGAGGGAAGGGATGCGGCGGCCGAGTTCAGGAACGAGAGATTGAGTCGGTGTGGGGGGGAGGTGAGTTGGGCTGATGGAATGAGTTCGGCGCTGTGGGGCACAAAACATTACGCCGTTTCCTTTGTGCCCAGCCCAAGCTGATTCGGAAGATCCTCTTCCACAGCCAGGACCACTGTGGGACCCATTAGCAGGGCAGTACCCCGCAGCCGTCTCCCCACCAGCTTCCCCAGGTGGTCCCTCCTCGGCGTGGGTCCGCCCTCATCTCAACTTTCCTCATCACCGCGATGGACTACTCAAACATCTCGGATTACCTACTGATGGCACTACCACTAAGGAGATGTTGGCGAATAGGTTGAAGACGCTTCCGGCGCATGAGACCGCCGATGAGGTTATGGAGCAGGGGTTGTGTATGACCAGTTTGAGGGGCTTTGCACATTGGTAAGTCCGCAGATAATTTGATGCAAGCGAGTCGTGGCCGGTTTACAGTAGCTGATCTTTGTTCGAAACTTGTATGACAGGGACCTCCATGAACAAGGCCAAGTCGCCTCCGATAAAGGAGGAGGGCCGATCCCACTCTACAAACTCAACGATCGACCACCGAAGCCCTTTCCCAAAGCCCCGAGTGATAAGAGGAATAGACCATTACAAGGTGAGTCATCTGGCTGAGAAGTATGTCCGTATTTCTGGGATGACTCACTGGACTGGGTAATCCACGCAGGTATCAAGGTGTTGGATCTGACGAGGGTCATTGCCGGGCCGACGGCGGGGAGGGCGCTGGCTAGTGAGTGTTTCTTGGTATCCACAACGAGGAGTAGATTGCTGATGCAATTTATGGAACAGCATACGGAGCAGACGTTTTGTGGAGTAGGTCCACCCACCGCCCTGATTGGTTCCAACGATGAGAATATCCTGACCTTGCTCCTCCCTGCCCCCTCTCGCGCAGTCAATGCCCCCCACAATCCCAAACTCCCCGGACTCGACTTTGACACCTCGCGCAACAAGCGTTCGATCCAACTCGACCTACGTCGCTCGAACCCCACCGACCGAGCTCAATTCGAAGACCTCTTGCGAACCGCCGACGTGCTCTTACAAAGCTACCGCCCTAACGGCTTATCCTCCCTCGGATACCCCATCGAGAAATGCCTCGAGATCAACCCGGATCTCGTTTACGCTACGTTAAGTGCATGGGGGGAAGAGGGACCTTGGAAGGAGAGGAAGGGGTTTGATTCGTTGGTGCAGTTCGCGGTGGGGTTCAATGAGGCGGAAGGCAGGGCCTGGGAGATGTTTAGGACCGGGAAAGAGGTGGAGGAAGGGAGGGGGGGGGAACCAAAAACTTTGCCTTGTCAGGCGTTGGATCATTCGAGTGGGTATTTGTTGGCGTAAGTCGGTTCCAAATTCTTGGTTGCGACGAAAGAGATGAACTGATAAATGACGTGTTATTTCAAAAGATTCGGCATCCAAGCCGCCCTTTACCATCGTTCCCAAACAGGAGGAGCCTACTACGTCGAAAACTCCCTCTTATCCACAGCGACCTGGATACGCTCCCTAGGTCGAGCACCCCTCGAATCCTTCTCCAACATCCCCGAGACATTCGAGGAACTGGATCGGAGAGGAAGGATAGGGAGGGCGACGGGATTCGAAGGGAAAGAGGTTGAATTTGTGAGGCATTCATCGAGGATTGTTGGGGGGAGTTTCGAGATTAGGGAACAGGGGGGTCCGAGGGGTTATGATGATGAGGAGGTGGGGAGGTGGGTTTAGTGAGGTGGCTTGTGGGGGAGGGCGCGCTTTCTGTCTCATTGTAGGCAGGGAGCTGAGGCTATCGGGCTGTAATTTGAAATCATGAGCCATTCCGTCGTTCTAGTCGGCATACTGCACTTGTCACCCGTGGAGCAGGGCTTTTAAGCTAGCTCTTCGCTTCTCGGGAGGTTGGTAACTTCAGCTACATAACACGATTTTAGGAGCGTCGATGAAGGTTCTCCCGGCGAGGCTCGACCAGTGCCTCAGACGGTGTGGTCTGATAGGGGTTGAATGTCGTCAATTGTGTAGGGCGCGCTAAGTCTCGTCCCCTCGTCTACTTGCGAAGCAAGTCGCGGGTTCGGGCTCTCGCAGTCAGCGTACTAAGTGTTGAATGATAGCACTAGCGACACGCCGTTGTACCAACGGTACCGTCGCACGGGCCCATGTAAGCTCAATCGAGGATAATCCGGGGTTTTCTTCTGATGGGTTTTTCAACACAATCGTGGAAAGGGTCTTAAAAAGGCGGCTCTAGTAGTACCCGCGCCTGTCGCAATTCTGTTCTTTTGAGGGTCGGCAAGCTTTGGACCTTGACCCGGACAACCAACCTTTCGCCCCGACCGGCCGAAACTAGCTATAGTCTTTGCCTATGCGCGGTGACGTAATTCAACTACCAAAGTGACGTTTTGGACCCGTTTTTCGCCCAAAATCTGTCTGCTACGCGCGTCAGACTGGGCTTTGGGGGGTCGTGGCTATTCGGCCTTATTCGGCCGTATTCGTAGGTATTCGGCTGAGCTTCGCCGCGGCGAAACCGGAGAAGTTGACTGATCGCATTGGTCAGCTTCGTCTCCTACGCCGCTCCGCCTACATCTGCCTTCACCCTTCATCCGACCTATTCATCGGGCTCGTCATGACCTCACGTGTCTTGAATCGTTCCTCGACTGTTGAGAACAGGTTGGAGCATCTCTCGCTGCATGACGACGAGCATGAACGCCCGACGACATTGAAGTCTTCGACGACTAATGGCGCCTCGTCGTCGCTCAACAAGCCTGTACTCACCGGCAAGGTCAGTCTGAGATTATTTTGGATCTTGTCCTTTCTTGATTGCGCCTGACTCAGTTCTGTTGATCCCATACAGTTCGTCCCCATCCGAGCCTCGACGGGCGTACCTGCGAATGCTTCTTCATCATCAAACGTGCTGCACTCGCAACACGCCCCTTCGCTCAAACTGGCCACAACCACGTCCAACTACACCTCCGCAACCATCTCGAGTTCCAACATCCTGTCTGGCTCGAGTACGTCGGCGCAGACGATCCGCACGGCCGGCGTCGCGCCGTCATCCAACTTGACCAAGCTGCGCGTCGCCAACCCGGCTTCTGCTTCTACGGCCGCATCCAGCTCCTTCAACGCCGCTGGAAGCGGTCTGCAGTCCAAGTACCAAGGACCAAAAATGACATCCGGTGCACTCTCGTCGTCTGCTGCTGCTTCCTCGTCGTCTCGACCCCTGCTCGTCAAGCACAACTCGTTCGCCGCGACCACGAGCTCAGCTTCCGCGGCCTTGTCCCTCAATGCCCAAGGAATGCTAACAGGCGACATCGGCACTTACGATGGAGGCTTCGAAAAGGACATTGCCGGTCGATCCGAACCCTTAAAACCCGCCATCGCCAAGATGCTAGCACTCGACTCCTCCGTCGGCCCCAATGCTCGGACGCAGACATTCAGCCTCAACAGTTTCGAGATCGGTCGACCTTTGGGCAAGGGCAAGTTTGGTCGAGTTTACATGGCTAGAACCAAGACGGAGCCCAAGTACATCGTGGCGATCAAGTGCTTAAATAAGGATGAGTTGGTCAAGGCCAAGGTGGAGAAGCAAGTGAGGAGGGAGATTGAGATCCAGAGCAACTTGGCGTGAGTTAAGCTTCCAGGTTCTTTCGGCGATTGGCTCGCAGCTGATCGTGGATCTGACCATACAGTCACCCCCATATTCTTCGCTTGTATGGGTACTTTGTAAGTCAAAGTGCGCCGGCTTATCTAAGGAAGAGCTAGTGCATACTGACACCCACGAGCTCTCCCACTTTGCAGCACGATGAGAAGCGGATCTTCCTCATGCTCGAATTTGCCGGCAAGGGTGAGCTGTACAAACAGCTGCACCGGTGCGGCAAGTTTAGCGAGAAGCGAAGTAGTCGGGTAAGCTTCAAGTTCCGTCTGGATGATTATCTTTCGCTTACAGAAAATAATCACTGTATCTTGTCACAGTACATCGCCCAAATGGCCGACGCACTGGCCTACTGCCATCGCAAGCACGTCATCCACCGGGACATCAAACCGGAGAACTTGCTCTTGGGTGTGCACGGAGAGCTCAAGATTGGTGATTTCGGGTGGAGCGTACATGCTCCCGGTAACCGGTCAGTGGTTACTGAACTCGAACTGCGATCTATCACGGCCTCTTCACACATGCTGACCCTGAGCATACCCCTTATAGACGAACAACACTGTGCGGAACGCTCGACTACCTCCCCCCAGAGATGATTGAGAACAAGCCCCATTCGGAAAAGGTCGATCTATGGGCCCTCGGTGTGCTCACATTCGAATTCTTGGTCGGTAAACCTCCATTCGAAGACATGGATGGACATACCGGTGAGTCTGTAGCGGATCGAGGCGTTGGCCGAGAGTCCGCTACTGACTTCGAGATGTTTGAGAGTTCATCATTAGCGACGTACAAGCGTATTGCTCGAGTGGACTTGCATATCCCTAGCGACATCTCTGAACAGGCTGGTGACTTGATTCGCAAAGTACGACGATATACTACACTTCAGCGCTTCGAGCACGATGGGCTAACACGGATGAGTTTGCTCCCTCAGCTCTTGCGTTATGAGCCCGACGAACGCCTCCCCTTGAGTCAAGTCGCGGTACACCCTTGGATCCTCAAGTACAAACGCAAGACGTCGGCTGGGGAAGGGCCCGCTGCATGAGAGGGAACTATGTAGGAGAAAAAAAACGCTGCAGGTTTTTCAATTTCTTTCTCGCGCGTACTTGTTGGATGAATAATGTGTAATCTTGTTTTGTACTAAGGGGAATCGTAATGAGACTTCAGTTGCAGACATGTGGTGGTCTGTGGAAAGGCTCTTCCTTCTGGTACAGACTGACGTAGACTGACATAGACAGTTCATAGACTGACATAGATGGTGACTTGGATGCGCCGGCTCTTGCTCTGCCCCCCTGTGCGCACCATCTCGCATGAGCCTAACGAGCAAACGCACCCGCCGCGCCTCGTCGCGATCCTCTGATGACGGTCAAGACGATACAGAAGAACAAGGACGTTCAATACCCCAATCACCGGTGACCAAAGCCAGTCGTGCTTCTGATGTCGCACCGTGAGTCGTTCAACTTCGCTCTTCGCGCGCTGCGATTCGCTTTCAGTTGCTCACACAGTCCGATCGCTTTACGAGCAGAATTTACACCTGCACCCTCCCACCGACCTGCCACAATAATGTCCAATCCTTCTCGACCTTAGCAACACTGACAGCGCACCACGAAGCGTACCACGCGTTCGTCTGCCATGCCCGTCCCTCATCCTTTGGCTTTGCGAGACCCAACCCACCTCACAATCGGGGGTACGAACAACAAGAAGAATGTTCGAGGGTCTTTCCGAGTCAGAGAATATTGGATTTGCATCTTTCGGAATGTCATGATGAGTTGAGGAGGGCCAAGGAGGACAGAGGGGAGAAGACGGTCAGTTCGCTCGCACAGAGCTAGGTCACGTGCTCTCGCGTGCCGAAGCTGACTTGTTCATGCTCGCCCATCTTCCACGAAACATGACTGTCATCTAGTTCGCCTGTATTCACCCACCTTGTGGGATGCACTTTGCGACCCCGAAAACCCGTCGGCGACATTTGATCGACAAGCATGGCTATCCGAAGGAATATTTTTTCGGCGTCACGATCTGGGGAGTGGAAGAGGTGCTTAAGAAAGGTGGCGGAATGATTCGACGCAACTGGAAGCCACGATTGACTAGTTCGACCAGTCATGTGAGGAAGGGGGAGGATCAGATCACTAGGAAGGATGACGTAGACGAGGATGAAGAGGAAGGGACCGAGATGGCCGAGTTTGAACGAAGTCAATCGCCGGAAGAAGGACGGGAGGGACCAGCGAACCAATTAAAACCTCCTACGCCAAGGGTGGATGTAGGGGACGGGATGGAAGATTTGAGTCGACAGTTGCAAGGGACGAGTATCACGCTGGTGCCGAGGTCGGTCCAAAAGGCTGCGCAGAAGAAGCTGGCCGGG
The DNA here is from genome assembly GCA_022506055.1 of Microbotryum violaceum. Taxonomy (NCBI): domain Eukaryota; kingdom Fungi; phylum Basidiomycota; class Microbotryomycetes; order Microbotryales; family Microbotryaceae; genus Microbotryum; species Microbotryum violaceum. The sequence continues at coordinate 1,010,394 of JAKMXP010000008.1, read as the reverse complement.
TCGTCGGCGCCCATGGCGGTCGAGCAATGATGTAAGACTTTCATTCGCGGAACCGCTTGCTGTAGAGATGGAAGCCCACATGTTGTACTTCTTTAGGTACCTTTGTACAAAATGAGCTGTTCGATCAGAGGCACCAGGTCAAGGAAAACTTGAAGGAGGAGGGAGCGTGTCTTGCGCTAGTTCGTGCACAAGTTGCCACGCGAGGGGCTCGGGCGATCACACTCCTCGTTTCACCGTGACCCGCCGTTCATAAACGATCCCCACATTGCCCATCAGGAAGGAATAAGTGCTAGCGGAGTTTCTGTTTTGGCGGAAGAGGGCCACGATTTTCAAGGGCCCCTGTCGTTAGGTATGACTCGACCGAAGTGATTGCCGCCACTGGGTCCGCCGCGTGGCGTCCAACACTTTCCACTTGCGGCATCCCTTTCAAGTCGGGAAGGTCTGGCCACCCGCCGCGCGTCCTCAGGCCCGCCCAACTCACATACGCGCGCGCACGAAGGACTCGGATGTCGCTTGGGCCAAGGTTACAAGTAACGCTGTTACTCAAAGGCTAGTCCAAGCATGCTCGACTCCTTTGCAAGATGACGCCCCGTAGAGCAAATACAACAGCGCTAGTAAAGACCTGGTGCCTCGTCTCGTTTTTTTTTTGAAGAGGAAAAGCTGTTACCAAGTCCTGAGACAGCACCGACTTGTTGCCGACGTACCAATTCTGTAAGGGTTTGATCCCTCAAGCGTCGCGAGAACTGCTGCAATCGACTGTTGACGTGTTTGGGTCGTTCAGGATGCTCCAAGTTTTCTAAAGGAAAGAAAGGAAAGAACGGCTGTCCATAGATACTGTGAAAATTCTATCAAATAAGGAGAGGAGAGCTTGTCTCAGTCGTGGGCAACGCCCGCGGGAGGGGCCCATCCCTCACATTTTCCCTGTCGACTAGACGTCTGAGCTGGGGAACAACCTCGGAGATGGGGCAAGCGAATCTGAACCCACCTATTCCGGGCGACGTTGGCGTCATATGTAACTGCAAGCCCACGCTAACGGGGGCAATAAACTCGAAGGTCTCAGACGCAATTCACCCCCTTTTAGGCAGAGGGCGGGGGGGCTTTTTTTGGACGCGACACGTTGCTTAGTATTATTAATCCTCTTAATCCTCTATTTGCAAACGTGGTCTAACCGGGAATTTGATCTCGAGTGCTGGCTTGCGAGCTCCAGTGCAGTGAGGCGCAACCCTTAAACGTCCGCACAAACTTCGATCGCCGACCCCTTGTTTAGTCGTGAGGTAGTTGAGGTACCAGCGACAAAGGATCCCGACACTGAGACTTTCTTTACCTAGGTACGCGATGCCACGTGCTATGAAGCGCTTGCCGAATTAATCGTTCGGGCTCACGGCAGCTCGCAGTCGCGCAGTCGCGCGCATCGGCTTCCGATGGGTGGTCCGACCCCAGTAATCTCGGGAAACAAGCAAATCGGGGTGCCGTCCTCGCTCCGGGAATCATGCGACGTACCTATGAAGCAATGCCACATGCATGTAGCTCGATGCCCAGATGAGTCGCTTTCACTTGCCTTTGTCGACCCAAACCTCGGCAATCAAAAAAAAAGATCCCGCGATCCCGCATCCTTTGATGGTGATTAAGCGCGGCAACCGCAGGACTGATGTCTCAGACGGTTCAGCCCATGGATAAATTGCCAACGAAAAGTGTCAAGGGGAACGCCCGCCTTGGAGTCGGGGTGGCATTGTAGCCCACTTTCGATGTCTCAGAAGCAACAAAGTCTATCATGTACAGATCCGGCTAGTCAACAACGACATCGAGGGGCCAAGTCGTCAGTCTGGCTGCTCCATGTTCATTGTTGAATTGACGACGGCGTGGTCGTCTCGGCGGACCCGAAATTCGAACTCTTGGGTTCTCCCAACGGCTCGAATTTACCAGGCCGCAAGGCACCCGCCCAGTGTGGAAACGCGGTCGCGCGGCGGCCGCGCTGGCTGGGCAGCCGCCGTAGAGAAGAGGGGAACATGCAGCGGTCAAGGAATTTCCCACATGCAGTGCCAGAGTGTGCATAGATGCGGATCGCTCAACATCGTGCGCGGCACCTCATCAGAAGAAAAAGTGTACTACAAGAAATAAAAAATGGTCCCCCACAGGTCGCAGAAAGCTGGATAATTCTGCACAGTGACCGCGATCGATGAAGCCAATGCGCAGAGGCACCCTTGAGTGTAACTTCCTGTCAAGACATGCGCGCTCCGCCGCTCGGGTTTTTCGTCAGTGGAAAAAGCACCGTCCTCTGTTGGAGATCTTGGAAGAAGGCGGACCGTGTACATATCTTCCCTTTCGTAGTCATGCCACGAAAGATCTTGCCGATCTTGATCGAACGAAGCAAGTCGGCACCTTGGAGCTGCACTGCATTTTGTTTGACGCGTCGACCGAAGTTCGAGGTCGGAATTCGGACCGAAGTTGCTAGTAGCGGCGTGTAGATCATTGCCAGCTCAAGTCGTAATCCTTTCAAGAGTCAAATTATGAGATTTATTTGTATGATGTACAGAGGTAAGGAAAGTACCAGCGGATTGTCTAGGAGGAAATCGGCGGGCACTGCTCCGTTCGCGCCGCGAGACCTCTCACGGAGGTTACAAAAATCAAAATTAGAGATAAAGTCTGTGAGAAGGTGTCCCGGGCGCGAGGGCTGGGCGCGCCTGCCTAATACTGCCGCCCTGCCAGTCTCTGCCGCTCTACCGCTGCCCGCCGTCACTTGGAGAGTTCCGGTCACGCTCGTTCCTCTCTCCCGCCGTTTCGCCGTGTATCTACCCTTCACTCTTGTCGTGTGTATCTTTTGTGTACGACTCGACTTGTCTGTACCGCCCTTCGACCTTGGACGCTGGGTTCATACAACACTCGAGCTCGCCTTCATCTCCCTTTCTCCCTGCACGGCTACGCCTTCTTCCCCGGCAGCCTACGACCGATCGTGTCTGTCTGTGTGCGTGCCTCTCAGTAGCCGCCACCCGGCCTTCCGACAACAGGCACGAGCAACGCCGGCGCCGACGCTCCCTCACCCTCACCATGCCTCGTTCATCGACATGGACAAGTGCTCTGATTCTGTCACTGCTGCTTTCGACCTCGACAGCGGTGTTGGCGGATGCGAACGCGGCACCCAACCATGCGCAACGACGCCGTGTGCTCGTTGCAGCTGCGCCGAAGCAGACGCCGCCGCCGGCTCGTCGACCTCGAGCACTAGCAGGTGCACCCTCTGCCGCCGCTGCCCTGCGCGCCCGAGCGGTCGACGACGACGACGCCATCCTCGTCACCACGACCCAAGATCGCAACGGGAATCAGATTGTTGAAGGTAGGTCTCCCCTTTATGCTTGGCTTCACCAGGCGCTCCTCTCCTCCGTCACCGTCCCGGGGGCGTCTCCTTTCTCGCTGGCCGCCGCAATGGCTCCAGGAGTTGAATCATGCCCGCGGCGGGTCGGGGTTCGCGCGCGGGTGCTCGGATCGCTCGCGTTCCTGTTCGATGCACGCGCCGTGCCGCGCCTGGAGAGGGAGCGGGCGTGGGCGCGGGCCCTTTTCCGCAGCCAACTGGAGAGCGCGGGCCAGGCGCGTGTGCTCGGGCGCGTTCGGAGCGCGTTTGATGAAAGCGTGCTGCTGCCAGTCCAAACAAGAACTCGAGCGACTCCGATCCAGTCACACCCTTTACAACAAACGCGTGGTATTTATGACTGATCACAATATTCCCGACAACCCCCATCTGTGCAGTCATCTACGAAACTGTGCTTCGAGATGGTTCCACCGTTAACATCACGTCGATCCTTGGCGCGGTCTCGACGTCGACATCATCCCTGCCGACGTCGACCACATCCCTGCCGAGCTCTTCCTCGGACTCGTCGACATCGGACAATCAGAGGTCAACAAGCTCGGCGACCCATACATCCGATAGGTCGCGGCCCACCTCGGCCCCGGTCGACGACAGCGAGACGACCTCGAGGAGACAGCGAACGACGACTAGTTCGTCGGACGACACTTCGTCCTTGACCGATGACAGCACCTTAACCCCCACAACAACAACACTTCGCGCTCGCACGTCCGATACGGATCCTGTGTCTCCTCCGACGATCTCACCGACGAGGACATCTACGTTGAGCGATTCCTCCCCATCGGACGAGCCCACAAGCAGAAGAGGAGGTGCTGTCGCGTCTCCCACGTCGAACGATGACTCGAGCTCGAGCTCGACCACCACTGGGTCGACGACATCGGACTCAGCTTCCTACACTTCGACGACGACGGATGATGCTACACCGACAACGGGCTCGGCGTCCACTTCCACGCCCACGAGCATGACCCCCGGATCTTCGTCAACGACGACGACGCAGGAGAGTGGCATGTTTTCGAGCATCTTGTCGATCGTTGGAGGGATGGGAGGGCAGCTGTCGGGTCTTCCCGCGTTGCAATCGACGACTGCCGACTCGGAGTCGACCACAGCGACGGCCAGCCCGGCGGCTTCACCCACAACGACATCCGCCGACGATGGAGCGGTAGCGTCTCCGACGCCCACCACCACATCGGATGACACTACGCCGAAAACTTCCAGTGCCGCAGGCTCGACCGATGACCCTGAATCGACGACGACGACGACGGAGGCGGCGACCACCACGGGCCCGTTGATCTCGCTCTCGATTCCGATTATCATTCCGACGCTGATCCCCGTCCCGACGTCGAGTGCGGACGATTCTGCCCCCACAACTTCGCCGGCTGCGATAACGACGAGCGCTGGAGTCGCCGCTTCGCCAACCCGTGAACCCTCGACGACCTCCGCCGCGACGCCCGGTACGCCGACGACGACGACTGCTCCGCTGGTCTCGCTTTCGATCCCGATTGTGATCCCCACTCTGATCCCAGTCCCGACGACGACTTCGGATGTCTCAGCGCAAACTACCGGTGCTCCCACTCAGACGACGAACGGCCAAGGGCAGCAGCCATCTGCATCTGCCCCACCTGCTCAAACGACGCCGCCTCAGGCCCAGACGACGGGCTCCGGTGGTGACGCGCAGACGACGCTGACGACACCGCAGGCTACTGCGATACTCAGTCAGCTGTCGAGTCTGTTCCCGTCAGTGTTCCCCAACGCAAGCTCGGCCGAGATGACGACAGCCACAGAGGCTGGCGCAACAACCCCAGCTCAGGCACCTACCGCCACCTCTTCGACTGCTGCAGCATCGGTGAACCCCGCTGCCCCCGTCACAACCTCAGCTGCGGGTGCCGCCGTTTCGAGCACAGCGTCGGCTTCGGGTGCGACTGAAGCACCGGGTACTTCGTCGACTAAGGAGGGCGCCGCGCCTACCCCGCCTACTTCGACGACGGCCACGTCCGAGGCTTCGGTCTCGCCCCCCGCGCCTTGGGTCCCTACCTCGACCCTATTGGTGCAGGCTTCCACGCCGACCGAGACCGACGCGACGAGCACGACCTCGACAACCGCCGCTGGCGCCGGAGCGACAACGATCCTTCTCAGCGGCACGCCTCAGGTGACAATCACGAGCGCCGTGACGTTCCCAACCGATCTCCCGAGTCGCATCATCCCCGCTGAGTCCGACTCGGTCTCGACCACGTCCGAGGTGCAGGTCAACGGTACCTCGGTGCCGACGACGATTGTCTCGATCTTGCTCGGCGATGCGCTTCCCTGGACGTGGCTCGTGCAAAACTCGGACGCGTCGAGTCAGGTTCTGTACTACATGCCCAAGATCGTAGCGCAGGCGCTCGGCATCTCGGAGGACCAGGTGCAGACCGTGGCGTTGCAGGCGTACCAACAGGCGTCGTACGACGAGAAATCCAAGGACACGATCCTGTCGGTCTACCTTGCCAAGCTCCCTTCGAGCTACGTCGACACCCTCGCGGCGATGCTCAAGGCGGCCAACAGTCCCCTCTACGGTCAATCGGGCGTCGCTGGTCAGCTGTCGCAACAATTCGTCCCTTCGTTTTCGGTCACGTCGTACTCGTCGCTTGCCAAGTCTGGTGGATCGACGGCCAACATCGCCGCCAACGGTACACTGATCACCGCTGCCAAAGACAACTCGAAGACAATCATCATCGCAGTCGTCGTGACCTGTGGTGTGATCTTACTCGTAATCGCCGGGTACCTCGCGTGGAGGGCGACCAAGGAAGGTGCGATTGCGCTTGACTCCGATGGCGGTCGCTTGGGCCGCGGTGGCGCCCCGTCGAACCAGTATTACCAACGCCGCGACATGGACCCGACATTGCGCGCGTTCCAGCTCGGAGGTGGTCGACTGCAACTGCGTGACGACGACCGCGACTCGATTCGATCGCACTCGACCATTAGCTCGGGTTTCTCGGATCGTGCCGGTGCGATGGCTTCGGATCGCCGAGGGACGCAGACGAGCATCGACTTTAGCGGCCTTCCGAGTGCGGGGCCAAGCCATACCACCAGCGGCGTCAGTCGCAGTAGCTGGTGGCGTTTCTCTACGCAGAGCAACAGTGGCTCGTCACCGAGCTCGGGTGGTCTCAGCTCGGACATGCGTCAGGGCCCGCGGCGGGTCAACATTGTTCGTGGCCCGAACGGACTTATAGACACTTCGGCCATCGGAAGGTGAGCAACCTCGTTCTGTGTTTCTCGCTATGGGCTCTTCATTGACTCTATCTTCCCGAACCATCATTGCAGACCGACAATCCAATCCAACTCTCTCATGTTGTGATACTCGTTTCTTCATTCGTTCAAGCTTGCATTTCTTACCTTTCTTTCTCACGTCTCGCACACTTATTGGGCTATTCTTGTCACCGTCGCCATCCATTCACCACCGCCACGCCATATCACCGTCGTTGTTTCTTCTCGTCTTGGAGGGGCTTTTTCACCTTCTCCTGCTGTCAGTTCTGTTTCCAAAAAGCCATTGTGCCCCCATATCGACACACCACACCATACCCCACACTTCAACGACCTCGGCAACAGACTGTTCCCCTATTTTCGTCTAGAGTCGCTTCTTCCTTTCCCAGTTCTCTTCTTCTTGATGTTTGTACGATTGTGCTCTCGAGACGACCCTCCCGGCTGGCTATCATCATTCCATGGTGCTCGTAATACTACAGAAATAACAACGATGGTTATGTGTTTGTAAAGAGAGAGAGAGGAGGATTTCTGTCTGCGCGTCGTTCGATCGGTCTCGTCTGGCTCGATTGGCTCGTGTATCTCTCCGCCCTCGCACCCCAGCGCTGCTGGGTCACCCGGCCACTGCCACTGCCGTTGCGAGTGGGATGCAGTCGCTCAAAGGCGCCCTAACTCCGATATCCCGACCCGGTACACCCGTATCACGACTCCACACACCCAACCATGGCCCAGGTTCCTCCACCCCACCTATCGCATCCTCGTCGTCCTCATCCACCACGGGCGCGACGACGTTGAACGGAGTCGAGGGCAGGAGCTCGATGAAAGGTGCGACGACGTCTTGGCCTTTGCATATGTCGTTTTCGCTGGCGAATGCACCGGTGCCTAAGGTTTGGGTTGCTGAGCATGGACTGAGGCCGGCTTGTGAGGACGTGTTCGATGTGCTGGATCGAAGGGAGATGTCGTGGAGCGTCGAGGGGGAGGAGACCACGGAGCGGGATCGGGATCAGGCGGATCGGGTACAGCAATCGTCACCGACTACGCCACAAGTGATTGGAAAGAACGAGGAATCGTTACACTCCTACGAAGCCATGTCCGACTCGACCTCGACCCTATTCCCGCTCGTCAACCTGAGCTCGATCCGCGATCAGACGACCGAGTCGGGTGAAGATCTCCCCAGTTGGCTCGTCGAGACTAGTCGGAGAGTTACTGGCATTGCTTCGACTTATATTGAGGTCTTGCCTACCAAACCTACGGTCGATGGTGGCCAGGACCATTCGCATCCCGTCAGCTTGCATCCGAATCGGAGGAAGGGCAAGGGGAAACTAGATCAGGAGGAGGGGGGACAAGATTTTTCGAGGAGATGTACGGGCAAGACCGTGCTGAGGGTAGCTGTGGGGTGCGAGGATGGGTCGCTGTGGATCTTGTCACCATCATCGTCGGCCGACGTGATCAACGGCCACAGACCAGTCGGCATCAAGACCCATGAGCCCACGGTGCCACGTCTGACACTCGATCACCCAAGTCGCCAAGCAACGGCGACCTCAACCGACTCGCTTTCGGCCATGGCCACCTCAGCCAGCACGAGTGGTCCCAACCCACCGACCGCGGGAAGATCTGTACCTGCATCCCCTCCCGTTTCTCCCAAGACGCGTTCTCGGCCTCCTTCGATCTCCCTTTCTCGGAATAGCCCCACTGCCGGACTAGGTCTCGGTTCGGCCATTCGCCCGCCTCTGACGTCTCAGTCAAGTACGAACTCGGTTCATTCATTAGCATCCAACAGCCGCAAACGCGTACCATCCGGTGCCCTATCACCGACCTCGCCAACGGTCTCGCCTCTTGGAGAAGGGCACGTCATCGCTCCTCGACCTCGGAAAGCGAGCGCCACCGTCGGCATCTCGATGCTCAACACCGGCTCGAACGTCGACCTCCTCGGCATGAATTGCGCTTCCATCGACGACATCTCACGCGCACCCAGCGCTACACCCATGTCAAGATCCAATACCTCGAATGGGGCACATCGTGTCGCCAGTTCGAGTGCGTCGGTGGTATCGATTGCTCCTTCGTCGGCGGCGAAGAGGCACCACAGGGCCAAGGATAGTATTACGACGGGGATCGGGTTGTGGGAGGCTGAATCGAATGCCGCGACGTCCGTTTATGACGGACCGGTGCCGACCTCGCCGCCTCTCGTAGGTGGAGAGGAGAAGGACCTCGAACGCGCACAGGAGGTTGAAGGAAGAGAGGAGACGCCTTTGATGGATCTGATGCCGCTCATCAGGGTACAAACGATCGGGTCGGGAGAAATCGTCGGGATGAAGATCGTCGATGGTCTGGCTTTCGCACCCGAGGAAGGAGGTCGAGCACTAATCGTGCTGAGACGCAGAGGGTGAGTGGGCGCATGTGATCCTCGATACATAGGAGAGGCTGCTCATTGAAAGTCATACTCCAATCACAGTCTCTTGTCAGCCCACTCCTTGATCGATGGACGAGCGTTCGCTCACTGCGATGTCTCTAGCAAAGTCCCACTCAATTTGACGGATGTGCAGATCACCTTCTTGGGGTTGAAGATGATCCAACTGGCCGATGTGGGTTCAAAGTTTTTAAAGCGATCATCAATCGCTGTGCGAGCTGAACGTTGCTTGAGGAAATCCTACAGATTACGTTTGCACTGTGTTTTGGAACGTATGGAGTGGGTTTCGTTGCAGTCAATTTAAATGATTTCGTTGCGCAGGATGTGGTGGAGGGTGGGACAGGACCTGGGGGAGCGGCGATCATCTTCAAGCAAGGTGAGTGTGGGTTCCCAATGGTCCTTGAGCCGTCATACTGACCACACCTTGCCACTCCCAGGCGTCCACTTCATCGTGTTCGCTTCGCCAACAATATCGTCAAGCACCGCCACGGCCGAACTGGTCGTACGGCCCCTGATCCCGATCGAATCTAAAGATCACGATTCACAGCCGTCGTCTCCGGGAGTCAGGATTGAACCTGCGCATTCAGCTGGCGTGCTCGAGGGCCTGACGGGAAGCGTGCGTGGATTTCGCAACTGCGTCGATGACCTGCTGGTCTACAGCTCGTCAAGCATCCTACTCTTTACGATTCGGGATCAGAAGGTCATCCAACTCGCGCTCGCCAGACTGGGGGGGATTATCGACGTCTCGGTCGAGGGTTACAACAACGTCCTTGTAGCGACCAAGACAGGACTGCGGCTGTATCGGCTCGAGCCGTCGGTCGCCAAAGATGCGACGCAAAAGGGACCGCTCCGCTTCAGGTTGATGGGGGAGGTCGCAACGACTGGGGTCGAGTGGACGGCTCGTCTTCCGGGATCCACTCCATCGGCTGGATATCTGGTGGCTCGATCAACTGGAGAGGGGCAGCGGGAGCTCGCCGCGCTCACTTTAGACAAGAACGTCGTTGCCACCTCTGCTGAGGCGGGCCTCGGATTGCGCGTGCTCCTGTCGTCTGGCCCCGCACGCAAGCAACCTCACGTCACGCGTTTACAGCAACTCGATGAAGCACAGGTCATCGTGGGCTATAGCACGGGCGAGATTTGTGTTAGTTCGCTCGGCAGTCTCGAGGCCGTGACGGACATCAAATGTCCCATCGTGAACCTGTCCGGTGCCATCTCGTTGCTCTCGGTGGTCAAGCTCGGTGGTCGTGACGTTGTCATCGCCGGAGCCGTCGATGGTACAGCCGGAGCCTGGAACCTCAGCGACTGGGACGAGATAGGCCGATGGTGCCTCTTCGCTTCCCCCGTTTCCCAATTCACCTTCATCCAAGATCCGACGATCCCTCAGCTCGCTCAAACGATCGCCTTCGTCTCCGCCAACTCGCCAATAGCGCTCGTTTCCCTTTTCCCTCCAGCACTATTGTTCGTCTTACCTGGGACCAAGAGCCCGGTGATGAGTATCTCGACGCTGGGGGAGGAGATCTTGGTCGTTTATGCGCATGGGTTGGCGAGGGTGTGTGATGTCAAGCGGAGGGAGTTGAGGAGGTCTATGGATGCTAAGACGGCTAGAGGGGTTTTGTCCGAGGGGAAATGGTCGACTTGGTAAGTCGGAGCAGAGTTTGATCCTGTTCGCGGTTATTGATGTGCTGACGCGATGTGACGATCATAGGTTCACTGCGGACTTTCAGAATGTCTCGGACCCACCGACAGGCTCGCTCATCGCCCCGATTCTCAACATCGACCTTCGTCAAGAACTTGAAAAAAGCCAGCGTCTACTTCCTTGGATCGAGTCGAAACGCGTCAACCGAGAGACGGCGATGCTTGAGAGTGCGATACCTGCATCGGCGGGTGCCGATGAGGGATCCCTAGCCGAGTTCAGCAACGCCGAAGACGCTGGCAAGTCGGGGAGGTTGGATAGGCTGCGCTTCCTCCTCTCGCATCTTGCGACGTTTGGACTCGATAGCGATACCGATCGACTCATTTCCGAACATCTCGGTGCTCTCAAGCCGGACCGTTGCTATGCCGAGGCGTTGCAGAGTACAAACTCGCTCGCTTTCCCCTTTGAAGAGTCGTCCCCTTCACCATGGACGATTTCTCCGATGATGACGGCCCAACGACTATTGCAGCTCGTTTGCGTCCTTCGTTTCTTCCTCAACTTCCCCGATACCGAACGCTACGCCTCGCAAGCGATCGTCTTCTACTCGAGCTTCCTCGATGAAACCGTCGGCGAAGAGTTCGAGTTCCCTTCGCTCAACTACTTCGCTGATTTCTGGCTCGATACGTCGACCGAGGTTCAACAGACGACGAGGACGTTGTTCGGGACTTACTTGGCCGCGTCGAGCGATGCACGCGTCGAGGCTCTGGTTGAACAGTGGCAGGACGCGCTGCCGGCACGGCAGAGTGAAATGGGGTCCTTGTGCGAGGGCGCAGACCAGGCGGTGTTGGTGGTGGGACTGATTGCTTGCGAGAGATTCTCACTCCTTTCACCTGTGTGGGTTGAGATTGGCTGGCTCATGATGAGTGGATCGTCACTGACGCGCGAGCTTTGCAAATCCCCGCAGGGTCCTTAAAGATCTGACCGCGTCGCTGGTGGCTTACATCCAAGACTTTGCGCACCCTTACCACCAATCGATCGCGGTCGAACTATGCGCTCGCGGATTCGTCATCTTTCAAAACTACGTCGATGCGATGGAACTCGTTCGACACCTCTTTGGCCTCGCGACGGGTCGGGACCCTTCGACTCTGGCGGAGTTGCGCCTGCTCGCTAAACATGCGACGCTGCAAGTCGCTTCGGTCAATACGCCGTTGTTCATGACGACGTTGATCTTTGATATCCTCAATGCACCGTCGGCTTCGCATCGTAATGCGACGCTCAAATTGTTGGGGTTCATGATTCGCAAGGTGGGTTAGGATGTTTCTTGGTCTCGAAGCATGTCGTGAGCCAGGCTGACGCATCTCAGTGCCTCTCTGTAGAAACCACTCGTGCTCCTGACTAGCTTGCCGCGCCTCGCCGAGGCCGTGGTCAAGTCTCTGGATCCGACCGTCACGGCATTGCGCAAGACGGTCCACCAAGCCGCAACCGTCATTTTGAACGAGCTCGTGCGCACCTATCCTTCGATCGACTTTCACGGCAGCTCACAACGTCTCGCCGTCGGGACCCACGAAGGCGCAGCGATCATCTACGACCTCAAGACCGCGACGCGGATGTACGTTCTCGAAGGGCACAAACGAGCCGTCACTGCCATCTCCTGGTCCCGAGATGGTCATCGTCTCGTGACCGTGTCGTTGGAGGAATCCAAAGTCGTTGTTTGGAAAGTCGGCGTCGGTCTCTTTTCTCTCTTGATGCCCGGTGCTGCACCTCGACAAACGACTGGTCTAGCAGCGGCGGTGACGACCTCTTCGAATGCGTCGAATGGGACTTCGCCTTTCAAGCAGTATGAGTTCCATGTCGGCGATGAGGCGTTGATGACGAATGCAGCGACGCTCGAATGGGTGACGTTCGATTGGCCAGGGGAGAGGACGGTCAGGTTGAGAATCAGGGAGACGGCGTTGAATTTTGGGTGTTGAGGCCGATGGAGAGCGGGCCCTATATTTTACGTCTAAATCAGGATGATGACGATACCTGTTGTAATACTTGCCCTACACGTACGGAGTTTGATTGTTGCCCCTGCTCAGAGCAAGGGCGGACGCGGGCTGAGGGAAGGCCCGAGCTGCCAGGGATGGCGATCAATTCGACTTGTTGCATTGCGAGCTCACTCCACGTGCAGGGGTGTAGTTTGCGAATGACCATGAAAATTCTTTTGGAGTATGTATACTCACCGCTGTACTGCTCATTTGTACCTACGACTGCGACCACATCTGGGCGCAGCCTCGATGTCGTGTGCTGGGTGGTCCAGACGTGGCTAACCCATGATTTCCTCGCTCGTGGCCCCTTCCGGAAGAAACCTCAACTCAAGAAACGATTCCCCTTCAAGCCCCGCGCTCTGTAGATGAGGGAGGAAAAGATCCAGACCCACGCACGTAGGTGTTACGGATTCCTCTCGAACCGCGTGTCAGATCATTCGATGCTTCGCACCGTTACAAATTGATGTATATCAAGATCTGAGCGGGCGATTGCAGTGGCCGCCGGGCGGCGGGTCGGGCGGGACCTTTGGAGCAAGGGGCCAGGCGCGCCTCGGCCCGTCGAAGCGGTCGATTTCCGAAGCAAACGAACGACTTGATGGGGTCCAGCGGGGGCGAGACACTTCTCTTCATCAGACACCCGCGCCTCAACGTTCAACCTCCTTCCGAAAGCCCAGACTCACGGCGTACCGTCATTATGGCGCCTAAACGAGTTTGTCAGATCATTCGCATCAAGCCCGACAGGTTGGACGAATACGTTCATGTAAGTGAGCGGTTGGAGTCTTCTCCCGCCCGTTGAGGCCCGGCGGGTCCGTTCCGCTTGGCGTCCCGGTCACGTGTCCACCCTCTCTGGCCGGAAGCTAGTGGGAAGTGTCACTTCCTGAGAGGTCATGTGGAGTGTTCAGGGGTCTTGAATTAGACAAGTTGCTGATGATATGTCCCCATCGGACCCATATCTCCCTTCCTGGACACGGTGAACTGCCCTTGACGTTCGTGGGAACCATCTGCAGCTCCACGCAAACGCTTGGCCGGGCGTATTGGAGACGTTAGAACGGGTAAGCACCCGCGCGGCTCGGAATCAGGGTGGTCAATCTTCTGCTGAAAGATCTTGATTTCAACCTTCCCAGGCACATTTCAAAAACTACACGATCCACCACTACGCCGAGAACAACCTCTTGATCGCGCACTTCACTTATGTCGGCGACGACTGGAAAGGCGATTGTCGAAAAATCGCAGAGGTCAGTCGTCGAAACTCCCTCTCCTAAGGGAAAATACTAACGTGAGATATCATGGTGTTCTGTAGAACGAGGAGACCCAAAGATGGTGGGCTCTGACGGATGGGATGCAGGAATCGCTCGTTGAAGGAGCGACTGGATCAGGAGGGGAGAAAGGATGGTGGGTTGATTTGCCCGAGGTATTCCATTTTGAAGGGTCGAGGTCGTGATTGCGATAGATAGCTACAAAGGCGACTCAAAAGGCACTGGAGGAAGGACGAAATTTAAGACTCTGAGTAGGCCGGGGCATTGCCTTGCTGAGAATGGTCTTCTTCCGCAATGGCGTGAGTTGGAAGAACCGGTGGCGGAGGTGAAAAAGGCGTTAAAGACGGCGGTAGAGGTGTTCGCGATGCCTCGACGGTGTCATGAGCTGGCAGATCGATTGAAAGTGGTTGAGGGGGAACGACGTGGTGTCGCGCATGGGTGACCGACGGCATAACGAGTTCACATTTGATGATGGGGCGGTACGAAAGCCACCAGGAGCCCTGCTCAAACCATCCGATACAAATGGAATGAGCACACGCACCCCAAGTTGACCCACACTGGTTGCTCACCTCGGTCTCCCTCATCCTCCATCTCAAAGTCGGTTGATCCTTGCCCCTCGTGCGTTCCGTCGTCAATTGGGCATCCTCTCGTTCCTCACCTAGACCTTGCAGTTGGGCATTGTTGAGCAGCTGGGCGTTCGTCGATGTCGTCGTTGGTAAAGGTGACCAATCACGGGATCGAAGTCGGAGTGCGCGAGCCAAGGCCCACCGACGCATCTAAACAGACAGCGCTGGATCAGTTCCGGGACAAAACGAGAGACGAGTTCACCATGTCCGTTTAGCTCACCCGCACGGCGTTCACGCCTATTCCATTGAGAACAATGATCACAATGAGTGTGAGCTGCGTAACGAAAAGAGCACGAGATAGTGAGTTAGTCGAATCGAACCAGCCCCGGCCGACAGACACTCCGGAACGACTGCTCACCTCAACGCCCTCAAGAAATTTCGTCTGCTTGCCCTTCCCTTGAGCCAAAGCCACGATCAAAGCGACAATCCAAAACCAGTTGAAAATCTCCAATGCAACCAGCCACACTCGACTCGGACCGAGGTGTTGTGGAATTAGTTCGTCGAGCTCCTCGATGCGCGACTTGAAGAGCGGTTCGAGCGAGTGGTGGAACGGCATCTCGCTCGACGACGAAAAAGTCGGCCTTGGAGTCAATGCGATGCCCGAGTCGGCTGCACTTGCCCCACTCCGTCGGGAGAAGGACCTTGTGACGCTCGTCGAGGATCTCCCCTGTACGCTCTGTTCCTCGTCGTCAGTGCTCGAGCTCGGCAACATCTTGGTCCCTCCAAACTCTTTCGGCCATTCTTTCCATAGGACCTCACTCTCTTTGATCAAGCCACTCCACCACAGAGGTATGCGGAGGAATCTCTTAATCGCTCTCGCGTGCGTTGCGGTCGGGTGCGACTGCCACGGTATGGTTGCGGTGATGGAACTCGCGACGTTGGTGCTGCTCGAGGCGTGGAATTCGGGGTCCAGTCCGGTGGCGGCGGCGGCGGCGGCGCGAGTTCGAGCGAGCTGGGCTTGACCGGGGTAGTACATGGGCGGGGCTTGAAGCCGGTTGGTAGGTTCTCCGGTTGTGGTTGCTGTGGTTGGGCTCGTTGCTGAAGTGAGAACCGTGTCCGCGTTCGAGGCATCTTGGGAGCCATTGGCTCGAGAGGTGCTGGCGCGTGATAGCGAGGGTGACAGCGGCGCCGCAGAGTTCTGAGGAGCATCGGCCGACGTCGGTGATTCGAAGGATGGTTCCTGGAGTGGGTAGATACGCTGTGGTGCCCATGAAGCGACGTAGGATGCTCGTCGACTGTAGAAACTTGCCATGGTGAGCTAGTGAGGGTATCAAGGTCCGGCTGGGATTCGATCGGCGAAGGAGTCGTTGGGCCGGATGAGGCCGAGCTCCGACTTAACAGCGGCGATGGCTGAGAGCGCTGAGATTCGAGAGGCGAGTCTGGGGTGGGTGGGATACGCTTCGTCGCAGGACCTGAGTGGAAGCGAGCAGTCGTCCTTGTTTATGCCGACGCCGGAGTTGACTGTCGGCTTGACTTGGTATCGATTAAAGGAGGGGTACTCACGCCGATAGGAAGTCGAAGGTGTTACGACACGCTCTCACTGACAGCCGTGTGGGGGCCAGAATTCGGCATAGCGAGCGGCGCGACCTCCTTTCTCGCCATTAGCGATCAAGGCAATCGCTCAATTCCCCGGATCCAATTTAGCTGCTAGCGGAGGCCGCCCGCGCGGGGGTTGGCTCACCTTCCACTCGCGACGCTTGCACTAATCCACCACCCGCCACATCACTCGTTCAAGCAAACCCCCTGTGCGACTACGTTCATCAACAAGGATGCGGATGTGCTCAACAAGATCGTATTTGGCGCTCATCGTAGCCAGCGGCTTTTCGGTCGCTTTGGGTCAGTAGTTCTCGAACCTTAGCTTGGCCGTCGTCCTTGGATCTCCGGTCGCCGACGTCCGTTCAAATTCGCCGTGCGCCATGCCTAGGGGCGCCCAATTGACAACGAGCCTCCGGACGATGAAGCCGCTGCACCATTCCGGGCCACCGCGCCCCAGCTACCAGGTCGTCGTGGCTCAAGAGCAATTCAGCTGACCTTTATCTCTGCCCCTCCCACAGCTCAAAACTCAAGTGCAGCCACGACAACAACCACGACGGCGACGCAGACGCTCTTACCTGTACCAACTTACGCCGGCGCCACACCGTATGCGGCAGCCCCCGCTTCCGCAATAGCCAAATATCTCCCACCGTATACCTACAACTTGACTGAAGAGGTGAGCGTCCCTTCACTACCACCAGTCGAGCGCTGTCGGACGTAGGGTAGCGCCTCGGCTGGGCTTCGCGCCTCGCCGGCGTGACCTCGGCGCGGCGCTTGGCGCTAGCGGTGGCGCACAAGCCGTGTTGGCCAGCTCTCGAGTTCGCCGATTCTTACTGACCTCGCCTTCTTTTCCGTGTCTTCGGCACGATACAGTCCAATGCGACCAAGACGGCGATTTGCGCTCAACAAATCCAGTTTTGTGCCACATCGCATTGCACTAGCAATTCGGCTAACATTTCTGTCAACTTGTGAGCATTAGTCCTGCGACCGCGCTGTGGACAGAGTCGACTCGGAGTCGGAGAGCGGTTGATCTCGGCCCTCGATAGCTTACGCGCTCCGCTTCTCGAGATACTGACTCTACTTGGTGGGTTGACGTCACAGCTGTAATCCGAAAACCATGGGATGGAACTGCGAATGCAACAACAAGGCCACCTCTCGACTCGCACCTATCGTAGCGCCCGTCACGACCTACGGTAAGCATAGGACAAATCCTTCTCGGGCGGATCGATGCCGCGTACCCCGCAGCCCCCAGTCTGGTCAACTCACAACCTGAATCAATCATACGTCTTCGTAGACTGCCGATTACGAGCGCTCTCATGCCTTGACGCTTGCCAAAATCGCCGAAACACGGCCGTGACGAATGTGCAGACGTGCCAAACCGCGTGCAACTACATTCTCACCTCAGTGTGTGGTACCAACGCCGAGATCGTGCCGTTTTACCAAGTCAAGAGTTATGATGATAAACCAAAGTAAGTGTTTGGTCGATGTGCGGGGGTTTATGGGGTGTAAAGTCGCTGGATGGACGGGACAGGAGGCGGCAACGGGAAGAGGCTGCCTGAGAAGGGTCACAAGAGGGTTCAGTGACAATCAGTTTGACGATGACCTTATTCCTCTTCATTGTCGTTTCCTTTAGATACTACCCTGAGTAAGTCCCGAGTCAGCTTCGAAAGTCGGAGAAGCAGTGAAGCACGGAGAAGCAGTGATGCACAGCATCGCTCATCCCCCACCTCGCATCTCTTCCGCAGTACTTCCAAAGGTGGTGTCGCACTCGGAGTAACCACATCAGCCGGTCTGCGGTCGCATGGCCTCGTCAACCCTTTTCTCTTCATCGGTGCCACGATGCTCGGTACACTCTTCGTTGTGCTGTAGATTGCTTCTCCGCTTGTTCGGATAAACAGTTCCCTTTGAGTTGGTTTGGTCCGGAGGGGTGTAGGATGAATCACCGCGCTTACTTTCGAGATTCTGATTGGCATAATACTTAGTAACGGATACACGTACCTAGTGATACCCGAGTGCTAAGCTTACGCATCGTTTATCGACGGGACGAGGCTATGCAGATGCGCGTGCGCAGGACTCTGAGACAAAAGTCGCTGATGACGTTGACGTCGACGCGCGCTTGAGCTTGAGCTCTGAGTCGTGATTCCTTTTTGCTCCCTTTTAGCGATGGAAGAGGACCGTGTGTTCGTGCTCACGCTTCAACATAGGCAAGACATTTCCGACTGAGTACGGTTTGTCAAGTGTGCACCGATGATCGCTTTCGAGAGTGGCTGTGCAGCACGTGCACGTCAAAGCTGGATGTATGCGCGCTCACCACCGACGCGGCCCTGACGAGAGCACCGACCTTTAGACGTGCAACAGAACCGCTCGGGGCGTCCAGGTGCACAGCCACCGAATGACATGATCGAGAGGCTGGGGTCTAGAATCCATGGCACGCCATCAGCGCTGACTCTCAGTGGTGGTAACTTGCGGGGCTATTTTTAGCGTAGGTGCCTCGATGGTGGTCCCCACTTGTGCAACGGCAGGCTCTGGATCATAATCAGAGAGATCGGCAAGCTCTCTTTCGTCATCAAACCTTTCTCCTTTTCTCTCTTTCCTCCACCTCACAAACACACCACACTTCTTTCACCCACACCCCACCTAACCCACAACACTACTATCAACATGGGGTGAGTAGTAGCAAGTTGTGGTAATCCGCATCGTCTCCTCGTATGTAGAACTGACCGCGTTTCATCCCCACCACTCTCCTCAACCCCCCTCCTTCCCTCGGGCACTGCCACGTTGACGTCCCGTTTCACGCATTTCCGGGCTCCCACCTGCCCCTCCCCTTGCTCCCATACCTCGCTCCCACTTCCCTCTCTAGATTCTTTGGCAACGACGAGCAAGACGCCCACAACGCCGTCTACGGTGGACAGCAGCACGAGTCGTCGTGGTCTCACGGTAAGTCTGGCCTAGGGTGTCGTGGCGCTTTTTGTAGGGGCTTCCGGCGGTAATATATCGGGCGTAGCCGATGACTGCGGCGGAGTTTTTGTTTTTTTCCACAATCGGGCCCCACTCACCTCATCTTTCAGTAAATGGAGCCGGTACTCGAGCTCGACCCTTTCGGCCAATGCTCTCCGATGCCGTGTTTGCGCATGTACTGATTATCTTCGCGCTCGGTCCCTCCCCCGCCCCACAGAGTTGATTGCCGGTGCTGCCGCTTTCGAGGCCGAGAAGTGAGTCACCTCCCTTTGCCCCACCCCGCTTTCGGCCTTGGGCGCCGATTCTAGACCCCATTACCAGCCTCTGAACCCGTTTACAACCATGAAACTGACCTCGTTCCTCTTTTTCTCAACATAAAAGGGCTTACGAACGCCACGTTTCGCAAAACGGCAGGCCCGCCAACCACCAGTTCGCCAAGGTCAGTCGCTAGTCCAGCTGCCACGTGCGGACTCCGTGTCGCTGGGTTCCTAATGCAAGGAACGTCTGCCGCTTTGATCTTCGATAGGAGTTGCTCGCTGGTTTCGCCGCGGCCGAGACTGATAGTGAGTTCATCCCATTTGCACACAAATCCTTCGAGCCCAACTGACACGTGCCATTGTCTTCTTTCGCTTGCTTCCTTTCTTCCAGAGCTCTTCGAGACCAAGGGCCTCGACTTCCTCGACCGCGAGAAGGCGAAGCGTCAAGCCCGCGAGCAGGCCGAGCAGGCCGTCAGCTCCGACAACTACTAGACGGCTCTAGACAAGCTCCCAAAAGATCGCCGATTGTTTAGGCCGTCGTTCGTTGCTCGTCGTCTGGAAGCCCCAAGAAGAGGACGCGCCTAGACTGGAGGTCCTGGCGGACACCCGTTCGGTTCTCAACTTCACCGTCTTCTCGGCTCTCAGCTTCGTCCTGATCGACTCCTTCCTTGGTCATTTGGTCTTTTTGTGTGCACGTCTTTGTCGTTTTGTAGTCTCAGTCGCAAGATAGAGAACAAGAATCAAGTACATATGATGAATCCTCCCGTGCAATTGACATTCCAAAACAGTCTTTTTTGAGCATCGCTTTTTGGTGGGATCGCTAGTTGTCGAGAGAGACCCTTCGGGCAGTGTCAAGTGCAGAGAGTGTTGTCTGGTTTATCGGGCGTCTGCCAGGACGATTTAAATGTATGACAGACGCTCGATGAACGAGACGAGCCCTTGATAAATTGGGGTAATTAGAGCGCAGAGGGGCTCTTTTAGACAGTGCTTGCTCCCTCGCTGCACAAGTGTCGTCGGGGCTGTGCGTGTCCAACATAACGATTATTGGCTCGTCGCATCATTCCTTACACTCGATCCGAGAAAATTGTCACATGTTTGACGTACTCGATTCGTCAGGTCTCGGGGAAGTCATGTGCGACCTCAGTTTAGCAGGTGAGACTTCAGTGTCCCACTGGCGCATGTCTTGAAACACCGAGCTGCCGCCAAGGCATCCTCGCGAATCAGATTGCAAGCTAGTCATTGTGATAGGGGGCGGCAAGTGATGGACACGTCTCGTTCATGAGCTGATACGTTGCACCGCATGGACAGCACGTAGCTGTACCCGTGTCCGCGGTTCTAGCGAGAAAGATCACCGGGCCATCCGAGCCGTTAAGGTATCAAACTTTGGAAGTGATACATCATATATTGCAGCAGCTGAGCTCACCAGGGCTTTGTCTTTTCTGGAAAGAAGTTTTTTTTGCCTTTATCTTTATGAGATGAGAAATAATGAGGGCATTCCTATCTTTTCGCGAGCTTTTGAGGGCATTTTGGTCTTTTTGTATTTTTCTTTTGTCTGATCGGCGCCCAGTCACCAGTGGCCGAGCGCGCGAGACAGCGACGACTCATGACGATGATGGCCCGTGGATGAGATACAAGTGGGCATAGACAAAGGAACAAAGATTGGAGACGTCTACCGAGTCAAAAGAAGCAACTTTCCAAAAGGACGGGGGGTCACTTGTGAAGAGCGGGGGGGAGTAGGGTGTCAAGACTGGCTCTTGCCACCAGGGCTCGTGCGCGTCGATGATCCATGCCGCCACCGCCGTCGAAGACGTGCGAGGTATTTCGAATAGTCCGCCAACCTTGGTGGTTCAGATCTCTTGGGGCGGGTTAGCTTACCCACATTCGCCTATAATTGAAAAAAAATGAAGGTCAGCCAAGGAGCTTCTGAATCCAGTGCGTCCGCGACTCTGCCGGGGCGCTGCGTTGGGTGCCCGCCCAGTGTCCTCGGGGTCCAACTTAGGCAAAGGATGAAGGCAAGTCACTCACTAGGGACGAATGAAGGTTTACCCTGCCAGACATTATTGCGACAGGTCGTGCACATAAAGTGGTTCCATTTTTTGAGGTCAGGACGTCTATCTAAGTCGTTGTCTGTGAGAGATGGACGGACCGAAGGGTAAGTCACCGTACAGGAGTAACCTTTCAACCAATCGTTTCAGGTAGAATTCACAATGGAGCACGCAATCTGCCATGTCCTTCCGTAGAGTATCGAATTGCGGGCTACATAGACAGTGATCCGTTATATCAGGCTTGCCACTGAGGAACTCGCATGTTTTTTTGTACCTTCAACGGTGTGCGGACGCCAAGACGGTTTTGTGTGATCAGTGATAGCGCTGGTAGCGAGTTGCGCCGTTATGCTTTGAGAAGACTTACCCCAAACCGGTCTCCCACTGTTCGATAGACAGCGAGCAATCTCTTATGGCAGGCCCCCAAATGTCGACGACCGGGGGAGGCTTCTGGGCAGGGACCCGGGCGACAGCGACCTCAACTGAAAAGATGATGAACACAAGGGCGAGCGATGCAGCGAGCAAAGGGAAACGGAACATGAGGTGCAGTAGGTGATGAAATTTGACACGGTGTGGAGGTTGTTGTAGATTGATGAACGTGCGAGGGGGTTAGGAGATATGGGGTCTGAGGAGGTGGGGTCTGAAGGATGTGAGAAGAGATAGAGAGAGAGAAGAGAGCCGGACTCAATGACCTACTATCGGGTCGAGTTTGCGAAAATGATGGCAGAACTTGTCTCGACTTGGGGTGCCTCTCCGTCCGTGTCAGCTGCCAACGTACGAAGCGGTGCAGGTTGCAGCTATCTCAAGGAGATTATGAGGGCGGACAGAACGCGTCCGTTACCGTCGAGCGTCGGCGATCTTTCGTCCGTCGATTCGTCAGGTCTCGGAGCAGGGCAAAGATATGCGTCATTATCAAAGGAGGTGAGGTTTCAGTGTCCCACCGGCGCACGTCTTGAAGTCACCGAGCTGCCAAGACATCGTCGCGAACTGGATTGCACGCTAGTCACCGTGATAGGGGGTGAATTGATAGGGATCTCTCGGCAATGAGTTGATACATTGCACACCATGGATAGCATGTGGTTGTACCAACGTCCGTGATTTTAGCGAGAGAGATCACCGGATCATTCGAGTCGCTAAATCACCAAACTTTGGGAGAGATACATCATGTATCGCAGAAGCTGAGATCACAAAGGCATTTTTGTCTTTATAGGGCATTTTCGTTCTTTCGCGCGCTCTGGAGAGCATCTTGAATTTGCACATTTCTCTAGAATTGAGAAAAGTGAACGTCAGCCAGGGAGCTTCTGAAGCCAGTGCGTCCGCAACTCTGACGGGGCGCTGCGCTGTGTGCCAACTCAGTGGCCTCGGGGTCCAACTTAGGCGAAGGATGAAGGCAGGTCACTTACTATTTTGGACCACAAAGTTGTTCCCGTACGCAGTAGTGTGACAAGTTGCGCATCTAAAGTCTTTGAACCACTCGACGTCCGAAGGTTGATTCTCTGGGTTGCGAGACACGGATGGCCCTGAGTGTAAGTCACCATTTAAAGGAGCCGCGCTTCACTAACCGTTTCGAAACCAAACTTACTGGACATGAGACAACTCTCCATGCTTGACCATACATCAAAGTAATACTGGCCACATAGACAGCTCCGGACTATTTCCTCGTCACTAGCGAGGACGCTGCACCGAGGATTTCTTCAGTGATGGCCAGCGGTGTGCGGGCGCCAAGATGGTTTTACGTGATCAGTGATAGCGCTGGTAGCGAGTCGCGCCATTATGCTTCAGGAAGACTTACCCTTTCTTTTCCTCGGCATTTTCCACGACCGTCGTGCACACAGCTATGGCCTCCGAATATTGGCCGTCTGTGGCAGCGACCTCAATTGAGAAGATCATGATGATCACAAGGGCGAGCGATGCAGCGAGCAAAGGGAAACGGAACATGAGGTGCAGTAGGTGATGAAACTTGACACGGTGTGGAGGTTGTTGTAGATTGATGAACGTGCGAGGGGGTTTGGGGATGTGGGGTCTGAGGGATGTGAGAAGAGATAGAGAGAGAGAAGAGAGCCGGACTCAATGACCTACTACCGGGTCGAGTTTGCGAAAATGATGGCAGAACTTGTCTCGACTTGGGGTGCCTCTCCGTCCGTGTCAGCTGCCAACGTACAAAGCGGTGCAGGTTGCAGATATCTCAAAGAGATCATATGAGGTCGGACAGAACGCGTCCTGTACCGTCGTGCGTCGCCGATCCATCGTCTCCTAGGCTATGTCTTGGGTGAGTTCCAGGGGTGTGCCTAGTGTTCCTCAAGCTCGGCTCAGTCCGCAATTTTGGCTTCTCTGCGTCGATCATCGGCGGGAATAGAAGCCAAATGTCGGGACCTAATAAGTAGTCCTATCGTCATTTGTTAGGCTTCGCCGTGCGCGAGTAGTCGCAGTTGGGGATCGGGGAAGTTTCACCCGCGGCGACGCCACTCGTTCCTGTTTCGCAGCTGACTGACAAGATAGGAGCGAAAAAGAATGTTTCGGGCGTTGAAACCCATAAACTTTAATGTTAAACATCATTTATTTCAAGATGGCTTGACTGCTATTGAAAACGAGCGGTGAGTCCATCCTCCCAGCACGTCGAGAAGACTTGTTGTGGAGGAAATTGAGCCTCATCTTGCAGCGCAGTGGGATCCCGAGCAATACCTCGTAATAAAACCGACGGGTTGTGTTTCAACTGTGCGTTCGAGGCGGTCGGGCGTCCTTTTTGCTCAGTCCGAGCAAGAAAGATAACCGTCTCCAGCGGTCGGGCGTCCTTTTTGCCCAGTCCGAGCAAGAAAGATAACCATCTCCAGCGGCTTCGACCGTCACTCTCCTTCAAAGCGGTCCAACTCCTTTAAGCGACTTTGTTGATCAGAGTGTTTCAGGGGTTCCGTGTTCGTCCGTCAAGCAAATAAATTCACTGAGCTGGTAGACGTCCGATCGTTTTAGAGCCTTGTTCAGGAGCTCGAGATGGTTCCTGAATTTCCGTCTCGGACATCAGCAGGCAGTGCGGGTCGTTGCTCGACATTATCAAAGATTTCCTCTCCGCCGGTCGAGCGAGCGCTTCCATGAACACAACGAAGTGTTATATTTTCGACTTGGTCACCAATATCTATAAACGCCAGCGCACTATACACCTCCATCGACCCCCAAATACCCCCCCCCCCCAACCCGCACCTCTCCTGCCCCTCAAACCATCTGCGACCGATAATCCCACGAACCCAACTTTCTCCCCGAGCCCCTCATAGCTCCCGCATCGAAAGGTCTAGGAGGGGGGAATTGACTCGAAGGGGCGAAATTGCGTGTTGGTGCTGAGGGGAGGGCGAGTATGAGGGGTGGAGAGGGGACTGTGAGATAAGGGTTGAGCGTTCGGAGTTAGTTTGCCTGCGCATTTGATGGGATACCTCAAGCGTGGGAGACTCACTCCGAGCAGGCGTTTGATGAATTTGAGATGTCACCGGAGCAGCGGGGGCTCTTTTCGTCGGGGGTGTCAAGATCGGCGCTGCTGCGGAGGGGGCCATCTGAGGGGGTAGGCGTGGGGCCGGAGCCGAAGGTGGTGGAGCGGCGTAGCCTCCGTTCGAGTAGTTCGAATAGGCTCCTTGGTCTTCATCCTCTTGGTCATCTTGGACAGTCATGCTTGAGAAGGCCGAGATGGGTGGGGGCGGAGCTCGAGAAGGGGGTGGGGCAACACGCGTCGGAGGGAGGGAGGGAGCGGCCACCATCGGAGCAGGGATAGGCCGTGAGGGTGGTGCGGGAGCCTCGACGACGGGAGGAGGGACACGAGATGGCGGAGCGGCGGGACCTCTCGAGGGAGGTGGTGGTGGTGGAACGCGACCCGAGCCACCGGGTCTGGAAGCGGGGGGTGGTGGAGGTACTCGAGCAGGGGATCCTCCATTCGCTGTGGGTGGTTTGGGTTTGACCCATGCGGGTCGAGATGTTGCTTGGCTGTATTGCTCTTGTGCTTCTTCGTCGTCGCTGTCGTTCGCGGGTGGTGGACGAGAAGGGGGAGGGGGAATGCCTCGAGCTGGAGGAAGAGCGTCGACGGGGGCTCGTAAGGGCAGACTCGGGACGGCCCTCGCTTGGGGAAGTTCTTGAGGGGCAGGCGGAGCGGGAGGAGCGGGTGGTGGGGGTGGGGGTGCCGCCACAGATGAGGTCGGTCGCGGTGGTGGTGGAGGCACGCCTCGAGGTGGTAGCTGAGGCTGACTCAGTGGAGCCTGCGGGGGTGGCCGAGGGGGAGTAGCAGGGGTCGAGGGCACAGATCGCTGAGGCAGCGAAGGCGGCGCTGGGACTTGTCGAGCTGGCAGCGATGGAGTTGGCGCTGCGGCTGCACGAGGTGGAGCTGGAGGCGGTCGAGGAGGTGTAGCAGGAGCTCGGGAAGGAATAGGTGGAGGCGGTCTCGCCACTGCGCCTCCGGCGGCCGAAGGAGGAGGCGGCGGCGGACGAGGCGGTGCAACGGGCGGTCTCCCCGGTGGTGGTGGGGGCGCGGCGGGAGCGCCGGCTGGTGGCCTCGGTGGGGGAGGACGAGCAGCAGCAGGAAGTGCACGAGTAGGGGCAGGTGGTGCAGCAGGTGCCGCTGGTTTGCCCGTCGGTATGGTCCCAGCTCGACTCTTCAAGGTCGGCATCCCACCGGCAAAGAGACCGGCCAGTTGAGGCGGTCTGCCGTCATCGTCGTTCGAGGCTGGAGGTGCGGCAGCTGCGGCTGGTCTGGCGGGGGGGGCTGGTCGTCCTGCTGGAGTAGGTCCATCGAGTGGTCGTCCTGTGGCAGTATGATTCCGGTGTGGGCCCGTACATGGATGAGCGAGCGCGGTCGTCCGTGGGTGTGACGTCGAGTAAGTTGGCCAGCGATCAGCGCACATCGTGAGGGGGCATCGTATGCAGTACATGGAAAAGGTCCAAACATGTCAGCTCAAGTCGCCAGCACACTCCATAGCACCCCCACGACGTCGCCAAGTCGCACGCTCGCCTGAGACTGACCTGCAACTGCTGGCCCGGACTTGTCAACGGTCGTGACCTTTTTCAAGCCTTTGCCCTTTTGGATCGACGCCAACAGACTCGAGTCCATCTTGTGCTCGTCAGAACTCGGCGCGTCGAGGTTGGGGAAGGTCGGGTGAGGCAGGACGAGCAGCATGCCTGGGTGAGTCGCCCCCCCCTGAGTTCTCGGGCGCCAAACGCTCGGACCTCGTGACCCGCTAGATGTGACGTCGGCGCGGCTCGGCCTTCTCCCGGTCACCAGGCTCGACGACATTTTCAACCTACAGTTGCACCCTTGTGCAGTAGTGTAGGATGACATTCCGGAAAAGATACTTACCATAGAGTAATCTGAGCAAATTTTTCCCCCCGATAGCTGCAATACTAGTACCTCGATGGATTCAGGAAGAGTCACGCTTGTTGAGCGATCGAGGCTGGCCGAGATTTTGAAGGAGGACGTCGCACAGCCCGTCGGCCTCCTTTTTTGGTTAGTGTCGGGACCCGCACGGACCTATGCACTAACGGCCTCTCCCTGTCGTGGACGCCAAAGTCCGAAAAAACTCGGCTCTGGAATCGTTGGCCGAGCACAGCATGCAGGCGCGCCGGTCGATCTGAGTGAGCGCTAGCTAGCCGACGGCGATTTGGTATCACGCTCCAATCTGCTCCAATCCAGCCAGACCTAGCCAGTTCCAGCCGGCCGCGCTCGGCGCAATCGCACCCGCGCTTACTGACTCTCCCACTCGGACTCAGCAACCGCCCAGCCGGTCAGCCGGTCAGCTCGAGATCGACGCCTCCGACTCGCGTGCAACGACGCATCAACCTCTTTCGTTCAGGGAGCAGCTACAGAAGACCTTGCTGGTTGTGAGTACCACTGGTTCCTGACTGTTGGGATGAGATTGGCGCCTGAGGTGTGGGTTGGCCGTGCGCACCGGGTATGGGTGGTGGTCATGGGTCAGCTGCCGCAGTGGCGAGCGAGCTCGACCAGCTGTCACTTGGACTGCAAGCTCAAGGTCATACGCTCAAACCACTCTACACATTTATGTACTGACCCCACCTGCCCCATCTCCCACAGCGCACTCAGGCGCACGCAAGCAGCCGAGATCGTCTACGGGTGGTGGGCGTCTGCGCCAGAACCCGAATCGGCAACTGAAGCACCCCACGAGGCCGCACCGAACGGAAGCACGCCCCCTCATTGGCCCTGAATTAGATCGACAGACATTCGAGGCGTGTACTCATCCTTTGGCTCAAGAGGAGGCCCCGGTGCAAAGACCGTTGGATGCACCGCACGCCGATCTTCTCGTCATCGTCGTCCTGAGCTTGACCTGACCGTATCAAAGGAACCACCTCTCGTGACTGCGCTCCCCTCTTCCTTCGACGAGGCACACAATGGCAGCGATCCTCTCACCCGAAGACTCGAAAGAGTTTACCTTTTTCCTCGATACGATAGACCGTGACCTACCCCATGCGTCAACCTCTTCGACACACCATCTCCCTCAGGCTTATTCGACCTTTACGACTCGACCTCGCCTCGCCACCAACTCGGAATTTCTCTTTCCCAACCCAACCCTCATCCCACCCCCACCCCAAACGATAATGAACCCACCCGAATCTTTGGCTCAATCCCAATCTTACTCGGATCAGATTCCACCTAGCATTCCGAGTCATGCAGCCGAACTGCTCGATCAGGAAAAACTCGCTAGGATGGCGCAACAGACGAGAGAATTGGCCGAATGGATGAGGTCTAGATCCGCCGCGTCGGCTAAACCAACCACGACTACCGCACTGACACCATCAGCATCCTCCATGCCCGCCTTTGCGTCCGCAGCAAAGTACGCACCACAAGCTCGGCCTTCATCCCATTCTTACGCCGTGGAAGCAGAAGCTCGCCGAACGCGACAAGCCTCGGGCGAGATTCGGCAGGGGCAAAGTCCGAACAAGCGAGGACGTGTCATCCCGACCGCGACCCCTTTGATGGACATGCCCAACGCGACCGAACGAAACATGCCTTCCTCCTCGTCAAACGACGACCTCGCTCGCCTCAAGGCCGCAGAGGAGAAGGCCCAATTCGCGCAGAGGTATACGGCGGGGAGGATGCCGGTTCCCACGCTGATGGACACGAGTACAGCGACGACCGTACCCATGCCGTTGGATCTTTTGCCCATCCCGAATGCGCCGGTAAACAGCTTTACGACCGAGATGATGTTGCAGACCTCACCTATGACGATGCGACCCATTCATTGGGCCGAGACGTTGCACCAACCCGTCGCATCGACGAGCTCTTCGCAAGTCATCGCACAGCCTCCACCTGCATCTCGACCGACGAAAGGCAAATTATCTGCTTCGAGCGTGAATGGTAGTACCAAAGCTCGCGCCTCACCGCATAGGACTGGACCTCGTGCTTCAACCTCAACAACGATCCTAGGCTCGCTCTCTTCGAACGATTCGGAATCGCTCAACCCCGGTCCAGCTTTGACCCCTTCCAACATACCTTTTCCCTCATCGAACGTACCCTATCCGAAACTCACACCTCGTCGATTACTGAAAGCACCTCCCATTCCTCCATCCTCGACGTCCTCTGCTTCATTGACCGGTTCGAACGGAGGTAAATCGGGTCTCTTGACGGCCGAACAAAAAAAGGCGAACCACATCGCTTCGGAACAGAAACGACGTGCGGCGATTCGACATGGTTACGAAACGCTTTGCGTGATCGTACCTAGTCTTCGCGCCGCGATCGAGGAATTTGACGAGAGGGTCAAGAAACTTTCGGCCGTCAAGAAAGGCACTTTACCCACCGACGATTCGAAAATGTCATCATCTTCAAAGACGGAAGGGCTTTTAGGTCCTTTGAGTGGAGGGATCGAGATCGGGGGAGAAAAGATCGATGGAAGGGCCGGACCCAAGTCCGAAGCCGTCGTTTTGGGCAAGACGGTTGATCATCTGAGGGATGTGTTGAGGGAAAGGAAGGAGTTGTTGCAGAGGCTGGCGAGCTTGTATACCGTTGCGGGGGAAGGGGGAGTCGCGATTGATGCGGGGCCGAGGGTGTGGGATGAACTTTGGGTTGAGGAACCTTGAGCTCCGAGCAGGGGCGTTGTTCTCCGGGGATGTTAGTATGGACATTTTGACGAGCTCCTACATCTCTTGAGCTTGGGCTACTTTGTTTCTCCGCTCAGTTTTGTTTCTGCTCTCTTTTCAGCCATCATCGCATTTGTTTTGTTTTGCTCGTCCTTTACTCTACCCGTTGTAATCGATTCCTGCAAACTTCGCTTGAACTTTCTCCCGGGCCGAATCCCCATGTCTCTCAAGCAACGCAAGCTCTCTCGTACGAAAAGAAAGAAGAAGAGCGACAAAAAAAAGCCCCCAATGCAAAAGGTTCCACATCGGAACAAGGTGTCATTTTTCACAGAAGAAGATTGAAAAAAGCGAGCAAGTCTCGGAAGACGAGCGAGTAGTCTCGAAAGACGAACGAACTGAAGCAAAGAGACTGAAGCAAAGCAGAACGACGGGAAGTGTCCTGAACTTGGGAGGTTGAAAGAAGCTAACGAACGAAAACAAAAGGAGGTTTCCTAGTTCCTTTTTTCCCTACACGAAAGGGGAACAACGACGGGTGACCATGTAGAATGTCAATTAGGATTTTGGCTTGCTTGAGTAGGGTCGTCCGGTGTGTAGAGTCGAAGAAGAGGGAACACCTTGTATCGTTGGGTACTGTCGGAGCCAGGAAGAAGGGAGAAATAAGCGCATATCAGTCTTCCTTTCTGCCTTTACATCCTCGCTGCGAAAGACAAGGTCCGAACCCAACGAAACCTACCTTAGAGCTTGTACCCGTCGCCCTTGCCGCGGCCGCCGCCGCTGTGCGAGCTGTTGCAACCCTGCGCGCAGGCGCAGGAGCCACCTTGTTGGCTGGGTGAAGGTTTTTTGGGGGGGGGGGGGGGGGGGGAGGGGGGCGAAGAAAGAGAGAGGAGCGTCAGCTCTTGGTCGGATCCTCCGAGCCTTTGAACAAAGCGGAATGGGGAAGAGAGTGTGGGGTGACTTACATGCTAAGAGCACAACCGAGGACGTCGAGAACGCAAGCGACGATGCAAGCCTTGATCAACGAGGTGTCACCGTCACGAGCACTGCGGAAGCCACAAAGTCGGACGTCGGAGCAAGGTCAGCAATAAAGTCTAGAGGCGTCTCGTCCAAGGGGAGAGAGGTCTTACACGAGGTTAGAATTTTGTTCGGCGTTGATCGCAGGAGCAGCGAGCGTCATGGAGACGAGGGCCGAAGCGGTGAGGGCGGAAAGGATGGAGAACTTCATGAGTGCTTTGGGCGAGGGTGTGCTGTATGTTTGGTTGTTGTGTGGCTGCTGGTGAGGAGGATAGAATTCGATGCGGTGTGAAGGAAAAGAGGGAGAGAGACTCCAATCCATCCGCGAATTTATACCCTGCACTCTTCTGCATGATCCGTGCAGTTCCTTCCCCTTCCACGCCCTTCTCCGTTCCGAACTTCTTCCGAGCTTCTCCTTCTCCATCCCATGCGGTGACTCGCTGCGCAGGAACTCGCCCACACCTCACTCAAGTCTCAACGACGCGGGGAAGGAACGTAGAATCAAGTGTACCCCCTCGACTAGTCAAAGTTCCGAACAGTGCGTGCGCGGAGCTAAAAAAAGAACCTAGAAGCCGACTGACCCCTATTGAGCAACGCCAAGCCAATCAAGGAATCCCTCCCCGCGAATCTCGAAAAAAAGGGCACAGGGACGGGCACGACCAAAGTGGGGGTAGGGCGGTCGGGTGGAAGGTTTTCGAAATTTTGTGGGGTGCATTCTAGTGATGTTCCATTCCCTTGTACCCGGACTATGGGCACCTCAAGTCTAGGATTCTCGCGTCGCTTCCGGCATATGATCGACCCACTTACCGGCGCGATACTGTCCGACCGGGCGGAACCTAGCTTCGCAGATCAATTCGCTCTCACGATTCTTCGGAATCCGGGAAAAGAGGTAGATGATGTTCCTTCTCTTCTAGGGATACGCCTGCCCCGAAATTAGCTTCTTTCAGTCCACAGCTTCTTCATGCTGCACCGTTTGGGTCTAAGCGAGAATAATTTCACGTCTTATCCGCAGCATGTGAAATCATCGTGATCAAGAGTCCATCGGGATAGCATTAAGGATCTAAATCCACCTCAAAGGTGAAGACACAAAAAGAAAGGGCAATAAACTAATGAAAATACGATAGAAAACCGACGACTTTTGCAAAAGGAGAGTGTGAATGAGGGGTTGTTCCTCGGGTGTAGGTCCGTTCGGCCGAACGTATCCGGCCCACGGCCGAACGTCAATCAAGGGATGACGAAGCTTCCCCCCCCTCCACCGATCGACCATCAATCAATGCGCATGCGAATGCCCTCCATGTTCTCCATGCCCCTGCTGCTGCTGCTGCTGCTGCTTCACGGCATGTGAATGCCCGTGCCCACCACCCTCCGCAGCACCATCATTCATCCCCTGCCCCTGTCCACGTCCATGCCCCTGCTCCACGCCATGACTCAAATACTCCACATCGATCCCCTTCACCCCATCTCCCTGAGCCCAATAACCCCCTCCCCCCCTCTTATCCCTCACAACCTGAACGGCCACCTCACCAAACCTTTCATTCGGCGCATCGGGTCCCTGATCGCCCAACCTCAACGGTCCTCTACATCGTTCACGGCAGAACTTGGTCACGGCTAATATGTCGGCGTCTGTACAAGAGGCTTTGACGTGGACGACTAGGGTCGCGATGAGGGAGGCGCCGCCGTCGGATTGGGAGGGGTTGATGTTTGAAGGGGTCGGGTTCGTGGACGAGGACGCGTTGAGAGAGGCGGGGTGGGTGATCATCTGCCATACGTGCGGTCGGTCCAAGGAGATGACCAGTGGGTGATTTTCGATCTGGTTCGGATCCCACAAAAGCACATTAGTACGCCTGCCCTTGTTTTTAACACCTGTTTGCGTCATCGACGGCACTCACATCTCGCACAGCACTCTGTACAGCTTTCGAATTGAGCGATTCGGGATCAGGTGCGGTTTGTAGTAGGACTTGACCCGTCGTGACCGCGGACGGGTATGCAACGTAGAACATGGCGATCGATTGCATCAACGCCACGACCTTGTCCAGCGGTGCCAATTGGGCTCTGCAGAAACGTGAATCGTTCAAGGTGTGAGCCAGAGCCTCAAGCACTGGGCGAGGGAGAGAGATACAACTCACCCTGGAATCGTCAGGCCCGCTGCGCACAACCCCACACTGAACATCAAGATCGTAGCCGTGAACGGGTTCATGACCCTCTCGACCACCGAAGGACCCCTCAAGCTGCTCAAAGGTCTCGGTCTCGAAGGAAGCATCGCCGCAGAAGACGACGTCGGACCGATCGCCTGAGCCAAAGCGTAATGATTGCTCATCATGATGGACGTCAACAACGTCAACGTCGCTGAAAGGGCCAATAGAACCACGGGGAATTGGATGCCTAGCTCCAAGACGCTCGTCGAACCTCCATGCGCACCAGGCGCCGTCATCCCCGCTCCTGCCTCACCGTGCCCCATCCCACCATGTCCCGCTCCGTGAGCTCCGCCATGCTCGGCTCCGCCGTGTAGTAGCAATACGTGCTCGACAGATTCCTTGCAGACGTAGACGGCCGAGAAGAGGAGGTAGATCGCTTGCGAGAAGTGGGATAGAGTGACGAGGCGTCGATTGCCGTAGGGTGTTCGCATGCTCGAGTTGCCCCTCCCGCTCCCAAAGGCACCCAAAAGGGCGTCTATCCCTCTCGCACCATCGACAAAGATCCGTGATAAGGCTCCTAGGCCATCAAAGACGATGAGGTAGCCGAGACCTGTGACACTCAGCGCTTCGGCGGCTTGCCCCGTGATCCACAGCGAAGCGCCCAACACGACCTGCCCGACCGCAAGCAACAACTGACCGCGCGTCGATGAGGGAAGGTAGAAAACCGAGAGGATGAAGAAACGAAGCGGCGAAGGTAAGCCAGCATGCTTGTGCCGGAGGTGGGATTGCTTGGGAAAGGGCATGGCAGCGGCATGGCCCGAGGCATTCGCGATCGAGGCACGACGACCATGCGCCATTGGTGGTGGTGAAACAGGCGAGGTACCGTTCTGCGGTAGTTGCCCTGGTTCCATAAAGGAGAAGAAATTATGCGAGACGGAATGCTTGTGGTGGTGCCCTCGCCGTGATTTGGAGTGAGGTGGGGATCGACTGTCCGAAGCTCGACTCGACGTCGGGGAAGAGATATCCACGACGGATGCGGGTGCCGAGGTCGCAGTCGACGTATTCGGATCGGAAAAGGTGTCGCCATAGCCTTGCGCCGCTTGACCTGGTCTCGGGAAGAACACGGAGAGGTTGCGTTCGTGGATGCGAGAGTGGGAGCGCGCATGCTCAGTCCGGGACGAGGTGGCCGAACTCGCAACCGTCGTTGTCGGTGGGACCTGGAACAGCATCGACGACGAATTCGGGGATGGCAAAGGAAGGAACGACTCTTCGTCGCTTTCTTCGACGGGAAAGTGGCCGTCATCGTCGTCGTCGTGGGCCTTGTGCGCTGTAGGAAGTTTGTTGGCCTCGGCAACCTCTTCTTCGTTCTCCTCCTCGATGATGTACGACGAGAGACCATGAGGTGGTGGTGTGCTCAGACTCGGCCGTGGCGGCGACGGGACCATGAGTGGGCCGAGGTTGTGCAGGCTGTGGTGTCGCCGCTTGTGCGGGCTGGGATGGTTCGAGGCCGAAGAACTGGGCGTAGGTGGGGTAACGGGGACCGGAGCCAGGTACGGGCTGGGATTGCCATTCCCGTTGGCATGGCCGTTCCCATTCGAGGAGGCACTGGTAGAGGTGACTGGAGCAGCGACGGGGGGGAAGTAGCCCGAGGGTGTGTAGTCTGATGGATCATAGTCGCGTGTGGGCGAGTACGGCGATGCGCTTTGGAGGTACGACACGGACTGCGCTCGGCGTTGGTGCTGCTGCTGGTGGTGGTGGGTGGGCAAAGCCGAAGGTGGAGGCGGGGTCGCAGCGGACAATCTCGAGGCGGAAGGCGACATCATTGGAGTCGAGTTGTGTGGTTGTGGTGGAGATGAGGGAGCAGACGCGGCCAAGGATGCCGGATCGATGTTCTGAGCTACCGAGCGAGCTCTGCAAATTCGGAGAGACCCGAGAGGAGGCCGAGCCATGAGTCAGTTCGGTACTTGACCCTCGGCTTCGGCTTCGGCTTTGGTAGCGCGTAGGCACGGAGAAGACTTTTTGATGTTGGCATCTCAAAGTCACCACTGTCTAGCGGCGCCTCGGGGCTGTCGAGTGCGTGCGCAGAAGGCCAGTTGCAGGGGCGTCTCGACGCGAACGAAGAGGGCCTCACGTGGCGGGCCGGCGGGCGACGAGGCCCAAAAGGCAGTGCAACACCAAGAGCAACCAGAGCAGCCACGGTGCACACGGGTCTCCACATGTGCACGGGCTTGCACGACCAGGTACACTGCCCTGAGCGATGCCATGGCCCGTGCCATCCCAGCAGCGCCACGCGTTGTACGACTCGCCCTCACCGACAAACGGACGACGGATGACGGAGCGACAGACGACGACGACGACGACAACGACAGCTACTGCGCTCTTCCGATGAAGGCTCACCTTCGATGCCCACCACTCGCGCCATTCCTCCCATTGCTCCCATTGCTTGTCGACGTCGTATTCGAGGACGACATCGGTGCAGCGACCCTCGTCGGAGCCGGCGGTCGAAATGGCCAGAGCCGAGCGTGAGGCCGTGAGGTGCCGAGTGAGGTGCCGAGTCGGCCAGAGTCAGCCCAGACAGGCCCAGACGGTGAGCCGGTCAGACACGGTCAGACGTCAGACAGCGCCAGCCGGTCAGACGCACGGGCGCGTGCAGAGTCGACGCGCGCTCAACTTGCCGAGCTCGAGCCTGTTTACAGTGGCAAATGGCCTTGACCCGGTGGGTGGATAATCAAGAGCTAAAGTCGGACCCACTGTGGCTTAGAAGCACATACAAATTGAATCAAGTTCTCCGCACGAGTGCGCATCTTGACTCGACGAAACTGGAATAGTCTCGTGGAAAATTTCCGATCACGTCGTGGCATCGGAAAAGCGGCGTCCGGATAGTGCGTAGCCCCGCACCGAGCTGTCGGCTTATAATTGGAAAAGAAAAAGGTATAAATACACCGAACAGTGAAATGATAGCTTACTGAGACGGAGCGAGACTTCTGCTGGTCGACCCTGGAATCCAACCACCAACCACCTCCGAGTCTCGATTGATCTCGCTGGGACTGCGCTGCTCCGGTCCGGCTCTCTCCCGCTCCACTCATCAAGATGCCAGCCGAGAATCTCGTTGCGAAGGAAGCCGCTCAGCCCGCTTTACTTGCTGGATCACCACCACCTTCTCCTCCTCCAACAGCTGCGCCGAATGAGGACACAGCACCTGAGGCTGAGGTAACGCAAGTGACTAATGACGACGACTTTGAGAACGACGACGACGATGACGAGCAAGAGCATGCCGCAGCAGCTGAGCAGGGTGAAGAAGCCACAGCACCCGCAGCAACAACCGCAGAGACAGTCATGACATCGACCCAACCTCCCTTACCCGACGAACCTGCTCCTCCTGCAACGGGCGTGCATACAGGCCGGGACCCGAATTGGACAGCCGTTTGGGATCCGATGTCAGTTCGCACCGGTCTTGCTGGAGGGGAAACACCCCCTTTGGTCGTACTGACCAGATCACTTGCACCGATTCGAACAGGGCACAAGCCTACTACTTCCACCACACCCTCACGGGCGTCACGCAATGGACAAACCCCTTCGAAGCACCCACCACACAACCCACCGCAGATCCTTCCACAACCACCACAACAACAACAGCAGCAGATGTACAAGACGAAGACCCCAATTCACACATAGATTACCGAGGCATCGACCCGGACTTGGCGTTCCTCGATCCGAACTTGGCGAGACAACAGACACGAGGTGGGGCCGCACCGGTCTTTCAGGCGAGGTTCAATTCAAAGACGGGCAGGTTCCAGGTCAGTACTCGATCAAAAGAGAGTGCTCAAATCTGGGTTCAGGGCCTGACAGCTTCTCGGCATTTGACGAACAGGGTGATCCGTCCATGGTCCCCGATCGAGTCTCGGACTATTCGCGCTCATCGAGACAACAACAAGCCTTCTACGATACCAACGCATGGACCGAATCCCTACAAGGACGAGGACTCTACCAAGACCAGCAAGATGTGGTCGAAGTGCAAGGTGGTAGGAAGAGGAAGCCGAGTTCGAAGGAGGTGCAGGCGTTCAAGGATAAGAAAGAGCAGAAGAAGAGGGCAAAGTTGATGACGTTCCTCAAGAGCTGATGAGAAGGCGCGCGTTTATGCTTGGGAGTGCATCTTTATCTCGGAATGTTGTAATCGTACAAGATCACAGAACACTTTTCTCGCATAAGCCTCAAAGCTCCCTCCCAAGAACAGGTGCTCCACGCCCAAGCTCTTCAATTCCTCGTCGCGGATGTCAACAACCTACTCAGCTCGCTCAACTGATGCTGCGTCAACTGGCCCAGATCGAAAGCCGCTCGTGATGCACCTCTATCATCCCGAGCCCCAGCCCTACTCCCACCTGCAGCCCTGGTCCCTCTCTCCTGCGCAGTCTTGCCCCTTTTTTCCTCCTCCTTCCCACCCCCGTCCGCCTCCTCCTCTTCATTCTCCTCCTCACTATCCTCCAAGCTATCAACCACGCTTTCCTCGTCCCCATCCCCACCCACGCTCCGGTCCCTCCCCCCTCCCCTCCCTTCCTCCTCCAACTCTCTCACCCTCCTCGTCAACCTAACATACTCCCTCTCCAAAAAAACCAACCTCTCCTCCTTCTCCGCCCTCTCTCGATTAGCCTTCAACCGACTCTCCTTCGCCGCTTCCCGATTCTTCTGACGTCGCGCTTCAAGTTTCTCTTCGGCCGTCATCGAACCGGAGCGAGGTTCGGGTGAGGCTTGTGAAGGCGTTGAGGACCCGGTGGTGTGGAGCGTATTTTCCAACTTGTTCGTAGGGACCTCGCGATCTGAATCCAAAACACGACCCCGAGTCCGTCCCTGATGCGATGAGCCCGCTGATGGCGGTGGTGGAGGAGGCCCTACGACCTTCCTCTTTTTCGGTTTCGGCTGCGGCGCCGGACCCAAACCCGCCGATTTCTTTAACCTCGCCACCCCAGGCGGCAAGTCCGAATACGTCGTCGCGGTAGTATCCGCGTATTTGTAAAAGACGTTGACTTCGTTCGGTCGAGTGGAGGGAAGTCGGGACGTCGAGGCCATAGGGGTCGCTCGATCGTCGTCTTCTTCGGCCATGGGGGATAGATTCGCTCGAGCTTTCTTGCGAGGAGATGTCCGAGCTGGAGAGGAAGAGGAACACGACGCAAGTTTGTCGATCCTTGGGGTTGTGGTGGGTCGCTTGGATCGAATTGGTGCGAGGGTGACGTCGAATGCGCTCGAGGGAAGCGGGCCCCGATGCGTACTCGATCCGACCGCGAGCTCGTCGATCGATCGTGCATTGTGTCCAGAAGGTGAATGAACTGTCCGTGACCTCACCTCCCTCGAATGCGGCGTCCCCATCGCCGCCGGCGAAACCGGCTTCGGAACCAACGGTCCGAAATCGACATCGACCAAGCCTTCCCCCGGTGTGAACGTCTCATCGACCGCACTATAATCCGATTCCCCCTCCTCATCCCCCTCCTCATCAGGCGAGAAAATATACTTCGTCCCACCACTACTCGGTCCTGCAGCCCCAAGGTCGAACAAGCCATCGTCCCATGCCGGGTTCGTTGGACCGGGTTGAAAATCCGGATCGTCCTCGTCTGAACTGGGCCAGTCGAAATAGTCGTTGAAGAGCATCGTCTCGCGATCGGTTTCGGTTGTCGTTGAGGCGTTGGGGGCATGGGGTACTCGACCTGATCGAGTGGGGAGGGGGGTGTAGGACACGGGGGGATGATTCCGACTGACATGCGCCGAGGGGGAAGGAGGAGCGACGGCAAGTCCGGCAAAGAGGTTGGGTTGCGCGGCGAGAAATTCCAACGTATGACTGAGCGCGGTCGTTCGGGCTGAGGGCGAAGGTGGGACCAGGTTCGACGTCGTTGTACTGACGAGGTGATCGGCTCGACTCGATCCGGACGATATGGTGCCATGGGTCAGAGCTCTCAACAGTTCCTCCGAGGAGGCCTGCGTTACCGCAGGCGAGGTCGAAGCCGTCGTGGCAGGCCCATTGCTCTCTGCAACCCTCGCACCGAAATCAATAGGGGAGGAAGCAATGGGCTCGGTCGTTCCCAAGCCAGTGCCAGTGCCAGTGCTGTTGGCTCCAGGGAACGCAGCTGCAAGCAAGGACGCGAGCGCATGCTTGGCCTGACTCTCGGTCGGTCGATCACTGACCATGCTGATCCACTGTGAAACACACCGCAATCAGCTACTTTGGCACTACATTAGGACGAGGGAAAATGTGAAGCACGCCAGCCGGGTACACTCACCCTTGATGGCTTGCCTTGGCTGAAACCAGAGCTCGTCGCGACTCGACGCGCCTCTCTTCGAACGCGAGTCCTCGCGAGGGGTAGTCGCCGGCTCAATCAGGCCCGGCGATCGCTTCTTCTAGTGAATGGCCAGTCCAGGAAGTCAAGAGAACGATCGGATCACTTTGTGGTGCTGTTGACGGGGTTGCCTGCGTGTGATGTCGAGGCCGCGCGCCGATAGGCTGGGTGGAGGTCACGTGCAAAGAGACGCGTAGATTGCAAAGACAGACAAGCCCAAGCACGTCGCTGTCTGTCTTCGTTCGCACACACGCGCCGCACCGTCGCGAATCGGATCGATCATAAGTTGGTCGGACTCGATCTACTCGCAAGAAGCATCCGCGACTGGCTCGAGTTAATAAGTGATCAGAAGAACTTTCAATAGTGCGTTGCAATGTAACTTTGGACGGTTTTTGGGGGTTGGTGGAGTAGTAAACAGAGGAGAAACAAAAGGCAAAAATGGTGTAGAGAGCGTTGCCCGTCAAACAAAAAAGATGAGGGAGGAGAAAGCGTGACAACTGCGAGACTGATGAGAAAAGAAGTGCGACGAGGAGGGGTTAGGGCGTGTCAACCAAAGAGAAAACACAAAAAACAAAGGCGATGATGGATCGTGTCCGTCTATAAGAGTTGCGAAGATGGAACAAAGCAGGGGGTCGTAAATTTTGGGGTCTCCAAGAGTTGAGCGCACTACGGCGCGTCGGTCGTGGGGGTCGTGTGTCGAAGAACGGTGTTGGGGACGAAGAAAGAAGTCGAAAGAAACAGAAAAAGAGGAGTCCTCCTGATCGAGGCTCAATTAAGAGTTCGGTCCAAGACTCCGAAAGACGTCTGGTTGTCTGCGAGCTTCGACAATAGCTGCGGTTTTGTGGGAGAGATGCGATGGTCCTCGCGTGCCCTGTCAACTCCGTCCAGTCTTACCCTACTTCTTCGACCAACCAATCGCGTCAACCCTCACCATAAAGCCTCCTTTCCATACCCTTCCAAAGCCCCGTGATGCAAGACAACCGCAGCCCGTCGGACAGCAAATGCCGAACACGATTTGGCACCACTGCCGCCAAGTCGATGCTTCCTCCGCGAATAGCCCAAGTCATCCCGACGTCATCGGAGCGAAAGCTCAATCGAAACCGAAGGCACAGTCACTCTTCGTAGACGAAGAGCGGGCCAACAGGAGAGCAATCACAAAGAAACGGTGAATAACGAGGACACGCTGGAGGAAGAGCACGGACTCAGACGAGCAGCGGCACCATCGCGCAAGCGGATCCAACGGAAAAAGCTCGGGAGTGATCAAAGGGCAGGTGGAAAGTTATAGGAAGAGGAGAACGAAAGGGCGAGGGGACAGCAGGGCTGGATGGTGAGAAAAAGGCGGGAATGTATGGGTGGGAGTTGAGACTGAGGGCATTGCGACCTGAACATTCACAAGAACGGCATACCGATTAGCGTTCGAACCGCTAGACGCTGCCTGTATTTGAGGACGTACTGTATCGATCTCGCGTGTGTTTCGCAAGTATGGAGCTCAGCACATCATCGGTGCGTCTTGAAGATAAGAAAGGTCGAGAAATTCCAAAGAGGCGTCTTCGTCGTCGTTAACGTGAGACGCCTGTGCGGAGGGCGCACAAGGGGCGTTGGTGAGGTCGTCGTTAGGGTCGTGAATGATACCTTTAGCCCAGTCACCCCAAGCGTTGGCGATCGTTTCGCTGTCGAGGTGGAGCTGAGGGGGAGCCGCGGCCTCGATCTGGTCCGAGGGTGGCGACGAGGTGATGTCGACCTGGACTAGATCCACTGGGTCGCCGACAGCGCCGAGCGCTCCAGGTTGATGAACAGGACCCGTTCCGATAGCTTCCGCGGCAGGGAAATTTCAACCTCGCGTGCGACGAGGCGAGAGCTATCAGAGTGAGGGGTCAAGTTTGGCAACGTGGAGCGTCGTGTACTGATTGGCGACGAGTGGGCCGAGGAGGAAGGGCTCGACTTGCGCGACGATGAGCGCACGCTCGACGGCGAAGTGCTGTACGATGTGCCGCTGGGGGACATGGGGTCGTCAAAGTCGCTTCGGATCGTCATCGAATCGTCACCGCATACGTCGTTCAACGAGCAGGCAGGTCCGAGCGCGGGAGCGGAGGTGCTTTCGGGGACGACGGGGAAGCCATTCACATTCGTCGGCGACGGGTGCGAGGTGATGGGGTCGGGGGCCGAGGTCGACAGAGGAGCGGCGAGGAACTGTTCGAACCGCTTGAACTTGTCCTCGAGCGACTCTAACCGTTCCCGAAGTCGACCGGACTCCATTTGTTCGGCACGGAGGCGGGTGCGTAAAGTGTCCTTCTCCTGTTCGAGCTCGGCGATCTTGCTCGCGAACGGTGCGGCCGACGCCGGAGAAGCCGCGGACGAGGCTGCG
Source organism: Microbotryum violaceum (assembly GCA_022506055.1). Classification (NCBI taxonomy): domain Eukaryota; kingdom Fungi; phylum Basidiomycota; class Microbotryomycetes; order Microbotryales; family Microbotryaceae; genus Microbotryum; species Microbotryum violaceum. The sequence goes on along the minus strand of JAKMXP010000008.1, from coordinate 969,174 downwards.
CCGTGCAACGACGGGTGATCACTGACACTTGTCGTCGAGGAAGAAATAGAGTGGGATCGACTTGACCGAGTCGACAGCAGGTTCGAGGTATGAGAGGTGGGGGTCGATGACCCGCCGTGGGAGGGGGGCGGCACAAAGGGAAGCGGGACCGCGAGCTGCGCTTCGAGCTGGGCGACCCGCTGCTCGAGGTAAACGGTGTGCTCTTTTTTGCGATCGCGGGAGGCTTGTGCGGCGTCTGTTCGTAGAAATAAGGGACAGTGAATGGATCTAGGTCAGCATGGCCAATGACCGGAGCAGACATCGGAAGAAAGGAGGCGGTGTAGGTGACTAGCACGGAATTGAGAAGGGCCGTTCGGGTGCGAGACAGGAGGCGCCTTTTCAGGCCATGCCTCACGTGAGGCGCCAAGCGTGGGCTCGCTCAGGAGAAATGTTTCCTCGGAGGTTGAACAGAAGAAGACGGTCGGGGCAAGAGCGATGACGACGGGTGCGCAGTCCCTGTTCCGTAAATGGATCGCAACGCCGGTGGGTTGTCCCAACCCTGCAAGAAACGTGCCCGCGAGCTGGACTGGCCTGGAACCAGAGGCGACCGACGAGGGCGACGAGTCGATGATGGCGCTAAGCGGGGCAGGGCCGGCCTAATCCTCCGCGCCGCTATCGCGCGAGCCGCGTCTACCCCACAAAAACCCGAGCTCGTTCGGACGTGATGCTCGCGACTCGCGAGTCCAAACTTCAACTTGTGAGACAGGACAATAGTCCCGGGTAGGGATCGCTCGCAAACCGCAGTAGAGAGATCCCGAGTCAAATGGTCGAAAGAGCCGTGTAAAATACCCAAACACCAAGACAGGAGGCGAGGAGTCGATGGACCCGAGAGCAGACCGAGCGGAGGAACAGGAATTGAGTAACACCGCCTGAACTTACTGCGATTGCGGATCATCCGAGCTTGCTTACGTTGCTCCTTCTCGTGGGTCGTGCCGGTTGTCGAGGAAGCACCACCGGGCGAGTCCATGTGGTCATCGAAAGAACAAACGCTGGCGGCGACGTTGCTGTTGCTGCTGCTGTTGGCACCGCCGAACGCCGAGGAGAGGAGGGTCGAGTTCGGCGAAGGAGCAGGCGGGGGCGGCGGCGAGGTGTTCATTGACGACGCCGAGTTATACGAGGTTGCAAATTGGATAGGTGCCTGTCGAGGCTGGTGGGGTGAACCGTGATGGCGATGCGATGCCGACGGAGTCGATGATCCCGAAAAGGTCGACGCAGGGGCCCCGCCAGGATGGTGCTGCGATGGCCCCGACGAAAGCGGAACTGCCTGCGGCGGCGGCGGTGGCGGCTGCTGCAGCTGGCCGGCCCTTGCGTGCGCCGCTTGCGCTGGAGCCGCCGGCGTCGGCTGGGAGAGGGTAAGCGTCTGGGCTTGGGCTTGGGCGGCTTGGGCCTGAGCTTGGGTCATCGCTCGAGCCCGCTTCGAAGCTCGCGAACTGGTGGACGACGGCTGCGAAGTCGAAGACGAGGTCGACCCATGGAGGCTATGGTCGTTCCGGTCCTCATCGAAGCTCGTTGGCGGTGGTGCATGTCGTTTCGGCCGGGTAGGAGCTGCGGTCGTCGTCGAGGAGCTGCTGCTGAGGAACGAGCCGTGAGGCACCGTCGGGTGCTGCTGAGATGCGGCCATGTTGGGAAGCAGTAGGGAAGGCGTAAGGCGCAGGTCGTCAATGTAGAAAGGCGAAAGGTCAAGCGGACAGGTGGTAAGGAAGGCGTCAAGAGTCAGGTAATTTAGGAGAGAAAATGTGGGATGGCGCGATGTTGAGAGAACGAGAGGGAAAGGCCAGACAACCGACCGCCGTCTCTCGAGCAGCGGAAGGGAGCCCCAGTGGGCCCTGGCTCCTGGCTCCTGGCGTCGCGCGCCAAATGACCAATTTCGACTCAATTCAGGCGCGCGGCGATCAACGTTCAACGTTCAACGTTCAACGCTGCACGAACGCTCGAGCCTGGCAGCCTCGACTGCACGTCAAGTCAGGATTCCCTTTGGTCGATCCCGGCGCTCGAGCACCGACGGGCCATGTGGGGGTCGACGCACAATGAACGTCCCAAGGATGAGCTTTGATTTTTCGGGTGTGGAATAGCCTGACAAGGGTGCTTACTGGACCCATTTCAGCAACATGGGTAATCGGAAGAATTCTGCAGAATTCCGCAAATATCGGCAAAGTTAACGGAGGCACACATGTACAACGCTCCTTTTGAAGGAGAGCGCGACCGTTCCAGCTGCTCAGCCGTGGCAAAGTGATCGAAGTTTGAGCAATCGAAGTTTCAAAAAGAGGGTCGATAAAGGTGGGCGGGGCGCGCAGCGCGCAGAGCGCTGGTTCACGGGGTGAATTTCAAACCGGTACGGGGAGGCTGCTCCGGGGCCAACCGCACCCTAGTAGGTGGGCCGTCAAAAAGCCTACGACAACTGACAACTATGAACAAAATTCGAAGATATGTGCGCCGTATACACCTAATTTTACACTTATACAGGGACGACTGAGGCTGTACTCGGCTGCCAGCGACGGCGATAAGTTCTGCGATCGTGGGGGCTGCAGCTGCAAGACTCAAAAATGAAGCGTCGGCGTGCTTGCTTGAAGCAGGGGCTGGGTGGGTACCCTTATCGAGGTCAGAGGATCGAATATAATGGTTTAGATGTTGGGGCTCGTTGATCGCTTCTATGGCGGCGCTGGTACTCGCCGTCCGCTGGCTTTGGTGGTGTTCCGCCAGCGCCAACTCCATTTGCCAGGCTGAGGCCGCACCCCGATATATAGACGTTTCAACGGGAGTCGAAAACAATTGCCGACGAGAACTCGCAGTTACCGCATGATGTCCGGTGCAAGCGCCATCACCCTCACTCCATGACTCAGACCCTGTGCATATGTGATCCCAAGTTCCAATTGAGCAAAGGGAGTTAAGCCCCGTTGGACCGGACGACGGCGGTTCCTTGTCAAAACCCTCATCCAGCTGCTCGAGGTGGATGTATGCAGGCGTAATCCATGGTGCCAGCTGAACGGCGTGCGCTCAATATTCCGGGCGCAGCTAGGCCACGGCGACTCGATCCAACATTTTTTTCGGAAATATACGTTCGCAATCAGATTCCTGAGCTACCAAGGTGGGTGCAGCCATTACTTGGCACCAATTGGGTTCTGTGCCTTCGTAAATTTTCTTGTAACAGCCGTGCTCTTTGCCACTCCTGGGTTACGAACTGGAGGTAGAAGTCGGACCGGCTCTAGTCGTCAGATCGAGTCGGCCTCTTCTGCACGTCATTCTATTTGAGGGGCCCCTGCTGCGAAGGCCCTGGCTTTCACTTCAACTTGCCTTCGTACTGGCATCCGAGTACTCTGTGAAGGACCTGTCAATTCGGTGTTTCGGGTACTACATTAAAATAGCACCGGCACTGCGACCTCGAGGGTGATGAGTTTTAATTTCTCGTCTCATCGCGGATGTGCTCGTTTGCTCGGGTGTGTTTTTATTTATTTACTCTGATGCAACATTAACATAATCGCACCTTGCAGATGATAATTGCCTCTTCCTTTTACCTCTTTTGGCCCCTTTCCAGCTCCCAACTGGGGTGAAGCGTCTGGGCCCGCGACGTCACCGGTGCCGCGCTGCGCTTGACAACACCGCAAAAGTGATGTCTTCATGTTCTCACATCTGCAAAATCCACTAGCACCCACCAACACCTTCTCAAAAATGACAAAGAAGAAGCTACTTTGGACCTGCCGGAACCCCACGGGCCTGAGGCTCGCGACTCCCCGGCCGTTGTGCATACATGATGCACGAATCCGATCGGACCCGGCTTTGCTTTTTCCCATTCGCGGCGCGATGGCTTGCGCCCCTCGGCGAGTTGGGCGACAGGACTCGAGTCGGGAACGCCGCGGCCCTTCCAGCTCGTTGGCTCGTTTGAAGTCGATGGCAGCGGGCCGGCGGACTCTCACTCGCTCGAAACCTCAATTTTGTGCCGAACACAAACGAGTACAGGTGCAAATCTACTGTCCCTTTCTTTGAGGATCCTTCCGACAATCTTTGCACCGCCTCGGTTAATCAACGAGCATTCATGGTCTAACGAATTCGAAGGTCCCGAGCGGTCGAAGCTCGTACGCACGCGGGAAAGCCTTCGCCTTTCATCATCGAGGCCTCGGACCAAGCCTTTGTCTTATCATTCACGTCATGGGCCGAAACTTACTTTCTGGGTGGTCGCAAAGCGTGAGAGGATATGCCATCATGCTGCATATATCGTGCTCTAGAAAGATAGTCCCGCACCGAAATGATTACAGAATGGCCTTGGACTGCAATCGTACCCACTTTGACATCGCTGGCGCCTGTTCTTTTCTTTGAAACTTCTTCGGAAGACGCTCGGATCCTGCAATCGAGCCAATCCCATGTGGGCTTTCAATTTCCGTTCGTCGTCGGACATCTTGCAGCAGGAAAAAAAGAGCGAAATCCAAAAACTGAACTTCCATCTGCGGCTGAGCTGATGGAAGGAATTGACTTTAGCGATGCTCGGTCGATCCATCACAGTTCCTTTTGACGACCCGCCTGGCGTAGGATTGCATGCGCGTCGTCAAAGACTCCTAAATAATCTAAAATCCTACCAAATCATCACATCAAGCAATCGACACCGGCGAACTGTTCGAACCCGTCTCCAAACTCCCACCTCTCATAGTCAACAACCCTTTCGCTTCTTTCATAACCTTCTCCAACGCGCTCAAGCGATCCACCGTCGGCGACGGTGTCGTCCCGTTGGGTTCAAGAACAGTCTTCTTGTTCTTGCTCAACGCTATCTCGGGTGACGTAGAAGCTTTGCGTTTGCCCTTTTGTTTAGATGTGGTTGTCGTGGAGGCTATCGCGATATTCTCCTTGATAGGCTCAGAGGAAAGCTCGTCGTCGCCGTCCCGGGGTAGAGTAAAGACGTGTTCTTCCAATCGAGCGCGCGTTCGCCGGAGTTCAAAGTCGTACGTATCCTGTTGAATGAAGCACCCTTCCGCGCTGGAGAGAACGTGATTCTCCAGATGGTCGAAGAGTAAACGAGCGAGCTTGGCTGCGAGTCGTAGGAGGAAACCAGGGCGCATGAGCTTCGAGATCGGCTTCGACGCACTCACGACCACAGTGACTGACCATCCTTAACGGGCGGGAACTCGCTCAATGCTGAATTCAGCAAAGGTGAAGGTCCAATCGATTCAAGTCGCTTGTCTGATGAATAGGATTGTATGCGGTTCCGAAACGAAGTTGAGGTGGTCGTCGGCAAGAGCGGCAAGGATTCGATAGGATGGAAGGGAGAGTTCGCGGTGGCGGTCCTTTTCGCCGCAGTGAGGATCAGAGATAAGGACGACAAGAGGATGTTGCATGCGGTGATAGCTGAATACGATGGGGATCAGTCCCCCGGGCAAAGAAGAACTTTGCGTGCCATTCGACTCACGATCGTCAGTTGAGCAACGTTGGGAGAGTGCAAAAGCCCGCGCATCGGACCAAAATCGTAAGAGAGGTGCCACAAAGTCTGATGGTGCCGGAAATAGTCATTTCCAAGCTGTCACATGCACGCTACCCCAACCGAACGTACCAACGAGAGGGCGCTTAGCCCGATCCACCCGAATCGCTAGAGTCGGCAAAATCGTTCGTGTGAGCTGATCAAAGTCTTCCTCGGCGTCATCAAGTATTGCGATCCAGACCTCCGCCGCCTGCAATCCATCCCGAAGCGCGTTGATATTAAGCTCATCCAAAAGCTGCGCCATGGCGTTCCTGCTTTAGCAATCGGGATGCTCGATCTCGGGACTGAAAAATGGAACCGCTCTGCTCACCTTTTGTTCAAGCTCAACTTGCTCCTCCAGCGTAGGCGTCGTCGAAGGGCAACACGTGATAAGTAACGATGGCTTGAAGCGTGAAACCTCATTCACAGCTTCAACAAGACGATGAACGCGCTGACAAGCGGCATATAGATCCGAAGCGGCGAGTGCCTCGGTACAATCAAGCAGGATCAACCCCACGTCATCTAAGGTCTCTTGGCGTGGGTCGTCCTCGTCCGCAACCATCTCGACGAGGAGGTCGACATGCGGCATGTCGATCGTACTCGTCAGCTCCAAGTCGGACAAGTCGAATTTGCGAGCCAACCAAGTTGCGAACGTCGAAGTGGTGAAGGTTGTCGAGACGAGGGCAGCCCAGGCTTGCCGTGTGGCTTGCTGAGTAGGCATAAGCGAGTCGACGTGTTGGGCCAGAGCGTGAAGCATCGTCCCTGACTTCCAAAGTTTGTCTCTTCTTGCTTGGGCAGTATGGATCTGATCCGCGAACGCTCGGTCGGCCCGGACCGAAGAAGCCGACGGCGCATCAAGCTCTGCCAACCCCAACGAAAGCATCGAGAGGTCCAAAGCCCCATCAAAGGTATGATCCTCCTCCTGGTCCCACACCGTCCTCCCCACCCCTACCGAAGCCGTAATCTCCCTGACATTCTCCTCGAACCTCTTTCTCCTCTCTCGATCCCTCTCCTTCGCATCCAAACTCAAGATCGTCCTCAACCTCCACGAGTTCCAAACTTTTCTTGTTATCCGTCGTTGCTTCTTGGCTCGAACGAGTTCACTCGCCGTCACGCGCCTCGCATGGTCTTTCAATAGGTCAGCAGCAAGCTTCGCAGCAACGTACTTTATCGTCCTTTGTTCATCATGCGCGATCGTGTCCCAATAATCCTCGAGGGCCTGTTCGGCCGCATGTTGAGCACACGACCGTGCAGCGGATGCAAGTAGCTCGTCGACGAATATCTTGCTGAGCGACGCGATCAAAGGACCTTGATCCACCTTGGCAAGTTTCGGCGGCGACGTCGACTTGGGAAGCAAGGCCGGCGCTTGAACCAAGTTGGGCTTGGTCGGAACAGGCTTGACGACTTCCGGTGATGGCTTGCTTGCGGGACTAGGCTCGACAGCTTTCCGCGGCTCGACAACTGGGGCCGGCTGGGGTGCGGACTCGAAGCTGAACGCTTTGGGAGCAGGAACTTGGCCCGACTCCTGTTTCAGTGCAGTCCGCTGTGGTGGAGGCGCGAAGAAGGCGTTCGGCTGGGGGCGTGGTGCAAAGGCTGAGGCAGCCGAAACGGTAGAAGCAGATGCAAAGGGATTGGGGGCGGGAGCGACGAGCTTCGGATTCGCAGCGAAGGTTGGAACGAATGAAGGTGCAACGGGATTGAGAGATGGGGTCGGTGGGGCTGTCGATGGTGACACTTGGGCGGAGCTGAACGCAAGAGGGGTTGATGTCTGGAAAGAGGGCACGTTGTGCTCGACAGGGGCCGGCTTGATGATGTCGAACGGTGGAACTTGAGAGACCGAGGTGAGCAAGGTGGGTGGGGCAGCTGGGGTAGGAGCAGGTTTCTTTGGTGCGGGGGCAGCAGGAATTCGAGACACGGCCGGTGAGGATGCCGAGGGTAGAGTTTGCACGGTAGCCGAGACATCGTCCGCACCATCGATGACGGCTTGATAGGTCCTTGTCCCTCGCTTTGCTTCGACGAGACGCTGGGACACCCGTTGCTGCAATGTGACATCTGCAAAGAGCGAAACGTGTCAGCTCAACTCACAGCACAACCCACTCAAACTCCCGTCAGACTCACTCTTGATCACAGCCACTTTATGAAGCATGACAACCAGTTCTCCACTCTCGTCCTTCTTCATTCCGATCCCCAATTGCGAGCAGATCGACTCGACCTCTTCCTCATCATCGCACCCAAGAACCTTGACGAGCGTTCGCGCAGGAAATCCACTATGCTGTTGCATGTAGGCGTTCTTCATCGCCTCGAGCGCATTCTTGCGGATCTGATCGAAATGAGTCGACAAGATGCAGCCAAAGAGGTAGGGAACCTCTTGGTTCGCCAGCAGCTTGAAGAACCGGGAAGCGGCATTGAGACTTGCCCGCTCTCCACGAGGGATGTTGGAGCGTTGCACTAGAGCGTGGATCCGCAATGCGACCTGAAGACGAGGTTCGTCGAATACGCGCGGCGGTAACAATTCGCAGGACCAAATGATGTCGGGGTCACGCAGATGGGTGAGGATATTGTATGCTCGGAACTCGGCTTCGTTGGGGGCTGGTATCGGTGGATTGGCGAGCCGAGCGTCGTCGTAAAACTCGTTGAGAGATTTGAGGACTATGATGTGGAAAAGCTCGAGTGTGAGTCTGCGTATAGCCCCGCACCAACTCGGCGAAAGAGTCCTCACCCTTGCGCAACTGTTCGAGCTCTTGGCTCTCACTGAAACTCGACTGCTCGCGCAATGTGCCCAAAGCAAGAACGTGGTAGCGAGCTATCCGTTCGTTGCATTCGATCGCCGCCTCTCCACGAATGTTTTGCATCGTCAAGTCCTGGCGAATGGACCGGGTTCGATCTCGCAAGAAGGGGTGGGTCACGTGCAAAGGCGCGGTCGGCAAAAGGTGGTGGAAGAGGTAGTCGAGCGTCTTTTTAAGTACGGGTGGCGGTCGAACATCCGAGGGTAGAGGCTGTTCGTTCCCTGCTGCGGGTCGATGGAATGCTTTGACCGCTCGGGCGGGGTCAATGCGAGTCGTACCCGGATACTGGGCCGGGAGGACAGGGGGCCTGTCAGCGCTGCGCTCGCAAGAACGGCCTGCGCTCTCTCTTCCATGCACCCACCCTTTCAAGGGCATCAACGTTGTTCTGGTACTCTCTCTCCTCCCTCTCCCACGCGGGACACATGTCTTGGCAGGTTCCCAGGAAGTCGGTCGCCTGGTCGAGGCGCATCGGCTTGAGCGGATCGGGGATGAGCCCATTCTTGATGTCCCGTAACCGTTGCGCTTCTCGTAACGGTTTCAACTGTGGGATGAACAAAACACGGACATGCATGTCGTCGGTCAGCGCACGACGAAGACCCGGCCGAGCGGGAACCTACCTCGAGATATCGATTGTTGGCGAGCGAGCTCTCGAAGCGCTGTTTCCTTGCCTCCCCGTCTTCGCCCAGTACTTCAAGCGTCGAGATCTGGTTGGGATCGCGTGGTGGAGGAGGTGTTGCGACCGAGGAAGCTGCTGGCGGTGGGTCAAGCTGCCGGGGTTGAGGGATGCTGGCGAAAGCAGATGCGGGCGGCGCTGCACTGGTTGATGCTGGGGTTGCGAAGGATCCAAATACACTCGAAGGTGCACCAGTCACAGTCGAGGTCGATCCGTTGCGGTTGCCCGATGCCGAAGTCGAAGCCCCCCAAGGCGAGGTCGACGTCGAGGCAGCTGCACCAAAGACACCACTTGAAGGAGCAGCAGCGCCAAAGACGCCCGTCGAGCCGGCTCCAAAAGGGTTGGTGGCCTGGTTGGAGCCGCCTCCGAAGGCTCGACCACCACCTCCACTTGGCCCTGCTCCGAATGCGCCTCCTCCGAATGGCGACGTCATGCCGCAAGTGGGGGAGGATGCGGAGGAACGTCAAGAGCCGGCACACGCGGCGCGCCTGGCGAGAACCGTGCACCGCAGAGCTTGTTCTTCTCTGGTCTTGGCCCAGGGATCCGACTCGAGGGGTATGTGCACCACAGGTCCGAGATCGCTTCCCCTTCTCCTCACTCGTCAAAGTCCCTTTCCTCCTCACCTCACCCAGGTCTCACACCAACCCACCCCAGTCACTTCCACCTCGGACTCCCAAGATCACGCCATTCTTTCTCCCCCCCGACAAGTTCTTCCTCACCGTCGACCTCCCCCTGCTCCAGAGTGCACCACTTCGCTCAGGCGGTTTGCGCACGAACCCCTCTCTGCGCTTGCGATCGTGCCCGCTCAGTGTTTTGTTCATTTCACTTCGAGATCATGGTCTTCCACTTTCAACGACGACGCTCAAAGTCCGCCGGAGCAGTCGACTCCTCTCCCTCCCCGTCGCGACCGGCAGAGACGATTCCTCCCGTCCCGACTCTTCCATCGGCGATGCTTACTACCCACAAAGAACGCTCAAAGAGTAATAAACTCGTCCGGGGTATGGTGAGAAGAGTCAAGAGTGGTGGTTTGCACCCTAAGGCATCTTCATCGAGGGAGCCACCGCTTGACAAGTCCGTCGATCCTGCGCACGGTACAACCCCTGATCGTCGGTCCAAGATATCCTCATCCATGCCGTTCGCGTCAAGCCCGCCCATTGGTCTAGACCTGTCCCTGAGTGAGTCGACTTCCTGGCCTGGAAACTATCCGAAACGATGCTCACCCTCACCTCGTTGCAGTATCCTCCACTCTCCACTCGCTCGGTCCCCCCACCTCACCCCACCTCGACGACGAGTTCGCATCTTGGCTCGAAATCGTCCAAGCCGCCGGTGATTCAGCAAGTGATTCGACGTGCGAAACGAGTTGTCCTTCCACGCCTTCCTACACCAACACCAGCAGCTCGTCGTGTTCAGCCGCGTCGAGCGTTTCGCACGCGTCGTACAGGGGTACTGGTACCGTCAAGTTGGCGTCACCTCCTCTCACTCGGGCTCGCGCATTCAATTACAGCAATCCTCGGTTTCACATCAGTCCAGAGCTGGCTCAATACTCGGGAGGCTCGTCACACGACCCCATCATGTCGAACAAACATTGCGCTACCGAGGTCGATGCTGAGGATGCCACCATCTACGGTCTTGACGTCGTCCACCCTTTACCGATCGCAACCTACTCCCGATCGCAATCATCCACACCGACACCCAAACCGAAAACTCGCTCCGATTTGGCCCCGATTAATCCCAAGGATCGTCTCGGCCTCGGTCCAAGAGGCGTCGACGTTCTGGACTACACCGTCCTACGACTCTCATCCTCTTTCCCTCGCTCGGTGCCCATCCCTTCCCGACTTACTCGAACGTTGCATCATCCTCTCTCGACGAACAAGCATCGTCATATTCGAGAAAAAGGACCGGAACTGGACATGCGCGTCGTCTTGGGTCGTGTTGGGATCGCAAGGAAAGCTCAACGAGGGGCGACTGCGCTTGAACGGATCGAAGTGGAGGGCTATGGTTCTTCGGCAGGGAACGAGGATGACCTCGTTCCTTTGACTGGGGCGAGGTCAATCCCTATCTCACTCCAACAAGTTCTAGGTCCACTGGATGATACTCTTCCCAGATCGACGATCGAGGAGGTACCCCTGACCATCGCAAAAACACGCTCGATGCGCAGTACGTCCCTTCCTGGCACTCCCCAACGAATTCAGCAATGGGCCACTCGACCCTCTTTCATGGATTCCCATTTCGAAATGCTCTTGTACTCCGAAAACATTGTTCTCAATCGACCGATCGAATCTCGATTGAGATCCCCGCCCCTCTTCATGAGTGGTCGAATCCAAACGCTCGTCAAAATCGGTGGGCCCCATTCTTCCTCGCGAGGATTAACCGAGCCGAGTGCGCCCTTTGCGAAGATGTACTACCGGACTCATCACCGTCTTCCAGGCCCCATTGGGATAGGAGTGGTACCAACTGTTCCGAAAGAGCGGCCTTCGCGTTACATGTCCGCTCATCCAGCGTCGATAGGCCCGAGTCCGAGGAGCTCGACCCGGCGCGAGAAGGAGGAGGAAGATGAGACTCCTTTGGCATTGTTGGCTTCTCGGTCGATGTGAGTTCGGATCAAGTCTGCTCGGAAGGGATTCAGCGTCCTGAACTTACTCTTTAGACGGAACAGCTCCTCCAGAAGGCTCACCGCCCCCCCCATTCTCGTTCCAAGGATCATTGAACCACCCCAACGTCCACCACGACGACGACCTATCACCCAATTCGCACCCAAGATCCCACTCGCAGAAGCTCCTTCCTCTCCAAGCTCATGTCTGCCCGAACGGAAGAGGAGGGAAGAGATCGAACGCAGTCTTGCCAAACTTAATGGTTCACCTCCGAGGCGAGCGAGTGGAGTGCGAGGTAGCCCGAGGCTTTCGGCTCAGATCGCACCGATCGGGGATACACCGAAGATTTCCTCTTTCTACTCGAGGAGGGGACTGGTTCCCTTCGATACGCAACCCAAACTACGTACACTTTCGATGGGTCCACTGCAGAGTCCGGATCCTCGCTTACCAGCTCTCGGACCGACCTTCCATCCTCTGCCCCACCAAGCTCGCCAGCCAACCCACTTGCATTCAAGCCCCTCTTTCCCTCCTACACCAAATCAAACCCCGGTCTTCCACCCCATCCCAGCAATTCACCTCTCGCACGACCTCTCATCGCCCAACCTACCCCCGCTCGCTCGATCTCCATCTTCCCAGCCAGTCAACTCCAATTCCGCAGTTAAGCCAGCAACTTGGCCAAGCCGACCGAATCGAGCTCCGACGCGACCGGTGGTGAATGCTGTTGCGACATCCGGGGTTCCACTGAGGGATGGGACGCGCAAGTCATTCGAAACAGGCTTAAGGATGGTGCAGGGAGATGTCGTACTTTCACCGAGATTGACGGCTGCGAGGAGGGCCTTAGAGATGAGGTGGTAGGTGGCGAGGCGGCTAGTGATGCCTTCCAGACACCGAGTTCACCAAGGCATGAACTTTGTTGTATTACTGTAGATCAATGAACGTATCATCACATAGATCAAAAGGGACATGCTGTGCATCGACTGTACTAGAACTTGCTCCAATATCTGGAAGTTCTTTGCCTCCCGATCGACTTTTCTCCAAGTCCCTTGCTGCGTACTCACTTTATTACAACATACAAGCCAAACCCCTCTTTCAAGCCCTATTCATATAAGCCAACAACTCTTTCCTATCCTTCATCTCCTGCCTCTGCCTCAACTCAATCTCCCTACTCCCTTTACCCCTCTTCTCCACCTCCACCAAGTCCCTCCTCTTCCTCTCCTGTTCCTGCTCCTTCTTCCGCTCTTTCAAAGCCCCCTCTTCCTCTTTACCCTTGAGCTTATTGCCCAACCCTTTCCTATCAAACTTATCACTCGCCTTCAGAGGCACTTTTAAACCCCTGGCTTGTTCAGACCGTCCTTCTTCGCCGTGTTGGACGACGCCTAAAGGATCCCCTTCTTTCCACCCCTGTCTTTGTAAAATTCTCCATCCTATATTGGTCGAAGGAATCGCGTAATACGTTGGTGGAATTAGAGGCACGGTCCCTTGAGCTTGAGCTTGAGCTTGAGTTTGTGGAGCTATAGGGCTGCCGCCGAATGGTTGAGAAGGGAGCAATTCGTGAATCGGTCGATGAAGAGGTGGGTTCGGTCGAGCTCGCTTTATTCGAGGTAGTGGGGTGGGCAACAAATTCGGTTCGGGGAGTCGAGTTAGAGGATCTAAAATGATGATGTCCTCATTCTCATCCGAAACGGAGTTGGAGTCCGAATCGAATCGATTACTTGTGAGATCAAGATCGACTGATTTTGATTCGGGAGATTGTGAACTTCTTGAAGTATTCCGAACCGGATCGGGCGATTCGACGAAACGAGGTGGTGCGTTGATTCCTACTAAAGTTTCGTACAAGTCTCTGACTTGACTCCCTTTTGAGACCTGAGCTCTCCTTCCTCCTCCACTTTGATTCCCCTCCACTTTGCTCGAATCCTCACTCGTCTGATCCCCTCGCGCCTCCTCGCCTTCCGAAACAGGCATCTTCGCCTTGACGAACCGTATCCCAGGTCTCTTTGGCGCATAAGCCGGGAACCTCTCTCTATACTGTTCCCCAACCTCCTCACGAATCGATCGATGTGCATCGTAGAACGAGCTACTGGAGCTGGCCACCGTGTGAGGACGAATGTCGTCATAGCCACTTTGGGTTGAGGTCAACGGCTGGGAGAAGATCCATTTAGGTGGGGAGAAGGCTCGGGGAGGGATGATTACTTTGGGGCTTGGAGTTGAGGGTGTAGTGGTGGTTAGTGGGGCATAGGAGTGGGTCACAGAGGATGAAGTCAGCTGGGATGAGGTCGAGGACGAGATTGAGGTTGACTGTGGAGGACCGTCCAGCGAGTTAGACGATGCAGTGGATGACGAGGTTGATGCGACTAATGGGGTGAAAGAAGTCGAGCTCATACAGCCGCCAACTCGAGCGGTCCGAGGATATAGCGCCGTGAGGGTTGTGGGGTGAAGAAGCCAGGGGGAAGGCAGAGACGGCCGTACGGGCCAAGTAACGTGACTTGGGTCCTTGCGCTCGGTCTACTTTTGCTTCCAATCAATAACAGGTCGATGACACACTCTCTCGCATTCCAGCTTGTGTATATATTCTTTTATTCGACAACTACATGAGAGGAAAAAAGAACCACCTGACTCCGCCATCTCAATCCTTTCGTTGATTATCGACCTCCTCCTGAATGTCCTTCTGCACCCCCTGATTCTTCGCCTCCTCGGCCTCCTTCTTAGCCTCCTCCCTCTCCTCCCTAATCTCATCAATCTCCTCGTCCAAGCCGACATCATCAGCGTCTACGATTTCGAGCGGTTCACGTTCGATCAAAGGTTTGATGATCCGTTCAAAGTAAGGGTGCACCGTTTCGTGGGGGTTCGATTCCCTCACGCGGTCAAAGTACACCTTGTACACATCGCCGGAGTAGACACCCAGAGGGGAATTGATGATGTGATCCGAATAATTGAACGCGTCGACGAGGGAAGCGGCGCAGTGACGCAATTCACCACACAAGGACGTCACTTCGGCCGAAATACGATCCATCTGTTTAGGCGTGTAGAACTCGTACTTGAGGAACTGACCCGCGTTCTCTTCGATCGACCAAGCACCGTACAAGCGACAGATCTTTTCCAACGTCGCGACGACCCCGTTCGAAGGGTCCTCCGTAGCGGACAACTCCTTGATCGCATCAACGAAACGACGGTAAATATATCCCGCGGTGTGAACCTTGGCCGCGACGAAACGTTCTTGCGAGGTCAACTCCATCGCCTCGTCCTTCTCCTTGCCCTCGGCGAGATATTGCTCGAAACGTTCGGCAGCGTTCTTGACCGAATTGGCAGCAGCGACGGCCCATGCTTCACCTAGGACGTCGGCATCGAGCGCCTTGTCGTCCGAAGGGCACTTGCGCGACAAGATGTCGGGCAAGCGGTTGAGGTAAGCCGTTCCACCAGGCAAGGTTTGACCGGCCTTGGCATCGGCATAAGCCGTGATCAACGATCGACCAGCCTGTAACGTCAAGATGGTATTGTCTCCCTCCCACGTGCACTGCACTGCCTGGTCGTTGTACATGCTCGCCAAACCAGTATAGGCCGAGTAACCATGACCACCGCAACTCGCGCGACATTTTTCGATCGTTTCGAGGCCGTTCCAAGTGCAGAACGCCTTCAAGCCGGCCGAGGTCGCGTGGACCTCCTTGAGCTTCTCCAGTACCTCCTTGGTCTCTTCAGGCGGCGAATCGGGACCCAACGACTCGAGCTGACCCGAAAGCGTCTCGAACATGGTCGTCATTTGCAACGCCGTGAAGCCCATCGCGACGGCTTGGGCGAGCAAAGGCAACAAGCGACGTTGGTGAATCGGGTAGTCGATAATCTGCGTCTCGACATCGCGATTGCCGGACTTGAATTGACGGCGTACGATCGCGTACCGGATCGCAATCACGAGCGCCTTCTTGGAAACGTTGGCCGCATCGGCGACCATCGCTGTTCGGCCCTGGAGCAAAGCACCGTACGTCAATGCGGCCAAAGGCGGTTCTTGCACGCTAGCATCTCGAGTGACTTGGGTGTGCTTCATCAGCATGTAGTGGCGAGGGATTCGCACGTTTGTGAATTGGCTGTAGGTCGCGATTTAGAAATTCAGCGTCCCGTCAAGCGAAATGGTTTAGAAAACCACTCACATCCATCCATTATCTATACCGTCTCGACCCATCTTCTTTCCAATGTCTCCAATAGCAACACCGGGGAGGAGAGCAAAAGTCCTGAAAGAACCCGGACCCATCTCATCAGCTCGACCAGATCAAACCCGTGCGCAGTGCCACCGTTTGAACTGACTTGGGGTTACGGAGAGGGGTGATGAACGTCTTGACGCCATGCATCTTGCCCTTGATGACAAGCTGAGCAAACACGGCGCAATGCGTAGCCGTTTGGGCCGCACCACCGATCCACCACTTGGTCGCCGAGACCGAAGGGGTATGAATCACGAACTCGTCCGTCGTCTCGTCAAAAGTCGCGGTCGTTTCCAACCCAGCGACGTTGGACCCATGAGCCAACTCGGTCATACCGAAGCAACCGACCATCCCATTAAGACCCAGGACACCCTTCTCGAGCCAGTAGGAGAATTGGTTCGGGGTCGCGGCGGATCGGATCGCGCCGAGAAAGAGACCGTAATGCACACCGTAGCGGGTCCAAAACGAAGGATCGGCGATACCGACGAGTTCCATGCGCTTGGTGAAAACGTCGAGGCGCTCGTTGAGGACGTAGTGAACCATGGTGGCACTGCG
Organism: Microbotryum violaceum; assembly: GCA_022506055.1. Lineage (NCBI taxonomy): Eukaryota > Fungi > Basidiomycota > Microbotryomycetes > Microbotryales > Microbotryaceae > Microbotryum > Microbotryum violaceum. The sequence continues at coordinate 952,903 of JAKMXP010000008.1, read as the reverse complement.
ATGAGAGGGTACGACAGATCGGATGAGCCACACTTTTTTTCACGCTAGAGACGCCAAAGGCCGCCTCGATGAAGACGTACAACTTGGCCATGGTTCGTTCTCGAATTTGGTTCCTGGTCAAGTCATGAATATCGGCGAGCTAGAATCAGAGTTCAACAGAAGCAAGCCGATCATCAGCAAATGCCTCCCCGATCGGTGAGTGCCCGATAGCATGATACCGCCGCCCCCACCTTGAAGAGAGGGTCTCGCTCAATGTCCTGTCCAAATCACAAGCCTCGTGATCAGTTCCGGAAGGTCCTCAAAGCATCCACATTCACCGGGATAATCAACGTACCTGCATGAACATTTCCTTGAGCTCGACATCTGCGGGTAAAGCACGGGGCGGGAAAGGGAAAATTGAAGGTAGGAACCGACTTTCACGTGTCAGCGACGACTTTATGCCCCGATCGACGTAGATGATCCAGTCGAGTCCATCTTGAATCGTCCCAAGATGTGAGAATCGTTCGAATGTGATTGAGATGATGGTGCCGATGTCGAGCAACAAGGCGCGATGTGCGGAGAGCCCGGCCCCGAGAAATGTCTGTGTCCGGATGAGGTGAGATTGCCGGCGCAATCAAAGTGTCCGAGTGCGCGAGCCGGAGAATCGGGAGCGGCGTACCGCAGTACTGTACTATACCCTCCCCACACCACCAACCCAATGCGAAAACTAACCAAAGAGCGCAACTGAACACTCACCTTTTTGTCCACCGCCCATGGCGTACGTCATTCTGCGCACGTCAAAGGGGCAGTTCTCACGCTCACGGGACATGGTTTCCCGCGGCGAAGGAGCGGCCTTGACCAATGGGGCGGGCGAAGTGGGAGGCATGGTCGTTTGTACGGGTGTCTGTCGATCCATTACATCTACCTCAGTACAGTGAACTTGTTCAACAGAGACGGTCAAAGGCACGTTCGACCGACCTTTATGGGGAGAGGTGTGGGTGAGATGGGGGATGATGATCAAAGTGAGTCCGCCCTGGCAGCCCGGAGCTGTCGCCGTCATTGCTTGCCTCGTCAGTGCCTCGTCCTTTTTGCATTTTGGGCCACAGGCCCGCCGAGGCCGCGCAATGTCGCGTGAAGCGCGTGAAGCCTGCAGCTTCCTGAAGGCCGTAGCTTGCGCATCGCCGCACGCCCATGACGGCTACCGGCGCGCGAGTGGTAACCGGAGCACAGGCTCTCGCTGAAATCATACCTAGATTGGTCGCTGATCTGATTCCACTGATCATCAGGCCACATGACGCCGCTAGGACATTTTCCCAACTTAGCAGTAAAACCAGCTCTCCTGCGATCGACCAAGAGTCTCTTGCACGCAGCTTGTAGAGTCGGAGGGGAGTTTAATCGTCAAGGCTGTCGTTACAAGTATACAGAAAAGAAAACCATATGTGCAACGGGAATGAAAGTAAACGAGTGGAGGGAGCGAGGTTTGACCAACAGAAAAACACCTTCGTAAACTCATCAGAAACCAAAACCAAAGTAGAACCCTGCTTCAAACGACAACGGATTCGACCTTGGTATCCTCCTGCGCGACCTTGTTCTCAAATTCGGCCAACCACTTGAGTGCACCTTCGGCCTTGCTAACCGTCGATTCAACCTCCTTACGTTCAGCAGCGGATTGATCCAAAGCAGCGCGGAACCTCTCCCTCAGATCCCATCCAGCCAAGCGCAAGACTTTGCGCGTCTCGCGCGCGATGCGTTCAGAATGAGCCGAGGCAAAGGTGACGGGTGATTGTGTGGCCGCTGTAGAAGCAGCCGAAGCAGCCGAAGCTGATGACGGGGCCAATACGAGCGCATCGGACGAAGCGAGCGAGGCTTGCAACTTGCGACCAATGTTGCGAGGGATCGCCCTCGGCAAGTCTACGATCACATACGTCACAAAACCGACGGTGATGAGACCGAGGATGGGAGCAGCCCACTTCTTGGCCTTGTCGCTGCCGAGCACCTCAAGGATGCGCGTGATCGAGTCCATCGTACCCTTGACGCCAATGAAGCGACTACCGAGCATCCCGAGCGTGCCCACACCGAGACCTAGGATCGTGCTCGTTTCGACGAGGTCATCATCATGCGTCTTTTTGCCCCTCAGTCTTGAGCCATGCGAGTAGAGGCGCTCGAGATCAAACAGGTCAAAGATTGAGAGCTCAAAGTCCGTCGCGGACCAGGAGGTCGACGCAAGGCCCGTGGCGCCCGTGCCCAAGCCGAGACCTGTGCTGACGCCTCGAGCGGCGAGACGTCCAATACCACGACGACGCTTGGCGAACATGACCTCGGGTCGGAAGACTCGGTCCTGCTTCTTTGGTGTCGCCGTAGCGACTTTACCCCCGACAGGGTCTTGACCGTCCTGAGCAGCAACCACGGTGCCCTCTTCAACGGCCGCAGAGGGGAGATAGCGCTCGCCCAAGCCATGCATGACCTGTTCAACGCCGGCACTGGTTTCGATCCTCGCCTCGTCCTCGGCGACTCGCACCTCAGCTTCAAGTGCCTTGACCAACGTCTTTTTGACCTCGTTCGCCCAGTCCCACACACCAGCGAGACCAGCGTACTCGGGCAAGCTCGTCGGCGCGTCGAGTTGATCCGCATCTTCGAATCTCCGTCGGTTCGCATCGCTTCCTTGGGGAGGGACGACTTGACCTTCGGCAACGTACCCGAGCGCCCGCTCGAGTCGACTCCATGCTGAGGAGCGAACGGCCTCGACCGCGGTCTCCTCGACGCGGTCCACGCCGGCCTCGACTTCGTCGCGCTGAGCGCTCAGTCGCTCGTGGATGGGTCGCACGCGTTCCAATCGACGCAAAGCCTCGGCGAGTTGCTCCGAGGCAGCAGTGACGTTGGTCTCGGCCAAGGTCGAAAGATCAGCCAAGAGATTGAGCAGATAGTTCTTGGCCGGAGCGAGCTTCGAGGTCGTTCGCTTGAGCAACACGAACGAGCGCAAAGACTGCTCAAGTAGATCGAACGCGGTCGGCTCCTTTTCATCGACACTCTGCTCTGCGAATTTGCGATCGTCTACGACTCGGGCAGGTGCGGCGGAGTCCGATTCGACGACATCGGCGGCGTCGACAAAGTGTACGAGCTCGTGACGCGCCTCCCATGTCGCAGGAGAGAGCTGCTTGATCTGCTGGCCAACGAGGCGCATGCAACGCGCCTTGTCTTTGATCGGGCCCCACTTGTTGACGACGATAAAGACGTACGCCTTTTCGCGACTGGCGTTCCACAAGAACTCCTTGGCCGACAAGGTGAAGTGGTTCTCGGCCGAGACGACGAAGACGATGACGTCGATCTCGGACTGCCGTGCAAACAAGGCCGTCGTCGAAAGCGTGTCGCGGTTGAGACCAGGGGCGTCGATGAGCGAGATTGAGACGAGGCCGTTCTTGATGAAGGACGGGTTCGGCTCGGTCTCGACTGCCGGTGCGCGGTTGTCGTGAACGTAGGCCTTGATGATCTGGTACGGTTCCTCGGCGTCCTGCACCTCCTGGACCTGGGCTAGGTCGAACAAATCGAACGTCTCGGGTTTGGTCGGGTCGTAGGCGCCAATATCCCGGATCGCATGCAAGCCCTCGAGGCCGTCATTAAAGTTGGACGCGTCGAGCACCTCGCAAAAGACGGCCGTGCACGGTTGTTGGTCCGAAGGCATGAGGTCGCGACGGAGCAGGGCGTTGACAAAGGTCGACTTGCCGGCGTTGAGATCACCGGTGACGAGGATGCGCGAATTGGTATCGACGACACGCGAGCGCAGGGACGAGATGTGGGTCAACGACGAGGTCAAACGACGCGACAGGAGCTGCGACAAGGTGGCGACCGAGAGCGAGGGGAGCAGAGCCGGCAAAGCCGCCGTGGCCGCAGCGGGGTGGCCGAGCTTGAGGTCTAGGGACAATATGGAGAGCGGGTGGGCCGGGGCCACGAGGGATGCTGTGGACGGTTGAGCGGTCGCGTTGTTTGGGGTTTCGACTGTCGACCATGCTCGCTGCGGTGAGGGCCGGTTCGATGAGGCCGAATGCTCGTCGGGACTGTCGGCGGCCGCGTCCTCGCTCGGCTGCAGTGTGGCGCCTCGACGCAAAGCCGTGGGACGAGCGGACGATGATCGCACGGGAGTCATGAGTGGGTCCCGTTGCGAGCCATTCGAAGCGGCGCCGACGCCGAGTCGATGAGGGTAGTGGATCGTCCCTGGTGAGCGCAGCCAGAAGGCGACGTGGTCAGCATCTATCATGTAAGGCGCGGGTGTCTAGTCATCTCAAAGCAGGACCCTTTTTTTTTTCACCTCCCACCTGGGGTGTCGGGCTTGATCATCGAGGTCGCGTGCCGAGCGATGACCGCCGGCGCGCGTTGACGGCTTCGAGCTCGAACGCCACGCAGAGTGTCTCGCCGCCGCTAGCAGCACAGAAACAGCCCAACTCACATTTCTCTTGGTTAAACGCAGCCAAGCTCTTGACGAGGGCCGTGGTCGAATCGAGCGAACGCACGAGACTGAGATCGTCGAGCGTTGGTCGCACCCCCAGGCCGGACGAGGAGGGCCGATCGGTAAGGATCGGGGTAAGGATCGCGGTAAGGACCGCGGTAAGGGTCGGATCGGGCGGGCGTTCAGGATGGGAAGGAGCCGAGCGGCGGGAAAGCGTGGGCCAGATGGATGAGCTACTGCTGCGAGACTGAACGAGTGTACCGGATCGAATGGTCTGGACTCACGTCTCCCTCTTTGTAGCGAACGAGGCCTGCTCCTCCAAATGGCGGGCCATGTCGTGCTTGGTCACGCCAAAGACGGAGCCGCTGAGGGTCGTACTCGTCGCACCGCCCCTGACGACACTCGGCGAGGCGACCGTGCCACCGAACGAGGTCGACTTGGGCGTCGAAGGCATCGAGGGGGATTGCAGCTCAAAGGGGAAGCCATCGGTCGACGACTGGCTCGGCTGGCTCGGCTGGCTCGACTGAGATCGCGATCTGCCGTGCGAGACCGAGTGCGGCAGCGACTGTTGGGCCATCGTCGTCACTGCGTTCCCACACCGGAGCAACACGAGCGGGATGTCGGTAGATCGACTTGGGTTCGCTGTAGTGATGGGTAAAGCTGAGGAGCCAACGTGGCTGTTGTGTGGGTGTGTGTGGCAACAGAGTGCCAGGAAGCAACCGGCCGTCCGCCGGCACTCGGCGCGCGTGACAGCGTCCGACCTTGTAAACCGCAAAGTAAGGCCGGAAAGAAACGAATAGAAAGAAACGAATAGAAAGAAACGAATAGAAGCTGTCAATCGGATCCCATCCATGAACCCGTTGAGCAAATGATGACCCGTGTAGAGTAAGCCTTTGGCAATAATCAAACGCATCAAATGAGCACCCACTTCATCCACAAGTGCATGGCATAAATTCGAATTTCACACTGCAGCTTGATCGATCAGTCCTCGCCGGTCACGGGTCGCCGCTTGCTCTCCTGCGCTGATCGCGTGACATCCCTACTGATCTTGATCTATCTACCATGTGAGCAACCGGCGTGAGCGATCAGATGATGCCATGCGCTCAAAAGCCTGATCTTTTTCATGTACCGACACCGCTACTTACCTGTTCCCCAGGGCTGAAGTGAGTGTCCGATTTGGCCCCCGTCCCAACGCAAACCCCCAACGACCACGCCGGACCTCCCGAACCTCGAAACTGACCATCAACACATCCACGCCCTCCCTGCATCTACCCTCGATTTGCTCACCCCGTAGCTCGTTCTCGTCCGGTGAGTGATCCCAGTCCTGCCGAGTGCCAGTGCGTGTTGAGCCCCTAGCCGCCAACTGGCGGAGGAGGACAACGTGTCCGAACCCCGACCGACCGATAGATAGTGCCCGCGAGCCAATACTGACGAAACTGCGCTCACTTTGCGGCCTGATCAGACACGGAGAATCCGAATGGAACAAGGTCAGTTCTCCCTACCATACCTCAGCGGAGCGGAAGCGCCCTTGACCCCAAAAAGCACAATCCCCTGAATTCACACCCCTTGGCGCTCTTAACCCCAGTTGAACCTGTTCACGGGTTGGAAGAACCCCGAACTGACCCAAGTCGGTCGCTCCGAAGCTCTGGCCGGGGCCCAAGCGTTGAAGAAAGGTGGTCACTCCCATTTCGACGTCGCCTTCACCTCCGTTCTCAAGCGTGCGAACGATACCCTCGCCATCATTCTCAAAGAGATCGGCCAGGAGGACTTGGAGACGTTCAAGAGTGAAAAGTTGAACGAGCGTGATTATGGTGATTTGACCGGTTTGAACAAGGACGATGGTCAGTTTCTTATCCTCAGTCGTAGCGCCTTAGACTCGAGCACAACAATCACCTTGTTCAACTTGAACCCTATCCTTCTTCACCCGGACCTACCCCCACAGCCCGCAAAAAGTTCGGCGAAGAGCAAGTACACATCTGGCGCCGTTCGTTCGACGTGCCTCCCCCCGGCGGAGAATCGCTCAAGTTGACCGCCGACCGAGTGCTCCCTTACTACGAATCCGAAATCAAACCCCGTCTCGCAAAGGGTGAAAAGGTGCTCGTCGCTGCCCATGGTAACTCTTTGAGGGCCATGATCATGGCCTTGGAGGGCTTGTCCGGCGAACAGATTCTCAAGGTCGAGTTGTCGACGGGGGTGCCGATCGTTTACAAGTTGGACGCGCAGGGGAAAGTCATTAGCAAGGAGGTGCTTAGTCAGTTCAGAATTTGTTGGCTTCTGGGGTCTTTGGCTTGAATCACCGCTAATATGTTGCGCCCTTGATGTACTTTCAACAGAGCACTAAACAGAGTTGCCAACACCCCTTCTCGTGGACTTTTTGCTTTTCTGAACACATTCATAAAACCCATCTTTGCAATCTCCCCAATCAACACAACACGATCACACTAGATTTATTCGAAACGAAAGAAAAGAATCCCGAAAGCATGAAAGGAAAACGTAATGTTCTCAGCTTAAAAACAAAAATGGGACCTCACACTTGACCGACTTTTTTGACGCCTTTGAGGATATCGGTCCGATCATTCCTCTGCCAGAACGAAAGCAGCAAATCCGCCGTCTGCCCTGGATGATCCTTTCATCCTCCAAACCCAAACCAAAAAAAAAGCAAAGAGAAAAAGAGGACCCCCCCACCCCCTCTTTCATCAGCACCCCCTCTCCCCTTGACCCACCCACCCCGCGCAGTGAGAACGAAACCTCACTCACCTCTTGTACACAATGCCCACTCTGCGTAATCACCTCCAGTTGATACTTGCCCTGCATCTGACCAATCATCAATTCTTTATCTAGCGTTTCCGCACCGGCGAGAAGGAGTAATTTGGCGCAGCGACACGATAAAAACTTGGAGGAAAGCTTCGTGAACCAGCCTTTTTTTATTTTTTCGAAAAAAGGTTGGGTGAGTATAGGAATCCTTGTCCGGAGCTAATTGAAAAACAAAAGAGGGGGGGTGGGACCGACCTCGCCAGAATGGTTCTGTAGAGCTTAAATCTGCTGTCCAGAGATACTTGGTTCGTGAACACTCGGATCGATCATCTTGAGCGCCAGGGTCGAGGTAAAGTAAAGGAGGGACCGAGATTCGTGCAGAGGCGAGGTTGTTGAGCGTTTTCGTTTGGACGCTTTTTGAGGGTGTTGAGGAAAAACGTAAGGGGTTGCGGCCATTGGGTCAGGGGCAAAGGAAGGTGGAGGGAGGTTTAGGGTGGAGGCATGACTTACTGCCATTCGATCGCGTTCTCGATGGAAGGAAATCCTTTCGGTCGAGCGGCGACGATGGACCCCATCGAAGCGAGGGCATCGATAGCGGTGCCTGAATTACGCAAGTTCAGAGTGTCCAGTCAGGTTCTACGAATCTAGTATCTGGCCTCGATGAGAAGCGGTTGGTTGGGTCTCACCTTCAACGACGTCAATCACAACCACGCCAATGACGGTGCCGATCTCGGCTTGTATCCGACCACAGGCCGTCGAAACGACTGCGCCGCCCTGTGAGCTCGGGATCGCCGAGTCTCATCCAACAATCAGTATCTTTTTTCCAATTTGAAGCCGAATGCTCAGACCAGCCTCTCCGAGATGGGACCGGACCAGGGGCTCACCATGGAGTGACCAACGAGGATGAAATTGGGGGGTGGTGAAGACGAGTCGGCGTTTTTGAACATCTGGCCGAGTAGATCGATCAGGTCTTGAACCAATCGTTCCAGGGACATGTCCTCTGCCGAAGCTTTCGTCTTCCCTGAAGCGAAGAGTACAGGTCATGATTCGGAGAGATCAGATCCCGAGAGGGTCAGTTTCGGGATATGCTTCACCCCAATTTTGCAAGACTGACCATGGCCCCTCGCATCATAACTCAGCACCCCGACCTTGGCTCTACTCTTTTCCGTCACTTGCTGAGCCAAACAAGCAAAGGCCAAAGCCGAGTAACCTGCACCATGAACACAAACGAAGATGGTGCCTGCGCCGTCGGAATCGTCACCACCCCCACTTGCCAAGTCGTCGTCGTTGTTCGGTCGGGCGCACGTCGAAGCTCGATTAGACATTGGGGGGGTATAGTAAACTCTAAAGGTCGATTTGGATTCCTCGACGTCAACCTCCAGCGCCGAAGTGAAGTACCGTTCCGCGGTGAGGGGTGAATAATCTTTGTTCGTACGACCGCCCACCCGTCGTCTATCCACGTTCTGGTCGACTTGATCAGTTCTGGAACTTGTGGGTCCGACGAACAAACGCACCTATTCGATGTAGTGCTCCCTCGACTGGGCAAGGAAGAGGGAAAGTAATCGTTCTCCTCTTCGTCCTCTTGCTCGTCTTTGGCATCGTGTTGAGCCTCGACTGGCACACGAGAGGCTGGGCCTTCTTCCCCTTCGCAAAGTTCGTTGCCTCCTTCATCGAGCGCGGCAAGTTGGGGTAATTTGGAGAATTTGGCTTTGAGCAGATCGCGTTGCATGGCTGTGATCAGCAGTGTGAAGAGCGGCCCGTGGTGCGGAGGTGGTGGGGGGCAGGAGTCGGAAGCTGAGCCCAGCTCAAACGTGACTCGATCGCGCCCACTTGGATCGACCTCGAGCTTTCATGTCGATGAGAATCCGCCTGCGAGCGAAAGAAGCAATGCAATCACGTCCGGCGTAGTGGTCTACTTTTACAACCACGAACAGGTCCACAAAAACGGGTTTCGAAAAACAAAGACCGGGAAAGGAGAGCTCGGTCACAGAATGCACACGAAACGTTTCCAAAGCGGCAAGTCGAGTCGATATCAAGAACGACGATCACCCGGTAGCAGACTTTCCGATGCTTCCTCTCGGCCCAAACGAGGCTCGAACTAGTTTCCCAAAATAGTCTTTGGATTCCACTTCACCACCGCCATGTACGACCCGACCACCTTCACTGCTCAACTCTCTCCAACCCAAGTCGAGTTTTTGGTTTAATCGTCGCTAATCTCGATCGAGCCATCGTCGATGCCCTCGATGATGGTGTGCGCCGGCTTACCGTCGACGGTGCAGCCGACCGATTGCGCCGTGCCGAGAATCTCCTTGACCGTGCCCGACAGTTCCTTGGCCATCGACTTGAATCGCATGGTACGCGCGATATCGATGATGCTGGAGTGGAATCATACGGCGCGCGCGGATCATGTCAGCTTTCCTGTGCCTGCTCAACACGTAAGCCGGGGAGGTCCAGCTCGACGACTCACGCATCCAACTCGACGTTACCAGAGTGTCGGATGTTCTTCTCCTTCTTGCGGTCACGTGGGGGTTCCTTCAATGCGCGGATCACGAGCGACGAAGCCGAGGGGACGACCGAGACCGCGGCTTGACGGTTCTGGATCGTCAGTTGGACCGTGACGCGGAGACCCTTCCAGTCACCGGTCGCCTTGGCGATATCTTCTCCAACCTTCTTGGGCGACTGAGAGTGGGAGTGGGTGAAGATGAGGTCAGTACACAGATGGTCATGTCGTCTTTCGGAGGTTGTCTGGTCCGCGTGGCGTCGTGTCGGTTGGTGGCTATTCCTACTCTTCATTATACGTCCCCGCTCTTCCCAACCTCGAAAAGCTCCTTTCTGATCCGATGGTTCGTCTCTTTCGTCGTCAGTGCCTTCACACAGAGCTGAGTCTCCTGATCCGCCGCCCGAGCCTGCGCTTGCACCGAAAGGCCCTAAATCGACGCTCCCATTCGCAGCGTGGCTCGCGCATCCGATCCGATCCCGCACGCTGATCCCCGTCCGGTGTCGATGCCGCGAACATTACCGTCCTGGAGTTCCCAAAGTGCGTGAAACTTACCAGACCAAGAGGACCGATCTTGGGAGCAAGCGCGGACGAAGCCTGGGTTGATCGAATGGGACCAGCGCAGAGAGAGCAGCGGGCAAAGGCGCGACGCAAGGAGAAAGGCGCCAGCATCACCACGGGACAAGCAATGGGTCAGCTACATTTTAGTCTGCACACCGAGGGCGGACAGAGCTGGGATCTAATGACTTACACCAACTTCACCACCGGTCGCTCGCAAGTAGATGATCTAGGGTAGGCCAAGGGGGGGGGGTGGGATGGGAATGGGTACGCAACGCACGGCAGAGGAAATCTCGTGTTAGCCCTGGCCAGCATCCATCAGCCAGCCCGCAGCCGGATCGAATTGGCGGGCGGGCCAAGATCGTCGGGCCCGCCAATGACCCAGGCGCGCTCGCTCGCAGCCCATCAAACTCATCGCTCGAGAGGCCATGCAGTCCTACGTCCTTGCTAGATCAAAGGCGGTGGGCGCAGCGAGTTGAGCTTACCTTGATTTCGTTGGGGTCGATCTTGGGTGCCATGGTTGATGGAAGAGTGGTATCGGGGTCGGGGTAGGGGAAGGGGCGAAAGGGATGGTCGAGCTGAGGGCGAGGCGACCGCTTGCGCTTGCAGGGCGAAAAGTGCAAAGCCCAGTCGAAGCCCCGTCTCTTTGCGCGCGAGCGTGCGGGCATGCGGGCAGCGCAACCTCGCCCTGCTGTCGAGAGGGCCCGAGCGCAGACTACGCTGAGGACCAAGTTGGCTTCATCTGTCGACACAGCAGACGTTTGATCTTTCATCTTGGCAAGACGCAGCTTTACTTGCCCCAGGAAAATGCTTGGGAAAGTTTGGGTGACGTACTGTACGATTCTTGAGGTGTGCCATGGCCAAAAGGACCGAGCAAAGCTACGTGCTCATTGGGCGTGCCTTACACCTCTTGGCACATCTGTGAAGATTACAGAAAATGTTTTGATTTATTCTCAAATTTCTGGCACCATCAAAAACGTCCCAGTGTTACCGAATTGAAAGCCGATATTCGGGCGCTCGATCACTCCCCACTTGCAAAGGGGGCACCCAAGCCCTCGCCGCTCTTCTGCGTCCTACAACCCTGCAACCCCTCCACCTTTCCACGTCAGTCGGCCCTCCCCCGCGACATCGTACCACCTTGACCATAAAAACTGACCTTGGACCCTGTCTCCCTTGGCTCTTCCCCCTGTCTACGCCTACAGCATGTCTGAATCTCTCGTCTACAAGGGATCGTGAGTCGTGGCCGTTTTTTTCCTCCTGCGGTGCGGGCTCTGGCTCGGGTTCTGGCTGTGGTCTTCGTCGACGCCTTCGCGGGTTGGCGCGCGCGCGTCTCGTTGAATGCGAGCGCACAGGCTCGCGCGGGCTGCGAGAATGGCCTTTTTTTCCTCGGCAGCAGCCAGCGACAGCCCTGCACCGCACCTACATCTCTGTGAACATCTTGCTCATCTCCTATGCTTTCCGACCGAGTCCAGGCTCGTCGGCCACAAGGGCGACATCACGGCCATCGCCACCTCTTCGGAGAACCCCGACATGATCTTGACCGCCTCGCGTGACAAGACCATCATCATGTGGACCTTGACCCGTGACGAGGTACGTCGCCCGCGTCTCGAGTCTTTAACAAAGGAAATCTCACGGACCAAGTTCTTGTCCCCGACTCTGCTCAGTCCGCCTATGGTTTCCCCAAGCGAGTGCTCCACGGCCACAACCACTTTGTCTCGGACGTTGTCGTCTCGTCCGATGGCCAATTCGCCCTCTCTGCCTCGTGGGACAAGACACTGCGATTGTGGGACCTCAACACGGGTCTGACCTCGCGCCGTTTCGTCGGCCACACCTCGGACGTGCTTTCCGTCTCCTTCTCGGCCGACAACCGTCAGATCGTCTCCGGTTCGCGTGACCGCACCATCAAGCTGTGGAACACGCTCGGCGAGTGCAAGTTCAACATCCAAGAGGATGGCCACACCGAATGGGTCTCGTGCGTTCGCTTCTCCCCCAACCCTCTCAACCCTGTCATCGTCTCGGCTGGTTGGGACAAGGTCGTCAAGGTGAGCCTTTTCCTCTATTCTTGGGTGCTTGTGGCCCGAGCGTCCCTAGCGTCTTCAACAGCAGCAGCAGCATCGCATCCTGCCACCATTCTTCGAGCCGTAGGGTATATTCTACACAGTCGAAAGACTTGTGGCGGCGTACTCGGACAGCACACCACCGTCTTCTTCACCCCCCTCGAGCACCGCTGCTTTCCATCCACACATGATGATTTTTCCTTGTGTATATATTTGCTACTTCAGAGGGCGTATCTTCCCTATGAGAACAACCAATTTTATCCACCAAGATCGCTGACCCCTTCCCACTTCCATGGGAACGTGGTTGAAAGGGGCGGTGCTTTTTGGGGGCGGGTGGGAGACGGTGGTTTGGTGGTTGCTACTTTGGTTTTGATTGGATGGTCCTGCTGCTGCTGCTGCTGCTGGCTTGCGACACATTGCCGCCCTGGATCGATGATCAGTTTTGCTGACTATCACGCTTCGGTCCACCGCTGGTTTAGGTATGGGAACTGTCCAAGTGCAAGCTGCGCGTGAACCACTACGGCCACACGGGCTACATTACGACCGTCACCGTTTCCCCCGACGGTTCGTTGTGCGCCTCGGGAGGCAAGGACGGCGTCACGATGCTCTGGGACCTCAACGAGGGCAAGCACCTCTACTCGCTCGAAGCCGGAGACCGAATCAACGCCTTGGTGTTCTCCCCCAACCGTTACTGGCTTTGCGCGGCCACCGCTACGTCGGTCAAGATCTTTGATCTCGAGAGCAAGAGCTTGATCGCCGAGTTGACCCCCGAGTTTGTGGGTGTGGGTAAGAACTCGAACAACCCCGAGGCGACATCGTTGGCTTGGTCCGCCGATGGCGCGACCTTGTTCGTGGGTTACGCCGATAGCATCGTTCGCGTTTACACCGTTGTTGCTTAAGCGAGTGATACGCTGTGTAATCCAAAAAACACCTCTTTTCTTTATGGAGATGAATTGCCAGATCCCCTTGAGAGAATGGTCTGGACAGCGTGTGGGGGTAAACAGGGAGAAAGGCCTTTCTCGTTGTCTACTTTGTATTCGGAGTGGACTCTTGTCGGGGTCTTTTCGTTCTTTTTCCTAGGGAGGATCTGCAAACAAGAGCGACGATGGCTCTTCACTCTCACTCCAAATGAGTGACGACTACTCACCATCGGCGCCTGAGCACCCTTGGGTGTGACGTGACGTGGTGACGACGGCTTGCCCGTGCCCTGCCGTGCCAGCCCGTGCCCTCCCGTGCCAGTCTCGTGCCTCGGCGTGCCACGCCGCCCCCACCGTCGTTGTGGGTTGGCTCCTGGCCCACTTCAGCGTTCGCCATCATCGCCCTTCGTGCACGCAAGCTCGAACGGAGCAAGTGGAAAGACAGCCGAGCCATGTCTTCCCCCCTAATCTATGGCAAGTCCCCACGTCAGCCGTTGTGTCCCTACTGCCGACCTCAGAACTGACCCCCAGCTCCATCCTCCATCGTCCATGCTCCCTGCTCGACGACCACCCTCACAGTCCCCAAAAAAGTCACCGCCGACGTCGACTTTTCTTCTCACCTCCGCAGCGTGATCCAACGTACCTACGGGGAATCACCGGACCACTACACGGACGAGATCCATCAACTGAACCGCGCGCGACAGGACGCCTTGAGGGGTTCCGCCGGCAGCGATGTGACGGCGAGGGACCTGCTGTACAAGTATTTTGGGCAGTTGGAGTTGTTGGAATTGAGGTTTCCGGAGTTGAGGGTGCCGTTCCCTTGGTAAGCGCTTGGGGAGCAGGCGGGACACCACCCCACACGCGATCTGACGGCTGATCTGATCGATGCGCGCATCCCACCACTCCACACGCAGGAACGACGCCTTCACCCACGTCAAAATATCACAATTGTCCCTGGCCTACGAGAAGGCTTCCGTCATCTTCAACATCGGCGCAACGCTGTCCTCCCTCGCGGCGTCCTCACCCCGCTCCTCTCCCGAAGGTCTCAAACGAGCGTTCCACTCGTTCCGCTGCGCCGCAGGCATGTTCACCTACATCAACGACAACTTCCTCCACGCCCCTTCGACCGATCTCAGTCGCGAGGTCGTCAAGGTTCTCGTCGGGTTGATGTCCGCTCAAGCGATCGAGGTCTTCATCGAGACGATGGGTCCTTCGGCGGGCGTGACCAAGGGTGCTGGTCTGAGGGCCAAGTTGTGCATGCAGGCTTCGATGGCGTATGCGAATGTGATCGAGGAGGTCAAGGAATGGGTCAACAAGAGTGTCTTTATTCGGGAATGGAGTTTGCTCATTCAGGCAAGTCAGCTACGTTTGGCGGATGTCATCTTCGCCGTGGTGGGCACTGACCCCCCGATCGAGTCAATGTACGGCGCAAACCTCTTTAGGTCAAAGCCAAGTACTTTACCTCTCTGGCTCAATACAACCGCTCCCTGGCGGACTCGACCGCACTCAAGTACGGAGAAGCCTTGGCCCGACTCAATCTCGCCGAAGCGACTGCCAAAGAAGCCCTACGACTCGCCAACGCTTTCGCCGCTTCCTTCTCCACCTCTTCCTCCGCCTCTTCACTCGCTCCCGATTCACCCGTCACGCTCTCCGAATTGAACAAGACTCACCTCGGCCTCGTCACGGAGGCGAAGAACAAGGCGCAAAAGGACAACGACATCGTCTATAACGAAGTCGTGCCCTCCGAAGCCTCGTTAGCACCGATCGACAAAGGCAAGGACGTCGCTGAACCGATTCCGATTCACGACGTTTACGCGACGCCAGAGGTGCAAAAAATTATCGGACCGGATTTGTTTATTCGACTTGTGCCTTTGAGTGTGCATGAAAGTGCGAGCATGTACTCGGAGGAAAAAGCAAAGGTCGTACGGGGCGAAGTTGAGAGGTCCGATTTGGCGGATGGGGAACTCGCTGCGGCGTTAGAGTACATGAGTCTTCCGGCGAGTTTGGAAAGGTATAGAGCTGGAACGAGTGGACAGGCTAGTCTTTCGGACGTGGGTTCCCAAGTTCGAACTTGGTCCGAACAACTCAAAAGGGACGAGGCCCAAGGTAGGATCGACGATTCGTTCCGGAGACTGCAACAGATCAAAGACAGTGTTACCCGCCAACTCGACTCGGTTGCGCAAGGATTGGATCAGGAATCGAGGGAATGCGAAGCGATGCGCGTCCGTTTCGGCCATTTGTGGGAACAGGTCCCCGCCGCGGGCTTGACGAGGTCGTATAGGCAGGATCTGAGGTCGCACAAGGAGTCCCTAGAGCAAGCTTCCGATTCGGATGCGCAGGCTTTAGGCCTATGGGACGCCGTCAAGAATGATGTTGCGCTACTGTGCGACCCTTCGGGACTGGCTTTGGAAAGCGCTTTCGTTGAAGCCGTTGGATCGGCCAGTGCTTCGTCGAGTCAAGCGAGTCTGTTGGATGATCCGGCGGGGGACGAGGATGAGGAAGAAGAGATCAAGAAGCGCGTGACGAGCATCTCGGACAACCTCAGTAAATTGAACAGGGTCAAAAAGGAACGCCATGACGTCCTCAAGGACCTCAAGGAACGGGTCCAAGCGGACGATATCTCACATTTGCTCATTCTGAATCGGAAAGGGTCGGCGGCGCTGGACCCTTCGTTGTTCGCGACAGAGTTGGACAAGTTCCGTGCGCACCAAACGAGGATCACTGCGACGTTGCAACATCAGTCTTCTACGTTGGCAGAAATCAGCGCCGACTTCAGGGTCATTAGTGAGGGCAAGAAGGCGCGCGAGATGCAAGGCAGGTGGGGGGAAGCCGAACGCCACAAGCGCGACCTCACTACGAGATTGGGACACGCGGCGCAGACTTATGGAGAGGTTCGAACGGCGTTACAAAAAGGCTTGCAGTTCTATGGCGACTTGTCCGAGCTGGTCGAGGGGTTGAACAACCAGGTGAGGTCGTATCTGCAACAACGGGATGAGGAAAGATCACAGATGGCTTCGTCAGCGAGCGTCAAGCAACGTCTCGAGGCGCCGAGTTCGACGACGTCGCCTTCCCTCGATCGACAGTTTGGAGCGATGGACCTTGAATCACGAGCTGGAGCAATCCCTCCGTGGGCTAGTTCGACTCCGCCTGCCCCTCCATCGCAATACTCGAGCCCTCCACCTCCTGCACCGCCTGCGATCCCTGCGTATCCACAACATGCGTATCCATCCCCTCCGCCCGCTGCAACCTCCCCGTATTCGAACTTCCCTTCGAGCGGAGCTTTCTCTACCACCCCCGCCCCTCAACCCCCCTCTTCCTACTCGGCCTATTCATCCCACTACGGCCATAACCCAACTTCATCACCCCCTCCCCCACCACCTCCTTTACAGCCCTACGGCGCACCCGCCCCTCGACCGCCTTCATCATCAATCCTACCCCCTCCTCCTCAACCCGTCAATTACTCGGGCCTACCACCTCCTTCTAAACCCGTTCCGTACGGCCAATATCCGGCGCCTGCACCGCCTCAACCACAACAACAACAATTCCCCTCGTCGACGTATGGTCAATCACCCGCACCTCCGGGTTCGAACCCGTACCAATACGGGGGGGCGCCGACGACTTCGTCATATGGTGGTTCTCAAGCCCCGCCGCAGAGACCTCATTACCCTCCACAAGGTCAACCCCAACCTCCTTCGAGACCGGCCTATTGAGGTAGAGAGGTACGGTACGAGGGTTTGTAAGTAGAGCGTGTATTTGATGTGTGTGTAGTTGTTGATGGGTTTCGAAAGGAGGCAATTATTTGCTATCTGTGTTGAGAGTCATTGTTCGCTGGGCAGCGATGCCTAACGTGTTACTCTCAATCTCTCTCTTGAGTCTGGTATACAAACCCTTATTTTGGCATTCCATTCAAGAGGAAAGCGCTGCTCAAAACTCCAGCCCTTCACTTCTAAACTTATCCAACGGCGTCCCCGGATGAGCCTTATCCGCCAAATCATGACGTTCCATACACAAGAACGCCCTCCTCAACGTATGCCACAAATTCGCGCTCCCATCCTCATCCTCCGATGGCTGACCATCCGGCGCGGCAGGCGGTGCCGAACCGTTCCTCTCGCGAGTGCGAGTCATTTGCCCGTCGATGGCGGCGAGGAGGTGTTCGGCCGCTTCGTGATAACAACCGATGTTTAAGCACGACACACCGAGGTTGTAGATCGCCCTCGTGAAAGTCGGTCGCAAGTCGAGGGCTTTGCGGTACGCCGAGATGGCATCTTCGGGTAGACCTCCATTGGCGAGGGTTGCACCTAGTCGGTTCCAGAGGAGGAAGTCGGTCGGTCGGACACTCAGAGCAGCTTCAAAACAGTCTTTGGCTCGCTCGTAATCGCTATTGGAGTAGAAGAGGACACCAAGTCCGACTTGAACGTCCGGGTCCACTTCGGTCAATTCGTTTGATTGACCGGGGACACGCGCCATGGGTCCCGCTCGTGCAGCTTCGAGGAACAGATCGATGATGCGGTTCGATGCATCCCAGGGGTTCGTCGCGGAAGGTAGAGAACCGGGTTTGGCGGAAAGAGTTGGGTAAGCGAGCGTGAGCCATTTCTCGAGCGTCGCCAAGGCACGAAGTTCTTGTCCTTCGTTGACGTAAGCGACGGCGAGGGACATCCAAGCGCCGTCTCCATCGGGACCACCGCACGCGACAGCTTTTTCGAGTGCACGGATGCCTTTGACTTCACGTTCGTCCGCGGCCCAGGTTTCTCCAGCGGCTTTCCACGCTTCGGCACGGCTTGGGTTGAGCTTGCATGCCGCTTCAAAGGCGAGCGCGGCTTCGCTGAGAGGTGCTCCCTCGGCGAGGAGACGTTGTCCTTCGGCGAAAGGATCGGGATGGTGAAGGTATTCGTTCTCCGTGGCGTACGGGTAAGACAAATCCTCTTGCAAAAACCCATCAACGTTATCCTTGGTCCAAATCTTGCGCATATCGGGCAAGTCGAATTCCCCATCATCGCCATTAACGAATTGCGAACCGTACTGTGCCTCCCAAGCCGCCATCTCGGCATCCGAGATGCTCGACGATTCCTGCAAGGTCCCTTGCAAGTTCTGCCACGTCTTTTCTAGCTCCTTGAGCAACTCGGCGTCCGATTCCGAGGCGTCAATGTCCAAATCACCATCGAGGAGGTTGATCGTATCGAGTGGAGCGGCCTTGTCGTCAACGATCTTATATTTTTGGTCGGCTTCTTCGGTCGCGGCTCGGGCGGGGTCTTGCGTGGATTCGCCGGCGCGGACGAATTGGGCTTCCCAGTCGGCATCGTCGAGTTCGACGAAGCGACCTTTGCCCTTTACATCTTGTTGTATAGTCGGAGAAGGCTGAAACATCCCACCGGTGCCAGAACCACCCATCATGGGCATGGATCGCATCGACATCGACATGCCACCACCGTAGGCACCGTAGGAAGGTGCAAATCCCGATCGGGTGTAGGCGGCGGAGCCACCGGTGCCAGCTGCACCACCCTCATGGATTGAAGGTCCCGGTGAGGCCCTCTGTTGTTGTCGATGGCGCCAGAATTCGGCTATGGTGGTGATGAGCAGTAATGATCAGCATGATGTTCGATTAGGCCGGGTAGGGGCGTGAGGCCGAGTGCTGACTAACCCGAGAGCTCGTTGGGTTGCGCGCCTTGGTGCTGCTGCATACGGAACGACTGCTCCATCTGCGCCATGTCGACTGGGGCCAGGGATGCACCAGCCGGTTGGTATTGCGATGCCCATTCTGTATGATCATGGATTTGGGACTCGTCAGCTCTGCCTATGCCGCGGAGAGACCCAGCTCGGGCGCCACGTCGTCCTGGGACACAAGCCGATGACAACCCTGCCTCGAACTGACCTCGATCACCCGTGAGTACCGGATTGGACAAACGAGCGACTTGGTCCAACTCGCGTCTGAGACCTTGCAGGTCGCCGAACGAAGCATTCCCGGCCGGACCGGACTGT
Source organism: Microbotryum violaceum (assembly GCA_022506055.1). NCBI lineage: Eukaryota > Fungi > Basidiomycota > Microbotryomycetes > Microbotryales > Microbotryaceae > Microbotryum > Microbotryum violaceum. The sequence continues at coordinate 933,724 of JAKMXP010000008.1, read as the reverse complement.
TCAAAGAAGCGGTCCGCTTCCTGAGGTCGGATCTGGCCGGGCATCGATTGGTGCATACCTCCCCCACTGGATCGCATCGACGAGGATGGGCCCGGTTGGGAAGAGAGGCCCGATTGGTGAAGGGAATGGTCTTGGCCTTGTTGCTTGAGCAGGGAGGAGAGGGGTGAGGCGCCGGTCGAGCATTCGGCTCCGCTCATCATCGACTGGAACGCCACTGCAGCCAGGGCCATGGTGGGGGTTAGATCAGCGTATAATGGATGACTAGTCTGAAGTGAGCTCACTGGTTGTGAAAGTTGGGGCTGTGCACTTGGAGTAAGTAGAGGGGTCGAGATGTGGTGCGGCTCGACGACGGCGTGCTGCAGCAAAGACGGGGTAGCCGGAAGAGCCTTCTTCCGCTGGCGCCGGCTCTTGACTTGCCCGAGGCCTCCTCCGCTTGTTGCCTTTCCGGCTCTCGCGCTCCCTCTCGACGTCGGTGGAATGCAGTGGTCGGTCCATTGCATCCTGTGGCCACTTCGAACATTCCGCGCTGGCGAGCCCCAAGTGCACTGCATAAAGTCCTGCCGGAGGCACCAAAAACTGTGACTTTCATGCTGCAAACGCAATAACCAAAGCCTTGATGGCCCTAGCATTGATGCCCCTCGATACTTGTAAGCGACGAGCTCTAGCCCGTCGCCCTCTTTCCTGCACCGACAGCGAACATGCGCGACAATTCCATTTCTCGTACCAGACTTTCTGAACCCATTCCTGGTGGGCTCTCGTGTTTTTCTGACTGCTGGAATGCAAATACCTTTCCTGTTTCGTCATCTGCGTGCGCCAGCATTTGAAGCATTATCTCGGGGGCCGCACAGCTAATTTTTTGTGACCCCTTCGTCTTCACCACTAGTGCGCCCCAGGCCAGGCTATGTCCCATGGACAATCAATCGATCGCGCCGAATCCATTACAAGAGCAGCGAGTCGCCTCTCGATAAGGCTGATCAGGCGGGCCAGCAGATGTAAACTCCAGTTTCAACAGCGACAACTTTCCAAAGGGGCCGCCGTCGAGAGTTATCCGGTGCGGGCTCCCATACACCCGGAAGCTCGTCGGAAGAAGCGATTGCAGCCCAACCCATCTTCTTCCTGTCCACAACAAGCTTGAACCTGCCTTGATTATCCTAGAGGCTTTGGTGATCGAAGCTCAAACTTCGGAAGTCGGAACCCGTGAGGGGATCGCAGTTTCGCGGAAACCCGAACCGACGATCATCTACTAGGGGCGAAGAGTGGCCATTGATTCACCGATTTTGCCCGGCTCCATCGGTATTCAGGCCGAAGACACTGTAGCCCAATGAAGTGGTACCTAAGTACTCGGGTCACCAGTGGCTCTTGCCTTAAGGATGCCCAGACTTAGGCGTGAAGTTCTGCAGTTACCCGTACCCACAACTCTGTACGGTCCAAACTCTCTTTGACATCCAGGCTCCACGCTAACTACTGCGGAGTGGAGCAGGTATCCGGTACAGAATTATTTCATCATGATTGCTGAGATGCTAGACGGATTTCATACAGAACGAGCACTACCCACAGTTCACTTTAGACATAGATCGGTCCGACAGAAGTTTTTTACAAATAAGGAAGAGACAAATTTTGCAGGGGGGGGGGGATCGTTCCCGTTCATCAACGCTTTGTTGAATATGGTCAACGTTAACCTTGAGCCGTCTCCTGAACCAGAGAAGCTTCCTGACTGGGATAAAGCCATCCATTCGAAAGGTCGTCTTGTTTGGGAATGCTGAAATGATCCTCTCCGTTATCCTCGTACACGCTTGGTGAGATGCTGGACATCGAACTATCGCTAGCCATGGAGCATGAGTTGGGGGACGGACAACTGGCGAGTGGCGTGTACGCCAGCCAAGCAGGTGACAGCGGAGCCGTCGCAATGGGTCGATCTTGGCGCAAAGCCGATGGAACAAGACCAAAGTCAAAGAATGAGAACGCTGCGGGGGCCGACAAGGGTACGAGATGGTCCCGGAACGTGAAAGTACTCGACGCTGGCGATCCAAGGTTGGCGTCCGAAGATGGTGAGCTTGTGTTGGAGCAGTCGAGAGTGGGATCAACGGCGTATCCGTGATTACGCATAGTATTCTGCTTGTTGATTGATGCAAGCAGGTCACTGATGCTGGCGTCGAGAGCTGCAGGTGTGCTCGGGATCGAATGAAGCCAGTTAGAGGTCGAGCAGGCGTTCGTAAGTTGTTCCCAGCTTTGAGTCGTTAGTGGGGCAGGAAGAGAGGGCATTTCAATCGCCGTTGAATGGGAAGAAAGCGAGGTGTTGGGGTATGGCGACCCCTTCGATGGCCCACATACGCCAGGATCGGACGGTGTTGCGGTGGAGATCGGTGAGCTGCCATCCGCAGCCAATTCGGCTTTGCGACGGACACGTATCGCCGGTCGATACGTATAGCCTGGAAGGGATGCAGGCATGACCCGTGGTGAGGGTAGAGCTCAAGTTCTAATTCAGTTGCATTGAGTGGCCGAGACTCACCAGGATACTTGTCGGCATGGCGTGCTTTGGCTTCGGCTGCGAGCTGCTCGTACTTGAGCCGCACTTGCGGGTCCTCGTCTCTCCACATGTAGGAAATGAGCTTGGCTGGGGGGTAGAAGGGGTCTCTCATTAGATCATTTTGAGATGGGGGAGTCGACCCGGCACTTGGCTCACAGATCTCGCCCTGTGAGGTTTCGACAAACCGTGGGTCGGCTCGGAGCCTCTGGATTTGAGCCGAGCGGTACAGGATCCAAGGGTTGGAAGGACGGGGAGGTTGGTTGCGATCTCGCTTGGCCGATTGCTTCGGCGACTTGGAAGCCATAGTTGCGGATTGCTCTCGCGCCTGCTTGGTCTGGGGGATGCTTGGCGCAACTGCCATGAGGTGATCAGGGGATGAGACGTTGATGTCCAATGAGTCGGTGGAAACAAAGTCTTGGGCCAGTTCGGATGTTTTCAGTGCTAGAAGTGTCGACTCTTTTTGTCCCGCGACGAGTCTCGCGATGGGGTGCTGGATCGAGGCTTTCTCAGCACCCGAGGCCTTCTTCCTAACGCGAGACAAGCGAGGACTGGGGCGTCGTAGTCGGTCCAACGACTCCGGGTCGACATTGGGAACATTGACTTGGTTTGGTAGATATTTCCTGATCAACGTGATGAGCTCGTCCTTGTTGAGATCCTCGAGTTCGATCCCAGAGAGAGCGGCGACTGGCGATAAAAGAAGAGGAGGACCGAGCGCCGTAGGTGTCTGTGGGGCCGCAGCAGGGGTGGCGATGAGAGAGAAACCACGGGCGGTAATTTGTGTTGGAGTGGGTTGTTGAGGGGAGAGTAGTGGCGTCGGAAAGCGGTACGACTCTGAGGTTTGTGCCATGTCGTCGGCGCGAGGAGCCTCGTTCGGGGATCGGCGATTGCCAGCTCGCCACTGCTGAGGAGCCGGCAGCGAGGACAGTCCGCTCGACTTAATTTGATTAGGGGAGCACGGGCCGCGACGTATCGGAGGATTTGACCGCGATCTCGAGGACTCTGGTAGTTCAGCAAGGAGGATACCCCTACCACTCTTCGATCGACTTGGAGAGCTTGATTGGTGGTCAATCTCTGGGCATGGCTGCGACGTTGACTCGCGCCGCTGGACAATGGCAGAGGCTGAGCGCAGCGAAAGTCTATCGAGCGAAGGAGGAGGATTGACGCGGTCGCAGGTCGACGGAGCACAGTGACAGGACTCAGTTCAGTAATTCTATATTGAGCTTGGGCAATGAACCCGGACCCCATGCCAGTTCGGTCTCACCTCCTCGTGCACGGGCCGCCCACCGCGTCGTCTAGAGGTGAAGTCCTTGCCGAGTGCGCCGGTCCGGCCGAGATGGGCATCGGTCGGAGGATTCGACCGAGTTGACGCTATCGGAGCAGAGGTGTCGAGTACTGTTTTTGGGGGGATCGAGTGTTTCGAAGTTCGTGAGTGGGCGGACAATGGGAGCTCAACAGCGGTGAAGCGATACCTCGGTAGGTTGAGTATCAGACGAGAGACATCGGGGGGAAGCTGGGGCATTATGTAAACGTCTTGGCCAGCCATAGTCTGATTCTGGTCCGATTCCGGTCCGCAAACTCTACTTAACTCCGATCCTCTCCTAGCTCGCCTTCCTCTTCGAAGCACGCCGGAACCCAATACTCGTTTCCTTTCCCTTCTCTGCCGTTCCATCTAGTAACCCGGACTTTGGGTAATCGCCTCGGGGTTTTCTTGCTGGCGCGCAGTGGGGTAGGTCATTCGGACTCTTCTTTCTCGTGGCGTCGAACTTGCCAAGATGAATTTTGGCCGCCTGCCGGCCTACGAGCTTTTTACTCTTTTGTCGCCTCAATCTCAACCGAACGAATTGGTGTGCCGCTACTTACAAGCTGATAGAAGCGAGGTACCTACTGGCATAATCAGCAGACCTACAGGTCCACTACCCACTGCTAGGCTGAGCGTGCCACTCCCCTCAGGCGGTGAGCGGCTCCCCACGTGCACGTTCGGCACGCAATGGATCGCCCACTCAGAATATTGATGGAAGCTCGAGCCAGCTCCTTCTCGTTTCCACGTGCCTTTGTTGTTCGCTGTAAAGCCGCTTATGTCCCAGCTTCCCGACATCCTTGGGCCAAAAAATAATTGCAGTGATTATTCTGATCATGTGATCTGCGGCTCCATAGTAGCATGAACCACCCCTCTCCCAGTGTCCTGGACCAGGTTTACCAGAAGGAAGGAGGAAAACCCCGCCTTGGTTCTGGCTTTTCGACGGGGATTTACGGTGCGTATTGCCTGCCGACACGTGTAGCTACGCAAGTACTACGCAAAGCTCTCACAGCAACAATTCTCCCACGTACCCCACACATCATCGGAGCGTAGCAGGGTGTTTGCTAGTCTTACAGTGCATCGACCAACTTGGCGCTGCCGCGTTCTAAGACATTATTTAAACGTTCTTGCCGTTGGACCGATATCGGTGTTACGCGTGCCTGCCACAGCGGGAGTTCATTATGTATGGGGAGGGAGTGTTCCAAACTAGCGTCACCGTCGGTGGAATTTCTAGCCACGCTACATCGCCAGTTCATTATGCGGTGCTAGCTACATTCACCTATCTACACAGGTAATCTGAGCGAACTTCTCCGGCGCTAAGTGGAACTCCACACCGTGTTGAATCGAAATCACGGAGATCGCCTCATCAGCCTACTGCTGTCCGGATTGCAAGATCCGATCAAGCCGAGACATTCGCAAAGCTGCAGGTACTCTATCGGCGACCTTGCGATATCACGTGCCTAGGATGGACCACCTCGCCGATCCAGGTCATGAGGGGGTCAAGGCATTGTACTCCGTCCCAGTGTGTCCATAACGAAACACATCATGATGGGTCCATTATTTCCAGACCGATGTACAAGTAAAGGTTCTTACGCGACTGGGATGCAACCCATCAGTCTTGAAGTCTCAGCAGACGTGGACAACCTCGTGTTCAGCGACGAGCACGCGGCCTGATGATTGAGGTCGTCGATAAATGGAGGTCAAGTTGGACGATCGGCAGCGAAGCAAGCTTTGGAAAGATCATCGACGGGGGTTATCTTTCGGGTGGTCCGAACAAGCGCGCGAAGTTGGAGCTAAGTAGGTGGTTGAGACCTCATCAGCCACCAGGCAGGTACTATCTTAGCTTGGTGGCTCCATATTATTCGTGGATGCAGCTGAAATTGTTTGCCACAGTCCGCTGCGGCGTTTGCCTGTATGAAGGGAAAGCTTAGCATGGGCTACGTTCTCTGATCTCACCTCGACCTCGCTTCTCCAACCAAAGTTTGCGGGACATCTTTACCAACTGCTAAATCGAGTTCGGCGGCAAAGTCCGATCTCCGACACGGACACTCCGACCGACTCGGCCTCCTTGACTTACTCAATGCGGTGCCAGCTTCGGTAGATCTACCGATCATGTTTCCTCCAATTCATGATATGGCGATAGCGTACACAGCAGTAATGGTATAATCACAAGTGCAGCCAGATTTGGCGAACACAGGTAAATGATTCTCCCGTGACCCAGGCGAGTTCGCCGTCGCAGTTTGCCGATGTGAGCACACGAGCAGGTGTTACATCCTCGGAGCTTGTGGGAAACGTCCGATGACTGCACATCATTTCGTTCATCCGAGATGCACAATGATCTTGTATGGCAGATGCAACTGACCAACAAGTAACGCTGACTAGTAATTAATGCGCGCCGCCAACTCGGTCCGGCAATAATTGCTTTGACTTGCATCTGATGCGGACGTTATACAGACTGTTTTGGCGGTATACGATACGCTCAACAGGCTATCTCCAGATTTTGATCAGAACGAGGGTTTTGTGGCCGAAGCCGAACGCCAGCAACTTAAGACGGGCGCGGACATCAAGTACTCCGAGTCGCTCTCGAGCAGCCTCAGAAATCAAAGCGTCAAACGCCGCCATCCACCAGTACCAAACGACGACAATCCGCGAACGAGACGGGTGACGATGCACAAGCCCCGGGAAGCCAGGGCGGTAGACGTTTGCCATTATTGATCATGTTGATGAGCTTCATGCGCTGTATTTCTCGTTGGTGCCCATGCTTATCGGAGCACGAGTCGCTGCTGCCTCCATCAAAAATGTCCAGCTTTTTCGTAGACCACATCATCGGTGAACTGCTCAGGGAGTCGAGTCGAGCTCGAACGCAAGAAGGTCCGTGCCCCCGAGGCTGTCCCAGGCTGCAGCCCACGAACTTCGCAGTCGAAGCTGAGCCCGGCGCGACCGTCGTCCAGCCGTCGACCTTCGCCTCCACTTGGCTTCACGACGAGGCCGCGTGGTTGAGCATCATGGAGAAGGTGAGTCGCCTGCTGCCGTATCCGGGTTCTTGAGGATGATCTCTGACGCATTGCGGCTACCTTCTCGCACAGGTCCAACTTTCGCTCGAGCGCTTCTTGCCTGAGCTCCGTGATCTGGAGCACAAGGAGATCTTCTCCAAGGTGGGTCACCTTATTCCATGTCACAAACGATAAATCGTTTACTCATCTTCATGTCTCGCTTCATAGGATGAGATCACAGAGATTGTTTCGCAGCGCCGTCGATTCGAGACCGCGCTCGCGAGTCGAGCCGTCAAGCCGATCGATTACCTTCGATACATCGACTACGAGGCCAAGCTGGAGAAGTTGAGAAAGAAGCGCGCTTCTAGAACGAGTCAGTTTATTCGGACATGGTCTCGAACTTGAACGAGTTCATATCTCAGCAAACAAGAGCGGCTTTCTCAAACTGACCTTCATCCTCGACCACCTCACCAGAAACGACGACGAAAAAGACCTTGTCGGACCACTCGATCGCGGCCCACATCACGCACTTGCACCGCCTTTCGACGCGTCGTTTCCCTTCCTCGTTACAACTCTGGGATGCGTTCCTCGGACACGCGTTGGAACAAGCCTCGCCTCATCTCGTCTCTCGAACGCTCTCGACAGCGATCGCGATGCACCCCACCCACGCTCCTTATTGGCTCATGGCCTCTCGTTGGGAATCTGAAGGAGACCAGAGAGGTCTAGGAGGAGGGAACGACGAAGCTGCTCGTCGGTTATGCATGCGCGCATTGAGATTTCTCAAAGGGAGTGCGCAGTCCGAGCATTTGGTGTGGAACGAATGGATTAGGGTCGAATGCGCTTTCGCTGAACGCTTGAGGGCAAGGTGGACGTTGCTGGGGATTGGGAAGGGGGGCAGGAATGGCGAGGAACAGATTGTCGTCGCGGGGGGGAGGAGTAGTAAGAAGAGAAAGGTCGCTAAGGAGCAGACTCGGGAGGGGAAGGAGGTGCAGGAGTATGGGGAGGAGTTGAAAAAGGAGGAGGCGGTCGAAGGGATCGAACTGCCGAATGGGGAGGATGGTGAAGATCAGGAGGATGAGGAGCTCAACGAAACGGTGCAAAAGGAGGCTGCTTCGGGCCAGGAAGCCATCATCGAAGGAGCGATCGTTCGGGTCGTGCTCGACAACTACCTGACCTGTGCGTATCAAGTCTTCACCTAGCTGACGAAAAAGGCTGACACCTGCCCATGTCTCGGTCGTCACAGCCTTCAAACACTCTCTCGATGTTTACGAGCGATTACTTTCCGTCTTGCGATCGTTGCCTTCACCTCTGCGTCTGTCGCTCCTCAAGCATACGTACGCCTCCATGACCACGCAGTTCACCCCTTCCTCTCCCGACTACGCTCGAGCGCACCACATTCTCACGACTCGACACCTCTACGACGTAGCGTACAACCCCAAACGAGCGAAGAAAGGCGGGCCCGTCCCTGATACGACGACGATTCAGGTCAAGGGGGAGAAACTCGTCGATGCTGTCGCGGCGGGTGTGGATCAGTACTGGAAGGCGTGCAAGGGCAAGAAGGGCAAGAATAAAGAGACGGCACCCCTAGCCGTTTGGGAGGCATTTTGCTCTTGGCTTGAAACGATGCTTGAGCAAGTCGAAGAGGATAATCTGGTGAGTTCCCGTGCAGTCAACCAGATGTATGGGTAGCAGATCCTGACGTCGCTTGACTGCGACTGCACGTTCACAGCACAGATACCTTCAAACCAACCTCACCACCGCGCTTTCGCTCGCCCCGTCCTCACCGTTCCTCTCCCTACTCCATCTCCGACACCTACTGCGCACGGAGAGCCCTCGCGCCGAGCTCTTGTCGTTCGTCTCGGATTTGACCAAACGCTACGGAACCGAAAAGACCCCCGCGCCTACCCGTGAACAAGTCTGGGTCGCCCGAGTCAAGACGACCCTTTCGCTCGCTAAAAGTGGACACCCACCTTCAACGCAAGAAGTCGAACTCGTTCTCGAACAAGCGATCAAGGCTCTTCCTTACAGTGGACAACTTTGGTGGATGCGTGTCGATCGCATCGATGATTCGGGTTTGTCGAGTGAGGAAAAGCTAGATAGGTACGAAAAGGCGATCGCGAGGGTGGCGTTGGCCGATGCGGTACCTCCTGTCGATTTCAAGTCGACGTTCACGGATGCGCAGAATGGAAGCTTTGATGAGGACGACGAAAAGGAAGAAGAGGGAAAAGGGGAAGAGACCCCCATCCTCGAACCTCGCGAGCTCGTCCCAAGACGTTACATGAACCTCCTCGCCGAACTCGAACCCCAGACCTTCACCACGCGCGTCAAAAATCTCCTTCGCACAACCACAACCCTCTCCCTCGAGACCCTACGTGTCATTCTCGAAACCACCACGACCGTCCTTCCCAAAGCTCTGTCACTGCAAATCAAGATCCTCGAACACCTCGTACAACACCCCAAGTCGGGGGCGGAGGAATGGCTGTTCTACGCTTCGATGTTGTTGAGGTGTGCTGAGGCGGGCAAGAGTGCGGTTGTTGTGCAGAGGGCGAGGAAGGAGTTGAAGGGAGTGGATTTGGCAGTCTTTGATAAGAGGTGGGGGGAGGTTTGTGATGCTTCATAGATGTTGGACAGTTGTAATGAGCATTATGCTCCGCGCGATACTTTAGATCTCGGCGCTCGAGACGAGAGCAGGCTTTGCAGAACTTGCCGCTGCGGTCGATCCCTTACTGTGATGCGCTTTGCAATAATAGCTGTCGAAACTGGGTTACATGCCAACGTGCCCGTTGAAAATTTTGCTACAAGATGCAGACAGAAAAGAAAACGTCCCCGTGCGCGACGCCCGCCGTCCGTGCTCGCAAACAACGCCATCTACAAGTGTTTAAGCTTTCGTTTAGCCTGCTTTATATTGGTTCCTTTTCCTGGAGTACGCAGGAATTACTCCTCAGTTTTATCGCCTGGACTCGCCGCGTTGGAGCAGTCGCGCGAAGTCGGCCCCGCAACTCGCAGTGGAAGCGAGGTTGCCCCAGCTCGAACGATGCTGCTAGAGCAACATTCTGTCTCGATCGCGGCGACTTCAACGCTGGGGTGAGCCTCAGGGCCAACACTATTCGCAGAGACTTGAACGAGCTTGATCGACGAGGTGGTCGGTTTTTTTGGAGGGGTGGATCGTTGGCCTCGACGTGGGAAGCACCCCTGTCCGCGGATTCGCTTCAGGTCAGCCGCGCGCTCGGCCGCGCTCGGCATCCCTAGGGATGGAGAACTGGAAGCTTGACGTCACAGCGTGGTGTCATATGGAGGAGATGTCTTATTCTTCCAGGAGCACGTCCCAGTCGCGCCTCGCACCCAAGTCAGCGACCATCTCAACCTCGTCGCCTCGCTTTCTCTCTCTTTCTCCTTCGTTCTCGTCCACGCGCTCCTGCACTTCTCGCACCACTTCATCTTGCAGACATCGCCGCCCTTTTGGGGGGATACAGAACGGTGGCCTCAGTGGTCTGGTCAAGGCTCTCTTTCGATCCCTCCCCTCGTCCAAAGTGTGAGTTGGCACCTAGCGAGCGCGTTCATGGTCATGCTGACTCCTCGATCCCGTGCGCCTTTGACTCGTCTCGTCTCATGTTCACCCATTCTCATCTCGTACCACATCAGCCCCACCATCTTACTCCACCCAACTCCACCTCTCACCTCTCACGTTCTCACCTACCGTCTTGTCACGAAAAATGAGGACGGTTGACGTTTCATCGATCGGGCGCAAGGTCGTATCGCAGAGGCGTTTTATAGGAAGATCGTATCAGAAGAAGCCCTCGTTTCGAAGCGAAGGGCAAGAGGAGAGAGGGAGGAAAGTAAAGGAAAGCTGGAGGAAGGGGGAGGGGAGGGGAACGTAAACAACAAGCTCTTGTCCCGATCGAAATCTCGAAGTGGCCGTGTCCTTTTGCGAAGGTTTTACAACATGCGGTTCTGGTCATTGCAGCGCGAGTACCCGGGTATTGGAGAATGGACGACGTAGAGGTCCTGCGACGTGGTGTGTCGAGGGCCTCCACGGCGTAGGGTTGGTCAACCCGGTGGGGTCGCACGAAGAGTATGAGCTGTCGGGAGAGCGGGATCCGAGGTCAGTGACATGCTTTTCAGAGTTCCGTCTGCCCAGCCTTTTTCCACGTCCACCGCCAACGTGCATGAACGGAGCCGATTCTCACCTCGCATTCGGAGCGCAAACATGAAATTGGTCAGAGTCTCCCTGCAAAGTATACGATGACCCAATGTCAGCGACAGCGACGCAGGTTGGTGTACTGGGCTAGAGACGGACCCTTCCTTGACGCTCTCCCTCTTATCCCAGTGCTCCTTGGCCTTGGCCGCCAACCGATGCGTGACCACAACCGGATCATCGTAAGCGGACAAGCCCTTGAACTCGGCCGTCTTGGGTTCCTGCCATCTTGGTCGTTTAGCCGGGTTCGAGGTCGTCCCGTCCTGGTCTTCGGCCAGCGCCGGCGTGGACGCGTTCGCCCCACCCGTCGTCGCGGTGGTCGTTGCAGGTCGGTACAGGCGCCGCGAGCTCAGTTGTCGACCCGTGAGGGGAGAAGGGAGGGTCACGGGTAGAGGGGGCACGGGGAACACGGCATGGTGGTATGAGAGTGACCCGTGGGATTCGAGCAGGCCGTCTGAGGAATGACGATCGGGCAGGACGGCGTCAGCACGGGTTGACGCGCGAGGCTGGCTGGGCGAGACCCGGCGTACTGGCGACCTACAGCGACTGAGGTAGCGTTGCAGAGCTGGTGGCGGTAAGGTTGCCAGAGAGAGCTGTAGCCAGGAAGAGCACGGGCTAGTTCAGTATCCGAACACATCGATGTCCCCGACGAATGCGCCCATTCCGAGACTGACCGTGGGCGCTGCGAATCGCGCCTTGGCAGCGGCCATCATCTCCTGTTCACGCGGCGTCGGGTTCAGAAAAGTGCCCGCGGCGGCCGTATTCTGAGACGAAGGATTCGCATGGGCATGACCACGGGACGACGAGGTCAAAGTCGAGGTCGAGACCTGGGCCGCTTGTTGTGCGGCGGCGGCTTTCGCGGCCGTGCGCGAGGTGGAAGGCGCGATGTAGCCGTAGTCACCTTCGACGCGACGACGCTTGGTCGACGACGTCGTGGGCCCCCCTGTGGAAGACGCTTGGGGCGGGTGCGATGACTCGCCGTAGGCCGACATGTTGAGCGGGCCTGGGTGGGGATGAATGGGATCTTGGGGAGGCGTGTGGGGTGCGACGAAGGCGTGGTGGGCTCCCGTGATCCGGTGCGAGGGGCCGCTCGAGGGGCCGATCGACTCTGGTCGAAAGTAAGCCGAGTCGGGAGGATTCCTCTCATGGAGTTCGGGCATAAACCATAGGGTGGTGATGGCCGCTTCAATCAGCACACAGTAGTCAGAACAATGTCAAACACCATTTTATCTGTTCTGAGCTTGGGGGGTGTCACTTCGGTGAGCTCTGGCTGTGCTTGAGGCCCGGACCGCATATCCCTACAGGAAATCCGCGCAACCGCAGTTGACCGCGGTTGGACGATGGCGCCGAAGTTAACCGCAGTTCAACCGCGGGCAACCGCGGTTGCGCGGATTACCAACTGCGGTTGCAACTGTAACGAGGTCGCCAACTTGGGAATGCTCCATTACGCCCTGCAATTCTCAGTTGGCTCGTAGACTAAGCGAGAACAGCCTGACTTTAAGACCTGACCTAGTGCAGCAAACAACTCGTGATATAGTCTCGAGTGGTGCTGTAATCACATACATCAACCTAAGAATGTGTAACATCTCCAGATTCGAAGATGTGGTGGTGTTGGAATTGGACAAGGTTTCTAAAGCATTGAAGCTAATGAGCAATTGGAAAACGCGCCTATACATGTTGTCACCACACATCTGAGGAAAGAGAGTGTTGAAATAGATTCCTCTGGCCTGATGTCCCTATTCGTCCTGTCACCGTGTACACTACATTGCAGGAGCGCTCTCAACTCCAGCATGCGGAGCTCGAGTTTGGCGGAGGGGAACTTGGGCGCGCTCGCGCTTCGCGCTCGGACCTCTTTGAATTTGGACTTAGGATACCGCAGCTGTCTCTCTCTCTCTTTCCTTAACGTTCCCAATCCTTTTCTATTCGGCTTCTTTGTTTGCTCACTGCGCCGCTCGTCATAGGACAGTGTAACACATGAAAGTTCCCAATCCTATTACACGGCATCTTCGTTCCCTCACTGCGCTGCTTCTCATACGTCCAACGTGCTTGCAAAAGTCAGGCAAACTAACCATATTCTTGCCGATTAGATTTCCAATTGCAAATCGACGTTCACTGCTTGAAAAGCGCGCACGAAGCGCTCGCCGCCTCTCTCCCTCCTGCTCCGCACATGCCGACATCATGACATCATGGTCACCGCCAACTTAACTGAAGCGCCCTTGGCATCGCCAACTTGCAGCATTCGACTCACTGACTTGATCGGCACCAAATCAGTGACTGAGTTTGGATGACTTACAATCTCGATGCTACCCGGTCACTCAACATGGCCCGTGCTTTTGGTGCCACGTGTCCGACCCGGCCTCGCTCGATGGTACGTCGCACCGATCACGCTGGCGCACTGATCAGCAGCTTGTTCCACCGACTCTGTAATGCTCCCCAGGTTATCTCGCCATCTGGTATCCTTAGTTCGTGTACTAGCCATATCAATCAATTGTTCTGCACTAGGACCTAGCCTTGCTCGGCGGTCCTAGTCACATGCGCTTGTCTCTGTTCAGGAACCCACAGGTGGCCATTGTTTGACTTCGAGAGAAGTGTGAGCAAGCTTTGCTCTATCATCCGCTCGCTGATGCCGATGTGCTTCCGTTCACATCGAGAACAGTGCCACAGGCCACACTGCTTCGCCTCCGACTCGATGCTGTGGACGGGAGCTTCGAGGTGAGCAGTCAGTCGGTTATCCAAGCTCGATGAGAAGGCGTACAGGCATATTTGAGGACCTGATGTTGAACTATAGGGTAAGTCTCCAGTTCGCTCCTACACTATGACCGGGCTGGATTCTGATCCGTCGCAGCAGGCGTGCGTCCGATCGACTGTTCGAGTTTGATCAGACGAGTGAGTTAGCCACCAGACTGAGTCTGAGGTGATCCACTGAATATAGCACGACACTCATCATCAGCCTTGTGTGTCATTGACAGGTTTAGTGGCAAGATTCGAGGGTGGAAGGTGAGTCGGCGTTGCTGGGCCCGAGTCGTCGAGCCGATCCGACTTCAGCGATTTCACGAGTTGAGGCCGAGTGCCTCATCAGGCTCAAGGTTCGTCTCTTGGTTCGAGTCGTATGCTTGATATAATGCAATGGCATTGGCAGTGCCACTTCACTATATCTTTACTGTACATGCAAAGGAGAGTGAAGAAAGGGATAGTATAGGCTATTACATTATTACAACCGCGGTTATGTGCGGTTGCAACCGCGGTAAAAGAGGGCCACCGCAATCCACTTTCTAGGCCTGAAGTTGAACTGCGGTTACTTTCGAATGGCTGGACGGGCGACGTCTGTTCCACCAACCGCGGTCAACTGCAGTCGACTGCGGTCCAACCGCGGTCAACTGCGGTTGCGCGGATTTCCCGTAGGGCGCAGATGCCTGCAAATCGGCTCTGAGCCCGGATCACCGCTCAACTGTCCACGCGTCACGGTCCACGTCGGAGCGGCAGCATGCCATTCAAGGAGAAGTGCCCCCAGGGGTGGCCGATCATTTATCGTATTTCGCTCAAGAGTAGCACTCGATTTGTGAGCTCACGTGGCTTGCGAGGAGGTTCCAGCTCGACATCGGGGACAAAGTCGCCAACCGGCGGCCCGGCGGGCTTCGGATCTGTCGCTCGGTCGCAAGTTGTGAAGGCAAGGGGCCAGCGCGCCAGCACGTGCGAGCGCCCTCCGCTCCGCCACGCCCGGCGACTTTGCGAGCGGTCGGTTACCCGAGCGCAAGGTAGCCAGCGCCGAGGCGTCCCTTGAGCTTGTCTTATCCTTTGGCTAGCTACACCTTCCCCTTAACAAAGATGTGAGTTCAGATGGCTTTGGAGAAACTCGACTGGAACTGCAGCTAATGCGTCTGGTCCTGCCTTTCCCACGTCCTCCGATCCGGCCCGCTCCTGATCGGCCTGATCGCTGCTGCTACTGCTCACCGGAACTCTGGGGCTCATTACCGCGTGGCCGTCGTTCTGGTCGTCATCGTCGCCGCTGTCGTGTTGCTGCTCGTCCCGCCTTTGTGTGCCACTCTCAACACTCGCTAGGGTCCTACCTACTCTACCCGTCATTGCCGGAGGTATCGCCGCAGCGGCGTACCTCGATGCCAAACACTTCATCGCCGCCGACTTCGTCAAGGCGCGCGGGCTGATCGATGTCACCGTCAGCCTCAAGCGCAACAACGCGCGCGACCGCAACTCGATCTACTACATCTTCAACGACAATGTCGCCAAGCTCAAGGACCAGGAGTGCTACGTCTGCGAGAACGTCAGGCTCACGTGGAGTCAGGTCGACAAGAGTAAGTCGCCAACTACACTTGATCTCATCGCTCGAATCCTCCCCGTGCTTGTAACTGACCGACTCATCTTCTGCCGTCGCCGCCGGGACGAACCGAATCTTCATCTATCTTGCAGAGGCGAACCAGCTCGCACACTGGCTTCTCTCGCGTGGTCTCAAGCGAGGTGACACCCTGGCTTTGTATATGCCCAACAAGCCCGCGTACGTCATCATCTTCCTCGCTTGCCTCGCGATCGACGTCGTCCCCGCCTTCATCAACTACAACCTCGAGGACGATGGGTTGAGGCACTGCGTCTCGGTCGCCAAGGCCCAAATGATCATCTACGAATCGACTCTCTCGGCCTCGATTGCCGGTGTCGCCGAGGCGTTGCGTTCAACGAACCCTCGGTTGCAGTTCGTCAATTGGGTCGACAACTTTTCGTCGGGCGGTGAAAAGGCTGGCGCCGTCATCAAGGATTCGGTCACGCTCAACCTCCCCAAGGCCCTCGACCACATGAGTCGCGATCGAATTCCTGACAAGCAGCGGGCCGGTTTGACGTGGCAATCCCCGGCTTGTTTGATTTACACTTCTGGTGCGTAGTCAGGCTCTCAGCTTTGGCCTGTGAGCTCGCCCTGATCGCAAGCGTGATCTCGCACAGGCACGACCGGCCTTCCGAAAGCCGCCATCGTTACTCATGGACGATCAGCAACTGCTTTCAAGGTGAGATTGTACCTCAGGTGTCACTGTGATGCGAAAGCGGCTCTAACGAGATCGTCCTTTCCTTTTACGGCAGATGTGGACCCGCATCAACCACTTTGGGACCAAGACCCGCATCTACACCCCGATGCCCTTGTACCACTCGACCGCGATGTTGCTCGCCATCGGTGCCGCATGGAATGCCGGAGCGACCGTCATCATCGGTCGCAAATTCTCCGCCTCTACGTTCTGGAAGGATGTGCGCGAATCGAACGCCAACGTCATCCAATACGTCGGCGAGGTCCTGCGCTACCTCCTCGCGGTCCCTCCTTCGGCGCTCGACAAGGAACACAACGTCGAACTCGCGTACGGCAACGGTTGCCGTCCCGACGTTTGGAACAAGTTCCGAGATCGTTTCGGAGTCGATGTCATCTCCGAATTCTTCGCCTCGTCCGAAGGAAACGGCTCTTTGTACAATTACAACGGCAACAATTTTGGTGCCGGCGCGGTCGGTCACGAAGGCACCTTGGCAGGCTGGGCTCGTCGAGTCAAGCAAGCGATCGTCAAGGTCGATTCGTTGACCGAGGAACCTTACCGTAATGAAAAGGGTTTCTGCGTCCGAACCGACGACGACGAGCCGGGAGAGTTGTTGTGCCAGATCGACCCCGATTCCCCCTTCATGTCCTTCGCCGGCTACTACGGCAACGACGGCGCGACGCAAAAAAAGATCATGCGTGACGTCTTTAGCAAGGGTGATGCTTACTTCCGTACGGGCGATTTGTTATCGAGGAGTAGGGAGGGTTTCTACTACTTTGCCGATCGACTTGGGGATACGTTCCGCTGGAAGTCGGAAAACGTCTCAACCACGGCCGTCTCGGAAGCGATGGGTGCAATCGTCGACGAGGCCAACGTTTATGGTGTTTTGGGTAAGTCAAACCATTCTCCTTCGGGTTGTATTCGTATCAGACACTCTGATGCAGACGATCGCCTGTGCAACTCTTTTCCCCTTAGTTCCTTCCCACGAAGGCCGAGCCGGCTGCGCTGCGATCCCCGCCACGTCCCAAGTCGACTTCGAGAAGCTGTCCGTGCACGTCCAAAAAGTGTTGCCCAAATACGCGCAACCGCTCTTCATCCGCATCGTACACAAGATGGAATCGACGGGGACGGAGAAACAACTCAAGGTCGCGTTGAGGAATGAGGGTGTCGATCCGGCTAAAGTTTCGGATCCGGTTTATTGGTTGAATGGAGGGAAGTACAAGCCTTTCACTAGGACGGAGTGGGAGTTGTTGCAAGTTGGGAAAGTCAAGCTTTGAGTGAGGGGAGACGTGCGTGTGTCATTCCGGGCTTGTTGATTGTGATATACACCTGACAGTTCTTTATCAAGAGGAGCAACCGGGATCGAGGTGGTGCTTGGCATTCCGACTTTTCAGTTGCCCATCTTGTTTGCACAGTGTTCTGCAATCGATCCTCTTCTTTGTCCTCGATCGTACAGCACATCCTCAATCTGATCGGGGAAATTATTTTCCTTTCGATTGGGATCGATGACAATGGATCGAACGACAACAGTATGGATTAGGAAGCTAAGTGTACTGAGGGCTACACACACAAGATTTTCGATCTCATACACAATCCAAAGAGAACACAACCCAAAGCTATGGATCTACAAATCTGCCGCCTTGCTCGCCTCTAAATCAACCTTGGACTTCCTCCCCAGTGCCAAAGCCCCCAAGGCGGCAGGCCCATGACGATGTTTCTTCTCCTTATGCCTCGCGACCCTCCTTTCAGTCGCCTCCTTCCTCCTCTTCTGCAACTCCTCCTCATCCTTCTTCATCATCCTCCAAACCTTCGCCGTCACCTCGGCCTTCCTCTTGGTCCTTTCCGAGCATTGCCAAATCAAGATCGCGCCGGCGATCCCACACCCAAACGAAAGAGGGATCAAACAACCCGTCGTCCAAGCCGGTCGATCGAATCGATTCAATCCCCACATCACGCCACACAAGATCGCTTGAAACGCCGAATTACCGATCATGAAGAACGAGATCCAAATCGCTTGTTTGATCGGGAACGCATGATGCGTTGGAGTCGTATGGGGGCGGTAGTAGTTTTGTGAACGCGCGAATTTGGCTTGCGCGTGACGAAGTTTGGCTTCCTCCTTGTCACTGAGCACGACGACTTCGTCCAGTCCGTCGGAACTGATGTGCGATTCAATCACTTCGAGTGGGATGGAGTCAGCATTGGGGATCGTGCCATTCGCGTCGGGGGAGATGTCCTTTTTCTTCTTCCAAGGCAACTTGCTCTTGCGAGGTGGGACTACCGTAGGAGCGACTCGAGGTCCCGTCATCTGTGACAAGGCGTGTCCCAAGTCAGATCGAGCAACTCGAGGCAGGAACTATCGCCGCCACTACTCACCTTCTCCCCTCCAGCGCCAATCCAATATTCGGCCACCGCAGGATCAGGTAGATCATTCGGATCCTTCAAAGGCGGTAAGCCAGCTTTGGCTCTTCGTTTCCTCGTCACGACGGCGTAATGCCAAATGATGCAGATGTTGTACGCGTCCATGAGGCGCCACGGTAAGGGGAACAAGGAGGTGACGCAGAAAAGGCCGGTAAGGACTTGGGAGCAGACTTCGACCCAGAGTTTCTTGGCGTAGCTGCCCATGGGGATCATCAATAAGAGCACCAAACCGGCACCCCATACAACGACGTTGACTGGGAAACAGGCCAAGTGACCACATCACTCAGCTATTCGATAGGGCTTTCTGACGGGTGCAGCAACTCACTGCCGTAGATGAAAAAGAACACGCCCAACGGCGTTTTGAGGAACGCCTTGATGCCTTGCATCTGCAACCTAAACGTCTCCTTCCTCTTCTGCTTCTTGAGCAACTTCCTGAGATGCTCATCGAGCAAATCGACCTCATCCTCATCATCCTCTTCATCTCCATCCGGAATAGTATTGATCGTCGTCGTCTTGGCAAGGGGTTCTCCTTCGATCGTAGAGGATGATTCGCCATCAGGTTTGCGGGTGGGATCGTTGGATCGCGTCTCGACGATCGGTGAGAGAGGCTCGATTTCGACGACGGGTTTTCGAGCAAAGATGTTGGGCCAAAAAGCACCTTGAATATTGGTCAACGTCGCGGTCGTCGATACGGCGGGATCTAGAACATCGAGCTGTCAGAGAGGATGCGGGGTGTACGATCAGCTTCTGACACTTCCCCAAGCGCTGTTCGTCAAGTTCAAGCCTCTTACCAGATCGACCTCTTGGGCATGATGATCCTCCTCCGAGATAACCTGAGAAACGATCGACGGCCTCCTCGCCCTCCCCATTGATACACCAGGTATGATGACGTTGACGGGGTTGTTACTACTCGAAGTCGAAGCGACGGAAGGGGACCTCGTTCGACCGGTCCCCGAGACGCTGGACGAGGGCGGCAAGAGGGTCGAGTTTGCACCGCCGGCAGTTGAAAGCGTGGGCAAGCCCGAGCCCTGCGCGGACGACGGCGACTGCTGTTGGGACGTGGCCGAGGCCGACACCCCAGCGTTACCGAGTCGAGGCCGCGATAATTGTTGATAACCATCTTCACCCCACAACCGTTCAGTGATGCTGTACCCTCGTCGTCGACCTGTCGCGGTACCGGATCGTCCGATAGTTCCAACACGACTCGGGCTAGTTGAAGCACGTGCTCTCGTCTCTACGCTGTCCGGATTGTTGTTGGTGTTGAGCGAGTCGAGCGCGTTGTCGTCCATACGAGAGGCGTGTAGAGTGATGGGGTCACCGAACCCTCTTGACGTTTCTACTGGCAATGAACCGGATGGCGAGGGTCGAAACTGGGCGTCCGCTCGTGGCCCTTGGCGCTTGACCCGGATCGATTGGCTCGGGGTCGTTCCCGCACCGTACGGCGACGGACCGGTCGTTGGGCGGCGAGGAGCGGCGGTTGCGTTGGCTGAGGCTTCGTCCGTGGTGGGATTGGCACCACTCATGATGAGAGTATTCTACTCCGAGATGGGGTGTGGGTCAACTCGAGCAGTGAGGCCAACGAATGGCGTGAGGCGTACGAACCAAACAGGATCACCTGCGGAATGATCGACACCGCCGCCAATTTGCGCAGAGCCCGAGCCCATTCTGAGCCAAGCACAAGGCAAGTACTGCACCTTCGTAGATTTTGAACACCTCAATAATTTGGTAATGATCTTATCGGGTTTTCTTGACAGATTCAAATCGTGTTGGACATATATCGAGGCACCATGATATTCAGCCCGGCCAGCGCGAGAAGGCGACCATTGTTGTTTGTCCAACGACCACGACCGAAAAGAAGTACCTTGGCCGCCAAGATCCCGAGGCTCTCCAGCTGAGCGAGTGGCGCCAGAGCAAGCAACACTTTTCTCGAGCTGTCCAAGACCAACTGGCGCGTGGACGTGCCACTTAGCAAAACCGAAATTTCTCGAGCTTGGTAGATCGTCACGAACGCGCGATAGATGGATGCTCCGACTTGCCGCCGGCATCACAGCGATCTCGCACTCGTCCACAGTACGATTGGTCCACCATTTGTTCAACTCCAGGAACAAGCTTAACGAAAAGACCATGTCAGCTGCTAAGTAATAGTTCGACAAGTTTGAACAAGGCTCACTCGTATTTCTCCACTCGCCCCGCCTCCTCGAGGCGAAAAAAGTTCATTTCCAAGCTCTGCCAAAACGCGCGGGCCTCACTTTGATCCTCGAAGTTGTCTACGTCAAACACAGCCTCGATAGACAGAATAAGCCCTCAATCAAGTAGGGGGGTGATTGGGGACTCCTCTAGTTCCCATAATGGGTACAACGAGCTTTGGACTAACCCAAGTGGTCGTCGCGATGGGACAGGGGCTCGGGTCGGCGTCACCGCTGTGGTCCTTCGACGCGTCAAGGATCTCGGTTGGACCTTCTCCGCGGACTGAGCGACTTCGATAGCCGTGAGGTTTACCTTTCCTAAGTCGACAGCGTTTGAGGCAACTGAGCTAGACCCCTCAACAATCTTCGTCTCCGGAAGCTCAGCGACAACAGCCACTGCAGGGTCCGCAGCCCTGAAAGGTGAAGGGAGTCGAGTTTGTGGACCTGAGGCTGCATTGTCGGTATTACATTTGGGATTCACTGGCAAAGAGTGTGTTGTATCCCTGACTGTTGAAGGGACGAAAGTCGATGTAGTGGTAGCGCGAATGAGCGCGATCACCTGGCAAGCGTCGAATGAGAACCTTGGGATGAACGGCGCGGATCATCTTGCCGAAGGTGGCAATGCTGGCAAAGCATATAGAATACAGCCGGATTCAGAATTTGCCTCAATACCGTTCAAATTGAAGGCTAACTCACTTGAGAGCCGAAACACTGAAGCGCTGACACGCGTTGACATAGCTGGCGTACACTGGCAGCCCCGCCGAGCGACTGACACTGACCCTCTGAAAGGCTCGTAGCAGCGTTGCAACCACGTCTTGGCAAACAGTACCCTTCCTTTGTCTTCAGACATGTCCTGCGCCCTCGAGGATTGCAAGCGAAGCTCAGCCCCGGCTTCGGTGATCTGGCGCGCGTCGTCGGGGTAGCTCAACCTCGACGACAGGGGCGGTGCAAGGTCATTGTCGTCCTCGTCATCACTCGTCGAGGTTGCCACCGACATCGCCTGACAAGAAGCTGAACGGCTCCGAAGACAAAGTTGAGAGTTTGACCCACGACGCGGACCACTCGTCGAATAGTCGCTGCCATTACTTGGATCGTCGTAGGAGCTGACTGATGCGCGAGCCGATCTGCGAAGACCTCGACTTTCGAAAGCCTGAAAGTTCTCAGATCGAGATAGAGCGCGATTTGTGCTGGTGTTACGTTCCTCAACAATGGGGTTGGGGAATTTCACAGTCACTGTGCTTTGATCTTGGATGTCCGAGCCCGAACAGTCGTTGTTCGATGAAGCCTGCGGAAGTCGAAGCGGTCTCGGCGGGGCTGGTGTTTGATCAGTCGCGCTTATCGCCGGGGCAGGTGTTTGAACGGTCGCGGTTATCGCCGGGGCAGTCGAAGTCGAAGTCGAATTCGATGCTGCATCCACGAAACTCGTGACGTGCTGATTGTTGCTTAAACCTTCAGATCTGATTCCATGAGGTTCAACTCGACGCAACTCGAATGGTGAGCCAGGCCGAGCTGGAGGGAGCAGCCCAGCTTTTCGATCGTTCTCATCCGCAGTGATGACGAACTTTCGAGGACGTCGATTGAAACTTGCCGAGGCAAGGGCGATGTCGATCGAGAGTGTACACTTGAGCTTGTGGAATGACCTTCGTGGACAAGCCAGGATTGAAGATGAAGATGATGCGCCAGGGATCACAGCGGGTGGGAACTGGAAGGCGAAGAGTTGCACGCGGGCCGAGACGTTTCTCGCGGCGGTTGCAAAGCTCCTCGAGGTGGGAGTCGGTGCGGAAGTTAATGCCAGTAGGCGCCCTCAAGAGTGACAGGTCTGGTGCAGCAGAGTGGATGAGCGGGGGTAGCGCTTAAAGTAGGTTCGATCGACATTGACTCACGGGCTATGGACAAATTCTACAATGGGAACAAGCTTTGGGTGCGACGATGATGTGAGACCGAAGCCAATGGGGCGCCTTGAACTGCTGCCGTTGTGGCTCCTCGCGCAATGCCGATCGAGGACAACTCATGCATGGTGCCTTGCTTGATCGGGCAGAGAACAAAGCTTGAGTCGATTGGAGGGCTTTTGGGAGACGACGCTTCACAAAGCGTTGAGGCGGAGTCCAACCCGAGACTAGTGATACGGCAGCCACCCAACTTGAAGACGACGAATTGGGCACAGGTCGGAACCCATCGTGCATGGAGCACATGGAGGGCGAAGGGGTTCGCGCGCCCCACAGTCCGGGGTGGCACCAACACCAACTCCGTCAAAGCGCTTTTTCGATAAGCAACCCAAGCTCACATTTTCTCCAGCCCACACATCAGCTCTGCTCAAAATATCGTTGTGGACGCGTGGCTACGTGGAGTGATTACGAGCCTCTCACCCTCTCCGCCTAAGTAAGTCACAAAAAATCGTGTGCATATACTCAGGGTTTTAACCACCTTGCGCGATTGTCGAACACTTAAGTATAGCTGGAATCCAAAGGGACTCTTTTCATCTCATCCAGTTGGATGAGTGTTGTCATAAACAACTTTTTACATCTGGGCCACTTTTCGGACTTCGGACTTCGGGGTCGAGTTTCGGACTCGGGCCAGTACCCACATCTTGGTCTCCGACTCAACAGACGGTCGTCGTGTGCGCACGGTCCTCCCAATGGATCATTCGACCCACGATGATCTGACCGACTCGTATCGAGACGATTCGCTCCTAACCTCCCAGTCGACGCCTCGCACGCATCATCCGAAAGGTGATACACCTCTTCCCGTGCACCTTGATCAGTCCGTTGAAAGTGAGGCTACTCGCTCACATTCGCACTCGCGCTCGAGGTCCGTCGACGGAGCGCCAGCGGCTGCTGGCGAGGATCTCGATCGGTTGATGGCGTTGTTGGATGGGGATCAAGTTCCATTACCGAGCATCTCTGCTTCGACTGCTGCTCTAGGATCGAACACGGATCGAGTAGAGCCTACCAGGAAGCTCGCGGACGACGAACGCGAGCGCGAAGCGACGCGTCAACCCTCTTCACCTGCTACACCACATCAAGCATTGGAGGACCTCACCCTGATAGAGAGTACATCCAACGCCAACGAAGCCTTCCCAACACGCGCCGTGCCATCAACTTCGACGCCACCACCCACGACGGCTCATGCCAACTCTGCACATCCTGCGACACACGATTGCTTTCCCTCAACATCGTCAACCACGACTTCAGAGGCAGGCTCGGTCTCACCTTCTGTCCGAGCGAGGTCGACGTCGTTGAGAGCTCAGTCGGCGCAATCGATGTATTCGAATCGGCAGATCTCTCACACAAACGACTCTGTCGACTATGAAGCGCTGGAATCGACCATCTTGCCGGCGACGGTTCTGCGGGGTACAGGACAGGCTCAGCCAGGGGCAGATACGACGGTAGGAGAGCACATGACTCTCGACCAAAGAAATCAGTCTCAACCAAGATCACGAAGCGTCTTGGAAGAAATGGGATGGTCAGGTCGACCAGGGCAGGAAGCTGCAGGGTCAAGATATTCGCTCGGCACGACCCCTCCACCGCGGATAGTCAATGAACCATCAACAATGACGACAAAGACGCTCAGACCTCCCCGTCCACCTCGGAGACAGAATCACTCGGTGTACCTCGATGATCACACGGGGCAGATTGATCCTTGGCGCAGTGATGGCGATCTGACCTTCCAAGCACCACCGAGCTCGAATCACCGAGCGCATCAGGATCCGGGCCATGACAGCGATGCAAGGATAGCAGACGAGGTCAGTGATGAGCGGGAACTCCTCGAAGGGTCGCGGATACTGACTGGGCAAGTCCTACCCCAGGCCCTTAGTGAATTCGACAACATCATCCACAACGCGACCCCACATCGAAGTCGAGCTCGACCACCATCACGATTGCGGCAAGACCCTTCACCTTGGCTACCTGCTTCGGCGCATGCAGCAGGGCGGGGTCAGAACATTTCTGAAGACGTTGAGGATTATACACAAACCACGGCGCAATTCGTCGCGCCAATCGATCATGGGCATGGGCCGAATGATGCAGGGACAAGAATGGAGGCAGTAGCTCAGGACGAAGTAAGTCACTCGGGTAGCAGAGTGACTGTTCTATCTCCTCGAGCTCACATTCTGCGTTTTCCTCTTCTCTACCCAGCGCTCTGTGTTGGTAAGCGAGCTGAGAGAAGCGAACCAGTACATCACTCACCTCCAAGACGACATCGAAGCGATTTCCCGAATCGTCTTGGAGCTCAAGGCCGATCGGTACGTCGAGCCCTCGAAACCGGCTTCGATTGTGCCTCGATGGCAAGAACGAGAGTCTGACTGGCCGAAAACTTCACAGGACACGAGAACAAGCTCGACTCGAGGAGTTCCGTCGAGCGCAACTACCCTTGTCCGCGCAAGAACAAGCCGAATTGAGCGTGGCTCGGGTAGGTCCTTCCTGAGCCTTGCCCAGACAACCAAACGAAACCGCTGACCCAAATTTCACCTTTCACAGCACTTGATATCTCTCCTACCATCCTTCATGGCCGCCGCTCCACCCTCAAGATCCCTTCTCCCCACCTCCGTCAACTCCTTGGCCCTCGCAGTCGCCTTCACCCGCTCGATCGATTCGCTCGTCCAAAACGGTCCTCAGGGGGAATCTCGTCGGGACGAGATTGTTTTCACTCAGGATAATGTGGAAAGGATGTTAAGGAGGGTCAAGAAGTGGGAGAAAGTTGTGAGAGCCCATCCATGAGGAGTGAGTCGGAACTCCAGGGCATGGGTAGGGGCAATGGATTGGATTATCGAATATGTGTTGTAGTTACGGTAATTAAGATGTGTCTAGTTATCTCATTCCTTCAGCACCAAAATCACTTCTCCTTGGACTTGGCAATCACCTCCGCCCACCACGCATCGTAACTTGCCTGACTTGACGTGCTCTTGATCGACACAGGTCGCGAACTCTTACCGCTCCCTAAGTCCATCTCGTATTCCGTGGGTTCGTCCGAAAGGTGATGGAAGGGGTTCTTCTGCGGAGTTGGAGGTCGTTCTGAGCGAGCCTGGCGTTGGGCGACGTCGATTTGGTCGATCGCTTTGGGAAGAGAAGGCGTCGCGGGGAGGGGGACTCGGGTGGGGCTCTTGGCTTGGGTCGGAGAGGAGACCTCCTTTCGAGGCTGATCGACGTTCGACGGGTGGTCGCAACCGCCAGATCCAGCGCGTTGCAAAGACGGGGGATCACCACCGGATCTCGAGGCTATCCCACTCTTGCCATGATGAGCGACAAGCGTGGCGTCTCCCGACTCAGGGCCCAAAGTCGTGCCCGACAAGCCACTGCGCAGGCTATGCCTTGTCGGTGAAGTCGGATAGCCCGGTGGCTTGCTGCGAAGATCCCTGCTCGTGTCACCGTTCAATCCGACATCCTCTTCATCCACCTCATAATCGCCTTCTTCGTCCGACCACGAATCATACCTCGCCGGGTTCGAACCCCTGCGTGGATCCTTAACGGAGTTCAACTCATGTTCCTCTACTCGCCTGCCACCTCGTCTTCCACCTCTCCGACTTTCGAAAATCAACTCCTCCGTGTGTGCCTCCTCATCGGATACAACGCCCAGTTCATCCTCTTCATCGTCCGTCCAAATTCTCGAACTCAACCTATCCTCATTCCCATCCTGATGCAACTCCTCATTCCAAGGCGACCTCCTCCGTCTTCCATTCCTAGTCCTCGGGTTCGGGAGATCGGTGAACCTTTCTGATCGAGTCGAAGGGGTTTTCCAGAAAGTAAAGAGGTGGGAAATACGAGTTAAAACGGACTCGGGTGGGGTGTAGTTTCCGAGGAGGGCTTTGGGCGCTTCCCCCGTCGATACGAGGGTCGAGAGGTAACTGTCCCATACCTATATGTCACAGCACCAATAGAGCGATCAGTAGCTGTTGAAGCCATCATAGAAGAGAGGGAGAGAGGGAGAGAGAGAGAGAAAATCTCACTTTTTCCTTGCCTCCCGCCTCTCCACCCCAATACGATTGCCAAGCCGCCCCACTCAACCCCATCAACCACCATCCCGCAACACAAACTCTCCAACTTGCTTGATCCCAGGCCAGGACCAGCACCTCCTCTTTGACTTCACCATTGGCTGAAACCCCATACTTGGCCACCAAGAGACCAGTCAGGTCTACGTAACCTACTTTGATCAAGAGGTCAATTCCGAGGAAGTGAATCCAGGCGCCGGAGAATGCGGATAGGACGGAGAGGGATTTGAGAGTTTGAGGGAGGAGACAGAGCACGAGGCTAAAGAGGGTGAGTAGGAGGGTGAAGATTGAACGGGCGAGGAGGGAGGAGAGATGTAAGGAGGCGATGATGAGGTAAGAGAATGAGAGACTACGCAAGTGGGTAGAGGGAGCTTAGTTGGGCGAGGAAAAGCAGGGAGCAAGGGTAGAGACGCACCCTCCGAGCATACCACAACAACTCCTAGCCGCCCATCTCCACCTCGCGCCGAATGCGCCTCCGACCAGACCGGTACTCGCCCACAGCGCAAAGAGCATACCTGGACCAACGGAAGGGTCGGTCTTTTTGGAGATGACGGCCAATAGGGGTATTGTTGCAAGAGTAGCTGAAAGAGAGGGACTCGAACTTAGTATTTTGTTTGCCTTTCTGAGTTGCCACGTCTTTATGAGACCTACCAAAAGTCACCATACCAAACGCAATCCCTCCGACTCCACCAGCAATGTAAGGTCTACTCGTCTCAGTACTCGGCTTTTTGCCCCACTGATTACCGACCAACATCGATCGCGCGCCAGCATTGTTGATGCCCAAGCCGAGGAGGATGAGCAGGACCGCGAGGAAGATAACCAAAGCCGAGGGAAGTTGGTGGAGACGGTCTTGGATGAATCCGAGAGTTGGGAGCGGGGTCGGCATCAAATTGGTCGGATAAATTGAAAGTGGTTTTTGTGTGTCAGAAAAGCAGCTGCTCGGTAGGATCGAGTGCGGTGCAGGCAAGACCAGAGCCCCGTTCGAATTGCAGGAGCTGAGATCGATCGGTTCGAAATGGTTGGACAATGAGGACCTCGATATCAGCTCATAGACATGCGGACAGGTCAACAGGAGAGATGACGAACCGTGATAGCCGATCAATACGCACACAGGTGACACAGTCCGTAGAGTGAGGTGATACGTTGACTCGAGCTCCGGGAGCGGAATGAGTGTCGGAAGACACTAGGCTGAAGCGCAGATTCTGCTGCGGGCTTACTCCGAGTAGCCGATCGAGGGAGGGCTCGCAAGGACTTGTCGACCACAGCAAGAGAGGACACTGAAGGGGATATGAGTTTTTTCCTCGAAGTGAGCTTCTGGACGAGTCTGTGCACCTACCTCGTCCTTCTTCACGTCCCGTCCGCGTCGGTCGTCGGTGGACCGGTGGACGGTGCGACCGATTTGACGGGCTGGCTGTATGCGGACTTTAGCGCGTGCGCCAGTCGTGCGCCTGGCGACCTCGCAAGCGACCTCACAAGCGACGACCTGCGACGACCTGCGACGACCTGCGACGACCTGGCGACGACTCGAGGGTGCCGGCGAGCTCACTCGCAGGCGCTCCTGCTACCTCCTGCTACCTCCTCTTACCGATCTCCCTCTCACCGCCCACCACACTCACCTCACCATGTCCAGCTCCAACACGTCGTACAACCCTCTGAGGATCGCGGCCATCGCAACGGGTGTCGTCGCCACGGCCACGGTGTCGTACGCCATCTACTTTGATTACAAGCGTCGTCATGACCCCGTCTTCCGCAAGAAGCTGCGTTAGTCCACACCACCCGGCTTCAGTGACGCACCACGCTCAGGATAGCTGACTCGTAGGATGCACAATGTACTTTACTCTACACCATCACAGTCCGCGACCAGCGACAGGCGGCCAAGTCGACACAGAAGCAAGCCGAGACGGGCAAGGCCGTCGTCGAGGCCGCACTCAGGCGAGCTCTCGTGCTCATCAATGCTCAACCGAGTCAGTGCACACCTTTACAGTGTTCGAATTTGAGCAATGCGGGCGCCCAGAATGATCGATGTGGCGCCGATCGATCTGCTCTATGCATGATGAGCTGACCTGAGTGTGCCCTCGTTTTCTTGCCGATCCATTGCTCGTGTGGTCCTTGTCCCCGTCATCCATCACCAACCCTTTCACAGTGCCCAACACTCCCGAGAGCAAGGAGCAGTACTTTATGGAGCAGGTCTCCCAGGGTGAAGCTCTTGCAGCGCGATGTGAGTTCTGCCGCTGGCCCGACCCTGTCGCGCTCCTCGTCGACGAGATCCCAGTGCAGTCGCCTGACCCTCCTTTCCTTGTCTTGTCATCACAATCCTCTACAGCCCCTGAATTCTTCATTGCTTCCGCTATTGCCTTTTACAAGGCTCTCAAGGTCTACCCTGGTGCGCACCGCTCGGGCACGAGGCCTCTCGAGGCGGGACAGGGCCGAGCACTGACCTAACCTGCCTGCGCGTCCGACTCGCAGCCCCCCAAGAGCTCATCATGATCTACCAAAAGACCCAACCCCCTCCCGTCTTTGACCTCGTCATGGAGCTCATCACCCTCGAGTATGCCGCCCTCAACGGACTCGTTGCTGCTTTTTGGATGGAGCTGACCTCTTTTTCTCCGAATATCCCCACACAGAATGTCCGGCTTGGCCTCGCCTTCCACATCCCGGGACCCCCGTGACGGCTCTTCGGACCCCCTTTTGGAAGAGATTGATGACGCCTCCCCTTCGCAGCAACAAGCCCAAGCCTCTTCACAATCGTCGTCGACCCCCTCTTCCGCCTCTGGTGCCTCGAGCGCTTCCCCCGCCAGTTCGGGCTCGTTCGTCGTCGTCGATGATGAATCAAATCAGACCCCGGCTGCGACGACTACTGAGACTGTTGAAGTGGAAGCTAGGACGATGGGTGTCGTGGGCGAGGACCCTCCGGAGGAACCTCTCCATTGAACGGAGAACGGACAATGATCGAAGAGGGACCGAAGAAAGAGGTGTCGGATCTCGTTCCTCGAGACTGAGCATTCGCTCCATCGCTTCTGTATATTGTTATATATATATATATTTGGCGCCCTCGATTATGGATGAACGAACACACGCACACACTACTCCATTTTGCACAGGGTCCCTCGCTACATTTTCCACCTTGACCGTTTCAAGCAAATGTTGATTCATTGCCACGAAGATCGTGGGTGGTTTAGACGTACGCCTATAAAACAGCCAAAAGTTCCATATCCTATATCGTATAAACGGGAGGCAAACATAAGAGAGGTAAAATATAAAATGGCGTTTGTATTGTTTGCTTGTGAACCGTGTAGCACTCCGATTTGCACAACGCGCTGTAAAGAATCAAGCCCTCCGAATCCGAGCTCGGGGACGAAAACCATCGGTCATTCAGAGTCGAGCTCCACGACATGGAGGTACTTTTCACATCTTGAGCATAACTTTTCGCACGAGGATCCTTAGGGTCGTTGTGGTGAGGAGCAGTGAGGGCGGGTATTTGGGGTGCATTCAAAAAGGGTGGGATCACTGCTAGTCAGGTCCTGGCGGAATACCTTCGAAGGTGGGATCAGGCAAAGTACGACGTTACAACGTTAGTGAGCCGGGGTGAAAGCCGAAGTAGATGACGACGATCGATGCGGAGTATGGAAGGAAAGCGTAATGCAGATTGATCCAGAGTTCGTAATGCTCATTTACAGCGCGCGCATTCACGAAAAGCAGAACGACGTCTCGAGGCCAGGAAGCCAGAGGCGGCGGCGGTTTGGCCGAGCGAGTTGGCCCTACGCCCGCGCCCGCCTGAGCCTGCCCGAGCCTGCCCGAGCCGGCTCATTCGAGGCGTCGCAGGCAGACGAGGGGGGGACTCGCCCGTGGCCCACGCCCCTTCGCACTTGTCCACCCCGTGTCGTGTGTATCAACAAGCCATGTCGTCCGGTCAGTTGCGCACCCAGTCAATTCGACAAGCTCACGAATGAGATGCTGACGTATCCAAACCCCCTCTCGCTCTCTCTGTAACGCGGTACGACGTTGTGTGCTGCCGTTGAATGGACTGGACGCCTCCGTGACCCCGCCGGGTGCCTTGAAACTTTCGATTTGGCTCGTCCTGGCTGCACTCGCTCACGGGACCTCCGGCCTGTGTTCAACCTCTACATCCAACTCGACTACGATCTTACTTTGCGATCATGTGTCTTCCTACCTCGAACCTTCGACCATCCATAGCATCAAGACCTCAAGACGCTCAGGCCAAGGTGAGCTTTTACTCGCTGCTGCTCGTCGCTGGGTGGGCCTCTGTGCGCGCGGATGCGTCTTGCGCTAGGCTGGCCCGGCCACACCCACACTCCCCCTGGACCGACCAGCACCCTACCCATAGCATGGCAGGTGACTAACGATGCACTTTTCTTTGTCATCTCAGGCCGCCAAGAAGGCCGCTTTGAAGGGTGCCAAGGGCACCAAGGTCGCCAAGATCCGCACTTCGGTCACGTTCCACCGGTCAGTCTACACTCGACTTGCCTGTCTCGCGGCGGCGGGGCAATGGCAAGGGGCGTGCGGAGCCAGCAGCTGAGCAGCCTCGCTGACCCCTGAACCACTTTTCCCTCTTTCTCACTCGACATCGTTCCTGGATTGACCGTGTGACGATATGATCAACAACCACGACCACGCCCACGACCACGCTGCAACAGACCCAAGACCCTGGCTCTCCCCCGTGCGCCCAAGTACCAGCGCAAGTCGGTGCACCATGTGCCCCGGATGGACGCCTACCGCACGATCGTGCACCCCCTCAACACCGAGTCGGCGATGAAGAAGATCGAGGACAACAACACATTGGTCTTCATCGTTGACGTCAAGGCTAACAAGCGACAGATCTCGGACGCCGTCAAGAAGCTGTACGACGTCAAGGCCGAGAAGATCAACACCCTCATCCGGTGCGTGTTCGTCTCTGTATGGGTTGCGAGTGTTACAAGCTGACGAGTTGGTTGCATACACAGCCCTGATGGCCGAAAGAAGGCTTTCGTTCGCTTGGAGAAGGGTGTCGATGCTTTGGACGTTGCCAACAAGGTCATTCTCATTCAGAACTACAATTCTTACGTCCCTACTGACACAGCTCTATCGGTCCTCTACAGATCGGCTTCATCTAAACCATTCGCCACACCGGTTTTCATATGTTCCGACACTCGCATTTTTCTGGGAAAGCAGGGAGGGAGGAGGACGGGGAAAAGTGCAGTTTGGCCTTTTCCCAACAAAAACCCAACACCAAAGCTTGAAAGTGGACGGAAGAAGGAGGGTCTCCTTCTTTTCCTTGCAAGTCATGGGGATCGCTTTAGAGGGGTATCACGGGCTGGGAGATCTTGCAATCTTGCAGGGGTGAACCCCCTTTTTTGTTCCCACCCATCAATCTGGCTCTTGCAGTGTTGTGCTGAGGCGACGACATGCGCAGTCTGGAGCTGTTAGAGATGGTGGATGCTCGTGTCTGGCCCGGACCAGGGACTCTAATGAACAGCGGCGGGGCCTGGGGAACTCGCTGACCGGTCTCGACAATCTCGGGGCTACGCAGAGGAAGACTTGATCTTTGCGCGGAGATTTGATTTCAAGACGAGTGATCTGTACGCATGGTCAAACTGTTCCTCGATGAAAATGTTCTTTGCACCTTCGACAGCGCCTCTTCTCGACTGATTGACGCTCCGGGCGGGCAAGGAATTATGGCCCTGTCTTGGCCTAGCCTTGACCGCTTTGAGCCTGTTGTGCTCGATGTGGGCTGAGCGATTCGGGCCGATTTGGGCTTTGCTGTAGGTTGATGCAATATCCCGGCCCCGTCGTCGCTATTGAGACCTCGTACGACCATCGTCCTCGTGGCAAAGACTGCTCCTCCCCCCCAGTTCCAGCTGATCATTCATCCTTCAGCGTGGACGACCGCCCCTCTCTGCGGTGTTGGTTGTTGCACGCCTTCGAGCCCAACAGGAGGTACGGGGATGTTCGTCGTTGTCGGGGGATTCGAAGCGTCGAGTGTGACTTAACAAAGGCCGAGCACAGACTCGGAGTCAGCGCGGATTAATTCTTGGAAAAGTGAAAGCAGTTGCGCGATCGGTAGTACGTACCCCACGGTCTGCGATCCATCGGACATTGTTGTTTACTCGATTCGGTATTGATCCATTTCAACAAACAGTGCATGTGGAACACGTGCGTACATTCTCCCCAGACTATAGAGAGCACCGCGATCAAAGCGCGAGGTCGGCTTCACGAGTTGGGGACAAGCGCGCGTTGAATTCGAGGACAGGGACGACGTACCTAAGGGACAAGCATCACCCGGTGTCTTGCAATCGGGACAACAGCCATCGTAGGCGACTCGACAAATACCACACACGTCGTCATCTTCGTCGTTGTCGTCGTCGTCTTCTTCTGCTTCGTCATCGGCTGGGGTGGGGTCGGCAGCTGCTGCGACTCTGGACGCGTCGAGTGAGGTCAGGTTGCTGCTGTGCGTCGTGGGACGAGCTCGTTGGGTCGGCGGTTGCAGGTTCCAGCGCCACAGCGCGATCCCATGGTAGGAATTGATCGTGATCTTCATTCCTCTACTTGATGATGTCCTCCGTAGCGGCACAGCCGGGATGAGTGATCAGACAAAGCTTGACGACGATCAAACTCACGCATACTCACGCACACTCGCGCGCTGTAGTCGCGCTAGGACCCCCGAAAGCCCAGCCTGAGGCGCGTAGGTAAAGACTGGACAAATTTTTGGCCCTAGATGAGCCAAAATCGCGATTTTTGGAGATGTTTTGAAGCATTTGAAGCAATTCAAGAGCTACCTTTGGACGAGCGTAGATGGACTGGACGTTTTGAGGACATTTTTGGGCGAATGTACCAAAAAAAGGTGGGCAAATGAGGTCCAAAATCCGGGATTTTGGCGGATTTTACCTACGCGCCTCAGGCTGGGCTTTCGGGGGTCCTGTCGCGCTCTCGGCAGTCTCTCGGCGTGAGCTTCGCACCAGGCCCCGCGCTTGCGCTTTGACCTGCTGCTCGTCCGACTGATCGGCTACCACTCGTGAACCTCGCCCGCCTCACACCCACTCCGCCTCCCATACAACCCCTCATGGCCAGCTCAGCTTCGAAAGACCTCAACCCTAACGCCTTCTCCCCCGAAGAAACCCTTCGATACCGCCTGCAACTCTCCTACCTCCTGGCCCCTCTCTCCAAAGGTCGATTCGCTACCCAACCACATCTAATCGATTCCCAACAACGAATCACTACACCACCACACTCTTCAAATACGAAGCTCACATGTCCAGCTTGTCAAGCGACTTTGATCGTCGGCGTTAACGCTGCCGTAAGAACTCATCGGGCGCGGTTGTGGCGGAGGTGTTTGGGGTGTAGGAACGTTTCGAAGGACGAGGGAGCGCAGGGGAACGGAGACGGTAGGGAACAGTTTCCGAGTGTTAAGCAGAGGACCAAGAGGAAGGAAGCAGCGGTTTCGGCATCGCAAAATAGGACGGAGTCGATCCAAGGCACGAGTTCTCGCATGCTCGCGAAAGCCGTAACGGACTTGCCAAGGACGAGGGTCCCGGATCATGCGATGCAACGCCACGAACCTATTACAGCAACCAGTCAAACTGGACTTTCGAGAGTTGTACCCACCGCTGTGCCATCCTCGGCCTCTTCTCCCACCCCTTCCAAACCAAGCTTCACCTCCGAAACTCGAGTAAAACCACCACCCCATCCCACACCCACCACCACCCACCGAGATCAAGCTAAAAGCACCAACAAACGATCCAAGACTACCAATGGTCTAGCCGAATTATTGGCCGCGAAGAAACTCGAACGCGAAAAGGCGAACCAAGCGGGCGGAGCAAGTGGGGGGATGGGCTTGCAACAGTTTTTACAGTCGATCTGATAGGGTCCTACTGCGTTTTCTGGGAGGGGGGGGGGCTAGTGATTTGCGGGGCACTGCGGTGCCCTACTAGACCAATGTTGTTGTAGATTAAATAGGTCAGCAAGTACCTAGTTTACCCCTCCGAGGCTCCGACGTCATCGGTCGTGCAGTCGGAGAAGAGCGGCTGGGAAGCTAAACCAAGCCTGCTCTTTCAAGCCGAAGTCTTGCGAAGCAAACCGAGTTTTGGGATCGTCCTTTAATTTAGCTGAGAAGTGTCTACAGCCTCCGAGGTCGGGTGTTTACGGGAACTAAGCGCGACTTCTTGTTGGGGCGAGTGTTTTACGAACCATGACAATGATGTGCCTATCTTTTTTTCTCGATAAATTAAAAAGTCCGAAACCAGGATTAGGGAGGGAAAGCTTTCAGAAGCTATAAGCTACTTCGGCGGATCTGGGGGACGACATCAGCGGGAGCTTGCTGCATTCGACCCCACCTACCCCACGATGAGATAAGATAGCCTACAGAAGAGCACTCTGTCCAAAAAAAACTAAAATCGCAACTGCAGCAACAGGCTCGGGGCTTCAATCCGGTCCAGCAGCATGAATCGGCATTAAAAAACGCCCCGCCACTCGAACCACATCGTCATCCCTGCAAAGCCCAAAAAACAGCCCTGGCTGTGCATGAAACCTCTCGTTGCGGTCTTATCAAACGCTGGCGCCTTGCCGATTCGCCAAGCGTTTTTTTCGGAGCTGCTGGCGTGCTGGCGCCTGGGCGCATGGGGAAATGGCTCTCTCAAGCAAGACTGGCGGTGAGAGAGGCGGCCGAGAACCTGACCTTTGGCTGGACGGGGGGTCGCGATCCGTCGGAATGAGCTGACCTCGGTGGTCTTTTTTCCCCCGTTCTCAAGTGCCAGGCGACAGCGACGCTTGTGTGTTTGAAATGGGACGCCCAAAACTCCGGACATGGTGTTTGTCTACGCTTAGTGCACATTTAGGCTCCGATTGATTGCGAACTTGCGAAATGGTGATATCGTCTTATCTCCCGCATACTACTCCTTTCCTCTTCTGAACCTCTCTCCTTTCCTTTCCTCCCTGTTTGTTTTGATCCGCGAGACCAACCCCACCTCGCGAGAAAGCGACCTCTCGTTTGCGCCCCGACATAGACCAAAGCAGTATAGACCAAAGCAGTATAGACCAAAGCAGTACTCGGACCATGCAAGGCTCGATCCCCGAGAAGAAGCTTTCGGGCGAATACGTCGACGACAAGCACGGCGACACGATCTTCATCAGTGCTGCCGGGGGACGACGCAGCGCGACCTCGAGCGAACTTGAATCGGGGGCTCAGCAGACCCCGTATGATGAGGATGGCGTGGAACGTGTGGCACCGGAGAATGATTTGCATCGCGGTCTCAAGGCTAGGCAGTTGAGTTCCGCTCTCCCTTCTCAGCTGGATCGCGAATCACGCTCTCGGCGCTGCTGGTCACGGAGGATCCTCCGCACCGCCGAGACTTTTGCTCCACTAGCAGCACGGGATCGGTCAACGACATAGCTACAGTCAGCTGACGAGGACGTTCATTCCCATTTTGGTTTTACAGAATTTCGATGATTGCCCTAGGTTAGTTGTTCCTGCCCATCTAGCTCCATCGGCCACGACGCTTCCGTCCAGTCTGGGCAGCGTCACAAGACTCGCCCGCGAAAGCGCGCATCCGGTAGCAGTCAGGCACTGGTTGCTTCTCGAGAGGCCTGCCGGCGGTCGTCGGTCGTGTCGGCGTTTGTTTCTTGTGCGTGCCAAGCTCTCCATCATTATGTACTGACGTCGTTTTCCTGCGTACTTTATGTACCTTTCATTCCCATTACTTCGTTCTGCATTGTTCGACTTCACACGATGATTCAATTTTACTTCAGGTGGTGCCATTGGAACGGGCCTCGTCATTGGTAAGTCTCACATCAATCAAATCTCGTGTCCGGATTCCGTGTCAGGAGGCCACACGAGAACCTAAGCTAACCGCCGCCACTCTCCCACCCACCTCCGCCCATTTCAGGTTCCGGAACGGGGCTTTCCCGAGGCGGTCCGGTCGGATTGTTGTTGGCGTATGTGATCATGGGAACAGTATGCTTCGGTGTCCTTGTTTCGCTCGGTGAAATGGCGTAAGTCACCTTCCACCTCACCATTTCCTCCGGCAGGGCGAAGCATAATTCGCTAGGGGCTCGCGCGACTTGTCAAAAAGCTGATTTCAATCTAAAATGACGTGGGGACAGGACTTTAATTCCGCACAAGAAGGGATTTTCGGGGTACGCATCTCGATTCGTTGATCCTGCGATGGGTTTCGCTACTGGTAGGTTCTTCCGTTCACCTGAGGTCAGATGAGCCTTGTCCGGTCTAGGCAAAGCGCGGTATTCGCTGGACTCGAGAGGGGCAGCCGAGCTAATTTCTGATTGGGGTACGCTTCAAATAGGATGGAACTACTTGTTCAAATACCTCGTCGTCACACCAAACAACATCACTGTACCTCGCATCCTCTTTGAAGAGTGGGCACCAGCGGCCAACGGCTGATCGGCTGGAAGAACTTTGTCATCTTCACAGGCGGCGTCCATCGTTATTCAGTACTGGACTCGCGCCGTTCCCGTAGGAGCATGGATCACCATCTTCAACGTCATCAGTGAGTAGACGGCACCTGACTCAAGAAAATCCGCAGTACGATTACTGACACTTCTCTCGGTGCTTTCTCCCCGCGCAGTCATCGTCATCAACTTGCTCGGTATCAAGGTCTTTGGCGAGATCGAGTTCTGGCTCTCCTTCTTCAAGATCATCGTCTTGACGGGATTGATCCTCCTCGGTTGGATCATCGATCTCGGAGGTGTCCCCGGCCAAGGCCGCATCGGCTTCCGCTACTGGCGCGACCAACCTTTTGCGCACTACATCTACAACACTGGCACGGGTGTGTTCCTCGGTGTCTGGTCGTGCATGACCACCGCGCTTTTCGCCTACATGGGATGCGAGTTGGTCGGTGTCACCTTCGGCGAGGCCAAGAACCCTCGCAAGACGATTCCCAAAACGATCCGTCGTACGTTCTGGCGTCTGCTCATCTTCTACGTCGGCTCCATCTTCGTCGTCGGTCTCATCGTCTCGGCGAACGACCCCGATCTCTTGACCGCCAACAAGCGCCGCACGAGTGCTGCCGCCTCCCCGTTCGTCGTCGCCATCCAACGAGCCGGTATCAAGGTCCTACCCGATATCATCAACGCCTCGATCCTCATGTTTGTCATGTCGGCCGCCAATTCGGATCTCTACATCGGTTCACGCACCTTGTACGCTCTCGCAGCCGAGAGCAAAGCGCCCAAGATCTTCATGCGCACG
The DNA here is from genome assembly GCA_022506055.1 of Microbotryum violaceum. Classification (NCBI taxonomy): domain Eukaryota; kingdom Fungi; phylum Basidiomycota; class Microbotryomycetes; order Microbotryales; family Microbotryaceae; genus Microbotryum; species Microbotryum violaceum. Next base: position 895,913 of record JAKMXP010000008.1, on the reverse strand, counting down.
AACCGCTACGGAACGCCTTACGTCTCCCTTGCGTTTTGCTCTGCTTTCTGCTGTTTGGCCTACATGAACGTCGCAACTGAAGGTGCCCAAGTCTTCACCTACTTCACTGCGCTCGTGACTATCTTTGGTGCTCTGACCTGGCTCAGTATCCTCGTTTCCCACGTGCGCTTTATGAAGGGTCTCAAGGTGCAAGGGATCTCGCGTGATACGTTGCCGTGGCGGGCACCGCTGCAGCCTTATTTGGCCTACTTCTCCATCATCGTTACTTCGATCGTCACTTTATTCAAGGGATTTGATGCCTTCATGCCCAGCTTCAAGTTCAGAACCTTCATCACCGCTTACCTCGGTCTTCGTGAGTTGACGCAATCCTTTCCAGCGTATGGGTTTACCGTCCGAAAAACTGACAACTTCTATCTTGACGAACCCCCCCCCCCTTCCAGCTATTTACGTCATCCTCTACACGGTGTGGAAGATCTATCACCGCACGTCTATCATCCCCTTGACCGAACTCGACTTCGTCTCCGGCCGTCGCGAATTCGACGAGGACGAAGCCGCCGAAGAAGAAGCCGCCGCGAACAAGCACACACCTCTGTGGAAGAAGATTTGGGAAGGCGCTTAGAGTGGGTTGCTGAGAGGATAGGCTTGTTAGGGTGTATTTAATAGATACGGAGGCGCTGGGAAAGGGAGGGGCTCAATTTGTGTTCCCCCTCTTTCAACGGTCACGTGAGTTTTTTTGCTTTTCATTCGTTTTGTCAACGTGATGTCAAATGTAGCAAACCTCCTGATTGTGCCAGAAGCCTCTCTGTCTCGAGAACGTGGTTTTGCTAAGGGGTTATTACCGTAAAGAGGATATAGAGTGCTCGGAATATCGAGTCAAGTTGAACTTTGCTTGTCATTGAAACCCGGCAAATCCCCCCATTCCGCGTCGCAGCCCGTGTAGCTCTTCCTGGTCTCGAGCCAATAATCGTTCCGGGCCTTGGCTTCTTCCGCGCAGACGACTGTGTTTACGTCTTTCTTATTGATTTGGAATTGGTGTTGTGCTCTAGAGCGAAGCATACTAGGTAGGAGCGACTCAGTGATGCTCCAAAAATTGAGGCGCCGTGGCAGATAAGGAGGCCCTCATTGATCCACGCATTGCGACTGTTACTGTTGATGTCGGCCGATTGGCCATTTCTGCTCTTGCCTAAGTCCTACTTATTATTTAGTATGGTCGCGTTTTACAAGCGCTCGGGCTCTCGCGCTTGCGTTCTTTGTTCTTTCTTTCTGCTTCACTACTTCTAAAACTCACTTGGCCGCATCGTCTATCGCCTCTGCGACCTATTGGTTCAGGGGTTCAACAGGTTACGAGCCCATAACGAGCTACGCCCGTCTTCATCTAGGCCAAGATGACACTTCCTGATGTAGTCACCAAGTCGGTTGATACGACCGTCACACGTCTCCGCAGTCGTCCCCTCGACAAGGAATATCACCTCGACGGCGCCGGCGGTTGGGCCTCCTGGCTCAGTCGCATACGTGGCGGTCTCGGAAACGACAACTGGGACTGCACCCTCGCTATTCCCGTCAAAGCACCAGGTCCAAATGTCAACCTCTCTCTGGCTAATGAGGAGGCCACGGAGCTCATCCTTCGTTCGATCAAAGCCGATTACAACTCGATACTCATCACGACCGCGTACGATCTTACGCCCGCCGAGCTCCTCAAAAGCCTCAAGAAACTAGTCGGTTCAGCAACCCTCAAGGACATCACAATTCGTCTACAATTGCTTCTCGACATTGGCGCCCCTCCCACCTCGGAAGGGGCGTTCGCAATCTCTATATGGGCCAAGTGACTCTCCTTCACGAGGAGCTCTCTGCTTTCAAGCTTTCGTTTGCAGACGTCGTCTCGTGCCGGCTACTTCATTTTCTCAAGGGGCTCTTCCCGTCGTACTACATGAAGGCCATGGATTTTAAGGTGGACTCTATCCCGAAGCCTCGTGACATTCTTATTGGCTGTCACGCGCTCACCGGCTCCGACCCCTTGCCCGTCGCCTTAATGTCTCAGCCCGTGGCCGAGGCCAAGTCTCAGCCTCGCCGACCCCGTTACCCCTGTCGGCACTGCAAGGGTGATCACTGGAATAACGACTGTCCAAAGCGTCCAAAGGGTGTCTCCTCGGCAAAGGCGGCACTAGCGATCGCTCCCAGCCCCAAGCCCGACGCCTCCGACTTGCTTGGTGAAGACGTTCGCACGTTCTCTACCTCCTCGCACTCAAAGCTCGGGGCCTCACTCGTCAACCTCGATAGCGGCGCTACGCATCACGTCGTCAACACTCGATCAGCTTTCATCGAGTCTATCCCATGCACTCGGTCGAGAATGATGAGTGAGGCCCCGAGCTTTGAGTGCGAGGAGGTAGAGAACGTGCGAACGTCTTCACCAAGCAAGTCGGAGGCGTCGGGCCTGGGGCTGGGAGCGATCGCTAGTGCCGCCTTTGCCGAGGAGACACCCTTTGGACGATTTGGACAGTTGGACAGTCACGAAGGCGCTCAGTGTGGTCTTTGTCGAGACTGAATTTCCTCTCGCTCAAGTCTGTTCCCAAACGTGCGCTGATCGTTGGTTCTCGCTTTGTTTATCGTACGAAGCGTGACAAAGACGGCAACATCGCTTCGTTCAAGGTTCGCTTGTGTGCCCAAGGATTCAATCAGCGACCGCACCTCGATTTCAAGGAGCGCTTCTCCCCGACTGCTAAAATGACATCGATCCGTACGTTCGTCGCAATCGCAGCGGCGAACGGCCACCACATCGTCCAAGCCGAAGTTGACAAGGCTTATTTGCACGGCGTACTCGAGGAGGAGATCTACATGCGGGTCCCGCCAGGCATCGATGGCTACGACGGCCAGTGTCTTCGCTTGCATCGCTCCATCTACGGGCTAAAGCAAGCCGGTCGCGTTTGGAACGAGAACATTAACAACACGCTCGTTTCTTTTGGCTACAATCGTCTCTCATGTGACGAGTGCATCTACCGCCGACCAGATCCTGCTGGAGATCTTTACATTGCCCTTTACGTTGATGATCTCCTGTTCATCGGACTGGACCTTTCGGAGATCGATCGCGTGCTCAATCACTTGGATGGGCTCTATGGGATCAAGCGCCTTGGCGAGGCCGAATGGGTCCTTGGAGTGCAAGTTGCCCGTCATACTGACGGTGGCATCACGCTGCTGCAGCGACAGTATTTGCTCGATGTGCTCGCTCGCTTTGGGATGTCGGATTGCAATCCGGTCAAATCGCCCGTGCAGGCAAACCTTCAACTCACGCCACACCCGTAGCCGGATACCGAGAACAACACCAGGTATCGCTCCATCATTGGTTCGCTGATGTACGCTGTCGTCTCTACCCGACCTGATCTTGCGCAATGTGTTGGTTATCTGGCACGTTTTGTCGGCAAAGTCGGACCGCAGCACCTCGAGGCCATACAGCGCGTTCTCCGGTATGTTAAGGGTTCTCTCGATTTGGGCATTCGTTTCACTCGCAACGATGCTGCTTCTAAAACTCACTTGGCCGCCTCGTCTATCGCCTCTGCGACCTATTGGTTCAGGCGTTCAACAGTTACCACCTTTCCTGATATACGAGGCCAGTGGAAGCTATCAGTACAGCCGTGACGCGAACTTGATAAACTTCATGGGCGCGGGCAAGGTGAGGCAGAGAGCTCGGACTTACTAGCTCGCATATTAGGCGGCAGGTTTGACGAGTGAGTGAGCACCTCGGAAGAGATCAGTGGTAAGGAGGATGAGAAAGATACCGAGGGCAAGTGTCCGACAGCGACCTACCTACCGAACGTGGTCATGTACACTCGCCTGGTGCCCGATTTTCCCGGGTCCGATTAATTCGCGAACTGGGTCAGGAGGTAAGCCGCAGATCTCCGCGACGTTGGACAGGGGGCGAGTCGCGTGCGATGACCGCTGCCTGAGCTCGAGACGAAAGCCGTCCCAGCCTGAGGGGTATGATGATCACAAAACACGATGGTGGAAAGAGTACACCTCCACTACTGTACAATGGCAAGGGTACGAATGATGTCTGCCAACTGAATGTGATCTTCCTCTACGACCCTCTATCGAATCGGATATTGTAAGCCTTCAAAGCAGTAACCGATCACATTTTCCTACTCTCCTCCTCCTACATCTCTCTACCAAACGATATCCTCCCCCTTCCAATCCAAGAATCTCCCCCCATCGCCCTCCTTCAAGCCCTTAATAACGTCCAACAACCTCTTCGTCGAATCCTCCGCCGTAAAAACGCCTTCCTTCTTCCCCGCATCTTCCTCTTTCGTAAAATCTTTCGAAAGCTTCGTGCCTACGACTGTCCCGGGGTGTAGGGAGATTGCGATGGAGGGTGTGGCGCGTAATTCGAGTTCGCGTTGGAGGGTCACGATGATTTGATTCGTCGCGGCTTTGGAGGAACGGTAACCTACCCATCTATAAGTGGAGGAACGTAGACGAGTGATTCAGCCATCGTGAACGGGAATTGAGAAACGCCAAACACTCTCCCAGTAGCAGCCCAAATTCACGTCCACTTACCCTCCCTTCCCATTATCTCCGATACTCCCCACTCTTGCGGTCAAACTCGCCAAAACGGACAGACCCTTCGGTACCGCTCCTTTGGCCGGATCCTCTTTGTTCGATTCGAGCGCCTTCTGGACGTCCGATTTTTTGGGTAGTAGTGGCATGAAGTGCTTGTAGGTTAAAAGGTGGCCAAAGGTGTTGATCTGAGCGGGGACGCGAAGGGGAAAGGGTCGGGTTAGTACGGACAGGTCTTGGCCGAGAAGCCTTTCCCCGTGAGGGATAGGAGGATCAGCAACGAACCTGATAATGATGCAACAATTCGTCCTGCTTGACTTGGGTGATACTCTTATCCGCATGGAGCTGTTACCAAAACGAATATCGAGAAGAAATTTCGCATCAACATGAGCCTTCAGAACCTCTCGAAAACTCCGACCCAAGTCCTCCGTGAAAGAAAAAAAAAAACAAAAAACTGACCACCCCGGAAACATTCAATAACAACCTCAAACTCCCCTTCCCGAACTTTCCCTCCACATCTTTCGCAGCTTTCTCGATCGTATCCTCCTTCGTCACATCCATCTCTAAAACCGTCAGACGATCTTTAACTTCATCAGCTCGGAGGCCTGCTGAGGAGAGGATGTGGGAGGTTGAGGAAGGGTTGCGAGAGGTTGCGACGACTTGGAGGAAGGTGGTGCGGAGGAGATGTTGGGCGAAATGGGTGCCCAAGGATCCGGAACTGCCTTGGATTAGGGCGATGGACATGATGGAGTGGGGCTGGTCAGGGGAGTAGATGGGAAGAGGCTAAGGAAGGAGGTGGTTGTTGAGATCGAGGTCGAGGGCGATGACGTTGGCTTAGGTGATCGTGTGAATGTGGTGGACTCGATGTAGGGGGGGGGAGGGGGGGCACAGAGAGCCGTGCGTAAGGTGGTGGTGGGTTAGAAAGGAGAAGGGATCAGTGGAGTTTTGGAGGGACACTCCGATGCTGATGACGAAATGGACGAAGTGACGCGCCCTCGGGGATCGATCGCGGTCCAGATCACATGGACCTCTCGGGACCCGCGGAAATTATGGACAGCGCTATCGCGTGACGTAAGTCGTCCGAGCGGGGTGTGTGGAACGATACAGCAAGGTATGGTGATTGACCAGGAGATAAAGACACAGAAACGAGAGGATGTGGAAAGACTGATAGAAGAAAGCGTGCATCGCGCGAGGGGCCGAGGGCCAGATGTAAAAAAAAAAGAAAATGTCTCTGCTTTTGAGGTGGAAAGAAAACGAGTAAGATAGAAAGGTGTTGTGGGTGCGTTCTATGTGTTATGTGCTGTTGACGAAAATGATGAAAGTCGGTGCTGGGGAAACGGAATCAGGCCTCGTCCTCATCCAAAAGTCGTTCGTCATCGGCGAAGATCTTGGCTTCTTCGGCTTTCCTCGCAGAGGAGTAGTACCAGAACTGCACGAAAGCAAAACAAAACAAAAAGTTGATGAAGCATGACTCTTTCCCTCCTCAAAAAAGGCGCCAAACTCACCTGCCCCAGCACAATAAAGTCCAAAAAGATCGTCCCGCCGGATCCGACCAACCAACTCGCATTAATCAAAATATGTTGCGGGTTGACCGACGTCAACAAGATGGAAGCGACATAAGTCCCGTTCCCCGCAACGGAGAAGGCGAACATCAGTAGACTGAGGCCTTGGCATTTCGTTTCCATGTTTTTGGAGATTTGGGGGAGGCGAGAGCCGAGGTAGAGGAAGGCGGAGGCCCAGCCGACTACTTGCGCTTTGGTGTCCCAGACTTCGGCTGTGGGTAGTAGAAAGGTCAGACTTCGTCAGGGATGCATCCAACTGAGAAGAGTCTCTGTCAGATAACCGCGCGCAAGAACGTACGTTTTCTCCCCTGGGGCACATTTCTACTCAACCTCCAAGCGACAATGCCCACACCCAGCACCACAACAAAACCACCAACATAGCTAACAATATCCTTGATCCTCTTCATCTTACGGTTCGGTTCGGGTTCGTTCGGCGCATGCGCCGAGAAGGACGAGAGGAGGGGATCGGTCTCGTGGGCGGTCGAAGGGATTGCATCGGCTGAAGTGGCTTCGGCGGTGAATAGTTCGGGGTAGAGGGCTCGCTTGCGACGGTAGTAGAAGACTTGGAAGATGAGGACAACTGTGGTCGGGAGGGAATGATCCAGCGTGAGCACCCGGGAGCCGTTTCGGACAATTTTTGGGGAAATGCCGTACTGTCACAGAGCGAGTAGTAGACCGCGAGAATAATCATCGTCGGTAGCAGTCTAGAAGGCAGAAACACAAGATCAGCACTAGAAGTCTTAGCTGCAATTTACTTGCGCAAACTGACCCCTGCCAAAGAGCTCCGAGGAGGTTGGTCGCATCACCCGCCAGCCACTTTTTGTTTGCGTCAAACGGTCACAAACCCAAGTCAGCTCCAGCCCCGATACCTCATCCAGGTAGAACGCCGAAACTCACGATGGCCAAAAAGACGAGACTGAGCCCTTCGCCCGACTGCTGCACGACGCATAGCCAGAGCTGGTCGAAAGAACTGTCGATCGAGTCAGAGAACAAAATTCATAGGAAGAGTCAACTCGAGGTGGGTTCTCGTTGCTTTTGAAAAAGAGACGGTACCTGGGGTGTGTACACCTGCGGGAACGGAGAGAAAAATGGGAGATGGGTCAGTTATGGGACTTCCGCGGCGGGGTGGATAGTGCATACACTCAGATCGTGCGGAGGTGCGGAGGGGCACGTGTGAAACGTACTATGAGCCAACAAGCGATCGAGATCCACCCGACCATGGAGGAAGCTCTTGGGAAGCCATCGTAAATCATATTCGGGTCCCGCGGGATCGTACTCGGGGTATGGTCGTCGTTGCGGTGGCCTCCGCCTCCGCCGTGATGCTTGTTGCCGTCATGTTTGCTCGCAGGTGACGGAACGGGCAAAGCTTGTGACAAGTGCTGCGTCAATAGGTAGAACGGCGAGGCCGAGGCGCAAGAAGCGATCCCTAGGATCAGACCCAGGGAAAGGAGCCGGCGTCTTGTCGTTGAAAGCGTCGACATCGTGCGATGGGGTGTCCAGAAGAGGAAGAATGAACGGACGGAGTCAAGTCGAGTTCCGCACCAAAAGCCAAGCGCGACGACGCACGACGGTGCAAGCCCGCTGGTCGGCCGAGGCGCGCGCAAAGGGCCAGATGGGAAAAGATCGATCGACGCTCCGACCAATGCGGTTCCGATCCTCCCGAGGGAGAGGTGCTCGACGTGTCAAGGCCTCTTACTGTCCGAAAGATATCCTTGTTGTACGAAGGACGAACGAACTACCCAAGGCATCAGAGAACCTTCTCTTCCCATTGCGAATACGTTGGTACGTCAATCCCTAGTAAACGATTGGTGCTAAAATGGATGAGGACTGAGTGGAAATGTGAAAATCGAGGGTATATAATATCCGGTATGTAATAACAACAAGGGCCACATACACACTGATTAAAAATGACAACACAAGATCGCAACCCCAAAGAATCTCTCACACCCTCCAACAAGTCCAAGAACTCGAAAAGACCTCCCAAAGAGCTTCCCTCCCCATCAAAAAGGAACCCTCTCCACGACCCCTCTTCCCTTACCCATACCTCCCATTCCAAATCCAAACCCTTTCTCCCCCCGACCAATCCCCCCTACCAACTTCCTCATCATCAAAAGCACAGAATTCAGGCCCCCCTGACCGGCTCCTCTACCCCTCCTAGGAACGGGTGAGAAGAGCGCGAGAGTTTCTTCAGAGATGGAATGGGTCGTTGTGGAGGGTGAGATGTAGTACAGTGCCGGGTGGGTAAAGGGGTCAATAAAGGAGGAGTCGTAGAGTCTTGATGCGCGGTAGTTGGCGAGACTGTGTGTGATACACAAAGCCGTCAGCGAATCGTGTCGAGCCGATACGAAAAAGTAGGTAGACCCAATCTCTGGACTTACCACATCACGACCCATATCAACACAAACTGACATGCGACACCCCACATCAACCAATTCCCCCTCTGACTCGCCTCCTCTTCCAACTTGGTCTGTACTGCCAAAGAAACTTGGGCACCTAAATCTCTGCCCAGTGTATCCAAGGATGATCGAAGAGCATCCATTCGAGAAAGGAGGGATTCGTCGATGGTTTCGGCTTCGTCGAGACGTTGCAAGAGGGTTTGAATTGTTGCCTGAGAGGTAGGTGTTATCAATAACCGAGTAGTGATGCCTGGTAAGAGTGATAAAATGGCTCACTTCATTCATTTTCCCCTCCCTCTCCTCCCCCCTCAAATCCTCCTCCAGATCCCTCCCCTCCCTCACACATTCCTCAGCCTCTCTCAAGACATCCTCGCTCCTCCTCAACAGCGCTGCAGCCTCCTCGTCATAGAAGCCCCTCCCCCCCTCCTCAAGATTCTCTCCACTCTCTTCCCGCGAGGATTCGATCGATCGAGAGCGGACTATACGAGCGAGTTCTTCGACGAGCTCGAGAAGGTGTTGATCGTCATCTCGACTTGGATCGATCTCCTCCTCCTCATTTCGGAACGAACGCTCGTGAATTTGATACGTCATTCGAGGAGGCGGTGAAGTCGCCGGTGATTTCGAGGGGGAAACGAAGGCGAGCTTCGGTGTCGGTTTTTTCGAGGAAGAAGGAGGCGTCGTTGAAGATCGTTTGGATAGAGGTGTTCGACTTGGACTTGGGGGAATAAACTTCGTACTTCGTGGTGGGGTCGAGGAACGTGGATGGTCGGAGTGGGTGGTTCGAGGAGGGGGAGGAGGGGATCTTGGTGGGGTGGATGATTGGGGGAGGACCTTCTTGATGAGGGAACGAAAGGACGGTGTGGCTGCGGCTGAGGAGGACGAATTCGTTTGCGTGGCGAGAGGTGTCCGACGCCAACGAGCGGTAGGTGATGATTGAGGAGATGGGGTAGGTGGCATAGGTGGGAGTTCGGGCAGGGTGGGAGAAGGTGGGGTCATAGGTCGAGGGGGAATTGTCGATTGGGGTGGTGAGTTGACTCGTGGTTTGTCTTTGACGGGCGAAGCGATAAATGATTTGGCCATGGCGTATTCGATAGCACTCCTTCCTCCTCCAGTAGCTCTGTACACCGCTTCTTTTTCCTCATCCTCCTCTTGCTCAGCGTCGCCTTCCTCCCCTTGCGCCGAATCATCACCCTCATATTCCTGCGTCCGCGGATTGCGTTCTCTCGATCGATCCCCTTCGTCCTCGACAAAATCCTGTCTCGTGAATCGGGTATTTGTGAATGGTTTGCGTGTCGGCTCCGCCTTTCCGTTTTGAGCACCGCTTCTCCCGTTCCTCGTTCCTCCAACACTAGGTGAACTCGCGAAGCCCTCCTCTGTCTCCCCGGTCTCGATCGCTCTCGCCTCAAAAGCATACCAACCCGTAGGATGCGGTGTCCCCTTGACCGTTCTCATCGTCGAAGTCGACCGCCTTAGCTCCGAAGACCCGACCGACGACGTCTTGGACCTCATCAGAACCTCCCTCGCCTCTGCTTCAGCGCGTACGTTCTTTCTCGTCAAGGCGGCTCTTCTCTCGGCTGAGAGGGTGAGAGCTCCGTTGGGTCCCTGGATGAAGCGATTGAAGGCGTCGAGGATTTGCGCTCGGCCTGTGTGACGTGGGTGGGGGGTTGAGGAGGGTTGAGAAGGGAGGGGGGTGCGGGAGGGAAGGAGGGGGAAACTTCCGGGTGCTAGTGGAGTTGCGGTGGGGAGGGCGCTGGTTCGAGATGTGGTGTACCGCGGTGTAGTGTGTGATTGGACGTAAGATTCAAGTGGGGCACTTCTTCTTCGTGGGGTGGGGTTTGAAAAGGGTCGTGGAGGTGATGGAGATCGATCGTGGTCTTCGTTGTTCGGTGTCGTCCGAGGTGCCGCGATCTCTGTTCGGGCCTCTTCATCATCGTCTTCCGCTTCTTCCCTTGATGTTGTCACTCCATTCCCATGGCGTAAAGTCATCTCCTCCCCCTGCTCCCTCCGCGCCCTAGCTTTCTTCTCGAGTCTGCTCCTCGCCATCAACAAATCAACTTCATCCTCTCTCGGATCGACCAACGTACTCGACCCAGTAGAAGGCGAAGGTGCATACCTGGGCGAAGATAAAGTACCCCTCGCACTTGGTGTATTCGTAATCGAGGTCCTGGAGTGAGTGCTCTGTTGTGCCTCTTGAACGACGAGGGGCAAGTTCGCCAATCGTTGACGCGTCAAGCGGATCCCATCTCCTCGAACCCAATCGTCCGCTTCGGAGGATGGCTCCTCATCCTCAGCAACTAGGACCGTCCTCATGCGCCGTCCTTTCTGAGGCGTCGAAGTCTGGCCCGGTCTTGTCAACAAGCCCTCGAACGAAGGCTCGTCTTGCAAATCCAACGGATCCCACCGATCTTCCTCCTCTCGACCGACCAGGTGGTTGGTCGTCGTGGTCGTCGTGGTCGTCGTGGCGGTCGATAGGGATATTCGCCCTGTATCATCGTCGTCTTCTGCTTCTACTTCTGCTTCTTCTTCGGGGTCGTCCTCGGATGGAGGATGGGCGTGGGCGAGGGCGTGGGCGTGGGGTGTCATGCTCCCGTAGAGAGATACGCGTGTGGTGGTCGCTCAACTTGGGGTTACACACGCGCTGATGAGGGAGAAAGGGATCGCTACTGTCAGTCAAACCGATCAGAGTCATACACCCAGCCTCGAGCTTTGATCACTCACCAGAGAAAGAGGGGAAACCGACGGGGCCGACTTTGGTGAATATTACGTCGGAGGGTGTTGGCCTCGAGAGGGGCCTGAATGGAGCCAGCACGGAGGACTCTGCTTTTCAAAACACAAACAGTCGGCCCAGGTAGGCCCCTCAGGCTGGCAGGTCGGCGCGGGTCGGCGCGTCGTCCGGCCGCGCGCAAGCAGGCCAAGTCCAAGCTCGATGTATGCAGTTTTCGGCAGAGCGGGATGTGCGGCAGGTTAGGCTGCGTTAGTGTAGCTCGGACTGGATGATGATTGACCAGTGGACCACGTCGTTCCACAGTCGAGAGAGGTCCGTGCGAGCCGGCGTACGTGCCTGATTTTTGAAACGGAACCGACCCGGCTCAGGCCTCGCGCCCAGCCTGCCTCGCGTTCACGGACCGTGTGGGACACAAACGCCGCGGACGGGCCTGGCTTGGTTTCAGCACCATATCGCACCTTATTACCACCCCAAGTTCCCTCACGAACCGTGCCAAGTCGACCACGTGAGGAGGCGCGTGTGTCCGAACATCCACAACGTGCTCCACTACCCCCTCATCGCCTTCCACCCACATCTCACCTCCAACCATGCCACGTCTCTCCTCCTCAGACGGAGGGGATGCACCACATCCTCTCAAATCCAGCACATCCCTCACCACCCCCGCCGGAGCAACAGCAAGTCGAATGGCGGCGCGGACCTCGCCCCCTCGCGCACCACCGGACTCGACCTCGCCTCTTCTCGGGTCTCGAGGATCGGTCCATGGGCAGAGTGCGATCAAGTTGCAGCGGCAGGGGGAGGCGAGTATGTTTGGGTGTATTGCCAATTTGGCGAGTGAGTTTTCGGGAGCTTGGGTGCTTGGAGTGGGCAGAGGCTCAGGCTGATCCCGTGTACGGGCATCATTCTTTTGCCACAGATACAATCATTGGGACTGGAGCGTGAGTAGCTCTACAGCGCTCGGGGCTGACAGTTGCAGTTGGGGCCGGCTGACCGTGGTGCCAATTCATACTGCAGACTGGCCATGTCGGTCCATTCTCGGAGAAACGGGGAAGATCCTGACCCCTTGCTCGGCAGAGACTGATCCCCACTCTTCTACTCCCCACAGGCCCCACGCGTTCGCTTCGGGAGGGATGATCCCAGGCGTCTTGACCGTCATCTGGTGCGGTCTCTGCGCCGCATTGGGTCTCTACTTCCTCTCGCGCTCGGCCGCCCAAGCACCCCATCGAGCCGCTTCCTTCGCCGCCTTGTCCCGCCTCACCTTCCCCAAACTCGGGCGCGTCTTTGATCTCGCCATCTTTCTCAAATGTTTCGGAGTGTCGATATCTTATTTGTTAGTTTGGCGCACTCAATCCCCGGCTTGCAGTGCCCGCAGCTCATCGTGCTCGTCTCAATCACGTGCAGAATCGTCATCGGCGGTCTCATGCCCCGCGTCATCTACTCCTTCTGGTCCTCCTCCCCGGACTGGCTCCTCGACCGCCGTCTCTGTATCCTGCTCGCCATGTCCATGCTGTGCCCCCTCGCCTTCTTGCGCAAACTCGACAGCCTCAAGTTCACCTCTTACATCGCCCTCTGCGCCGTCGCGAATCTCGTCTTTGTCATCATTTACATGTCTTTTCATAGGCATGATTTGCCACCGAGGGGCACCGTCGAGGCCATTCATTTGGGTCCCAAGTTCGTACAGAGTTTGCCGGTGCAGATCTTTGCGTTTACGTGCGCGCAAAATTTGTTTGCGGTGTTCAATGAGGTGAAGACGGTCAGTTCCGGCGAGTTCAGACGAGCGAACGAGCTCAAGGACCTGACTCGATCAGGATCCCTGACCCACCCAGAACTCGCAACATCGCCTCAACCTCGTGATCGGCACCTCGCTCGGTTCCGCCGCGATCATCTACGAGATCCTCGGTATCCTCGGCTACCTTTGTTTTGGCAACCTCGTCGGATCCAACATCATCGAGATGTACCCCCACTCTCTCCTCGTCTCAATTTGTCAACTAGGTCTCGTCATCCTCGTCCTCTTTTCTTACCCACTTCAACTCCATCCCGCTCGAGCATCATTGGACAAGGTGCTTTACCCACCTACGGACGAGGACGTTCAACCAGGGGGTGATGAGGATCATGCGAGTCCTGAAATCCCACTGGGGAGGTTCGTCTTGGAAAGTAGTGGGATCCTCCTCACGACGTTCTGTATCTCCATGTTTGTGTCGTCGTTGGAGGTGGTTTTGGGTTTCGTAGGGGCTACGGGAAGCACGACGATTAGTTTCATCTTGCCGGCGATTTTCTGTGAGTTTCGCCAAGTTGGAGGCTGTCGAAGACAAGGGGAAGGAAATTGACCCTTTCGTTTTACTATTGTACCCAGTCCTCTTCCTCTTCAAGACCTCCCCAACGCGCCAAGACCGACTCCTCCGGATCGCCGCATGGTGCTTACTCGTCTGGGGCGTGCTCGTCATGGTCGTTTGTCTTACGCTCAACGTTTGTAAGTCCTTTCCCCCCCCCCCCCCCCCTACCTCGTCCCCATCGAAGGGCTTTCCTGAACCGAATTTTTATTGTGTCGTTGGAATAGATCATCTCACCCAAACACCCCCCAGAGAGAACGGGACGGGTCATGATGGCTTGACCATTTTGGGGGGCCCGTTGGCGAGTATTGCTGCCCGACGGGTTTGAGCGACTTATGGAAGTCGTTGTATTTGCATAGAGAGCAGTGTATTTGGTGGTGTACTTGTTTTTTCTGTATAGGTCTGAATAGATTTTGTATCGCATAATTGAAACCTGTCGTCTACTCCAGTGACCTTCGCGCTTGGAAGCGGTCCGGGTTTATACTTCTTCCAGTGAAACGACCGACGTTGATGTTTGATCCGTATTCCCCGTTCACTCACCTCCATCTGCGAGATTCGAGACGGTCGAAGTCGGTCATTATATTCCGCTGACGATACAGACGTCCTATTGCCCCCCCTCCCCACCCCTCCCGCCCCTTTGACGTTGGCCCACATACAGAGATGAAAAAAGATGAAGTTGTGCCATGAAACCCTCTTCTTGTCGTGAACCCCGATTCGGTCCGGGAAGGGCGCTTCGCCAGGGGAGAGCGAGGCCGGTGTCCACGAGCACTTCTCGGAGCGGATCATTGAGGGGTGGAGGCTTGGGCGGCAGAATTACGAGTGTTAGGAATAGGCTGGAGATTGTACGAGTCGTGGGGGTTGGGTCAGACCATGGAGGATGTGGTATGATTTCAGGGGGGGGGTTGTTTAGCTGAAAGAAGGATGTAAAGACGAAGCGGGGCGATTTTCCAGGCACCTCTTATCGTGGCTAGCCGAGGTAATCGATCATGCGAATGCGACGCGACGGGTTTGCTCCCTTTTTCGACCGCTGTACAAGAGTGAAACGATACCTGGTCGCGGTCGGTGCGGTAGACTCAGATTACCCTGACGACATCAGAAAGTAGGAACGCTCTCAACGAATCAAGACGTGGGGAGATGGAAGCTCTCAACCCAAAGGTGAGGTAGATGCTTATCAAAACCTGTCGGGACAGTTAAAAGAAGGAGAAGGACGTCCCCAGCTCATCTCGGGAGCGGGTACGACTAGCGATATGCCGCGATATGCCACATGGGCGAGCTGACTGAAATAGGGGCATCAATGAAAAGGGGACGGGAATATAGGGGTACCCGCCGGGGGCCGTCTGGCGCTCACGTGCACGTATTCATGTGACAGCACCATCGCAGCTCGATCTCATGCGATGAACCATGAAAGGAAAGCTGGAATTGTGTGCACCGAGTCAATGGACACTCTATCCATGGTCAAAGCTCAGCAGGTGGTCAATACGTTTTCTGAAAGAAGATTGAGCAGATTTAAGCAGCTCGATGCACTTGCGCATAGGATAAGCCGAGGCCATGGCCATGCGAACGGGTGGTCACATGTTTGCTATGAGTCGACGCCACTTCGAACGAGAGATGAAGCTCGCATTTCAGAACATGAGACTAAAAGAGTTCTACACTCTTACTCCTTATCACAGAGTCATACTGCCACCTGCGAAGGCCCCAAGAACGCGGCTGTGGTGTGCCTTTCTCCGGCCGCAACAAGCAGTCACATCAGCCGACGAGCCGCTCTCCAAATGCTTTGCAACCTTGAGATGTATTTGCTCACTATCCAGACCCTTCACTCATGGCCATGTCCCTCGTAGGGGCAGTTATTGTCTGCGATTCCGCACTTCTTGCAACAATTAACGCTAGGATCGTCACATTGACGGACAGGTCGAAAGGCGAAAGTCAGTGCCAGTCTGGGAACGCGTAGGGCCGGAATGATCCTTGCGAGCATACCCAAAAAGTTCGATATATCCTCGACAGGCCCACACGCATATTCCTTGTCGGAACGTTACTTTCTTGCTCCCCTTGAGGTCCGGAGTGGGCCCCACGATCGCCTTCGGTGAGGCATGTGAGGAGTAGAGGGTTTCGCTGTGGTCTTTGACGCGAACGGCATGGACCATACACACCGCAAGGGCAAAGGTGATAACGAAGAGTAATCTCATGGTGGCAATAGAAGTGATGAAGAGGGTATTGGGTTGCGACAGAGACGTGGGCAAAGCAAGTGGCTGCATAAGATAGAGAGACGGCAAAGCTCATCATTGCTATCCCACGGCAATCTATGGGGACCCCTCATCTCGGCGATTACTTGCGAGTCCCAGAACACCGAAGGGCAGCAATTGAGGGACGGCAGGATCTCCTGACAGTACAGGAGCGAGCTGGTCGCTGAAAGCTCACACGAGGTCCGGGATCACGTGCTTCGAGAGGTCAGGCGACGCCTGCATCTCGATAGGGTCTCCTTCTCTAGGACCAATGCCTCACAATGATGTGCAGACGGTGCACTGCGGGGCCGCCGTGGCCCTCCCACATCGCTCGACTCACAAGATACCAATACAGGTTCGGTATAAACCGCAACACGCAGCGTATTCAACACCGGTAGTACTATCATCTCGCGATTGTAGTCCACTAAATCGCGGGCCACCCTGAGAGGCCGCTAAAAATTGTGCTCCGGTTGTGGCGCTGAGTTCTTGCCGCTGCAGCTGAGGTCTTGAACGTCGTGATCGTGAGTGGGCGGTCACATGATCCTTTGCCAATCGCCGCCCAGATCGATACGAAAACGGCCAAGAGATGGAGCATGCTTTATGCACTCGCTTGCGAACCTGATTTTTGAGGGTGGCGTAACTCATCGAATAAATTCTCGTGAGGTTGAGGTATGGAGTAGACAGTAGTTCCTAAGGGCATGATGTGATGCGATTCGAATGAAACAGACCCCATTTCAACATCCGAGTCGCGTGGTGCGTCGAAACTGAGCGCTTCTGTTCAACGCTACTTGAGCCGTGTGTAGTCTCAAAACCGCATGGCTCGCGGGGACGGCCTACCGTCCAACCCCTCATAAGAATACGAACAGTTGTGATGCAGTGTTGCTACAAACATCTATTTAGTCACGGAATAATCCCCACAATTGACCACCACTAACTGATCAAGAACCCTCTGACGCTCAACAACGGCGCACACACCTGCAAAGGAATCATCTTCTTCTCATCCCCGACCTCGCCACCGACGACATCATCGCCTTCATCACTCGTCGAGCCCACGTCCTCACCATCGTCCGACTCGGATTCGTCGCCTGGATCCATCCCTTTGCTCTCGCCCAATATCGCTTCGACCCCTTTGTGGATTTTGGGAGTCGCTGCTCGAGCTCGTCTCGGTTTCCCGGCTTCCATCGTTGGAGTCGAGGGCGTGAGCTTGCCAGCTTCGTCCGCTTCATCGACGTCTCCGGCGGCGTCATCGAGTTGTAGATTTTCACCAGCTTGCATGATTCGCAAGACCCCAATCGAGTCGATGGGAATATCAAAGAGGTCGAGGATGTAGCGTCGGATCGCCAGGCGATAGCTGCTGTTCGCGAGCATCTCCAAAGCGCGGTAGAAGATTCCTGGATCTGAGAAGAGCCAACGGTGCTTTTGTTTCAGCCGGGCCAGCGTTCTGGAGGCTTTGGTAGCGAGGATGTGGTTCGAGAGATTTGAGAGGGCGGAAAGCAGTTCGATCTCGTAGGGTGATGATGGGGCTTGCAGGAGTAGCGACTCGGGTGAAGAGGCCATCGGTGGTGTCCAGATAGGAGTCTGGGAGCGATGCCAAAAGTCAGTTTACCAGTCCGCCGGCTTCCAATACTCCCGCTACTCGAACTCACATGGACAAAGTTGGCCAGATCCATCGGAACGCACAAGCTCGTCGCCCCTCCGAGCGACGTCACGACCCCTTCCCATCCCACTTCCTCAAGCATCTCGACGCCTTCCAAAGTCGAAGCGATGAGACCAAGCACAAAGTACGCCGTACCTCGCATCGAGTAGACGGGGGAGTCTTCTGCGATCTCGACGATACTCGGAATGACGAGCTCCTCATCCAAGAACTCGAGTCCGCCCGTGGTCGATCCGATGTGCCCTACGGCCCAGAGAGCGGCTTTGAGGCTGAGCAGGATCTCAGGGTCTTGGTCCTCGAGTGCATGGTCGCGAATGTAGTCGGCGAACATCAAGAAGTGATCCGAGTCGTCGAGGATTGCGCATCCTTCCGAAGTCTTGACGAGCTCTCCGTAGAAGTGAGGCGGAGGTGTGCCATCGAAGGTTGAAGCTCCCAGTGACGAAGGGAGTTCGTAGATGCGAAGAGCTTGTGCCATCAACAGCTCCAATTCGATCACGTAGGTCAGATTGCGCTCCTGTGGATGCATCCACGAAATCATGTGAGTGGCTTAGCTCTTAAGCATCCACCGCGCGGGGCATATAACTCACGGCATACCAATCCTCGAGCTCGCGGTCGATGAACTCGATCTCGTGCAAGTAACCCACACCAATCGTAGTCGAAAGGAATCTATGAATACGGCTCAGATCACATCAGTATCTTGTCAAACAGCCGACGGCGCCGAGTTGGCACTCACCTCGTCAACAAATCAGCACCCATCGGTCCAAGATGATCCAGCGAAGGTCTCATCTGCACGACCGTCTCCAAGGTCTGCTGCACCCGACAAGCTTGTTCCAACACGCGCACGGCAAGTTCTCGCACTTCGGTTGAAGGGTCGTATAACTGCGTGAGCAAAAGCCGCAGTTGCCATTCATCGGCGATCGGACCTTGGCGTTGAATCAATTTGGCGAGGTGTTGGGTCGCGAAGATCTGAACGGGCTGTATCGTATTATCACAATTTTAGTATGGTCAGCCGAACGAATGGCATTAATTCAAATCGCGTCTGGAACGTACCTTTTGACTTGAGGTCAGCGCCTTGGAAAGGAAGACCCTTGGATGTCCATCACGCGCGTAATCGACGTTCTCTAGGATGAGCTGCAACAGGTCTTCCCTCGATCGAAGTTCGCTGATGCGGTAAAAGGACGTGAAAATATGCATCTTTTCGAGCAGTTGGCTCCCTTCGTTCGTTTTGGTCATCACACCGAGCATCTCGAAATAGCCGAATGAGAGGGTCGACTCGACGCGGTGCTTGGAGAAGAGAAAATCTGTTGCGGGTGGACCGGTAGCCTGTGAAGGATTCTCCGACAAGTAAATCCATCAGTCTCGTACGACTGAGGAAGCTGCAATAGTTTCGAAATTCCTCACCGTGTCCAATTGGCCGAGAGCGTCGGCGATCTGCCGGAGGAATTTGTCCTCTGACAAGTATCGTACGCCGTCGGGGTTGGTCATCATCGTCTCCAACAATGCGCACCCCAATCTAGTCCACCTGACCGAGTCCTGTATTCGCAAAACCGGAGTTCAGATGTTAGCCACTTCAAACTTGAAGCCGATAATAAGGATTCCGTTCAACCAACCTTGTCCTTCTTCATATCGGAAAATCTCAACGAGAACGGATGAAAGAAGCTCAACAACCTTCTCATAAATTTGGTCGCTCGCATCGCCTCGTCCAATCGCTTAGGACTCAACAGCGCCCCTTCAACCAATTCGAACAACGTGTCCAAATCCCACTTCGTATGATCTTCCTTGCTATCCAACACCCTCGACAATAACAACAGATTACGGAAGGTCGCGTCGTCGATCGCCATTCCCATTTTGAGGTTTGTCGTTTCGACTTGTCGCTTTTGCACTTTTTTGACCGAGTCTTCGGTGTTCAAAAACGCGAGCGTGTCCGCATCGTCTAGGGGCCGATGTTGACGAACCCGAGCTTGTTCTCGGTTGAATTGATCTACGGCAAGGAGCGTCGACCCGGCTGCTAGGCGTTCATCACTCGTATCGAACGACGAAGCAAGACTGAACAAGCGAGGAAGGGACTGCACTCGGACAGCATGCGATAAAGGCAGTACTCGATTCGAAAGGGCCAGAATCTCCGAGATGAGCAGTGAGATTTTGCGTGCCGTCGTCGCGTCCCTTGGATCAGTAGCGACAGAGACGAGGGCGTCAATGAGTCCGGCGTCGATGAAGATAAGGAGCAAGACGGCGAGGTAGTGTTGGATTAAATTGGCTTGTTGTCGAGGGGGAGCGTTGATGTCGGTCGGATTGGCGCTGCTGGTCGGACGCCGACTTTGCTTAAGGCCGCTGAGTCGGGATCCGGCGGTGGAGGTGTACCAGGAGGGAGCTTCGATGTGGAAGACGTTGAAGAGCATGTCGAGCAATGCGTCCTACGGACGAAGTATGTGTTAGCGAAGATATATCCTTGCTAGATGTGACATGAACCTGGTCTTGCTCACTCGAATGAACGCAGAGGGGGTCGTCAAAGAAACGACGAGTGATGTCAGAGCCCGCTTGCCATTCAAGTTGAAGTACATGATGCCTGTACAAGCAGGCAAAGGAAGTCAGCATAATGCCATATCAAATCGCCCTAAGAGGTGTAGCACTGACCACTCCATGACTTGAGCGTATTCGCAATCATCTTTGAGCTCGCTCGCACACGCTCTTCAAACACGGCGCCTTTGGTCGGCATATCAGTGAAAGCAGCCAACAAAATCTACAATGTCCAGAACAGCAAGCTCAGCGATGGGGTCACTATCTGGTCAATTTCTCTGGATTCCACGCACCTCAAGGTCGACTCCCTGCCGAAAGTACTGTCGGGTGTCGGGTTTGTCCAAGACCCATAGCAAACCCATGCTGACGAAGAGGGAGAGATCGTGAGGACCATCCGAGAGGGATTGCAAGACGACCCGTAATCCTTCAGCAGCAACAAGGAGTGATACGTCTCGAATGACTGCGGGGATCACGCGGAGGCAATGAATGGTCAATATGCGCCTCTTTTGATTGTCCCGCGATAATACACGCCGACTCACGCAGCTCGCCTAATGTCTCGAGACACGCGAGCCGCAATTTCTCTTCCTGGTTCTCAGCAATGGCGACGATCGCCCGAATAACGGCAGGTTGAACGGGTTGGTCCGTATCCGGTAAGGATAGTAAAAGCCGAATGAGTCGTAAAGCTTGCTCCTTTTCGACTTCTGCTCTCGAGTCTCTCGATAATGATCTGCACGGCACAGAAGTGGTCAGTGGACGAGAAGATTTAGGTGACCCACGAGGAAAAGAGAGACAATTCACTTGACAAGAAACATATCGAGGAAACATGCATGCAGTTGATAGACGTCATGTTGATCGACGATGAGATGCCGTAGTAACCGATACGAGCCTGCGCGAAGGTGCTTTCCGGCATCCTCGCCGAGTCCTTCCATGATGCTGTTCCAAGTCCCATCAGACCAGCGGTCAACAAACCAAACTTCAACTGTCATCATTTTTGAGTACTCACGTGGCGAGATAGTCCTCCATTTTGAGCTCAAACTTGACCCTAACCTCTGATTTGAGCGCGTCGACGATTGAATCCATCGCCCTCAACTTGTCCGAGACCTGCTGAGTTTCGTCGAGGCGTTGGAGCAGATGGACGACCATTTCAAAGGTCGGTAAGAAGCTATCTGTTGGTTGATGGGCTGTGAGAAGGGTTGCGAGAGCGCTTCGGTGTGAGCTGCTTGATCCAGGACCCGTTGGGTTGCCCCACTTGAGACGTACGGGTTAAGGATGGCAACGCGTCGTTCGGGTACGGTTCAGACAGCGCCGGACTAGGTGGCATGGCCGATGCCTCTGTGGAAGCGTGTCTACATATGAGCATGACGAGACACCGCATCTGCCCACCCTGTTCCACCCTGTTCCACCCGAACACACCTTGTTCACCGCCCCCTCCACGTTGAAACGCCTCGATCAACCTCAACAGCTCCTGTATCCTCCCCCTAGCCGCAAGCAGCTCCCCCTCGACCTGTCCCTTCAACTCTTCCTGTCCAGCTCCCAATCCTTCCAAAGGCCGTGGTGAGGACGACGGCCCCTCCGATTCGGCAGGTGACGATGGTGCTTGTTGGGTCTCGAACATGCGCAAGAACTGTTCGGCTCCATCCGCGATCGCACGTTCAGTCTCGAGTCGTGCCTCGAGATCAGGCAGGGTCTGCATTGAGAGCCGATACAAGAGTCAGTTTGAGACCACTTCTTCTGCATGTCCTCGGACTCGACGCACGACCAATCGTTCAGCACTGGCCGTCGCAACAACGCTGGCACCGCCGCTGGTCATGCCTCCACCGGTGTTGTGGGACCATACATCGTCTCGATCACCGTCACCGTCCGAGGAACGATCATCGGTCGTACTCGGTGTCGGAGGGGCCGACCGGAGAGAGTGCCGTCGGCGAGGTTCCATCGTGTGAGCTGGTCGCACGGATGCGGAGAGCGGCGGAGAGGGCGGCAACGGGAGCAAGCAAGTGGGGTCGGTCGATTTCTCCTCCGAGTCCGCTTCCAGGTATGTTGCCTAATCACATGCTTTTCGTTGACAGCGTATCAGGGCGCTCCAAACTCTTTGAATCAGGATTCAATGGTACACATTCACAAAGCTGTAGGCATTGCAGGCTCATGACAACACCCTCATAAGCTCGGACCTTTTTGGAGCACGTGACTCTGCCGACTTGACGCGGGGGTCTTCTATCGACTTAGCATTTCTCAGCCGATCCAAAAGCTCAGCCTCACAAGAGTAGCTAGCTAGGTACGTACCTACCATACGATCATATCGGCTTCCAATCTCACGCCATAAACCACGATATCGGATCCCATCCCGCTAACCGGCAAATCCGGTCGCGACTCAGTACCCACCACGCGCGCACCTTGTTACCAAAAATACTGCCACCTTCCGATCCCCAATCAGAACGAAACAGGAAGAAATCCTAGCAGAGAAAAACTCCAACAACGAGGAAACAAATAGTTCCGGTTTGGTTCAATAGGGTGGTCTCTGATCACCGCTCCAATAATCGAATTGAGGAGCCACTGGGACTTCGATCCGCCTCTCCCGGCCGCTCGACTGCTCCGGGCGGACGGGCTTGCGGTCCGGCGGTACCTGAGTCTCGAGTCAGCTTTGTTGACGGACTTGCGAGTTCATCCCGAGCTTGACCCGTTGACGATGTAGACGACCCAATCGTCAAAGTCGGCAAGCCGAATGATATTTTGTTCTTTCACATCAACGCCAGCGACTTGCCAGCACCCACTTCCCCCACTTCCTCTTCACAAAGGTCCAGATCGAAATCGCGGCCCCACACGAGCTCCATCGCGCGCGGCCCTGCCGCCCGCCTCACCCAAAACGAGCAACCACAATGGAGCGTTGTCTCACAAACCCACCTGCGTCACACCAACAAAGACACATGGTTGAGCGAGCTCCTAATCCAACAACTGCGAACACATCCACGTCTCGATGAAGGTGAGCGTCTCTTTGTGTTCGGCTGTTGGGCGTGCGTCCGTCATTTACTCAGGGGCTTGGATCCGGCCCCTCCCCCACTCAGGATCGGTTTTGCTTCGGGTTTCTTTCAGCGTGCTCTGGGTCCATCTTAACCGAGCTAGAGTTTCAGACCAAAGCAATTAAATGAAAAGCGTGTGCCTCACTCAAAACATCTTCCAAGAAACCCCACTTGAGTAAACCCCACCTCACAAAACGACCCCCACATCTCAAGCATCCGTTCCGAGTCGACGGTGAGACCGGCCAGCGCCAACGCTCCCCCGCGGGGGGGCAGAGCCCACGAAAATCTGCCCACGATCATAAGTGCGGAGAAGGAGGACCGGTTCGCTTCATGTTTGGGTTACTACTGAGATCATCAGCTTTGGACATGACTAATCAGGTGGTGGGATTCGACTCCAACAAGTTGCCAAGCCCGTCGATAAAGTGCGCTACTATGCTGCTGACATGAATCGTGCGGAATTTCAGCTTGTTTGAGGTTGTTCTTTTTTCGAAGGCTCAATGCCTGGAAGCACAAGTGATGAATAAAGCCCTGATACCCTCATCTCGTACAGCAACCTCGCTATTTCAAACTTCTCGCATCGCTCGAGAAGGATCGCCTATGGGCGCTCCGACTTTGGCGAAATGCGAGAACCCCCCCGCGGGAGGGCCTTCCGAGGCGTTTGTGCCCAGAACGGTCGGCGGCCCGCGGCGGTTTATATGAGGTCGGAGCCCACCCGCTCCACTTCGATTTTCTGCAACGTTGCAACCTCTCAACTCCACCGCGACCACCACCCACCCGACGTGTAGTAGCTATGCCAGCGAGTTCCAGACAAGGTCGTACGATCAATCGGATCAACCCATTGCCCAGAGGGTTGTGTTGCGTTCCTTGTGAGTTCTTCATGGTTTGGCTCGCTTGATCTCGGCTTCAGCTCGGTGATACGTCACATTTCACCGTTGGGGCGATGCGGTCGGGCGTTGATGCGAGACGCGTTTGCGGAGGCAACCTGCGCTACTGGACGCATGTATGACGGAGTACATGATCGGGAATGATACTGGAACTATTGAATGCTCGAGGAGTACAGCTGGACAGAGGCAGATTTGCGTGGATCTACTACTACTCTACATCCATCGCTTCTCTGCGGCCATCGGGGTTACGGAGCGAGACGGCAACCAATCCGGATGCGATGCCACTCGGCTGCGATCAACGTTCAACGACACTGCGCTGCGGAACGATTCAACACCCCACCTTGACCGTAATCTGACCACACCGCATCATACCTACTTCGGAAATGCGACGTTTCACGTTTCACAGGCCGAGAACGAAGAGTGCGCTGCGATGGCGGTCGTTCGCCCGGTTGCTCAGCCTGCGTTCGTAAAGCGAGATGGGACGGCAGGAACATCGACACCGACTTGGGGTGCTACTACAAGGAGCCCACATCGAGCTTGTCTTCATCACCGCCCTCACCACCTATAGCTTCGTTTTCGACGAGTAAGGCCCTCTTTCTTGTATCACTCCTGTCGAGCGAGCTCGAGCTGATCAATCCTCGTTGATCGATCGATCGATCGACATTCTCTTTCACCTCAGCTGCAGCGACAAGCCACAATCATTCGCATGACCAAGATCAGAAACCTTCAATTGCAGCACATACGGTATCAACTCCATCCAAGAAACCTCTTTCAAGACGAGCGGCTCGAAAACCCAAAGGCTCGACTCCACCTGTAGAGCAACCGGCCGCTCCTTTACAAAAAGGTGAGTTTGCTCGTTCCTTTTTCTTGCTGCCTCTTACGGTTGGACGAAATGGCTTTCACAAGCACGACGTGTCGGTGTCGGCTAGGCCGAATTTTCTTTCTTATCCACCGTCCCGGCCCCCGATCAGGCATGCGGCGCGCCGGGTGTAAATCGAACGCAATCCAACTGACACATAGGTACCCAACCAATCTGTCTAAATTATACAGGCCTAGCATGTATCGCCTGCAAAGCGCGTCGAGTCAAATGCTCGGGCTCAAAACCGGCGTGCGATAGCTGCGTGCGCAATGCGCGCTGGAACGGTCGTTGTCCCGACACGGAGCACGGCTGCGTCTATCGAGCGGACCTACCCCGCAAAAACGTGCCTTATCACCCACCAAATCAACCAGACTTGGCCCATTCGATCGTTCAAGAGCCTTTCTTATCGGGTGGATTGAATTCGAGGATGAAGAGGTCTAGCTCTTCTTCTGGCTCGGATGGTGAGGATGGGGAACAAGGGGAGGAGGAAGAGTACCATTCTGAAGAGGCGTCCTCTGGCGGCGACGACTCGGAATTCGGAGTTGGGGGGTCGCTAGGGATCGGTCTCGGACGTGGGAATGCATCGGGATCGGTCGAATCTATTGGTGCGTTTGACTCGAGATTTAGATTAATACCTGCTGTATGTGTACTAATGAACCCTTTTTTCGGTACCATAGACGAAGACGTCAAACCGATGATCCTCCCCGCCGAAGAAGAATTTGACCCCGCCGTCTCTCCCGCCGCCGCCGGGGAGGATCCCAGCTGTGCCCTCTCCGCCTCGGACGTGCTTCTCTCGGAACCCGAATTTGCACTGGCCCATCCAACAGAACCCACCTTTTCGACCTCACCTCGACTCGTGCCTTCGCTGTACGCCTCCTCATCAACAACAGACACCTCGTCCTCCTGCCCGTCGCCTCTCCTCGCTTCGCCTTCCTTGTCCCCTCTGGGAACGCCTCACGTCTTTTTCGGCCACGACCTCGCGTTGGTGTCGTACCCACCTATGCCTTACCCACCTGCGAGTTATTGGGCCGAAGTGAGGTTACCCCCTCCTCCACCGATGTTTGAATTGGATTGGGATGCGCTGAGGTTGGATAATACCGCCGGGGAGGATCCAATGATGCTGAGCTCTTCGGTGTTTAAAGGGACCGGAATGTTTGGGAAGGAGATGATGGGTGGTGCGGGGTTGCAAAGAAGTAGGACGGTTGTTGTGGGTGGGGATGGTGCAGAGTTGGACCCGGTGACGGTCGATCCTAGGCTGACGATGATGGCGGATGATGAGACGGAGGATAAGGGAGAGGAGGAGAAGTGGAAGAGGGAGCTGGGCGATTTGATGAATGAGGAGGTGACGAGGGAGTGGGGTTTGTAAGGGGGGTGTCTGTGGCACTGGGGCTTTTTTTCGTTTGATTCTTCTCTGTGGTTTTTCGACTGGCTTGCCCCATGGGTCGCGCACAATTACTCCGGTGGTTGGGGTGTATTGCCTCTTGATTATGGCCCTGTCGGATAGGTACTGTACCATCGTATATCATATTCTGTGATTGAACATGGAACTAGAACTGAACTTGCAGTAGCACTACACGGGAACGTACTCGAAACTGACGGACGTAGTATTCTCATGATCGACACGAATGGCGCGGGATCCCTTTGACTCGAACAGGAATGCCGGCTCGGACCCGCGTTTTTGCTGTCAGTTTCGCCTCAGCGTCGACCACGTATCGAGTCGGAGCGCTGGTTTTCCCTTCTCTCACACCCTCACCAGTGAGACAGGTGTATGCTCCTCCGAGTGCTCCATACCAGCGTCTCCTGGATCCCATCAGTAGCAGCTTCCCGTCCTCGACTCGTTCTCCGTTCGCGCACTCTCGCTCGTCGTGCGACGACGTGGACTCGGACCAGGATGGCTTCGACCACGACCTCGACAGCCGCTCCCAAGAGCACGCAAGACTCGTGGCGACTCCCCGAACGTACCTATGAAGAGCCCGTATTGAAGGTGTACAATTCGCTGACCCGGACAAAGGTGCGTGGGCTTACATTACATTAGGATGCCGTATCCGGTTGGGCCGTGAACACACTTTGAAGCTGACTTTGCGGGGGCGGTGACCAGGTCGAATTCATCACCAAGAAACCTGGCGTCGTCACCTGGTACAACTGCGGTCCTACGGTCTACGATGCAAGTCATATGGGACACGCCAGGTTCGTTCCTCGAAAGCCGAGAGCGCTACGTGGAAAAGCTAGGCAGCTGAGGTGGACATTCGACGTTCGGCGTGGGCTGTGGCAGGAACTACCTCGCGCAGGATATCATGAGGAGGATCCTGCGGGATTATTTTGGCTACGAGGCCAATTTCGTGATGAACATCACTGATGTCGACGACAAGGTCGGTCTGGCAGGTCCGGGGTAGAGAGGCACCTGAGCTCAGGCTAATATGCTTCGTCCCCTCTCTCTGTCCGTCTGTCCGTAGATCATCCTCCGAGCCCGCCAATCCCACCTCTTGAGCCAATACACCTCCCAACACACCTCCCTGACCTCCCAACTCGTCCAAGACAACCAAACAGCCTGGACCGCCTACTTCTACAAAACTCTTTCCCCGATACTCGACAACCCCACCCCTCCTCCCACTCCAACCTTCCTCGACGCTCAATCCGCTTGGTCCGAAATCGAATCCAAGCTCAAGGATGCCAATTGGGTACAAGAGCAGAAAGTTAGGGATGAGAAGTTTGGGATGCATGTCGCGTCTTTGCAAGCTGGGTTGAAAGGCTTGAGTCTGGCCAAGGCAGAGCTGGAGGAGGGGAAGAATGGGAAGGAAGAGGCGGGGAGGTTGATCGAGAGTACTAAGGATGCGTTGAGTTTGTGGTTGGATAAACAGGTCCGTGCTTGGTTCGGAACGTCTCACATCGGTTGCTGCTGAACTGAGAGCTTCTTGGAATACTCGACTGACTTGACAGTTTGGCGATACGGTCACCGATCCCGCCATCTTTCGGGACCTCGCGGCGTATTGGGAGGATTCATACTTCAAATCCATGGCCGCATTGCACGTCGAGCGACCGACGACCTTGACCCGTGTTTCAGAGTACATCCCCGAAATCGTCAGCTTCGTCGAAGGGATCGTCGCTCGAGGGTTCGCCTACGAAGCCGGTGGTTCAGTCTGGTTCGACACGGCCAAATTCGAAGGTGCGCCAGGCGATGAAGAGTGGCGTCACACCTACGCCAAATTACAACCTTGGTCCAAGGGGAATCGAGAACTGCTCGAAGATGGGGAAGGTTCCCTCACGAGTGGCTTGGGCAAGCGTTCCGCATCGGATTTCGCACTTTGGAAAGCTTCCAAACCTGGAGAACCGGCTTGGGAATCCGGTTGGGGTCCCGGTCGACCCGGATGGCATATCGAATGCAGTGTTATGGCTTCTGCGGTCCTAGGACAAGGGATGGATGTTCATTCCGGTGGGGTCGACCTCGCTTTTCCCCACCACGACAACGAGATCGCCCAATCCGAAGCCTTCCACAACTGCCGTCAATGGGTCAATTACTTCCTTCATACGGGCCATCTCCATATCGCGGGGTTGAAGATGAGCAAGAGTTTGAAGAACTTTATCACGATCGATGATGCGTTGGGGGATACACTCAAGTATTCGGCGAGGCAGTTGAGGTTCGCGTTCTTGATGCAGACTTGGAATGCCAAGTTGGATTTCACGGATGCGGGCATGCAGGAGGTCAAGGCGTTCGAGGTCAAGTTGAACGTGAGTACGCTGCTACTTTGGGGTTTCAACTTTCTCGTTTCGCAAGGTCTGACCCCCTTCTTTTGGTCTTCAGAACTTCTTCGACGCCGTCAATGCCCGTCATTCCGAAGCCAAAGCCAACTCCGTCTCCTCCGACGGCCAACACCACTTCTCCACTCCCGAACTAACCCTCCTCCGCGAACTCGAACAAGCCCAAATCGACTTTCGTTACGCAATGTGCGATTCCTTCGACACACCGAAAGGGATCCAAATCATCCTTGAGCTGGTGTCGAAGGCGAACGTGTACCTTGCGAAACCGAGAAAGGCGGTGAATGTTTCGGTCGTGGTGACCGTGGCGGAATGGACGACGAGGATGCTGAGGATGTTTGGGTTGGGGGAGGGGAGTCCGGTGGATCCCGTTAGTGGGGACAGGGTCATTGGATGGGGTATGGCCGTCGTGCCTGGTGAGGAGGCACAAGTTGATGTGAGTGGTGGCGAAAGTAGAGTCTGCCGCATCCTCGGAGGACCGAAAAGCTGACTCGGGATTCTCGCGCCCTCTTTCATAAAAGAAAACGACCCTTCTGATGCCTTACCTCCGCGCCCTCTCAACCTTCCGCGACCGGATTCGTAAACTCGCTATCGAAGGCGCCCCCGTCTCGGCCATGCTCCAACTCACCGACCAATTACGCGACACCGACCTCGTCGATCTAGGCGTCGCATTGGACGACCAAGACGACGGTCAAGCCTTGGTCAAACTCGTCGATCCTTCCACACTTCGAGAAGCAAGGGACGCCAAATTGGCGATCCAAGCGGAGAAGGAAGCGAAGAAAGCCGCTACTTTAGCGGCGGCGGAACGAAAGAGGAAGGAAAAATTGGAGAAAGGCAGGCTGGATCCGAAAGTCATGTTCAGGACGGAGGAATATTCCGAGTGGGATGAACAGGGGTTGCCGGCAAAGGATAAGGAGGGGGTCGAGTTGTCCAAGTCGAGGAGGAAGAAGTTGCAGAAGGAGTGGGATGCGCAAGATAAGTGAGTTCTCTCAATGGGGATCAAGACCGAGTGGGCTGCGTGCACGGTGCTGAATTTATGCTGTTTTCGCACTCACCCAGGTTGCATGAGGAGTTTTTGAAGTCCGGAATGCAGTAGAGGGGTCGGTGGTAGTTTTGTTCTTCTCGAGCGTATATCTTGCCACAAGCCTTCACGGCAGGGCTTCATCTCCCCACCTTGACAAATTGTTCAAGTCTGCGCACATGGACGCGTTTTTTGGTTTGCAATACTACACCCAAGAACGAAAAGTGTACGGACGACATGTACGACAGAAGTGTTTATATAGAGATATACTCAAGACCTACACACACTACGCCGTCTTACGAATTGTTGCTCATGTGAAGCTGCATCAACCTGCACCCCACAACGCAAAAAGTCAGCTTTCAATTTCGACCGAACCCGACGACCCGCATGAACTCACTCCTCCGTCTTACTCCACGTCCGTTCAGCCTGCCCGGCCAAATCATCCGGATCCTTATTCGCACTCGGATTGAACTGTCTCGCATTCGCACAAACCAGGGCCACATCCCTCGCGACCTGATTCGCATTCGTATACCCATCCGGCGACCTCAACTTTTTCCTAATCTCTTGAATCGATAAGGGTCGTTTGATGGCGCTGTAGTAGGTTTTGGCATCGCGTTTGAGGACGGGGTCTTTGAAAGGGTGGGTGTAGCCTTCGTTGGTGAGGTTGTCGAGGAGCATGTTCATTGATTTGCGGAAGGCTTTGGTGTCTGTTGAGAGCGAGCGGAGGCGAAACATTAGTTCCACGTTCGTGTTCGTCGAGCACCAACTCGAGTCCAGTAAACTGACCACTGTTACTGTCGACCTCATTCTCCCCCTTGACCTTTTTCTTGCTCCTGCTATCCTCACTCGGCCCAGGACTCGCGGCCATCTCACTCGTCTTTCTCCGACTCCTCTTGACCCCTGCCGCCGCCGAAGCAGCAGCAGCACCTTTAGCTTTCCTACTCGATCCTTTCCTCGTCGACCGTGTCGAACCTTCGTCTCCTTCCTCGTCACCTTCTTCGTTGTCGTCGTCTTCCTCCTCCGGTGCGGGCGTTTGTTCCTCCTCTTCGACTTCGCCTTCGCCTTCATTCGCGGTCGGTTCGGGAGAATCCTCGTGTGGGGTCGTCGTGGCTTTGCCCTGAGCTCGGGTCGATTTCCTCGTCGTCGTAGTCGTTGCTGATGTGGTCGTTTCTCTCACAGTCGTTGTGGTAGCAGCGTTCGATTTGGATGCCTTCGGTCTTCCGACCGGTCGTTTCTGGGTCGTCGCCGTCGAATCATCCGTCAGGTCTCCTCCTTCCTTCTCTCCCTCCCCTTCTTCTACCTCTTCCTCCTCTTCTTCAACTTTTTTCACCTCGACATCCTCCTTCTTGACTCCCGGTCCTTTTTTGATAGGCTTCACCTTGGTCGCGTCCTTCTCTGGTTGCTCGATTTCGTCCTTCTTCGCCGGCTCGCTCAGACTGCTCAAATACCTCTCCTTCGTCCTCGGCGACAACTCGGCCAAAATTTGCTCCTTCTTGTTCCCCGATCGAATCGCTTGAATCTGCTTCTTGCAATTCCTGTTTTGCACGTGGGATAGCACTCGCGGGGTTCAAGTCCGACGGTGATGAAAGCGCAGAGGGGGTGAGTTGAGAGTAACTTACGCTTCCTGGACCAAACTCGAAGTGATCGCAGCGTGGGTCGTATGTAATAAAGCGGAAAAGAGCTTGCGCACGATCTTACGGAGAGGTCGGGCTGTGGGATGAGGATGGGGAAACGGATGGGTTAGGGGGGAGGAGCCTGCGTAGAGTACAAGGGGGGGGATTTGCCTTTGGGTGGCCACGGGGTCGATTTGGAGCTGCGAACCACATGGCGTATGGAAAGTGACCGGTCGATGAGCTCCTACACATGATAGAACCGGACCCCTCCACTCCGCACCTTCCCCCCTAAACACCTACCGAACCTCCTCTCCGACCTCGGCCTCTTTCGCCAACCTCTCCCAAGCCGTCCTACACCCTTCTCCGCGGGTCAGCTCATCCGGAATAGTCGAACTCGTCGTCGTCGTCGTCGTTTGATGCACAAAGGGGGAGGCGACGACGAGTTGGGAAATGGCGTCCCATGAGGTCGTGCCGAGGGCGTTGACGGCTTGCGCTAGCAGGAGCGATTGGCGCAGGCTTAGGGAGGAGGAGGGGGAAGGGGTAGGGGTCGTGGTCGTGGTGGTGGTCGTGGAGGTGATTGTTTGAGCCATGGTCGTCGGGTAAGGACCGGGTGGAAAAAGTGGCGAGGGCGAGGGCGAGGGCGAGGGCGAGGGCGACGAGGTCGACGGTCAAAGGAGAGACGAGGACCGTGTCCGTGCGCGGGGCTCCTCCAGGCTCCTTCTCGGGCGCTTGTACTGCGCTTGTCTCCCTGGAGAATACTTGAGGGTCGGTAATCTTTGGTTCAAACCCGAGGCGCGCGTTCGGGAACGGCGCTCGAACGGCGCGCGCGCTGACGTGATCGAGGTGATTTGACATCCAGTCGCGAGTGCTCTCCCTTGCTCTCTTGCTCCTTTCTTCACCTCGCCTCCTTTTCGTTCGCTTCCTCGTCCGCGCTCGAGCACAAAGTCATGAGCTGGCCACCCAGCCTCAGCTCAGCCCAAGAGGCGAACCTGCTCACGCTCGCGTCGGACTTTGCGCTGACACATGGTCTTGTCTACCGACCCCCACCGCCTCCGCCCGAAGCCGGCTCCCAACTGTCGACCACGACCTCCATACACGCGCCTTACTCCCTGTTCCCGCAACCGTTCCCTCGCGATCTGTTCACCCAAGCCCAACGTCTCCAGCCGTTGTACAACGCGCTCTACGCCCACGTCACCGTCGACGATCAAGCCTTGGACCGAATCGTCGGTGCTCAAGTCGCTCAGGTCGATCCCTTCCAACAACAGTTGTACGCCATGTATCGCCTCGTCCGGAAGGAACCGATCAAACAACCTCTTCATTTGGGACTCTTTCGCTCGGATTACCTCCTCCATGCTCCCGCCGGTCAGAACTCGCAACCGACGATCAAGCAAGTCGAATTCAACACCATCTCGGCCTCGTTCGGCTGTTTGTCGAGCAAAGTCACCGACTTGCACAGGTGCGTCTTTCCTATTTCGACTATCTTTTCGAGTCGGAGATCTCTTGAGCTAAGACGGCGAAAGGTTTGCGCACCAGCTATCTTCTCGAAACTGGATCCTACCCTTCTGATCCCCGATTAAGATCCGAGGCGCTTCCTGCGAACCCTTCCCTTCAGGGTTTGGCAAGAGGCTTGGCACAAGGGCATCAAGCCTATGGGAATCCCAAGTAGGTCTCACAGCGATCCATCACCCACAACCACTTGGCTGATCCCGAGTGCCCATCCGCAGCGCCCGCATATTGATGGTCACCCAAGACGACGAGCGCAACGCCTTTGACCAACGACCTTTGGAATACGAGCTCCTACGCACGCACCACATTCACCTCCTCCGCATCCCCTTCTCCAAACTGCATCTCTACTCTTGCCTCGACCCGAAAACCTCGAACCTCATCCTCACCCTTCCCGCTCACCCCGCAACACACTTTGAGATCTCCGTCATCTACTATCGCTCCGGGTACTCTCCTGACGATTATACGATCCAGGGCAGAGAATGGGAAACGAGATTATTGTTCGAGCGCTCGAGGGCTATCAAGTGCCCTACTTTGGCGTTGCAGTTGAGTGGATGTAAAAAGGTACAACAGGTGTTGGCGGACCCGAAAGAATTGGCGAGGTTCCTGGACATCGGCAGTGCGCCAACGACGACGACGACGACGAAGGAAAAAGTCGTTTCCGTACTCCACGCTTCCTCGCCTGAACATGAGGCTCTCGTCTCCTCTTTTATGAATCTCTACCCCCTCGATTCCACACCTTCGGGAGAAAGAGCCTACCAACTAGCCCTCTCCTCACCTGACCGTTTCGTCCTTAAACCCCAACGTGAAGGAGGTGGTAACAACATTTACCGTACCGACATACCTCCCTTCCTCGCTCAACTCGAAGCGAAGGATAAGGAATTGGGATCCAAGGTGAAAGCTAGGGAAGCTTATATCCTTATGGAATTGATCGAACCGCCTTTGGAGACCCGATCGATTATGGTTAGGGCGGGGGAGGAAAAGGGAGTGCAAGGGGAGGTCGTATGTGAATTGGGGATTTATGGGATCTGCCTCTTTGGGAAGAACGAAGGTCCTGAGGGAGGAGCACAGATTAGGATCAATGAAACTGTGGGACAGTTGTTGAGAACGAAGGGTAGGGAAAGTGATGAAGGGGGAGTGGCGGTTGGGTTTAGTGTGATTGATTCGGTGTTGTTGGTTTGAGGTGGTCGTGGAGCTCGAATGACGGTGGAATGGAATAAGTAGAGATGGGTGTATAGCATTGCCCGGATTTTCTTGGAACAAAGTTCGGCATAGGTTCCTATCGCTCGCTAGGTCGCTCTCTAGAAATTATCTGGGGAGAGATTCGAGAGTAAGCCCCTATCTCCCAGTAGTGAGTTCGGGTTTGCGAGGCATCCTCTCCCGCTAGCGAGAGCACCTGCTTGTGTCACATCATGAACTTTGACCAAGAATAGGTAAAAATTCAGAGACGAATGCTGCGCTAGGCAGTCCTTTTTCTGTTTTCGAGAGGCTTGATGCGGAGATGATGTTCAACTCGGAGGCTAAATCTACGACGGCTGCAGCGAGAGCCGAAAGCCGTTGAGGATGGATTGGCCGTTGAAACCGTTCAACGGCGTCACCGAATCTAAAACCTTGGAATCACATGGCATGATTTTATCATCTACGAAAATGCGCATCGGTTAATTCGATGCTTGCCGAACTGTGGCGCGGCTTCTTCAGGCTGATACAGCGGGAGTTGAGGACTGAAGCGACCGAATTTCCTTGAAGCGATGCGCTTGTGGTGTAGTGTCAAGGGGCTAGAAAATGAGTAAGCGTACGGCGCTTTCGGGTTCTTTCCTCTAATACTCGCTTTACCCTAACTAGTAAAAAAAAGTGTGAGTTAAGGAATGTACCTAAAATCGCTATTTTTGAGTCGGTTGCGGCCCGGAGGGCCGCATGTGGTGGATGCACCAGCATACTGTTGTGTCTGCCGCACCTGCCTGTGGTGTCCATGTTCCGATCAGAAGTCATGTACAAGCGCTGTGGTGACTTTTGTATTTTCGCGCCGTTCCAACGAAGCTACAGCGATCCCAGTATTTTCCTTCTTTTTTCGCTGACATAAACCAATGCTTATACTCATACCGTATTTAATGAACCGCAAGCGCGTGGCTTTGCATGATATTGCTTCTACAGCAGAGCTCCGCCTGACGCACGAGGCGAGGGCTGGCGTCTGTCACGTGATGCGGTGCGCCGGCGGTGTCAGTGTCATTTTGGCAGTCGACCAGCGGCATTAGGGGCTGAACAACAAACCAAAGCACGTAAATAATCCTGCGCCACTCCCTCGAACGTTTCCTTTTTCCCTCCACTCTCATCTAATTTTAGTGACACTCATTCAAGAACAAACCCTCGCCACTATCATGCCCCGGTCCCAACGTCGCCAGGGAGGGCCATCGCAACCTCGCCAAGTCTTGGGCGCGAGGGTAGCGCCGTACCATGGGAGTACCATGAGCCTGCTCGAGCGCCCGCTGCTGGCCGCCCCGCGGCTCGACCCTCCTCTTCGTCCCGCTCCGCCCGCCGTGCAGCTGTGCAGAACGGGCAGCGAGGTCAGCGCGATGGCCGACCCGACGCTGAGCTCGCCCCACCGCCACCTCCTCCGCAAAGGCGAGTGCGCCGGGCTCGAATCGCGCTCAAACCCCTCAAGCCTCACGTTTCGATCCGCGACGACCTCGGCTCCCAGACGGCCGTGTGCACCCACTGCAAGGCTCGGCACTGAGTGCGAAAGGTTCAAGTCGACCGGACACTTCAGCACGCGCTGCTCGCAGGGCAAGGTGCGGCTACCTCCCCCTCCCCAGCCCAATCTCGAGTATCGGCAGCTTCTTGAAGGCTCGGCTAGCGGTCAGTTGCTCCGTCCAACAACATCTGTCTGCAGTAGGCCCACATGCTGAACTGTGCGATGCACCTACACAAAAGCTAACGCATTTCGCGAGAATGCCCGGTCGTACAATAACGCACTGTCCTTTACTTCGCTCGCTGCCCACTGGGACAAACTCAAGTGGGCACGCTAGGACCCCCCGTGTTTCGCGTGCTTGGTCGCCTCTACCATCGACTCGGCGCCCTGATCTCTGCCGTGAATCAACGCCCAGCCTTTGCTCAAACATGGCTTATTGTTATTGACCCGGCCGAGGCCACCGACACTCGACTTGGACCCGACGGCGCAGACAGTCGCATGCAACGATCTACTTTGACCAAGCTCGAGTCCATCCTGCGCACCGGCAACCGCTTTGTGAGGGAGTTCGCATCGGCCAAAGCTCGCGCAGGTTCGGATACAGCCAAAGAGTGGGTCCTGCGCCTCTGCCTACCACCAGGCCAAGACCGACGCACCCACAACCTTCCTACGTCAAGCACGGAAATGGCGATGCTTATCTGCGATTCCGACACCAACACGGGAGATCGTGGACCACAAGACCTTATTCTCCAGGTGCACGCTGATCGATGTCCCGAT
The DNA here is from genome assembly GCA_022506055.1 of Microbotryum violaceum. NCBI lineage: Eukaryota > Fungi > Basidiomycota > Microbotryomycetes > Microbotryales > Microbotryaceae > Microbotryum > Microbotryum violaceum. Next base: position 859,861 of record JAKMXP010000008.1, on the reverse strand, counting down.
GGTCGGCCCAAGTACCAAATCGTTAGCTCGCTCCATCCGTCTGCGATGCCTCTCCGGTACCCACTACTCTTTCCCTCGGGGGAAGATGGCCTCCGCCCCAACATTCCTCTTTGCGGGTTCCACCAAGCTGGGCCGCCCATCGCCAGAAACCGAGAGAAGATTGACAATGGTGTCCAATTGCGCGAGCTACTTGCCGGTCTTGGTCCGAACAAAGAAGACGAAGAGGAGGACAATGAGGATGAAGATGACGAGGACGACGAAGAGAATGGTGATGGTGAACGTAAGCTAAGCGTCTTCGGCTCATTCTCACATACCTCTCTGTTGAGACGCACCCTCAGACTGACATAAATTGTTCGACAATCTAGGGCGAAGATCAAGCAAGAGGGGTCGAGGTGGATCAACTCGAGTCTCGCGTTCCCAATTCTTTGCATATTTGCACAAACGTGATGCCAACTTCTCAATTCCGCATGCCACCCAGCGTCTCTTCCTCGAGTTGGTGATCGACGGGGACTCTCAAGTCGAGACCGATCGACTCAACTAGGTCCGGTTACATCAAGAAAACCTCCGCCTCACCACGGCCCAAGGCATCACCGACGCTGTTGCCAACGGCTTGACCCCGGACCAAATTGGACGTTCGGTGATTTTGGGCTCCACGTTCAAGAATAGCCCGCGGGAGATCACGCAGCCGTTACCAAGATGCGATGGCTTGCGTCGTCAAATATGGAGAGCCTTCGCTGTTCATCACGACTTTTTTACATCATGTATACTCTTCAATTCTCCTGCTATTTGATTTTATCCTCCCATTAATTTAACGGGATCTCCTGCTATTTGATTTCATCCTCCCGTTAATTTAACGGGATCCCACTGGTGTTTTAAAGTACCAAGCAAGCGACATCCGACTGCCCCGCTAATGCCGCGGCGCTCCGGGCGTGCAAGTATGTCTCGAGTCAAAGCATACGCTCCGATATTGGCCCCACAACCCCTCTTTTACTCATTCGTCCTGAGAGCCGTGACCCAGTTGTACAGGAAATTTCACACTCTGTGCCAGCAGAAGACAGCAGACGAGTGAATACCATGACCCGGATTTCTTGCAAGTGCGACATATGGCGATATGCCCTGCCAGTGGCACACGGAATACTCTTCCTTTCTCGTGACACCGGCACGGCGATTCCGTTTCATCGGTTGCATCAAGGCCGGCAATGGCTTATACCCTTACCCATCAATGCGGGATAGCTGAACGATTTAATGTTTGTATCTATAGCTGCAACGCGATCGACCGCTTCGCCGAAGATGGGTGCGTTCAGTTGCCCAAACTGCAATGGCGTCTAGGCTTCCCAGACCGAGTAGAAGTCGAAAGCGGAAAGCCCAGGTTGTTCTCTCTCTATCGGGCAGCAAGAGAAAAACGGTACAAGTCCTTTGATTGTATTCGATGAGAAAAGAAGTGAAGTGAAGAAAAGTCGACAAGCGGTTTCGAGCGAATATAAAAGGTAGATCCGTGTGAACTCGGGGCAGAATGAATGGATGGGAAAAAGAGAAGAGAGGCGAGTTCTACGGCACAGCTAAAGAAAGGGGCTAAGGGCTCTGATGAGTGTCAATGAATTGGAGGCGCGGGCGTACTGGCGCCCCTGAGCGCTTCCTATGACGACATCGGTTTCATGGTTTTGACTTGATATTCACAGCAATGCCCCGAAGTGAGTTGTTCATTACCGGGACCCAGTGCCCCTAATGGCAGCCAGCAATGCTGTGCGTTCCACTTCAAGCAAAGGGGGCAACTTCTTCGCGCTCGACCGTTCGAGAGCCACAACTATACCCACTGCCAGATCGGCCCCTCCAAGGATGGAGATAAATCGCAAGCCTTTTCTTTCTGCTTCCTTCGTGTCTTAGTCCTTTCATTATACACTTGCAAGTAAACTCTTCGCTTGGTTAACTGTGTTTAGACTGGGCCAAGTTGAACTGGCCCAATAATGGGGTTGATACCGAAAGATCGGCGTCTCCAGGAGTCGACTTCGACTTTGCACCGGGGTCGTCTCAGTTTAAGCAAATTGAACCGTTTTTCGCGTGGAGTCAAAACGGTCGCGCTGATGCAGACGCTTGACAATTTGATGGCAACAAACTCAAGAAAAATGCGGAGGATATCCAGTCTTTCTCGCGCTAGGGGAGCAAATACCTAGTGATGTTCTTCGAGGCGAAAAAACCCCTTTCAATGACTCACTCCGACCTGCGCCTACTTTAAGTTAGGCGGCGCCAGCTCCCGAAAAGTCCCGCCCGACGGCCCGATGGGCCCGATCGTTGATTGAGCTTGCAACGGCCGCAAGATTCAACGGTGCCGAACGGGAAAGGGGTCGGAATGTGCCCGTGCTGGGAACCCTACGTTCACTTCCTCTCCATACATACGTACAGTCGACATCCCACCTTGGCTCTTGTCTTCTTACTCAAGTCCATACTCCAAAGTCTAGTCCCGACCCTTCAGATGCATGCTTCACTCCTTTCCTTCGCCATTTGTTGCCTCATCGTTTCGACCATGGCGGATATATTGCCCGTCATCCGGCGTGACCACCCGCGGAGGTGAGTGAGACAAAACCGCCTTGACGACCATCCGTTCCCTCGAGGGCTTTCCCGAAACAAGGACTGATGATAAAAGCCACTTCCAATGCCTGATCTTTGTCATATAGCTGTCATGCTGTTCGCAATATGACCGACCAGTGCAGGTAAGACAGACCGCCTTCTCCTGGGGAGTAGGTTGGTGTTCGCAATGGACCTTACGGCAGCGGTGTTACTAGCAACACTAGAGTGTGCACCGTTCAACCTGATGAGATAAGACCTCTATACTGAGACGTACTATCTCGGCATCCTCCAGCGCTTGCAAGAAGGTCTGCGACCGCGGGATCAACGCGTAAGTTTCCGTCGTCGGTTGATCTGAACGCGCGACTTCGTCATGAACCGACTCTTGCATGCCATCTATCACCAACCAAAGGGAAAAATGCTACGCCAATTGTCGCGTCGGCAAGAAACCGTGCGAGAGAGTCACTATCCTCGAAGCGTGTCTTAAGAAATGTGCCAATGACGGGACCTATGTGTTCAACTCGTGAGTTCAAGTTAGATGAACTGCGGCAGAAAAGTGCTAGTAGCCATTCAGCTGATTCTGTGCGACCATAACCTTTCGATACCCTCGGAAAAGCAGTCCAGGAAATTTCGACCAAATGACCACTTGCATCGTCTCTGATAAACCAGGCTGCTGTATTCAAGGCTGTTGCCACATCGCCCAATCGGTGGAAGAAGCGGCGTAGGAGCGCAGCAGCCAGCAAGACGATGCGTTGGGTGTAGTTGGGGTCAAAGGCAAGATGGGGCGGAAGGAAGGAGCGAAGACGGTTGGTGGTGGTGCATATTTCGAGTTCCTCTTTTATCCTTAGGCATGAGCGCAGTACATACGTCCATCGGGGCTCGAATCCTCGTTCAACCGAGTAAGAATCAATCGGTTTCATAACCACCTTCTCCATTGCAGCGAAACGCTCCCCTCCACTCATCTAGCAACAAATGTCCTCGACCACATGAACGCCTCCGAGAGAAGTAACTCCGTATTCTTATCGCTCCATTGTTGCGTCGGCAACGATTGCAAGAACATGATGATGGACTGTGCGATCAGGTACCCCATGGAAATTAAACCCCATCCCACCCTACACCATCTCGTCTGGTGTTTATAAGTCATCATGAACGCACCTGAAAATCCATCTCCCTCAACCGATCGCTCCAACGAACCAAAAATGCCAGACAGACATAGAGATGAAACTCGGAGAAGGCATCCTGCCCTTCGGCGAGGTAGGTGTCCCACATGCGCACGATGTTCTTGACCGACATTTCACGCATGAGCAGGCAATTCATCCACCTGAAAGCGAATTGGATGAATTCAACCGAGTTTTCTTCCAGGTGGTGAGCGAGGGGGGCTAAGGGTAGAAGATGGTCCATTCTCGGATCAGCTCAACTCCCCAACGTGTTGCCGATCTCCTTCGTGATAGAGGCTCACCATCAACACGCGCACACAACTCCTTCATCCTCGCGACCTGTCTTGTAATACCCGGCTGCGCAAAGATATAGTTGTCCTGAATCCCATCGAGCAATTTGGACAAGCACCAGAACGAATCCGCTTCAAGCGCTTCCAATACCGCCGGAGGGAGGGCCGCAACGTCGTATGTTTCGGGATCCGAGTCTGATTGGGCCAAGAGCACCATCAGAAATGTGCAGGGCTTCTGTCGCATTTGAGAATCATTGGCGACTTACCAATATAAGACGATAAAAACACCTGAAAGAAGGGCGTAACCAGATCATTGATCCCCTGGACATACCCACTTGCGGGATGGCGAATCGCCCAAACGTAAAGGATCCTCTCGAGACTCTGTCAGCCCCTTTCGAACACTGGTCAGCTCCTATGCGGCGAGCTGGAACGAAGTGTGATCTCGACTGACCCTTTGCGTGCCTTCGCATTGCCATAACTCAATACCGGGGTTGGTCCGAGGTACGTCGATGCTGATTTGGTGCCAGATGGGTCCGTCGAGTCCTTTGACGCCACGGGAGAAGGCGAGTCGGACCGCATCGGCGTACTCTTGTCGCTTCCTCGCTAGGGTCGAAACGCGTCGAGCCGAAGGTGCGGGCATGTACCCCATCAAGAGTTGCCACGCCATCGGTCGCAGCTCATTCGGTATCCCAGCCCAGGCCAAGGTCCTCAGCGCAGCTGTGAAGAGGGTTATGATTAGTTCGGAGTTCAATGCAGAGCATTTCAAGACCATGCAAATGCACCCAAATCGACCGTTTCCGCTCCGAGACATTCAATAAACTTGCGCCTCCTCCTCCGCTCCCTCCCCAGCTCCCCCATTTCCTCCGGATCCTCGACCCTATTGAACTCAACAATCTCGGGACCCCCAGAACTAATATTGGTCGCATCAAGCTGAATATAACCCTTGGCAGGATCGTCATCGTCGTCGTCCTCATCGTCCTCGCCTATTTGGGGAACGGCAGGGGATCTGTCCCCGATTGAGGAGGTTGACTTGCGCGGTTGCATGGGCGAGTCTGGAGGTGGGGGTGGCGGGGGTTCGGCTAGGCGGCCGAGGACGGAGATGGGATCTGGAAGGACGACGTACCACATCAGATTGACACGTGTACGAAAACTAAAATGCAAGTGAAAACCGCCCGGCAAGAGCCATACCTCGTACAATCTCATCGACCTCGGGTCGGACATGCCGTCGACACTGCTCGATCCGACACGTGGAACTCGTCTTGGCCCTCGTCGCCTCCGTCTCTTCCCCTTCCTCGGCACCCTCCTCTGCGACAGTCACCCTAGATTCCTCACTCGTATTCGGTGGCGCATCGACTGTTGTGGGTGGCGGTGTCGATGACGATGAGCCGTCTTTGTGACTTGTCGCCAAAGTCTTGCGTTCCCTCGCTGCTTCATCAATCTTCTCATCCGCCTCAGCCTGAACCTTGGAGGCCGTAGCGAGATAGCTGACCGATCTCCTGGTCCCTCTCGACTCTGAAGCCGCCGAAAATGAAATCGTCGTCGTTCCCGTCGCCATGGGAGTCGGAGGTGGTCGACCCCTGCCTACACTATTGAGAGCGGCGGCGACGGCGTCCGGTCCTGCACGCTGTGTTGGGGCATACGAGTCGTCCTGTGCTTGGGTGTGGGTCTTGCTACTCCCCCCACTGACGATGCTGAAAGGGTTGAAAGACCATGAACCGCCTCCTCCGCCTGATGCCCCGACCGAACCCCCACTCCCAACAGCAACAGGTGGCGAGCTCGAACGTTCCTTGTGCTTCTTGCCTCCCGACCCCGAAGACCCCGAAGCAGACGACACGTTCAAAGAGTGCTGTACATTGCTCCTTATCGAAGCGATCGAATCATCCTCCTCATCGGTATGTTCCTCCCAGGGATCATTGTCCGTCACGATCGCTTGGGCGTCAGTCTTGCTCGATGAACCGACCCCAGCGCGTCGGAGTTCACTCGTTGGAGGCGCAAAAGAAGCCGTGCGAGTCGAGGATGAAGTGCGATGGTGTTGGGCTAGGTAGGTTGGGGGTCTTGTTCCGGAAGAGGAGGAGGGAGGGTGCGATGGGGGAGCATGCGGGTCGGAGTCGAACGAGGTCGAGGTCGAGGTCGATGTGGGGAGCACCGAGGACGAGCCGCTGCTATGGTTGTCCGCGGACGGGGAAGCAGTAGCACCTTCATCGGTCGAGCTCTGACGCGAGTTGGACGCACGACCCCACGGTAGCATGGTGTGGCCGCGATCAGATACCACCTAGCTCGCGGGGTTGGGGCGTCGAACGCGCCGGCTGGGTGTGGGAGCGAGAAGCGAGGTGAGTGGCCGCCACGTCAGGCCCGCTTACGCTCGCTTTTGAGCTTGGACCCAGTAGTCGGCGAATCAGCACTTCGAACCAGCCAAATACGGGAGCACACCCAGTACATCACGTTCAATTTCTTTTCGACACGACCGTATCGCACAATTTCCTAATGACTATCGCCTTCGCATATACCCACATTCTATAGCGCGTACCGAAACCCCTATCCTGCCCATCCGTGCAATCTCTCTCCTCCCCTTGCTCCCAAATGTCCTTTCCCTCCTCTTTCTCCCCCCTACTAGCAGCCTCTCGATCCCGCACCCTATTCTCCCTCACCATGACATACCTCAGAGCAAGAGAGAGGACTGACGCAGCGCACATGCAAACGATGAGGGAGATCCATGTTTTACGGTACTTGTGTACGCGGTCGGGCGTGAAGACGAGGTAAGGGCCCACGATGCTGTAGTCAGTGAGGAGGACAAGAGCCGGAATCAGGATTCTTTTCCGAGTGAGACCAGGAGAAAATCCGAGCGTATCATACGTACTTTCCGATATTATACCCAATAAAGATGAAACCGGCCGCGATGGCCTTCTTCGTCGACCCGGCAATGTTGGCCGTCGAGGTCGCGAGCAGTAGGACGTATCTGTGTGCCAACGCAAAATAAACTGATCCTTCAGTCGAGTACAATAGATTCATTATCATGCTTGGCGGCTCACGGTGCGCCGAAGCATGCAATGAGATAATCTACAGAGGTAACAGCGTAGATTAGGTTTCGCCCGGACACCCTATCCACCTCCTTACCCCCCTTTGCAAAAACTCACATCCAAACAACGGCACCCCGCGATGTTTCCACGACGCCAACCAAATCACCAAACTGCCCACCACGATCGGCACACAACTGATCGGGATCAAATACGTGGTCGAGTTCTTCCACCTCCCCGCGAGCCAAGTAAAGAGATAAATCGTCACCATCGTAAAAACTCCACCAGGGATTAGCAACAGAATAGTATTCAATGGTGAGTATCCGAAGGAATTGACGATTCGAGCTCCGAACGCCGTTACACCACCGTTGCAGACGTATATGGCGGAGGAGATGAGGAGGTAGAGGTACAACTTGACATCCGTCGCGGCTTCCGTCGCATGACTCCATTTGAACGTGCTGGGACCGATCGCTCCCGTTCTATTTTTGCGAGAACGAGCGAGGAGGATCCGACGCTCTTCCTCGTTGAACCATCGGTGAGAATCTTGAGGTGAGTCGGGGATGAAGTAGAGGACCACGAAGGCCCAGAGAATGGTCCAGGCGCCGGCGAAGAGGTACATGTACTTCCAGGGCGCGAGTGACCCTCCGACGGATCCGAGGCCGTAGTTGATCACGCCGGAGAAGACGCTGAAGATTCCGGTTGCGGAGTACCAGATACCTGAAAAAGGCCAGGAAGGATGAGCATCAATATTCCAAATAGATCACGGTGTCGAAACTCGCCTAATCGAGTTGCTTGTTCGGACTTGCGATACCACTGCCCCGTGATGAGCACAAAGCCAGGTGAGACCGACGACTCGAGCGCACCCAATACCACGCGCTGCACGATCAGACCCTCATAAGACTTGACGACGACGGTGAGGATGCATATGACACCCCACAAGAAGCTGTGAGTTGCTGAGGTGGCACTAGGTTCGTGAGCGTGCACGAGTACTATAAAGACGATCGTAACGCACATGCATAGCGAGAGGATCTTGGCCGTAGGGAAACGTTGCAGCAAAAGCGCGAACGGTACGACAGCGACGATGTAACCCCAATAGAAGGCTGAGTTGGCAGTCGAGTATCGTAGTGTCGAAGTAAGGCCGTTGTGTGTTGTAGAGAGGTGCTGTGAAACACGAAAGGTGCTCGGGTGAGTCAAGCTTTTCTCAGCTCTCACGAGCGTCGTGAGTCCTCACCAAGTCTTTGATGATCCCAAAGAGACTGGCCGAGTTCAGCACGGCTTTATCGTAGTATTGCAACCCGATCGTCATAGTCAAGATACTGCGACACCAACAAAAATGATCAGTTCAAGGCCCCGAGGTCATACCTAACCCCCACAAACCCAAACCACTCTCATCGAACAAACATCCCCGCAACTCACGGCATCAATAACAAATCGATCTTTCGCAAGACCTTCTTCTCCAGACTCTTCTCCAACGCGTGAGCGAGTTCATCCTGTTCTTCCGAGGACGAAGACTCGGGCCGTCCTCGTAGTCCGCCGACTTGATGGGCTTTGTCCGTATAGGACCTGGAGGAAGGGACGGCGGTCGCGGTGATGGCAGCGACGTCGGACATGATGGTCGGATCGAAAGGGATATACCTCTTCTTGAGTGATGGCGCTTGGTCCAATGCGCGATGACCGTCGGCCGACACGTGGGCCTGGCCGAGATGGGGACCGACGGAGATAGGCGAATGGGCCGTCCGTTCGCCAAAGTGGGGGTGTTATGGCACGGAAGGAGAGTGGAGGGCACGAGCGAGCAGACACTAAATCAGTATACGGTCTCGACATCCCCAAAGGTAGTGCAACGATCACACGTCGAGCAGCTCACCTAGTAGACGCGACCGTGAACTCGCGACCGGTCAACTCCGATTCGGAACGCACGTGCACGTGACTCGGCGATAGTATGCGGCAGTGCGGCTCAAGGATTCGGAGGTGAAGTGTAAGGACTGAGCCTCGGAGGTAGATATGGCAGGTGGAAGAGATAAAAACAAAGCCGAAAGCTCGTAACCAGCTCAATCCGAGGAGAAAGCAAGAAGCGAGCTAGATCCGCTCCAGAACGATGGGCTTGGCGAGCCCCAGATGCTCCCAACTTGATCGATGATCGACGGCGGCGAGATTCGCGAGGGGAATGCACGACCGAGCGCATCTCTGGCGTGAAATCCGGCCGACGAGCCCAACGAAATGTCGTTCTTGTGTGAAGATGCAAGACCCTACGCGACCATCATTTCACTCCCTCCTTGATGTACAACAATAAAACAAACTCAAAACCCCTCTCATCTATCTCCCCGGAGATTCGTGACTACCGTCTCCCAACCTCAGACTACCACATCATGCTAAATCATGCAAGTGCATTCATTCATTCATTCATCCTCCTCATCACTATCAATCACGATTCTCCTCTTCTTATAAACTTTCCCGGGACTGCTCTCCACCACCTTGATCTCTTCATCCACCACCACCTCATCCTCCTCCTGAACCTCTTCTTCCTCCTTTGTCGCACCTCTCTTCTTGCCCCACTCAGTAGGCTTGACCAACCAATTTCTCATCAAACCCTGTTCGCGTTTGCTCCCTTCTCCCACAACCGCCTTCTCCTTCTTCCCAGTCGCCTTCGCCTTCCTTTTCCCTCCTCCACCCTTCCCTTTCTCACTCCCCTCCAAAGCCTTCAACCCCTTCTCAATGTTCATCCTCATCCCCCAAATCTTATTACTCGCCCCTCCCGTATTCGCATTCTCCACCTCCGAAGCGACGATCCACTTACTTCGACCGGGAATGGATTGGATCAATTCCGTCGTCGTTGAATCTTCTTCTTTTTCTTCTTCTTCGTCGTCGTCGGAAGAGCAGGAGGTTCCTTTCTTCTTCTTGCGCGGTGGTTTCTTGGTCATCTTCGGCTTCGGCTCAACTTCAACAAGACGGGGTCTTTGAGCACTCGTTATGAGGATCCGGATGGAATGATACGTCCTGAGCATATGCGAATAAACTTGGACAGCCGGAGGGAAGGGGTCGTTTTGCTTGATAACGAGTGGACTTGTGGAGGTCGAAGACGAGGAAGCGTTGAAGGGAAGGCTGTCGATGATGAGGGTTTGCAATAATCGTTGAAGAAGTTTACGACGCGAAGTAGATGTCGATGCTTCGGACGAAGGAGGGAGGTCAATCGAAGGGAATTCGAACAAACCGGCCAAGAGACCTATGAGGAACAAACGAAGACATTAAAACCTGAGCACTCGAACGAAAGGCGCGGCCATCCTAACAAATGTTGCAAGACCCTCACCTTTTTCTGGTCTTTTACACATCAAAATCTCCTTCTCCTTCTTCGGATCCTCGGGTTGCCATTCGAGAATACACACAGCCGTCTCTTCCTCGCGTGGTTTTTTGCGTTCTTTCGCCATGGGGTATTGCATCACGTCGTGCGTTTGCGGGGAAAAGGCCTCAATGGGGGAACACAGTTGGCAGAGGTTTTCGATGTCGCCTACGTCTTCTTTTCGAGGCAATTTGGGTGGCTGAAGTCGTTGGCTTTGGGCGTAGCGAACCTATGTCATGAAAGGCGACCGAAACCCATCTCAGTTGATCCTTCAACGAATCGCATCCAAAGCATCATCCGCGACCCACCTCGGCAAAAGCAGAACATTCCCTCTTGAGCGGGCACTCCGCACATTTGGGTTGTTTCGGCGTACAAATCGTCGCCCCAAGTTCCATCAATGCCTGGTTCCAACTACCGGACTTGTTGGGTCCTCCTACTGAAAGGGCTTCGTAGTCTTGGGGAAGATTGGAAGTTTGCGGTGGTACGAGCGTTGCGGCGAGGGCCCAGATGTAAGTCGTCGTTGCTTTGGCTGTTGAAGGGCCGTGGAAGGCTGTGAGGCGAGAGAGGACTCGAGTGACCTGTGCCATGGAGGAAGTGTGCGAGATGAGTGTAGGATTGGGACCGAGAATGTATACGTCTGACAACTCACATTGCCATCAACCATCGCCGCCCTCTCGCCAAAAGCGATGGAAGAAATCGCCCCCGCCGAATAAGGACCAATCCCATCAATCCTCTCCAGACCCTCCGCAGTAGCGGGTATCCTCCCTTGGAAAACCTTCATCACCGTCTTTGCCCCGGCCAACAATCGACTCGCCCTCGAATAATACCCCAATCCTTTCCAAATCTCATTCACCTTCTCGATATCCGCTTTCGCCAAATCACCCACGGTAGGGAACGCGAGAAGCCATCGGTTGAAATAAGGTATTACGGTGGTGACTTGAGTTTGTTGGAGCATTATTTCCGAGACCCAGACTTCGTAGGCTCTTTGGGTCTTTTCCGAAGTCGACATGGTTTCGATGATGAGGTCTTTGCGCCAGGGCATTTGACGCTTTTCGCGAACGGTGTCGAACCAGGTCAAGAGGTTCTCGTGTAGCGTTCGCACGGGAATCGCATCTTGCAGGAGAGCTGGAGCCGAAAGAGTTTGTTTTCCCTTCCTGGAAACCTTTTGGGATGGCGGGGAAGTCGGTGTAGAGGCAGCAGCGTAGGGCGAGTCAATGAAGCAATGGTACGACGACGGATGCGCACGCGTCTTGGACCGCAGCACAGCGGGCAGCAAGGGGGAGATGGGATGACTCGACGAGGTCGAGGCCGAGGGTTTCCTCTCGACCATCTTGCGTGGGTGAAGTGAGATGTAGCCTGGAATCCAAGTGTGGGGCAGGAGTTGAACGTCTCCGATGTGCATCAAGCACGCGACGCGACGCGCCGGGAAGCATTTCGCATTTCGCATTTGTAATCCGCCAGAATCCGCGGTGAGGTTTGCTTGGCTGTCTCTGTTTCCGACCAAGCTCCTGCTCTCTATCGCTCGTCACACACGTCACGCCGTTTTCGGTTCATCGCGAGCACGCTGCTCAATGCTCAACATGACTACCGAATCAGCTTTAGCTCCAGACACTTTCCCAGCAGGCCCATCCCCGTCCGCCTCAACCTCTGCTGCTTCAACAGCTGCTCCGCCGCCTCCGTCGTCGACATCATCGTCATCTCCCGCGTCAGCACGTGACATGCCCCGTGATTCGGAGTTGGGAGCCATCACCGCCCAACTCGCAGCCGTACACACGGATACGACAGCACAACGTGATCCTAGCACGTCCATAGAGGAAGCCTCTGCTACGGCTGTGCCTGCTCTAGAGCCTCGTCCAGCGACGGCTTCAGAAGCAGCACCGCCGCCCGTGCCTGCCTCACCGGTCACGGATACGGTGGAGACTGCTACAGCCCCAGCGCTGACACACGAGTCGAATGCTCGAGCTCACCAGGACATCGCTTCCCGACCATACCCTGAAGAATTATCCCGCGCTAGTGCCGTCGCCTTGGCTGCTCCGCAATCGCTATCGCAGCCGACTGAGACAGAGCCTGGGGCACTCGCAGGGACCAGCCCCAGATGCCAAGCCGAGCTGCCCTCGCCGCCCCAACCGACGGACGACGAGCCGCCATCGGCTAGTACTCCCGATCCTTCCAGCTCTGTGCAGTCTGCTACAGATGTACCAATCCCCTCGGCTGAGTCCTCGGAGCGACACGTAGCATCAGGAGCAGGAGCAGCAATCGAGCCATCTGTGATTCCTCGCACCGCGACAGCCTCCCTGCCCCCTGTCGCACCTACCTCAACGAGCATACCCCTCGCGGCGCCGATTGGGACCTCGCAGCCGAATCGAGCGTCCCCTCAAGCCCAAGAGCAAGAAGAGCAGTGGCTTCTCAAGACGATCGTTTGGCCACCACTCCCACCGACCCCTTCAGGATATGAGTCGTCGTCCAGCCCGCAAACGATCAAGATCATCTGCCAAAACCTCAACGGGCCGTGCTCCTTTATCGCGCTATGTGCGTGCCTTTGCTGTTTGCCTCGGTGCGATCTTACTACACAGCATATTGATGGATGTATTCTCGTTTGACAGGCAATGTCTTGCTACTACGCCACTCGATTAGCTTACCCTCCCACCTCGACCGCGTGTCCTATTCCGACCTCTCCTCCATACTCGCCGACCACCTTCTCCAGCGCAGCAACGCGGAAGGCCTTTCCGCCTCCATCACTTCTGCCCTCTCAACCCTACCTTCAACACGCTACGGCCTGGACTTAAACCCCCGTTTCGGCTCCATCGACGGCTTTACCCCTTCCCCCGCCGTATCGCTCTTCAAAGCCTTCGATATACCCCTCTTGCACGGCTGGTGCGTAGATCCCGACGAACGCTCCGGCGAAACGTGGAATGTTGTTGTTGAGAATGGGGAGGATTACGATTCGGTCGTGGAGAAAATCGTGCGAGGAAGGGAATTGAGTGGTGGGCAGTTGGAGGGGGAGATGAGGACCCAGGATGAGAATGAGGTCGTGAAGGCGGTCGAGAGGAGCTCGAAATGGACTGTTGAGGAGGCCAAGGCTGTCAGGGAAGGTAGGTAGGGTGTCAGAGTGTTCTTAAGAAAGGACGAACTTGAATCTAATCGTTGAGCTTTGTCGAACTCTCTACTCATAGCTCACATTTTGCACGCGTTCCTCTCATCCACTTCGACCCAACTCACCTACCACGGTCTAATGCTCCTCTCTTCCTCCCTCTCCACGTCCTCCCTCTCAACCCTCTTCCGCAACTCGCACGTTTCAGTACTCTATCGAAGACCCGAAACACCCTCCCCATCTACCCAAGACCCCTCCCACCGCCCCCTCCCCCGCCTCTTCACCCTCGTCACTGATTCGGCCTTTGTTCACGAACCGGAGATCGTGTGGGAATCGTTGGAGGATGTGGATGGAAGTGCATCGGAGTTTTATGATGGCGTTCTAAGGAAAAGCAGGCTAAGAGGAGGGGATTATGTAGGCTCTGGCTCGGGTGGGGGTAGAGGGAGGAAGGGTGCTTCGAGTATGCCTCGTGGGGAGGGGGAGATGGGTGGGAGTGGGTCAGTAGAAGGAGGGCAAGAAGGACGGATTGCGAGGATCGATCATGATGAGGATTTGGCGCGACAATTACAGTTTGAAGAAGAGAGGTGGAGGATTGAGGATGATGAGAGGAGGGTTAGGGTGATGCAGAGGCGGGAATGGGAGGAGGAACAACGACAACAACAATACCAGCACCAGCACCAGCAGCAGTACCGACCCCAAGGACAATCGTCGTCGAATGTTCAAGCTCCTTCGACTGCCCCGTCTGCGCAGGCGGGAGGGAAGAAGGAGGCCAAGGCAAAGAAGGCGAAGACCGGTAAGGCTTGTTTGATTATGTGACGGGTGTTCGTAGAAGGGCAATCTAGTACAGTATTTATCGGTAATTTTCATCTGGGGGTTTGCTTTTGTTTGGAGCTGGTCGGAAATTTGAGATCTCTTGAGATTGGGCCGGCCCAATCTACTGTACCCCGTTCGGCGACGCGCAGGCCTCGTTTAGAAATCGCCGCTAGTGTCCCAGGGCCCCTAAGCGAGCGATTCACGAGACCTGTCAGCGACCATAAGTACGTTTCCGCCTTGCGAAATCTCTCCCTTTGCCCTCATCCCCCCATCTCACCTCGCACCTACCCTCACCCTCTACCCTCAACCCTCTCGCTCTAACTCCCACCCTACGCGACCCCTCAGTCACTTGCCGTTCGTGTCGAGTCCAAGAGCCATCCCTCGCCCTCCTCTCCCCTCCCGCCGCCCATCATGCACTTCGTCACCGTGCTGCCCTTCGCCCTCATCGCCTTTCTTGGGAGCACAGGTGTCCAAGCCGTATTCAACCCAGCACGTGAGTCGCCCACCAATACTCTCAGATCCCTGACGGATCAAAGTCCAATGTTCGGTGGTGCTCCTTTGTAGAGACTGCCCACGCCACCGATCAAGATTGCTAAGCGCTACCGAATGCCGAAACGCCCTCCTATTCTCACCTTCCCCTTTCTCCTATCCTCTGACTCGTTCGACGTCCGTTTCGGGGAAAATATTGTAACCTCATTCAGCTGCGAGCCCCTATACCTCCTACTTGGTCCAATATGACACAACCCGCTACGGGACGCCTGAACAGGGAGCCGTCCAAAAATTCGGTCAGTCAGTTCGATGTCTCGGAAACCGACTAGCCACGTCCAGCACGAGGCACCATGCTCACCCTGCTCCCATTTCCACTTGATCTCCCGATCATCTAGGGACGGCTTTCCACGGGGCCTGCGTGGATGCAGCCATTAAAAATAATTGCCATCATTTTTTGGAGGTGAGTAATCGTCAGCCAGCGTTCGCCTTCAAAGTAGGAATGAGGTCGAAGGAGGTCCCTGCACCATGGCGCCCGCCGGCCCATTATTCAAAGGACTGACCCAAGTGAAAGTGCTTCCTTTCAAACTGCTCCCGCTTCGGAACGAATCCTTCAGCTCACTGCTTATCAGGAAACCAACACTACCAATAAGTCTCCGCCTTGGGTTTATGCGTTCTGCGGTGGTCTGGTCAAGAAGCGAGGTAACTCACAGGAGTTGAAATATGGACTCCCTCGATCCCGTCGACGTTTCTGGTCCCAGCGTCGCTGACAGCCCCTTTTACGCTTTGATCGTCCCACAAGACGGCACATGGGACAAAAACGGCCATGTAAAGAATCTCGTGAGTCTTTCGCAGCCGTCGCCTCAATTTACGACACGGATCGGAAAATCCAGCGCCTCCTCTGCCGTGACTGATGCATCGCGATTGCCGACTTTCCAGATGGACGTCGCTATGGCTAGCTTTAGCCTCACTGGTAACAATAACACTACCATCATTCATCGTCCCGATGGTACAATGTACCCACCCAGAACTGGGCCGACGCCCAAGCTCGAGCCCACGCCAGGTGCCGGCGCGGCTTCCCCTGTCCCCGGTACTCCTCCTCTCCTCTCCTCAACCCCAACCATTCCGTTGCCGGGTGGACATGGCAGGAATCGTCGGAAAGGCGAACCCAAGCGATTGCAAGATACGGGGACCGATTTGATCATTGGCGACGTGCAGCCTTTCGTCTCGGTCGACGCTTTGCTCGGCGGCATTCCTTAGAAACACCTCATCACCCACGCCTCTTGCCTGGCTTTCTTTAACCCTACCACACTCATTTGAATTTTTTCATACAAATCTTACGTCAGATTAAAATTATCCTACAGACACTCGGATGGCTGCTTGCGTCCCGTTCTGCTCTTTTCTCAATTCTCACTCGCTTTCCGTTATCTATCTTTTGCGCAAGGGATCACATTGGGTATCATTTAGGGGTTTCGTTCGTCGCAATACCTTTTCATTCAGAAAACACCCACGTGGAATCGACCATACACGGGGAGTTGTTTTCATAAACAAGGATGCTCTGTCGATTGGAGACGAGCGCAAAGGATCTCTGCTCGCCGGCGCACAGACCGTCTTACGTGGCTCCGCGGTCGGAGAAGGTCCGCGCAACGGTCGTCCGAAGACGCAGGGGCCTCGCTCTCCGGCGTGGAAGCGACGCTCGCTCTCCGTCGTGGAAGCGACGCTCGCTCGGGGCCATGCGCACTGCCATTGTTCTACGGGTTTCACTCTTTCCCGAATCTCTTTGTACCCGCATCTTCCCCCTTCACACTCGTTTGGCTTCACTCTCTTCTTGCCTTCGTACATCAGACATCATGCACTTCCAGTCGACGCTCATCGTCTGGTGCTCGCTCGCTTCGGTCGCGTTCGCCGCCATGAGTCAGGGAGGTCGGTCCGAGCGTCCGCTGAGCTCGTCATCGAGATCGAGGTTGCTGCGGTGTATTTTGGGGTCTGCATCGGCACTGAGCCCTGTTTACCACTCACAGCTCTCAACTTCACACGCGACTACATCGTGGCCTACGACCCAACCCTCTACAACAGCACCCAACAATTCTGTCAAGCCTTCCGTAAAGTCGTGAGTTCAGTGTTCGTTCAGGCACCGCCTTCGGGACCAGATCGGTAGGCAGTCGCGTGCATGATGTAATGTGCTGACGCGTAATAAATCCCTGTTCGTTTGATTCTCAAAGTGTGTCGATATTGCTGGGCCCAAAAAGGAACATCACCAACTCGATTGGTGAGTTGCACTCCTACAAAAAGCCGGGAAATCCTCGCAGCCTCGCTTGCTGACTGCGGACCTACTCCTCTGTGCTGGTGCAAAAGCGTCTTTCGTCAGAAAGGTCCGCGAATTCATGCGTTCTGCGGTGGGATCGTCAAGGATTCTACTGGTGGTTGGACGAAAGGACAAACGGTGTTCGATCATGTGAGTCGAGAGCTTTGTTGAAGTCTGGAATGGACACTCGTTTGCTCTGTCAGCTGACAATCGGGAACGCCCTACCACCGCTTTCTGATTGCCGTTCTCACCAAAGACTAAGGAGGCCGTCATTGGAGCCAACGCAACAATCAAAGGACAACCTTTGGGCAAGACGGCGTGCCTTAAGTTCAAGAAGAAGCACTCGACCGTCGTCTGTTGATCCGGGATCCCGGCTCGATCGATCTGTATCGGATATTTTCTCTTTTATTTATTCGCTGTTCCCCCTCTCTTGTTAAGCTACCATAATTGAATGTATACCCTTGCTTGCGTGTTGCAGCTACTGTTCTTTATTCCATGCTGAGTGAATTACTAATAGCCTCTTCAACGACTACCTGCCATGTGCGAGCCAGTTATAGACCGCACTCTCGATAATCGGCAAGGAGGCTACACGCTTGATTATCCTCTCGTAATAAAATGACCCCGAGATTTTAAAGAGTGAAGATCAGCTGGCAGCATTTTATCTGGTCTTTAGCGCTGTCAGGCGCCTGCCCCTGAGACAATGGTTGAGCCGCTCGACCACGCGCCTACGTCAGTTCGAGGGTCTCCTTTCCAATGCAGACCAGTTTTCGCGGAAGTTGGTGGGTCGTGGGACCTTAGACTCCCGGGGAGACCGCGCGAATCACGTTGTTGACAAAGTCGCACAGCCACCGCGTTTCCTCCCTCAGCCCCTTCCGTCAACCCACTCGCATCAGGACCACCAGGATCGAGATGCGATTTGCAAGCTCAGCTTTCGTCTTCGCTGCCATGGCTTCTTCCGCCATCGGACATACCAAATACGGCGGTGAGTTCGGTTGCAAGGTTATAGATTCAAACCCTGGGGCGAGAATATTCCTACTGAGACCACCCCTTGGCTGGACGTGGCGCTGTAGCTGGCGACCCCAAGACCGACCTTCTTGCTGCCTTTAGTAGTGGACCCAATGGCGCTTTCGCCTCCCGGGGGCATTTCTGCGCCAAGAGTCGACAGGTATGCATCGACTACAACATGGTTCAGAATTGCCACCATACGCTCAACTGCGAGGCGCTCGACGGCAAGTCGCTGGACGACACGAGTGACGGTGAGTCATGGTTGGTGGAGGGCTAGGCAGCCCTCTCCTGTCCATCGCGCGTTCAGTGACGACCGCATAAACGGACCGAAACCGAACTGATCACTGGGCATTTGATTGGTCATCAGGCACCGCTCACGTCATGGTTGTGAGCACATTGTCGTCAATTCTTCTTTCACTTCTTTCAAAGGATGTTGGATCACCCCTGACGGTATTGCTGAGTTTGAATTCCGTTCGCACAGTCGTGCGGTGGTCACGAGAAAACCGCCAACGGTTCGATTAATCCACACGGTATCTTCCACATGTTTGTCAGTCAACTCACAAGCAGCCAGTTGGGAGGGCGTATATTTATATTTTACAGCTGAAACTGATCAACGGTTGCTCGTACTGCCAATTCCTCTGCAGACGTTAGATGCGTTGGCTTCTTTGCCCATCACCTAGTGAGCATAACTCGCGCTGACGGTTCAGTGAGCGCTCGTAGCCTCGGGCAATTGATCTCTTTGGCTCAACTCATTTCTCAACAGCATCCAGCTTCCTGATGGCCACTAGCAAAGTCGCGGGTCACCACCCTACACGCGACTACCAGGCTCCTCGATCTACCCCGATCCATCGGCGCAGGTCCACCTCGTTCCAAGGCTCGCCTATCCCGAAAGCGTTCTTTATACCCAGTGCTCCTCGACATCTTTTCAATCTCCCCTCGTTTATGAGGAGACATCACACCTGCTTCCATTCGCGTCCGCTTTATTCTGCAATCTTCATTCGTTTCTCACCCCTGATCCTATCATCGTGACGATGAACGTTCGAAACATGGACTCGACCCTATTCGGACCCGTCTGAGTGTCCTCGCTGCACACCTCCTCTCTCTGGCCCCAAAGACAATGAACGCAGTGTTGATTGAGCACTACGAAGTTTTTCGCCGCTTACCATTGGCCTCAGAAGACTTCTAGCCGTCCATCACGGATGGCAAGCAGCCAGCTCGTTCTAATTCCAAATCATGCGTAGGCTACGGGGAAAGGCGTATCATCGTTCCTTTCCGCTAAGAAAGAA
This sequence comes from Microbotryum violaceum, assembly GCA_022506055.1. Classification (NCBI taxonomy): domain Eukaryota; kingdom Fungi; phylum Basidiomycota; class Microbotryomycetes; order Microbotryales; family Microbotryaceae; genus Microbotryum; species Microbotryum violaceum. The sequence goes on along the minus strand of JAKMXP010000008.1, from coordinate 840,518 downwards.
GCTGAAGCATATCCCATCTGATCATAAGGAGATAAGATGTAAGAGAGATAGTTGAGAGGGGTATTGAGGGTTTTACTACGTGATGCGAGCGAAGGACGAGGGCGAGACGAACGGAAGACGAACAAACAAATAGATGCGAGTGAGGGCAAAGGCTGACGTTACGGATGGGTAAAGGTATATTGAAGTCAAGAGGAATAAGAGGGGGTCCTTTGAGTATTCCGCCAGAGTATGCATGAGTGCGAGATAGGTTTGAACGGTCTGAGGCATAGTGGGAATCACGTCTTTTCGACCGAGCGCATCAAGCCCCACGGATCCTCGTCATCCTTTCCTGAGGAAACCGAGGGGGCAGAAAGGCCCAAGCCGAACCCCTGAGGAAGATTCAGCTGAAAGTCCTGCGTTTTGCCCTCGCTCGCATCGGATCTCGGCGCAATCGACGAGCAGTTCGATCGGCCCGAATCGGCCGAATTCTTTCTCATCGAAGCGCCGCCACTTGAGAGCGAGGCGCTATGCCCCTTGTCTCTGCTACCACCGAAGAAGCCGCCGCCATTGACGATGTTCCGACTGGGGAGGAATGCGGGCCTGGAAGAGTTAAAAGCCGGTCCGGAGGAGAAGCCGTTCGGCGTTGAGCTTGGTAAGTCGCACGACACGGCTTTGGGCGAAGGCACCGACGAGGCGTCCTCTACCCCCGAGGGTACCGGTGAGGCTCTATATTGAGCGAATCGCTCTGCTATCGGTGTCCGGAAAGGCAGGGTCGGTGGAGTGGGAGCAGCGAAAATGGGCTCAGCGGCAAAGAATGGGGAAGTCGATGGGGTCGAGGAAGGCGAAGAGGCCTCGTGAGCGTGAGGCTGCGATGATTCTGTGCGCAGAGGAAGAGACCGAATTAGCAACGCTCGATGAGAGCTTCGGTAGTCTAGCCACGACGTACCGGTCTGTTCCATCTGAGGCGAAGACGGGAGAGGAGGTGGCGTCGGCGAGTGAGCCGGACCGAGGATGGGGGACTGGATCGTCGGCGAAACGAAGCCTTGGTCGCGCATTCGAGCATTTTCATTCATGCGACCAAAGATGATCTCACGGTCCTCGACGAGTACTTGCACGAAAACGGGAGAAAGTCGGAACGTCGGGGAGAGGATTAGTCGCAAATTGCTGAGCGTCATTTTGTTTGCCGACGAGTATGACGACAAGCGAGCCAAGTGGTACCTGGGTACGATTCTATAGTGCGTCAGCTTCGCTGCACGAGAGGCGATACGGCCTACAGTAAAACCTACGACAAACCCCGTAAGAGGTAAAAGTGTTCTGCGGGCATGCCGTTGCCGAACAGCTCGCGCAGCTTCTCGAGGTAATGTTTGGGCGCACGACCATCGACGAGCCCTCCCGTGGTAGGTGGAGCCTGCTGCTGGTACAAAAAGTTGGACGACGACGCGGAGTAGCCGATCGCTTCCTGTGTGAGCATGTCGATTGCCGGTTCCAATTGTGACGATAATAGAGACTCGGGAACTGTAAGGGCGAGGAGTTTTCAGAAGTGCGTGTCAGATGATTCTCGTGTTGCAGTAAGGCCTGAACAGACCAGGCAGGTGCACAACTCACGCTCCCGAAGCCAGAGTTTGAACAACGATGCAACAGCTGCCAGCGTTTCCAATCGTCCGACAAGATCAGCTATTTCCAGCTGAACATTTTTCGATACGCTTGTACGAACTGACCGTGGGGATCGAGATCACCGGGATGAATCTCTCTCAGGTCCTTGTCCATGCCTGCGTCGAACAGTGCTCGAAGTTGATTGATCATGTTGCTTCTCCCCGGTATCCTGAAGTAGGCGCGTCATTACAAACTCAGTCGCGGAACCACATGTCCTAGACGAGCTTTCAAAGCTCACCGATAGATCCCCTCCTCCTTCTTGCCCCACTCCTCGAGATACTGCAAACACCGATAAGCGACAGCCGGCAACCAACTCTTGGCCTCGTCTCCCGTGATGGGATCCTCATCACGCTTACGATGTACGTCACTCAACGTGACCGACGAGAGCTGCACAGCACGATCAAGCTTGATCCCAAACGCCATCCCCGAACGTCTCGGCACGCGTACACCGAGGATCAAGCAAGGGAGCTTGATCCCAGAGAACAACGAAGAGTCACTGTTTCCGTCCAAGGAATGACTGGGCGACGGCGCTCTAAATTCAGTCCCACTCGCCGGGTTGGATCGATACGTGCCCGTGGGTTCGAGGAACGAGCCGCCGCTTTGGGCAGAATCCGGTCGATTGTCCATGACGAGGGGAGACGTCGAGCGAGAGTTGACATTCGAAGCAGTCGCGATGTGGCTGATCCCGTTCGCGGCTTTGCGTACCCATGCGTCGGCGATCTTGCCCTTGCCCTTGCCGCTCCATTCTTTGGCCTGCTCGCCGACGGCGTGGAAGCGGTCCTTGAATTTAGCCGACTGCAGCTTGGCGCCAATTGACTGGAAGGTATTGGTTGAACTGGCGAGGAAAGAGGATGCCGAGGAGATCGACGAGCCTGGTGTTGCATGCGAGGTCTGGGGTGACGACGCATGGCGAAAGCGCTCGGCACGTTGTGGCGTCGGTGGCGAAAGGGAGGTCAGGGGTGGGGAAGACGAAGGCGAAGCAAAGACGGCTTCGTGGGACTGCAGAGGAGAAGAACTGCTCGATGGCGGACACGATCGAGATTGTTGGCTGGGGTGTGTCGTTTTGGGCTCATCGGCACAATGCCGCAGCGAGCCCGAAAGCGATCGCGGCGGGAAAGGCCGAAGGGAGCTTTGGGACCATTCATCATGAGGGATGGGCGCCAAGGACAAGGCTGATATCAGGTCCGGATCGACATTCGAATAAGATGGCGCCGCTGTGGTCGAGTGCGATGCCGCCATCGTGTTACGTGGAGGAAGCTCAGCGTTGCTGCTGCCCCCCTGTCTCGGCGAGAAGGACGAAGCCGAAGCCGATTCACCGAAGGCGCCGTCGTGTTGCTCGACACCTGCTCGAATCGTCGAAGTCGAGCTCGAACGGGGCAAATCGGGTCGTCTCTTTGAGCTCTCTGCCCTTGCAGCAGATCCAATCGCTCTCGCTTTCGCCGCGCCTGTCAACGGTGGCGGTGGTGGTGGCAGCGACGCGTAGGCGTGGGTTTGGGCGTGAGGGTGCTGGTGGGCGTGGTAGGCGTCGCCGTCGTTCGCGCCGGCCGCGTCGCTCGCGCCGCCGCTGCTGGCGAAGATCGTCGATTGAGAAGGCCTACTGATCGGCAGCGGAGGTGGGGGTGAAGGAGCGCACAACGACCCGTGATGTGTCGTAGCAGATACGGTGGCGAATGAGCGAACGCTCTGTGGGAACGACAGTCGATGTGGACTCGACGATCTACGCGCAGGACTGTGGCTGTAGTCAGTTGTATCGGCGCCGTCGTCGTCCTCGGCGTAGCCAGCACGAGCTGTGTGGTCGCGGTCGTGGTGCTCGTCGTCGTCGCGGTCGTGGAGGCTGCGCGTCGTCGCTCTCGACAGGTATAAAGGCAAGTTCCGCACGTCGTGTGCCATTCCCCCCGGGTCGTAGCTCGAGGCCGTAGGGAGATGGGCTTCGGGGCTCAAAAAGATCGTCGACCGTGTGTCGCGACGCTAGTCAGGCGTGACTGAGGTGCGACAGACGGGGCGCACTTGCGCGCTGCTCGCTGATGGGCTTCGGGAAAGGAGGCTCAGCGGACGCGTCGAGCAAGCCAGGCACAAGGCCGACCTGGCCTACCTCCGAAAGGCCTGTGCAGGTGCGACTTTACCCGAAATTCTCGTGTCGTTGCCGAAACACCGTCATTCTGATCCGGTTTACGAGCAATCAAACTCTGTCCGGATTATCATGTTGGACCATGACTTTTCGATCCATGATTATTGGAACCTCGATCGAATGACGAAATGAGCTAAGAGGGGGTACGGGCGGAACTGGGAGCTCGCTTGGGCAAGGGGTCAATGCCCAATCCAAAGTCCATGTTTCTTTCAATGCAGATTTATCGCCTTCATTGCTCAAGCACTTGGTCCCATTGGTTACTAGAGCACCGGGGAGGCCTCACTCACCCTCGACGCGGCTTCGTTCAACTCACGTGACCTCATTTACGATCGAACCTCAACCGCGCTTATTTTCCGTGTCCCGTCCATAGACAAGGGGAAACCGACAACAATACAACTTCTATGGATTGCAGCAACGGTTATATAGAAAACACACGAACATCAAGAGACGTTCGTAAGCCCCCGGCCCACGTTTTTTTTGGTTCGTCATAAATTGTAAGAGTCGTTATACCACCTCGCTGGTGGTGGACCGTTCAGTCAGCACGGCATGTGAGACTCCCCTGGGCCATCGCCAAAGCCGCACCCAAAGCCCTGAGCAAAAACATTGAACACGGTATCGTCAGTTCGGCAAAATCACGAATGTGCGTTAGATTGTCCCCTCGACTCACCATCCCAATTCAATCTCGCCGACCTTCTTCCCGATCCAAACCTGCCGTTCCTCATCGAGCTCGTACCCCAACGACAAGAGCGAGTACATGAACGTCAAATCGAGGCAGTACTCGGGTCGACCATCGAGTTCCGTCTTGGCCTCGGGATTGCCCTTGAAACGTGACCATGTTGGGGATTCTCGACCGGAGCACACGTCCGAAGTCAATTTGCGCAGGTCCGAGATGGCGAAAGGGGAAGCGAGACCAAGAGGGGCGATGCGATCGTAAAAGTATGACAGTCTGAAAGACAACCAAAAAAACAAAACCGCGAAAACGTCAGAAATTGTAGCGAGACAATCACGATCTTGAGAAGAAAGACTCACGCCCACACCTTGCCGGCAGCAAAGACCTCCCCAAGCGCAGGCTGGTACACCCCAGCAAAAGCACAAGGAGGTTCTTCGCAAGCCGCATCCTTAGCAATCATAACATCGACCACGCGACGACATGCCTCGAAGCCGGCCCCTGTTCCAACCATCGTGACTTGGACCTCCTTCCGGCCCGGCGGATCGAGCTTGACGACCTTGGTCTCGCCCTTGAACATACAAGGGTTCGGGATCGTCGTCTTCTCGTTTAAATTGTCCCACTCAATCGCTCTCCCTGTGGGTGCCGACAACCACACGTAGGAGAATGCGACGAGGTTGTGCACGGCGCGACGTGCCTGCATCAGACCGTACCCAAGATGCGAGTGCTGGTACAAGGTGTGGGGCTTGCCGGCAAAGTCGAGGTCGTAGACGTGATCCCCTGGTGCGAGCTTTTGATTGGACGCCGAACCGAATGTCGGCTCAAAGACGATCTGCGTCGATGCACCGCCCAGGTCCATGATGGCGGCTGAGCCGGCAGGGTTGACCGTCTGGGGACCGATCAGGCCAAGCAGCTGAAGAGAAATTGGAACGAGTAAAGTGAGTATGACGAGAAGAGCAATTGAGCGTCGATGATGGAAACACCCACCGAGTTGATCGTGATCCAAGCATAAACACCTGGCAAGGGCAATTGTAGAGAAATCAGCTTCCCGTGCCACCCGGAACGCTAAAGCAGAAAGAGCCAGCAACACACCTTCATCTCGCCCATCCATGATGACGACCCCATGATCGACAACCGAGAAGGGGAACTCCTTCTTCATCCACCTCTCGACCTCCCTCAATATCTCATCGCTTTCCCTCTCTCCCAACAACCGCAATCCAGCCGTAGCTTTGACCGCGATGGGGGTGCAACTCCGTTCGGACGGGGGTACATCCGCAACGGCATGGTCCATCAACCCGCGCAGAGATTCAGCCGCGTCCTTGGGTCGACCCGCGTACGACGACAGCCCTGGTTTGGTAGTGTAAAAGCCCTCGTGTTCGAGTTTGGGAACAGCGTGGGGCGAAGGGTCGCACTGCGAGAAAGTGTAGACGTGCATGCGCGAGCCGGTCGAGCCGGCATCGATCATGAGCGCGTACGAGGTCGCCTTCTTCCCTGGTGGTGGGGTGCATCGACTCGAGCCTTTCGAGGGTTGCTTTTGAGGTGATCCAGGGGGAAGATTGGGTGCAATGTCGTCGACCTCGTTGTCGTCACTACCGTGAGGGGTCGTGATGAGGTCGGTCGAGGCGTGGTTGTGCGCGGCCTCGTCGACGCTGGAGAAGGATCGTGAGCCGGTCCCCTTGCCGAACCAAAAGATGAGAAGCAGCAGGGACCCAGCGATGATGGCGATGCGTTTGGGTGTGAGGGCACGAAACGGATGGGATCCAGGCGAGCTCGGGTGTCCGAGTCGGCCGTTGTTGTGCCGGCCGTTGAGCGCGCCTCGGGCGAGGTTCATCTCGAGATCAAAGTCGTCTTCTTGACCTGCACCGGCGTGGTCGTTGTCGTTGTCGTGTTCGTCGTCGTGTTCGTCGTCGTGTTCGTCGTCGTGTTCGTCGTCGTGTTCGTCGTCGTCCCCTTCGGTTCGAGTGGCCTTGTAGTCGCCCTTGGTCCGGGTGCGAACGGGGCTGGCGTCGTGGCGAGTCTCGGTCCGAGACGTGGAGGCCGAAGACGCGGCGGTGCTCCTGCCGGGCGAGGTGATGGAGATGGTCGGAGTGCTCGGAGTGGTCGTACTGGTACTGTGGGGCGGGTACGACACCATACAGGCTGCGAAGGCTGAAAACAAAGAACGAGGAGAACAACAAGAGCTACGGTCGAACGGTGGCGGGGTCACACGCTGCCCGCTGATCACGACTAGGTGCCAACCGCGCCACGCGACTCGGGCAGAACGTGATCCTTCGCAGCACCGAGCGAGAGTGATAAGTGATCAACCGAAAAGCTTTTCTAGACTTTTGCGACTAAACTTTTCCTTTTCCTCTGGCAATCAAACGCAAAGAAACTGCAGTGTATCTTGTCAACAACAGTACAGTATTACTCGGCGCCTATTGCCGCACCCCAGTCAGTCCGCCCACGCCTGACCCAGCGAGAAGTCCCTCCCTTCCATCTCCTCGATCCGAATCGCTACTCTGATCGCCGAGGAAAGCCCCAAACTTGCGTTTTGGAGCAACGATTTTATTTTCGCCTTCAGTATCACTACCATTCCTGGTGTCGTCATCGTCATCATCGATAGCTCGAGCGGGCAGCTTTTTGCCCGTTCGGAGTCCGGTCAAGATGGGGGCGCCGGAGAGTTCCTGTAGAGCGTGCGAAGGAAGGAGCTCGGATCAGATTGGACATAGGATATAGCATGTAACGACCTGCACTACCCAATGGGCCGAGGAATCATCCCAAAGCACTCACCTCCATCTCCCTCATCAACTCCCTTTTCTCGCCAACTTTCTTCGCCTGGGCCAAGCTCGGCAATTTCCCACCAAGGCCACTCCCGCACTTGAGCCCTGCCTCCCTCAAGATCCCTTCCAAAAGACCCATCCTCGTTTTGACCGATAATGTCCGCTCCGCTCCAGTCGAGGCATTGAAAGGCCGAGCCGTCCCTGAGGCGGTGACCAAGCCCTATGCCCGATGCTTGCCCAAGTCAGTCGTTGGTTTTCTCAGGCTTTTCGAAGCCATCTTCAACTACTGGCCCGAGACTGACCTTGAGTTTCTTGATCCTCGCTTCTTCTTCATCCGTCCCCTTCTCTGCATCACCTTCCTTCGGCGCTGGCCCAGCAGCCGAAGACTTCTTCGATGTCATCCCTTTCTCTCTCGTGGACCCAGTCTTGTTCTTCGAGCTCGATTCTTCCGAAGCCCACTTCTTCTTCTTCCGAGGCTTTTCCTCTCCATCCTCATCATCTCTAGCAACAGCCCGTAGTTGTTTCCGAGGCGTAGCACTCGAATCGTCCGAATCGTCGATCGTCTCGGCCGACTTGAAACTCGTCGATGTCGAAGTCTTTTTGGACGCCTTCTTCGACTGAACCTCCAAATTAGCTTTCCGAGATGCAGATTTGCCCGACTTGGACTGAGCAGGACGCGTCAAAATCTCGGATGCGGTGTTGTCGTCATTATCGTCCGAGCCGCTCCCTCCGTTGTCCGGTCGGCCGAGCAGCCCTTCCTCAAGTTCGATAAAGTCATCCATATCATCCTCATCCTCGTCCATCTCATCATCCTCGTCATCCAGATCATCAAGTGCACCGCTCCCACCAAAGACGGCCCCCACAAACGTCTGTACGGGAAAGGACCCTCATCAGCTCGCGACAACAAGGCAGAAATGACGCGTCGCGTCGCGCTGCTTCGAGCGACATCCGGACTAACATTGAGGTTCTTGTTCGCTGCTCGGTCGTACTTGGTCGATGCATTGGTTTTCGATTTCTTTGTTGGTGGCTTCACTTCTTGCTTGTCTTCTTCATCGTCACTTGTTTCGGCCTTCCCTTTGGTTATTGTCCACTTCTTCCCCGTAGACTTCTTGACCGGCGAGCTTGCGGGACTCGTCGTAGGCTGTACACATACACCCCACCCAATCCAATACATAAGTACACGACCCAACCTTCAGAACAATGAGACACCAACCCCTCCGAAGCACTGACCACGTCCTGCTGAGCCCACCACTCCTTGATATCCCCCTTGAGTTCCTTCCACTCCTCGTCCTCACAAGTCCAACCGTGATCCTCGTCCAGGCGTTGTCGAATCATCTTGATCGTCGTGGTTTCGAGGGTGCCATTGCGTTGACTTGTGGTGTGAATTCGTTCGAGTTGGCGAGCTGGGATTGAGCGCATCTTGGAGGGCTCGGTCAAATGAAAGGGTCGTGGGGAGGGAAGCGAGAGCCAGCGCGTGATCGATACCCCTCTGGCGCACCTGACTTTTTGGACCTGACTGCGAAACTCAACCTCACCGTACATCACTATCAGAATATTCAGGGCTAATGTCCCATGTAGAATAAGTTGGGTAAGAAACAGATTCGAATTACAGTGGACTGTAGTAGAATGACTAGCGCACAAAGACAGAAGGAAGAGAAGACTTGGAGGGCAGTTTTCATGTAATCGGAGAGCACACATTGTAATCAAGGTATATGGGCAACAACTGAACACGATTACTCAAGGGAGAAGCACACGGATGACTTGGGTGTCATCACCTACTTGGGCAACTCGACAGGGGCCGGCTGCGCGAGGTATGCGATGCCGGGTCCACCTCCGGTAATGGCCGGTGCTACTTCGTGGTTGAACTGGGGCGCGGTGGCGTGCTGCGCGGCATGGGGCGCGGTGGCATGGGACGGGGTGGCATGGGGCGCGGTGGCGTGCTGCGCGGTGGCGTGGGGCACGGTGGCGTAGGGCGCGGTGGCATGGGGCGCGGTGGCGTGGGGCGCGGTGGCGTGGGACCCGGTGGCGTGGGACCCGGTGGCATGGGGCCCGGTGGCGTGGGACCCGGTGGCGTGGGGCCCGGTGGCATGGGGCCCGGTGGCATGGGGCCCGGTGGCGTGGGGCGCAGTGGCGTGGGGCGTGGTGGCGTTAGTCTGAATCGGCTTGCGCGAAGTCGTTCCCGAAGGCAGACTCGATCCGCTCGAAGGGACGATGTTGAAAGCGGACGATTTCCACCCGTCCTCACTCGACTCCTGCGCGCGGTCGGCCTTCTCGCCCTGCTTCTCGACGATCGAGTTGGGCAAGGTGATGTTGATTAACTTGCTCTCGCGACGAGCGGTGATGTTGAACTGCGCGTCAGAGTGCTTGGCCGCGACCTTCTCGGCCTCGCGCTTCTTATCGCGCAAAGCGGCCTTGACGGCATCAAACTTGTTGTCGACACCCTCGGCCTCCTCGGCGGCCTCGAGGCGCTCGGCGATATCGGCGATCTGCGCGTCAAGTTGCTGTAAGCCGGAGCGGATGGCACCCTCGATGGCGGCGGCGATACCCTTCTTGATCAAACCCGAAGCCAAAGGCTTGATGAGACTGATGAGGAACGAGTGCTTGGACTCGCGAACGGCGAACTTCATCGAATCGATCTTGATCTTGCAGTCGACGACCCTGAAGGCGTGGTGGGCCTTGCCCGTCGACTCGACGTGGATCTTGCCCGACACACCGCTGCCGGAAATCTGGACGTCGGCGATACCAGAGTCGGTGAGCTTGGGGAAGCCCTGCTTCTTCTTGATGTAAAAAGCAACGTCCTTCAAGTCGGCCTGCACCTGCGAAAACGACAGGATGAACGAGTGCTTGCTGATGTCACGGATCTGGTCGTACGGCGAGAGCTTGAAATAGTTCTTGGCCTCAATCTCGATGATGTTGGGAATAAGATTCTGCGACTCGAGCGTGAGGTTCTCGATGACAACGTCGAGCTCACGGTCGGTGTACTCGATGCGGGGGATGGGGACGTAGCCGACGTTCTTGGCGAGGGCGGGGAGGATGATGGAGCGGACGTCGTTCCAGAGGTGCGCCTTGTACTTGAGGCTGCCCTCGCTGTCGTACAGGAGGTCGGTCGTCAGCTTTTTGACGCCGTTGCCAAGCTCGACGTTGAGCGGGTCGTCGGCGTAGGAGGTAAAGAAGTCTTGGATCGCGTCAAAAAGCGCATCCTTGTGGCCGGCGTATTTGCCTGTCTGGGGGTCGTAGAACTTCTTGCTTTCCTCGTACAATCTGTTGCCCTCCTTGTCGCACTGCTCCTCCATGACGTAGCCGGGCTCCTGAAGGACCTGACGGACGTAGCTGTCAAGCTTGCTGAACCATGCAGCGAGCTCGTCGTCGTCCTTGGCATCCTGGTAGAGCTGGTTGACGGCATCGAACATGGGCTGCATTGACTGGCCATTCGCAAAGCGCTCGAGCAAGATGCGGAGCTCCTTCTCGGCCTGCTGGAAAGCCTCGTCGTTGCGAAGGGTGGTGGCCCTGTCGCCGGACTGCGAAGTCGCGTCCTTGGCGACGCCATGGTAGGACTCGGCACGCTCGAGGAAGAACTCGATCGCCTCCTGGTAGTCGCGGTGGCTCTGGTTCTCAACGATGATCTTCTTCAAGCGGTAGATGAATCGCTCGCGGCGCTCCTCGGGGAACTTGTCCTTGGCGTAGCTCTACCGATCGAGGCCGCAGAGGTTCGGGTCAACTTCTTGTACCGACAATCGTAGTCAAGAGTGAAAGAGGACATACCTTGGCTTGCTCGAGCTGCTCCTTGGCCTTGTCCTTGTGCTCCTGGGGGATCCTGTCCTTGAACTCGGCCACCTTATTGCCGAGCTTCTCGCCCTTGGCCTTGGTCTTCTCGCCCTCCACCTTGGCCTGATCGAGACCAGCATCCTTGGCGGCACGAGCTCGGTACTCATCACTGGCGGCCTCGCCACCGGCGGCTTGTTGTCCCTGATCGGCGGCGTTGGCGACCCTCCCGGCGTGGCCCTGAGCCTGGTTCGCGACGTCGTTCTTGAGCTCCTCGCGCTTGGCTTGGACGTCGTTCCTGACTTGTACGTACTGGTCACGCTTCTCGCCGAGACCGGTGTCGGGGGCAGATGCGTAGGCGCCACGCTTCTCGCCGTTGGGGCCGACCCACTCTTTGGAAGGGGCGGTCTCGTCGATCTGCTGCAACTCGCGCTCGCTGGGTCGAGCGACCTCCGAGACCTTGGCGGCAGCGTCGGCAGCGACGTCGCGGCCAAGGATGCCAACATCTTTCAAGAGCTTGCGGGCCTCAGAGTTGGTGAAGAGCAACTTGGCGAGCGTGCGGAGATGCTCAATGGCTTGGTCGCCATCCTTCTGGGCGTCGTCCTTATTGACGGAAGTGCTGACCTTGGACAGATCGCCCTTGGAGTAATCGACGTCTCGGGTGCTGCGAAGGTGGCGAAAGACTTATCAGCTCGCAGTTCTGAAGACGCTATATTCTGACATGCAATAACGTACTGGTAGATGAAGTTTTGCAAGAGCTCGTCCGCATTTCGCTCTTCGACCATCTGCTTGGCAGTTCGGATTAAATCTGACAAGAAAATGGGTTCAAGGACACCAAGTCAGTTATCAATGCTCAAAGACAAGTATACGGAAAAACATCTTGAAAAACGCGATGTAGAGGGAATTTTGACAAGGCAAATTGATCGAGAATCCGCTCCAAGCGAGGGACGGAGAAAAAATGGGCTCACCTCTGAAGTCTTCAACGAGTCCTCGGCCGTCCTTGGAAAGCTTCTTTTCATCGATGGGGGAGTGGCCGATGACATAATCGAGAGTCTCGGAGATCTGCTCGGGGGCGAGAGAAAAAGAGCGGAAGCGATTGACCGAAGGCGGAGGGTGGAGGAGGGGGCGGAAGGGGAAGCGAGTCGGAAGCGAGAGCGCGCGCGGCAAAAAAAAAAGACGTCAGCGTCAGCGGTCGCCAAGTAGGTGGTCATTTCTCGGTCAAAATTGGCAAAGCTCTTCGATGCAGAATCGCGATTGGGCACCGTCATCGGCACCGAACACTGGCCATATACTACAGCCAGCTGATGGTACAGCAGGATAAAAAAACGCTCTCAAAGAAGAGGAAAGAGAAAAGCGAGAAAACGTACCTGTCGGTTCGAAGGCATCTTGCCCTGTCTGAACGCCTCGACGACGCCGTAGAGGTTCATCTTTCGCTCGACATCCTTGGCCTTGAGTTTGGCGTCGGTCGGGGCGGTGACGGAGCCCGCGGCGGGGTTGGTGCTAATCTGCTTGAAAGCAGCCGGGGTGTGCGACATGATGGATGGGGGTGTGTAGGGGGCTGATGGATCGCGGGAGAGGATGGAGGTAAAGGAGCGCAGCGGCAAGAAAGGGTGAAAGAAAACAGCGTAAGGGAGGGGCAAAAGGAGAGGTCGGACCAAAGTCAAAAAAAGAGGTCAACCAACGGTCCCAAGACTAGAGGCACCCAGAGGAAGGCTAGGGTCACAGAAAAGTGGCTGGGGCTCCCGAGTAGATGGAGTACTCTGAGTGCTGTAGAGCGAATTCGTGCTCCGAGTGCAAGTGCGAGACCAGATTCTCGATTCCCGGAATTCGGAAACTCGACTTACTAGGTGTGAAGAGGAGGGTGAGTTGATCAAGACTGGTACTGGGGTGTGTGCAGTAGTAGTTCTACTAGTCCTTTGAGTGTTAAGAGTAAGGTAGGTAGGGTGAAGAGAAGGAGAGAGAAAGAGCTGGGACGGAAGAGCGATGCTGGGTTCTGCATCGGGAGAACGGGTCATATCATGGCGCACCAATACGTCATCGCATCGCGACTCGCGCGCCGGCACCTAAATCACATGCACATATCAAGCGTGCTCTCCGCGCGCGCGCCTTACGCCTCTCGGCCTAGTTTCGGGCTGGAGGTCAAGCCTTCTCACCACCCTGCAATTGCTTTTTCCTATGACGCGTTTCCTTGGGTGGGTGGCACTGCTTCAACGACTTCCCACCGCTGATCAATCGATCGGCGCCCGGAAGTCCCTCTCTCCCCACCTCAGGCTCGGAAACAAAAACACAGTGATCGGTCGGATCCCCAAGGAGCAACATGACCTGGCAAATTTTCAGCAAACTGGCATAGTAATGCCAGTGCCAGTCCTTCAAGCATATGACCCTCGGAAACTAGTCCATTCTAACCACCTACTAGCTGTTCGTTGTGGTTGTGCTGCCATTCTGTGCGACTAGTCTTTCAAGCTGGCCTCCCCGAGTCCGAGTGGCTGAATTCCCAGTGGGCAGACTCGTCGCACTCGTCATCGTGCCTTCGGCGGGTACCAGGGGAACGCCACATCAAGAGTCGAGGGTTCACGCGGACTTTACATGACTACAAGACGCATATCATGTCGTCCATTTTTTTACTGGATCAACTCCCCTCCCCCTCATCCCTACGATGTACACTCCCCACTCGACCGTCCTCACTTCAAACTCTTCACGGCCTCTTCCAACGCCTCCTTGAACGCGGTCGCTTCCGTCACGCCTTTGAAGCGGACCCTGTAAATCTTGGGATCGCTACCTGAGAAGCCTTGAAAAGTCAAGAACATCTTTTCCAATTTGACGGTGAATTCGGAATGAAGGCGAAAGTTCTATACACGAGGAGTTGTTCGTCAGCGACTTGTATGTTTTTTTGAGGACGAGGGAGAAGCATCAGAAACTCACGAGAACGACAGCTTTGCTCGTCTCATTCCTCGCCAACAACCTCTTGACCACTTTACCCGCCTCGTCGTTCCTCTTCTTCACAAAAAGATTGACCACAGCAAGAAGGTTGTTCTCCCCCGCTTTACCGATCTCGTATGCTCTGCCGCGCGCTTCGGCCAACGTCGTTTCGTCCTCTTCCCCTTCGGCAGGTCCGAGATCCTTCGTCTCGAGACCATCGTCGTGTTCTGACGTGGGAATAGAATCGTCGGTGGGGGATTCTGTAGACGCGGGAGGGGCGGGTGTGCTCGTTGTGGAGGTACCGAAAGAGAAGGAAGGTGTGGCGCTAGGAGCCGTCGACGAAGCAGCTGTAGATCCAAAGGAGAACGCGGGTGTCGACGACGATGACCCTGTCGTACTCGTAGCTCCAAATGCAGGTGTTCCAGCACCGAATGAGAACCCGGGTGTAGACCCAGCGCCGAAATTGAACCCTGCGCTGGATGTCGATGTCGATGCAGAGAGCGGCTTACCCAAAGCCGCCCCGAAACCGAATGAGGGAGGGGAGCCGGCGCCAAAGGTCGTTGCTAGAGGGGGCGAGGCAGTAGGCTTGGGGAGTGCGGACGCCGATGAGCCGAACTTGATGGGTGTGTTGAAGGAGAAGGCGGGAGGTGGTGCCGAAGATGAGGCGACCGTGGTGGTTGGGGTCGAAGCTGGAGCAGTGGACGAGCTTCCGAACGAGAACGCCGACGTACTTGTTGCAGGCTTGTCCTTGGCCACTTCGGTCCCGCTCTTGGCGATGGAACCAAACGAACCACCAAAGGAGAAGGGTGCCGGTGGTGCGACGGTTGAGTAATCCTTCTTCGGTGACTCCGCGTCCGCGGTCTTCTTCTTAGCCTCGGTCAAGTCTTCCGCTTCGTCCTTGACGGGTGACAGCGGTGGTGAAACACTCTCGCCGAATCGCAGTGGGCTCGGAGCCGCCGGTGCGTTTGCGAGCTGGCTAACGCGCTTTGCTACAGACCCGTCCTGGGACGGTTTGGACGGCGCTGTCAAGAAAGAGGACGAGGCGGTAGTGGCAGATGAGGAGGTGGAGGGAGCGGCAGCCGGAGGTGCCGTTCCGGTCGGGAACGAGAACCCACTCTTTTCGACGTCGCCGTTCTTGGCCGCGTCGGGCTTGAAGACAAATCCGCCTGTAACGGGCGCAGACGACGAGGAAGTCGCAGGTGTGGGTTTGACGACATCGCCGCCCCAGGAGAACGCTGCCGGGGGAGCAGGTGGGGCGAGTGCCGAGACGGCAGGAGCAGTCGAATTTGATGTTTCCTCCGCGGTTTTTGCCTCAGAAGCGACGGCAACGGGCGCCGGAGGTGACGTGAGGGATGAAAAGGTCGGAGCTGCAGCAGGGGTGGAGGCTGGAGCCGGAGCAGAGGATGTGGTCGAAAAGGAGGGAGCAGGAGTCGAACTCGAAGTGGAAGAAGTCGAAGCCGCGCTGAAGCCGTTCGCGTCGACCTTGCCGCCAGCCTTGACATAGTTAACTTCGATCTTGGTGCGAAAGGATTCGTACTTTTGCTTCATCGCGTCGAATCCCTGGCCGGCCAAGTTCATGAAGGGGTCTGCGTCGATCTCTTTGGTGAGCGCATCGAGAAGCGAGATGTTGAGACCGCGCAGACCGCGGTAATAGGTCAGAGCGGGTGTTGTCGTATCCGAGCCGCCGTTTGTGGAAGCCTTCGTTGCTTCAGGTTGTTTGGGAGTCGAACCAAATGTGAACGCCGACGTGGGTCCACTGCCGAATGAAGGTGCTGTGGTCGACGGCGTCGTGGTTGAGCTCGTACCGAACGAGGATCCGCCACAGGAGAAGCCAGTCGACAGGGCCGTCGCAGGGGCGGGCTTATTGGCTGTAGTATCTGAAGATGGGGCTGTCAAGCCGAACGAAAAGGTCGTGGTGACAAACGGATTCGGTTTTGTCAGTGAATCCTCGATCGAAGGTGCGGTGGGAGTCGAGCCGAAGCCAGCAAACGAATTCGCGGTAGGAATTGCCGGAGTCGCGCCGAAGCCGGAGAAGCCGCCAAAAGGTGATGGTGTCTGGAAGAGTCAACCATGGTGGCGGGTGAGTGGTCCGGTCGTTTGGGGCAAGTGTCATTGTGAGTCAATCTGATGAGCTAGAACTGACCGGAGCAGCAGCCGAGGAAGTGGAGGTCGCCGTCGCTGGTGTGGGTCCGCCAGCCCCCTTTCGTTGTGGCAAGCCTCGGATCCTGCCGTGAAATGATCTTGGGTGAGTATAAAGTCTTTCTTGCCTTGCACGGTGATGCATACCTTCGCCCAGCTAGAGCCTCGGGTGCGGCGGTCTTGAAGCCAGCTTCGCCAGACTTTTGCGGGGAGGAGCGGCCCCAGAAACCAAGCCATCAGCTGTGTAGAGCCAGAAACAAAGAAACGAGCGACAACTGACCCCTGTCGAGTTGTTGTCCTCGTTATCACTGGCATCTCGCTCCCAGTTCCTGTGAGCAACGCGTGGACGAGGTGCGATTCTGCTCCGTCAGCGACGCTGCCCAACTCTATATTGCACAGGAGTAATGAGACGGATACTGACTGGTCTGTCAACTGCTTGTCTGCACCTCGCTTGGCCATGTCGTGTGCTACAAGAGCGTGTCGAGTCGTCTGGAGGCGAAGCGAGAACACCCCCAAAACTGAGGACGCCGTGGCTGTGGCGATCAACGGTTCAACTCGCACGGACCTCGTGCTGGCCCTCTCCACCTCAGCTGTCTGAAGGTGGCAAGGTTTTCTTTCGAAGATAGAGCTCAAATGAATCGCCGAAGCCCGAAACGCTCGAAGCGTCGCCCAAAACGGATCTACGGATCAGCTTCAATGCAATGTAGCAAATATTTCGCCCACTCCCAATTCCGCACGCCGCATAGGCTGCGGGACCCCCGGCGACTCGGCGAATGTTGAGCCAACTTGAGACAGCAGCCACAGCCACGGGCCTCTCGATTTGCGCGCTCTCGATCTCTCTCGACTTTGTGATTGTCTTGGGGACCCATCGCCGCGTTGCGAAACGGGTGCCCCCCTTTCCTGGATAGCCGAGGGAGTATGAAACGACGACGGAGGAAAGGGACGAGCTCTGAGCGGGGAGAAGAGGTTGACGCACTTTTGGACGCACCTGGAGTTGGAGACGAGTTCCGGCGGTCGTCCTCGGAGCCTCAACTTGATGACGACGAGCACGCCAACGAGCAAGAGAATGAGATTGAGCCACCTTTGGGACTACCACCGCTCCCTTCCCTTGCACCCTCCGGAACTTCGTCCCCGATAGACACAAGAAGACAGCCTCATCTTCCTACACGAGACCTGTCGCCCTCCCTTAGAGCGCCTTCGCCCGTCGCTTCGACCTCGACCAGATCCGTTCTGGCGTCAGGCGGTTCCCCCACACCTACTCCATCCGAATCTGCCCCCGGCTCGGACGGCGTCTCCGAATTCGGGATCGACAGTGGTCGTCGTCCATCATCGGCAACTCAACCGGGAAGAGGTCATCATCGAAATTACTACATCGACGAAGAACTCGATCAGGAGTATCGTGCCTTTGAACGCGCTTGTCAGGTCTGGCTCAAGGCGCACCACAACTATCCTCAGTATCGTCTGTTCGAGTCCATCAAGGTGCGACTGTCGGAGCTGATCAAGAATCGATGGAGGTGGTGGAAAGGTGTATCCAACTATGAGGTAGGTTGCGCAGACTCGCGCCGGGCATATCAAGATTTGCGACCCACTTTTCACGTCCGAGCTGAGCTGATGCTTCTTTTGCCCCCCACACAGAGACTCGCCTACTTTGAAGACCGTAAATGGCCCAACCAAGAACAGGTCACCGAAATCAGACACCGTGTCGGACCCAAAGCTATCGATCTGACCATCCAAGACTCGGACGACGAATCCGACGCCGAAAGTCATCGGCTTCGCGAGCTCGAATGGCAGGACCCGGACGAAGCAACGGCCCCGATCGAACTGAACGAGTTTGGACATGTTTACTCCGGGGATGCGTTCATCAACGATCCGCAAAGATTCGTCGCATTGCCCACACCACCACCTACTCTGGAGGAACGATTGGCTCGATACCAGCGTGAGACGGCAAGGGTCGAAAGGGTTCGGAAGCGCGAGAAAAAGCGCCGGCGGGTCGAGCAGGAGAAAGGGACAAGCCCTGGTTCTTCGGAGGCACAGACATCATTAATTGTCGAGCCCAACTCAACGCAACAAGTTCCTGAATTGATGGGCCTTGAACACGACGTCAGAAGCAAGAGCGCAGCCCGGGCACGAGCAAGGGACAAGGACGCAGCTCGTGACAAGTCACTCATCGCTCGGCAGCAGGCCGCCCCTGGTGCATCCCGGGCAAAACGGAAGAAGAGGATTGACACTCCAAGGCCTCGACGGCTATTTGGGATGGCCCGCAAAAAGAAGACCGTGCCGGGTCGAAGGCCACCATTCATTTCGGTCCGAAAGTCTTTGCTGCCTCAAGCCGATCCGACAATCAACGAGTTCCATGAGCACCACCTCTTCGAGCTGTTCGAGATACCGTTGCCGACGACGAACAAGACCAAAGGCGCGTTCGCGATGCGCGACTTTGCGCTCTACTCGAAACGAGTGCATAGTAGATCAATGGCGGATCTGCTTCTGCTTGACGGCTCGAACAAGAGTCATTTCGACCGGCTCGAATTTGAGGGCTGGGTATTGCCCGAGGCCGAGACCCTGCCCGAGCCGGGAGGGGAGTCGGCCGATGACGGCTGGGTGGAATTCGATGGAATTGATCTCGAATGGGAAACGCGGGGCGATCGTATTCCTCATGAGTTTGACGGCCTTCGTAAAGTCGTCATCGCGGCATCAGACATCGTCGGCCTCGTCCCTCGCCTCGAGCGCAACACTGGTCGACCTTGTCTCTACCTCGTCACAAAGCTCGGGTCATACCGCCTCGAGACGCCGGACGAGTCGTATCGTAAAGGGCATCATCTCGATCGAGCAAGCATCTACATCAATTTGTTTATCTTTGGTCGAGAAAACCATGTTCTGGGGCAAAACAATCGACCGATCCGTAACCTCGTTGCGGACTTGAAGGCCAAGCTCTATGATCGCAAACTTGTCAAGGCCACCATGGCAGGTACGTGATTTTGATTTGACTCCCTTGTTTGTCCGATCACCACAGCTGACTGATATGTTCGCAATCGTAGCTCTGGAAAGACTGCCACCAGCGTACCAGCTGCCGAAGCCGTGGCCATCCCACGCCAACCCCACCAGGGACCTTGGGATCGCCCGCTTGCTCCATCGCCACCTCGTCAACACCCCCTTCGTCACACCCGTTGTGTACAATTTCGTCGCGCCTTTTCTCGAACCCAAATCCTTGCGCACCGATGAGAAGGCCGTGAGTCTTGGACGAGCGCAAGCGCACTCGGCGGCGGCGGTCGAATTGCAGGAGGAGATGGAACAAGCACTTCTCGATTGGTGGGAGGAGAATTCGGATCCCGAAATTACTTTGGAGGGTGCTGGTGTGCTGAGAAAACATCCGGATCGAGTGGATGGCATGGAGGGAGACAGCGTTGCGGGTTCGGGTATTACCGTGTACAATTGCATGAAGGTGGACGCGATCGTTTTCAGAGTCGGCGATACGGTGCTCGTCGCGGGGACTCGAACAGACGGTCAGAACGAGGCGGCGGATGCCAGTGCGATCGAACGAGCGAGGAGGGAAGCCCAACGTGATGACCAAGAAGGGGATTGGTACGACGACGGACCACCCCCTAGCTCTCCGACCAAAGCACTACCCGCCAAGCCGTGGTACGCCAAAATCGTTTATTTCTTCGCCGACAACGACGACGCGGACCTCGAACCGGACATCAAGGTCCACGTCTCTTGGCTCATACCCTTGTGCGATACCCCTCTCGGCTCGCTGGCTCCAAAGCGTGCCCTCCACTACAATGACCATTGCAGTTCGATCTCGGCCACCACGATCGCACGAAAGATCAACATCGTCGAGTTGGATCATTACTGTGGTATACCGGCCCCAATGGGACTCTACTACTCGCTTCACTGGGATCGGGACACGAACAACTACGTCGACTCGCAATCCATAGAGTACCTCTCGGGGCCCAAGGCTTTCGAACGCTGCGAGAAAGCCAACATCGAGCGATGCTCTAGCTGCGAACGTCGGATCGAAGAGTTCGAAACGTCTTTCTTTGATCCCAAGACCGAATTGTCGACCGATCGCGCGGCCTGGATCGAAGATTCGCCGATACCCGCTTTCAAGGTGGGGCAGAATACGTACCATCTTGGGGACTATTGCTACTTACTACCGCTTGGGTCGGAGCAGTCGATGAACAGGACGACCAGGCGTGAACCTTACCTCTTAGGCCAGCTCATCGGTGTCGGCAAAGTCAAACTTGGGGATCGACCGCAGCGGCTCCCACCGTTCGACAGTGAAACCTACCTCCAGGTGCGCGCCTTGCTGCGCTACGACGATGTGTCCGACAAGAACCTCGTCTTCGGGAAACGCGACTTCGATGAACGACGCCTTCTCCTAACGGATATAGTGTACGGCGGTTTCTATTGGTCCAACTTGGAGGGCACCTTCCGACTCGAAACTTGGAAGGAAGTCAAGGATCAAGCCGGCGAGACGTTCGCCACTGATACTGGTGAACGGGAGGCGATTGCTCTGGCAGCGGTGCAGCAAAGGCAAGACGTTTTCTACACCGGTCGAGGATTGTCCTTCCTCGAGGTCGACGACGATACGTATTGGTCTTTGGCGCGTAACTGGGTTTCATCGGCGTGCAACGATATCGAACTCGGCGAGAGAAACTTGCTGCGCACTTTGACAGCGGATGAGATCGATGACATTGCGCGATGCCCTGAATGTGATCGGAAGTACGAACTTGACCGTCAACGACGAACACATGTGGCCGAGACTATTGCTCGGGAACCGGTCAAGTACGCGCTCTGCGCTCTGTCGGCTTACTCAGGCGTGGATCTCTTGTCGATCGGCCTTGAAAGAGGTTGTTCGGCGATCAAGACAAAGGCAGCGATCGAGCAGAATCCTTACGCTGCTGCTGCGCTCAAAGCCAATGATCAAAAAGTCTTCAACTGTCCTATGAGCGACTACGTCGAGGCGCTGTATCACGGCCAATCCGTACCGGTGCAAGATGGGGACGTGCAAGATGGGGACGAGCCAACGCGACCTGCGCCGCTCAAGCGTGGCGAGGTTCACCTCATTCAGAGCGGGCCTCCATGCCAAGGCTTCAGCTCGCAGAACCAGTATAAGACGCAGGACGACGTGCGGTGCCTCGAACCTTTCGTATGGCTTTCGGCGGTGGAGCAGTATCGACCGCTTTTTGCGGTGTTTGAGAATGTGTCGGACATTCAGCGGTTCATTCTACCCCGCGGTTCGAAAGAGGAGGCCGTGGAGAAGGGTGGACTGTTGAGGTTGCTGATGAGCGCTCTGATCCAGCTTGGGTAAGTTCCGGACGATCGAACTTGCGCGTGGTGTTGTAAGGCCTGATTAACAATGGATTAACCTTGGCACAGCTATCAGGTCCGTCTGGATGTCCACCAAGCCGCAGCATTCGGAACACCCCAAGCTCGACGGCGCGTCATTCTCGTGTGTGCGCGTCGTGGCCTGATCTTGCCCGCCGCACCCCAACCGACCCATGCGTTCACGGACAACGGTCTCAAAACCTTTGCAGCTCCTTACGAGACGGGGACCAAGATCCATACGACTCGCTCGAGTCTCCGCCGTGGTGGTCATGCCCCACACCACGCCGTCACGATCGAAGCAGCGATCAACGACCTTCCTTCCTTTGGCTTTGCCGACGCTTTCGATTTGACCCCTGCCGGTGATGCGGATTTTGCTTGGGAGCAATATCAGCCGATCGGGTTCCGCTCACGTCAAGAGGTGTTGGATCAGGACCACAAGGCCAAGTCATTCTACGCGAGCAAGTACCCCAAATCAAGCTTCCAGCGTTCCTTACGCGTCCGGACAATCAAATCACACTACACAGCTCTGACGCCCGAAACGAGCGAACACGTTGTCCCAGCCGTTCCCGAGATTCACGCATCGTATTTCGCCAACATTGCCAAACGATCGATGATGAAGAATGGCCGAGTTCCGGGCAAATCGCACAACTATCGCGACATCCCTTTGGAGGTGACGATTGAATTCGAGGACGGGGTCGAACAATCGTTCGCTTTGAGGCCCGAGTTGCCCTCTGCGATGCAGGACGAGGACAAGAGGGGAAGCCGCGATCCAGAGCATTTCTGGGCGAGGTTGGAATGGACCCAAGTCATTTCGACGCTGTTGACGCAATTGCAGCCCGTTGAGTCACACTCTGCATCCTGGGCAAGCTCGGCCGTGTGTCTGCCGCTTTCGCTGACCCGAAACATGTCTGCGCATCGATAGGCTGGTTATTGGCACGGTCCTCGAATTCACCCTGTCGATAATCGCCAGCTCTCCGTCCGCGAGACCGCTCGCCTGTTCGGGTGCCCGGATCACATCAAACTGGAAGCCGTTGGGAGGGCCGACGACGAGGACGAACGTTTCGATGAGATGTACAAGCTCGTGGGTAATGCTGTGTGAGTTGTCCTTCTGGAAGCTAATATGATGGACTGAGAGGTCTAGGGCTGAACAGATTACTGCGCCTTGGTAGACCCGTTCCGCTCGCCGAGGCGGTTGGACTAGAATTGCTGCGCGTGGTCGATATGATGATCTGTGAGGCCAGAGATGCTCCCTCGGAGCCCATGGCGCTATGCGACAAAGATGGCGAAGTAAACTTCTTTGCCGCGATATGGACCAAACTGGAAGCTGCCGATGCTCGGCAACGCCTGGATCACGACGCAACGACGTGCTCGGCTGAGAAGAAGCTGGTTTTGGGCGAAGATTCGGATAATTCGGACGATGTGGTCTTGACGGTGATACCCAAGAAGAAGAACAAGACGTCACCAAGCTCTGCTCGTACTTCTACAGGCTCCAGGATTGACAACGGGTCTAAGCAAAGAAGGGGAAGTGGGAGTCAGAGTCGGAGTTGAGAAAGCTGGATAGGAGGTGGCGCCCGGTCGCGTTCAGAGCGGTGCGATACTGTGTAGGAGTAGTCTTAAAGTGATGAGGGCACCAGGCCGTGATCTTTTTCCCCTGTTGTAGCTGCCTTGATTACGTTGTTGAGATGGGAATGGGTGAGCTGCACCAGTGCGTCTACTCGAAGGACGGCCCCGTAAGCTTCCGGAGCACGTGACCGGCGTCGAGTCCGAAAACCTCGATGTAGCTAGCTCACAGCGGTGTGTTACTCAAGCGGATAGACCAGTGAGGGTAAGCTCAGTGCAGCCACAGGTCTTCTTGCCTCGCACTTGCCTAGCTGATCAATCAGGTTGATGAACCTGGATCGAATCAGGGTCGATGCCTCACTGGGCTCGCGAGGTATTCTTCGCCTCGCTGCCCAACTGGGTATCAGATGGTGAGAGTCTCAGCGTACTTGGGTCGTTTGGACCTAGTATAATTTGACGGTCTCTCTGCAGTGTGATGAGTCGCTCCCCTTCAGGTTAAACTTGGATTCTTGACCTCTACTGTGAACAGAGTTGTGAGTCGCAGAAACCGGCCAACCCTTCATAACATACTAGCGTTACTTGGTGCAATTCTGCTCACGTTTTCTCGCTCCGTCAAATGTGGTAAATCACGGCCTAGATGCGATTTCGGCACCCCTGTCTGTCCACGGCGCGTGCGCGTCTTTTTCTGAGCGCGCGCAAGCGCAATTTCGCAAATAGCTGTAATCCCGTAAAGAAAAGCGAGCGCGGAACTGGTCTACCACTTGATATAGATGTTCTCAAATTCGGCCACCGTGAACATTCCTTGATAATGCGGTGATCGGAAGAAAGATGGTCCTCTCCTAGGCCATCCACAATATCCGGGAGTCTTTCATTTTGCTTGATCTGAACCTGAAAACCTTCCTCTCGGCGAACGGTGCCAAGGGCAACTGCCAACCTACGCTGCAGCAGTACGCCTAATGATCTTGAGGTGGTGGGATTGTGTGAATACTAGGGCTAGTACAGGGGAGTGTACAACGAGCGGGCGACCGATACTTCTGGGGGGCGGCAGTATGGCGGTATCCTACTAATTACATAAGCGAATCTGTTGAGACAAAGAACGTCAAAGAACGTCAAAGAACGGGAGACAAACCAAAAGACAAACCAAAAGACAAACCAAAAGACAAACCGCGTGGCGTGACGTCATAACAGTTTCGCTACTGCAACGGCTCTCGGTCCAGCGCGTCCCCTGAGCTAGCTAGCGCTGTTTCAGAAGCGACCGGCCACAGGCCGTTTCGCCCACCTTCGCCGAGGTTCCATTTCAATCCAAGCAGCGAGGCTGTGCGCGCCGCCGAACCTAGTCTTTATACTGAGCGCTTCTTGAGGAAGGATATGAAGTTTTCGACCGCACGGGATCCATGCTTGAATACATGCCCTCGTCCGGGGTGTCTGCCGCCGCCACTGCAGTGAGCCCGGTCCGTCGACGCTCCTTTCGATACTAATCGCGGATTGTGGCGTTGGCAGGCTTCACGTCGATTAGTAATGATGGCGTGCGCAAGTTCCGCTGGCGCATTTGCGCGCCGTCTTTGACTCGCTCCTTTCTCCGTCTTGGCCCGCTTCCACCTCCTCTCCACTTTATTTGGCTGCATCGCCAACATGTCGTTGCGACGCCTTGCCTCGACCGTGGCTCGTGCCTCGTTGCATCGACCGACTCCGACCTCGTCGCTCAGCCGTCCCGCTGGCAGCCTCACCCACCGACGGCCCGACGCACGCCAGCGCCACTTGAGCTCGACCCGGTCTCGCTCGCTCGCAACCGTCTCGGACCTGTCCCTGGGCAAAGACCTCGCCATCGAATCAGACCAGACCGTTCACGTCGCGCCTTCGTCGGATATGCTTGGCTTTGAGATGACGGCCTCGCAATCGACGCACGCGGGCGAGGGTCAACCGGTCCATGTCGGCCGACCGATTTACCTCGATGCCCAGGCGACCACACCGACCGATCCGCGCGTGCTCGACGCCATGTTGCCCTACATGACCAACCAGTACGGCAACCCGCATTCCAAGACCCATGCCTATGGCTGGGAGACGGAGAAGGCGGTCGAACAGGGCCGGGAGGTGCGTTGATCTGATATCGAGCGGCGGCGGATCTCGGCAGAGTTCGCGATCAGAGCAGCTGACCAATGTAGATACATCACAATTGCTAGTACGTCGCCGATCTGATCGGAGCTAACGCCAAGGACATCATCTTCACCTCGGGAGCGACCGAGTCCAACAACATGTCCATCAAGGGCGTCGCGCGCTTCTACAAGGGCAAGAAGAAGCACATGTCCGTCTACCTATGTGCGTATCACTGCGTGCTCATCACCATAGCACTGACCCCATTGGCATCATCCCCCTTCAAAAGTATCACGACTCAGACCGAACACAAGTGTGTGCTCGACTCGTGCCGAGTGCTGCAGGACGAGGGCTTCGACGTCACCTACTTGCCCGTGCAGGCCGACGGCGTCGTTGATCTCAAGCTGCTCGAAAGTTCCATCCGACCCGACACTGTTCTCGTCTCTGTGAGTGCTAGTTTCGCGGCCACTGTTCCGTGCGATCTCGCGAGGCACCCGGTCATGGCCGACGATCCCTTCGCAATCGGCGGAGCTGATAGCTGACCTCATCAACTCGTACTGCCGCAGGTCATGATGGTCAACAACGAAATTGGTACCATTCAGCCCATCAAGGAGATTGGTGCCATCGTCAAAAAGCACAAGGGTGTATTCTTCCACACCGATGCGGCCCAAGCCGTCGGCAAGAGTCAGTTCTGCTAGTTTCCAGACACGACAGCCGGGCCACCGCTGACATCAACCTGCTTCATCTCCCAAAGTCCCCATCAATGTCGATGAGATGGGCATTGATCTCATGTCCATTTCGGGCCACAAAATTTACGGCCCCAAGGGTATCGGAGCGTGCTACGTACGCCGCAAGCCCCGCGTCCGACTCGAGCCCATCATTTCGGGTGGTGGACAAGAACGAGGACTGCGATCGGGGACTGTCGCTGCTCCCGCCGTGGTCGGTTTTGGTGAAGCATGCCGCTTGGCCAAGAAGGAAATGGCGTTCGATGACGCCCACGTGCGACGACTGTCGCAACGTCTCTACGAGGGCATCACGTCAAAGTGCGAGTTGATCGTTCGTAACGGTGACCCGAACGGGTACCCAGGGTGCCTGAATTTGTCCTTCTCTTACATCGAGGGCGAATCAATGTTGATGGCCATGAAGGACATTGCTTTGAGTTCCGGATCGGCGTGCACGTCCGCTTCGTTGGAACCTTCGTATGTCTTGCGAGCGTTGGGTACGGAGGAGGATATGGCCCACTCGTCGATCAGGTTCGGGATCGGGCGCTTCACGACCGAAGAAGAGATTGATTTTGTCACCAACAAGATCGTTGCGATCGTTGAAAGTGAGTCGTCACGTTATTGGTGCGAAGTTTGTGCCCTCGAATACATGCTGACTCTGGGGCTCTTGTTTGAATACAGGACTACGAGACCTGTCCCCGCTTTGGGAGATGTTCCAGGAAGGCATCGACATCAAATCGATCAACTGGTACGTTCATACTCGGGTTCTTGTTTGAAAGAACTGAATAGACTCTAACACTCGGCCGCATTTCGTTTCACAGGGCTCAACATTAGATCTGAGCCGACGCCTTCGGATTCTCGTATGGGCTTTTCGATTTAATGACGATGTTATCTGATTCCTTTTCTTTTCGATACGCTTCTTCTTTCTGTCTTTGCATCTGTAGCAATGTAACATCCATGTCAATACGGGGATACAACGCGTCCAACGCTGCGAGATGGGGAGAAGGATGTGGACGCTTCGATCGGAACAGGGACACGATTCGGGTGAGGCAAACCTCTGGATGCATCTCTTGAAGCTAGGTCCTTCAACGAACCCGGTGAAGATCAGGGACACTCAAGCGTCAAGCATCAGTCGACAATCGCAACATTAGAAGCGGGTCATTCGGAGCGAGGGCAACAGGATGCTGTGCCAATCGGAGCTCGCTTTGGATCCCATGAAGCTCACCACGTATTACAGTCATCGGGTTCGGCTACGTCCACTTAGCTACCCGTGGGTTCGCAATCCGGAAGCAGAGCGTTGAATCGGAGAGAAGAAGTCGTTCGCGAATTCCTGGCCAGCGAGCTTTGAAACCGACCGTCTCACTGCTTCGCAAATGAGGAGTGGGTTTGGACTCTTGAGGCGCGGTGAAGATCCCAAATTCACGCCTTCGACTCACTTGAGGCTAGTAAATACCTACGGTACGAGGGCCGCTCGTGGTGTGACTGTTCAGGGGCCACGTGTCGAACGCGAAAGTTGGGACTCGGCACGAAAGCAGTCGCCGTAACTCGCCGCGTTCTTTGGATTGATCCTGACAAGAGAGCATTCGAGATGCTGGTAGCCCGAACGAGGCTGTACCGGTCGTCAGCTGCGGTGACTCGGAGTCGATCCGGACGACTCTTCGAAACCCCCACTTTGGCCCTTACGCGCGGGTCCTCGCGAAGCGAGACTGCCATGAGCTCCGATCTGAACGCCGCCGATTTGAACTTCTCTCGCCACTTGAAGTGGGAGGCTTCGAGTTGTGCACTTCCTCTTCCTACTTCATCTACCCCTCAACCGACATGGCTACCGATCCTGATAAGGTGTGTGCGCACACTGCATGTCCCGGCCATCACGGAAGGCTGCTACGCAGTCTGACGGCGTTTGCGACAGCTGTCATGATCCGAGATCGCGGTATCATCCCACGGAGAACGGGTGCTTCCATCAATTCGAGCTGCACAGCCACTTGGCATGGAACCCGTGGCCCCGACTGATCATCACCACAACTAGCCTGCCTAATATCCACATCTACTTACGCGTCATCTCAAACCCCCCTTCCCCTTAGCCTAACGCTGAGTTCAACCGCGAATCCATCGCGCCGATCCCATCGGAGCGACGCAAGGACGAACAAGAGCGCTCCAAAAATGATCCTCAAGTCCTCGAGAGGGCCGGCGGTCAACCCGACCTGACCACAAGCGGTTCTCCCGGAAGCGATAAGAAGGATCAGGGTTTTGGAAAGGTGCGTAAAGCGTGCTCGATCTGGGGTCCGGAATTTACCGGGCTGCACGCGATCGAGGGGGCCTCGAGTAGGCTCCGCATTTGAGCTTGCCGTCCAGTTTACTTGAAGTCGGAGCTGCATGCTGTAGGGCTTTGCTGACCACGATCGTTCTTGCGATTTGCACCTGCAGCCAAAGTCTGGGACCAACAAGAACCTTCTCGATGCTGGAACCTCGTTCGGTGGTGATGGGTCAGCCGAGGGAGGGGTAAGCAGCCGCGCCCTTATGTCTTGTCCAAGTAATCAGAACGATAACTGATGCTCGTCTACTCATCGCAGATCAACGCGGATGAAGGGCCTGCTCCCAAGGCGTACCGCTCAAAGCTCTGAACAAACATGAAAAATTACTCTTTCCCACTTTCAACTAAATAACGAGAGATTTGGGTTCGGTTCTGGAGAACAACTTGCGGAGCGTGAACACGATCGATCGTTCTCCATCAGTCGAGCGGGAGCTTCGAGTCCGATTCCTTCCGACAACATACTGATAGACACATCCCTGAAAGTCATAATTGAATGGAGGCACGAGAGGTACGCAGCTTGGATATCGCATACGGACAAAAGCCAGGGAACGCGTGGGGCCTTCCGGATCCGGATGATTCCATTTGATGGTGGGCGCTGTCTGCACCTCAGCTGCTTGGAGGGACGAGCTAATACAGCCAACACACGTACATTAAGATGATGATGATTACAACAAGTTTCTACGACGAGAAAAGACCTGCCAATGGCCTGCTAGACGGCGATCGGCACCCTTTGTTGTTCCAGATCCTCAATTTCGAATGTGCTCGAGCTCGACAAGGGCAAGACTTCGATCACCTGCGAAAGCAAGCAAGGAAAAAGAGTTTTGGTCAGAGTCGGGCTCCATTCTGACTTTATGAAAGGACGTATGAGTGACTGACCCTAGCAGCATTCAGATTCTGCGATTCACAACTCCACTCCAGATCCAACACCTCTCCGCCCCCGACCTTGGGCGACCCTCCGCCTTTCTTGATCGGGGTGATCACCACCAAAGGCAAGAACAAGGCCCCCGCACGAACAGGGACGAGCCAAAGTCTAATCGTCGTCGCTTCTCCAGGAACAGCCACGACTTCGCCCTTCTTCTTCCCCGCGACAAACCAATCGGATGGGTTTATGGTTAGGTCGAACATGAGGTGCAAAGTTCTGGGGATCGTTTTGAGGTTGCTCCATTGGAATGTAGGACGAATTGAGAGTGTCACCGGTAGAGCTTGACCTATTTCAGTCTTGAGGTAGTCGGGGGTGAAATGCACCAAGTTGAGGACGTTCAAGGAAGGGAGGTCGACGGGGATCGTCAATTGTCGCCAAGGGGGTTCGACTTTGAAATTCGCTTCCGCTGAGTTCTCATTCGAGAGTAGGTCAAAGATTTGCCGAACGGCGGACATGACCTCTTCCTCGTTTGTGATGGCCAGAGAGGAAATTCTCGCGTTCCAGAGGAGCTCGTCGAATTCGAGCGATCGGAAATGAGGGTCAATGGCGAATTCTTCGACGGAGGTGAGAGCGACGACCTCGCTCCCGATCGAATCGAGAAGCCACGGCTCGAGTGTCGACAAATTAGGTGAGGTAGAGATAAGATTCTCCACTGCAGCTGTGACCCGAGTTCGGATATCTAGCAGACAGGGAAGGAGCAAGAGTCAGCACATGGTCACACTCGCAGAAAGGCGGCACCGAGCTAGCTCACCTTCTTCGAGTGTGCAAAACGCCAAAGTCAAACGCAAAGGGTCTGCAGATTCCGAGTCATATTGTGTCAGCCCCTTCTCCGGTTCTAGATGGGTCAGGAGACAATGAACTCACCTTCGCACGGTTTGCTCGACTCTTTAGTGATGTTGAACAGGAAGTTGGCCGTCTGAAATGGCAGGATGGTCTGTTCATCAGGTTCATAAAAAGCAAGGTCTTAGTACCGCTTCGCATGACTGAAAATCCTTCCCATGAAACGTACCAAAACAGGTGCCTTGGCACTTCTACATGGTTTGGCTGTCACGCCTTCGACGTCTTCGAGGTGCGCCGACTTGATGCGCAAAGCATTGACGCCGTCCGTCGTGACCGAAAACTTTGACAACAGCCTGAAAAAAACCGAAAAACATCCAGTCAGTTTCAACTCACCCTAACCACCGGATTCGAAGCCGTAAAACTTGCCTGTCTTCCCTAAAAAAATCCTGCACGTTGACCGCCAACGGTAAAGCGATCTTGAACGGTAACGTTCTCTTGATCAACCTCCTTGTCGCCGGTCTCTTGACCGTCAAATACTCCGCCACAACCCCAATATCCAACGAAGGATCATTTATCCTTCCCACGAGAGGAAGTTCAACTTCAATCACCTTATCCCCATGTTGGATCGTATCGAGAATGAGGGTATCTTCCATCCCCGAGGCAAAGGAGAGTTGAGCTTGTCCGAGTACGACTCGACTTCGATCGTAAGCGAAGGTAAGCTTCTTGGACCCCGTCGTGATCTTCAATGAGATACGAGTGACTTGGTTCCTCCCTACCGAGATCCTGATCAAGGCCGTTCGTTCTTGGTCGAGGTGGATCTCGTGGGGTACACGACACGTCACGTCAAGGGCTTGGTAGTCGCGTGGGAAGAAAACCACAGGTTGTTTGCCGGCTATCAAGGGCATGTTACGTGGATCGGGGGCGAGATTGCGCGAAGAGACGGGGCGGTGCGAGTATTGGAAGATGATACGGGAGAAGCGGATCTGCGAAAGCTCGAGGAGTAGTCGGCCAGCGACAGCGGTCTAAGTGAAGGGCAAGCGCAGGTGCATCGTGTCAGCTCAGGTCTTCGTACTCTCGGAGATATCGGAAGAATCTACTGACCGGACAAAACAGCTCGACCTCTGTCTGCCCTGCTGCAACCAGCGTGTTTTTTCCCGCTGTGAACCAAACTTGCTCCCCATCCGGTTTGGCGAACTTCAATCGTACCTCGTCAATGTCCAGTGCACAAGGCAATAGATTGGTGATGATCAGATGAATGTTTACACCGTCTTCATCCTGGGCGATCGCGCCTCGATCATTGGCGAGTCGCATCGAAAAGGTCGGGAAGGCAATCGCGGCGAAGTCTGTTCGTATACCACAAGACTCAGCGCTTCGGAAGGTGGCCTCAGGACGAAGAGTCATAAAGCGTCCTCACCTTTGCTCAACCCCTTACTCAACTCATATACATCCTTCATCAACCTCTTGGCCAGACCCTCCTGATCCTCCCCCTCCTTTTCCACTCCTCTCAAAACCCACTTCTTACTCTCAAACTCGACCCCAGCCCTCAGCAAGGCCAACGTCGACAAGAGTTCTTCCTTGTCCATATCGAGCGTGCCTTGAAGGCGTGTGCATTCGGATAAGAGGGAGGCTTCGATCCTGGTCCAGCGGAGATCGATGTAATGCGCTGGGAGGTGGGAGAAGAGTTTTTGCGCGGATGCGGCTCGGTTGCGATGGCTGTCAAAATGCGAGAGCTCAGCATCTGAACAAACGAGAGCTTTTGGAGATAACGTCTGCGGGAGAACTCACCTCTCCAACGCAGCCAAACTAGCATGCAACTTCAACGAACATCGCTTCCTCCCACTCTGCGAATAAGCCTGGATGCTTCGGTTCGTCAAATCGATGAACAACTTGTCGAACGCTTCTCCATTCTCGATCGCATCGAGGAGGTCTTGGCGGGTAACGGGAGGGCGTTGATGAGTGTTGAGGTTGTTGAGGTCGGGCGAATTGAAGGTTGGGGGAATGGAGGAGGTGGGTTCATTAAGGGACATGGAGAAGGGATGGGATGGGGGTAGATGGCCAGCTCCGATCCCGATCTTGTCGAGCTGGGGAAGATGTCATGCCGAGAATTAGGCACCGCGGCACATGTAAAGAGATCGGCCGTCGGTCTTACCTGTTTGCGAGCCAATTCAAGCAACTCAGCCTTGACGGCCACAAAACTCGCCGCCGTCTTGCGATCGATATTCTCCCCCTCTATCCACACTTGACAATTATCGACGATGTTGAGACAAGCCGAATACGTCCACGCTTCGACGAAGAATCTTCCCAGTGTGTTCTATAGGCGAGGTGCCGGTTCAGCTTTCGCATGACGCCCTTGCGCGAATGGAAGGGACAACTCACCTGATGCTCCCTTAGTGTCCTCGCAAACGTTGACACGAACAACGCTCCTCGTTTAGCCAGCTCCGTGACCCTACCCAACCGAGAAAGCAACGAAGCCTGACGGGCGAACATGTAGATCCGAAAATCAAACATAGTGATCTTGTTGGCCTGAATGAGGCTCCGGTACGGCTTGTTGGTCGTCGACAGGAGTGGCAAGGTATCGTCGCCCGAAGTAAGGCCTCCGACGGCACCAAACCAAGCCATGTCGTGAGCTGCGTGGGATCCAAACACCGGATAAGTGAACAGGGCTCATGGCCAGCAAAGACTTTCGAACCCACTTTTGAGCGCCTGGAAGAAGGCGGCTTCGAGTTCGTCATATTGAATGAGGGCATCCTCGAGCAAGCCGATCGCTTCGAACGAGTCCGCCAGCACTTCCTGCGAGGACGATATTTGTTCCATCAGCCGTTCCTATCGTAATGCTGATGCCGTCGCCCCGCACCTTTTGTAAGAAAAAAGGCTGGAACTGCCAGCCTTCCAATTGGCGTTGACTGTCGGCCTTGCCCACGTTCTCCTCGTAGAGAGATACGTTGGTGTCAAAGGTCGTGAGAACACCTTCCTTGACCTTGTTGGAGAACTCTGCCCATGCTGTTGGATCGTCCGCCGAGGCGCCTACTTGGATGCACCTGGCGGCCAGAAGGCGAATTTCGAGTATGTGAGCCATGTGGGGGGGAGGGGTCTGGCAACTGAGACCGAACACGCTCCCGCGCACTGACCTATCCTTCTTGCCCGTGTTGAAGTCCGCCTTGATCTTATCGACGACGGCGCTCTTGCGTTGGTAGAACTTGGCCATGGAGCTGCGAGCGGTGGTGACGTGCACGATGAGCCACTCGGGATTCTGGCCCAGTCGAGGCCCTTGGATCGTGTCGAGCCATTCCCGGATTTGAGGTCTTAGCGTCGCTCTGTAGGTTTCATTGTCCTGTAAGGGGGCGTCCTTCAGCAGATTGATCTAGTTTCGTATTGCGGTTGGATTGCAACTGACCTCGCAGGCGACAAAGAGGACATGCAAATAAGGCCGTTCGAGCAGACTGAGCGCCTGTAGATCGCTATTCGAGTCCAACGGCCGCCATACGATAGGCAGCGCCTGGATCGTACGAACTGAGCGGTTCGCGCCCGTCTTGCGCACCCAATGCAGGTTACGAAGTGGGGACTGGCGTTGGACATCCGCTCGGATGGGCTCGTAGTCGGTCAGACTGGGCAAGCACGAGTACGACACCGAGACGCGGTGCCGTTCGGGCACACTCGAGTCCATCGTCAGCCTGGACGTCGAAGCTGTAGTGTCCGCCATGCGCTTCGGGTCGGGGTGGGTGGTGTTGCCGTGAGGTGCGGAGCGACGCGGGCGCGAGCTGAGCCCAAGAGGAGCCAGCCTGGTCCAGTCCAGTCAGGTCCAGGCGAGCCGAGCCGGGTCGCCGCGCGAGACCAGACTTGGACCGGGCCCTAGTAATCAGCGCTAATGCACTAATGGTTGCGATTCCTAATGCCGGCTTGGACGGAACACGTGACCTGCTTTGATCACGTGCTTGTCCTCTCTCCCCCCTTTCGCACTCTGGACAGTCATCTTACCCTTGACCAGCTCACCGCGCATGTGAGTCATCCGAGGAGACGATTGCAACAGCTATCAAGGTCTCAATTCCCCTGATGTACCCACGCCTCACTCCCCATCCAGGCGACTGCGGACCGCGTTGTGGCTCGCGTGCGGCTTGAGGCTTGTCTTGCTCCTGTGGGGTACATATCAAGACGCGACCTCGGCGATCAAGTACACCGACATCGACTATGTCGTATTCACAGATGCGTCCCGCTGTCTCGTCCACCCAGCCACCACGCCGGGGTGTACACTCGCCTCCGGGCCGTCGGTGAACGGGGTTGGTCCTACACGGTTCTCCGCCCTTTCCGGATGGATCGGTGACCCCTATTCGCGCAAGACCTATCGCTACACACCTCTTTTGGTCCTCTTGACCTCGCTCAACATCCTCGTCCACCCCATCGCCGCCAAAGTCCTCTTTGTCCTCTCCGACCTCCTCATCGGTTACCTGCTCCACTCCCTCCTCGTTCTACGCCATATCCCTTCTTCTAAAGCGACCCAGTACGTCGCGTACGTCTGGCTTCTCAACCCCATCATCGCCAATATATCCACACGAGGATCCTCCGAAGCGGTCCTAGGGGTGTTGGTCATCGCGACTTTGTTCTGGGCCGAGAAGAAGAGTTGGTTCAAGACGGCCCTCATGTTGGGTCTCGCAGTACACTTCAAGATCTACCCCCTCGTTTACGCTTCGAGCCTGTTGGGCTATATCGCCGCGAATGATCGCTCGAGTGGGTACAATGGGTGGTTCGGGAGGAAGCAGTTCTTCTTGGCCCTCACAAGTGGGGCAACGTTCATGCTGCTCAACCTCGCCATGTACCTCATGTGAGCTGCGACTGCTCGCCCCTCTTGCCTATGTTATGGCTCACTAATTCCAGCTTCACATCCACAGTTGGGGAGAACCTTTCATCTCCCATACGTTCCTCTACCACCTCCACCGCCTCGACCATCGCCACAACTTCTCCCCCTACTTCTACTCCTATTACCTCTCCTCCACCTCCACCTCCCTCCCCACATTGTCCACTCTTCTATGGCTCATCCGACACCCTCTCTTTGCCTTTATCCCTCAACTAGGCTCCTCCATCACCTTGGGCTTCTTCCTCTCTTCCTCCTCCAAAGACCAGACCCGTGATCAGTCCTCCCCCTCGGACCTCCCTTTCATCTGGTTGATCCAAACCCTCGTCTTTGTGACCTTCAACAAAGTTTGCACCTCGCAATACTTTCTATGGTACATCTGGTTCCTACCACTTGTATTACCGGACCTCAACAAACCGATCACCCCCTCTACAAAACCAACCTCAACCACGAAGCGTTTCACCCTCCTCTCTCCCATGACAGGTTGGATCTTGGCGCAAGTCCTTTGGCTCAGTCAAGCGTACCAGTTGGAGATTTTGGGTTGGCCGACTTATCTGAGGGTTTGGGCAGCCGGCGTGGTGTTTTTGGGAATCAACTGTTGGCTCATCGTTAGTCTCATCAAGGCGTATACCTCGCCCTCTGCGCCAACGACAACAAACACGACCTCCTCAACGGCCAAGTCCAAATTCCAATAGTAGAATAGATGCATTGCGAACGAAGCAAACAACCCTCATAACCCCCAAACCCCCTCCCTTACTTCTTCCCCGACGTCTTCCTCACCTTCCTCGCCTTTTCCGATTTTTTCATCTTCTGGCTCCTCTTGTCCCGATTCGCAGCTTTGACTTCGGCTCTTCGCTTCTTCTTCTCATCCTTGTCCTCGAATTTCTTCCCCTTGGGTCGAGGAGTACCTTCTTCTTCCTCCTCGTCCTCATCATCATCACTATCCCCAACCGTATCCGAATCCTCCGAGGCACTTCCACTCCCACTCCCGTCCCCTTCCCCACCCTCCCGACCCTCAACCCCTTGACCCCCCTCCGCCTCTGCCACCGCCGCCGCGTTCTTCTCCTGCTCCCTAATTCTCGCCACCCCCGTGAAATCCGCATAGATCAAATCATCCCCTTCACCTCTCAACACCCTCGCCACATCCCGTTCGATATCGTACACTTGATCCAGTGCTCGAGGGATGAAGGATTGCGCGAAGACGGCCTCGTCGACTTGACTTGGTTTCTGGCTCGAAGTTGTAGTGGAGGTGGAGGTGGAGGCCAATGGTGATGAGGTGGTTGGGTGGGTCGACTTTTTCGACTTGAGCGCATCAAACGAGGTCGGATCATTCGCCCTCGTCGTACTCTCCTCCTCTTCCTCCCTCTCCAACTGCCCCTCCCGAACACTTAACAACCTCCTCGCCTCTTCCCTCATCCCTTCCTCCGTCTCCTCACCGACCCCTTCAAAACCCCTCGTCACGAACCCGAAACTTCCCCTCAGCCCCAAAGTCGTTCCTACCCCCTTTCGTCCATAAAACTCCTCCACATTCTTCAAATCCGATCGAAGGAAATCAAAAGCGGAAGGATGATCTTGTTCGACCGATTGGGAAACATCGATGATGACCAATTGGGAACGATGGTAGAGGACGTTGTATTCGGAGAAATCGGCGTGGACGAGTTTGCATTTTTGGAACAGGATGCGAAGGATCACGAGGGTGTCGAGGTAGAGATCGGGGAGGGCCGAGAAAGGGATATCGGCATCTTTGAGACGCGGGGATGCCCTGGGTGGCGAAAAAGAGTCATCAGACCGAATCGCCGTCAGCCCAAAGCTTTGCGCGAACTCACTGCCACTCATCCTCCCCTTCTTGAACGCCCATAAACTCCATCACCAACACATTCTCCCTCACCTCAATAGGTTCCGGCACGTTCAACCCTGCATTCTTCATCCGCCTCAAATTTCTCATCTCCTTCTCAGCCCATAGCCGAACCATCTTGCGAGGGTTGCTTCGCGCGTAGCCGGATTTGAAACGGAATTCGCCGGATACATAACGGTCGCGATCTTTGAAGATGAGGATCGAGGTTTTGTAGATCTTGAGCGCCAAGTGATGGGGGGTGTTCGGAGGTAGCGTCGTCGTGACGGCGGCGGAAGTCTCTTTGGCAAATCGGACCGATCCTTCTCTCTTTTCCTCCTCTCCATCCTTGTCCTCCTCCAAGATCCCCCCAGCCGGAGAAACCGCATGATAAACATTCGCCTCCTTACCGGTCGAGACACACCCATCAACACGCTCAATTAACCCCCTCCCCAACATTTTGAACAAGATCAACCTCGTCCTCGGATCCAACACCTGTTCGTTCGTAGCTCGGTCGCTCTTGTCCTTGACCAAAACTCTCTCACTTCCTCCTTTTCGGGTAACGGCTACGTTCGCGGAACGGTTGAGGATAGGGTCTAGATCGAGTTTGGACGCGAAACGATGGTGGAGGGTCGCGAGTTGGTCCGAAACTTTATCGGTATGGACGCCGGCGGTTCCACTTGAAGTGGCGGAGGAGGGACTTGATCGATCGGTGCACGACGTCGCTCGCTTGGGCCTGTTCATGGCGGGGAGGATGTTGGAGATCGTACTCGCACCAGAAGAGGAAGTCCCTTCTCCGGAAGTCTTGTTCGATGCCGAGCTCGCGATCACATGTTGCTTCAACCGATTGTATCGCTTGGTGAAATCTGTATAAGCGAATTGTTCGTGCATCAGGGAAATAGAAACCTAGAACCGTTTGCTCCTACCACAACTCGACGTACCCCCACTCGCATCAGCCCAATCCTGATCCATCACCTGATTGATCCCACTGTCCAAATCCGTCTCCAGATCCCAATCGTCCTCATAGTGATCGTACTCTTCCTCGTCGTACTCGTCTGATTCTTCGACGGGTTCATCTTGGTCCAGTACGATGTCCAGGGGGTCTAGAGGGGTTCCTTCGTCGGCTAAGGCGATCGAAGTCACATGTTCGGACGAGTCGGCTGCGACGGAATCGATGCGAGCTTCGGTGGCGGGGACGAGGGGTTGTTGGTCGGGTGGCAGGAGAGGCATCGTGGGTAGAGGCGAGGGAGAAGCCGAGTACGGCAGCAAGTCACAGGCGCCGGCCGACGATGAGGAATCGCCTCGAGTGGTTCAGAGTGGGCTTCGCAGCCGCGGCGAAAACGCGCACGGACCTCGCCTCCACAAAGGAGCCGGGAAACACGTGATGGACGCCAGGCGCTGCCAGAGTCGTAGCTCGGTCGAGATCGAGTTCAACAGGTTCCAAGTAGGGAGTCGCAACAAGTGAAAGCGTCGTTCGTAAGAGAACGGAATGTAGACAGGCTTTTCTTTTCCCTCTCCATACCATCTCCCCTCCCACCCTTCCTCACGCTGGCACTGAGGCTCGCACGAATTAGGCCCCATCAAACCGATACTTGAGCTTGTGCAAGCCCATCAACTCATCCTGCTGGGCCTTGATGGTTCTCGACACTTCGACCGCCAAGCCCATCATCAAAAGTGGTGTAGACCATCTCCAATCGGTCCTCAAGGTGGAGAGGGAGATCAACAGCGGAGGAAACAGGAGGAGTACGTGCAGGAGGGGGACTTGGAATTTGGGGGTGGGCGGTGGGGGCGAGGCAGAGGTAGTGAAGGTGGGGGATGGGGGTAGTAGGTCTGAGCATGGGGAGGGGGTGTGTTCTGTGACTAGGAGGAGGAAGGTGAGGGATGCGAGCGGGGCGATGGTGCAGAGCCGGATTAGGAGCGCGAGCAGGAAGGACCGCGTAGGGCTGGGGAGGATCAATGGGACGCTGTGACAGGGACAAAGAAAGATCTCAGTTTCGGGGTGCAGCCATGCGTGTCGAAGCCGATGTCAACTCGCATTGCAGATACGGCCAGCAAGGCCGCGACGAGACGGGACCAGATCAGTGCCGAGTGGTCCAGCGACTTTGACAGGTCCTGTACGAGACCTTCTTGTTCTGTGACGAGGATGAAAAAATATGCAGATAAGCTCCAAGTGCTCTCCTCTGCATCGAGAGGCAGTCGTAGCCCTCTGAGACAGCTCTCGCCGCTCTGCCCAGCCTCAATGTGGAGCACGGAGCCCCTTTCCGCTCGAACCACTACACCCCACCCGCTGCATCACTCACCTTGATCGTCCAGAATCGTCTCCCTCGTCTCCGCATCCCCGTCCGTCTCATCCGACTGAGCCAAGAACGGGGTCCGTTGTCGCATCAATGACGTCGTCGGTTCCCTGCCGGTGCGGACAGTCAGGAAACAAAAGTGAGAGCGGGCGCGCGCAAAAGCGGACGCGTCTCGACGCGCGATCGAGTGGTTTGACATTCGGCCACCTCGTTCGCAGGCTTGTGGCTACCGAGCAACAGCCGCATCTTGCATACCTCTCGATACTCCACATCGACATGCCATCGACTTGGCAACTCCCCAAGGGCTCTTCCTCAGGCCCACAGGCCCACGAACCTCTCCTCCTCGCCGCTCGCCGACTCGCCCAATCCCATCACTCGCGATACGACCCTTCGCACGACTATCACCACGTCCAAAGGGTCGTCAGAAACGCATTGGTTATTGCTCGATCCATCAACACCGCGCATCAAATTGGGATAGACGAAGAACAGCCTTTCGAGATGGGCGACTGGGAGCCGGTCGATCTCGCCGTCGTTGAACTGGCGGCGTTGTTTCATGATCTCTTGGATTCGAAATACCTCCCTGCGGAGCAGAAAGGGATGACGGCCCGAGAACGATTGACACCGTTTTGGAACGAGTACGCATCAAACAAAAATGGAGTCTCGGAACCGACGACGAAGAGCGGCGCTTCCGAGAAGGACACCGAATTCTCTACCGATCGACAACGTCTCGTCGAGAGAATCATGGAACATGTCAGCTTTTCCAAGGAGCTCAAAAGGATTGCTCAAGGCAATGTGAGCGAGTGGGAGATCGTGTGTCGGGAGCTGCATTGGTCAGTCACTCGGTTAGCTGATCAGGGGAAAGAGTTTCGTCTCCCGTCAGGGGACAATGCTGACGTCGTGTGCTGTTTCATGTTGGTGCAGTGTGCAAGATGCGGATAAATTGGATGCGATGGGGGCGTTTGGTGAGTGCACCTTTTTACAAGCTTCCGCGATTGTCGATGGAGGACTGATCCGTTTGCGAACCGCTCTCTCTCCTCTTCACGTCCCTCTTCACCAGGCATCATGCGCTGCTCCGCCTTCTCCGCCATGACCAATCGACCCTTATACGTCGCCCCAACGAGCACCACGAACGACAACACCCAAGCCGCAAGCGACTGTGCGATCCAGCACTTCCATGACAAATTGTTCAAGTTGGAAGGCATGATCAAGACGAGTAAAGGGAGGAAAATGGCGAGGAAAAGGACGGAGTTG
Organism: Microbotryum violaceum; assembly: GCA_022506055.1. Lineage (NCBI taxonomy): Eukaryota > Fungi > Basidiomycota > Microbotryomycetes > Microbotryales > Microbotryaceae > Microbotryum > Microbotryum violaceum. Next base: position 800,579 of record JAKMXP010000008.1, on the reverse strand, counting down.
ATGAGGGTTTTCGTAAGAAGGGTGGAGGAAGAATGGATGGAAGGGGAAGAGGAGGTGTGAGCACTGGGGAACCTAGAAGTCGGTTGAGGTTAGTTGATTGGTTGTTTGCGTTGGGTATTCGTGAAGTTGCGCCTCGGAAGGGGGCGATGATGCAATACGTGGATAAAGATCTCAAGGCGCGATTGATATTAGTCGATGAGGTTCTTCGAGCATACGAACAGTCGAGCCCAGCCAAGGTTATCGAACACCTGCTCGGGGTTCGAGGCGTGGGGCAGCAAAAATTGGGTTTCAGTTCCCTCGTGGAGACGTTCAGGAGCTATGACGAGAAAGTCCGAGAGTCAGGTCCCTCATATTTGGTAAATACGACCGGGCGAACGCACGGGGCCAAAAATCTTTTGTCGAAGGTGCCCCGTGCACCAATTTTTAGCTGCTCTCTTCGAGACCTTCAAGGATGGAGTCCGAACGCGAAAGCCTCCTTTTCTTCGGGGGCCATTGTTTCCTAGTAGTCCGAGATGGCGGGAGTGTCATTTGCACTGCTCGGTTGGATTTCTTGCGTGGTTGTGGAAGTCAGGAGGGGGGTTCATTCAAGCAGCTAGCTCTGAGACCAGGGCTGAGGGGCTGAGTGGCGGTGGTGGTGCGGTAGCGAAGGCACGGCATCCGGCTACGAAATGACACCCGGCGCCGGGCCCGGGACCTCCGTCATCGCGGATCGGGTCCAAGGGTCATTTTCGAGAGTTTCGTAGGATCGTTGTAGGACTCTAGTCTATTCGACTTCCAGCTTTGTATCCTGCTTCAGTACTACCAGGTAATTCCTTCAACCGGCGCAACTCCTCTCTCGGTATTTCGTGAACGGACTCGAGGTTTGCTCGGTGTCTCTTCATGTCTCGCTTCGAACCGACCGGTTCTGGAGAGTCGTTGACGACGTTAACGTTGAGGTTTGACATTGGGGGAAACGCCTGAACCGGGGTTTGCGAAGCCAATGGTCTCACCAAATGTTACTGGGATGGGGTATAGTTCAACCCGACCTACACCACCACAGGCATACCATGCTCCATTTGGGTACCAGCACCAGACTTCTCGGACCTCGTCGAAGGGTGCCAGTGTCACCGGCTCGCCGTCGACTTCAATGTCACCTATACTACCGGTCCTGCCGCCTTCGACGATGGGCACCGGTAGACATGAGGGTACGACAAATCATTACGAATCGACAGGGTCGAATTTATATAATCATCGACCATATCGTGCTCCCACGGTGATCGGGGCAAGTAGAGGCGAAGGAGTTCACGAAAGTGGAGGGGGATTCACGAGGGACGTAGGAGGAATAATCGGAATGGGTCGGAATGGGATGCCGATGAACGGTGGGGGAGGGGGAGGGGGAGGAGGCGCAGTCAGAGTCTATCATCCTGATTTATCGGCACTTGCGTGTGCTGCACTCGAAGTAGCCGCCGCCACGACGACAACGACAAGGGGTTTGACGAGTTCCGCCGCCGGTCGGACTTCGACGAGACCGACGACTTCGTCGACGACGAGCTCGATCGACGACGCCTTTGGGCGTGGGGCCGAGCAGTCTTTCTTCCGTTTAGCAATTAGAGAAAGAGCGGAAACGCCCTCGGGCTCGGCTAGCGCCGCGGGGGCGCTCGGTCTGGGCCGGGGCGGCGATCCGGGCGGTGGGTGGGCTGGCGCTTCTTGCGCTGCTCCGTCAGCCGGCGCGAGTTCGACTCTACCAGCACGCGGCTCCACGTCTTCGCCCGACTTGCAACAGCAGCAGCACCGATCGTCGTCGTCGTCGTGGTGCTTGGCCTTGTCTCATCAACCGTTCCACCCCGCCGCGTCGCCCTCGACCTTGAGCAGGACACTGACAACGATGGTCGGAGGAAGTACGAGTAGTCTCGTCTCGAGTGGTGTCTTGCACCACAAACTGACCGGCGGCGGCACGGGGGGTCACCACCACCACCACCATTCTTCGTCCGCGGCGGTCGTTCCCGGGGGTCGTTCACCCCGAGCCATGGACTGGAACGCTCTTACCGTTGCGACTTCGAATACGGCTTCGAACGGATGGAACAACAACAACAACAGCAACGACGGGGCTCCAGCTTCGTCCTCGTCTGTTGCTACGCCTACAACGACATCCGGCACGTCGAACCGAGTCGCTGCCGTGGTCGCGGCCGGGGGTTCGGCTAGCACCAGTCGCGGTCGGAGCAGCTCGATCCAAGTCGTCGCCTGTGCGGCCGACGAAGACGACCTCGAAGACGAAGACGATGAAGACGACGACGACGATGAAGATGGAGCGAATGGGGGTGGAGGTGCGGGAGGAGGTGGCGATGGCGATGGGCCGAACACGCCGTTGGAGAAGAAGAAATCGACGAGGGGGAGTCGCGCATGTACCGTATGTCGCAAGTTGAAGATGCGTTGCGTCGGCGCCGAGAATGGTCCGCCTTGCAAGAGGTGCAAGAATGGAAAGCACGAGGTCAGTTTGGGGGGGAGTGTGTTTCGTGTCCAGCACTGGAGCTGATCGGGCGCGAACGACGTCACTCTGCAGTGCATCTTTGAAGAGTCGCAGAGGGGTCGACGATCGAATCGCAAGACCGACATGATGGTCAGTGACGAAATGCTGTTCGTTTGATCTTACGATAGACTACTGATAGCTCAATGCAACTTGTCGCGTTGGCAGGCCAAGTCACTCAAAAAGATGGAAGCGACGCTCGAGACCGTGCTCAAGTCTATCTCGCAACCTTCGATGCTCACCTCGTCTGGGTTGATGCAAATGTCGACCTCGGATCTGTCCGCCATGAACCGAGGATCGGGGCAAGGGTCGACCCCACTTGACCCAGCATCCGTCGGCGCCACAGGAGCGAGCTCGGGCGACATTCCGACCGGCGCCAGTCCACACAACTTCCACAACAGCAGCATCTCGTCCGGCAGCCCCAACTTCGGGCCTGGGGGCGAGAACAAGCCGCGAACGACGATTGAATGGAGTGGAATCCGCGGCGATCGGAATGGTCAGACGAGGGACGGGAGCCCGAGGCTGCATTCGTTGCCGGACAATACCTTGAACCCGCTCGGTTTGCTCGCCGAGGCTTCGTTGCAGAACACGCGCAAACGCACTGCCGTCTCGGTTGCGGATGTGTTGGAACCTTCTTATGGGAAGGAAGAGACGGCGAACGAGCCACCGGCCAAAAGGGAGAAACTTGGGATGGGCAACCCTCAGTCAGTTTGCCCCAAGCAAGAATCTCCCGAAGGCCAAGAAGCTGATCTGGTTGATATTTCACAGGTACTTTATGCCCGGTCCCATGAACATCCTTCCCGTACGACGTATCGTGATTGAACAGCGAGGGCCTCCCGCAATCCTCGAGGAGAAGATTGTCACCGTCGAAGAGGTCGTCGAGCTCTTTGCCATCTTCTTCACGCACTGCCACCGCTCGGCCCCTTTCCTCGATGCCGACATCCATACCCCTGCAGCGACGGGCAGTCGGAGTCCGTTCTTGTTCACGTGCATCTGTACTGTCGCGGCACGGTATTACACCAAGCGCAAGGATGATCTTTATCGCAAGTGTCATCGGATCGCGATGAGGGTCGCGTTCGATGTGACGACGAAAGGTTTCAAGGTCAGCCCTTCCTCCTCCGGCCGCGTCGGTAGGGATTCGCTACTTATTCTCTCCTTTTTTTGAACAGAGTACCGAAATTTGCCAAGGCTTCCTGCTGTTATGTAACTGGAATCAGCCTGCGGAGCGTTTCGAAGAGGAGCGGACGTGTCAGTTCCTCCTCATGAGGCAGAACACATCGAGGCTCTTCTGCTCATACTGACGAATGTCCTTTGCGCGTTCTTCAGACCAATTCTCGGGTATTGCGATCCGAATGGCGACCGACTTGAACCTCCATCGCAAGACCTTGACGAACCTCCCCGCCGACGTCAGCGAGGAGTCGAAAGCGCTCTACCAACGCGAGCTGATGAACCGCGAGCGCGCGTGGATGTACACCTACATCGCCGATCGATCCATCTCGACGCAAATGGGGAAACCGTTCTCGATCCCCAAGGAAGACTACCTCATTCGTAATGCGAGGACGTGGTTCCTGCAACCCGGGGCGCAGCCTTCGGACAGCGGCTTGTCGGCCATGGTCGAGATGCACAGGTGGGTAAAGGCAAAGATACGAGACCCATGGTCCTGGTGACTGATCGACAGGGTTTTCTCTTCCCCTTGCTTCACTCAGAATTGTCGGACGCATGCTCGACACCCTTTACAGTGACACAAGATCGGTTTCGGGACTGAACCCTAGTCTCGACTATCCCCTCTTGATGAGGTCCTTCCTTGGCCAACTCGATCAATGGCGTTCGGATTGGACCGAAGGGGTCTCGACCTTGCCTGAGTCGGCTTACACGCCAGATTCGATTCGCCATAGCATGCGCGACTTTTACCACTCCTAGTGCGTGCTGCTGCTGCGAACTCTGCACACGGAACTACTACTGATCAGCTCTCATGTTCGCAGCTACCGCCTCTTCCTCCTCTCCTTTGCGATTCAGCACGCGCTCGATAATCCCCAGTCGACGATCGATCTGCCGAGCTACACCGTCATGGTCTTTGAATCGGCGTCCATCATGATCGGCATCGCTCGCGATGTGCTCGAGCCGACCAGCATCCTGCGTTACGCAATCGATTCGACGTTCGTGTACCTCTCGTACGCAGCGACATTCTTGCTCAAACTAGTGTCGCCTTCCTTCACTCACATCATTGATGAGGAGTCGGCGATCCGTTTAGTTCGCAACGTCGCCGAGACGTTCGAACGTGCCGCGATCGATGATACGCACACCCCCGCTCTGTACGCGTCGTTCCTGCGCGCTTTGATCGACAATAAGCTCAACACGGGACGGACGGCCCCTGGCTCGAGGGCAGCGACGCGACCTTCTTCGCCTGCCCATGGCGCGGCGTCGATGAGTGGTGGTGTTGCTGTGGGGATGGAGGCTTATTTGAAGTCGAGGGCCAACTCGCCTGGTGGTGAAGGGCTCGAAGGTGCGGCGGGCGGATCCGAGCAGCACTCGTCGACGAACAATGAGAATTTCGATACGTTGGCGATGGACTCGATGTTGAGCAACGGAGGGTTCTGGGATAATATGGTGAGTCTCGCGACGAGGGCCACACATCCTTCCCGGACACCCAGCTAACAGTGCGTCGTCTTCCCTCTTCACAGCTCATGCCCGGTTTCGGAGGCCCACTCCAAGGCCTCTCAGGGGGAACAGGGACGATGTTGGGCACAATGGGGGATCATTGGAGCGTCACGCCGATGCATTCTCGACCTGGGTCACCGAATCCTTTTGGCCATTCGTTCCCTCATTTCGATTTCGCAAACCCACCATCTGCTTCGTCCGGTGGGCAAGGGGGAAGTGCGAGTGGCGGTCAGGGGCATCAACATCAGGAACATGGAGTAGGGCATGGCGGAACTGGAGGGAGTGCGGGTGGAGGGGGTACATCTGGGCTGTAAATTGGTGGGTGTGTAAGGAATGTAAAAATGGACGGCCGCGTACTTCGTGTGTCCCTACCACATACCCAAGCTCGAGGATAGCTGGACATCCTTTGAGCAGGGGTTTGCTAGTTTGCTTTGTTTGCTCTGTCGGTTTCTTCTGATGGGGTTCTCTTTCCTCCGAGAGTAGTGCTGTTTATTCATCTTTCTTCCGTTCTAGGGACCTAGTAGTCATAGGGGCAACTCTGGGGCCGAGCGCTTCCTTTTTTTGTGTAAAGCAACAATGGACGGGGATATCGAGAGTCTCGTGAGTGTGGCCCGGCAGAGTACATGAAATATGAAGGTGTTTGGTCTATCAAGTTACGTTTGATGATCCCTCTATTGCGACAATTCCCATGTTCCCAATCCGGGTCTGACGATTCGGGAAGCCTGGCTCCCCAAAGTAAGTCTCGTCCAGTCACGCGCGCGCTTTCTGTCGCTTTACGATTGCTTTACGCGTGGGGGTCATTCAACTTGAGGCCGCTGTCTCGGCCCAAGCGGGTTCCTTCTGCCCTCATCACATCGCTGCTGACCCCCTACAACGACCCTCACGAGCTGCGTAATACGATATGAGCTTCTTTGGGACTGTTGGTGGTTTGTGAGTTCATGGGGCGCGCTCCAGTCATGGCGTGGTCGGACGTGGTAGCTGATGGACACGGTCGTCCGATTGATTGCTTCGGACTGACAGGGCTAAAGCGCGGACGACGTTCAAGCCCCGACGAGTAAGGCCGTGGTGATTTCCCAGCGAGCTCGAGAGGGATGAGACCCACCGGGGAGGTGATCTATGCTTTTACAGAACACGCAAGAGAATACAAAGTCGTATCAGCTCAAGAAGTCAGTCTGTAGTCTCCGAGCATGGTCGCTCGTCCGTGGCCAAGCGGGTCTGGGGGGCAGGATTGCTTTTTTGAATAGTGAAGCTGACCATCGCCATTGCTCTGTACAATAGATATGCCGAAGCGACGTCAGTCATTGAGAAAGAACGAGCCTGAATTATCGAGACCTGCTTCAACTGAGCCCTCGGCCCCTCCAAACAGACTCGGCTCCGGGAATTTGAGGTTGGCGGTCGTCCTGCCCGAAGGGGAGGACTTGAATGAATGGTTGGCTATCAATAGTTAGTTTGTATTCGTCTTTACGACTGTCGGTCACTGGATCTGACGTTCGCGTTGGGTCACCCCGCTATTAGCCGTCGATTTCTTCAACCAGATCAACATGCTCGTAAGGACCAAGCCCCAAACCTGCGCATCGTCAAATCACAACTGACCTCACCATCTCTGGGCATACCTGTGCAGTACGGGACGGTCACGGAATTCTGCACGCCTCAGGAATGCCCCGTCATGTGCGCAGGGCCGCGCTACGAGTACCACTGGCAGGACGGCGTCAACTTCAAGAAACCGACCAAGATGTCAGCACCTGGTCCGTTCGAGGGACTGTGGCATGATAGGAATTGTAGACCGGGGAGACAAGAGCTGATCGTGCTTCATGGGTCGCCAGAATATGTCGATCATCTGATGAACTGGACCCAGGCTCAACTTGACGACGAGGCCGTGTTCCCGAGCAAGATCGGTGAGCTTGGGCAGAAACGATCAGACCTGCACGTACCTCAGCAGGATTCATACTTAATCTTTCCCTCTCCCTCCGCAGGTGTTGCTTTCCCCAAGAACTTTGCCGCGACGGTCAAGTCGATCGTCCGGCGCTTGTTCCGCGTCTACGCCCACCTCTACAACCACCATTTCGCCCAGTTATGCGCGCTCAGTATCGAAGCTCACATCAACACCAGTTATCGGCATTTCTTGTTGTTTGTCACAGAAGTACGTCCAGCTCACGGACTTGTCACCTTTCCAGGAACATGTCCTGAACGTTCTTCTCCGTGACGAATTCTGCGTATAGTTCAACCTGATCGACCGAAAGGAGTTGGCGCCTTTGTCGGAATTGAACGAGTCGATCATGGCTTCGTCCTGACACGGACCACGAACACGAACAAGCATGATATAACGCCCTTTGACGTCCTCTCCCTGTGTCCTGTGCGACCCTTTTGATGTGTTCTCATTTCGTTTCGCCTTACCTTGTCTTCTTCGAGTCCCTTTGCCGACCTATGTATGTAGTCACACCCGTCACGTCCTTCTGACACCCTAGTCTTCTAATGCATCTGTCTTCATCACCTCCGTCGCTCTTCGTGAGCTTTGTGTTTGGTCGAGCGTGGTTTAGGTTAGCCCCCTATGCGATGATTGACTCGACCGTTGGAAGTGCGGCGTCTGGCCCAGCCGGCCCAGCTGCCCAGCCCGTCGTAACTCGCCGTAATCGGAGCTGGTTGAGTGACGCCGTGGCCGGGCTCGCTCGCTCGCTTCGGACCCCTGCCCCCTTAACTGCTTGCTCATCATTGGGGGTCATTACAATCGAGCACAACAGCACCCCCCTACATTTTACTCGGACCTGCGCTCACCATGGCGCCTTCCATGTCGAGTAAGGCATCGTCTACCTCGGCCGGCGCGAAACGTCGATCATCGTCGACGTCGACTGCGACCTCCTCCAAGCCCAAGACCGGCTCCACCCTCAACTCTTCGTTCACCGCGTCGAAAGCTTCAGCGACTTTGAATGCAAAAACGTCAGGTGTCACCAAGGTCCAGGAGGAGGCGGGATCGAGTAGCAAGACCTCTCCCTCGTCGATGACGATGACGATGACGACGGGGACAACCAAGGAGCTCGAGGAGGCCAAGGCATTGCAGGAGGAGGAGAAGAAGCTGATAAAGAGCTACGGCAGGTTGATTAGGGAGAGTAGTCGGATTATGGGTACCGCGAGTGAGTTCATTGTCAGGTTACTGGCACGACACGGCTTCGGCCTGGATGACGAGGTGGCGCTCGCTCCGCGTGACGCTTGCTGCCGTCGGCCACCGCGCGGCGAGTCATTTTTGACTTCTCGCCCCAGCGATCGAGCGCACCGATGGACTCGGAGGACTGACTCTGCACCTTTTTACACATCTTTTATGACGACAGTTCATGATCAGGTAAGTCTTATCAACCTTCATGGTGTCGAGCATGATGTCCCAAACTGACAAATGTCAAAATCTGCCCGTGCCCCACACAGGACTGGCTCCCGCTCGAAGTCGTATTGAGGGTGTTCGATGCCGATCCAGATTACGGCCCTTGCTCGAACCAGTCGTGAGTTTTGGGTGAATGAACACGTTGATTGAGGACGCTGATTTATCCAGCTCTCGTCGGTCACAGTCGCTTGGAACGATACGAGCGAGCAGAACGTCTCGGACTTGATCCGCCGAGCGAGGTAAGATTCCTTGTTACTTCGCTTGAAATGAAAAGGCATCCTGCTGACTCGGCCAACCACGAAATACCACTCCTAAATAAGATCGGTGCGATTCTTCGATCCAGGGTCGGCCTGGCTCGCCCCGAGTACAGGAACTCCGTCTTCTCTGGTACGTTGGCGCTTCTCTTCGCTTCGCTTCTTGCGTTTCCAGGCGATCCGAGAGCCCAGGATTGCTGACTTTCATGCTCTCACTAATCTATGTGTTTCCGAATAGTCTGAGTCTCGCCGCGGTCCTGCCGCCTTTACACTATGGCCCGTTCAGTTTCTCGTCTTGTTTGCTACCGTCCGTTGTCATTTACTCTGTACTCGCTTTTCTCTGTTTGTGAAAGTGCATACCGGACTCTCTCTCTCTTCCTACTTCGGCTACTGCAGCATTCCAATTTCGGACGAGAAGACCATGTGGCTCGGATGCCTTTCTCTCTATGAATTTCAACGGTTCGGGCGGAGGGTGGCAACGGAACCAAGAAGGGAGTGACTGGTGAAGGGGGGTATGCATGTATGTAGTCCTTTCCTTGCCATGTCAGTCTACACGACAATTGGTCAAGCCGACGTTGAGGATGTCCGCTGCTCCGATCGCCTGAGGATCGCACGACACGTGGTCAGTCAGTCTTCTGAACCCCCTCAACATCTCATCGAGAAATTGCTGAGAACTAACCTGCAACCGATCCATCACGTCCGCCACTTCCGCTTTCAACACCATCGAACTAACGGCAACCCACTCCGGATCATCCAGAGGCGAAACTGTCGCTGCCCTTCTTCCAGGTGTGATCTTGGTCGCTTCATCGGCGACGTCCCTACGAATGTTGTACTGCACCAGGACGTAACGACCTGCTGCGATCACTCCGGCGATGCGGGAGGTGATGCGCGTGATGAGAGAGGTCGTAGGGCCGTCGGACGACTTGTTGGATCGGATGAGGACGGCTTGAGAGGTTAGGAGGGTAGAGATCGCTGTCAGACCGGCGGCGCGCATCGTTTCGCCGGATTCTGGGTGGGGGGGGGGGGGGGGGGGGGGGGGGGAGGTGGGAGAGGGTAGGTTAGTAATCTGGATGGTAATAATGTAAAGGTCTTGAACATGAAGGCTCACCGACAAGGTCGACTGGTGGATAGCATCAGGAGTGAGAGACCAGGAACTGTTAGCGAAACCGACTCGCTTTCGCCCCGACTCGCTTTCGCCCCGACTCGCTTTCGCCCCGACTCGCTTTCGTGCGGATTCGCTTTCGTGCGGATTCGTTTTCGCCCCGACTCGCTTTCGCCCTTCTCTCTTTCCAGACTTACCAATTCCATCGGCCAACCCTAACGCACAAGCCGCCTCGACACTTCCACCGACATACTCGATCAAGGTCTTCTTCTCCGGTGCAAGCCCAGCCTGGTGATCCAAGTCGCCAAAGTACTGCCCCACCAAGACCTCGAAAGAAGTCACAATCTTCTTCCCTACCAAATCCTCGACCGTCTTGATCGGTCCCTTTTCGGGAACTTGGATCTGGAGCTTGCATTTCCCGAATCCGAGGGGGAGGACTTCGGTGACGAGGTTTTGGGCAGAGGCTTCGGCGACCATGTCTTGGCCGGTGATACCGAGCTGCACGTTGCCTTCGCCGACGAAACGAGGAATGTCGGCCGCGGGGAGGAAGACCCTACGCAGAAGGAAGGACAGAGTTCAGTATGTACGAGTGATCTGGATATGATCTGGAAGAACGAATGTCCGTTACGCACAGAGCCATGTTGTGGTTGCGCACGAGGCAGACGTCCAAACGGTGCGAACGTGTGAACTGGATGTCCGCGCCTGCCCGGGTGAGGGGGATGAGTATAAGCATGACGTAACACTCATTCGAATAGAGTACTAAAGCGTAGCTCACCAGCCAAAAGTTCAAGGCATTTCTCGTACAAGCGGCCTGGAAGGAGCGCGGGACCGAGAGAGTTCACCGAGAGCAGGAGCGCGCAAGTAAGAGTTGAGGAAGAATCAGCATAATCAGCATAATCAGCTCCCCGTGCAGCGGAGACGATGACGCAGGAGGATGAAAGCGCTATCTCTTGCCTTTACTGACCCTTTTTGGGGATGGCGAATAATGTTCGGCCCTTGAGCGACTCGTTCAGGAAATCAGACATCGCTGCTGGGTGGCAGCGGAGGGGCGGCTGGTGTGAGCAGCGGAGGAGCTGGGTAGGTTCGATGTGGCCAAGCCCAGTGCGGATCTAGCCGAGGAATCCGATCCAAGAGATACGTGGGTGGGTGGCTAAGGAAGAGGTACGGATCGGCACACGTTGAACAGAGGAGCGCGGGATGTGTTCGCTGCCCGTCTCTGCCCCTTCTTCGCAAAGAGCGAACGAGCTCCATTCTTGGGTTTCGCCGAATTGGGCCATTACAAAGCGCCATCCAGTCAATTCGGCGCACGTTGACCGCTGAACGTAGATCGATGGCGCGCGCGCCCTTCCCCAGATTCCCCCTGATTCCTTCCCCCGTCTGCCCGCACTCCACTCGCACTCCACTCGCACTCGTCCTCCTTCTCGTCTTCTGCCCACCCCTCGTCTCTCCCTGCCAAGATGGGACGCGGCGACAAGTTGTCCGTCATCGCCGTCGCGACCTTGGCCGTGTGGTCGATGCTGCTCGCCAGCAACTGGACGAGCCGCACACCAAGCTTGAAGGGCTTGAAGCAGGCCAAATCGATCGTGTGGGTCATCGCGCATCGTACGTTCTCCAACCCGAAGATGGCTAGGATCCCGTATCGAGTTTGTACACTGACCGACACCGTCCCGATCCTTCTTGCAGCCGACGACGAGGCCTTCTTCTTCGGACCCTCGTTGACCAACTTGCTTGCCCCACCTGGGCGGAACGAGGAGAAGAGCAAGAGGGTCTATCCGACCGGCCACATCCTCAGTCTTTCAAGTGGCAAGTCAGACCGTGCTATCGTTCTGCAACATCCTATGAACCGCCTCTCTTTGCTCTCACAGGCAACTACGAAGGCCACGGAGAGGTCCGTACGGCCGAGTTGAAAGAGTCGTGTCGCATGTTCGCCGTCGACGACGACAAATGTGTCGTGGTCAATGATCCGTAAATCTGATCACGCCGGACACTTCTGTTGGAGCCTTGCGACTGAGGCGCTGCCGGTTTGGCCTCCATCCACAGTCGACTCGTCGATGGTCCCGATCAGATTTGGTCCGCGGATGTGATTAATTCGATCGTCGCCGAAAAAGTCAAGCAGTGGAACGCCGATGTCGTATGTTTTACTCGCGCGTTCACCGAACTTTCTCTAGGCAATGGCTCAATTCTGATCGTCCATTGCAGATCATCACCTTTGACCCGCTCGGCGTCTCGTCCCACCCGAACCATGCCTCCCTCGGCCAAGCGCTCCTCGCGGCACCTTCGACGTTCCCCCAAATCTACCTCGTTCGGACCACACCCCTCCCTCTCAAATTTACCTCCCTCATCCTCCTGCCCCTGAAGCACCTCCAACACAACATTATCCCTTCCTCCCTCCTCCCTTTCCTACCCTCCTTGCCCGGCATAGGAGCCTTCGGGTCGCCCTCCCCTCGAACGGTCTTTTTGACGTCCCCTCCCCCCAGCTTCATTCTGACGAGGTTGGCGTTCGATGCGCACCAGAGTCAACAGACATGGTTTAGGACGCTGTATGCATTCTTCAGTCATTACCTTTGGTGGATCGAGTTGGTCCCGAGGGAAGACTATGAGCTTACGAGAGGTGCGCACACGGGCCCGCTCAGAGGGGAGGGCAAGACGGAGTTGTAGCCGTATTCGGTTCGTGGGCTTGACTTGGGGCCCGGTGCGTTGGATTTATTAAAGGGTGTAAGGCTGGGGGTGCGCTCAGAGTGCGTTTGTGAGAAGCTACTTTGTTATGATATAACAGTCATTCACTTGATCGCGTGCGCAGCAGGTGCCAATACAGAAGAGCGCGTTCGCACCGACACTCGCTCAGAATGGATCGTACCCAGGGACTTGAACGGCTAGGTACCTTTCTTGTGACCATACCGCACTTTCCAACGTTCCAAAAGACCTTGCAGGCTTGTAGCGGTTAACTGTCCATTCAGCGCCGTGTGATGATTCCGTAAGGCGATAAGGGCCAACGCAACGAGTTCTCCGAGTCACCGTATTGCGCCTCTGCTCTTGCTGGCAGCACTGTGCAATCATCCTTTTTCCGCCCTAGGAAGCAGATTTCGCCCGCAAAATAGGGGCCTACATCCCATAAGTAATGCAGATTACCTCATGCACCTAGTACCTCGCTATCTTTACCTCTTCTTGGCATCCTCGGGGCATCACTGCATGCCGCAGTGTCATTGCCGGTCGATGATGATCATGTCGTGCGACGAGCGGTAAGCGCACAAACCTAGGCGCGGGGGTGATTTTCATGTGCGTGGAACGGAAAGGGGGTCAAGGGGATACTGAAGAGGACACGGTGTTTGAACGTGAACAGTGGCGTGCGGCGTCCTATAGTCGGTGAGTTCGTTTGGCACCTTTTCCCGCTTGGAGGCTTCCTACGCCTCGTATCATCCATGTTTTACTGAAACACCACCTTTCGGCGTACTGATCGACTTCCTCCATCTCCTTGTCCCGTGCCGGTACACCGCACTGCTGCGGTAGGTACGTGCGAAAGGATAGCTCGACCAAAGTGCTTGTACACGAGCCCGGCGGAGCTGAGTTTGGTCACGAAGCCATGTCCAAAAGTCTCGTTGAAGCCGCACTGGTGATGGTCGAAGCGCAGTCGCTCGGGCTCGTACGTTTCGCCTACGTCGACGACGATAGTACATTCATCGAGCACAGCGAGATCACGCGATAGCACGATCTCCGCTTGAGCATATTCGGGAAGCAGGCGCAGAAGAAACACAGCCAGCGCCAACTCAGCACCAACTAGTACCTGCTGCGCGTGCTCGCGTGCGGGCGGTCAGTGGGCGCTTCAGATCCGTAGACGACCGTAGAAATGGAGTTTGGAGCAGAGTACCACTTCGCAACCTCGAGCTTGTTACGGAACTAAGAGAACGGGGTAATCAATGACTATGTATGGACGCTCTTCCGCCGGCCAGCTCCTCGGAGGCGAAGTGCCAGCCCATCTCAGAGTCAGCTTTCCCTCAACCACTATCAGCACGCCAACTTGGCGTCCTAGTAAATGTCGAAGCTTTCCATTTTAGGTTTGCTAAGTTGAAGTCACCACCAATAACAAGTGGGCTAGCCGAAGTCTTTGGTACAGAATACGTAGCAAGTGTCTCCGACTTCATCGACCCAGTGCCCCCTCCGTCCCGAGCCGATTGACATTGGTAAGGCGTATCAAGAACACATTGAAGGTATCGAGTCAGTGATGGGAAGCCACCTACTCCCCAATGAGTCGGCCATTGTACATGCTATCATTCAATGTTCGGCAGCAGTGGCCGCAAGTTCTGCACGAATCTTCAAGTGCCTCAAGCCCGTATGTCTTGCATGCCGGTTCCAGCTATCGTGAGAGCGTAGTTTGTAAAGCCATTCACAGAAGTACTTCAAGGCGTCTTTGATACCTGTAAGGTAAAAGCAATCATTGATTTCGGTCAGCGCTCGAAGTGCGAGTGTGACACTTCGGAACAATCTCATCGAACTCCGCAATTTGACGGCCAAAGCGTCGAGATCTCCCACATGGGCCACTTTCACCGAGCTCGAAGGCACTAACTGTCGAGCGCGATGTTAACACTGAGCATCGGTATCTGGACTGAGAAACCCGCTCGAAAACCGGCAGGTTGGCGATTCAGCATCTCTCGAACCTACCCGACTCGGAATATCGGGATACCGTGCTCTTCAGGCCAATCAGGAGCTCCGTTGATTTCCGGTCCCCCTACCTGGTCTCCCTTCCTGGACTCAGGGACGTAATAGCTCCGCTTCACGGGGCATCCCGGACTCCTCCCTGTAATAAGGGCGATAGATGTCGGTCTATCTATCTACATATCGCTGGCTTGAGTAGAGGGGGCCTGAATGTTCTTTAGTGCGTCTGAGGAACATCGAATGTCATGCTTCTGGACTATTTTCTCTCTCTCGGCGAAATTCTCTGCAGTTTGCTAGAGCCCGACCAGGAGGTGCAAGAGTAGCTAAGCTTGGTAGAGGGACACTAGTCCTAAGGGTATCGCATTAAATTTTGTAACTATTGTGATCTCGACTTGGTTATACACGCTCCTCATCAATCACACCCGTATTGGAGTTCCCCCCCTCCCGCGTAAGCTCAGCTCGAGAATCAAGTCTTCAACCCCAACTCGACCGGGCACGTCGTCCTCGTCGACTGCAATTTCGCGATCTTGGTCCCAATCACACCTTTAATCTTGAACGTCAAACTGATGCTGATAGGGAGAAGGTTCGAGGTTGAATTGGCGGTACAGGCTCGAATGATGTCGCCGTAGGTTGTGGAGTTTGTTGAGGTGTAGGTCCCGTGGAAGGAGATGGGGATGATGACTGGGGTACAAAAGAGCAGTGAATGGGATGAGTTGGTTTGGGTAATAAGTGGGTCTTTAGGTTTGGAGAGACTGACCATTCCTTTTCCCTCGTGCGGGAAGGGAGATTGCATTGTAAGGGAATCCTCCGGTTCCGATTACTTCGCTCGAGGACAGATCCAAGACGGTCGCCTGTAAGGAAGTCATCTTGTTGGGGATCCAAGAAGAGGATGAGTCGACTGCCAAGAGAAGGAGGAATGTCAGCGGGTAAGCCGTGTTGATTAAGAGGATGAGCATTCACCTTGGATTGAGATGTTGGCTGAGAACGCGAATGAAGCGGGCGAGGTCGAGTAGTCGGCCTGGAAGCCGGCGTCGGCAGTAAAAGAATCCAAATCACTGAGAGGAAAAGATACGGATGAGTACTGAGAGCCTTTATGTCGCATTGGCTTCATCCGAGTCGCTTCGGTAAGTCCGAAGGACGAAAATGCTCACTTTTCATTGGCCCAGTCAACGCCTGGGACGCGAGGGATGAAGAAGAATAACAGGAGGCCTAGACTGTAGGACGAATGGTGATGTTGACGAGAACAGATACGAAACGTCAGCCCTCGTCGCTTGCTTCGTGTCGCCGGGCTAGCTCGCAGCCCTGCCATGCGCAGTCCGTCCGAGCTCCTGCGCAAGAGCTTCGAATCTCGGAGTGCGGATCGAGAATTGCTCGTATGTCCCTCCTTTCCACGTCTGATCTATCACCCTTTTGCAACTCACAAAACCAATATCGCAAAGATCCCAAAAACCCAACGTTGCTTCCGATCGCCGAAATAAGACCTCCACTTGTCTCTCCTCTCATCGGCGGCGCGGCGTTGTTGCTGGCGTTGCTGCTCACGAAGTTGGTCGTGTTCGTGCTCGAGCTTGCGTTGTATGTGGTGTTGTTCGAGGAGTTGTTCGTTGTGGATGAGGGAGACGGTTTGGAGGTGGTTTGAGCTGGGGTTTGGGGAGGTGAAGGTTAGCTTGTGCCTGTACTGTTTCAGTAGTTCCCGGCCGGCGTGGCCTGTGGAGCGGGAGGCGGTGTGTGCTACGTCGACCCTCGATCGCAGCAAGTGGGGGTGTTTCAAAGCCTTCGCGGTCGGATCAGGTCTCGAAAGAGAGAGGACTCACGATTGCAATGTCGCCGGGGTGGGCTTGAGAAAGTCGTCGTAGATGTCGTAAGATTCCTCTTTGTAAGAACTCATCGTGCCGAGTGGGATGGAACTGATGTAGACGGGAGTAGTAGACCGTCTCGCTGCGGCGTCCGTTTCGAAGAACTCGTCGGCGTCCGTTTGGTGATCTCGGCGCGTCGATTTTAGTTCGGCTTTGGGAATCGCTAATCGTCCGGGTCATAAAGCGCGCCATTGCGCGCGGAGCTTCAAGCCGACGGCTACTCGGCTTTCCGGAAGCCCGTGCAAGCCCGTGCAAGCCCGTGCGAGTCGAACAGCTGCCAAGTCGTCCCATTTCACCCGCTCGCTTCCCCTCCACACACTCACACCCATTTCGCCCCTCGCCCACCACCACCCTTACACGAGCTCACCATGCGCGCCTCGCCACCTACATGGATCAAGTTGTTGGTCCCGATCAAGCGCACGGTCGATTACTCGGTCAAAGTGCGCGTCGGGCCCAAGGGCGTCGAGACTGCGGGCGTCAAGCATTCTTTGGTCAGCCGACAGCTTTGCGTGGCATACTCAGCCTGGGTTGGAACCGGCACTAATATATGCTCGATTACCTGGCTGTATAGAACCCCTTTTGCGAGATTGGTGAGTCGGCGTGCGAGGGTTCGCTCGGTCGGGGAGGGGATGCGTCGTCGGCAGACATCGGGAGAACGTCGTTCGGGGCTACGAAGGCGACAGTCCATCGTTGGCCAACCAACGATATGCTGTTGATCGACATGCCAAAGTAACGGAGCAGCTTTGTAGTCTGGGGTGTTCTTCTCTCGATGGCACAGTTCCAGACATGCAGGCCGGGATCTACTGAAACCCCCCTTTGACACCCCACTTCTCCCCCCCTTTGACGACCGCACCATACCCCAGCCGTCGAGGAAGCCGTTCGCCTGCGTGAAAAGCTCAAAGAGCAGATCGAATCCATCACGGTCGTAACGATCGGTCCTCCCAAAGCTGCCGACGTCTTGCGCACCGCATTGGCGATGGGCGCCGATGCGGCGATCCACGTCGAAGTCAAGGACGGTCAGGACGTGCAGCCTCTGGGTGTCGCGCAGGCGTTGAAGACCATTGTCGAGCAGGAGAAACCGGACCTCATCATTCTAGGCAAGCAAGCAATCGATGATGACTCGTCCCAGGTTGGAGGGATGCTCGCCGGTTTGTTGGATTGGCCCCAGGCCAACTTTGCGAGCAAGCTTGAGGTCGAGGGGAACAAGATCAAGGTTGCGAGGGAGATTGATGGTGGGTTGGAGACGTTGACGATGGATTTGCCGGCGGTGGTGACGACCGATTTGAGGTTGAACGAGCCGCGTTATGCGAGCTTGCCGAACATCATGAAGGTTCGTTCTGCTTTCTCTTGCCGGATTTCCGGTTGCGGGGTCTCGAGACAGGGCTCCGGCAGACTGTTGGTCTCATCTATAGATGTGTTGACTCGTTAAAATCTCGACACGGTGTATAGGCCAAGAAGAAGCCGCTCAAGAAGATGACGGCAGAGGACCTCAAGGTGGATCTGACGCCGCGCTTGGAGACGCTCAAGGTCGAAGCCCCGCCGGCACGCCAGGGCGGTGCCAAGGTTAGTGATCAGGCAACTGCAGAAGGATTTGTAAAAAGTATCCCAGTGTGCGAAACTGATGATTCCCTCTTTTGTGGTCAGGTCGAATCGGTGGATGAGATCGTCAGTAAGCTCAAGGAGGCTGGCGTGCTGTAAAACATGACAGGCCACGGCGAACACTGGGCTTTGACTAGTATCACTAGGAGTAATCTGAAATCTTGGACTCGGCTACACATGTTGATTGATCCTGCCTAGACCAAAGACGGGGCCTTGCCCGACAAAAAGAAATGGCGACGCGGGCTAAAATGGTTCGAGTTGAGGGAAGTGGTCCGTGCGAGGCGAACGTTCCGTAGTCTTCCTTTCTCGCGCGTCGTCGCTGAAGCTGGCTGAAGCAGGCTGAAGCGCTGAAGCGCCGAGACTGCCCTCCCTCCACCCCACCCCACCTCACCACACACACATCTGATTACTACCATGGCATTCGGAACACTCTACGGCGTAGGTCCATTCTTTCTCTCGGGAACAGCAGATGGATCGATTGAGATGTGACGCTCTGCTTGACTCGGCTGGCCGGCCACTGCGGGCGTTCGCTGGAGGTGTGCGAAACGTGGTGGTGCGACCCTGTCAACCCACCTCAGCGCCGCATCTACCCGCTACACACTCGACAGTGCACGTTCCAACGCACCCCTTTGGTTGGAGCGAGTTCATGCTGCAGCACATGTTCCTCGGGTGGTTGTGCGCTGCCCAGGACGTATGATCTGTCGTGCGCAATCGTTCGCTGCTTTCTGGTTCGCCACGCAACGGCCAGCCCAGCCAGCGCCAGCAACGGTCACCAGCAGCAGCAGCAGCCAGCAGCCACACTTGCTCGCGGCCTCGCTCAGCTTGCAATCAATCACTCGTTCACGTCACTGACCCCCTTTCTCTATTCGCTCACTCGCCTCGCTTTTCACGCCCCTCTCACCATCAACCCAACCCAACACATACGTTCCTACATTCCCCCACGCCCTTAGTTTCCCGGCAACCCTCGCACCAACGCCGCGCTCGTCACGGCCCAGTACGAGGGTATCGACCTCGACTTTGTCGATGTGCACCCCTTCGCCGAGGGAGGCATCGATGCCGCCTACAAGGCCAAGTTTCCCATGGGACTCGTAAGCCATGCTTCATCTGCGTTTTTTCTGTCCCGAGCCGCCTTTTGAACACCCCCCTCCCTTCTTCCCTCCTAGGTCCCCGGCCTTGAAGTAGGCAACCTCTTGGTCTCCGAGACGCTCGCCATCTCGACCTACCTCGCCTCGCAGAGCAACAAGGCCAACCTCCTCGGCTCGACCAAGGAGGAGACCGCGCTCGTCTACCAGTGGGCCTCGTGGGCCAACCAGGAATTCCTCCCCAAGCTCGGCGCCTGGTTCGCCCCCCTCCTCGGCATGGTCCCTTACAACAAGAAGGCCGTGGACGACGCCAAGGCCGTCGTCCATGCCCGCGGCGACTACCTCGAGAAGGCCTTGGCCAACAAGACCTTCCTTGCGACCGAGCGCATCACCATCGCCGACATCCTCCTCGCCGCCGTGCTCGCCCGCGGCTTCGAGAGGGTTCTCGACGCCGAGTACCGCGCCGCGCGACCCAACACGATGCGCTACTTCAACACGGTCGTGCACCAGCCCGAGTTCCAGGCGGTCCTCAAGGGCGAGCCCACTTTGTGCGACAAGGCGATTCAGTACACCCCTCCCAAGAAGGAGGCCAAGCCCGCCGCTGCCCCTTCCGCGCCCAAGGCCAAAGCGGCGCCCAAGCCCAAGGACGACGAGGATGACGAGCCCTCGGCCCCGGCTGAGCCCAAGGCCAAGCACCCGTGCGAGGCGCTCGGCCCCGCCAAGTCGTTCCCCCTTGACGAATGGAAGCGACAGTACTCCAACAACGACACTCCCGTCGCGTTCGAGTGGCTCGAGAAGAACTTTGACGCGCAAGAGTACTCGCTGTGGAAGTGCGAGTTCAAGTACCCCGACGAGCTGACGCAGGTGTTCATGTCGTCCAACTTGATCACTGGCTTCCACTCGCGATTGGAAGGCTCGAGGAAGTACGTCTTTGGCTCGGCCGGCGTTTACGGCACCAACAACAACTCCAAGATTGTGGGTGTCTACCTCATCCGCGGTTTGGACTACAAGGGCGTCTTTGACGTGGCCCCCGATTACGAGTCGTACGAGTTCACCCCCTTGGACCTTAAGAACGACCGTGACTTCATCCTCGGCTGCTGGGCATGGACCAACACTTACGAGGGCCTCGAATATGCCGACGGCAAGGTCATGAAGTAAACGTTTTTTTCGTTTGTTTAAAAGACGGTCTCTTTATTCCCTCTTCCCCTCGTTTCCCCCCCCCCCCCCCAACTCCTAAAAGTCGATCTCCTCTTCCCCCAACCCATCGCCACTTCTTCCGCCTTCCCGGAGTTTGCTCATGCCCTACCACCTCTTTATAGACCCCTTTTACTTCTCCCCACCACCCCCTATTTTTCTAATGTCAAGTCTCTGTTGAGGCAGATGATTGGACTTTGGGTGTTGATCGACCTCCCTCTCTTCTACTACTTTGCCGCGTTCATTGTCCCCTTCCCTCCCTCCCGAAAGGGTATCATTTTCTTTCAGCTTCTTTTCTTGTGTGCAATCCCCACTGGACTTGTATGTTGAAGGGAACCCAAAAAAAACGCGGTCGGTCGTGGAGAGTGCTCGCGCGATAGGGTGATTCGATCGAACGTTAAGAACTTTCTGCGACTAGGCTACAATGCACTCGGGCGAGAATGGGTACTACTAAGAGAAGGCGTTCCGCAAGATGATCAAGTCACGTCAAAGATGAAGGCTAATAAAAGAAGTCAAAAGTGTCCGTATCCGGTCCAAGAGGGGGGCCCCTCGACGCGCGAGTAACTGTTTCCTGAGTTGGGGCGTGCAGGAATACCACCTGTGTTTTGGCGAAGTGCTCGCCTCGACTCGCCTAGCTCGCCCTCGCCCGCATGCGCCGGCGCGTCAACAACAGGGGGACCACGCCTGAGCTCTGTAGCAGAAGTCTCATGCCACGCGCCTTGCTATACATTTACATGTAACGTTCAGCGGTTAGGCACCAGTTGAAAACTCGTACTCGGGCTGTAGCTCGATTCTTATGCTTCAGAAAATGCAGATAAGGTCGTACATGACTTTTTGATTGGGACGCCGATATCGATACCACAGGCTGGTGCCGAAAACCCACAGTATGCTGGTACATGCACCACAGGCGGCCCTCTGGGCCGCAACACAGTCAAACACAGCAAGCTTGGGCACATGGATCGCGGATCGACACTTCTTTCTTACCGCCTTAGAGAAAACTTGATTTCAATACTTGACACTACTAGCATGAGGATACGACAAACGAGAGGGTAGTGCGAAGAGGAGGGTGGAAGCATTGCTAAAAGCGAGGAAAAGGGGTGCAACAAAACAAGTGAAAGTGTCCATTCGGAATAGCACATTGCCTACTGGGAATGCGTCGAGACCTTGTGCTGCACCATCACGGGCGACGACTCCGGACTGGTCGGGTTCGACATCTTGTCCTTCATCCTGAACTCGGACGAGGAGCGGTTGATGAAGAAGCCATGGCGGAAAGAGAGGGTGAACATGGCCTTGTGCGATTATTCGACCACCATGGTCTACCGCCTACGCCTGGTGAGGCCGAAGGGTTCGGTTGATGCGTGGATTGAGCAGCGGTCGTAGATGATGATGCGTTTCGTGAGTCGTAAGAGAAGGAAACGCCCTGGATTTCGGCATTGTCTTCGACTTGCTGAATCTCTTCTTCCAGGGGAGGTAGCATCGTCGACAAGTTGCGATGATGGTGCGTTTTCGTTGGTGGTCCGGAAGGGTTCAATAATGATCTAGTAGAGGTTGATCGCTGTAATTGGTGTATCCTTGAGACTTGAAGCGTATATTCGTATTCCTTGACGGGGTTCTTCAACATTCGATACGCTTGCGCAATCCGACCGCAGCATGAAGCTTGGGCCTTGAGTTGATCGGGTTCGGTGACGAACAATTGTTGCGCTTCGAGGAGGTAGTCTATCGCGAGTTGGTGGTCGCCGCAGCGGAGCATGATGAGGGAAAGACGATAGAGGGACCATGCTTCGTCGACGGTTTGGCTGACTTGTCGGTACAGCAAGGACGCTTCTTCGAGGTAAGTCACTGCGGCGGGGAATAGCTCCCCCTTTGCGGCGAGCTTTCCCAAAGCGTAGGAGCAATCCGCATCCGCTGCAACGAATTTGATCCAAGTCTCGCCCAACCGACGAAAGATGACTCGTGCTTGGAGGTAGTATGCGAACGAAGTGGCGTATTCCCGTTCGGTCGTGTACAGTCGCGCGACCGCGTATAGAGTTCGTGCTTCACGCACCGAGTCCGAGAGCTTGCAAAAGAGCACGAGGGCCTGCTTGTAGAAGAGGATTGCGGAGGGCGGGTCCGAGGAAGAGAGCAGGTTCGCCAATTCGCACAAGGTCGAAGCTTCTTGGGGCATATTGTCTGTTTCGATCAGGATCGCGATCGCCTAGATACAAGATGATCGGAGACGGAACTCAGAGACGACAGAACTCACGGTGAAAGGCTCGATGGCTTGAAGAAGCGAGCAGACTCACGTTTCTGAGGTAGTCGGCGGCTTGCCGAGGATCGCCTGAGGCAATGCAAACAAGCCCAAGTTGTTGCAAACATATCGCTTCCTTGGTCAAATCGCCTATCCTTTGAAAGATCGATCGAGCCTGGATGGATACAGACCCGTCAGTATCGCAAAGCTCCTAGGGGTGAAAGAAAATGGAGAGTTCTGCCCGCCCTCGAGATGCACCAAAACTTGGACCTACCTCAAGTAACAGCTTCGCTGCACCGTGATAATCGCCCAGCTTGGAGGCACGGTACCCGAGGTCGGCAGTCAAGTTCGCGACCTTCCAGGCCGCCTTGCTCGCTTTCTTGTCCTCGCTTGCCTGTTTGAAAGCCTCGTATGATTCGAGGAACTGCCGCCGGGCTTGGGATACCCCTTCCGTGGTCGAGATGTCTTGGAGTGTTGCTTCCTTGTACATATTCTTTCCCTTTAGACACAGTGAGGCGAGGCGACGTTCATGCTCGTCTGAAGGTCCGGCCCTGGGTTCACTCCGAGGGGACGAGTTTGGTTCAAGCGTCATCGATGTCGTCGGACCCCGGGGTTCTACGCGCTCCGTCGGCGGTGCGACCACGGGCTGTGAAAGGTCTTCTTCGACTGGTGGAGGCTTAATACGAGGCGGTGACTTTTGTGGGGATGATACGGCGATGCTCGTTCTTATCTGCACCTTGGTAGAAGCAGTATGACGCGGCGTCGCAGCGAGTCCCGAATGCAGTTTCGGATCCGCTTCTTGCCGGCGAAGATTTAGCGAATCGTTGACGGACTGCGACCGTTGGGACTCTGCGTCCAGGGCGCGAGTGACGATTGACGTCGAAGAGCGGCGCAGAGTGGGCGATCCACTGCCTCCCGGGAGGACGGAAAGTCGATTAACCTTTGTTGTACGTGAACCCATGTCGACCTCGTCGTACTTCAATGCGCCCGCCCGCTCAAACGGTGACCGCGAGTCCCGAGCGCCGAGACCCGAATGTGCGAGCCAATCGGTGGTCGATCACTTCGGTTCGCTGCGATCGAGTCGAGTTGCGACTAACGAGCCAAGACGTGCTGCAAGGCCGGTTGCCACTGCCTACTTCCGCCGCGCTATGACTTTAGAAGTGACAAGTCAAGCTGGTCGAGAAAGGCCAGACAGGAGGTGCCTGATGTAGTGCCGGCTGGCGAGGTATGGGGCCGGGTCTGATGCGCTTTGACGGTTGCGCGACCGTTGGAACGAGTTGTCGACACAGGGGGGGCGCCCAATCGAGGGGGCCGGCTTTGTCGCCAGCAGATCTCTGCTGGTTCACCGTCGGCGATACCGAGTGCGAAAGCCGTTAAAAAAACACGGTTTCGACTCTGTTTGTATACGGCAGCCAGCTGATAGCTTCCCGATCTGGCGGGGTCTGATGACGAAGAGCTTCTCAGCGGCCAACGTCCCGTTGTTCCGAGTCTGCATGACCAGCCCGTCAGAGCTTCGGGCCCCCTGGTGGAAAAGGTTTCAGATCCTTGCTCAAAGTGCCGCGCGTCGCGACGCGCGTGAGTTGCAGTGGACGTACCCGCCGCGCGAGCGGCGGGCCGGCATCCAAAGTGATTATCATGCAACGCCGTGCGGCTCGAGCCATGTGGCCGTCAAAGGGTGGACAGAGCTTGCTCTTAAATCCGCCCCCATTTCGGACCTGAAAGGCTGCTCCCGCGCCTTCCCCGGCGGACTCTCGGATCTTCTAGCGATGCTCCCTTCCCGGTCGCACTGCACTTGCGCTCGAGCTCAAGACAGCTCCAGACCTCAATGCATCCGATCTCCAGCTCTGATGCATTACCAGCACTCAAGCCTTGCGGGAGAGAACTCGGGTGCATTGCATACGATTCAGTTATAACATCAACAAGAGGGCAGAAAATGCGAGAGAGAGAGAGAAAGAGAGAGAGAGAGATAGTAGTACAAAGTAAACGGGACTAAAAAGGAACTAGGTCTCATCACGTGATGCGTCTCTTGAGGCTGTTGGCCGCGGTGAGCAATTACCGCGGTTACTGTTGTCGAGCTTTTGCTTGGCCAATTGATTGTGGTAACTATCCACAGACAGAGCCTTGATCAGAGACTGTCGAAGTGTCTCGGGGAAACCTGAGATTTACTCACGTGGCAGAGAGCAAGATGAGGATCTCTTCGAGCGGACTGGTCACACCGGTGTGGACCCAAGCGGGGTATCTTTCGCGTTGTACGCCGATCCACTTGAGAGGTGGCGTAGCTGTAAGAGAACAGAGACGTACAGTATCAATCATGAAGATCTCGTCGTAGTGGGGGACAGGCCGAGAAGAGGGTAACGGGTGAAACGCAAAGGCTCACCTTCACCGAGTTGCTTGAATTGGGGCTCTTGCACTTTGATATTGGTCACGGCCACAAACTCGAGTGGACCATGGGCACCGGTCGCAGCTTGAACCAAAGGTGTCGGTTTCATTAGGACGGGCCCCGGTTCGCCTGCCGATGGGTCCAAACTCTGGCCGCTCGAGGTGCTTGTGTCGGCATCGAGTTTTGGTGTCGGCGACGCGGCAGAGAGCTGAAGCTTGAGCGGGGTGGGTCGATCAGACGTGGAGGCCCTCGGGCCAGGAGACTCCTTTTCCGCCATCACTTGATCCATTCGCTCTTGGTAAAGGGTCGTTACCTTACCTAATGTCTTCAAGAGCGCGTACTACATGAGGGATACGACGGAAGCGCTTCTGCTGTCAGCCAAAGACTCTTTTGAAGGATCACGTCGGTAATGCCTCACGTTGAGGGTGACGTCGTACTGTCCTCCAGACGTCAGTTCGAAAGTGTGCAATAGTCGATTCGATCCGAAAGCTTGCGTCGATTTCATCAGGACTTCGGTGAGACCGATTTCGAAGATGACGCTCGGTCTCGACGTCCGGAAGAGCTCGAACCAAGCGGGCACGTCGTACTCGCCCACTTGCGTGTTCGTGAGTCGGGTGTGCGAGACTCTGCGAACGGACTGGGACGTTCGGACGCATACATTAGCGGGTGTGCTAGGAATTGATACTTACAGAAGTATTGGAGGACCTACGAATCCACCGAGGAACAACTTGAGATGACGATGCGTTGTCTGGTCCGCCTCGACGCTGCGCGTGAGGTTGGCACGCACCCCTCCGCCCGCATCAAATCGGAAGACTTGTCCCTCGTTGAAGCTATCGGGGAACACGGCAAGACGGATGCGAAGAAGCTCGAGCTTGAGTTCGTTCGAGATGCGGATCGAACATTTGGCGGCCTCATCATCGAGCGCAAGCTTGGACGCAACAGCCGACACGATGTTGGCACCGCGTTGGATCGTCGACGGCCGAGGTGGAAGCCCCGAGTCGGCGAGAGATTTGTCGGCCTCGGCACTCTTCTCGGCGATGAGGAGCTCGATACGATGCAGCACGCGGATCAGAGTCGGGAATGTGCTGGTCGTGAGAATGACGTTGAAGGAGCCCATTTTGACATGGAAGGCAAGGCCGAGCTCTGCGCTGGCTGTGGTCGTTTGAGACCAGTCATCGATGACATCGACGGCGATGGGGTCGGACTGCAGCGCCAGCATCTTTTTCGACTCGAAGTCGACCATGGCCTTTGTTTCTCCGATGCCGATCTGGATCTGAAGCTGCGCAGCCGTATCATAACAAGCTACCAGGTCAGCACGATTTCTCACAACTTGGAAAACCACAGTCGCGGCAATTAACATACCAGATCCGCCGTCCCGCTCTCCTTCGCGCCACTGGCTTCATCCCGAAGTCGAGTCGAGAACAGAATGCCGTCAGTTACGACCGACCCACTGGCTTTGCCTTCGCCCGTGATTCGTAGACTCTTGACGCTCGAAGAGACCAGCCTCGAGTCGCCGGGTATCCATCGAAGTCTGCCATTGAGAACATCCGCAGAAAGCTTAACCCGGCCGATCAAATGCCCGAGGTCGCAAGTGATTTCGAACCGGGTGACCTCGAGCAACGCCAGTGTAGAGGTCCTTGAAGCAGGAGCACTTGAGGTGGGCAAGGCCAGCGACGAAGCCGAAGGGCTGCCATCTGGAAGGGAGGCGCTGAAGTCGAGCTCCATGCGGTCCACCCAGATTGCTTTGAAACACATCCACACTTGCAGGTTCCGGAAGTTGGCGGCTGCTGACACATCGGGGACCAGCACAGTGATGGACGTGATGTCAGAGCTCTCGCCCAATAAATCATCTGTGGCGGGCCGGAATGCTACCGAGGCAGCGATACCTCTGGCCTCAGCATTGAGACATCGTTCCAGTCCTCGCGCATGGTCGTGCCGGACGTCGACCGAGATTCCATCGACGGTTATCGCAAGCTCGACCCTTCTCTCGCTGGGGGTCCATGTGAGTAAGAATCCTCCGCTGTTCCAGAAGAGAGTTGCGGTCACCGGAACGACCGAGTTGCAGGTGATCTTGAGGGATGACTCGTCGATCTTGAGGCTTACACCGAGCCGGAATCGTCCAAATGCACTCGGTGCCAATGCGCCGGACTGATCAGTCGCCGCTGCGACCTCGACGGGCGCTGTTCGAACCACTGCAACCTGCGCAGGAGCAGCGGACCGGTTCTTCATGGCGTTGACAACACTCGTGATGAACGGGATCAGAGTAGGCTTTAGCGTGTTGCTGCTGCCGTGGATGCGGATGCCGACGTGCAAGTGCGTCAACTCGGATGGCGACGAATCCTGCGTTTCGGCCCAGACCGATACGACGGGAAGCTCTATGAGATCAGGTGCATCAGCAATATCAATGGTTCCGTAGCGGAGCGATCTCAGGGGAGACCTGATGTCGTGCAGCGACCTTGCGCTCCGAGTGTGGTTGGGCCGTGTAGCGCTGGACCTCGGCGTGCCAATCGGTGTGGACGCACCATCCGCGGCGCCGCCCTTCCTCGCCGAGTGCAGGCGAATTTTGCCCGACTCGAACTCAAACGTGGCGCGGATCCGAAGCGCAATTGAGGAGGACGATGACCGGCGGCAGGGGTCGAGGGGATCCACGACAGGCGCTGCGGTCGACGATGGCGAAGCCTCGGGCTGCGAAGCCAGTTTAGAAAAGCGCTCGTGACTCAGACGGTACATGTCCATCAGCGCGAATAGACAAGCGACGATTGAAGGCTCCAGATCGACTTCGAGGCCCGAGACTTCTGACTCGACAACGATTGGTTTTCCATTTGGCGCCCGCAGTGAAGAGCTCATCCTTGGCAAGTTGATACGGTTGCGAATGCTGTGGCTCGAACCTTCGAAATGCTCCTGCTTCGTCATGTCGAACTCGGTAACAAATTGTAGCATGAAATCATTGACACTGGCGGAACCTGCGCTCCCTTTCTGGGCGTTGAAGTTGATCGAGGCGATGGACAGGAGGAACGCAGGTCGTAAGTCGGAGTCCGATTCAACGATCGAAGGGGCGATACCTTCGCTTGCCAGAGGCACGGCGATACCGATGCTGGTGAAAGCGAGCGTTAGCACGCAAGATGCTAGCCATGAAGGGGCCATTGGGGTGTCGTCGTCCTTCTGGCTATTGAAAGGGCTTTCCTTGGGCGTAGGCTCGGCGGCGCTGCCGAAGCCGTCCAATGTCTTGGTGAAGCGGTCGCGCAGGGCTTGGAGTTCGATCTGCCTGAGTCCTCGGCGTGTTTCAATCTCCAGTTTGAAGTAATCGAGCAGATCAGCGAGGGCTTCAACAGCGGCGGGCTGCATGACCGCGTGAACTCGTGGAAACGTGAGTTTCAGATGCGGCGTGCGTTCATCGAGGTGGTATGAAGCTTGGCGAGCATAAGAATCCTGGACTCCTTTGCTGTAATCGGCGCGTAAATCGAGCTGGAAGAAGGCCAGGCGGTGAGGGTCCAAGGCTTGGCCCAAGGGCACCGGGGATTGCACAGGTCTTTGCTCAAGTGAGAGCCCCAACTTTTCGACTTTGGTGTGCAGACGGGCAAAAGGCTGCGGCGGCGCACGACCGGCTTCGACTTTGATGAGCTTTGCTTGGACCCACTGCGTGGCCTGGGGACCATCGAGTCCAACTTTGACGCCACTGAAGGTGATGCTGGCGTTCCACGATAGGCTTGACGAGGGGGCTGACGAGGGGGCTGATAGGACCAGGTCCTTCTTGCTCGGGGCGGTGTCCTGTTGGGGTTCGGGCGCCAGAACTCGGGTCGTCGGACCCCGCCTGGCATGTAGAACCTGCAGAAGCTCGTCAATGTCATGTCCAAAGTGCTGTTGCATCGATAAGATCGAGTCGATAATGCCAACTGTGAGCTTCAGCGATACCGAGTCGACCTCTGCTTCCACCCGCACGGTGCGGCAAGGAAGGCCATCGACGAAGCCCTCTGCGCGCACCACAGGGAGTGCAAATACCGTCTCAGCTGGTAACGGTGACTCCACTTTTCCAGTCCCACGAATTGGGAGGAAGTACAGACTCTGCGCGCCAATCCTGAAGCCAAGATCTAAAGCACCGAAGGCCTCTGTTCCTGCCGCGACAACGTCGCTCGAACTCGCTTCGGCGGCCACGTTCTTGACCTCGTACGAGATGCTCAGCGAGGGTATCGCGTTGATCTCGAGAAGAAGTCGTGGGAGATCGATCTTGACCGCGACTTTTGCGTTCGCCAACAGGACATGCAGGGAGGATGGCGCCGAAGCGGTCTTGGGCGTCTGATTCATCCCCGCTAGGGCTGGCATCCTTTGAGTAGCGTACGCGGTCGGCGGTAGACCCTCGAGACTGAGACGCAAGTCGATCAACAAGGAGTCGACATCGGGCAATGCAGCGACCCTCCATTTATCGACGAGCCTAATGACAACAATATCAACAAAGGGTCAGCGACAAAATGTCAGCACGGTAATCAGCGCAATGCGAAGTCTGCTTGCACTCACTCATAGGAACGGATGACATCGCGAGGAATCTTGATGTCGACCAAGTGAACCCCGAACGAAGCCTTGCACAGAGGCTGCACGGCGCGCGGGAGCATGGGACGGTGACTTACAGATCCCCTATAAGTGGTATCGAAGTGAATCTGCTTCATTTCGGTCGAGAAGAGGCGCTCCACACCGTCGTCGTTGAGCACCCGTGCGTCAAAGGCAAGACGTTGGATCATCAGAGCGGCTTCAAAGTCGAGCAACTGGGTCTCCGACGATGCGCCTTGAGGAGTCGTCGTGATGAGGCCGCCAAGCAGGCGGATGCTGAGGCCATGCATGACGCTTTCGGCTTCGAGATCGTCAGCCGATGCTTTGACCGAGGCGTAATTCAGCCCGAGCGTGATGTCAAACTCGAGCGATGGAAGAGACGCAAGTAGATCGCTTTGAGTTACGATGCTGGCAGCATCATCGCTTTCTCTAGCCGAATTTTTGAACGTTTCCAGTTGCTCCGCGAAGGCCTGCAGCTTGCGCTCGAACGTGTGTCTTACGCCCACGATGTGTCGAACGAGGACCAAGAGGTCGCGGTCGACCTTGGCTTCGGTCCCATAGAGGGTGACGTGTCCTCCGAGACGTACAGGTTGACCAGGGGCTTCGTCTCCTGTGAATTTGATCGAGGCACTCAGAGGACCTATGCGCAACCGGTTACCAGAGCTGGCGCCAGTCCAGAGTCGTGTTTCGAGCTGTCCTTGATCCCATTCAAGCACGACCGGTTTGTTCCATGAGAAAGCGATCGATTGTCGCGCATCAAACTTCGCATCGAGGGGCATAGTCGGTGACGCAGCATCAAACAAGTCGGCCAGGAAGGCCGACTGACTCATATCACCTGTGTCGATCCTCCAGCTCTGCCATTGCGAGATCAAGGCTGCGAGCATGTCGTAGAGCTTTTGCGACGACGGCCAAGCCTCCTCGTTACTCATAAGCTGCTGCACCTCGTCGTGCGACAGGCGCAGGCAGTGGCGCAGGTGGTGCAATGTTTTCCAGCCGTCATCCGTGCGCAGACTGGTGCCAGATATGAGCGAGGTCGCACGGTTGAGGAAGGTGGGGAAGGACGCAATTCCCTGCGTGCTGGCAGCGTCTGCGATTGCCCAGACCAGACGACGGGAGAGAAGCTTGCGTCGCAGCGTTCGCTCAGTCAGCGGTCCGGTAAAATCGTGGACCACGCGCCAACTCCACACCGTCCCGATGATCAGCTCGGCGGCCTCGTCAACAAAATCAAGTCGTGCGTCTCCTCCTCTCAATATCACTTGGGCCTGGTCCGTCGAGAGGTCGATCTCAGCCGAACAGAGTCCGAAGGAGAGGTCCAGCGCGGTCGGTCGTAGGCGAAGCGTCTGATCGAACGAGGGCAGAATGTGGCTTTTGCGAGTCGGATTCGGGTAGGTTGCGGTCTTATCAGGGTGGAACACCTGCAGCCGCGTGCACGCCGCCGATCCGGAAAATTGCGACACGACGACGATCGGCTTGAGCGGCCTTTCCACGGACTCGGCACCTCCAAAGTGGTCCTCGACGTGTCGGTAGGCGAACACGACGTCATCGAGCGCCAGCTCCACAGTGCACAAGACGGTCGATTGGAACGTGTCCCGCAGTACTTCGTTTGGTGCCGGTGGCCGGATCGAGATCACCGCCTCCGGGCGCAGAACATCCTGAATGATCTCCATCCGGAGCGACGAAGCGTGGGCTCGAATCTCGAGCTCGGCGTAACGGACCGTGGGAGCTTGTTTCTGAGACGAGACATATCCGTCGAAAAGTTTATCGAGAGAGTGCTCGAAATTGGTATCCAATTTAATGCCTTCGAGTACGTCTGCACCAACTTGAGCAGCCACTGGCGTTAATACGATACGGATCGGCTGCCGGCAAGTCAGGTCGATCGCGGTCTTGTCTCCAGGGGTCTTGGCATCGTACGCCGCAAAGGTTCGGAGCCGCGACTTGGCCCGGGTGGCGGGTGTATCGAGGTCGTTAGGCGGTGCTGGCCTTGTGTCGTCGCTGGCAGCCGGCAAGCGAGCAAAGGTGGGCCGGTCAAGATAGGTCGACTCGGGATTACGCTTGCATAGGCGTAGGACGGCGCCATAAGCGCTGAGGCGACCACCTCGCTCGCCACCAAACACGAACTCGTCGCGTTGCGAATCGCCGTCATCTGCCGGATCGAACGACGTATCAGCTCCACTGGTTTCATACACAACACGCAGCATTGAGGGACTCACCATCAGTGCTAGCCATTGACTTCTCGCTGTCCATAGTTGAAGTTTCGCTTTCGAAATCTGAGTTCCCGTCTTTCTC
The DNA here is from genome assembly GCA_022506055.1 of Microbotryum violaceum. Lineage (NCBI taxonomy): Eukaryota > Fungi > Basidiomycota > Microbotryomycetes > Microbotryales > Microbotryaceae > Microbotryum > Microbotryum violaceum. Next base: position 768,879 of record JAKMXP010000008.1, on the reverse strand, counting down.
ATCGAGAACACTTGCAATGGAACCGTGGGTTGATCTACAAAAGCGTCAGAGAGTCAATCGACTGCTCAACAAACTTGGCCGAGTATTATGGCCTGTTATGACTGACTTGTTGTTGACGTCACCGAGCTCCGACCTGCTGCGAATGGGCTCGTGACCGCGCGCAGGTGTGTCTAGGGCGGGAACAAAGAGTCCACCGATGTGGGAGGATACTGCAGGAAAGCAAGCGGTGAGCCATAGGGAAGCAAAGGCAAACAATGAAGGACAGACTGGTTTCTCACCTCCTGCTTTGTACTTGCCATAAAGGAAAGGGCATCGCTGTGTGGGTGCGTCCTGGGTTGCGATGAACGAGCGCTGTGTCTGCGCCTTCTGCTCCCAGCCTTTACCCGTCATGCCGATAACGACAGACAGGTCGGTATCGATCGAAGCGACTTCCATCCAAGGAGCCGCCCGCCCAAAGACCGGTGTGAGGGCACGCAGAATGATTGTCGGAATATCGACATCGACGTGCTTGAGATAGGGCGGTTCGGGCAAGTCGTCGAACTTGATGGCGATCCCGTCCGGGACGTCGAGTTGGATCGCGGTGGTTTGGCCCCGCACCGCGAGGTCAATCGAACGGAAGTCGACAGTCACAAACATCGCATCCGGATCCACAGCGATGGTAAGGTCTGGTGGGAGCGCATTGTCGTTGTCGACAAAGTTGATGGACACAGTCGTACCCGCTCGCGAGAGAGCCTGCAGGATCGAGGGTGGGATCGAGCCGTAGACCGCACCGACGTTGATCGACCAGATACAAATGTAGGTTGCCGTGCGAGGCTGAGGTCCGAAGAGGCGATCGGCCATGACCTCGAGCCCCTGGACGTGGATGCAGTCAGGGCTTCCGAGTAAGGAGGCAAAGTCACATGTCGCTAATACGGCTGCGCTGTTGACCATGTTCATGATGCGACACGGGTCCGCGTTCACGGCCATCTCCATGTAGTAATCGTGATTGCGCAGATCGACCTGGAGTTGAGGAAGAACGATTGCGATCGCATCATCGCAGTCGTATATGGATTGAGGGAGGAGCATGATACCGCGCTGCAAATCGAGCTGGACCGCGACCTCGAAAACATCGACTTGGCCGGGGCGCCATTTCTGCTCCAGTGGGTCACCCTGCACGGCTCCTTCTTGTTGCATGCGGTAGCGATAGTCTTTGGGGGTCACAAAGTGGGTAAAAGACCCAAAGTAATTGTCTTTGAGGTTGAACAAGTGACGGACGACCCATCCGAGCGTTTTGAATACCACGTCATGGCAGGCGACGTCCAAGGCGAGCCGCTCCACGTGGTCGGGATGCGCGCCGGCATAGAATCGATAGGATCCATCGATGGTGAGCTCGGGTGCGGTCGCGAACGTGGAAGTGCGCTCGGTCAAAAAAGCGCTGTGTGTGTTCCAGTTTGGCAACGACATGCCCAGCGCCAGACCGGTGAAGAGGATGTGGAAGGGAATCACCGAGCAGTCCATGCGATACTTGTCCGAAGGGATCGACGCCGTTCCCGTCAGCCGGGGGCCTTTGGCAAAGAGCAAAGCGTTGTCGTCGTCGATGACGGCATTGCTGATGATGTTGTGGTCATTCACATAGAGACGCAGCACGTAGTCGGTCAGGCCAAATTTGAGGGAGTAGACGAAAGGTACGAAGTGGTCGTAGTCGCCGGGTGGCCCGCTACTCCAGTCCTTTGCCACGTCCGTCAAGAGGGTGATGTGGTCTCGCAGCAGCGATATCTCGGGTTTGGCAAGCGAGAGGTCAATATCCCATGTCCGTGCAGCGTTCCAGGCTAGGGGAGAGGGCATTGCCAGGAAGATGCGGCAGGATTGCGCACGAAAGAACGGAGCGTAGTTGACGCTTGACGTGATGCTAATTTTGTCCAGATGAATTTCGACTTGTTGATCGTACCCGGTAGCAGTGGCGACCATCGGGATGACGACCGATACCGTCGAGTTTGGCCCCATCTCGATGCCCAGCCAGCCATACGCTCGCGCTGTTGCATCGGCCTCTAAGCCGAACCCAGAGTCGACAGAATCGTGCTTCCAATCCCGAGACGGCTCGCGGGTCGGCACTTGCCAGGTCGTCCCATCCGTGAATTCGACAAAGATCTTCATCGCGAGATGCATGCGATCCTGACCAGCGCGGAGTCGGGGCGTCGGGACAGTCGTGAAGAACGTCGGCGGAAGGAAGGCTTTTTGGATTTCGGCTCGTTGTCGATCTGCCCACGGCCCGTAGGTGACCGCTCCGCCTCGAATGACGACATCAATGCCCCACTCGGGACTCAGGTCGCCATTGCCGATGTCGCATGTTTCGAGCCCCGCCAAGCCCGCGACCATCCGCGATTTACCTGGGACTTTGCCCGCGACGTCGCAATAGTAGTTGAGCTCCATCTCGGGGCACGTGAGGAGCGTCGTCACCTTGGCGTACTCACGGCGATCCAATGCTGGATGCTTCGCAGCATCGTCCTTGTCGACAGAGTTCTGGTACCGTGGTAATCCGGACCAGTCTTCAGCTGCATCGGAGCCCACGCTCTCCTTCGCCGCTCGTGCATTCTCCGAGGGCTGTTGGATCTTGCGCAGCAGCTCGCGAAACGAGCCCAAAGTCGCGTGATGCGCGGGACGGTTCAAAAATTCGCCGAGGAAGAAGCTCGGTGCGGTCTTGAGTTTGTCTAGCACCCCGGCGCCGTGCACGTCCAGCGGACCAACGTAGTCGGGGTTCATCCGATAGACAATCTTGGGTTGCACAAAAACCATTCGGTATGACTCTTTGTAGTGATCTAGCTCTGATCGCGACTGAGTGTGTGAGAATACCCGTGCAGTCAGCGTCTCGCTTTGCTGTTCCCGACGGCAACAGGAGGTCCTGAACGCACCTTGGATGCCGAGTAAATTCCGTCGATCCGGCTGAACCCCGCGACTAAGAGAGACGGTGTCGAGGGATTGCCCATGACGATCGAGCCTGTTTGACAGCGAAACTCGACTGGCAATGCCTCCCTCCACCAGTCGGTGCCCTTCTCGTGTCCGCTCTCGTCGCTGGCCTGCTTCCGTGCCGCGGTCTCCGCGCTGCCCGGTTCCCTCGGAAGTACTGTCGAGCTCTGCTGAGGGCTCAGCTTTTTGATCGCCTCCTCCGAGTTGGGGAGTGAGGAAGAGGACGAAGTTGAAGGGTCAATATGGGGGAGGAGACCGTCCCGTGACGTCGCTCGTTCGTGCCCGCGCGACCACACCGATTCGGATTCGTGAATGCCAAGTTTGGACAGGATCTCGTCATAGTGCGGTGTTCGGTTGTAAAGGAAGAGTTCGGCACCGTGGAGTGAGACTTGGAATCGACAAGGGAGGTTGGCGTCTGCGGGATGTTAAAAGTCGGTGGTTTGTCAGTCGTTGGCGACACAAATCTGAGCGCGTGATGCAGAATCTACCTCCGAGTGCGTGCTCCTCAGACCGGACGTTGCGTAACCAGTACTTCCAGATGATGTAGCCTCTAACGACATGGAACGACTGGTTGCGACTAATGTAGCGCACGTCCGAAAAATTGATCCTTCCACCGAGGAGCGAGAAGGAGATGCCGCCAATCTCGAAATAGCTGATGGTGCTCTTCCAGTACCTCCGACGAAGGTACCACCCAACTATGAAGCCGAGTAGACGGTTGGAGTAGAAGAAATGAAAGACGATGAGAATGACGACGACGAGACTCTCGACGAGGAACAGCCAGTTCAACGTCGATGGTCCTGACGAGCGCAACGACGAGACGACGTCCCGTACAACGTGTGAAGGCATCCTCGAGAGTTTCGCTCCGTGAGTTTCACCTCGCTGCTCTTATGTCGAGTACTTGGCCATATGTGAGGTATAGTTTGGGCTTGAGCTGTGGGTCATGCGGACGATTCAATCGATCGGGCACTGGCGCTAGTCAGCATCGAGAAACATTGGGAAGGCGCAGGAACCCGGTCAGTCGGCCATTTTCTCGAGAAAAGACAGGTCCGCATTGTTATTCGTGCTACATTGGTGCGATTGTACGCGTTTGCGGCGACAAACCGTTGTTGTGTAGACCGGGGAGGCAACTGGCACATTCTATAGACGCATGGGCTCGTGTCGCGCGATCCGTAGAGGTTTGGATCGTGCCAGTCTGAATAAGAATGGGCTCAAGACTCACCGGTTCCTATTGGTGTTCGTCTGGAGGCGTTATATGTGGTGGATAGAGTCCAACTGTTGACGCGGCTGACCTTCGGGAGCAGAGACGGCACGGTGTGCAGTCACGCTCTGCCACGCTTGGGCGATTCACCGTCTTCAGCCGGCGCCGACTCGGCGACTTCAAGTTCCGAGTTCAGGCCCCTGCACATTATTGAAAACTGCGACAAGGTGCTTCACTCATACTGGAAGTATGAAGTATACAGACAATTGAATAATTCAAGGTAGGGGTGATATTGAAATTCCACTCTTCCGACGACGATATTCCCGGGAGCGCGGCCTCGCGGCTTTGAACGAGCTAGTCACGTGCACCACACCAGCAGACCCGGCCAGGCTGCCAGAGCACTGGTCGGCAGTCATGGCGGGCCGAGGCGCAGTAGACTCCCGCGAACACCAGACATTCGACATTGTGACGTCTGGCAGGGGTGAACATTCAGGTTGCCCAGAGTGGGTGTTCTGTGCGCGTTCCTGAATCGGAGATCGGAAAATTATAGCAACTGTGTCTAGGAGTGGCGACGTAGCACGGTCCGCAACGGCAAAGCTCGGGCTACTTTTAGGCGAGCGGGGCAAGTGCGAAGGGCGGCAAGAGGCCCGTGCGCCGGAGAGAGGCACATACCCGCTCCTGATGCATTTGCCCCCCCTTTGCGATTTGTTTCCTGGTGTGAGCACATCGTGTGCCTTGTGGGCCATCTTAAAAAGGTCCGCTCCCAGAGACGCTCGGGCGTTCGCGAATAGCCCGATATCGGTTACGTCCCCAATGGACGGACCTGTCACGGTCAATGAGGTCGTGCGATTCACGAATCGCGCATCTGGAAAGCCTTCGCGGGGCCGACGCCGACCGCGCCGCGCCGTAGAGGTGGCTCGAATCCTCACTCTGACGTGCTCGATCTCCGGTCAGGGCGGTCAGGGCCCAGGGGCAGCAGCCGCAAGGCACGTTGTGCCCCCTGCAGCCGGCTCAGCGCTCGCCAGCCGCACAACCCAGTGCCTCGCATCGAAGTCGATACGCTTCACAGACGAAGCCCTACGGTCGTATACTTGACCGTACCTATTGCTGCTCAATTGAGCGAGGCGACAAATGCAGATGGACCAACAGCGAGTGCTCAGGAGCAGATGTGTGTTGCGAGTGTACGATTTAGGTAAATTGAGCAACTTAGGTACCTTGAGGAGCTTTCAGGCTGCAATCAAAGCCACCATGGCCAGGTCCGAGAGCTTGAAGCGGTGACTCAAGCGGAACGAGGGTCGAAACATCGCCAGTTCCACATGTTTGCTCCAAGCTTGGCGCATCAGTATATGTGAGATTTAGATCCATGCACTTATTTGTGCCCATGTAAACAGGTCCCTCAGAAAGCCACTCGGGCGCAATCGGATGGAGGTCTCAGGCCAGTGGCACGGATTAAACGCCACGGGGGTCCGCCTCGGACGGCCACTGCCTGCAAAGGCTTACTCTCGACGGCGCGGTCGCATTCACATGTACGGATATGGTATTGATATACGGACATGTTTCTTGACGTGTAGCGTGAACGCGTAATCAAGACATGTGCTCTCCCAGTGTGTAGTAGGCCAGCAAGGCCGGGGCGATGCCGGTGATGCAGTGCGTCGCGACGACGCACTGCCACCCAGAGTCGGCGTGCATCAGCTTGCATTGGAGTGCACACACTGATCCTGGGGGTTGTATGGTTGCAATTTCAATTTTTGAGCAATTCCACTGATGTGCACAACTCCTCACGGTCGTGCACACGCCTCCGAGCGGATGCTTCTGAGTGCTAGGCTGGCATTTTATTTTATTTGTAGAAAACGTTCATCATATTGCCCCCAATTCCTGTTCCCCCTGTTTCGGCCTACGGAAAAACTAGATGGAAGACTACGATGATAACACAAACCGCCCGCAAAAAGTGCGAGAAACGAGCCAAGTCCACCAATCCGAGATTCGGATTCAAATGCCCTAGCCAAGCGGTTGCTCCCCCCCAGGAGACGAATGAGAGAGAGAAAGAGAGATGAAGAGAAAGAGAAAGAGAAAGAGAAAGAGAAAGAGAAAGAAAAGAAATGTACTAACAACAGAAGGCCCACCCCACAGCCACTGCCTCCCAGGATGGGGTCGAAGTGACCCGCGCGGCCCGCACCGGCGCGCAGTGGTTCAATCGGCGTAGACGAGTGCGCACTGCAGGTGTGCATCAGTGTACATGGGCGTGCACCTACCTTCTTTTGGGCCAAAACAAGGGATAAACCAATTTGCATGGCTATGCAGGGACCTACAAGCTGTACAGGTCTATGCATACTAGCCCCTGGGGAAAATGGCACGACAGCTGTGCGGCGCTGGGACGAAGGCCTCGAAGTCGGAATGGGGTGCATGGGCCTGCACCATGGTGTTGGTCGCGCAGTGACATTCAGTGGCTGAAAAAGGCCATGGAAATACTCGATCATGTGCGAAACTTCTAATCCATGGCGTTACTTGCTTATTGCCCCACTGCAATCCGACAGGTACTTTCACGATGGACCCGACTCGGAGCGGACATGTATTCCATTCTCTATGGCAGATCGTGTAAGGCACGACAAACTATAGCTACTATTGCAGGTAATAAATAAATAAGAATAAAAATCATCGAAGCAAAGCCCTCTCAACCCTCCTTGCTCTTCTTCTTGCTCCTACTACCATTGCTTTTGCCACTTTCCATGTGCCTCGTCGCTCACCAGACGCGGTCGCAAGGGTTAGTCGTGCTGCGTTTGAGCGAAGACGCGGGGCCGAGTCAAGACCGTGCCCGCTGCGAGCCACTGGTCAGTGGCACGGGCTGGGAGGCGCCCGTCGACGTTGAGGCTGCGCTCTTGTCAGCCCTTCGATCCGAGGACGAGGCCAGCGTCGGAGCCGTGTCAATGTGGCGGAGGTGGAGGCGGACGATGGGAAAGGCGTCGAGTGGTGGATGGTTCTGCCAAAGGTAAGGTCAGGTCAGGCGACGGATCGAGCGGATATCTTAAACTCTGTAGACAAATACCCACCTTGAACAATATCGGACGTGAGCGCCGAGGTGAGAAGAACCGCGAAGGGCTTCATGTTGGCCATTCGTGACTTGTCCCTCGAGCCCTCCTTCACCTCTTGGTCATGGGTCGCCACCTGGCCATCGCCCACCTCCAGGTCCAGTCTACCGATCGAAGCATCGATGGCGCCTTGTCCGCCGAGCCCGTTTCACTCATAGTCGGAACGATCGAGTGATGATTTGAAGCTCGACCTCAGTGGACGCCACCGTCACCCACGACTCGATCGTCCCAGTCTTGGCGGAAAAAAGTCCCTCCGGCTCTTTGAGCTCGAGCTAGGTCGGCGGCAATTCCTTGACGTACTTGACCGCGAGCCGGATGTATTTGTTGGCATCCGAGTCGACGAAGAGGTCGCACTCGCGACGAGAATCAACGTCGTGACTTTCCGCAGGCTGGGAGTCGTCACGATTGAGGTGCTTCTCCAGTTCTTCTGCTGTCATGAGCACGGCTCTCGACGCGGAGGGAACGGACCGCCAGCTCGAGCTGAGGGGGGCAGAGGTATTCCATCCCCCACTCTGGTCACCTTGGGCGACGAGTCGGGCCTCGTGGAAGTCGAAAAAGGGGAATTTGAGGTAAATTTTCTTGTTGTAGAGCTCATCGGCCTTAAACATCTCCTCGGTTTCTGGCTCCGTCTTAGAGGCGTGGAAGGATGGGATCCATGAGTGGTCCCATTGCTTGCCGGATGCAGGGGACAGGATTTTGGAGGATGGATCGGGAAGTGCAGTGGGGTTTGTAAGTTGCTGTGCGGTTAACAGAAGCATTGGATTTTATGAAGGAGAGGAAGTAGCGTTGGTAAGGGCCAACGCGCCTGGTCGAGTACCCAGGAGCGAGTGTGATGTCACCGGCTGCCGATTGTGCCTGCCCATTATCCCCCTGCGGCTTGACCCGCGCACCTTTGAGGAATATACGACTGACCATCAGCTGCCCGAGAACGGCGATGCATCGATGTGCAACGATATCATTTCAGCGCCTAGGTTAACGCATTCTACTGGAGGAGACAATCAGCGGTTTGACAAGGCCTTCGGAACGTTTTCTTCTTCCCGGATCCGGATCCAAATCTACCCTCCTCCCCCTGGGAGGCCCTCAAGCAACGGACTCTGATCTGTCAATCAGCTCACCAAGTCGACCACAGCCACAATTCATCTACCCTCGAAATTTCTACGACCATCGATGCGAGTGTGACCCTCTACTCCGTGGGTCTTCTGGCTGGCCCAGCGCGCCAACTTGAAGTCGGTGAAGCGGTTTAGCGCTGACCCATGATGTGTCTTGCCCCCCCGAACCCCGACAGATCTCGTCAAGAGAGACCCGTTTGCAACAATGACTATGGGATGGGTTGGGAAGAAGGTAGTGAGTGGCGGGAAACCATGTCCCATGGTATCATTTCTCTTTTTTGTGGGGTCGCATCGAGAAGCTGTCCCCTTTGCTCTAGGTTCGGCGAGGGTAAATTCGCGGGCCGAGTGCAATGCGAGATAACGCCAATTCCACATTCAAAGTATTACATTCACATCCAGTACCAAGAAATCGGCAGGATGCCAGTATCCCTGTCCCCAATCTTGTCGTAGGCCCCTGTCGACAGGTCGAGCGAGTATTTGGAAGCGCAGGTCGGGCACGCGTCTGCGACAATCGCAACCACAAATTTGCCGTTCGCCGTGTTGGTGATGTGCACATAGTTACCACAGTCCTTGCTCTGTGCATCCGTGTTGCCGTACTAGCGTTTCCGACAAGATGTTGTTGATCATTAGACAGTCCGAACTCACTGCAAGAAGCGAAGGAGACGGCAAGCGGACTCACCAATCTGTAGTCGAGTGCAACGAGCGGCGTCGAATCCTTGTTGTAGACCCCGCATGCACCCGCTTGTCCACCCTGGAAGAAGAAGGTGCCTTGCCCGGTGTACGTTGTGGGAGCCGACGTAGGACTAAGTGTCACCGAGACGCTCGTGGAAGTGGTTGTCTTCGTCGTCGTTTTGGCCTTGGTCGTGGTCGGTGTGATGGACTTGGTCGTGGTGGACTGAGAGGAGGGGGAATAGCCAATAGGCAAAAAGTACCAGGAAATGGATAAGACGCCTGTCACTTCGTCGCCGATCTGGTCAAAAGCTCCCGTACTGAGGTCGAGGGAGTAGTATGTTGCGCAGCCGGGGCATGCATCGGCGACGATGGCCACCACGCTCTTGCCGTTGTCGGTGTTGGTGATGGAAACGTAGCGACCGCAGTATTTGCTGACTTTGCCCGTGTCACCGTACAGAGATGCCTTGAGGGCTACGAGAGGAACCGAGTCCGCATTCCAATTGCCACATGCGCCGGCCGAGTCCTGATAGAAGAACGTCGCCTGCCCGGTGTGCACCGACGGCGCGACCGCAGTCGTCGTCGTCACAACCGCCGTTGTCGTATTAGGTACCGGGGTAGTGGTCGGTGATACGGCGGGCGTAGTCGAAGCTTCCAGTGCTACAGTCCTGGTGGCCTTTGTGGCCGTGGTCGTCTTCGCAGTGGTTGATCCCCCTTTCTGCGATCGTTCAAAGGGAGGGTATCGGCTCAAAATCATTTTCGAAAACAAGTTAAAAACTAAGCGCTCACCTCAAAGTTCGGGTTCTTGGGGTTAGGCACGGCGCGTTCTTCGAGCAGGTCGTACTCGGCTTCGGTCGAGTTGCCAGAGCCATTGAAATCTCCCGTCGGGGCCGCTTGGGCCCCCATGTACTCTGCCTTCCAGTCACCAGCAGCTTCATCGAGTTGCGGTTCCAATGTTGTGAGGGAATGGGGCATTCCGGATGCCGAAGGGGACACCAGGATTAAGAGAGGTGCGATTAAGTTGAAGACAAGCATGGTTCGAAGACCTCGAGAAGGTGGTCCGTGCGCTGAGTGGCCCGAGTGGGATACAAATTTGTATTTGGCAGAAGGTGCCTTGCAGTAGTCGTAAGTTGACTTTTGCCTGTCTCTCTTCGTTTCTTGCAGCTGTTGTTGGCCTGTCAAAGGCACGTGTAGTCGAAAGCTGGGCCGGCAGATCGAAAAGGGTCATGGATTGAAGAGACCGGCTCTCGACGAAGGAAGGTGAAGGTGTCTTCTTGATCAGACGATGCACAGCACCTGAATCTGAAGCTTGAGGGAGGGAGTGAGAAGGGGGGTGAGGGGTGAGGGGAGGGAAGCCAAAAGGCGATCCGGCTGGGGAATGGGATCTTGCCGAAGGGGCATAATGCCCAGCTCAGTTCACAATCGGTACCTGGTACACGTCGAATGTCGAATGCCCGATATCAGGTAATGGGTGATCTGGTGAACAAATGTGGAACACACCAGTAAAAGTGTAAGAAGGTTATGAAATCAGCCATTTGACGAATTTCGTTTTTCCGCAATGGCGTTAAGACAAAGTCGGGTGCGCGCCATTGAGCCCCTTTTGGCTAAACGGCTGCCAAGGGAGGCTGGTGGGCGGCGCGCGACGCCGCGATCGCACGCTTTCGAGGCGTGGCTTGCCTCGGCTTGCCCCGCCCCATTCACGGCGGGCTCACGCTCTGCGCTGCGCACTGCAGTTGCATCTTCTTGCTGCTGCCTGGGGCGATCACGTCTCTTCTTGGCTGCCAAGTGCTGATTTTCTTTTCGGCTCTTCTGCGCGGTTCGATGAGAGCGCACACTTTCTTGGCCCCTGTATTGAGATTGAAATTCGATTCGGGCGATTAACGCACAACACAGGGGTCGAAGCCTCTTCACTCCTGGTGGCCGCCACCAAGCCTAGTGCAACACTGCAACCCGCAATTCAGTCGTTCATTTGATCTTTCGATGCTCGAGACATGTCTATACCGCAGCGCACCCCCTTGCTTTTGAAGAATGGTTGTCCTTAGAAATCTGGGGGCTGGTTTAGTGTTGCGAGGTCCAGCGAGCTAATGCGAGATACGTCTTTCCGAACACGCGCGCGCTCGGCGAGGCTCAGTGTGCTCACGCTCTCCCCTTCGCCCAACCGTCCGCCCCTCTTCAGAACTCCTCGTCGTAACTACCGCAGGAGCTCATTGCAAGAGACCCTACCACTCCTACCTCTCCCCAACAACACAACACACACCCTCAGTCAACTCACAAAGATGCGAGAAGTCTTGTCCGTTCGTAAGTGAGCGGGCCATTCCGTGCCGGTGGTGCGACGTGGAGTTGGCCCACGGCCTGTTGTTTTGCGCGTCGAGGCCCTCACTCAACCCGGGTTGCTGACGCATGGCTGTTGCAACGTGTGTCATTGTCACATGCTGTTCTATGCCTTTTTGCCAACGATGAACAGACATTGGTCAGGCCGGCGCCCAGGTGTGTAGACATAGTCGTGTGGTCGCTCCTTGACTTCGGGGGTGACGACGACGCCGTGGCACAGGCTCAAAGGGCGCGCGCTGACCTGACCACCCTCCGCTCCGCTTGCCCGCTGCTGTGGCTGGCGCTCATAGATCGGTAACTCGTGCTGGGAGGTGAGTGGCTCCCAAATGAAGGGCGTGCCTCTCTCTATAGCACTGACATGGTGCTTTGGTGCATGGCGTCGCGCATAGCTGTACACGCTCGAGCACGGCCTCACGCCCGAGGGTCTTCCCCTCGACGCGTCGACCGGTCCTCGTGGAGGTGCCGATGGCTTCACGACCTTCTTCTCCGAGACTGGCTCGGTAAGTGGACTACTGTGTCCGATCGTTGGCTCGTGCCACGCCTTACCACAGTCGCTGACTCGCTCCTTCGATGCACCACACCCGATCCGCTCCGCCTCGCCTCGCCTCGACGCACGTGGGTGACCATCTGGCCGCTCGACCTCCCGCGCTCCCTGTGACACCCGCAGGGCAAGTACGTCCCCCGCTCGGTCTTTGTTGATCTTGAGCCCGGAGTCATCGACGAGATCAAGACGGGCGAGTACCGTGGCTTGTTCCATCCCGAGACCCTCATCACCGGCAAGGAGGACGCCGCCAACTGCTACGCTCGCGGTCACTACACCGTAGGCAAGGACTTGATCGACATCACGTGCGAGACCATCCGCAAGCTCGCCGACAACTGCAACGGTCTCCAGGGCTTCTTCGTCTTCCACTCGTTCGGTGGAGGAACGGGCTCCGGCTTCGGTGCCTTGCTCTTGGAGCGCCTCTCGCAGGACTACGGCAAAAAGTCTAAGCTCGAATTCGCCGTCTACCCCTCGCCCCGCATGAGCAACTCGGTCGTCGAGCCTTACAACGCCATCCTCACGACCCACACTACGCTCGAGCACGTCGACTGCTCGTTCCTCATTGATAACGAGGCCATCTACGACATCTGCCGCAGCAAGCTCGGTGTGCAATCGCCCGGTTTGGTCAACCTGAACCGCATCATCGCCCAGGTCGTCTCGTCGATCACGGCCTCGTTGCGTTTCGCTGGTTCGCTCAACGTCGACTTGAACGAGTTCCAGACCAACTTGGTCCCCTTCCCCCGCATTCACTACCCGACCGCGAGCCTCGCGCCCATCCTCTCCGCGTCCAAGGCCTCGCACGAGGCCAACTCGGTCGCCGAACTGACGATGAGCTGCTTCGAGCCTAACAACCAGATGGTCAAGTGCGACCCCCGCACGGGCAAGTACATGGCCTGCGCCTTGCTCTACCGCGGTGACGTCGTCCCCAAGGACGTCAATGCAGCTGTTGCGTCGATCAAGACCAAGCGCACGATCCAGTTCGTCGACTGGTGCCCGACCGGTTTCAAACTCGGTATCTGCAACGAGCCCGCGCAATGTGTCCCCGGCGGTGACCTCGCCAAGGTCTCCCGCTCGTTGTGCATGCTCTCCAACACGACCGCGATCGCCAGCGCCTGGTCCAACTTGGACCACAAGTTCGACTTGCTCTACTCGAAGCGTGCGTTTGTGCACTGGTACGTCGGTGAAGGCATGGAGGAAGGCGAGTTCTCCGAGGCGCGTGAGGATCTTGCCGCTCTTGAGAAGGATTATCAAGAGGTTGGCATGGACGGTGGTGATGAGGAGGAGGTCGGTGAGGAGTACTAGGGGATGGATTAACTTTCTTGTTCTCTCCTTTTATCCAAGCATGACCGCATCTTGTGCTCTTGTTGCTTCCCCTTCTTGTCCTTGCCCTTCTCCCCTTTCCTTGGTCCTTCTTTTCGTAGCTCGAGCTTGAAACGCTTCTGGTAGCTTGTTCCACCTTTACATCCGTCACGCATGCCGACGACTTGCTCGACGACAAATCGATGATTCGCTTCGAGGCCGCGAGGGGATCAGTGGAAATCACTGATACCACTGTGCGAAATATCATCGTTGTAGCACCAACTTCATGAGCTCGGCTGGAAAGTTGGATGTCAATTACGTGCTATCTAATCAACTTTGGGGAGGGGCCCTCGGAGCTCTGTTGACGAATCACCGAACGAAGACTAGGGCTCTTTTGGAGTCGTTGGGACGCGACAGCTTCGGGCACGACGGCCCGCGCCGGACTCCGCAGGTTGGCTTTGGTTCAACATTCGCGTTGCCCTCTGTTCCACCATCAACGCTGCCGCCGCACGCATTTGTGCTCCAAGGTTGCGCCTGAGATGGCCTACTTCTCTTCATCGGACGATAGTAACGGGCCATCACGCTACATGACAACCCCACCCCGCCCATACACGGGTATGACGAGCAGCGGCAGTCCTGCGCCCTATGATGGCACCGGCGTTGGGCCCGTCGTCGGATACGACACTGAATCGATCAGCACCTATTCGCCTCAACAAGGCGGATCGGAGGGTCACTACTCGCAACCACCTCCGTCTTTCCACTCTCATGGATACGATCGATATGATGCTTACTACGATGCCGCTCATCGGCCGACTCGAGTGACCCGAGGGCCAGCAGGCGCCGCCGATGGGATCAATCAACAATACGATCCTTCGCTCGATCGACAACACGAACACGCAGCCGGTCGACATGCAACGAACACATTATATCAGAACGATCAATACTTCGAGAGCTCGATCGCTGATCTGAATGCCAACACCCGACCTCTTCGAACCAAGAGGAGCGCAGCCCGAGGCGCGGTAGCGGATCCCGGAGCGAGAACGACTGGCGAGGCAGGGCAGTTCGAGCCCGCGGGCAGAGAGACCGTTGTACAAGAGCGGGACATGGAAGATGATCAATTTGAAGACTCGTTTGAAGGAGAGGACGAGTGGGAGCAGGTCAAGGAACAGGGCGAGGAAGGCGAGGTCGGCTCACCTGCAATTTCGTTCGCTGGTGGTTTCGGAGCACCCCCACCCGTCAGTTCCAGCCGTGCCCAGGATCTTTGAGTGCTGCAAGCTCAGGCTGACCAAGCAGACTTTTCTTCGAATCCATACCGTTCAGACTGCTCATCTCCGTCGCAACTTGACCAATCGAAGGGTCAAGTTGACACAAGGAAATCTCGTCCTCGACTGCGCCATTCCCACCCGACTCAGCGACTTCTTACCTCGCACGGGCGAAGATGAGTTCATGTTGACGCGCTACACTGCCGTCACCTGTGCAGTAGGTCAAAAAGAGAACCTACTATGTGATTTATCCGTGTGTTGCTGATCGTGCATTCTTCGCGTGCTTTCCACAGCCTGAAGATTTCAACAAGAACAGCTATACTCTACGCCCGACACTGTACAGTCGGCAGACCGAGCTCTTGATTGTTGTCACTCTGTACAATGAGAACGAGGTTCTGTTCTGTCGAACTATGCACGGCATCATGAGTCAGTTGGCCTTCGCGGTAGCATAACATCTTTGTCGTTTGAGTTGCATAGCTCACACGCCATGGTGCGCCGGCATGCAGAAAACATCGCGCAATTGTGCAAGCGCAAGAAGTCGAACACTTGGGGGCCGGACGGCTGGAAGAGTGGGTTTGATTGGGCCGACTTCTCTGGGAAAGCTCACTGAGCCTCAAATCCGTTGCTCCGAGCAGAGGTTGTCGTTTGCATCGTTGCCGATGGTCGCAAAGCTATACATCCCCGCGTCCTTGATTGGTCAGTCCCGGCCAATGGCTAGTAGCCTTCTGTGGTTTGCACAAGAAGCTAAAGGTTGTCCTCGTCTTTTACAGTTTGTCGGCTCTCGGTGTTTACCAAGAAGGTTTGGCAACGAATCAAATCGACGAAGCGAGTGTGCAGAGCCACATCTACGAATACACCACGCAGCTCAGTATCGACCCGGACTTGAGGTTCAAAGGGCTCGAGAAAGGTATCGTGCCGACTCAGATCATGTTTTGTCTCAAGGAGAAGAAGCAAGTCGACCCGCTGAACGTGTCTTGTCGCTTTCATGTTGTTGACCCCTCTAACTTTCGGCCTATCGCACGTCACAGCGCAAAGAAGCTAAACTCGCATCGCTGGGCGCTGCAAGCTTTTGCTCCTCAACTCGACCCAAACGTCGTCATGCTGATCGATGTTGGTACGCGCCCGGCTGAGCTTTCCATCTACCATCTCTGGAAGTGCTTTGATCTCGACTCGAACGTCGGTGGGGCATGTGGTGAGATCTGCGCAATGAAGGGCAAATTTTGGACACATCTTTTGAACCCCCTGGTGGCTGCGCAGAACTTTGTGAGTTGGCTAAGAGTCTTTGTTCTTTTCTTTCGAGTCTCACCGCTAAATTGCGGGAAGTTGACAGGAATACAAAATTTCAAGTAAGAAACGGGCCGCGGCGAGGAGCGACCAATCCGGGTACCTGATTCCGATTCTTTACACCTTCAGATATCCTCGACAAGCCGCTCGAGTCCATGTTCGGATACATCACCGTTCTGCCAGGTGCCTTCTCAGCATACCGCTACATTGCGCTTAAGAACGATGAACTCGGACACGGTCCGCTCAACTCGTACTTCAAAGGCGAGCATCTTGCGGGACACGATGCTGATGTGTTCACTTCAAACATGTACCTTGCGGTCAGTTCTGTCACGTTGATCTGACCCGTGAAGACGTCTTGTCTCAGCCTTCTTGCCTCGTTTGTTCATCCTTTTGTAGGAGGACCGAATACTCTGCTGGGAACTGATCGCGAAGCGAGGACATAACTGGGTGCTCAAATTTGTCAAGGTCAGTCCGCAGCCTGTTTCACTTCGTAGACAGGTGCTCATCTTGTTGGATCTCGACAGAGCGCTCGCGGTGAGACGGATGTACCCGATCAGATTGCCGAGTTCATTTCCCAACGTCGTAGGCACGTGATTTCATGTCTTGCGAGTGCAAAGGACGGGCACTGATGAATACGTATGAATCACAGATGGCTCAATGGATCGTTCTTCGCTGGATGCTACGCACTGCGCCACACCTTCTCCCTCACGCACACGACGCATTCTCGCGGCAAGGTGTTTGCCCTGTACCTCCAGGCCATTTACAATTGCCTCAACTTGCTCGTCGCTTGGTTTGGCCTTGCCAACTACTGGTGCTTCTTGATGGTGAGTAGTGAGCATGGCGAACGCTTCTCAGTGACTCATCGCTAACAAGGGCGAATTTTCTTGGCAGATCCTGACGTCAAGTCTCGAAGACCCCACCTTCAAGCTGCGAGGGATCAACTACGTCAATCTCATCGTGCAATACGCCTACCAGGGCTCGATTATTGCTTGCTTCTTCTTGGCGATGGGTAACAAGCCCAAGTCAGCCTATTGGAAGTACCTAACGGTCATGTAAGCTCCGCTCCCTTCACTCTTCAGACCCCCTGTCCAAGGAAAGAGCTAACAGCGTGACTTAACCGGCCTCAACGCAGAATCATCCTAGGCCTGACAACAGTGTATATGGTCGGCGCCACCGTGTTCTGCACCATCAAAGCGATTCAGCTCATGCACAGCAACCTCATCATGTTCCAAATCGTCGTCTCGATGGGCGCGACCTATGGTTGCTTTGTCCTCTCCAGGTAAGTTGATCTTGCGAGAATCTTTTCAGCTTAAAGCTTCTAGCAGCTGATGCCAACCTCTGGGCCGTCTCCCTTCCAATAGTCTTATCGCCATGGACCCATGGCACCTCGTCACCTCGATGTTTCAATACATCGTATTTTCGCCCGTGTCGATCAATCTGCTCAACATCTACGCATTTTCGAATCGTAAGCCTTACCACGTGCCGTTCCTTCCTCTATTCCTGAGAGAACAGATGAGCTCATACCGCACCATCGCATCGCAGTGCATGATTTCTCTTGGGGTACCAAAGAGCTGACGACGCAAGAACAAGACCTGGGCGTGACCAAGAAGATCGGCAAGGACACCGTCAACATGACGCTGCCCTCCGATCAAGCCGATATCGACGTTGCTTACGACCGCTCGTTGCATAACCTCAAGACAAGGCCGATGATCGTTCCTCCGACGCTCAGTCAGAAGCAGCGCGATGAGCAGATTGTCGAATACTACCAATCGGTCCGGACCAACATCCTCTTGGTCTGGGTTCTGAGTAACGTGAGGGTCGTATGTTTATCGAGGTTGGTGACTCTCGAGGACTGACATCGTCTCATGATCATGACTTTGATAGGGTCTCATCATGTCGACCGTCCTCCGAGGAGATTATGCTTCCACTTTCACCGGCGGACATGGCAACGGTCGAACACAGATCTACATGGTTGTCGTCCTCATCCTCGTCGCCGCGATGGCGCTCATCCGTCTCGTCGGTTCTACATCATACGTCATCGACCGATTCGTTCGTATCGTCGGTGGGAGATACCAGTCTCGATTCGGGCGCAAATCAGGGGGGGTCAAGGGGGCACAAGGAAGCGGAAGCGCGAATCTGACTGAGCCGAGGGGGATTCGAAGGATCAAGAGTTCTACGACCCTCGGCGGAGCCACGGTGATCGGTGCGATGGACGACGATCACGAGAATACATACTTCGAGGACGAGGAGCAGGTCATGATGGACGAGAAGAACTATTAGCCGGTCCAGTAGTCTTAAACGACACTTATACTTTCGCGCTCTCTCGATTCAATGCCTCTCTTAAAGACTGCGGACAGTCGTAGGATAATTGCATCTCTATTACTTTTGCTACTTGTACATTCAAGTAATTATTCGATCTTTTTTTGCTGCTACTTTCTACACTGCGTTTTCATACCGATTGTCCGCGCGTGCACTTTCACTTTGCGGCCTTCTTGGCGTCGTTTGTCGCTTGTTCACCCACTTTCCTCGCCTCTTCAACCTTCCTGGCCAGGGTCTGCTTGATCTCCTCGTAAGTCGAGTCGAGAATGACCTTGGTCTTCTCTCCATGCTTCTCCGCGAGCTTCTTCAACTCGGCAAGATCGGCGCTGTTGTAGAACTGCGAGTTCAGATGTGCTGCCCAGGTCAGCTACCATGGTCTCAAACCCCTATCGTCTGAGGGCCTGGCAGCCAGCTCACCTTGGCAGCTTCTCCCAATCCGGGGATGTTCTCGAGACCTTGCTGGGCGCGGCCGAGACCCTTCTTCTTGAGTTCGTCGAAAGAGCCGACGCGAGATTCAACGAGTTCCTTCGCCTCCTTGGCTTGCTCGTCGAGCGACTTGCCGTTCTTGGAGATCTTCTCGAGATCGGCATACAGGTCCTTCACAACGCCGACGTTCTCCTTGCCGATGTACTGCTCGACCTTCTTGAGGTTGTCCTCAAGAAGACTCTTGACGTCTGGGAGCTTGTCAAGCAGCTGGTAGTCGGGACAAAGTATCAATGCGGCGTCAGTACTGCGCACTCGCGGCCAAAGATCGAAGGTAGAGAGCCGACTCACGGGAGATGCAGCCTTAGCACTGGCTGCGTAGGCATCACTTCCAGCTCGCTGGCCGAGGGCCGTGATTTCCTGCGTCTTGTCAGTGAGGAGCTTCTTGACGGCGTCAAGGGTCTTGGCGTTGAGACCACCGTTGGCAACAATCTTGGACGCCTCGCTATAAGTGTCGGTTGCGAGCTTCTGCGCCTCCGGGCCGTGCTTGGCCGCGAGTTTCTGGAACTCCTCGGCTTGACCACCGAGCGCTTTGCCGAGGTCAGGGAACTTGGCCGCCAAACCTGCCCACGCCTTGCCGCCTTCAGCTCCGACGAGGTCTTGAATCTTGGTGAGACTCTCGCCGAGGGCGTTGGCGATCGCTTCACCAGCATTCTTGCCGCTCTTGGTCGCCTTTACGACGTCGTCATA
The DNA here is from genome assembly GCA_022506055.1 of Microbotryum violaceum. Classification (NCBI taxonomy): domain Eukaryota; kingdom Fungi; phylum Basidiomycota; class Microbotryomycetes; order Microbotryales; family Microbotryaceae; genus Microbotryum; species Microbotryum violaceum. The sequence continues at coordinate 749,665 of JAKMXP010000008.1, read as the reverse complement.
GGTTTGCTTGATGACTTCGGTCACCTTTTCGCCATGCTCTTCGGCAAGTTTCTCCAATTGATCGAACGACGCGTCGATCGCACCACCAGCTCCGGGGACAGCAGCACCGTAGGATTTGGCGAGAGAGCGCAAGAGGCCAAGGGCTTGACTAGGCGAGGGGGCGGCGCTGACGACCTTGTCCTTGGCCGAAGCGGCGGCGTTGATGGTGTCGCGCGCGGTGTTGACAACCTTGGCAGTACCAGAGTAATGGTAGTAGCCGTAGCTATCGAGAAACAAAAGTTATTTAATGAGCTATATGCCTCTTTCACGCGATAAGTTCCGCAATAGTTGCAAAAATTCACATGGCTCCCAAAACGAGCAAACCACCGGCAGCTCCCGAGGCCAAGTGGGACGAAGGCGAAGGCTGGGCGGGTTGAGCTCCCTGTCATCGATCAGGAGGAATCAATTGGTAAGTGGATACCGATAAATCAACCCAAGAAAACAGCAGCTGAAGGGCTTACGGGGGCAGTCGAAGCGAAGCGACGTCCTCCAATTCGGACAGCGGGCTGGGCTCGAGGCACCGAAGCCAGACGGACCGTACGGGTCAAAGAGGAGCGAGCGACAGCAGACATGATGGAGTGGGCGGGTGGGGAGGTTGGTAGGTATAGAGGCAGTCAAAAAAGGGTTAAGTTTTTCGAGGAGTGAGATGTCGGGAGAGAAAGAGAGCGTTGAAGGGAATCATGAGGTGCTCGCTCCCGAGAGGCTCTGACGACCGATGCGTTTCGCGATGACGTAAGTTTGCTGGAGTCCAGATCATCGCACGTCGCCCGGGTGTAACGGGTCCGGCGGCGCCACCTTGCGCGTGCCCGAGACCCGTGGATTTCGTTGCACCCCAGTACATCAACTCGAAAGAAGAGGCGTCACCGGAAAAAATGTCAAGGGGCGCGTTCATCCGGGTCGTCTCCTGACTATAGCGCCCATTGAAAAGGAGAATCGGAGCTCCCGGACGTCGCCCGGGATTGAGCTACTGCGATGATTGGCAGCTTGTAACCTCACACTGGCTGTTAAAAAGTAAATAGGTGTGTGGCTCAGTACTGGGTGGATGTGTGCACTGCCGTCAAGACCACCGATTTAGACCGATCGCTCGAGGAGGACACCGCCGCCACCTGGCCCCTGTCCGAGATGGGATTCATGCCGCCTCGGTGGATTGACATAGGACAACTCAACTAATCACACATGCCAATGGGTCCTCAGCTGTCCTTGTATCGTCTTTACATGATTGGCCACGCGTTAAAAGATCCCGGGAAAATTGTACCGGCTCTCCTTCCACTCTCGCAGACGCGTGGCGGACGGCATCGAGGAAGGAGGCTTTTTCCGAGGGCACACCTGCTCTGCGGCGCCCGAGATTTGGCAGCCCGCCTAGGGGTGACAAAATCTATCCGGGACAATAATTCGTACAACCTCTGCTGTGGATGAACGATTAGAGCTCAAGAGCTTGGCTTGCCAATCTCCCGGGGGCAGGTGAACCTCAGAACTTCTTCCAGCCCGGCCGGGATTCTCCGTCTTTGACTTTTGGGTCGAGCGCGGACTGCTGCGAAAGTGCGTCATGTGCCTGATACGACAGCTGGTGCAGTCGTCGAAATTCCTCGCTCTAAGTCCTTAATCCCGCAATCTGGTACAAGACGACGTCGTTTAGACTTTTGGTGATTCCGAACTTGGCAACTTGCCGAACTTCGGCAGCCGCTGTTCCCCGCGCAATTCGATTTCGGCAGCCCAACTGGCACGGCAGAATCCGATCGCGCACTATCGCGCATGGCTGAGCTGCGTGCGGAGACCCGCTCGAATCCTCGTCGCTTGTCTCGCTTTCCTCCCTCGCGCTCACAACATAATGCAAGCCATCCGCTGTCCTCCTTCAAAGGCTTTGAGAATCTCCCCTCGCCTTGCTGTTCAGGCGCGATGGGCGTCTAACAACCTCAATAATGGCGGTCGTGCGCATCCTCTATCTTGCCCGTCGAGCCCAACTCGTGGCGGCCCCACTTCGACAACTTGGTCGAGCTCGACCTTCGCGGCGAGGACTTCCAAGCAACGCGTCACGGCTTTGACGACCGTTCTCCTTGCGACGATGACAGGGACCATCAGCTATCTCATTGGTCTCAAGGCTCAAGGGCCGGCTAATCAATCCACCGGTTCGGGGCTGTCGTCCTCGTGCAAGGAACCGACACGGCGAGATTTTGACGCCGCCGTCAAGGAACTGCAGGCGTTGCTACCCGAGGATTCGCTCGCCTTGGACAGGGACTCGTTGGTTGCTAGATCACATTCGGACTGGGCCTGTGAGTCATTAGGACATCGTAAGCTTGTGTTACGAGCGGGAGTGAAACTGACTTTATGATTTCCCCACACGCTCACAGCCCACGACCCAAGTGGTCTTCCCGGAGCGATCCTGTACCCTCGCGACACCCAAGATGTAGTTAACATCGTCATGCTCGCCAACAAGTACTCGATTCCCCTCATCCCAATGGCGGCCAACACCTCGTTGGAAGGCCACACCGGCGCCTTGACGTACAAGTCCAATCCTTCCGACGCTGCCTCGATCGCTAAACGAGGGCGTGGTGAGCGGATCACCTTGCAAGATCTTGAACCGGGATTGGCTTGGGTCGTTGACGTTTCCGAGAATATGAATGAGATTATCAAAATCCATGAACATGATCTGCAGATTGTGGTACAGCCGGGAATCAGCTACGACGCGATTAACGAGACTTTGGCCGAGAAGAAGATTCCGCTCTTCTTCCCCGTCGATCCGGCTCCGTAGGTCTCTCTCCATCGGTCGTGATTGCTCAAAAGTACTCTCTGACCGAGATTTCTACCTCTATACAGGGGAGCTATGATTGGCGGTATGATTGGTAAGATTTTTTTCTTTGACTTGCACTGGCTGGCTACGACGTGCTCTAAGTCTTATTCGGCTGCACAGGTACGGGCGCGTCTGGTACGAACGCCGTACGACATGGAACAATGCGCGAGAACGTGTACAACCTCACTGTGGTGCTTGCCGATGGCTCAGTCATCAAGACGCGCTCGCGGGCCAAAAAGTCGAGTGCGGGACCCAACTTGACCCAGCTCTTTATCGGGTCCGAGGGAACGCTGGGAATCGTCACTGAGGCGACGTTGAGGTTGGTGCCTAAGCTGCCGCAACGTGTTGGAGTGTCTGGGTTCCCGACGATTGAGGATGCGGCGAATGCGGCGAGGGATCTGGTGCAGCAAGGTCAGGGGCGAACGACGCGGCAGACGGCCTGGTGCTGACGATGATGACTTTCCTCTTTCGCGCGTGTAGGCGTCGGTTTAGCGTGCATCGAGCTGTTGGACGACGTCATGATCAAGATGATCAATGCCAAAGGCGGTGGCATCACTTGGGATGAGAAACCCTCGTAAGCCCTATTTCATGTTGTGAGCTTTGCGAATGGGCAGCTGATGGCATGTGGATCGAATACCGACAGACTTTTCCTCAAGTTCGAGGGTACGCAGGCGCAAATGGCGGAGGATGTCGAACGGACCAAAAAGATTGTCAAGAATAGCAATGGGTCAAAATTCACGTTCTCGCGCAACGACAAGGAGGCGGAAAATATTTGGTATAGTCGCAAGGTGGGTGTCATTTGGCCACCTTGCCTCCCCACTCTCCCGGGATAACTGACGGCCAGTGCCCACTCTCACAGATGGGTCTGTATGCGGTAATCGACTACGTTCCCGGCAGCAAAGTTATCGTCACAGATGTGTGCGTACCCCCTTCGCAATTCCCTGCACTCGTCGCAGCGACCAAAGCCGACATCTCGACTCAAGGCCTGATCGGCCCCTTCCTCTCGCACGCCGGGGACGGTAACTTCCATGCGCTCCTGTCATGGACGACGCAAGAGGAGAAGGAAAGAGGCTACGGCGTCGTTGCTCGTATGGTCGAACGTGCACAGGCGTTGGATGGGACTTGTACGGGCGAACATGGGGTCGGGATGGGCAAGATCAAGTACCTCGAGGCCGAGTTGGGGCCGGGTACGATTGATATCTTGAAGAAGATCAAGCATATTTTGGATCCGAAGGGGATCTTTAATCCGGGGAAATTGATCAAGGAGGAGCCGTGTTGTTGAGGTAAGCGTGGGGCATGTATGCAGACGTGTAATCATAGCTAGGGGCACTGTCATTTTGGCCTGGAGACGAGGTTTGAGGAGTGAGACGGCCCGTCAGTGCCAGACTAGCGCTCTTCAAAAGGAAATCTGAGTCTGCGAGACGGATCCCCACGCAGTCATGACCTACGGGATCGTAGGTTTCGGTCAGTATGGGTCCAAAAAAAGAATCGCAGATGAAAGGACGATGTTGCTAGACTTTGGAACATTTCCGGTGCCGGTTCCGATTTGGTTGCCGCTGCTGGCGGTGGCTGAGAGCGTAAACTCCACAATTGTCCTATTTGGGGGGGGGCGGCGCGGCGGGGGCGGCGGTTGCTCGGTCAGCGCGGTGCAGTGTCTTGGCCGGTGCGACGATCCAAGGCTTTCTGCGGTCGTGCTCTGTTCCCCTTGCACGCCGACACCTTCCTCGGACCACGTCCTCACTACATCTAGCCTTGATCGACCGTTGCGCCCTAGTTGCGCCCTACGTCGACTGTAGCTCATCGCCCAGCTCTCCTCGCGCTCCTCATCGTCATCTGGCCTCAGCTCGGCTTACTAGCAGCTCGAAGCACGGACACCATGTCGTCGTGGAAAATCGGAAAGAGTGCGTGCTTGGTTTCAAGCTGTCGCTGACTGTGAAGCTTCGTGTGCCAGGGGGTGCAAATGGATGACATCGGCTTTCCGTCCATGCCCGGCATCAGCTGGACCAACTCCGACCGACCGATCATCCGTCATCTGTCGTGTTCCATTCCGCTCGGCCCACCTACTGGGGCGTGTGCGCACTCTTTGGCGATAGAAACTGACCTACCATTGATCTGTCGCTCTCTTAGAACTCAAGGAAGCTGCTCGAGGCGCAACGTCGTCTTCGTCGGCTTCAGCCCCCGTCGCCACAGCACCGCCAGAGCCGGCCTCGGCAGCAGCAGCACCATCGTCGTCGAGCCGTGCCGCCGCATCGCCAGGGGCTGCCTCATCCATCGCGAACTCTTCGCCCTCGATCTCGGGTCCACCCATCTCCCGCTCGGGTGTCTTGACCATTCGCGTCGTCGAGGCGAGGCATCTTGTCTTGCCCCAGGACGGACAGTTGCCGAGCGGCATCCAGAACGCCGTCGACGAGTGCAAGTCGTCCTTGTCGAAGAACCGAGATAGCGCCCAGAGGAAACAGACATGGTGGCTGCCGTCAGTTGAACTCAATACGGCTCAGGAATGGGGCTTCGTGCCGCTGACCGAGTTGCGGAAACAGATACGTTGTACTCGAATTCGACAAGAACGAAGTTTTGGTCGACGCGATGGGAGGTGAACTCACCGCTCCCGTATGGATGTTTCGGGGCCAATTGTACGTGGATAGGCGAGACGAGGTGTCGCTCAAAGTACCGCTTACCCACGCCTACATGAACACCGTCTCCCAACAGCGATGTGTCCCGTGTCTCCGACGTCACCATTTCCGCCTACTTACGAACGGCACCGGTCGCTGCAGGCGGCAACAGGAATGACATGGGAAACGATCTGTTCCTCGGTGGTATCAAGTGAGTCTTCTACAAGAGGTCGAGATCGGAACGATGCCGCAGGATCTGATCGCGCTGCTTTGTCCCCTAGCTTTACGCCCGTCTTTGATCCCAACCAAGCTTCGGACCAGTGGTACGCCGCTTCGTCGGGCGCCGGCGAGTTTCACATCCAGGTCGCATTCAAGCCGGGAACGAACGAGGCCATGTCGATCGACGCCTTTGACTTGCTCAAAGTTATCGGAAAAGGCTCCTTTGGCAAAGTCATGCAAGTGCGCAAGAAGGACACGGGCCGTATCTACGCCCTCAAGACCCTGCGCAAAGCCCACATCGTCTCGCGCTCCGAGGTGACGCATACCCTTGCCGAGCGCACCGTCCTTGCCCAGGTCAACAACCCTTTCATCGTACCCCTCAAGTTCAGTTTTCAAAACGCCGAGAAGCTCTACCTCGTCCTTGCTTTTGTCAATGGTGGCGAATTGTTCCATCACTTGCAGCGGGAAGGTCGCTTTAGCGAGGAACGATCACGGTTCTATGCCGCCGAACTCTTGTGTGCGCTCGAGCACTTGCATTCCTTCAACGTCATCTATCGGTGAGTTCATGAATCCATTAGTAAAGCCTTCCTTGACGCGTTTTTGCACCGTTCTGATTGGCTCGCCATATCGCAGAGATTTGAAACCGGAGAACATCCTCATCGACTACGTCGGCCACATCGCCCTGTGCGACTTCGGTCTCTGCAAGCTCAACATGGGCGATTCTGAAACGACTAACAGTGAGTGCTGATTTTTGCGTTAGGGGTAGGGTGGGGGGGGGGGGCCGGCGGCGGCTTGACGTCCAGCTGTGACTAATACCATGCGATTTGACTCTGGCAGCTTTTTGTGGTACGCCCGAGTACCTTGCACCCGAGCTTTTACTGGGTCATGGATATCAGAAGACTGTCGATTGGTGGACGCTTGGTGAGTCACACCAGGCTGGGCCCCTGTTGAAAGCCCGTCCTGATATGAACGGTCGCGCCGGATTAGGTACATTGCTTGCCGAGATGTTGCAGGGCTTGCCGCCATACTACTCGGAGAACACGAACGAGATGTATCAAAAGGTGCGGCCGTGGTCCTGATAAGACGTATCAGGGAATTTGATCATTGACAGCCTTTTTATGTTTGTTCCATCACAGATCCTAACGGACCCTCTCAAGCTCGCCGACGACGTCTCCCTCGATGCCAAATCCCTCATTCAAGGCCTCCTGACGCGCGACCCCGCCCAGCGTCTCGGGTCGAACGGCGCAGAGGAGATCAAACGTCATCCCTTCTTCAGCAAGCATATCGACTTCGATCTGTTAATGGCGAAGAAGATCCAGCCGCCTTTCAAGCCTAGTGTCGCTAGTGCGGCGGATACGTCCAACGTTAGTTTCTTTTTGGCGACATAACATCGCAGGACCGGATTGGACTCATCGACTGACCGCACTCTTTGCTTTTCGAGCTCGAACAGTTCGACGCCGAGTTCACGTCCGAAGCACCCCTGGATTCGGTCGTCGAGGACTCGCACCTCAGTGAGAGTGTACAAGCCAACTTTACAGGATTCACGTACGTCATTTTAGCGCTTATGTTGTGAGATTCTACCGTGTGGTCTCACTGACTGAGGGGCTTGTTGATCTGGCGTCGAAACAGATATGTGCAACCTGCCGGTGCGTTCGGCGAATCGGTTAGGTAAAGGAGTTCAATAGCGTTTGAGCGTGTTCATTGCGAGGTGATGTGGTAGGCTGCCGGGATTGTTCGCGGATAAATACAGAAACACGGCCTTTCTTTCCTTTCGTCTCTGTATGTGTGTGTATGTGTGTGTGTGTGTAATGTTATCACCTACCAGCTTGCCCAAAACTGTGTGCACGTTCTTTGCTTGGATGTTAATGCGAGGACGACCAAAGCGGAAGAAGCGCTTTCAACTTGGGGACATGTTCCCGCCCGGGGACTGCTCTCGCATGACGTAACGCAACAAGGATCGAGAAACCACAGTGACCCAGTCGATCGACAAACGAGAAAAAACAAACGCCTAATCTTTTGGATCTACTCAAGCCACGCACCCAACTAACTGCCTGCTGGGGGAGGTATGGGAATACCCTCCCTTCGTCCACTCGCTGCGCTGACCTACACCATTTTTCACATCATCTTCTTCCAGCCCGCTCGTATCCTTTCAGGATCAAAAAGATACGGTGGGAATTTTTAGGGTGTTATTGCTCCATTTAGAACTGCGTGAGAATCAGGAGGGAAGGGTCAACCGGGGACTCGGAGAACTGGACGGCGGGCGATAGCTTAGACTCGATAACTGACCTTGAGCAAGTGGGGGAATTGCCCCTTGGACAGACCGAAAGTGGCGGCGAGGTATTTGGCGGCGTTGGGCTTGGCGTTGACAGCCGCGAGGACGGCCTTGTCGATCGCCTTCTGGTCCGCGACCTTGTCCTCGGGGTAGGCCTTCTTCTCGGCCTTGTCGGCGAAGAACTCGCCCTCGGTGCCGTTGCGCGAAGCCGACTTGGGCTTGGCAAAGTAGGCGTCGTTCAACTTGGCGTCAACCTAGAGGGGAATACGACGATGGGCGTCACGTCAGGTCCATGCGTTTAAGGACGGTTGGAGCGAAAGGGAGCGCACGAAGCGGACTCACGGTGAGGGAAGAAATGTCAAGCTTGAGCGAGGTGGCGATGACGTAGGCTTGGTTCACCCTTCGTAAGGGGACACCGTTGACCTTGAAAGGACCGGTGACGAGCAAGAGACCACTGTCGAGCTGCTTGAGCAGGACAACTCGCTTGCCGCGGAATCGGCCGGCGAGCAAGATGAGGACGGTGCCGGGGGTCAAGCTCGAGCGGAGCTTGGGGGCCTGGACCGACTTGCGCGATCGCTTGAGCTGCTTAACGTCCTCGGACGGGTAGAACTTGGCCGCTCGCGAGGTCGGGATCGTTCGCGAGGAGCCGTTGGCCTTGCCACCGACGGTCTTGGTCTTGGTCTCGGGGGCGGGCGCAGCGGCGGCGGGGGCGGCCTTGTGCTCGCGCTTGTAGAGGCCCTTCTTGGAGTAGACCTGCGAGCGGGAGAACTTGCCAACGTAGGGCGAGACGTCCGAGTTGCGAGCCATTATAAAGTTTGGTGGGGAGAAGGGGGAAGGAGGGGAACTGTGAAGATCAGGTAGAGACCGAGGTGGGATGTGCACAGGTCAGCAACCATTCTCGTCTTTTTTATAGTCCATGTTGTTCCCCGTGCAGGATCCGATCGTAGTTGATCTTCCCCTTCATCAACAGCAGGACAGGGCAAAGCGGAGCTGGGCTGGGCGGGCGGGTGCAGCAGTCATGGGCGCAGAGATGAGCGTGGGACATGAACCCGGCCCGATGGTGTCGTATCGCACACAGTAGCTCGAAATTTGGAGGCAGTCGATTGGCGAGGTCATATCGAATGCAAGGGCCGTCGTGCCCGTCGCGGGGAGGGTATGTGTCGATGCGAAGCGGTTGCGTCGTTGGGCGCGGAGCCAGACCCACGGCTGGCTCTCAGCGCATGTACGCCATCGCATCCGACTGTGTCGACCAGGAGGGTAGTGCGCATTCGAGCTGAACGAGCACTAGTCGTCCGTCTGGTTCCACAAGCATGTCGAGGTTGAGTTGGTCCAGCGTCGTTGCTGCGCCGAACAAATTCGAATGCGCGGGTCGTCGTTTCGCCGCCGTCGTCGCTCGTCGCTCGCCGCCTGCAGTTGCCGCCGCTGCCTGCCTGACCCAGCGCCTGAGCCAGTCCACCTCGTGGGCCTGTCCTGCTCGAAAGCGCCGATAGAACCTGTGCATCCAGGCTCGAAAGGTGTACTTACGTGAAAAAGTCGGTTGGCGGAGAGGAGTGGTCGACACGAACAAGATGCAAAGTGTAAGGCAAAGACGACCGACGACCCGGGGGCGAGCGCCTGCCTTGGCTGCCACTTGGGATTTCCTCCGTGGCTTTCGGGTCGACGGGCCCTTGCCTGCCGTCGTCGTCGTCTGGCGCGCGTCCGAAAAACCGAAAAAAAAAGGGAAGGCCGGGCAGGAATAACGTCCACCGCCTATGCGCCTTCGCGGGCGGGCCTTTATTCGTTCGCGGCCCGGACTGCCAGTGCCGTGCCCAAAAAACCTCACTGGTCTCGAAGCCAAGGCGTGCTGCCCCAGGCGCGCGCCCGCGGTCAATCGTCTGGCTCGGCTGAGCAGGGCCGAGCAGGGCAGTAGCAGGGCAGAGCAGGGCGGAGCAGGGAGGAGCGGAGCAGGCGCGAGGGTCGTCGACGTCGCCTCTCGCTCTTCTCCATCCGACAAGTACGTATCCGAAGACCATGGTTGCCACAACTCGATCAAGTCAGTCCTCTCGTCTGTTCTACTCGCCTCTATTGGAACCTCAGTGCCGTCAGAGCGGCGAGCCACTGTCGCGGGCTGGCGTTCTGGCCTGCGCTGGCTGCTGGGCCGGGCTGTGGGCTTGACAGCACTGCAGACGAGACCGCCGCTTCGCAAAAACGCCCCCAGAACTGACGCCCAGCAATCCAACCCCCTCCCCACCCCTCGCATTCGTGTATCGTCCTCGACCACCCTCTCCGAACGCGTTTTCCCATCATGCCAGACTTGCCTTGGGGTATCAACAAGGGCCACCCGACGACGGTCATCGCCAAGGCGCCCAAGCCGTCCAACAGGAAGGGCAAGCAATCCAACCGCCAGGCGTTCGTAAAGTCGATCGTCCGCGAGGTATATTCACCGAGCGTTGCTGCCTGAGGACGATGTCTGGACGAGTGACTTATTCCAACTGGATGAATTGCATGACAGGTTGCCGGTTTCGCCCCCTACGAACGACGAGTGATGGAACTGATTCGCAACTCCAAGGTGCGTCGTCGATGCTCGCTACCAATCGTTGGCTGGCCCCGCGGCTGGCTCACTGGCTGGCCTGGCGCGACGATTCGCGGCAGTCCGACTCGGGGCTTCACGCTCGTGCTCTGCCCAATGCACAACGTACTGACTTTTCTCACTCGTCGACGCCACCTCTTACAGGACAAGAAGGCCCGCAAGCTGACCAAGAAGCGTGTAGGTAGCCATTGCATTATACGCGCGCAAACACGGGACCGATTGCATGGCTACGACGCGCAGGGGGGTTGATTCGGGGCGGATGTTGCGGAGCGTCGTCACCGGTCGAAGGGGCCCTGGGGACAGAGGGGACTCCTATTGGAAACGAGAGAATGAAAGACTTGGAAAGGACTGCAGAAGCACACGGACTTGTGTGGTCTCCAGGAGCGGCGAGGGGAACAGACGAACGATTTGGCGGCTGCCACGAACGCAACACACCATGATCAACAACTACACCGGATAATACGATGACTGATCATTTTAACTCTCTCCAACAGCTTGGTACACTCCGCCGCGCCAAGCGCAAGGTCGATGAGCTCACCGGTGTCATCGGTAAGCTCTAAACCGCACACCTTTCTGACATCGACTGGCTTGCCAACTAACTCGCATTTGTCTTTAATCGTTACTTGCAGCTGAGCAACGCCGACACGCCGCCTAAGCGTTTTCTCTTGAATCGCCTCATTGGAATCGGCCAGGGCTGTTTTGAGGGGAAGTGCATTGATGAGGAGGGTGAAGGAAGGAGCGCACTACGGTGTTGATGATGATGACGGATGATGTAGCAGGTTTTCTCTTTGTCCTCTGCAGCTTCCAGGAGGGAATGCGGCGGGGCAAACCTGAGCTGCTAAAAACAATGTCTTTTTCAAGATCAACTCATTAACAGCTCTGGCGGCGGGGCGTGATCAGTCATTCTCGGACAGAACGCGAGAAGCATATGAGAGCATGAATGGGGCATCGTCCTCGGTTGCATTGTCTGACCCAAGTTGATCGATGATCATCCATTGGTCCCGCGGTGCACGTTTCTATCGAGTGAAAGGGATCTCGTCGATCCCTCCTGTCCTTCTCCTTTCGTCGCCTCTCTGGGCCTCACCTAGCAAACACCTCTGCACGATGTTGTCTTTTGTCGTGCCACGGGAAGACTGGTTTCAGGCCCGCCTACGGCCAGAATGATCAAACCAAGGCTCGGGGAAGTGGCATGCGTCTCGCGTCATCAAAGGAGAATGACTTTTGGCGTGGGGAGAGCAAGCCTCTCAAAGAAAACTAAATATGGATCCGGTTCTGCATCCTGCGTGATGAATCAAGGTGCTCTCGGCGCCCTCCATAAATACTCGACTGGGCTTGCCAGTGCCAATCAATTCGAGCTCTTGGAGCATCACGCTCTATCACGCTAGATCACGCTTGCGGAACTCAGGCTCTGAATGCCGTGCGAGCGCCCAAGCCGCCTCCTTCTTCGTCCTACCATATCCTCTAACAATCTTGACTTTCACGCGTGACCATGTTCGAGCCCACCAGTGTGACCCATCATTTCGTCCTGAGCCTGCGCAAAGCCGACTTGTCGACTGCCCACTGGTCCTCGTCGGTCTTCGTCGTCACTGAGCCGGGTCGAGGCTCTGAGCCCGACTACAAGACGACCTGGCGCATCAGTTGGCTTCCCGACCGTCCTGCGTTGGAATTGGTCGAGGACATGGCGGGCAATGTTCGGCCTCAGGGGTGCTCGACCCGTCTTCGCTCGTCCACCACCGTAGCGACCATGCTGGTCTATGATGGCGCCACGGATCACCAGACCGCATCACCTATTACAAGTGATCGAGCTAGCTGGGAGCCGCATGCGTCTTTGCTGGGATGGTCAACTGAAGTGAAAAGGTGCACGCTTGACGGGAACGTCTTGACAAGGCTCGTCATGGGTTCCCAATTGCCAGAGCTTAGTTTCCGCATTTTGGTCCGTGTCGGCGAAGCTCCGAATCCAGAAGTCCAACTTGCTCGCGTCAGGTTGATGAAGGAACATCGGATCATGTCTACCACACTTGAACGGGTCAGGTCAGGACACTTCAGTACGTCTTCACCTTTTCGAGCATATACTGAGCGGAATCCGTCTGTGTTCAGGGCTTTTCCTTGCTGACTCTGAACTCCTCGCTCGGCGGCCTGCAGAAACCCATCTTGCACGAAACCCACACGATCTCCGCCTGTTATTTCTTCCATCCCGAAGGGTCCTGTACGAAAACGCTGCTTTCCTTCGATCCCGTGTACCTCGATTTGCACAGGTCTTGGCACCCTCAGGAAGCTTTTCAGATTTGGATCTTGGGTGTGTCGCCGGCGCTTGGACGTGGGTGGTCCAGGAGACCAGTGGCGACACGTACGAAACGTACGAAGTGCTGTTGGAGTGGCTTCGGTTTGGTCAGATTCAGTTTGGGGACTATCATGCGCCGGACCTGGTGCTCACTCGGGATCAAGAAATAGCGATGGAAGAGGACCATTCACCCACTGATATGCTGGCCACTGTCGAACATCTCAGTCCTGCCCTGCCACTGGTCCACCTCGAGAAATTTTCCCCGTCCTCAGCGCCAAACCCGGAAGCCATCTACCGTCTCGCAGATAGTTTGGGTATCAAAGCACTTCGTCACGCAGCTTTTGAAGCCTTCTCTTCCTCGTTGATCCCAACGAGCGCCTTGAGCAATCTCTTTTCGCCGTTTTCTCGTGATTTCAGACCCGTTGCCGATCTTTGCATCGAGTTTTGTGCCGCTCAACGAAAGGAACTTGATTTGACTCGAATCAGGAATCTGATTGATAGAGATGAGCTTGCAATTGGTGCCGTTGAAGGTGCGGAGCTGCTGTCCAGATTGTACGTCAAGATCGTGCAACTTGAATGGCAGGACAAGAGGGGCGTGAATACTGTATGTCCACGATTGCCACGCGGGTGGATGTAATACGAGCAGAGTTTATTGGACCAATAACATCAACATCAACAGTCGCTGTCGGACAAGAACGAGGTAAACCGAGGAAGTCTGGTGTGACGCCAACTCCTCGTACGGTTACCAGATGTACAATGATCATGCTAGCTGTCAAGTCGGCTACTTTCACAATTACAAAAGAGAAGAGAGATTTCGGATTGACCAGTATCAAAGGATGAGCGATTATGGTGTAGCAGCATTGGGGTCTTAGTCCCTTGCTCGCTTGCGAGCAGCATCAGCCTTGACGTCCAACCCGCGTTTCGGGTTGCCCGCTTTGGCCGTTTCGAGGAACGCGTCGACACCGAAAGGGTCGGCGGTGTCCTTCTCGAAAGCGACGGGTCTAGTGAGACAGTATTAGACCGTGCAAAATAGTCAGTATCACCATGTCCTAGTCTCGTAATATCTTTGGCCTCGTAATGGACTAACCCTTCTCTGACTTCGGCCAAGTCGGATCCTTGGAACCCACGCCCCGCAACTCCCAAACCGAACCGGTCGTTCTGCATCGATTTCGAAATGCCGTCTTCGAGCGAGACATCGTTTCCGTCGTCGTCGATGTTGGCTCCCCGAGGTCGGTAAATCGCAGCCGCGGCCGACGACCCGGAGAAGAGGGGTTTGTCGTAGATGTTGTACGAATCGTCGTCGCCGAACGAGGTGTTGAGTTGCTCCTGGTTGAAAAGGCGTGAGTCGAGCATCGCTTCTTTCGACAAAGTAGGCTTGGCAAGACCAAGTGCGATCTTCTCGGAAATATCACGACCAGTTGCTCTGTGGAGGATAGAGGATTGATCATCCGTGCGCAAGGCAGTAATCACCCGTGAGCAAGACATCTTTGAGCGACTGTATGTGAGTAAGCGTGAATGAACCGACCTTGCCAGCACCTTGGCACGCTGCTCTGTCCCCATATTGCTCATCCTCATCTCCCTCTCGCGTTCCTTCTTGCGCTCGCGTCGGACCTGCTCGCGCTCCTTGGCGGCACGTCGATCCTCCTCCGTCTCGTTCTCGTCACCCTCGTCCTCACCCTCGCTGGCGCTGTCTTCGTCACTTCGCTCGTCCGCTGCTATTCGGCGCGGAGGCGGCGATCGTGAAGTCGAATCGGCGTCCGAGTCCGAGTCACTTCCATATCCCGCCAACGCCGAAGGCATTGAACCGCCTTCGGCACCCGCAACGACCCTCGCCGGCGCGTGGCTCGAGACAATCCCCGATCGTTCTTCCCTGGCGCGCTGGGCCAGCATCCTCAAGTGCTCCTCCTTCGCTTCCTTCTCCTTCTGCGCGATCTTTTGTTGCATCAAACTCCTCTGTCGCACTTCCTCACGTGCATGTCGATCAGCGACGTAGAGCGCTTCCGAGAACTGGGCGAATCGATCGTTGATGAGCACGTCCTGGAGGCCTCGACCATCAGCGGCCAGACGCTTGTCGAGCGGGATCGTGAAACCCTTGTTGTTCTTCCAGTTGGAAACGCAGGGAGGGATCATCCAATCCTTCTGGTCTTGGGCTGTGACCTTGCGAGGCGGGGAGCGGAGGACGGGCGGAGGAGGCGAAGGAGGGCCTCGGGGGATCTTTTTGCCCTTGAAGCGAGGCGGCTCGAGGGGATCTTCTACGACTTCGGTCTGTGCGAGAGGAAAGGATCAGACAAGATCAGCGCGTGCGCGATCAAACCTTATGTCACCGCGGCAGAACAAACCATTTTGATGATGCGCTGTTGAGTTCCATCACCCTGCTGAGGTGTGTAGCGCATGAACGAAGTCTCGCCTGCAGAGACCATGGGAGTGCGGATCAGCACGAGTACACGACTACTACCGAAGCTTTCCAAGACGAGTCAACTTACCCTGGGAGCTGGACACATTCTTAGGCTGAGCGGCTTTGATCTTGCCCTGCACGAGCTTCTCGAGAGCGGCTTTGGTCCTTTCCGCCGTCATCTGGACCTCCTCCTCCGAGGGTCGTTCCATGTCCCGAGCCTTGATGTCGGTGCGGTGGGCCATGGGGATGAGATCCTTGAATGACGATTGGACAAGACGGCCGTCGCGATGACCTTGTTGCGCTGAGGAAGAGTATCGGCGATCAGAGGCTGAATAAGCACGAGTGACAGCGAGGAAAGCCAATCCGGGCGATCGAGGAGGTGCGTACCGATGGCATCGTATCTGACATTCCCATCAGCATCCACTTGTAACGCCAACGTGTTACCCGAGTTGCTCTGTCGTGTATCATGGAGGCGTAGAAACGTGATTGATCAGCGTGAGTCGACCCCACGGAGCGGACGCCCTCGAGGGTCTTGGAAGCGAGAAAGAGGACGGAGCATGCGGTGGTACAAACCTTGGATTTACGGCCCATTTCGAGCGGGTACTGGGCGACATGGCATTCAGGGTACGAGCCACCATCGCCAAAGTCGGTCATCTGCGTTGGCCGCCAGCCCTTGCGCTGGCCGTACGCCGGAATCACGCGAGCCGTCGTAGTCAGAGTCGAGCTGCTCGACGATCCCTGGGCGCCGGACACTTTGGCGACATCATCCGCATCGTCACCGTCGGCGTTGACGAGGTGGCGAGGGGCGGGAAGGCTGTATGTCGAGCCACGCGAGCGAGGGACATGGCCGTGGGTCAGCTGAGTCTTAGTCACGCTTGAATCACAAAGGGTCGTGGAGAGAACAGGTGGCTCCTTCAGTCCGGAGAGGTGCTTACGAGGAGAGTAGAGTTGCCATAGTGGACGCGATTAGGTGTCCGGGACGGGGGATGCAGCTGGGGACGGGGCCGATCAGGGCGGCCTCGGAGCTGGGTGGCTAAGCCTAATGGGAATTAGGTTAATCCCGCGAATAGCATGGCACTTTGGTCCCGAGAATGGTAACTCTGGTCCCACATCGGAGGCGACTTTGGGATCACATCGGAGGCGACTTTGGGATCACATCGATGCGGACTTTGGGATCACATCCGAGGTCATTCTTGTACCACGTTCATAGGGACTTTGATACCACATAGTGTAGACGCCTGTATCTCTTGCAATATGTGATGTACCACTATGGGAACAGTAGTATGATGTATGTACAGGTCTATAGTACTTCTGGCCGGTGAGACGAGGCGGACAATGCAGTAGTTACTACATCGAGGTTCGAGTCCCCGCTTGGCCTCCCCGCGCCCGTGGTGTCAGTGGTCCGGCACCCGAGCCGCCAAGGCCGACACTCCCATACGTGATTGCACCGATTAGACCAGAATTGGCACCGGTCCCTCGCTTCTCTCATCCATGAAGAACAGTTCATAGAGCTTGGGCGAAGATTCAGATTACAGTAAGTCACGCTTCGACATTGGCGGACTTTGTATGATCATTGCAGTTGAACGATATTCAAACGTATTCACATGCAAAAAACTTGGCTCCCTTTACCTCTCCCATTTTAGTGCAGCTGCTCAAAGTGAACAAACAGTTGTCAGCTCTGTTCTTGGTATGACGATATGTTAGACTATACCTACTTCGAGCATGGATGTCCTAGATCACACTTCAACTTTCGGTCTCGACATTGCGAGCAAGCTTTCCGCCGACTGGTGCTCGAGGTCATGCTTTCCGCTTCCGAATGACGCCGTTTGCAGGCTGGCGACGTGGATGTGAGGAATACGTCCCAATCAATCTTCTGAATCTCGTCGGGAATGCGCTTGATAATGTCCTTGGCGGCAGAATCATTGCTTCGGCGCTCCTCCGGCTGAACTGTATCGTAGATGTCGAGTGGAAGACGTCCTTCTTGTAACGGTGCGAGCTGGCATAGTGGCTTTTTGTCGTGGCTCAATACTTCGATGTCGATGACCTCGCGAATACTGGCAGCCGCGTGATCTTTGGTCGAGGATAAGCTGTTCAAAAATTTTGTCTCGCGTCGGCGTCCACGGGTCTTCCGAAACTGAGTCGTTCCGTTCTCAAAGATGGTGTGTTTGGAAACTTTGGGACGAAGTTGATTAGGAATGAGCTTCTCGCGTATCAAACGTCTAATTGCTGCCGTTGCTTTGCCATCGACTCTCCCCGAGTGCTCGAGCGTGATCCCTGGATCTGACTTCGATTTTGAGAGTTCGCGTTTGGCTGTCTTCTTGCCACGATGAGGTTGCAATGGCCGATTCATGGCTGATCTACCTGTGTGACAGAACAAGACCACATCAGAACGGAAGTCTCCATTCCGGCAAGGTGTGCAGACATTGCTCACCTTTTATGGTTGAACAGTTGGGCTGAAATTCAGCACCATCGGCGGCATCGGCAGCGCGTTCGTCGTCGTCCTCAACTTCCGAATCAACCTCGTCGCGTTCGTCGAGTTCGTCCTCTGACAAGGGCTCGTCTGGCTCGTCGTCATCGTCCAAAGCAGATGGCGTTTTAGAGTCCAACATTTCGTCGACCAAGGCTTCGACGGAGGCGTCGTGGAGCTTGCTTGAATTTGTTCCGTCCCGCATGTCCGATTTTGCTTTTGCCGCTGCTGCTGCTGCCATGATGCGATCTGCGGGAAAAGGATTACGCCAATTGTCAGATTGTATGGTGGCGAAGCTGCTACGAGGTTGATCAAAGCTTTCGGACGCACTCATCGCTGTGTGGTAGTCGCCATTGTGAACCAGCAGATCGCATGCCCAAAGATGAGCGCATTTCTTTCCTGTTTGCTTGAATGCGCGACAAGGACAATAAGGCGCGCGAGTATCAAGGGTGATTGATGAATCCATGGATCTGAGTTCAGATCCAAAGCATTCTCGCGTCAGTAAGGGCTTGGTAGCCAAGGCATTGGTAACCGATAAAAACTCACCGTAAACTCAGCACCCACTGGGCTTTCTTTCCGGTAGGGCGGAACTGTCCAAGCTCCCAGATGTCCATCGAGTTTGCCAGAGTATCTCGAAGAACATGATCCGGTTGTGCGTCCGATACGTCCTTCCAAATGTCATAAACTAGAGCATTGTCGAGCAAGACCACAACGAGATTGTCGATCCTAGCAGGTGCAGAGCGCAAGCAGAAGTGTCAGCTCTTCCGTCGAGATTCGCTCCTTGAGTCTACTGCTGCTCAATACCTCTTGTTGGCTCGGCCATGGAGGTGCTCTTGCTAGATGTTCTTAAAAGCTCGTTCAGTCACGTTGTTGGTGTTGATGGCGTCCCGTGAAACGCCAAGGGTAAACCATCATCTGTGTATGTTTCTTCAGAATTGTGGAAATGTGTGAGCCAAAGAAACTGTGAGAGAGCGTGAAGAAGGAAGAAGTAAGACTCACCAATCCACTTTGATACGAACCAGTTGACATTGAAGTACACCCGAAGGTTATTCCTGTCATCCACCCAAACCAAGATCCTTTGATTCATATCCGAGACGATCACCTTGAGTTGAGTAGAGCATGTTTTCCCGGGGTCCTTGTCATTGTCTCGTTCCTTGTACCCAAGTTTCCCATCTTTTACCCGAACTCTTTTGCAGGCCCCCGAGCAACGATGGGTAATTCGTAGAACGTCCGCGACAGGTCGACCTTCGCCGGCCCGGGGTTGACTCCAAGTTTCTCGAACGGTGAGGAACTTCTGCACGCCATTCGATCCCCATTGCTACCTCCGACGGATGTTGATGATGAGTAGATGAGGGCGCGTCACCGTAAGGTCGCTCGATGACAGCGAGACAGCGTTCATATATGCGTGGAGCCCAGTCATGCTTCTGTTGATAGACCGCACCAGAAAACCAGAAAAGTTAGGTCGATCACAGGACAAAACCAAACGCAGCGCACCACGCAGCTTCGACACACCTCTGTAGCCATGAACTTTGGGAGCTCTAGGACAGGAAGTTTGCGTACAAATTCCCATTCGGGCTTCTGCTTGCGACAATTGAGAACGGACACCTTGAGACGGAGCTCGTTGTGCTCTGCAGTCGTGAGGATCATGTTTGAGAGAATTACCTGGCGCGTCGTGTTCGATAGCTCTTTGTCCTGCCGAGAGGGCTCGTACGTGTGCCGGTCGAGGATCTTCTTGTCGTTCCGAGCCAGGAGTAGTGCCGAGATGATGTTATCGATTGAACTCTCGTCTGAATCGTCGTTGCCTGCCGAAGCCTCGTCGGAGTCCCTCGAACGGCCCTCGCGAGAGTTTGAGAGCCCCGAGGCTGTGGATACGGAGGACTTGAGGGGAGCCGCAATCAAAGCTGCCGAGAGTTTCGAATCGACCTCATCCTCATCGAGGTCCGAGTTGTCTTCCGATGCTTTTGCCTCTGGCGAGGTTTGTTGGTGCAGTGCAAGGGGTGGGTGGCCCCCCTTGTGTTGGAGCAATTGGCTCATTGTCTTTGTTGACATAGGCGTAGTACTTGGCGCCATCTAGAAGGTGCAGGCGTCGTTGTACTCAAGAAGTGTTCCGTTCGAAAAGGAGGGGAAGGAGTGTTTGGGTGAGGATTGTATGTGTAACAAAGGGAGGGTGGGGGGAAAGACCAAGAGCGTGCGAAGCTCTGAGGAGAGGAGCGGATTTCAGGGGCATTCGTGAAACGACGAGCGACTGCCAGTTTTGGCGCGGTCCCTACGCTTTCGCCGAAAGTTTGAATATTCTTTAATAAGGGTGCTAACGGTTGCAGGCCTAATGAACTACAGCTCACCCATGCGATGGCGTCAGTGAGAATGTCTTTACCGTATAAGTCTTCTCGTCAGCAGAAAAAATAAAGTACGCTCCACCGATCGTAAGGTCCGACGTCAGACGTCAGACCGCTGACACCACGGGCGCGGGGAGGCCAAGCGGGGAAGAACCTCGATGTAGCAAGTACTGCATTGTCCGCCTCGTCTCACCGGTCAGAAGTACTATAGACCTTTAGCTACATCATACTACTGTCCCCAGAGTGGTACATCACATATTGCAAGAGATACAGGCGTCTACACTATGTGGTACCAAAGTCCCTATGAACGTGGTACAAGAATGACCTCGGATGTGATCCCAAAGTCCGCTCCGATGTGATCCCAAAGTCGCCTCCGATGTGGGACCAGAGTCGCCATCGACGTGGGCCCAAAAGCCGACCTTATGTGAGCCCAGAGTGACGAGCTATTAGCGCGGTTATGTCCGCGTGCAAGCCTAATTCGCTCACACGACACTGGCGTACAGAGGCGTACAGGCGCTTAGAGCGCGGCAGTCGAGAAAGTGCTTTCGTATCCGCGCCAAAGCAATTTGCTTGAGCGGCAGCAGTACGACAACCTCGCAAACCGAATCTCGTTTTGTCGCCCACCATCCCATTTGATCGGGTTTTGGTGCGGGCTTGAGACCAGCGAACCGCGTACCCTTGGAAAGTGCGAAAGAACTCGCTCCCTAGTGTATATGTGGGGTTCACCGCTAATCCCCAAGGGTATCGTACCAGAAGATATTATCTCCTTCCCCCAAACCTTACGAACATGGTTCAAAGAGTAAACCGAGCTGAAAGGATTTGTTCCGGCCAGGAGCATTTCTCTCGCTCTTACCACAGCACATTCGACGAGAGTCGAGAAGCGCTGCGCTGATCGAGCAGAGTCGAGTTTCAATCGATCCGTGGTGCATGCGCATCTTGATGCGTGCACTCGACACTACAAAAGACAAAGCAAAACACTAGGGAAATGATAAAAAAGGTTCGCGAGGGAGGTTCAATGTATGTCAGATCTGGCCAGGCTGATAATGGACGAGTCGCTTACCACGTAGTAGCGCCGTTACAGAGCTCGAGGAAACAATCTGAAGCAACAGACAAGAAAGAAAAAAAAAGTGAAAGGTGAGAGGTGAGAGGTGAAAGGTGAGAGGTGAAAGGTGAGAGGTGAGGTGGGGCGGGAAAATGATGGAATGTGAAACGGGTAAACCAGAGACAAGACGGATCAAAGGTGCACGGGATCGAGGAGTCAGCACGACATTTGCGACACGAACACGCTCCGCTGGCTGGGTCGCAGCTGGCACTTTGGACAATGGGAGGGATTTAGAGACAAACTCTACCACACCACAGAAGCCCTCTTTCGTATCGAAAAGGGGGCCAGTGTCTGCAAGATGAAGTGGTGCGAGGACTGTAGAGCGCGTCAACGAGGGGAAAGAAGGAGGGGGAGGAAGGCTGGGGATTGCAAAGTGGTCGGGGTCAAAGACGAGTGAGATGAGATGACGACGATAAGACGAGGTGAACGAGATGCAAGGTGAGATGAGACCGGGTGAGATGGAATGAGGTGAGGTGACGGTGAGGTGAGTGGGTGGCGTGGCCACGATCAAGTCAGTATCACCGCTCGAGGCACGAACAAGCTCGCTCGAGTCGCATCAGGCATCAACTCACAGATACAGAGGGTGGGAAGGGGGGTGATCGAACTATGATATCTACCACACCCCATAGGCCACCGTTTCGTTTCCTCCTGAAAAGGAGGGCGATGCCGGCAATCTTAAGTAGTGCGAGAAGTGCAGAGCGCGTCGACGAGGAGCAGGAAGGAGACAGAGAGATAGAGAGGCGACGAGCTGGGTGTGGTTGCTGACTTGGATGCCGGGGCGCGCACGTGGCAGAATGAGTCGTCTCAATGACATGACGCCACGCTGTGATGTTAAACCACCACCTCTCCACCCCTGCCGATGCCGAGCTGAGCGCAGCGCGCGGCTGACCTGAAGCGGATTCGCGGATAGGGGACAGTGCACTCCACAGTGAGGGCAACGATCCACCATCCGGAAAGACCGAATACCTCGTCGATCCAGCTCGGTCATGCCTGAGCAGATAGGGAGAGCGTTTAGACTCACTCCAGAGTTGAGATCGCGGCGATCGATACAGTGGTTGTTGCTCCAGCAGCCCTGTCCGAGCTGGGGCGACCTCGCTTCCTCCGCGATTGACTACGAGTTCCGACGCGGAGCTGCGTTACTGGACCCGGCTTACGCGAGAGCTCTCTGACGCGGCGAATCGAGGAGATAACATGAAGAGTGACTCCTGTGTACTCCAAGACGGGGAAGCACTATCAAGCACGCGTCTTCATACTCGGATCAGCTCATCGGGGCGTACTTGATCCGCAGCGCGTACTTGTCTTGGTTTAAGTACGCCCGGGGCGTGCGTGAAGACGTACGTACGCCCAAAAACTTTGGATCGCGTTTCTTGCTGCTACACCGCATTACATTCACTCCGACAGTCACTAGTTCGGTACAATGATGCGGCTGCACAATCTCCAAGCAGATGAATCAGATACATTCCGATCGTCACAAGTCCGAGCAGAGAATATATTACAATTGCAGAAAAAAAATGGTACACAAAACGATACAGGGGCCGACTCAGACAGTTGCTAAGGGGTTTCACTGGAGGCTGTATGGCCACCTAGTGGCTGCTTCTGGTTCAGACTGGATGATCTGCACACGGAGCAATGCAAGTGAATATCACTTCTGCAATATAGAGGAATACTGAAGTATTACAGGGACATCCTAATTGCTATCTTTCTCGGTATATCGTTCCGCCGTCATCTTTCATCCACTGGAGAATGAGGCGGCTATGTTCGATGTGCAAAAGAGCTTGGGGAAGGGATTGTCAACGACAAGTCTCTACATTAGGATCCGAGTTCGAAGACGAATGAAGGACGGTATTGAATTTGGAGGGTTGGCTTGTTCTTGACTCTGAAGATATGACTAAATGGAAGAATGGCAGGATGTTTCTACTCGACTGGGATCGCCATCTTACCCTGGCTGCAGTTAATTGGGCCCGCCATCTAATTAGGGAGGCGGGGTATTTCTAGCAGATTGTTTAGCACTTGGGCGACACTTCGTCTCTTTCTCTCTTCATTCGCTCTCGCATTGAAGACTGACTGAAGTGTCGTTCAGATTTATATAAGCGAGATACATAGCGGATCACCCCCTAGCAACAATAGGTTATGAGCCTTACAAGCCTAGCTGCTACGCTCCCGGCGTCATTGTCTTCGGACAACAACAAGTCTTCCCTCATTCGACTCAAGATTGCCTCTGATTATCCATCATGGTACAAGCGTCTTTCGGTCTACATGAAGCGGGCAAAGTCGTTCAACATCGTTATCGGAGTCGAAGTTCGTCCTGTCCTCGACTTCGCAAGCCAAGACGACATAGACAAATGGGACGAACGCGATCAATGGTGCCAAGAAAACATTCTCAATACTATTGACATCACCCTTCAAGGCGTGCTCGCCTACACTGAGACGTCGGCAGAGATGTGGACGATACTCGAGAACAAGTTCAGGAAGCGTGGTCACAACGCGCTCTACACTGGTCTCGTCAGATTACTCGCCACCAAGTACGTCGAAGGTCAAGACATGGATGCGCACCTAACCAAGTTGCGTATGTGCTACGAGGAGCTCGCAAAGATCGGCAAAGCCATTTCCGACGAGTACCTCTGCATCTTCATCCTCAACTCCTTGCCCGAATCCTGGAGCAATGTCAACATGTGGTTCGAACAAGCTCACGCGAATCCCGACGACGTCGTTACCTCCACTCAAGTCATTGGTCAGATCGAGAATGAAGCGCAACGTCGACAGACTGCCGCCATCTCGGTCAACTCGAACCAAGTGATCACCAAGTCCAACGCCGGTGCGCTGGCCACTTCGCAGCCCCTCAAGTGCACGCATTGCAACAAGAAGGGACACGTCGCTGCGGACTGCTACAAAAACCCCAACAACCCCAACAATCGTTTGGACAAGTCGAAGGGGTCTCCCAAGTCGAAGACGAACAAAGCTGCGGTAGTCTCTGAGCCGATCTCATTCTCAGTTCAAGTTGCCAACTCCGTTACGACTCGAGTCATGCGCTGGATTATCGATTCTGGTGCTGCTCATCATCACACTGGCGATCGTTCGTCGATCATCGACTTCGTCGCTCAACCTCTCTCGGTCGAGACTGCATCGGGTCAGCGCGTCGTCTGCCCCGGTTACGGCACGGTCATCCTCGAGTCTACCTCAGGTCGAACCCTTCATCTCAAGAACGTCTACCATCTCCCTGGTGCGACGACTGGCCTCATCTCAGTCCGAGTGATCACGTCGCTAGGGTTCGAGGTCGCTTTTGGTGTCAACGGTCTTTGCAAGGTCTCCAAGGACAACACCGTCGTCGTCAGCACTCGCCCAGACACGGCGTACGAGCTTGACGTCAAGATGATCGAAGGAGTTTCAGCGACTCGCTCTACGGTCAGCGCCCCTCTTATGACTTGGCATCGTCGTCTCGGTCATCTTCCGGTTCGCGCCATCCTCGATATGGTACGCACCGGTGCAGCTGAGGAACTCGACCTTAGTGACAAGACTGTGCACGACTGCGACACCTGTCTGTATGCCAAGTCCGAGCGTTCATCTTTCAAGGGTCATGGTTCTGCCTCTGCTGTTCTCGAGCGCGTCTCCATCGACCTCGGTTTCGTTCAGGAACCCGATCACGCCGGTTGCACGATCTATCTTGCGATCGTCGATCAATTCTCCTGCGGCAAATGGTGCTTCCCACTTTCGTCCAAGACCTCGATCGAGGTTCTGAAGACGTTCGACACCTTCAGACTCAGTGCGGAGAAGATGACCGGCAATTCTATCCGTTTCGTTCGTTCCGATAATGGAGGCGAGTTTACTTCCAAGGCCTTCATCGACTACTTCAAGAGTCACGGAATCACGCACGAACGCACAGCACCGTACACCCCGGAAAACAACGGACAGGTCGAGCGCTTGAACGGATCTCTCATGAATACCGTCAAGGCCATGCTCCATGACTCGAAGCTGCCTCACTCGTTCTGGTCGCTCGCTATGACAACGGCCACCTACATCCACAACCGCACGGGTGTTACTCGACTCGGAGGAAAAACACCTTTCGAGATCATTCACCGCAAGAAACCCCGAATTGGCCATCTCAAACCGTTCGGTGCCGTCGCCTTCGTTCACATCGACAAAACTCTTCGCAAGAAACTCGATGACAAGGTCAAGCAAGGTATACTCGTGGGCTACTCGGACTACAACTACATCGTTTGGTTCGAGGATACCGAGACCACTACCGTCACTCGTCACTGCTCGTTTGGTCGCAAAGAACTCGACAAGCTCGAACTTGCCAACGATTCGGACGAGGACACAGATGAGTTCATTCCCTTGCCTCCAGTTTCCCACACTCTGGCAGAGGTCCCTGAGGTGGAAGAGCAACCATCGCGCCCTGGCACTCCCGAGGGCTACCGTCGTGTCCAGGTCGGCAGCAACCCTGGTCGTTTCGAGGAGATCGTCCCTGAGAACATTCTCAACTCTCGTCTTCGTCCTCGTGCCGCGCGTTTCATCGGTCCTGCCTCAACCTGCGACATTATCTGCTACGGCGTTTTCGAAGTTCCAGACAACGAACCAGCGGTCGACGAAATCTGGGGGGAGGAGTCTCTCTGTTTGGCGATCAAAACCCAAGGGTCAGTCGTTCCAACATCGTTTGAAGAAGCGATTTCCTCGCCCGAGGCGGAGCATTGGATCGGTGCCATCAACTCGGAGCTTGCCTCTCTCGACGCTCATCAAGTGTTCGAGGTCGTTGTGCTTCCTCGTGGAGCCGTGCTCTCGGTTCCAAGTGGGTCTTTACTCTCAAGAAGGACGCAGCTGGTCGAATCGTTCGCTACAAGGCTCGTCTCGTCGCTCAAGGCTTTGCTCAACGCCCGGGTATCGATTTCAACGAGACGTTCGCTCCTGTTGCTCGCATGAGTACCATTCGTTTCATCATTGCTCTTGCCACAGCTCGCGGACTCAAGCTTGAACAGTTCGACTTTGACACCGCATTCCTCAACGGCAAGATGACCGATGATGTCTACATGAAGGCGCCCAAGGGATCGTCTGGAGTTCTGCAACCTGGTCAGTGTTTGAAGCTCGTTGCATCCATGTATGGCACCAAGCAAGCACCTCGCGAATGGAACGCCGCTCTCGATCGTCTCATGGTCGAGAAGAACTGGTCCAAGTGCGACTCGGACGCCTGCCTCTACTCCAAGACCGACAATCGAGGTTACATCATCGTCGCTTTTTACGTCGACGACGGCTTGGTCGCCGCTACCTCTCAAGAATTGATCGAGACCGAGATTGGGCAACTTCAAGCTGTGTTCCAGTTGAAACGACAAGGTGCAGTGTCCCTCTTTCTTTCTCTCGAAGTCCTTCGCAAAGAACAATACTGTCTTCTACACCAATCTCGTTACATCAAAGACATCCTCAAACGCTTTGGATTCGATTTGGTCAAGACCAAGGCAACCCCCATGCTCGACAAGGAGGATCGCGCGGTTGACACTTCTGCCACGCTCGATGATCTTCACATGTACCAGTCCATGGTCGGCGCTCTTCAATACGCCGCTCAGATGACTCGTCCCGACATCGCTGCCGCAGTTCGCGCCGTCGCCCAACGTCTTGCTTCTCCCACCGAGAACGACTTGCTTGCCGTCAAACGCATCTTTCGCTACCTCGCTGGAACCATCGACTTTGGATTGTGCTACCAACTCAATGGCTCTACCGATCTCGTAATCTACTCCGACGCCAGCTGGGCAAGCGACTTTGTGAATCGTCGATCAGTTGGGGCCTTCGTCACCTTGTTCGGAGGGGCTGCAATCTCTTGGCAGTCCAAACAACAGTCGCTCGTCGCCACCTCTACTACCGAGTCCGAGATTCTTGCCGCATCTATGGCTACCAAGGAGGCGGTCTGGCTTCGACAAGTTGCCACCAATCTCTACGTCTCTCAGCAATCGGCAACGATCATCCATGAGGACAACCAGGCTACCATCAAGTTTGCCAACAACCCTGCGCATCATGCGCGTACCAAGCATTTCGATGTTGTTCATCATTTCGTTCGCGAGCGAGTTGGCTTCGGTGAGGTCAAGCTCGTCTACTGCGACACGGACTCGATGGTCGCCGACACACTCACCAAAGGTCTCGGTCGTATCAAGTTCGAGCGTCATCGTCATTCGATGGGAATGGTTCAGCTTTCGAACATCGGAACCAGGGGGAGTGTCAACGACAAGTCTCTACATTAGGATCCGAGTTCGAAGACGAAGGAAGGACGGTATTGGATTTGGAGGGTTGGCTTGTTCTTGACTCTGAAGATATGACTAAATGGAAGAATGGCAGGATGTTTCTACTCGACTGGCATTTCTAGCAGATTGTTTAGCACTTGGGCGACACTTCGTCTCTTTCTCTCTTCATTCGCTCTCGCATTGAAGACTGACTGAAGTGTCGTTCAGGTATGTTGTCAATTCATATTCCTTATTCGCTCTCGCATTGAAGACTGACTGAAGTGTCGTTCAGATTTATATAAGCGAGATACATAGCGGATCACCCCCTAGCAACAATAGGGATAAGCCTTATATTCTAAGTGCGCAAAACGGTTTGGTCATTTGCCTGCGTTCAGATGCTTGATAGTCTTTTTAGTCTCTTTGATAAATGTCTTGACCAACTTATCATTTGTGCCCTAAGCCTTCTTGAGTATTGCCTCGGTGGGAACCTGCAACTAGTGAAGGATGACAAGAAGGGAATGGCGGTCAGCCAGCTCACTCTGTCACGCAGCAGCGGGATCGGGGGCGTTGGCCGGTGGCGGACCAAGACCATGGTAGCCGACATGCCACATGTTCCGGAGCTTGCAAATACCGAAGCCGCAGCGTGAGATGGATTACGGATTAACGATATGTGGGGCTGTTGGGGGCGTGCAGAAGCCAATACTCAGTCACTTAGGATCCGCAAGCTGTGCTGCTGTGAGATCTGAATCGGCCCGGCGCCATGAGAGTGTAGGATCCGCATTGTTTCTGGAATCAACCGCCCGTGGCATATTTCACAATCTCGCCGAAGTGAATGCGCCGCACAAGTCGAATGGGTGTGTCACTTGGGTCCGTCCCCAGCCGAAACGGTGCTGGAATGCTATCCGCCTGACGACGTGCCCTTGGGTCGGTAAATACCGAAGCAGTCGCCGGAACTCGCGCACACACTGCATACGCTCCCGAGCATTTCGATTCGACATCCTTGCGTTTTGTTGAAAGATGAGGGTCCTTGTTTCTGTCGAGTCGCAAAGGGCGCGGCGCGACAGTTGACTGTCGTGGGCATGTGTCCTTCCAAAGACACATATAGGGGATCCGATGAATGATTCTTGAAGCGAAAGAAACAGCTCGCCATTATAATCGTAAGCGGTCACCACAGTGGTGGGCGAATTTGCTTGGCGATGGCCAGATAGTTGGAACCTCAGACCGATGTACTGTGACACTCGCAGGGTCGGTGGAACCCGGCGCCAACAAATAAACATGGGCTACCTGCTCTATGTTTCGTGATGAAAATTGGTAACGAACGCAGCACAACAGACTTGAAGAAGCGTGATGATAAGCGCTCGGTTACGGATGATATTACATCGTCGACGTCGAGGTCAGGAGATTCCGATGGGAGCGCCGACGATCGAGCGAGCTGGTATCGCAGTTGCGCATTGAAGTTGCGCTCACCTTCCATATTCAGGGCACTGTCTTCGTAACCCAAGAGGTCATCAGAGTCGTGAGTCTTCTATCCTTTCGAAGAAGAGATCGATGACGCGATGCTGAATTAGAATGAGGGTGCCCGTAGGGGTTCGAGTCGGCGAGACTCCACGGGGCGGGGCCGTCGCCTAGGCAATTCGTATCCTGACGCATGAGTTCAGAGAAGATACCAGCGGATTATTTTACTTACTTTGAGGTAGTATCGCACTAGTTCCAAACCACGGAGCTCGCCCTAGAATTATTGCATAGCTGTTTCCACGAATCTCAGCTTTGGTCACAGTATCACGTGACCGAGCGCGTCGCAAGTCGCCGGCGGAGACACGATGAAGGTGATGATTGCACAATATGCTGTGGGTCCATACCTGGTACCTGCAAACGACCTGTCAAGAAAGTGTGACTACCAAGAGTCCGCTTTTGCGAGTAGCGAGGTCAAGCACTCAAGGACTACTTAGTACTCAAGGTGGAAACCGAGGTTTGCCAGTTTGTTGTCATCGTGGGTACTATACCCCTCTATACCCTCACCTAGGTCGAGTCGGGTTCGCGACGTCGACGGCCGAGATGCTCTGGCCCTCTCTGCTTCTCTTTGGCGGCGGAGCGGCGCGCATGGGCGCGGGTCGGGTTGTGTCGCCTTTGCCCTCCGACTGCCATCTCGCAACCTAGAACCTCGCGTGTTAGCGCCTTCCAACTCGCGCCAAGTCAAGCTCATTTCGTCGACCCCGACCCCCCACCTTTTCAAACCCACTATATCAAACATGTCGTCAGGAGGTGCGTTCCCATGGGTCACGTGGCGCGAACGGGAACGGATGTGACATGCTGACGGGTCACCAAACCCCCCCTGCTTCCCTACGCGCAGGCGCTGGAGGCAAGACCGGAGGAAAGGGCGGCAAGGGTGGCAAGGGTGGCAAGGCCGGTGGAGATCCCAAGGCTCAGTCGACCAGGTCCCAGCAGGCTGGTCTTCAAGTGAGTGCATCGTCGAATGCCTACTCCACAGCTCGTCCTGTTTCGTCGCGCCCGTCATGCCCGGGTGGTGGTGCTCGACAATCAAGCTCGCACGGCTCGCGCGGCAGGCGGTTCCTCAGTGGCCTGCAACAATCACTCCCAACATTCTACATCTCCTCTCAACAACACGTTCCACCGATCATCCACACCGTTGCAGTTGCCCGTGGCTCGCCCTGACGCTGGGTCCGAGGCCGCGCGCACGGTCCAGTCTGGCAGCGGCCTTGTTTTGACTCGAGTTGAGGCGCCTCGACGCGCGCCGCGTGTTTCTGATTTGGCCGAGCTGCCTATCAGCCTAGGCGCCCATTCGAGCAAGCAGAATCAACGATCACAGAAAGCAAAGCATGGTCGATACTCCGACTTATCTTCGCTTTGCACGATTCGTCCTGGATCGCCGCCATCGCCATAACCTGACTCTGTGTGCATCAACCCGAGCCACACCAGACCCCAGCAACGCCCGCTCAGGCAGACCCAGATTGGCTGATGCGCTTATTTGCTCTGGTCTTTCCAATCGTTCTACAGTTCCCTGTCGGTCGTACGCATCGTCACCTCAAGGCCCGCACCCAGAACAACATGCGCGTCGGTGCCAAGGCTGCCGTGTACGCCGCGGCCATTCTCGAGTACCTCACCGCCGAAGTCCTCGAACTCGCTGGTCAGTCCACTGCGTTAATGCAAGAGCCAGCCTAACTCGCAGCAACTGACAATTTCGACTTCTTTTCGTGATCGCATCCAGGTAACGCCTCGAAGGATCTTCGTGTCAAGCGTATCACTCCCCGTCACTTGCAACTCGCTATCCGAGGTGACGAAGAGCTCGACTCGCTCATCCGCGCAACCATCGCTGGTGGTGGTGTCTTGCCCCATATCCACAAGGTGCGTTTCGTCTTGCCCTACTGCTACGGACCAACGACGACTGACTTGGATGCGCGTGGGCGTCCCATACACAGAACTTGATTAAGGTGCCCGGACAACTTCCCCCGCAGGGCATGCAAATGTCTCAGATGAAGATGGGCAAGAAGTAAGGGCTTTACGCCCTTGTTTCTTCGTCCTCGCCTCTCTGTTCCCGGTCGCTTGTTTTGTTCGTTGTAGGAATTTATCTCCCCCCCCCCCTCACGAGTCCGCCTTTGTCGAATCACTTCGTTCTGGTCGCCAGCTCAAGATCACTATCTCCTACCCTGTGACGATTTTCGTGTAATGTCTTCCCCCCGACCATCATCAACCCGCTTTCTCCCTTCCCTTCGAAAGAGTCCGTTGTTGTGTTTTTCTTTTCCCCTTCCCACCTTTCGAGTTTGATCGACATTGTTGTGCCTACGTGCGACGTGATCCGATCCTCACTTTCCATAGCCCTTTGCGGTGAAACTTGCAACATCGACTTGTTTCGAACGCCTACGGAGTCGACCTTTTTTGGTTTAAGAACGCCTCGTGAAGGCAAAACCCTCGTTTTTCGCGTCCAGTAGCTTTGTTTTTCCTCCGGTGCTGCAAAGGTCTTCGCTGTGCTGACCAATACAAGCTTTCGCTTTTCATTCTCGGCTTACACCTTCAACGCCCTTGTTAAAGAGATGGAGAATCGAGTATGTTACACCAAAAGGAGTGTGGGACGACGCATTTGGGATCGATCTAGTATGCGATCTTTTCCCGTTCGTCAATAGCGGCGCCACCTACGAGATCCCTGCGCAGCAAGCGGCGATGGCGAGACTCTGGGGGCGATTCATGGACCCCTTTCAAGCTCACCGCGAACAAAGCCCCTTTCGGCCGCCGCAGCACAATCACCGACATCGACTGTGACTTGGAGCGAGTTCAGCGTATTTTTCCCGCCCGCAGCAGTCACGAAGCTAGCAGCCGCGATCGAGTCGTTCTTGCAGACGCCGAGCATGTGCATGCCGGCTGCCACCTCAGTGTAGTTGGAAGGCCTCCAATGCGACTCCTTCCGCGACCCACAAGGTATTTAGATCTTCCCTGGAGTTCGAAATTGGCCTTGTCTCATAATTCGCATCTTTGCCCATGGTGCCAGAGCCAAAGACTGGTGGAGAAGGGCCAAAAGCCATCGCACGAATCGGTTCCGAAAACCGGCGCGTCAGCAACGAAGTCGAGGTCGAAAGCTCGGCAGGTGCATTGGGATCGGATGCATCGGACGCGAGTATTCGTCTTCCCGTCTTGAGTGACCATATTCGAACGATACCGTCTTCTCCCGCCATGGCTACGAAGGAATTCGATGCCTCTTGACCCCTGAGGTCGCTTGAACGTCCACGGTAGCTTACTTTCGGGAAGAGCGCCAGTCCCAAATCGCGTGAGATCGTGTTCACGTGCCCCTTGAGATCCATAGAAACGGAGCGAGATGAACGTTCGTAAGGTGACGAGCGGGATTCATCCGAGAGACTCGATGTGGCGAAGCGCAGCTCGTGGGCTTGGAGGTGACCGTCCAGCGTGGCGACGAGCACTTGCCGGGGATCCTCCCAAGTCGTGCCAGAGGGGCCAGAAAGTTTCCGAATGTGTGTGACGGAGCTTGCGAATGAAAGTTGAAGCTGGATAGAACTACACATCAGCCATGTGTACTTTTCTATTCGAGTTGGAGCGCTGTTAAAATCTGCTAACCTCGGGTCTTGTAGGTTCTTCTCGACTGATCTCCGCCGAGGAAGGAGACCTGACATCGAAGATCTTGACGCGACCTGATCTCGTGCCCGCGAGGACCATGTTCTACAAAGCTCGCGAACAAGCTCAGCAAACTTTGTCTCGTAATAGAGAATAGAGGGTTCACGGGTGTTGGTGCAGCTCACCTCGCCGAGATCGAGGGCGAACACCGCACCATCGCCGTGCCGCCCGCCAGTCGAGTAGCCATCCATCGCTGCGTGAGACGGGTCTCGCGAGATCAAGACTTTCCGATCGCAGCCTGGGTGCAGGTGGGGACATAAGCTTCGGGGACAGCATGGGAGAGCTGTCGTAGTCTCGAACGGACTGACCCAGGGCTATTAGGGAGGGAGATAAGGCAGATGTCCAGAGCGAAGTCTTGCGAGGGGACAATGTGACAGAGCTGGCGAGAACAGCAGCGCGAGGTCGAGCGGAATGTAAGTCCGTGGAACCGGCGATGAACATTTGAGCGGTCGCAGCGGTTGTAGCTACTCCACTCACGCTAGAGAAATGGTCT
Organism: Microbotryum violaceum; assembly: GCA_022506055.1. Taxonomy (NCBI): domain Eukaryota; kingdom Fungi; phylum Basidiomycota; class Microbotryomycetes; order Microbotryales; family Microbotryaceae; genus Microbotryum; species Microbotryum violaceum. The sequence continues at coordinate 716,756 of JAKMXP010000008.1, read as the reverse complement.
CGTTGGTTTGAGAAACGACTGCCGCAGGTGGGGGACCGAGACAAGTTGCTCTGCATCATGTGCAACCAGCGACCAGAGGTTGTCAAGTCGGCGAGATTGGTGAAGACCCCTGGGTCGATTGAGAAGGGCTCAAGTGTATGTTTTTAACTTGACTTACAGGAAACGGGATCCGCACGTAGCAAGGGAGGTGATCCGAGAGGCGAAAACCCAACTCGGCCGCCACCCCATCTCGTCATGTGGGTAATAGCCGCCGAAATCTTTGAGGCGAGCGAGATTCCCGGTGCTGTGCAGAGGAAGGCGGGGAAAAAATTGCGCGAGGCGTCGGGTCAGCTGCCACCATGGCAGTGCCTTCTTGGCCCCACGAGCGACCGCTCCCAACGCACGATATGCTTCCGCCTTGTGTTCCGATGCGAACGGTGGTGGCGTTCTCGTCGTCGAAACTGATAGCGGTGATGGTGTCGTCCATCATGAGGCAGTCGGGAACGACGACCGAGCTTGAGCGGTAATGTCGCCACGAAAGGCATTCGAGATCACTGCACGAGCCATTGAGGGAGAATGCGACCTTCGTATAAGTCCTTTCTGGTCAACTAGCCCTGCCTGACGGATCTCAAGGCCCATGTGCAAGCTCATAACAGGGCTCCCGACTCGGCCGGCAAAGGTGCATCGTGCGAAAGACTGACTGATTCATCAGCACCTGCTGCCCAGGAGCGAGAAGAGCCATGTGCCTCAGTCTGCTGGTCGATCCTGCATCCTGAATGTCTGAGGTCGGGATGCGTGGCTGCGAGGCGTGGTGCTTTCTGGCACGCTTGTGGCGCCGGCCGCTGTGGTTCGTTGACGAGGTGGAGCCGCGCGATTCCGTTTCGGCATGCGGTGGGGGTTGGAACGTTGCAGTCGTCCCGGGCAGGGACTTGTAGAACCGAGTGCCGTCCCAGGCATAACCGGGTAGCACGAACGGTGCAGGCCCCATTCTGGCTGGCCACGTTGGGCAGGCTATACACCGATCGCGTTGAGATTCTACCGTAGCTTCTTCGGAAGCAGCCGCGCGCGAAGAGACGCGAAGAGACGCCGGTCATAAACGTATCACACCTCACCCTCCAGCCTCGAGACCAGCTACTGATCAGCTCCTCTGGTCGAGTCAACTCGTTCCAGTCGGGACTCGGCACGACGTAGTAGGTAGCTCGACATTTTAATCCGGTGTTTGTGTTGCCAGAATTTGTGTTGCCAGTGGCAGTGGTGAAACTTGAGGTGACACGGGCGCTTGCCCCGAAATGCTCAGTGTTGACCTGCTCAAGCTATCTGCAATACTGTACCGGAACCATCGCCAATCCGCGAGAATTATTTTACATCCTGCAAGTTTTCGGCCGACTGAGTCGAGTGGCAAATAGACACGTGACTCCCGCAGGCCTTGCAGTGGCTGCGGCGGTGAGAATAGTGATGATAAAGGTGATACACAATCCAACCGCTGGACGTCTGGGAGCCATAGCATTATATCCGGGCCTGCCAATTCGGAGCAGAGCCTGGCGTAGCCTCTGGCCGTCAGACGATAGTACAGCCTCGTGCAGCTTGGCGAGTGCTGAGCGAAAGCCAACCCGTTCCTGTTCTGCGAGCAGCCAGCCGCGCCTGCCCGCGTCTTTCGCCCTCCAGAGTCCCTCCAGTCCGGTCCAGTCCATCACCACCACCACCGGTACTGCCTCACCATTGCCACCGGCTTGCCCAACTCGTCGCTCGTGCGAGGGAGCACAACTCGTCCTCCCCCGAGTCTGACGTCTTCCTCTTCGTCCCTCCGTCCCACATCCTGTCACAGCTGACGTTGCGCTACCCTGTCGCGTCTCGAGGACCATGGCGAGCTCGACGTCGGCCACGGCTCGAAGGCAGTCGACCGCTTCCACGGCTGCGGGCGCTGGCGCTGCTGGGGCCTCCACTGCATCGACCTTGAACAATGGCGCGATTCCTTCCTTCTCGACGACCTCAACCGGCACCGCGAGTGCTTCGACCTATGCGCCTGCGCTTGGTGGATCGACCTTTGGCCCGGCCGCCGGTGCAGCGCTGGCCGGGCAGGAGTTTGAACAGGTCGCTGCCAAGCTGTCGGACCCCGGCCTCGGTCAGTACACCCACCACTGGTCCCGTGGCCTGATGTGCCCTATAGCACATGTTATCGTCGTCTCCTCGCGACTGCGACTGACGCCTTGAAACGCGTTCTCCATCAACAGATTCAAAGCACAAGATCAATATCGCAACCGAGCTGAGGGACAGCGTCGATATGTATCAACGTGACATGGACGTTGCCCGCTTTTTTGACACACTCCTACCCTGTTTTGTCGACATCCTCTCCCACGGCAAGCCCTCGTTCGCCGGAGCTTCAACTGAGAACGTGAGTCGTAGGTCGCCCGTGGCCCTGGCTAGGCTACTTCGGTCGTTTTCGTTTCACTGGTTGACCACTGGTTCTGATTCCGTCTGAACTACTCGTCACATCAATCCATCGAACAGCGGCTTCGGAATTTGCTCATACAAATCCTGCATCGTCTGCCTCACGTCGAGCCACTCCGGTCCCATGCGCCTCCGCTCATGACCCTTCTCCTCAAATTACTGCGCATTGAGAACGAGGACAACGCCGTGTTGTGCATGAAAGTCATTATCGACCTGCATCGCACCTACTCTCGCGGGCCCCACCCTCTCGCGAGTGGCGCCATCCCGGGCCAGGACTCATCGCCCGATCCGACCGCCGTCAAGATCGAGGCCTCGGTCGACGAGTTCCTCGGGATCGTCGCCGACTTGTTCAAGGGTATGGGCGCCGTTGTCGACGAGACATTTTCATCGGAGACCGCTGGGTCCAAAGAGGCGAGCTCGCCCGCTGCGGCTGCACCTCCCACGATCGAGGGACCTGAAGGGGTTGGAGCCGGAGCCGTCATCCATGCCCCGGCGATGAAGTCGTTCAAGCTGTTGCAAGACTGCCCAGCTGCGATCGTCTTCATCTTCCAAACGTACCGCTCCTACGTCGATAAAGCCATCACCATCTTCGTGCCCCTCGTCTTCGACTTTCTGCAGCTCCAGGCGGCGCCGCAAGCGCGGAAGCACGCCATTATGGAGCCGGGCAAGAGTTGGGTTGGCACATGCCCCGAGATTCCCAAAGCGAAGCGCGGGGCGTTCCAGGACATGGTACTGGCGCAGACCAAGGTAGGTAGTACACAACCCACTCTCATCATGCGTCACCGGATGCTTCGTGCTGATGACCTACTCTCACCTCTCCATTATTCAGACTATGTCCTTCCTTGCCTACATGCTGCGTGTGTCGCAAAGCGCCCTTTCGTCCTATCTCAACATCCTCCCTGACATCGCCGTCCGCTTGATGAAGGACTGCCCGTCCGAGGCGGTGGCGATGAAGCGTGATCTCGTTGTTGCAACCCGTCACATTCTTCAGAGCGAGCTGCGGTCCGCGTTCCTTGGTCAGATCGACACGTTGCTCGACGATCACGTCCTCGTCGGCAACTCGGTCACAGGCTACGAATCGTTGCGCCCTCTCGCCTATTCGATGCTGGCCGACTTGATTCACCATGTTCGCAGCGAGCTGTCGCTGTCGCAACTGTCGCGTATCGTCCACACTTATTCGGCCAACATCCACGATCCTACTTTGGCCGCCGCAATACAGACCATGTGTTCCAAGCTGCTGTTGAACCTCATCGAGCCAATCGCAACCAAAGAACCGAGCGAGGCCATCAAGATCCTACAGCGCATGCTCATCGCTTTCGTTTCCAAGATCGAGGCGCTCGCCGAAGTCCGGGATGAATGGAGCAAGTGGTCCAAACCGCGCGAACCGCTGCCACACCTGTTGGCCAGGATCGAGAAGTTGCGCGACGAGCGCAAGGAGTCGATCGAAGCGAGCGCCGCGTCCAAAGCCGCGCCTCCCACGGCACTCAAGGGCAAAGGCAAGTCTAAGGGCAAGAGCAAAGGAAAGGAGAAGGAAGCCGCGCAGATCGCCGATGCTACGGATGCTATGCATTACGACGACTATGCCGCTGCTGCTCGGGCGAAGCTCGAAGGAGGTGACGACAAGGAGAAGGACGAGGACGGCGCAGGCGAGGACGTGCCGATACCAGAGCTGGACGACGTGGATATCGAGCGTTCGAAGCCGATGAAAAAGGCTATGGTCATGACAGATCCTGGGCCGGATCCTATCAAGGGTGAGTCGAGTTTGAGAGAGCAAACAGTTGCCTTTATTCGGCAGTCGCTAACAGGCTTCGCTTCGTCGCCGCGCCCTTCTTCCCATCGCTGCTGTCCACAGACGCACGATTTCTGTTCAGGAATCTCCTCTTCGGCTTCAAGACGATCACCAGCGCGCTCATCAAGCTCGAAGGCAAAGGTCCGGACGCAGAGATAATGTGTCGCTTCTTCCGTGCCTCCGTCAAGTGCATGGTTCTCTTCGACTCTTCACGCGATCAAGGCCGCGAGCAGAAGGAGGTCATGGAGGTCTTCAGCTCGACGCTGATTCAGATCGAGCTCGTCATCCTGCAAGAGGTGATCGAGCATTGCATTGGCTTCTTCTTCACCGAGTTGATTCGGGTGAGTCTCCCTCGGGTTCTGCTATCCGGAAGAGACGTCAACCCCAGCGAGCTCTGGGCTGACTACGGAAGTTCTCTCAACACACGTTTTAGAACCACGAGCTTCTCGTTATACCGCAAACGCTTTTGTCGAACGAGATGGTATCGCAGCACTTTGTCGCGATTCTCTTCCGATTCCTCGCATCGAGGCTTCCAGATCTCGGCAAAGCGGGCAAGGAGTACAAAGATTACATGTCCGTCACTTTGCGGCTGTACAAGATGTCGTTCATGGCGGTCACAATTTTCCCCGAGAAGAACGAGCCCGTCCTGCTTCCGCACCTCTCGAATTTGATCATGAACTCGCTCAAGCTCGCCAGCCAGGCCGCGGAACCCCACGCCTACTACCTGTTGCTGCGCGCTCTCTTCCGCTCGATTGGAGGTGGCCGATTCGAAATCTTGTACAACGAAGTGCTGCCGTTGCTACAGGGTCTGCTCGAACAGCTGAACGCGTTGCTCAAAGCGGCGGACAAGTCGAAGAAGGATCTCTTCGCCGAGCTCATCCTGACCGTGCCCGTGCGGCTTTCGGTGCTTTTGCCGTACTTGTCTTTCCTGATGCGGCCGCTCGTGCACGCACTCCGCGCGAGCTCCGAACTTGTTAGCCAAGGCCTTCGCACGCTCGAACTGTGCGTCGACAACCTGACGCAAGAGTTTCTCAACCCTCTTATGGCGCCGGTGATCGATGAAGTGATGGTTGGCCTTTGGGAACTGCTCCGCCCTTTGCCCTTCAACCACCAACACGCCCACACGACGATGCGCATCCTCGGCAAGATTGGAGGTCGTAACCGTAAAGGGTTTGGCCCTCCCAAGCTCGAGTGGAAGCCGGTCGGGCCCGAAGCTCTTCTCAACGTCAAATTTGAAGGCAAGGACGCGAGCCTGCACATTGCCCCAATCGTCAATGTCGCCGTGCGCATGCTCGGACGCGGCGATGTCTACTATCGTCGTGCTGCCTACTCATTTCTCAAGTACGCTGTCGCTATCTTCCTTCGCAACGGTTTACCTGCCGGACAACCAGAGGAAACCTTCGGCCAGATCTTAAAAGGTCTATTCGATGCAACACGGGTCGAAGAATTCGCTGTAGAGGCGAACCATTATGTCTTCAATCTTGCGCGCCACATCTTTTCTCTCGAGCTTGGAAAGGAATTGCCAGAGAATCCTGCCTTTGCCAAGCAAGTGTTGCCTTTGTGCTCGGCCCTCCTCGACGGCATCATCGAGAACATCTGCGGCGTGGAAAACGCCGACCTGCCCAAGGCTGCCGAGCAGACGCACCGGATCGTTGAAGATCTCATTGCGACTCGCGACCCTGCCACGACCACGGCGGCCGCCACCCCTGCCACTGCCTCGGCGACCTCGACGACGGGGCCGCCACCCCGCCTTGACCCGGCAACGGCGTTGCTGCATCAGCTTGGCAGTCGCCTTTCGTCCCTGTGCTACGATCCTTCATGGCAGCGCAAGACGGGCGCCGCGATGGGTCTTTCGATCCTGACCGACAAAGTCGGGCTGGAGACACGGTGGATACTGGACCACGAGATCGAGTTCACTCGCGCTCTCCTGTTCAGTCTGAAGGATATGCCTGGCGAAGCCCCCATCAACCACGAGCTCGTGTCGAATACGCTACTGCACATTGTCCGCGTCTGTTCAGGCCCCGGCGCGCGCGAGAACACTCCGGCGTCTAACAATCAGCTGAACTATCTCGTCGGCTTGCTCCTGCTCGAGCTTTGTAGTCAGATCTCGAGTGTGCGAGAGACGGTCAAGAAGGCTCTCAAGATTTTGTCCGAACTGACTTCGACGCCGCTGACGGAGTTATTGATGCCGGTTCGGGATCGGCTGATTACGCCTATCTTCACCAAACCGTTGCGTGCGCTCGGCTTCATGATGCAGATCGGCCACATAGACGCTGTTACATTCTGCATCACTCTCGACCCTCCGTTGATCGACTTCGACGAGCAGCTATCTCGATTGCTGCACGAGGCGCTCGGCATCGCCGATGCGGAGGATGCTGCTTTGCTGGGAGGCAAGATGACGACGAAGACGACGGCGCCGTTGACGCAATTGCGGGTCGTATGCGTCGAGTTGCTTTCGGCTGCGTTGTCGAATCCCGAGTTCAACAAGTCGCAACACCAGCCCACTCGACTGAAGGCACTCTCGGTCTACTTCAAGCTGCTCTACGCCAAAGCGCCCGAGGTCGTCGACGCGGCATGCGAAAGCCTCAGGCAGGTCATGGCGCAGCAAGGCAAATTACCAAAAGACCTCTTGCAATCAGGGCTGAAGCCTGTACTGGTCAACCTGGCGGATCACAAGAAGTTGTCTGTCGCGAGTTTGCAGGTAGGTCTTGCCATGGTTCACGAGTCTGTGTGGACTTTCCGGACTGACGACGTGCTTTGATTCTTCCCCGCCCACGATCCTCAATGCAGGGTCTTGCTCGTCTTCTTCAGTTGTTGACGAACTACTTCAAGGTCGAGATCGGCCACAAGCTCATCGATCATTTCAAGGCACTTGCAACGCCTGCCGATCTCCAACGCCTCTCGACGAAGCAATCGTCCGAAGAGGGGGTTCTCGAGATCATGGCTGCGATCATCAACATTTTCCACCTCTTGCCGCATCCGGCGGCGAACATCTTCATCGAATCACTTGTTACCCTTGTCGCAGACGCGGAGCGGCAGCTCAAGAAGCTCAAGACGAGCGTCTTCACCGTTCCTTTGACCAAGTACCTTCGCTTGTACCCAGCAGAAGCTGTTCAGTTCTTCTTTGCGCGACTCGCCGACGCTCGCTTCGTCACCACTTTTCGCGCCGTCATCGCCTCGGAGCTTTCCGAACCGATCCGGGACCAGATCACTTCGGGAGTCAATCAGCTGTTCATCTCATCGTTCGAATCTGATGGCGACGTCGGATATCATGCTGCCTTAGTCATGCGCGAACTGATCGAGATCGACCGAACGTGGATCGTCAAATGCTCGGGTGTGCTCGGCCAACTAATCACTCGCTGGGTCTCGGACATTCGACGCCAGCGGCTCGCGGCCGAGGGTGATGCACATTTCCAACAACTGCACGAGGACGCCGTCGTTCTGGATATTTTCATCGCGTATCTTGAACAGGCAGAGCACATCGACCTTCTGTTCCATGTCGTCGACGCCTTCACTTTCTGGAACTCGGCCAACCTCACCGTCTTGACCCGATTCCTCAACAAGCACGTCGCTCTGAGCCATGATGTCAAATTCAAGCGGGCAATCCTCGATCGCTTCATTGACATCTTCGAGAATCCAGCGGTGGCCAAGGCGCACAAGACGGCCGCGTTACGCATGCTCACGAACCCGATTTTGCTCATCTCGTCGTCCCGAGGTGCTGCCGAGAACGACTTGATCGATGGGGATTTCATCAACAAGGTCCACGCCAAGGTTTGGCAACCGCTGTTGACGACCGTACCCGACTTGGCAACCTTTGAGGATGAAGCACTTCGGGTCGAGCTATGCCACATGTCGACGCTTCTGATCAAATCCTACTCACACTTGGTTCTTGACAACAAGAAGGACGTCATCAAATTTGGCTGGGTTACAATCAAACTCGAGGACATCACCGTGAAGCAAGCAGCATATGTGCTTATCGCGTCCTTCCTCGAGCGTTACGAGTCGCCGGGCAAGATTGTTGTCCAGATCTATGTTGCGCTTCTCAAGGCCCACCAACCCGAGGCTCGCGCCCTCGTCCGTGAAGCACTAGACATTCTAGCCCCGTCTTTGCCGAAGCGAATGGGCCCCGGAGTTGGCTCCGGGCCGACTTCCGTCGCGGCTGACTCGACATACTGGGCGAAATGGACGCGCAAGATCCTAGTCGAGGATAGTGGCAGCATGGCTCTGCTCGTCAATATCTATCAACTCATCGTCCGACATCCTGATCTGTTCTACCCTACGCGCGAGCTCTTCGTTCCGCACATGGTTGCTTCGCTCGCCAAATTGACGCTCAGTTCCACGACGACCTCCGATACGCGCGTCCTCACCCTGGACGTCATTGAGCTCATTCTCAAATGGGAGAAGAAGCGGATCGAGGCGGCCAAGGTCGAAGAGATCACCAAGATGGAAGTTGATGCCGACTTGACTGACGTCGTTGCAGGCTCGCCAAAGAGGACAGGCAAGGACCGCGCGGGTTCGACTGCGCCCTCTACCACCAGCACTTCTGATCGCACAGGTGGTTATGCCGTTCCCGCCGTTCTGCGTGACCAAGTCATCAACAATTTGCTGCGATTCATCGCCAACTCGCCGGAGGCATTCCTGCGCAACAACTTTGTCGCGCGCGCGCTCGTCCTGCTCAAGGAGCTCGTTAGCCCCAATGTGTGGAACGATCTGCATGTCAAGCTCGCCTTCTGTCAACGCACCTTCGCCGGCGTACAGACCGACGTTCCGGAGCCTACGCTTATCACGCTCTGCAACTCGGCCGAGGTGTTGAACGTCGTCTCTCTGCACAAGTCGCCCGATTGGTATATCTCGAACATCGCGACGTTGCAGCTCATCTTCGAGAAAGGGTATTCGATCGTCGCTGTGCCTTCCCCAAGCAAATCCGTCCCTGGCCAGCCGTTGGGAGCGCCAAGCATGGTGATCAACGAGATGCGTCTGCAAACTGCGTTGCGACCAGTTCTCGAGCGCACCTTCGACGCGCTTCCCAGGGGCGTCAGCGGCGAGGGAACCGAGGCAACGCCCGAGGTCGTCGCCTTCTTTGAGTGGGCGAGGAACATGATCAACAAAAACCTGGGCACGATCACGCAGATGCCCCCGACAATACTTGTGCTTCAGGCCTGGGCCAAGGCGTCCCCCGAGTGCGTGGATGAGTTCATCTCTCTCATCGCTCGAGCGTGTGCCAAGTACACCAAGGACCATGTCGTCAGCACTTCTACAGCACCACTCCCGGGCGACCCCACGCTTCGCCTCCTCGTCTCGAGCCTTGAGCTTCTTCGCCAGCGCGTTTCTCATCTCGGCGAGCATCGCCGTTGGTTACTTAGCTCGATCGTCCAGCTCGTCGAGAAGTCCAACAATGTCGAGCTTTGCCGATTCCTGCTCCAGATGACGCGCAAGTGGGTGACCGATCACGATGAGCCGTTCCCGACCATGAGGGAGAAAGCCGGCATCTTGCACAAGATGATGGCGTACGAGGCACGGGGGAACGAGCCATTGCACCGAGACTATCTCTCACTGATCCTAAACATCTACTCGAATCCAGCACTCGCGCGCTCCGACTTGACAATGAAACTCGAGCCCGCCTTCCTCATGGGATGCCGTGCGCGTGATCCGGTCATGCGGTCCAAGTTCCTCGCCACATTCGACGGCAGCCTCGCCACATCTCTCTTTAGTCGCTTACACTACATACTTGGAGTCCAGAGTTGGGAGCCCCTAGGCGATACCTACTGGATCCATCAAGCTCTCGATTTGCTTCTCGGTAGTGTCGATCCGGACGAGACGCTGTTCGTGTCGTCGTCTCCAAAAACGGTCCTGAACGCGATGCCCGACGCAACGATGGACACCGATGATTTGTCCCCACCGTCTTTCGTCGAAGTGTTGAGCTCCTACAGTTCTGGTATGCTCCTCGGTGCCGCCCGCAAGATTCTTTATGCCGATCCGCAGGCTACGCAAGCGCTTTGGATATCGACGTTCAAGACGAGCTGGGCCTGCCTTAATCGTCGCGAACAGCTTGATCTCACCCGACTCATCGTTTCGCTCCTCACCAAGGAGTATCATCTCAAGAGCATCGACCGCCGTCCAAACGCGATTCAGACGCTGCTAGCGGGTGTACTTGCTTGTTCGCCCGCGCTGACACTACCTCCCCATGTTGTTCGTTATCTCGCCAAAACCTTCAACGCCTGGCACACAGGTCTCGAGCTTCTTCAAGAGACACTGGAAAATCCGAGAGAGGAGGACACCGTGCGCGAAATGACTCTGGATGCGTTGGCCGAGACCTATAGCGAGCTAAGCGAAGATGATCTACTCTACGGACTCTGGCGCCGACGTGCGAGCTACAATGAGACGAACGCTGCGATCAGGTCAGTCAATCGTGCGCGAGTATCCGAGTCTACTGGTCAGTGACTGATCTGCCTTACTTTGTGCCTCGCAGTTGGGAGCAGATCGGCCAATGGGGACAAGCTCAGGTGCTGTACGAGTCGGCCCAAATCACCGCTCGGAGTGGAGTTCAGCCTTTCACCGAGAGCGAGATGGCTCTGTGGGAGGATCACTGGATCGTGACGGCACAAAATCTGCAACAGGTGAGTCGACGGACGATGCTTTTGTCAAATCAGTGCCACTTTCTCGCACTTGCTCATGCTCTCTTCACGCCTTGTGACCTTGTGCACAGTGGGATGTCCTTATGGATCTTGCCAAAAACGAGGGCAACAAGGAGCTGCTTCTCGAATGCAGCTGGCGTCTCACGGACTGGAACGTCGAGCGCGATTTCATCGAACAAACACTAAACTCGATGTCGCCGATCGCCACGCCTCGACGCCGCGTCTTTGAGGCCTACTTGGCGCTCTTGCGCGCCTATCCCAAGGGCGTCAACAATGATGGCTCGTCCAAAAAAGCGTTCGCGAAGCTGTGCGACGAGGGGATCCAGCTGTCGCTTCGCAAATGGTACTACCTGCCCGAGGCGGTGTCGCAAGCGCATGTCCCGCTGTTGACAATCTTCCAACAGTTCGTGGAGCTGCAAGAAGCGAATGCGATTTTTGCCAGCCTCCACGCTACCGACGCTGCGAACCTCGATCAACGCTCGAACGAACTCAAGACGATCCTTGGGACTTGGCGAGACCGACTTCCGAACCTCTGGGACGACATCAATGTGTGGAGTGATCTCGTTGCTTGGCGCCAACACGTGTTCCAAGCCATCAACGCGACGTACTTGCCTCTGGTTCCGCAGGCCGCCCCTGGTCAGCCGCAGAATGCGAGCTCGTTCGCTTACCGCGGCTTCCACGAGACGGCCTGGATCATCAACCGGTTCGCGCATGTCGCTCGCAAGCATCATCTCAACGAGGTCTGTATCACCTCGCTGACGAAGATCTACACCCTGCCCAACATCGAGATTCAAGAGGCATTCCTCAAGCTTCGCGAGCAGGCCAAGTGCCACTATGCGAGTGTCTCCGAGCTCGCGTCAGGTCTCGAGGTCATCAACAACACGAATCTCATGTACTTCAACGCTTCGCAAAAAGCCGAATTTTTCACCCTCAAGGGTATGTTCTTGGCAAAGCTGCATCTGCACGAGGAAGCGAACCAGACATTCAATCTCGCCGTCTCCATGGAAATGGCCTTCCCCAAGGCCTGGGCCGAATGGGGCGAATATCACGACCGCATGTTCAAGGAGAATCCCACCGATCTCGGAATCGCCAGCAATGCCGTCTCGTGCTACCTGCAGGCCGCCGGATTGTACAAGAGCGCCAAGGTCCGCAAGTTGCTTGTGCGCATCTTATGGCTGCTCAGCCTTGACGACGCGCAAGGCACGATCTCCAAAGCATTTGACAGCTACAAGGGCGAGGTTCCTACGTGGTACTGGGTCACGTTCATTCCTCAGCTGCTGTTGTCGCTGTCCCAGAGAGAGGCACGCTATTCTCGGGTGATCCTCTTGAAGATTGCGAAGGTTTTCCCTCAGGTGAGTCGCTGCTGCCCTCGTTTGCCCTAGCCCGGAGATATATGCGGATGCTGACACTCCCACTGGTACACATCCGTTGCCAGTCGCTGTTCTTTCAATTGCGTACGGTGCGAGAAGATCTTTCGATGCCGAAGCGGCAGCACATGGCCGCTCACATCCAAGCCGTTCAAGCCCAACGAATGAACGAGGCACGAGCGGCTGGTCTCGATGCCGAAGCCACCGCTGTACTCCGCAACGAACCAATTCCAGCCCCGGCGCCGCTGCCGAACGGGCCTAGGCATCCGTGGGAGTACGTTGATGAAATCATGTCGATCTTGAAGACGGCTTTCCCACTACTGGCCCTGTCAATGGAGATGATCGTCGATCAGATCTCCACTCGATTCAAACCGACACCCGACGAGGATATTTTCCGCCTCATCAGCGCTCTCCTCGCCGACGGTCTGCAGCAGTTCCTGGCGCGTGCCGGTATGCCCAATGACGATGGGAAGCTGGCGGCGCCCACAATCTCAAACGTCACTCGCTTTGCCGAGAATCTCCATCCTCCTACCATCAAAGAGAGCTTCGTACAAGATTTCCTCACCTCGGAACCGACGCTCGCTCAGTATGTGCAGAGGCTCCAGAGATGGCGCGACCGGTACGAGGGCATGCTTGACAAGAAGGCCAAGAAGGCCAATCTCGAAGCTGTTTCGCATTGGCTGGTCGAGTTCCAGTACCAGAAGTTTGACGAAATTGAGGTCCCGGGGCAGTATCTCATGGTTGGTCGCGTCCGCCTTTGTCTTGGTTGGTGTCTGCGCTTGCGACGGAAGCTCATCGATACCGTTCATACTCATCTTTCCTATCTGTAGCACGAGGACAACAACGGCAACTTCGTGCGTATCAGCCACTTTGCAAATAAGTTTGACGTCACCCGCTCTCACGGCATCTACTTCCGCCGTCTGACGATCCTCGGCCACGATGGCAGCACGCACCGCTTCGCGATCCAAGTACCCTCCGCTCGCACGTCGCGTCGAGAAGAACGCATCATGCAACTTTTCCGCATGCTCAACTGTCCTCTGGCGACGCGGAAGGAGAGCCGTAAGCGCAACCTCGCTTTCAACATCCCCATCGTGGTCCCGCTTGCGCCGAATGTACGCTTGGTCGAGAACGACGCCTCCATTACGAGTTTGCAGGACATTTTTGAGCAGCACTGCGAATTGGCCGGAATCAAGAAGGAGGACCCGATTCTTGCGCACACGGAGCGCGTAAGGGCCCTTCACCATCACGATCCTCCGCTCAGTGTGAGTATCGTCGAGTGTAGTTCTGGTTTCTCTTGTTCTCGCAGACCGTTGCTGACGGACTCTCCGACGGCCATTCATTTCCACACGACAGCGTACCGAGCTGTGGAATGCGCGTCAAGAGATTGCCGAAGAGATTGCTTTCAAGATGGTCCCAGATGACATTCTTAAGAAATATATGATCCGATCGATGGCCAGCTCGAGCGAGCTGTGGCAAATTCGTCGGGAGATGACGCTCCAGATGGCCGCGTTCATCTTTATGACTTATGTCATGTCGATGGGCGTGCGTCTGCCGTCGCGCATTCATATTTCTCGCTCGTCGGGCAAGCTTCTCACTTCGGACATGCTGCCCTGTGCGTTGCGGCGTGCGCTCTAGTCTCGGATGGCGGACGGAGAGAGAAACCACGAGCTGACCTCCTTCACCACTCTGCAGCGATCATTCCTACCAAGCCTGAGTTCTTCAACAATGAAGCAGTGCCATTCCGCTTCACGCCGAATTTCCAGAGGTTCATCACTCCCATCGGTACCGAGGGTCTTCTGACTAGCTCAATGATGGCGATTGCCAGGTGCTTGACCGAATCGGAGGTAAGTCAAGTGGTCATCAGGAATACTGCCAGTTTTTGTCCGGTACAGGCGGATGAGCTTCTTGCTGACACTCCTGTTTTCCCTGTGTTCTTTCCCAGTTCGATTTTGAACATCGTCTGAGTATCTTTGTGCGGGAGGAAATTCTAGTTTGGGCACAGATGGCGAAGAGCGATCCGCGAGGGCAGCTGCGCGAGCTCGTTCTGCGCAACGTCGACGTCGTGGTGCAGCGCGCCAAGGTTATGTCTTGCAAGATGGAACGCGAGAAGGTGCGCCTCTGTTCTGTGTCTGTGCGGTCCGAGCACAAGTGACCACTCGCTGCATCTATTGATCCTCGCTGTCACTGACCTCGTCAACCCCCTCTCTCTTCATTTACAGCCGCCCTCGGCTTCGGTCCCCGTCAATCAGTCAATCCTCGAGCTGTTGTTGTCCGCGACGAGCGTCCAAAATCTATCCAAGATGGAACCTACTGTATGTTGTCATTCTCCGCGACGAGTCTGTCATCCACACCTGAGGGACCGTGGATCGCTGATCACGAGTTCTTGCATGTTTTGACAGTTCGCCCCTTGGCTGTAGGCGGCTCACCGCCTCAGTCTTTCTTCTTTGTGATCGTTTCTCTGTGTAGACTGTGTACTTTAACTGTGTGAACAGATGCGATTTCCTCTCTTACGAGTCGCCAATTCACTCTCGCGGCCTACTTTCCAGCTAGTCCAAAGCCGGCCGTCAGGGAAGGTCGTCCCAGGTCCTGTCCAGATCGGCAGGTCCATTAAGCCAGCCAAATGAACTCGTACGCGCACGCGCGATAAGGCAGCTTTTCTTTTTTTTGGCCCGGGTGGAGCTTGTGGAGGGATGGTATACCATTGCTGCCCCCTCCTCGCCCACCATGGCACGGTGCACCTCTCTGGGCATCCCACGAGCCGTGAAGCGAAAGCTTTAATTAGCTAGTCGGTGTTAGACTTATCCTTATCCTTAAAAGTACCTAATAAAAAACCACCTGAGACACAACAGACAAACCATGTGGCGTGACGTCACAGTTTCGGCTCTGCACGGCTCTCGGTCCAGCCCGTCCCAGCTATGTAGCGATGTTTCAGAATTAGTCATGGTGCGCCCGGTTGGTGCTCCCGACGGCTAGGAGCCACAGGTTGTTTCGCCGACGTTCGCCGACGTTCCATGATCGGCCCATGATCGGCCAAGTCACGACACAGCCACTATTCCTCGGCTCGCCCAGCAAAAAGCTCTGCACATTCACTTAGAACTGCACACGCCCTGCAATGACTCGTGCGAGGCGATCATCATTGGGTCCTTTGACAACCTTTCGTCACTATCCCTGAAATAACTGTTACGTACGCACCGGTCCTCTGCGCGTCGAGTGGCTCCTTTCGGCCGGTCAGCAGCCAGAGCCCTCGGGCCGTCTCTCAAGTTCGCCGGCGTTCCATCAGTCGACGTAGAACGTGCTCGAGCGTTTTTATCAATTCAAACGTTCTCAGCTACACCTATCGACGTTATCAAATGATTCCACCGCCTGTGAGCACGACGTCTCGGAGGTCTGAAGGCCAGCAACGACGTCGTCAACGGGAAAGGCTCGAGCGAGATCGTTCCGGTCCGGTCCCACACATTTTTTTCGCCGAACCCTGCTTCTACCGCATCAACATCGACGAATCAGTCGACTTCCAGAAGAGCTAGGGCACAAGGATTGCGGAGAGTGACGACCTCACAGTCCGGAACCTCCGGCATCAGCAACTTTACCATTTCCCGAAGCGCGTCTGAATGTGTCTAAATGACTTTACGCTCAGAAAATGCCCAAATCGTCTGAATCGTTCTGGATTGTGTCTAGATCCACCGTTTGGTCACACTGAAGTAGCAACTCGTGTAATGAATTGTCTTCACTGTCTCGGTCTTACACACACTAGTCAGAGTCTTGTACCACATGGCAGGCAGTAGTGCTTACATCCTGATGTAGTCATTGCAAATACAATCATACATTTATCCAGCAAAGTGGCCGCCATTGATCGGAGCATACAAATTATGTACTGACATTCCAAATGCTATATAGGGGCTCCTTTATTTGTTGGCCCACCCGCCGCACGTTGCTCCGCATCACCGCTCCCTCTGATCTTTGAGGATATTGACTCCAAAAACCTTACCAATGCAATGAAATATATGCTAATCTTTGACCACATTCATGGTGAAGTCATCTTGCCATTCATCCATGATGTTCATAAAATCCCAGTCCGGTGATAGCTCTGCTTGACCGAAGAGCGGCTGGACGAACGCTGATTGCAATACATCTTCGACTGGGAAGACGCGCCGTTTCCTTCGACCGTCAGGTTCTCTTCGGAAGCGGAGTATCGGAGTCAACAACGCGCTGTTTTGAGGAGAGTGCTCATCCTGTGAAGTGGAACGAGCTTACTCATGGGTCAATTGCTAAGCGGGGGCAAACACAATACAGCAGGCACTCACCCATTCAAGTTCCTCTCCAACGCACAACTCATGCCATATGGCCCCAACTTTGACGGAGAAGAAGCTCTTAACGTGCAATACGGTGTGCAGACTTCGAAGTGTTTTTGTGGCGCGTACGTCTCCCGAAAAGTCGGGCGATGACAGAAGATGGCGTAGGACCTAAGCCGTGTCCCGAACCCAAAATGTGTGAGACTGGCATTATCGACCAGTCAGCAATTCGACTCCTCGTGGACACCCGTGCAATACAGGCTTACCTGTTGCAAGAAGGGCAAGGCGGACAAGTGTTCAGGCCAGCCGAGGAACGGAGCCGTCAACTTAAGAGTCGCTTCACGGAAAGTGGTCCACTTCGCTTCAAAATGTGCCGCCAAAGGAGGTCTCGGTCAGCAGGGATATCAGCAACGAGTTGAACGGGCTGACCATAAGGAACCTTTTCTAAGATCGCCCGATGCGCTTCCCGATTTGCATACTGAAAGTTGATCTGCAAAGACTAGCAACATGTAAGCACAGGAACTGATAGGCCACCCGGTGCCACTTACCCCGACGCCCTCGTGATTCCGAATCAGGTTGTTGAACTGAGATTCTGACAAGCGATATTTTTCTGCATGTTTGGCAAATTCGAAGGCGAACTCGGATTCGAAGTTTGTTGGATCGTGCAACTCGGTGTGCGACAGAGGCGGTGGCGTTTGGACTTCGCAGTAATTGCCAGCGGCGTCGCACGCCCAGCCGGCTTGAGGGTGCGTTTCATTGCGAAATTTCTGCGTTGATTTCGTTCTCAAGGTGTCCAGTATTGACCTGGAGGCAGATCTTCGTCCTCCGAGGACGAGTCATAGAATTGCTCGTCTTCAGAGGACAACCTTTGAGTCGCTCGCTTGGTTGGGCGGACGCTGTCGAGGCCTGCGAGCTTGCTCACGTTGCATTCGCTCGATGCTGTCGTTGTGTGCACCGGCCTAGTAGAGTCGATTGGGTCGACGTCGTTCAGCTTCTGCGCGCGTACTACTTGGCTCTGGCTCCTCTCGTTTGGGTGCAAGCCTCTCGTTAGTGGGCTTCGGACTTGGCGACGAGCGAGGCGTAGCGTTGACCACAGAAAAAGCATTGAAAGGGGTCTGGTACTCGCGGACCGACTGGAGGTCACGTTTCGTCCACCGGGAGGCAGAAGACGAAAGGTGATATCGACAACTATTGAGTGGTTAGTTCTCGACCAGGAAAAGAATGTGTTACAGTCTCCAACGACTTTCGCTCCGCGCGGCTGGGAAGGCTTGGCCGCGCCTGCATGTGTCAGGCCCCGCCCGTACGCGAACCTAGGCTGCCTCGTGTTAGGTGCCCGCGTCGACGACTCCGGACGACTCGTCCTTGACGCGCGCGTCGTTTGTTTACTCGCCCCTTTCCCTCCTGCCCTTCACTGCTTTTGGCCACCTTTACACCAGCGTCCCCTACTCGACACTCTTTCCGATTTTGGTATCGCCTATCCAAATTCCAACAGGTCACAGTGATCATGCCACCACGCAGGCCTCCGCGAGCGGCTTCGGCCAGAGTTGGTGTGGCCACCGCCGCCATGCAAGATCCACCCAACGACATGCGAGACCAGCGCGCCGTCAAGAAACAAGTACAGGTGACTCGGCTCAAATGCCGGCAATTTCAATAGGCCCAAACCAAAACGCGGTGGCCTCGCCTCGGCTAGCTCAGGTGTCCAACCCTTGCAGAAGAACCGTCGTATCGCAAAGTCCGTTACAGCTACAGCTATACAGCCTAATCACGTCTCACACTGGCTGGTGGTATCTGGGTCTCGTGACATGTTCTGCAGCACCGAGCTTACCATCACGATCGCTACTACTGCCGCCGCCGTCGAGCCTGATCGGGCGGAACCGCTTGCAACGACTTCAGGAGTCGTATTCACCGGCAGACGACTTCAACGGGACGACCTCTCCAACAACGACATCGAGGTCGATCCTCTCCTACTGTCAGACGAAGATGATACTGACGAAGAGGCTGCTGTTCGCGACGATTACGGCGACGACGTTGCCCTCGAGTTTGGTGCCGAAGGTGGGTGCGCACATGCACAACAACCATTGCTTACAGTCGTGTATCAATCCAATGCTAAGTGCTGGCCTCTGCGAAACGTCGATTCAGATCGCACAGAAGTTCAAGAGAACATCACTCGAAAGGTTAGATGACGCCCTTGAGCTGGCTTGGGCTCTCCTGACGGACACGGTTTTCAACAGATGCAGGTCTTCGCCGCGTCCCCTCTCGCACAAGGCCACTCCAACTTAAGAAGTCCAAAGCGCGCACCGTTCTTGGTGAGGAGGACAGCGCCTTTGCGGTCACGACCTCACCTAACCCATCTCGCCCCACGGGCGCCATCGCTCAGTCGACACCATCGTCGACTTGACAGCCGATGTCGCCAGGTTAAAAACCTGAAAGGAGGTAAGACCTCTCCAACCCGGTTATTTATGACATTGTCGCGCAGATCATCTATCGACTTCGCACCACAGCGCTTGCCTCTTTGGAATGGCCTGCGTACTACCCCAGAACACGACAGAGCACCACGCATTGACATTCGGGCTGATTGCTCATACCTTTGCTGCTGTGAGTACCTTCTGACTGAGCCTGCTGCATTATCTATTCACTCAAGCATGGGGATTGTCTGACATTCCATGCAACTTTGTACTGACTTTAGATGCGGTGCGTGCTGGGCAAGTTGCTTTACACGGCAAACATGTTCTCTGCGGAGGTATATGGACCAGTTCTCTTTAAGACCATGTATCGCTTCTATGATGGTTCGTACACCTCAATTACAGATGTGTCATCGCAGCGTGTGTGGACTAGCCTCGCGGCTTGGGTTGGGCATAAAGCTTCGTCAATTGACGGAGGCCGGGACCGGTGCGGCTGAGGTCGCCGCTAAAGCGGCTTTGTTCGGATTTGATGCCTAATTTGTTAACTTGTGCTCTTAGAAGAACGTAGGGTTTATGTTTGTCTGTGAATGCATGAGATCATACCATTGCACATAACCCTACCTGAATATGTCAGAATTGTTCTGAAATGGCACCGAAACAACGCTGAGCATTGCACTGGAAATGCTCTGGAAATGTCTGGAAGCGCTCTGAATGACTGAATTTCCAGACAAAATCTAGAGCAATCTAGCAGCGGATTGTTCTGAATTGTTCTAGATTGGCTCTGAAATGCTCTGAAGCGCGCGTGGTAAAGTTGCTGATGGGGAGCGCGTTCAGTTCGCGCACGGCGACATCCACCCGCCGCACAGTCACCTGTTGTACTGCGTCCACTACCGGAAGGAGCTTACCCTCGACATGACCTCGGTGCAATGGATCTTCTGTGTCGGAAGTGTAGCGCCTTCCACTGGGACTTTGAACGCTTGGGAGGACGGGACACTCCAATGTTCAGCACCGCTTCAATTCAACGGCTACTACTTCTACATTCGGCCCGATACCGTGTCCTTCCCTACACTATTCCTTGGTGGTCGACTTTTTCAGAAGTTCGTCGCCGATGCGTGGGCTCTCACAGAGCAGGACCGGCTGCAATAGATCAGGACGAACCAGAAAACATTAAGAGCCGAGGAATATTCGTCCCTTCAAGCTGGCCTTGCGGAGGGCATCGATCCGTCGGAAATTGGGAAAAGAGTCATCTTGCCGTCTTCCTACCCCAGCTCGCCGAGGAACATGGGGCAGCTGTACCAAGACGCCATGGCGATCGTCCGTGCTTTCGGCGCACCGGGTCTGTTTATTACGATGACCTGCAATCCCGCCCGGCCAGAGATCGTAAACGCGTTGTTGCCAGGCCAAACCGCTTCGAATCGTCCCGACATTGTCGCACGAGTTTTCCAGGACAAGCTCACGGCTTGCCTTGATGACATCTATGGAAACCATCGTAGAACCGGCGTGTTCGGCAGGGTGATGTAACAGAATTGCTGATTTTCAATGTGAGGTGGCGCGCGGAGCGCGCCGCCGAACCTAGTCATCCATAAGTATGAATCTTACAGAGCAGCTGTCTTACCTATGTAGATCACGGAACGCCGGCGAACTTGAGAGACGGCCCGAGGGCTCTGGCTGCTGACCGGCCGAAAGGAGCCACTCGACGCGCAGAGGACCGGTGCGTACGTAACAGTTATTTCAGGGATAGTGACGAAAGGTTGTCAAAGGACCCAATGATGATCGCCTCGCACGAGTCATTGCAGGGCGTGTGCAGTTCTAAGTGAATGTGCAGAGCTTTTTGCTGGGCGAGCCGAGGAATAGTGGCTGTGTCGTGACTTGGCCGATCATGGGCCGATCATGGAACGTCGGCGAACGTCGGCGAAACAACCTGTGGCTCCTAGCCGTCGGGAGCACCAACCGGGCGCACCATGACTAATTCTGAAACATCGCTACATAGCTGGGACGGGCTGGATCGAGAGCCGTGCAGAGCCGAAACTGTGACGTCACGCCACATGGTTTGTCTGTTGTGTCTCAGGTGGTTTTTTATTAGGTACTTTTAAGGATACCAAATAGTCCTACCAATTATCCCAAGAGTCGAATTCGGAACTGAAATAGGATATAGCTTGTTGTACCCAATACCGCCAGCTGACAAAGTTGGAGGATACTACCCAGTGACCTACATAGGTAAGACAGCTGCTGTATTGCCCTTTTGCCCCCCGCTCCCCCTCCCTATTTTTCTGCTTTTGTTCACTCATTACCGCCTTCGGAGCTTCTTGTTTTCTTCGGATCTCGAGGATGAGGAATTTCCTTTAGCCGAGTCATATTGGGCTATACCGGGTCTTATATGGTGAAATAGGATTGGGCCAAAAGAAGCGGGCTGGTCACTTGAGCTCACGGCTCGCTCCCGTACGTTAACCTTGGCCCAAGCACATCGACGCATCGACGCACACCAAAATCCCACAATTCAGTACCATCCTCTCAACTGAAACTTTCACTCAATCAGTCATGTCCATAACGGAGGTGCGTGGACCCGATTGCCCACTTGGCTTCCGACATGGGCCTTACTCTTTGGCACCATGATCATTCCGACCTTCAGATATCCGCGTGCGATCGAGGGAAGGTTCTCCAGCAGAGTCTGTAACCTTTCGCGCTCGTTCACGTGATCAGGGTAAGTGAACGGCTTCTTTGATGTGCCGACTCGTCTTGGCAGGGCTGAGAGCAGAGTGATACTGATCGCCCTCGTTCCTCTACTCGGTCCTTTCGTGCCTCTGACATGCCTCTTGCAGATCGAAGGGACAATCAAACTCGTCGAGCGTCTTCATTAGCAAGTACGGTTCCGGATGAACCTTCTCGCCAATCCTCGGCCGATGACAGCGAGAGGGAGGATGGTGATGCCGACATTGACTATCGAAGATCTATTAAGCTCTGGGCGGCCATCCATGGTTCGCATCGAAACGCGACCGGTCGTATGAGCCCAAGAAAGTGGAGAGCGCTCAAGCAATGGGTCGCCAAGCGATATTCTCCAGGACGACCGGTAGCTCTTCGATGGTCAATGTCGGCATCACCATCCTCCCTCTCGCTGTCATCGGCCGAGGATTGATTGGAATCGGAAGAGGACGACGCGTCAGAGTTGGTGTCGTCAGAGTCGGCGTCGGATGAAGGAGCTTGGGGCACAGGCATGCGCTTTCTCTTTCGACTTTGTGGGCGAGAAGGTTCATCCGTCAGCACTGAGAATATCCTCGGTGCTCGGCATCTCTCATGCCAGGCTCGTTGAAGCCGTAAAGAGGATCAACAAGGCCGCCTCGAACAGTAATGTTTGGTCTAGGTTCCTTTCGAACCCTGTTGTAACCGAATACCTTCGGCGACAAAGCAAGGGTGAGTTTATACTGAATGATCCTGCTCATAGCCATCCTGCCGCCCTGCCGCATCATCGCATTACCCAGGCTTATTTCATGTCTATAATATTGTTCCCTTGTTGTGATCACCACCTTGTCAGAAACCAACCCCTCGAAGGCTCGCCGCATCACCAAATGTGCAGCTCAACTCTGGAGATACCTTACTGGCGAGGGAGATTCCGGATCTGCCGGTCTTACGGAGGACGACCAAGAGCTCGTTCGTGCGGCCTTTGCGGCCGCACAAGCGGGTACCAGTACGACTTCCACTTCAATTGTACCGCCGACTGTCATCATGCGGTCAGCCTCCGATATTCCTTCCGCAACTCGGATGAAAGAGTGCCAAAAATATATCGCGCATCTACGAGAGGAGGCGGATCGCATGTCGAAATTGTACGATGTCGAAACCTGAACCTTTGTCGTTCCTCGATTTCAAGACGACTTGTCGCCAACGACAAAAGCGATGTTTACTCGCTAGGCGGTGCGAGGTTTGCGGCCCACAACAACTAAAGATCCGCAGGGTAACTCGTTGTTGTCTAATTTCGCTTCCAACACGAGCTGGGATGAGACACTCACAGCGAATGAAGCCTCAGAACTGAAGGAGGGTGAGTTCCCCATTTGTATGCGTCTTAATTGCGTTGTCAACTGTCGCTTGACTCTGCGATGACAATGCTTGAGCAAGAGGAAGAGCATGTTAAAACTACGGCGCGCCGATGGTTCTTGAGAGGTGGTCTCAATTACCTGTGGCAGCGCACCCAGGGTTAAAACTACGGCGCGCCGATGGTTCTTGGAAGGTGGTCTCGATAACCTGTGGCAGCGCACCCAGGACACTAACGCCCGTGTAACGCCCGTGTCCCGGGTGCGCTGCCACGGGTAATCGAGACCACCTCTCAAGAACCATCGGCGCGCCGTAGTTTTAACATGCTCTTCCTCTTGCTCAAGCATTGTCATCGCAGAGTCATCGACTTCGTCTTGTTGGTGTAATCGCTGGCGTGCTTGCTGCAATTTCCTACGACGGCTGATCAGCCACCGGCCGATGCGACGCACTTCCCATCCTGAAGTCGCTTGATCTCTTGCTCGCATCTCGCGCGAGACAAGACCGCGGGGATACCAACTCGAACATCTTCATCGTAGACCCACGGCTCGGTCGGATGACTGAATAAATCATGGTTCCAGAGCGGCGCCAATATGTCGAGTTTGAGCATTTCATTGAGATCCTCTGGAGCTGATGGCGGTGCGCTTCGAGTCCTCAAGATTGGATGGAAACGTTGGGAATCGGCGAAGAGACCAGCATACTTTTTCGCCTCGTTATTGTACATCGCCACAGCTTTCATAAGTCTTGGGCGCAGTGAGTTCAGATTTTTCACGTAGGCCGGCCGCTTTCGTACCTATGCGCAGGTGTTACTGACATGTCAGCATTCCTCTCGGAGGCGCAACTTGTGCCACGATTTGCCTTACCGAGGGCTTTACCGCCTTGTCGCGGGGGCCGCAGCCTCTCGGCTCCCTTTCGGTACTGTACGACCAAATCCCACAGCGAGCGGGATGCGATCATCAAAGAGCAGACACATTCGTAATCTGTGCACTCAGACGAGGACGTATCCGGATCCAGGTAGGACCATGATGAGTTGTGTCGAAGAGGGGAGAGGAGGGGAGGGAAGAAGGGGACGACATACCAGGTTCCAGGACGCTGAGCTCAATGTCTCTGTTGACAACCTCAATCTTGAACAGGATGTTGCGCATCTCGGCTGCTTCCTTGCGATGCTCTTTCAGCGAGAGATTCTTGGACGCGGCACGTTGCGCCTCCCATTGCTCAAGGAGGGTAGCGACGGTCCATTCAGAGCGGCCAACAACCTCAGCAATGTCTCTGTCTGCTTGGGCCAGGAGCTGGGCCGCATTTTCAAATCGAGATTTGAGTTTGGTCGCTGTGCATGATCGATCCTGAGGTTAGCGATGTGGTAACGTAGTGCATGCAAGCATGGTAACGCATCCCTACCAAGATCGGCTAGATGCTGCTTGTTATAGGCAGACACGCGGCGACTGATAGTCTCCTGCCGATGGGTGGCACTTGATGATCGATTCATGGGTATCAGGCCTCGGAGCTGCGACCATAAGCGCTCAGTTCCCTCCCCATCAGTCAGGCCGAAGATAGGTAGAAAGCGCGGATCAAATTCAACCTGGCAAGACCACTGGTGTGCGTAGGCGTGCATCGAGGAGAGAGCAAATGCGAGGCGCGGAAGGTGGTCTGCTAAAAGATCGCGCTGCGCTTGCCGGACCAGATGCGCTGCTCAGCAGTCCATCGAATTAGTGGTCATGGTTATCGTCACCACAAACTCACACGCCGTAGGTGCGACAATAAGTTGCAGGCGATGTCATGCGCGACCCCGACGCGACTGAGTGCGTGAATCGAGCTGCAGTGGGAGCCCGAGTCGGGGCTGACTTCGACATTTGAGCCAACTCTGGCTTGCGCGGACCCCTCGGGACAATTTGTTTCTCCGACCTCCACTTCTTCGAGAATCCACTTCAACAACGACACGGGATACACTAGCCCGTGGGGAACAAATTATGCGCATTAGTCTCCTGGCCCGAGCGTCTAGGCGATCGATCAAAACATACTTTTCACCTGATTGATAGAGGTTGCAAAGTCGCAGGCAGTGATCATGACGGCACACGGCAGCAACAAGGCTTGTGTCGGCCACTGCATTAGACAAACCGGCGGCCACACCACCGTCTGCAGCCTTCCAGTTACTCGTACATTCGTCCTGTACAGAGACAAGGATAGCCTGCTTAGCTGCCATGGACATGCAGGGCCATCGCGATAGTCACTCAGGAATCAGCAGCGCTAAGCTACCTTTCCGCCCGTTTCATTTGATTCATCGATTACAGCTTGCTCATTTCGAATTTTGTCTGGTGCCAGAAATACCGCTGGTCGGGACTTGAGAGGATCAGCGCTCGCCCGCGCGAATCGTCGATGCTGAAAATTGCCGTCGAGAGCAATGATGTCATCTAGATCATCTCCGCTCTTGCCAGATTCGTCAATCCGAGGCCCAAAACATGCCGGGCAGACATCGGCCAGACGCTCTCGCGGGGAGAGGCCGAGAAGCCCGGCAGTCATATCTGTTTGCAGCTGTTGCATGAATCGGAATTCATTCATTGCGGCTTGGAGATGCTGGCGCACGGTTGGACTCTGCAAAGTATTCGAATTGTGTTCAGCCTTGAGAGATGCCTCCGGCGTGTTCCAAAGCCCACCTTGTTCCAAGGATCATCTGGAGCTAATTCCGAGGACCAGAAGAGAATGAGCGCTTCGGACATGCCATAGACGCCATAAGGATCAACCCCCCAGTAAGTGTCAAGAAATTCGATCGTGCGAAAGGTGAATGCGGTGATGCCGTTTCTTTTTCGGATTGAGGATGAGGATGTCGGCAGAAGACCGTGAGCTGCGAGGGTTTGGATCTCGGAATAGCATGAGCAAAATCGTACCCTCCGCATGCCTGCTCATAGTTAGTGACAGGTAGATCATATCAGTCCAAGACAATAGCAGATGCGTTAGCGACTGGTCTTGAGCGACACCTACCTGCAAAGAACAGGTCGACAACTCTGACCTCTCTAGTGACTCGGCGTTCTGAACATGCGTCGCACCACTCCTCGTCGTCCAGCGAAGGGACGAACCCGCTCTGCCGAAGCGCTTTCTTGGCTCTTCTATTCATCAATAGATATGCTTTGAGAAGTTCAGGTCGTTTTGACACCCTAGCCCAGGCTTCGGCCCTGGCGGCCCGGCGACGATTGCGTTGCTTCTTGGCGTTCCTTCGGACCCGCGATTGCTTTGGTGAACAGGGCGCTTGGTCTTGTGAAGCACCACCTTGGTGGATAGGCGAATGCTCCGGTCCAGATGAGTATCCACCACCGAAATCGCCACCAAAATCTTCGTTGTTCTCGTGCTCAAAGTCGGGCTCGTTGAGGTTGGGCGCGAAATCGTGCTCAAAGCCGCCGGTCTCGGTGTCTACAAGCCAGCCATTTGCGCCATTGGCAGGGTAAGTCCAAGGCTCGGACAATGATTCGTGAGCGCCAGCAGTTGCTGTCTCCGAACGCTCTGTCCGACGACGCTGCGATCTCGGAATCGATGGCGATGGAGGAGGGCTCAGTCGACGTTTCGGACGCCGCCTCGTCGGGGTGCCGTGGATACCAGCAGCGTAGCCGAAGGACCTTACAAACGCCTCACTCGTTGGGGACAAGACTGGCTCCTCTTTTCGCTCTCGCACCGCCCATGACCTCCTCTTTTTCTTTTTCTTCTTCGCCTTCGCCCCCTTCTCCGGTTCCGTGATCGCCCCGTTCTCGACCGTGTCAGCCGCCTTCTTCCTCCTCCTCCTCGTCGTGAATTTCTTACGCTTGGTCTTGGTCTCTTTTTTCTTCTCTTTCCCTACTAGGGGCGCTGGATTTGATTGTGGTAGTGGCGATGTGTGTCGCAGGGAGTCTATGCTTGAAGCGATGCCGATGGGTGCAAGGCGGTGCCAGTGGGGGAGGGTTGAAGCTTGAAGGTGGGGGTGCCAGTGTGTGCCGAGGCAAAGGACCGATTAGCGTAGGCGAGTTAGCAAGTGCCACTACTTAGCCGCTATTTTGCCTCCGGGCGCGGGCGGTGGGCGAGGGATGGTATACCAAGCCTGTACCAACGTTTTCCGGGGCCAAATTTCAAAAAAGCTGCCTTAACGCGTTGCGCCCGACCTAGTTTTTTTGCCAGGCTTAATTTGACCTGCATAGGTCGTCCTGTCTCAGATCGACCGTGGCCGAGAGCGCGCTCGTTCGGCCGAAGACTCATTCTGCTACACTCCGCTCATCGGCGAAACGCGATGGATGGGCAACGGATACGACCCTCGCTGCGTGACTTGTCTTCTCGTGATGCTGACCCAACCTCTGCGACGTTCCCCTCATTCGACACCGCCGTCACAGTGACGCGCCGTCGACCTCCTCAAGTCGGCTCGTCCGCGAAGAGGACCAGCGCTCCCGGTGGGTTCCACCCATGTGTATGGCGATGCGCAGATGGCCGAACCAGTCCTGAATCTGCTCGATTTGCTCAGATCATCTCCCCGGTATTTTCGACCGTGAGCTCACCCCAGACTCGGCTGGACAGACTGAACCGGCTGCTGCAACGGCTCCGATGGCAAAGCCCAAGTCTCGCTTCGCTCTGCACCGCGAGCGCGAACGCCGAGAAGAAGCCCTACGAGCCGCAGTGCACGGTCAGGTGCAGGGTGAAGCCTCCATACATCACAACGCGGCTGGTGTGTCCAACCTTGTCGGTCAAGTCGTTGAGCGCGCATCATCAGAGCTCTCCGTCGAGCCGCCCAGGCCCGCCGCTGTACCCCACTTGCTCGGAGCTGGTGCTCCCCCATCGCCAGCAGCGCCCCCGCTGGGCTTTCCTGTCTCCGTGCGACATACACCAACTCCAGTGAAGGAGCAAACCCGGGTGCTTCTGCAGTCGAAACCGCAGTCTCAATTGCTTTCGTCGGCGTCTTCCACTGCCTGGACTTCGAAACATCGCTCGCCTGTGACGACGACGAGGAGGGAGGTCAGCGACACTCAGGATCCCAACTCTATCCCGGCGATCCTCGCTTCGGTGTCGGACGAAAACGATCGTCTACTGGCCGGCATGTCCGAGCAAGAGATACTAGACCAGCAACACGATATCAAGGAATCAATGGGCTTGTCGGATGAGCTCCTCAAGATACTGGAAGCGCGTTCGCGGAGGAGCAAAGGTACAGCAACCTCCGTTTTGCCCCTGGTCGCCCCCATCCCGCGAGACTAAACCTGACCTGAAGTCTTGCCTTCCATAGAGTCAGATTTACCGCTCAGCTCGACAGCACAAGTCCAGGTCCGTGGAAAAGGGCTTTTACAATCCGTGCAAGACGACCCAGATGATGCTGAAGGCAGCCCCGAATTCATCCGCAAGCACTACTTTCCGCAAGAGCCAGCGAGTGCGAACCTCGATTGGATGAAGCCGAATCAAATCTCGAACGCTACAGTCGATAGCGCAGGACACTATCGACATTTGGTCTTCTCCCTTAACGGTGCCTTCATTTCGTCTGACGAGGGCATCCGCGAAGCACCGAAAGTGTCAGCGTTGCACCACGTCTCGTCCTCGTCGTCATTTACGGTCACGACACTGATGAGCCTCGCGTTATCCTCTGTGCCATCACAACGCTCAAGCGCGCTACAAACCCTTTTGAGGATTCTGTCCTGTACCCCAAGTCATGAACCGAGGTTTGGGAAGGAAGCGTGGTTCCGACTGGAACTCGACATTGCGCAAAGAG
Organism: Microbotryum violaceum; assembly: GCA_022506055.1. Classification (NCBI taxonomy): domain Eukaryota; kingdom Fungi; phylum Basidiomycota; class Microbotryomycetes; order Microbotryales; family Microbotryaceae; genus Microbotryum; species Microbotryum violaceum. The sequence goes on along the minus strand of JAKMXP010000008.1, from coordinate 688,123 downwards.
CCTGCCACGCGCTCCTCGACGCGACCGTCGGTGTCCGGAGCGTCGCACTCGATCTTCTGTCCTTTCTTCTCGAAACGGAGTGCCGACGGCCGCGTGCAGAGTCTTCATGGATTCGGCCACAAGGATTGGAAGAATCCTCTCTCCTTTCGACACTTCTCACTGCGTTGCCGTTCGCTGTGCTTGCGCAGGAGTTGCTGCACGCGCGACTTCCCACATCAGCATCCCGCCAGGTCCTTCGAATTCTCAAGTCGTTTATTCATCTTGCTCTTGATCGGAGTTCGGCACCGTTCGTCCAGCTGGACGCCATTGTTGATACGCCGGACTTGCTTGAAGCGGTGACCCAGCACTTCATCGCCATCCCTTGGCCTAGACCTGCCGCTCAAGATCCGACCGTCCTTGCCACGGCAGCCGATGCGCTTGCAGTGCTCTCAGATTTGGCGCGGTCTTCCAGGGCGCGCACAAAATCTATCGTATCGCGTTATCTGGCCGAGCCGGCATTTCGCTTTTTGGGGGTTCCGCCGTGGGAGCTTGACAGCGCTTCCCCCGCTGCACGTCGGCTCACGTACGGCCTGGTCAATGCCACGTTCGACCTATGGCAAACACTCGCACAGTATGGACTGGGCACAAGTCTACGGACCACAGCAGCTAGTCTGCTTTCCAGCTTCTTGGACCGGACAGCATCCATCCTGGAGGACGCTTTGCCGATCGATGCATGCGAAGTACACATGGTCGTCGCATTGCTGCGATTGCTCCGCATTTGGACCATCACTGCGATCGATCCTCACGTGTCCGAGCACGACATCTTATGGAGCCATATCGACGGCTGGGAGAATCTTGCCCTGCTTGCCCATCGGAGAGGCTTGCAAGACGCCTCGCCGACTCTGATAGCGGCAGCGTGGAATCTATGGACCGCTTGGCTCGAGGGCAGCAAAGTGAACTTTCCGTGGAGAGGAGAAAAGGCGCGTAACTGGATCCAAGAGCACGTCGCTGCCGACTTTGAGGATGGGAAGATCGCGATGTTTGCCGTGAAGACTGCCGTCGACAGGATCAAGTGCCTGGAAATCACACGTAGCATCGGGTCTGATGCCGAGCTCGTCGTTGCCGCGGTGCGGTTCTCGACAACTTTTGAAGAGGACTCGAATCCATCAACACCGGCGCTCTTTTGCCTCGATGGGTCATCGGTCGTCTCCTTCTTCGATTCCGTGGTCCCAAAAATGGCCGTTATGCGCTCACCGGCGCCGGACGTGTCCCTCGTGCAACTGCTCATACTCCTTCTTAGGCATATACCGACAACTTCTGTTCGGTTCTTCCGCACCGTCGACACTCTCCGATTTCTCCGAGCTGGCGATGAAGTCGCTGCAAGAGACCTACTGGAATGGATAATACGGGTTGTGCACCCCTTCGCAAACCATAGCATGCCGCCGTTGGCGTCACTGGACGCCGATCTCGAATTAAGCGCCCTGTCAAATGCCGCGGTCCTTCGGCCTTTCTTGATGCACGCGCTCATCGCCAGCAGCGGAGGTCGCGTCACTGGGCCTGAGTATCCGACACCACGCGACGTCAAGTTGACGGCATGCCTTCCTCCGTTCTGTCTAAAAGGCGCTTTGCTTCACTCCGACTGGCCACTTGTCGCGCTCGACGAGCTATTGCGGTCTGGCAGTTCCCCCGTGTTCCAGTCGCTCCCAAAGGACTGGGATGCATCGGAGTTGGACCTTGTTCGCACCAGTTTGGCGCTTATGAGGCTTGTCGTCAATGCTGGCGAGGTCTCAGCACGCATGCAACCGAGGAGGATGATTTACGGTCTCATCAAAGTCTTCATGCTTGAGAAAGAGAATCCGAACACTTCTAGCACCCGGCAGTCTTACGACCCGGCGTCCACCGATCTGTATCGACATCAAGGCATCGACTTTTCACTTCGCAAGTTATTGACCCTTTGGAGCGTCGCTGTAGGTCCGCAGCAGCTTAACAAGGCAGATGTCCGATCGAGCGAAGACACATTAGAAGGACATTCGGCGACGGTCAGCTCGGCGCCGTTTTACCAAACCTACTCAGACCTGCTTGGACTGTACGATTCGATCTCCTTGGGCCATGAAGTGTTCGCCTGGATTCTATTGCCGCCCCTCGCCATGTCCTACCCGGTCGATTACCGTCGTCTGCTCTGGAACGAACACGCTCACTTATTGCGACAGATCAGGACTCGTGTTGAGGACGCGATCTCGGACTGCGATGATCCCGAAGCTCGACTCTCGTGCTTTCTCGAACCGGCCGAAACGGATCTGACCGTTCTCTGCGCGTACGCCAAGGCCCTCAGCCTGGGTGACGTTACCCAAGCGCAGACTCCACTCTTGTACCTGATTAGCGTCCACCACCTGGCAAATGCGCTATTCTCGGCCTCACTGGAATCGACAACGAGGAGTAAACTCGCGGACGCAGTTGTTGTAGGGGTTTCGGATGAGGTTTTCAAGGCGCTTGCAAGATATGATCAGGCCAAGGATGGAGCGGCGCTCAGGTGGGGCGCGACAGTTTGGCTGCAGGACGACGACGACGAGGTGAACAGGAAATGGACCGCTTTTCGCGGTCTGGTAAGTCAGAGTAATCGGTGCAGGTTAGATGAGTCGATCTCTGTGCAGCCCTAGCCATCTCGATCGCGCCATGATTACATACATCCTCAATTTCAGACGACTCCCCCTGTACCGTGCTGCCGGTGTGGGACTACTAAAGCGACATTCTCCCGCTGCTGTAATATGCATGTTTTTGTTATGTGAACTCTCTGGGAACGACATGGGAGCTGCCGAGGCGAAGCCGGATGAACCTATTTTCGCAGTTGCTTGGAGCCGGGCCCAAGGTTGAGCCACCAGATGCTGCCTGGGGTCGTTTGGTGCGAGTCACAATCAGCGGTGCGCTGCAGCCGATGATCTGGTGGAAGGATCGCAAATCGCAATGCCAGTACTCACTGTTGAGATAGGTCGCGAACGAGACCCAGGCGACGTAAGGGCCGAAGGCGAACAAGGTCCTTTGATCCACTTTGTACGCAGCGGGGGCGAGCTTGAGCAGAGTTGCCAGGAGAAGAATGATGTCGACGTTGGCGATCGTAATCTGCCGCAGTCCGAAGAAGCTCGGTGACCACAGAAGATTGAGACCGTATTGTAACCAGTACAACTTGAGAGCGTGATCGGCGGCGGATCGAGCGGCACTGCCGGGCAGCGAGCTATCGTACGCGGCAACGAGGAGATGCGATGCTGCGCCTATCGAGGCGTACAAAAAGGTCCACGCCACGGGGAACGCCCAACGCGGCGGCTGCAGCGACGGTTTGCGCAGCGAAGGGTACCAAGTCTGCACGGAGGTGCGGGTGATGAGGCCTGTGAGCCAACCGACGGTGAGGGGCAGGCCGACTGCGATCGCTGGGTTGCGCGGCAGGTCGTATAAAATCGTAGGAAGCTGCACGGGCACTGCACGATGCCGACGCGACGATCAGCGACTAGTTGGGACACATAATGGTGAACATTCGAACGCTATCCATATGGGCGTCTGCGGCGAGTCGCCTCGACTGTTGTATCCGGGTCGCACGGTCGGCGATCCGGTTTGCGCGGTTAGCGATGGATTGTTCTATGACGACGATCAGAACTGGCAAGCGACACGACGATATCGGATACACTGGCGGGAACTCGAGAGGTGACCGCAATCCGCACGAGCTTGGACGGAAGATCGACTACTAGATGCCCCATCAGACCACTCAGTGTCTGTCAAAGATTACTCACTAGCTGTGTACGAGCTGTCGAGGGTGGTCAACGTCAGGTGGGGAAGACGGACCGGCCCACACGCGCGCTCAATAAAGCAGGCCCGAGCGCGGCTGACGGAGTGCTGACGGAGGCTGACGGCACTCTGACCGCGGCTGACAGTGGCAGTCTGTGGCAATGGCGATCATCTGGCCTGACTCCCAACCAGTTGACAACCTTCCTCACTCCGTCTCAGCGATCTCTGCGCTCAACGCTCAGCGCTCAGCTCTCACCCGCTCCCGACGCCACCAACGCATGCCCGCTCGGAGTGGTGCAGCCTGACCGAGACCTGTCAGATCGGCACCTACCAGCATCGACCCCGCTCGATCGCTCTCTTCGACCATCGCTCTCTTCGACCATCGCCCCGCAGCATTCCCGCCCCCGCCGCTTGCGTTTGCATCTCATCTCGACCTCGACGCGGGCCCCTCCGTCCGCGATCGAGGCCATGCCGCCTCACCATCGAGCCTTCACTGATTCGCTCGAGTCGAGGCAGCGTACGGCCCACGAATCGACATTCTCTTCCTCTGCAACCTCGATCCACCTTGGTGCTCACGCCACGTCAAGCTCCACCCAGTCCACTGTCGCCTCGTCGGCGCAGACGTCGGCTCCAGTCCTGACCACTGCGGCCCAGATGACCGCGCCCGCGACCGGGGCCAGGGATGAGGTGCAGCAGCCGCGAACATCGCACACGTTGCCGAGATTTCATCTCCAGACAACTATTACTTGCGATCGCAGCAACGACGGTTGTTGTGCGCTACACCTGCCCCCCTCGCCGAGCACGACGCCTGCACCATCGACCTCGAGCCCGGCTCCGGCCCACGCCCTGATCGCCGACATCGACACCCGACCCGCGCTCACGAGCCGCGTTGTGCGCAATCACCTGGAGCGCGCCGTTGAAACATCACCTGTGCCCGACCGCAAAGCCCACGGTGAGTCGCAACTGTAACTACACTGTACCGTATTTATCCGTCGTGCGAGCCGGCGGTTCTTGTGCTCGAGATCGGTTCACTGACGTGCGCATCGCCCGATATCCGCAGGCGCTCGTTGGATTGCTGCCGCCGACCTCCCGTCATCGACGGCGGTGCTCGACGACGCCCACGATCGGGCGGCGGTGCTCGACGACGCCCACGATCGGGCGGCGGTGCAGATTACGCCACTGCCTTCACCACTTTTTTCGACAGCCCAGTTCGAACCGGATACCAACACCTTGGTTGCAGACCCCTCGTTGTCAGTCTTACAGCTTGACCGCCCTCATCCCGTCTCGGCGATCTCGATCTCGAGCCCTGCCGACGCCGGTCTGGTGGCTCCTGTGCAAGAGGTCGGCCCGCCTCTCGCTTCGGCGCGCGCGCGCCGAACATCGCCACCAAGCTGGTCCACGGCTCATCACCCCAGCCTGGACCAAAGGGCGCGCTTCACACGATTCACATCCCATGATCCCCTCGGCTCCCGATCTGATCGCCCATCGCGACTGAATTCACCGTTCTCGGTATCGGCATCGTCAGCTATGCTCGATCTCGATCAGCACTGGCTTTCAGAAGACGAAGCGCGTGACGTTTATACCTCAGCTACCCGAAACGGCTTCACACCCCCACAAGCTCGGCCACGTAGAAGTGAGGCGCGAGATCGCTCGAGTGAAGGACGCACGACACCCGCTGATTGCGAGACTGGCCATCGCGTCGCCCCAGACACCGCGATCGGTGACGAGCACAAGAACCCGAGCAATATGACGTCATTTGTTCCGAGTACTCCACGGGTCCATCACTCGATCCATCATCGTCCATCCACCATTCCACAGTCCACAAATCGCGCCTCACCGACGCCGTCGTGCTCGGCGATTGACCCACCTTTAGATCGCCTATTACCCAAGCTACTCTCACTTGTGACATGTACGGCTTGCCAGAGGTTGTTCCGCGATCCGACGACTCTACCGTGCGGCCACACCGTGTGTCTGTCATGCTCGCGTCCCATCGTCCATCGCTCAGCCGATTCGATTCTCATCGCTTCGAACACTGTATCGTCGAGCGGGTCGCTTTTCACTCGCAACCCAGCCAATCCCACCTTCGGCCCAGGTCGATCCGATGCGCCGCGCCATCCGATTCCTGTGGATAGCGAGGCGCCTAATGGCGCACCGGATACTGGATTGCGCGGCCACGGTCGGGACGGTTTCCGTGCCATGCCAGGCATGATTCATCGCGGACGACTGCGCTGCGCCCAAGACGACTGCAAGGTGTCGAAGAAGCAACTGGGAACGTCTTCCGAGGCTAGGCCCGACTTCGTTCTTCAAAAAGTACTACACTTGTTGCGATCGGATTTCCCTCTCGTTGACCACCAGTTCGAAGTCGTTCGGATCGAATTGGCCGAGCTGGACGATCTCGCTGATGCGGAGCAGTCGTCCGCGGATGGGTACAACCACTTGGGCGATGCAGCATCATCCGAGCGTCATTTTGATGAGATAGTAGCACTCGACCGAGGTTGCGCTTCGTCTCGGAGTCCGAGCGGAAGCTCGACCAGCAGCGGTGGAGGCGGCGAAAACCCCACTTCACTCGATGATATGAAGCGAGCTTCTAGAGTGAAACCTTGGGGATCTGTCAAACGCGCTCGACGACGTGCGGATTCGGGCGAGATGAAGGATCGGGATCAGCAGGCGGCGATCGTGGCCAGGATTGAGCTTGACCTGGATCAAGCGTCTCCCACTTTTCTCGCTGACGTTCTGTCCGAGCTCGAATGTCAGATCTGCTTTCAGTTGCTGCACGACCCGATTACCTCGCAATGCGGTCACACGTTCTGTCAAAAGTGCCTCGTCCGGTCCTACGATCACTCCGACAAGTGTCCGCTTTGTCGCCACGACTTTCCTCCCTCTGTCCGTTTCCGATCCCAACCAATCAATTCCACCACACAGCGTATCATTCTATCGCTTTTTCCCTCACTTGCGGCAGATCGCTTCGCCCAGATACAAGCAGAGGAGCGCGGCGCCGACGGTGGCCTCGACACGCCCCTCTTCGTGTGCACACTCGCATGGCCCAATTTGCCGACATACATCCACATTTTTGAACCACGCTATCGCTTGATGATTCGCAGAGCAATGGAAGGAAACCGCGAGTTTGGAATGGTGCTGCCGAGCCGTGATCAAGGTGGCATCAACGAGTATGGGACCATGCTCAAGATTCAGTCGTGCAACATGATTGAAGACGGGCGCTCGATCATCGAGACGGTCGGAACTTACCGTTTTCGAATTCTTGAGAAGGCCGTGTTAGATGGTTATACGGTCGGTCGGATCGAACGCGTGTACGACATACCGCAGGATCAGGAAGCCCAGCTAGAGCGACAAGCGCTTGCGCGGAACACTCAGTCTACTGCTCCCAGCTTGACGATGTCCGACACGCGTCAAATCGAACGATCGACCTCTGACTTGATGGACATATGTCTCGAATTCGTCTCGACGCTTCGCAATGGGTCGGCGCCGTGGGTGCTTCAGCGCCTCAACAACACCATCGGGCCCATGCCTACAACGCCGGCTGATTTCTCCTTCTGGATGGCCGAGGTTATGCCTGTCGATGATCAAAACAAGGCTCTTCTCTTGCAAATTACCAGCCCACGCGAGCGTCTTCGATTGCTCGTGTTTTGGATTGAACAGTTCCGTTCAAGTTGGTGGTTCTCGCGTGGTTGTAAGTTCAGTGACACGCTTCCTCTCGTGCGCTCGCTCGTTTATCCTGTGTCCTGATCTTTTCTGAGCCCTTGCCTCATATGATACGCAGGCACGCTCATGTAGCTTATTTTACGCATGCCAAAGCTCGTACTTTGAAAAGGAGGTTCCGGACAATGGCTGCCGAACTTCTCCCGTTGTCCTTCATTGCTCGTGAAGTTCTGAAATCTCTATAGATGCTTGTTGGAAGCATCGCGTGCAGCCGTGCTCCAGAACGATAGACAGGATCAAACGGTAGTAATGCACATTTAGAACCTCAGGTCAGTGACTTGGCAATACTACACAAATAAGAGATACGCACCCACCCAGAACCTCGGGTCAGTGACTTGGCGGAAGCCAAGAGGGGTTCCAGGCGCGCGCGAGCCACCTGCAATTAACTCCATTTCCATCGCCTTCCATGGGACCTCGGGCAAATGCCTCAGGCCTTGCACTTGTTTGCACATCCACTCGTTTCTTTCGACTGTAATCGTGCCTTCAACTCGTTTCTTTCGACTGTAATCGTGCCTTCCACTCGATCCCGATGCCGATACTTGGCTCTCCTTCCCGATTTAGCGAAGAGCGAAGTCGGCTCACCTTGACAGACCCTAGCGTTGTTTTACATAAAGAAGCGACGGCTGAATATGAAATCATACTGGAACTTGGAACCCCGTGGAACCCCGTCTTACTCTCCTGGCTTTGCACCAACTATTCTCTGGATTTCTACGCGCCCTTCCTTGAGGTCGTCGACCTTGTAGCTGTTTTCCTCGACACCACCATTTTTCCCGACTTCAATCGTCCTGAGCTTGCGCTTCTTAGCGTCCCAAGCTTGACACACGCTCTGCTTCGGCTGCCCGTCTGCTCCAACGCGCGTTGATGAGAGGGTCGCCCTGAATTTGCAGTCCGTCATTATGACAACTGTAATATAGCGAAAAGGAAACAACTTAGTCTCCTGTTCTCGGCTGTCATTCCTGGGTCGTAGCAACTGACTATCACCCGCTCGTGGTTCGTCCAGATTCGCTATACGCGGATCGTTCAGCCCTTTGCCCGAAACAGCGATTCCCCATACGGTCACTCCATACGATCCATCACCAGGCCATTGCACATCTTTCACCCGATGGATGCAGAATCGAATGAGCTCATCGTCGTTTGAGAACTTGACCCCCTTCTCGCTCAGCTTCAAGTGGGCCGCAGCAAAAACCTGGGCGCCGAGAGTGATAGAGAATTCTCCGAGATCGCTGCGGGGAACCGCGGGGCACGAGAGCTGAACCGACGAGGGGGATCGAACGTCACGGGAAGACTCGATGGAGCCTCGACGGAGTGCATCAGATGCCGCTGCTGGCCTTGAGCCCAAACTCGAACGTGTAGCAATTCGATCGAGCGAGGTAACGCTGTCTCGATGGCTTGACATCTGAGTCTCTGCTTCGACTTGTGGGGACGAAGGAATCGCTAGCTCACTGATATCCTCGAGGCTGGAGGTCGGCTGAGCTGGTACGGGGGGTAGTCCGCCTCGAGGTCTGGGGGGAGGGTCAGGCACAGCGTGAACGGACGGGTCCGGCACTACCTCCTCGCGTTCGCGTAGACTGATTGCGCCGGTGTCGCTAGAGGTCTCCTCTCCACGCGAGTCATCGTCGAACTGTTCGAAGTTCTGCTGCGTAGACGATTCTTCCGATGCTTGTAACCCCTTAAATGCTTGAGAACCTCCATCCTCATCTGTGGGTGGCTCGGCAGAAGTATCCTCAGAGCCGAGCGGAGGCGGCGCTGGCCTCACACCAAGTCCAGGGAGGGCGACCCCTCCTCTGGGAATCCCAAGAAAAGGCGAGGGGACAAAGCTTTGCTCTGTGGCCGACTGGGTGGATGATACGTCAGCGCCATCTGCGGATAGGATGGTCAGCCAGGTCGTCGAGCGGCGAAGGTTCAGCAAGCAGTGTCTCTCACCCGTTGAAAGTTGCTGCCCAGAGTTTGAATCATCCTTGGTCATGGCCTTAACCGGTTTCTTGTATGATCGGATACCACCAATAGGCGGCATTATAGCACCTCCAGGCATGCGCATGCTGATCCCTCCCAGGCGGGCCATCCGTGCCGCCAGAGCAGCTCGACGAGCGAGTTCTGGGTCTTCTTCATCATCGTCGTTGTCCTCCCTCTCCCCCTCCCCCTCACTCCCAGTCTCCTTATCATATGCACCAGGCCCTCCGTAAAAGCCTCGAGGGTCTTGTGTCTCTTGGAGAACTCTTTGATCCGAGACATCTTGCAATAAATGACCCCGTTCCTCGGCCCCGGTTTCTTCAGCTTCATCCTCAGCTCCCACCTCATCCGAGCCGAGCTGTTGAGTGAATGAGCTGGGCTGGATCGTGGCTTCGAGATTGGATACCTTGGTATAGCTGTGATTGTCTCCATCCACAGTATTGTCCTCTTGGTGCTCGATGCGATCCACTACAAATGGTTGAGGGATCGCAGGTCGCTGTGGGCTTGGGAGTTTCTGCTCGTCGTCGATTGTCGGCGCTGAAGTTGCTGCGATGGAGAGAGGACTGGAAAGAACTCTGGTGAAAGGGTCGTCCTGAAGAGATGGTGGAGAGGTGAATACATTGGTATCAAAGGGCCCTTGGGTCAACGCAAGTCCCGACCCCGGCAGCGGAGTATGTCTTTCCTGTGGGAGTGGCACAAATTCTGTTGAGCAGGGACCAGATTATGCTGGCCGATAGGGAGAGGTCCGGACTGACTTGGTTTCTAAACGAACTCTCAGCAGGCGAATCTGATGCGACGTGGACCGTATTGGGAGGGACGGCAGGTGTATCCGTGTTGGTGCCATCGCTGGATCCCTTATCCGCAGTCTCAGACAAGATATCGTGTCCAGAGGCGACAGTGTTGGGGTCAGTCTCTGGCATGTGACTATAATTTTGCCCATCCGTCTGCTTGTCACCTGCCAGAAACGATGGCGTTGGTCTCTCCAAGGTCTCCCCGCGCGAAATGGTAGCGACTGGTCCTGCTGAGGATGCCTCAACTACGACGTCGCTAACACCATCATACGGTGCCGGCTTAACCACCGGTGATCTCCTCCTGGGTGGGATCGCTCGTTTCGGGAGAGCTGGCATTGCCATCGACAATTGCTGGCCGCCAATGCCCGATACATGTTCGGCCACCGGAGGTCTTTGAGGAGCGTCCACATCACTTGAAGAGCGTTCGAGCGTTGCTTTGGTAGATACACGGTGATCGTGCTGCTCGATCTCCGGCGGAAACGCTCGAGCCCCCGCGTGGGCATCGGGGTCCACGACGGAGTTCGCATAGGATCCTGTTCCCGCATCAACAGGAGCCCCAAAGACTTCAGATGGCTCCATCGATTTTGACTCCCTCAGAGCGGCCCTTTGCGCCTCATCGGTCTCGGAATATTGGAGAGTAAGCGCTGGCGCATCTGCAGCTCGCTCTGGCTCTGGGCCTGCGGCAGTGTCGACACTAGTCTTCTTCAGCGGCTTAGAAGCACGCCCAGGAGCTGCAGGGGTGGACATCTGGATTCCTTGCAGTGCCTTGATACGGTCCTTGAGGCTACCCCCTCCTTTCCCGATTGCTTCGGCGGCGTCTTCGGCTGACAAGCCAACGGAAGGATTTATGCTCGAGTCCGTGGCTGAGGCGACAGGCGACAGGACTGGCGAACATGTCGTAGGGTTTTCCGGTCTGATACCGTCTGCGAGGGGGACGGGTGCAGTGAAACGCTTCAACTCGCGGGGCTTGGGACGAACGGGAGGTGGGGCCACGGCCCCAGCCCCGGCAGCGTTAAGAGCCGCAATGCGGTCTTTGAGGGACGTCGGTTTGGGCTGCTCTTCGGAAGAAGGATCCACAACATTCGGTACCGTGATCCTGGGCTCGGGGCGCTGAGCCGAACGGTGAGAAGTCGGTGCGGTCAGCGACAGCGCGAGCGGGGCAGGTTCTGCCTCCGTGGTGGGGCCGGGTGGATCGGACGAGCTGGATAGCGGTGACGCAACGCTTTCAACACGTGTCGCGAGGGCTGGCGATGCAGTCTCGCCGGAAGGAGCTGGGGTGTCGTCTCCCAATCGCCGGACAGCTTCGACGGGGAAGTAGCCCGTTTGGCCCGAGATGGTCGTTCCCTCGTACCAGTCATCATCGCGGTTGAGCACGGTCAACTCGTCGCCCGGCACGAAAGCCAGCTTGGGCGCGCCCGGCGCTGACTTGTACTTTGAGAGAGCGACTGCCTTGAAAGGGAACTAAGATCGGGTGACGAAGCAGGGACATGAAGTCCGACGCGGAGGATCGAGTAAGGCCATAACAATCGACGTCAACGTCAGACCTTCAGCCAAACCAAACTGAGCGAGCTCACGAAGCGGGGCCGGGCACGTGGCACAGCCGCTGATCACGACTCACTGCTTCTGCCATACCGACAATGGCTTACGAAGGGCGATTAAGTGGATTGGTACCAGGCCAAAGTGAATGGAGGGGGATTCGATCGAGGTCTGTACTGGAGGGGACGGCACCGTCGAGCTATGTTGGATCGAATCGAGCGGAGGGCGGGTGGCCGACGTCGATTCAAGTGGGCCCGGGCCAGCTCAGGTCACGCGGTGACGCACCAGCGAGAGGACCCGGGAAAGCTCAGCCCAATGTGCGTCTGAAAAAACGGCGATTTTTGGCCGATTTGTACATCGGGATGAGGTGTTTGAGGGGTCGATTTGTACCTATTTTCGGTCGTACATTGGAAGAGTTCCGAAAACATGAAAATTTCAATGTTGTGAAATTGCCCAAAAATCGCTCTCCAACAGCCAGAAATACGAAAAATCGCTCCGACGACCCAGTACTAACGTCGCGTCCGCCTTGACAGCCGGCCGCTTGGACCCTGCGAAGAGCCCGACCGCTTATCGGCTCCGCTCCCTCCGTCTGCATTGCCCCTCTCCTCGCCAGCGTGCGCAAGTCCTTTTCGAATTGGGGCCAACGACGCTGCAAGGACCCCTTTGAAGCTTTGCAGCTGGTAATATCGCGCTTGCGCCTGTGGGTCCAGGACTCGCCAAGTGTGGCCGTCGAAGCCAAAACCAGCTGGGGGCTCAATGGTCTGCATGCTCGAGTTGTAGGTGTCAAGGCAGCTGACGACCCGGTGACCATTCAAGAAGAAGATTCGAGCTTGGCCGCGGCTGTTGCGATTGGTGAAGACTCCGGAACTGGCTTGCGTAGGAAAGAGCTCCTCTGATCACGATGTTGGAGACGAGTCCGAGGGATTCGGTGCTCTCAACACTGCAGTGAGGCATTGCTGGTGACGGCTTTGTGTAAATATAGCGCACTGTGGTGCATACAGACGCCGACGTGATGAGCAAGTTTTCTCAATTGCAGTGAGGGGATTTGAAATGCAACAAGCAAGGCGCTTTTGACACTCACCATATCCGAGGGCAATTCCCTCTCCGTTGCGAATCTTGAGGTCAAGTTCATCACAGCTTTGTGGGTGATGTAGTCCAAAGACAATCAAGGAGCCGATCTTCAATGGATTCTTGGCCGACACGGAGCCATTACTTGCGCCGAGGTGTGGATGTTGCTGGTCGAGCTGTCGGTAGCGAACGGCCCGAGCTCCTATCCCTTTCTATTGAACATCGCAGCAAGATGATAAGTCAGAAAGAAGCAGGTGATTTTCTCCAGAATTCTGCATACATGTGATCTTGCGTCCTGCGTGTTTTGTCTTGTTTCGACTTCGTGTTCGGTCATCTGTCGACCGGCCGTTCCACCCCCGGTCCAACGAACATTCCGAGACATTCCCGTGAGTTTCCGCCAACCCTCATCGTTCGTGGATTCAAGGAGACCGCGCAGAATTGCCGAATGAACAGCAGCATGTGATCCTTGAGGCGATTGATTCGATCCGTTGGAGTCAGAAGCTGTGGATGATATGGCGGCGGATTGCCGACCTTTTCGTAAAATGGCTTTGAGATGGTCGCATTGGTGAGCATTCCGATGAGCCTTGAGTTGATCGAGCAATAACTCGGCTCCGCGCTGGCTTCGTTGTGGTAGACCACCTAACGGTAGCATATCGACCTGAAGATAGTGGGCAATGAGAACAATAATTTCAGTCCCGGAAATCGACCTTGCAGTGACCACAGGTACCCGTTAATAATTTACCTTGGCTTTTTCATGCAAGCCCGCAGGTTAGAACTCAGCATGGTACTGGTTGAGTTCTTCCTGCACCTTGTTCCCCTCTTCCGCCTCTGCTTGTTGCTGGCGAGCTTGGTAATAATGAGTCCGAATTGAGTCCCTGCAGAAAGGTCAGTCGTTCAGTCAGCTTCAAAGTCGCAATTTAGCAAGATTTTGACTGTCAGCTCACAGCATATTGTCAACATCAATGTCAAGAGCTGTCAATGCGCAAATTGCGCTTTCAACTGCAGCTTGTTCCTCCAATTGAAGGGTGACCCTATCACTGGGAGTTCCGTTTCGAATTTGATCCAGTGCGCGATCGACGAGCTCCGCCGGACTGGGGTCGTCGACGAATAAATCATGCGCATCTGATATATGATAGGCTGTGTGTCATTTACTGCAGTGATATAGGAGGATACTTTGGCAGGCGACAGTTTCACTCTCACCTTCATCTACCATGATGTCCTCTTGAAGTTGATTCGGTCGGCGCGCTCCGAGTCCAGCCTCGACCAAGTTTGGCCACATCTTCGTCGCTTCGAGTAGATCACGAGCTAGTCGCGCGGCTTCTTGGCTCGCTTGTATGATCTGTGCATCCGAAGGATATGAGCCAAGAGCCGAAAGATCGATTGCGGTTGTGTCGTCATACGTGTGATGGTATCCAGTTGAGCTGTCTGTTTGCGAGGCATTCACTTGAAGCGAGAAGAAATCTTGGATGCTGCCTGCACAGTAAAATACCTTAGGGAGATTAGATTTGATCTCACAACAAAAGAATGATCAGCTCAGAGCGCGTCCCCTCACTTGAAGAAATTCTAGGGCGTCAAATTCCGGGACAATCTTCCGTAGGCTGCCGAAAAAGTGCTCGACCATCTCCGTGCCATGGCGCCAGGGTAGGAAAACTTCGGATGGCCAAAAATCGCGATAGTTGCGAATGAGTGCGATGCAGCAATTGACCACCTTGTAGACGCCGTCCAGAGTCGCTGCGCTGAGGAAATGATCACCAGAGTACTCGGGGAAAACTCTGACGAACTTGGACCACCCTTCAAATGCATAGCAAACGGTGAGGAGCATCTTCACCCTTTCTAGTGGCTGTAAAGAGCGGTTCTGTATGGCGTCATGTAGCTCTCCACAGAGGAAAAGGAAGACAACTGCAGCTTGGTCCAGATTGCCGGCGTTGCACTCGTCCGCAGCCAGTTCGAGAGTAGCAGCTGAGAAGGCTCTGTGAGCGGCGTTGTCGTCTTGTCGATCACGTTTCTCCACGTCACGGTTGTATAGTGTCTTTCGACTCGATTCTTTGACCCTGATGAGCGTCAAGAAGTCTTGATGCCCGACGCAGCCGGTTCCTCTAATAATGGCCCGCCCTCCGGAATTGGAAGAGTTGAGGAGATTCTTGCCAACATGCTTTGGGTCGCGACCCATAGCAGTTGGGGTGGTTCCGATCCAAACCGATGAGATCTCCACGGGGGAGAAAACAGATGATGACAAAGAGGGTGATGGGATCTTCCAGGCTGCCTGTTGGTTCGACGACTTGCGCTCGAAGATTGCGGCGACCTCACGCTGAATGACACCATCTGTTGCCGCGCCATCTGCCGATATGGAAGCCAGCATGTCCGAAAGCTTGCATCTTTCGATCGTTTCCAATATATCGACCATCTGCGCCACGCTTGCAGATGTATCAACCTTGTCGCCAATGACAAATGCGGCGAATAAGCGAGCTCTTGCTCCAAGTTGGTTCGGGACTACCTTATAAACTCGAATCTGTAATACGAGCGGAGAACGTCAGAGAGGCAGCTGCAGCCGGACGGGAGAAAGCACCGTCCGCCCACCTTTGTGCCTGCCACGGGAGGATCGGCCCCACCAAAGAGGGCTTGAAGAGCCTCAGACGTATCGTAGGGAATGGAATTGCCTTCCGTACCGACCAGCTCGTAAGACTGCGGCCCAACCTGCCCGTCAACGTAGACACTGTTGACACGGATGCGAGGTCGAAGCTTCGTATCATCCATGTGGAGATTGAAGGTGCCCCCGATTTCTCGAAGATACGCAGCAACAAGTAGTAGGGTCGGCATGTGAATTCCTAATTGCAGATTTTCGAAGGTGGCTCGAAGTGCTCTGGGGAGTTATCACCCTTGCAGCATATTAGCATCATCACCTGGCAAAGGTTTGCACAAACGTGAGTCTCACCGGAATTTGCGAAAAGTCGAGCCCCCAATGCTGGCTTGGTGGATCCGGTAAGTGGCAGGCGAGGCCAAAGCAAGGGCGTGCTCATAGTTGAGGAGGGCTTGGTTCCGGCGATAACCCCTGAGCGAAGATCCTTTCGCCTCGCGATCCGATCTGATAACGGCCGCCTCGATCATTCCGGGGAGGATGGCCGTCCCCTTGAACTTTTTCTTGGCGACACCTTGAGCAAATCGGAGAAAAGGTGTGCGTTTTCCTCGTCCATCAAAAAGACATTCGAGGCTCGCGTACCGCTTGAAGATGTTGCTGATCAATGTGCTTGCGCCTTTCCATGTGTTGCGAGTGTACTTGGCAGTCTTCCCGGTGACACGCTTGCGAATAAGAGCTCTGCGGAAAGTTGGAATGAGAAGCAGATTCCGGCACTTAATGCAAGCAAGAGCTGGCGGTTTTGGCCCTAACTGCTTCCAACTACCCTTGCCAGTACAGCTCTTGCTTTTGACATTCTTCAAAGCGTGGTTGTTGACCCACACGAAACGCGCTTCCTCCTCAAGGTCAACTTGCTGCTTCTCTTCGTCATCCAACGGGTCGTAGGACCGATTCTTTATGAACTGCTTGGCGCGCTTTGGAAAGAGATCCATGATAATCTCGCGACGTGGTGTTGCGCCTCCTCCAATCGCCGAGGATGCCTCGAGATACTTGAGAAATTCACCTTCGCGCAATCCGGGACATTGCGGCGGTTGAAGGGGTCTTGCTGGATTAGCAGCTCTGGTGAGAAAGCCAGTGATCGACCTGTTGCTTTGTTGACTTTTGTGAGGTGATTCTCGAAGCGAGTGACATCGAAATCGCGATGCAACTTCACGACATTTGCACAGCGTCTGCACGTGACATCCCGCGGTCTGGAAACGGTTACTCGCGAACCAGACATCAGCTTCTCGACCTTGTCCTGCATTGCCTGGAATTTTTCGGGATTCCCCCGTGCTGTACGTGACCAGCGTTCTGTCCTTCCTGCTTCAGCTTGGTGGCGTGTTTGTGATCCCCTTTGGCAGACTCTGATTTGCTGCTTGGAGCCTTCTTCTGAACCACTGGATCGACGGACGTCTTGGATGACAGGAGTTCGCCCCACGCCGCGATCGTGTTTGGATGCTGCGTTGCTTTCTCCAAATTTGAGCTCAAAGGATCGACGGGGGGTTCGACTATTATTGAACCGCTTGGCAGAGGATTTTCGCTCGACGCCAGAATGTCCAGAACACTTGATGCGTTGCGAGATGTCTCGGCCGCCGTTTCCAGTATCGTCTGGCTGAGCTCCGGTTCGAGACTCGCATTGACGTCCTCCATAGTGTCGTAGGTTGAGGCCACAAGACATTCATGGGCCAGTCGCAAGAATTGGCGCACTCGAAGAATTGCTCGAATCGAAGGGTCGAAGGAAGGCAGACCAAGACAGTCCTTTTCGAGTATGCTGATACACGCGGGCCCGCAAGAGTCGCCATCAAGTTGTTGAGGTATAGGCATCACCGTTGGTGGCTGCGTGCTTGGAATGTCGACGTTGAGGAAATTGAGAACGTCAAGCGCAGCCTCGCGTGTTTTCGTTTCCAGCGAACAAGCCTTGAGCGAGTTTGCACGTTCCCAAGTCTTTTTTTTGACATCCGCGCGAGCAATAACCCAATGACGAGACTCTTCGAGATAGAGTGGCATGTAAATGTTCTTGCACTCGCCTGCCAAGACCCGCGCGCGAATGTGTACTAAATGAAGATCTCCTTCGAATCGTTGTCGTCGTTTCTGACAGTCGTGTCGTTGAGAGAAGTAGACCACACTAGATTGTACAAGGTCCGAGATCGATGCATGTCGAGGATTGATCGCATGTATGTTTTTCATAGCGATGTCAAGCGTGTCCATGGAGAGCCAGGAAGCGCCGTTGTCCGCTAGCGTGCCGTTGAAGTCACTTTATGTCAGTAAGTGTGCTTTCCTTCAGATCAGACGTCCACGTACCAAGAAATTCAAGAAGATGATCGAGTGTGATCAGATAACCGTCTTCGAAAAGTGGCATCCCATACGGGCGAAAACAGTGCAAAGCCAACAACTTCGCTCGCGCCAGCTTGATGTACGCGGCGTCGCGTTTGTCATTGACCTTAACATTGCTTAGCCAATCAACGTTATCCGAGATGGTTGACTTCAGCTGCTCGACAGAGTCCAGATGTTGCCAGAATGCTTCGGAACCGATTGGCCTGTGTTCCACTATCGACGCAAGGGGATCGAACCTCGATGGATCGATAGCCGGAGGCGTACAATTCTCGAAGATTATGAGCTTTGTTGAATAATACACGGGTGTTGCGACCGGGGCGAATCTGATGCGCATGGAATGTCGGTTCGAACTCGGATACGGCGAGCGTTGCGGTCAGGTCAGGCCGGGTAAATTCGAACGCAAGAAGCTCGCCGACAGTGAGCTCGGCAACAGGAGACATAGCGGCGAATTGCTCATCGGGAATCTCGAATTCGTGCATCTAGAGGGGCTGCTGTAGATGACATGCTGTCCTCTTAACCCTCAGCAAGGGCACGCAGGGAAGTGCGCAGAGGGTAGGATGCTCGCGACGTGGCACAAGGTGAGGGTGGTCAAAGGCTGTCAGGAGCGTCTATTGGCCTTTGTTTCACTTCCAGCGCCCTTGATTTGGTGAGCGTCTGTGAGCTCTGTGAGCGTGAAGCGCATTTTTTTGCATTACAATCGGCTCGCGCGTCCAATTTCGTTCAGAAACTCATTCAAACTACTAATGGACCGCCAGCTGGCCCGCGGTGCGCGCCTACTGATCCCAGACCGCCGCCGCTGATACGTGCTCGGCCATCGGCCGAGCAGGGGACGACCAGGGAGGTGCGAGGTTCGGGTACATCGATTTGTACCACATCCAGGACGTACATTCAAGATCTGGAGTGACACATTTTCCGATTTGTACCATTTTTGAGTCGCAGTTTGGGGTTCGGAGGGTCCGATTTGTACATTTTCGGGGACGCACATTGGGCTGAGCTTTCCCGGGTCCTCCAGCGAGGACCCCCGAAAGCCCAGCCAGAGGCGGCCCGCAAATTTGGACATTCTGGGGAACCGAAAATCGGCTAGGCAGCCCGCAAATTTGGATATTTTTGGCTCAAAATGGGTCGAGGCTCACCGTATTTTTGGACATTTCCACCCTCCGGTCGAACTTTGAAGTGCAGACCAGGGTAGCGGGAGGCGCAGGCCGCAGGGCCGCAGGGCGTTAGCCGGCCCAGCTGCGCGGCGCGGGAACAGTCGCGCTGCAGGTTTGCGTTTGGAGCGCGTTAATTAGTAGTGTCGCGACCATTTATCGTTTTTTTGGTCGTCTCCAAATCGAAACGGCGACTTGTCGAGCTGCCGCCGCCGCTTCTCGTCGGATGTTTTGGAACCGATCACCGAAACGGCACTCGAGGAGCTCCGGGCGTCATTTCAGGAGTCCAAGGGTCTCCTTCTGAACTACCTAAGGGGGTGTTAGTGGGTAGGAGTGATTCTGATTCAGGGTCAATGAGTCCTACACTACTGGCCTAGCCAGTGTTGACTGCATTTCCTCCGACTTTTCCATAGGTTTCAAGCTATTAGGATGAATATACTGTCATTGAAATGAATAAAATGACAGATGAAGAAACAAAGAGAGATCCTATTCGAGTTTCATTTTGAAAAGGCTCGTTGTCGGCGCTCTTGGTGCGCGCGCGCGACCTTTCCGGCAGAAAATTTTCTGAGCATTGTACAGCTTGTAGAGTAGTTTTGAGAAATTATTCAACACGAGGCGGCCCTCATATCTGGACATTCTCGGTCAGAATCCAGGAAAAATTTGGACATTTTGCCTCAAAAAAGGCCGTTTTTAGAGGGCTGCCTATGGCTGGGCTTTCGGGGGTCCTCACCAGCGTACCAGCGCACTACCAGCGCCCTCCAGCGCCCTGAGGCTCCCTGAGGCGCCCAGCCACTGCCCTGCCTCGCCCTGCAACCTACACTGCACGCCAGCAGCTGGTCGACACTCCATGTGAAACGATGGATGTCGTACTTTACACTCAAAAGTTCAGAGGGTACTGACTCGTCATCCAAATGTATCAAACTTCTGCAACTTGGTACCTTTCTTTTCCTGCTTGCTCTTCGGATTAGCGGCAGCGGCTAGTGTTGTCGTTGTACTACGTTCTAAAGCCGACCCCTGCAACGCCGGCGTCGATGCGGCCGCTCGCGCGTCATCGTAAAGCTGGTAGAGGTGCTTTTGACGCTTCGAGTCGCTGCGGCGAGCGTTAAGAGATGCCTGCACTTTGTCCTCGGGACGAACAACGACCTGGTGGGGGGGTGGGGGTGGTTCTAGCACGCCCAATAGCCAAAAGACTGTAGAACTCACAACAGGTACGGGGCTACGCGCCACACAATACTTGGATATGGAGCCCATCATCGGCTTGAATAGCGACTCTTGCTTCCCACGCGTACCTACGATCAGCGAATCCGGTTCGTAGATCTCGACCATCCTGAGGAGAGAGAGGCATAGTATTGGTTAGTATTGGTGAGACGATTCGGGTATTTAAGCATTGAATTGCACCTATGAATCGTCTCCTCAATAGGACCAATGGCAAACTCTACAATGATCGAAATCTGTCCCGGAAAAATCCGCAGATCAGGATGTTAGTCGGTCTCCGGAAGCAGCAATCGAGAATGCCTGACGGACCTGTTTCTCCTCGCCATTCTTGCGCATCACTTCCTCCAACACCCTCTCAGCCTCCCTCTTCGCCTTTTCTATACTCGCTTTCCATGCGGCATGCGCTGAAGATCCGGGTTCGATGACTCGCAAGACGACAATTTCGTCGTGGTCCTCGACGAGATTGGTCAGTAGCCAGTCAAGGGCGTGAACAGAATACTCTACGACATGAGCTGTGATCAGCACTTAACGCCATCAGTGAACGCAAAGGCTGCATTCAGACCCACCGTTTAGATCGGTGCAGCACAGAAAGGTGCGGGTGTACCTCGCGCGGCAGTATGACGCTGATTTGGCGCCAATCGTGAACGAGTAACTCACTCCTGAGATTGTTGATCGAATCCCCACGAGTCGAGAGATCGCCACAAAATTTCGGGAACACGGTCGTGAGAGCCAGAATCAGCTATTAGCGATATGGTACTGGTGCAGTGTTCAGATGCTCGCTGCAGCTCTTTTGATGAGACTGCGTGCCGTACCTGTTCCTCCGCCCGTGCTTCCCTCGACCTCCTCGGAGTCAAACGTGTCGAAGCCGACGCGCCGCTGAAACTTGGGCGCCAAACTAAGGCTCGATGAGCTCTTCTTTGCCTCTGCATCCGAAGGATCTAACAATGAAGCGGCGCTACCAGACGGGGCCCTAGGCGTGGGATCGTTGGGCGGGTACGAGCCGGAGGCGATTGGCGCACCACCACTTGCGTGCGGCGGAGATCCAATTGTGTTGCCGTCCGAGTGGGAGGACACCTTGGGGTCGATTTCGAGCGAATCGACAAGAGTTCTTCCATCATCGGTAGGGTCGGGCCGCGGTTCAGGGTGGACGTGATCTTTCTTGAGAGCAGAGCGTAGTCCGGCCCTGTCATGTGAGGAGCTTCGGTGCCCCGATGGCGATGACATGGCGATTGTCGATGCCGACGGGCTGATAATGTCAGGAGGCGTGCCCAGATCTTCCACACACGAGATGTTATGTCACTGGGAGCGAGGGGCTGTGTATTCTAGTGCCGTATGAAAGTCGAAAGGGAGCCGTAGACGAGGCGTCCCGCCTGTGGCCTGATGCCCCGCCGTGCTCAGCCGTGCCCCCCACCGAGGCTCAAGGCACCAAGTCGCACACGGCTGTCAGTCGTAAGGCTCGGCGTGCGCCGAAGCGAATCGCAGGCGGCAGGCGGTTTTGTGAACCTTATTCATGAACCTCTATTAGAGCTGAAGGTTCACGGAACCTGATCGTCGGAGCTTCAGCCTCGAATTACTGCTGGCAAACGTGCGTTCGGGCCCGAAATGGATGAAATGGAAGAAACTCGCGCGCGCCTGGTTGGGTTTTGGACAAAGGCTTCGCAGCTCTCCGAACGAGCTCGAGTACCCGGCGAGTACTCATGATCAGTACTGTTGGTAGCGATGCCGGGCTCGTCATTGCCGGCCCTGCAATCGGCTTAACAGGCTTCACTGAGGTGGTAGTAGTGTGGGGGTGGGAATGCTTCGGCACAGGCTCGTCCTCGTCGTCACTGACTTGGCCAATCATGTGGGAGCTGGAATGTCTTTTAGTTAGGTTCTTGGGGAAGGAAGCTTCGCGCTTGCCTGGCCCTGGGAACGTGCTGAGGTGAATGCGCGCGACAGTGCACGACCAGTGCACGACGCCTCCGAATGGGTTTGACTGTCGACGCCCGAATCTCTGTTGGAGATAACTAATCACGAACGGTGATCAAGCCGAAGCGATCGGAAAAGGGAGAATCAATGTTCCTGGCTTGTAGGAGCTCTGTTTCGTAGGTCCAATCGGTCCCAGGATCATGGACGCTTCCACCAACACCGCGCCCGACACTGCCCGTCGTCCGACTCGACGTCGGGGTCCGGGACCGAAGAGCCTCTGGTTTACTCTGGTGACAGCGGGTTCACGAGGGGTGAAGTTTATGAGTTTGAGGATACTTGGAACCAGCAGATGTATTGGAGCGAATACCTGATATCACTGCTGCTGCTCTAGATGATTCGGTTCAGCGAAGATTCGATCCGCATCAGATAATCGAAACCGAGGACGGTCAGGGTGGCCTCAACTCGGAAGACTGGAAGTGCAGACGTGGATGGAGCTCGAAATTTGATAGAGCCAGATCGTTTGCACGTGCTCCGACCTGGCTTGACTGTCAATCAAGTTCCTCTCCAGTCCCTGCCAACGTCCGCTCGTTGGAATTCTGGTTCGAAGCCGAATTTCTGGAGATAGGTGCGCTCCATGGGATCGCCTGGTAAATGAATATGTTAAAAATATGGTACGGATCAATAGTGGACTCTAGTGAAGACCCGGTCACAGTGCAGGCTGAGGTTCAGGAGCTCGTGGCCGCCTCGCGGTGCGTTAATTGAACCTTGTTGAGCGCTGTTGGGCCTTCAGAACAGTAACGTATTATGCGAGGTGCTACTACTGACTGCTTGATTCGATTTCCGACAAGCGTCTCTTCCTCTTCCCCTTCCTAGCTGAGGTGGCTTCATTCTGCTGCTCACACTACCTTCGCTAATCACGGGCCATGGATGACAAAGTCATTGGAGTACTCGGTAAGTCTTCGGTCTTTTCTGGGAGTCACTTGCAAGTCTCCTCTGCTCTCTGTTTGCGCGCCCCGGAGGCACGGTCAGGCCGACTGGATTGTTCCGCCGCAAGTTTGAACAACCGGCTCGCCCACGCACATGGCGTCTGCCTTCGGTGTCTTTCCCCGTGGTGCCGGAGTTCTATCAGAACAAACTCACTGTTCATCCTCGAGCCCGCATATCTCACGGTCACCTTTCGCGTAGGTAGCTGGGTCCATCTGATGCTCGATCGCCCCTCTGCTCTCCGATTCTTAGGTGGTGGCCAGTTAGGGCGATTGCTCCTTCAGGCCGCATCGCCTCTGTCTATCCCGATCATCGTGCTCGACCCAGAAGAAGGGGCACCGGCTAAGCAAGTGTCGGCGCCCGAGCGACTGCCTCTGTCGCAGCTTGCCTCGACTTCGTCACAGGCCGGCTCTGGGCCCGGTCCTCTCTCCCACCTGAATGGACCCTTCACCTCCGAGTCGCACATTCGGCAACTCGCCCAGAACGTCGACATTCTGACCATTGAGATTGAGCACGTCGACGTCGCTGCTCTGGAGCGCGTGCAACACGACTTCGCGTCCACTGGAGGGCGCTCGGGCAAAGGCGTCAGAATCTACCCCGCTCCGGCCGTCATTCGTACGATTCAGGACAAGTACACGCAAAAACTTTATCTCCAAGAGCGCGGTATTGCGGTTGCCCCCTTTTTGCCCATCACGGGAACGGGCGCCGCCGCCGCCGACTCTATGGACCCGCGGACCGACCTGCGTGACTCGGTGCGAGATGCGGCCAAGGAATTAGGCTACCCTCTCATGCTGAAGTCGCGACACCTCGCCTATGACGGCAAGGGTAACTTCGTGTTGCGCTCGGAGAACGACATTGAACTTGCCTTGCAAGCCCTTATCCCGGACTCATCGCTGACGGTTCAAGGCTCGAGAGCTCCGACTGATCGCCTCTACGCCGAAAAGTGGGCCGCCTTCGTCAAGGAGGTGGCCGTCATGGTTGTCCGCGGTGCCGATGGAACTACGCGTTCATACCCCGCGGTCGAGACTGTCCACCGTGATAGCATCTGCCACATCGTGTATGCCCCCCTTCGACCGCTGTGCGACGGTGATTACGGGGTGGGGTCGAAACAGAAGGGCGCGTTCAGTGTATCCGCGAAGCCGGTGGACGAGCGCGCACAGGAGCTTGCTGTGCGAGCCATTGACGCCCTCGGGGAGGGGGCCGTCGGTGTGTTTGGTGTAGAGATGTTTTGGTTATCAAATGGTCAGTTTTTGCTCGTGGATTCTGGAGATTCTTGTGCGATAGCACGCCAAGCTGACCTCACCTCAATGTCTACAGGCCACCTCTTGCTCAACGAAATTGCACCACGACCCCACAACTCGGGCCATTATACCATCGAAGCCTGCTCCATCTCGCAGTACACCGCTCACCTTTATGCGATCTTGTCACTGCCGTTGCCGCCAATCCAATTTCTCCCACGATCATCCGCCATGCTCAATCTGCTCGGGTTGTCGTCCTCAGCTCAGTCGGATTTCATGGGTCCGTCCGGCGTAGTTCGAAAGGCCATCGAGCTCGGAGCAGCTGTGCACTTGTATGGAAAGGCAGGATGTCGCAAGGGCAGGAAGATGGGTCACGTGACGATAGTCGGCGAGTCGGATGAGATCGTCCGTTCGCAGCTTGAACAACTGGTCGAACTCTTACCAGGGGAGTACGCCGAGAAGGCCCAACGGCAAGAGGCGACCCGATCGGCTCGATCACCACTTGTCTCGATCGTCATGGGTTCGGATTCGGATCTGCCTATCATGCTGAACGCCTCCAGCGTCCTTCGCCAATTCGAGATCCCCTTCGAACTGTCGATCGTGTCAGCTCACCGGACACCCGGCCGCATGGTCGAGTATGCCCGAACCGCCGCGAGTCGGGGGATCCGGGTCATCATCGCTGGAGCCGGGGGTGCGGCGCATCTGCCGGGCATGATTGCGAGTGAAACAATTTTGCCGGTCATCGGTGTGCCTGTCAAGGGCTCCAGTTTGGACGGCGTCGATTCGCTGTACTCAATCGTACAGATGCCCCGCGGGATCCCCGTCGCGGCAATGGCCATCAACAACTCGCTGAATGCTGGTCTCCTGGCCGTCAGAATCCTGGCAGCAGGGGGAATGGGCAGGCTGGACACGGCTCTGGCGGAATATGCTGCTGGACTAGAGGACGAAATTCTCGCAAAGGTACAGACATTGGAAAACATCGGCTGGGACGCGTATGCAACCACCAAGCTAGCCAAGAAATAGACGATGTGAACCCCAAACTTCTAGATTGCAAAAGAATCATTGGGCGGACGCATTGCGAAGCAGTGTAACACGAGGCGCTGATTCTACGTCATTATTGCTGCGGCCCTTCCTTGAGACTACTCCTTCCGGCCTTCATCATTTCGTCAGTGATCAGCAAATTCGAAGCAATGACGGCTCTGCAAGAACGAGGCGGACGGAGGGCGGGGTCAGCTCACGCGCTTGGGACCTGTGCGTGCAATGACTTACGCAGAGTGGATCATATGCCGCTTGACGCGATAGTTGTCCCAAACACCCTCACTGAAACAGAGAAAAGTCCATACCGATGAGTATACTCTCGCTTTCGACGATGACATGCCTGCCAGGGTGCTCGTTCGTACGTGACAGGGTCCATTGGTTCACCAGTGCTCAGGTTCAGCCCGACGACGGTTCCTTCGGCTGCCTCGTCCTGATCATCAACAGACAAAACGTTGATGCAAAAGCTGTAAGATGAGTACTTCTTTCATTTACCAGTAGGAAAGGGCACTAACCTGCAACGCGACGATGCAATCCTGGACGTCTAGGCCGGCGTTCACGGCGAGTGTTTTCGGGATCACGAGCATCGCATCCGCAAATACTTGCACTCCCAGCTTTGCACGACCCTTCGCGTTCTTCTTGACTTCCCCTGCCAGATAAGCATGGGCAGCGATCTCAAACGCTCCCGCTCCCGCAACGAGAGCACCGTCTTCGAGCGCATTCTTGACTGCGCGCAAGCCGTCCCGAACCGCGTCCGAGACCTGGGCGATAGTGTGAGCATTCGGCCCTGCGTGCAGGTGCGTGCGGGTGAAGGGTCAATGACTCGGATCGAATGAAGGCAACAGGGTCCCTTGACTACGCTTGCCTTTGATCAACAACGTCACACTCTGCGGGTCCTTGACCTCTTCCACGAATGTGTATTTTTCTTCACCAAGCGTGTGTTCATAGACGAGACCCGCATAGCCAAGATCTTCGGGCTGAAGGTCTTCGACGGAGTTTTGAGCGGTTCCGCCACAGATGAGCTGCAACCTGCGACGAGAAAGATGATGGGCTGTCTGAGCAGCCTGCGCAAGTGACCGCATCGCCCTTGACAGAGCACGGCTGACGCACCTCTCCATGTTGCGTCGCTTGGCTCGACGGAGTGCCATGATCCCCTGCTTCGCGAGCATGTCAAGCGACAATGGGTCGATCCCTTTCTGGTTGATGACCACAAAATTCTTCTGTTCGCCGATGATATTCCCGTCCTTATCGAGCTGGCTGTCGCACACCATCTTTTTGAGCTCAATGATCTTGCGGACTTTGGCATCAGTGAACTTGCGTTCCGATTCGACGAGCTTTTCGCGTTGTTCTGCCGAGGAGTAGAAGAAGCCCGAATTGACCTCCCTGTAGGCCGGGAGACGTGAAGGTCAGTTCGAACAGACCGCGAAGTCCCTTTCCAATCTCTGAGGCGGCTTGCGGTGGGCACGACATACGTTTTTTCGTACTCCAACGACACGTTCAAAATGAGGATAGAGCAGTTGGTTAGGCGCTTGGGCATGTCTGGGTGCCTAGGTCCATGATCGAGCACGAGGCCCTTGATGAGACGTGTGTCGGTGTCGGTCAGATGCTGCATCTTCATCAATTCGACCATGTGCAAATCGATCGGCAAGTATTTGGATTGGCTCGCGCCATCCTGCGACCTTATGAGAGACTTCGTCGCGATCTCTCCAACGGTGGAAACCCGTCGGATGGCCAGTACGGCATCGACAAGGGACTGGGAGAGGTTTTTGGCCAAGGACTTGTGGACTTTGGTGGCCAATGAGGTGAAGGCAACATTGACCAAGAGCTCGTGAAATGGCGAGCCACTCATCGTGAAAGGAGTTTTGAACTTGTCCAAGAACGTCGTGAGACTGTTCTTGGCAATGTCAAGGCCATCAGCGAGGATGCGGGGATGCACTCCCTCAGAGGTGTAGCGCTCGGCTTGTTTGAGCAGTTCACCTGAGAATTCGGAACCTTGCCACGTCAGTGCACTTTCGGCGGCATTGCAACGTGTCCCAATAAGGGTCATCAACCTACCGACGAGAAGGACTACGCTCGTAGTACCGTCGCCGGTCATCTCGTCCTGGGCCACTGCCGTTCGCGCGATCAGAGCAGCGGTTGGATTCTGGCACGGAGCGTGGAGTGGAGAGAAGCGGGGTAAGCAAAAATTCGCAGACAAGTTCGTGCTCGTATCAGTTGCATCTCTTGGCGGCAGGTGACCGCACATACCTGGATCTGCATCTCACTGAGCAGAACCTTGCCGTCTTTGGTCATTTTTAGTTGACCGGCGCCGTCGACAAGCATCTTGAGTGTACCCCGGGGTCCTAGGGCGATACAATCGAGGCGTTACATCAGTACAAGCTGTAGCTCATGCGGTAAATCGGCCGTATCACAAAACAGCGCGTGACCACGCCCCGACTGCTTTGGAGCGGTAAGTTCGCGGATAAGGGGACGACGCCACGACGCCACGACGATCGACGTGGAAGTTAAGTGAGGCTCTGCGCAGTGGCGACTCTTGCGCTTGCACGAAGGATGGCTGCCACCCCGGTGTAGATAGTAAGGCCGGATCTCACTCACCCAAGTTGCTCTTGACGACATTCGCAAGGCCCATCGCCCCGGTGGCCTACCGAAAGTCGGATGCAAATGTCAGGATATAGCTCATCAATCTCCATTACCACTGCCGTACGCATGGCGGAACACTTCAGGCTGTCGATGTATTGAAAGGGGGCTCTTTCACGAACATTGATCTGGAACGCCTGATTGCGACGCACGCTTTCGGCGCGAGGGTTCAGGAGCTCAAGCGCGGACCTGCGCGCATGATCGAGATACAAAGTTGATGGGCAGAGCAAGGAGCGGAATGAGCGATCGCAGCGACATACGACGAGTATTCGACGACGTACATGCTGCAGTGTATCTGTGTCAGTACTAAGCGCAAGAGCGTGCGAGCCTGCGCGCGCCTTCACAAAAGCCAGCGCCGCGCCCTGCCAGCAAATTGCCAGCAGCTGCCAGTACAGGCCAACAATACTCTTCCAGTGCCAGTCCAGTGCCCTGCCGCTCCACCTCGGGTGTCGATCAGCCCTCCACGCGCTGCCTTGCCGCCTCCCGCTGCAGTCAAGCACATCGATCACGGATCGTTCACGTTTCAACTCATAACCTATCGAACGAGCATCCGCCACCGATCATTCCTGCTGTGACCTTGAGGCGGCTCACTATCCTTGTACACTCCCGGCAAACCTGCACGCGAAGTGACGGGCCGCAGTTACCCGTTGCGTGACGACAGGCGACCGAATGGCCACGACTCAGTCCGGCCTCTCGCGTCGACGAGGGGGGCCATCCCCTGGCGGCGCGCAAACAAGCCACAATGGCACCGCACCCCTCGCCCCAGGTGTGAGTTCGCCTCCAGGAGCGGGTCTGAACGGCAAATCGCCCTCCCAACGCTTCGTTGGGGTGGCCGCTGTAGCGACGGGTGCAGGTGGGGCCTCGTCGCGACCGACGACTCCAGCTGGGCATCGTGTCGCCTTCGACGAGCGTGACCTCGAAAGCTCCGAAGATCAGATCATGCCCAAATTGACCCTCATGGAAGAGGTGCTTTTGCTCGGGCTCAAGGACAAGCAGGTGCGTTCATGCGGTCATTTCTTTCGGTGTTTGCATGTCGGCGTGGGGCATGTCCCCCCAACGTGACGGCGTCACTCGCGATGTAGGGCACTTCGACGCGCCCTCGTTCGTGTTGGTCAATGCCCACGACGGGGGCTTGGACCGCGTAACTGGATCGCCAACACATTGGGATGGCACCGCTTGGATCTGAGCGCAGACCGTCGGTATCGTCACCACGCTCCTACTCGAGGCTGTCTTGGCCGAGAAAGCCTGGGCCGGGGCATCGGGTCATCCTCGTAAAGTTAGGGGGACCAGCCCTGATCCTCCTCCTCCTCTCCACCATGCTGTGTCTAGGGTTATCTCTCGTTTTGGAACGACAACATCTCATACACGCTCAGGGGGTGTATCGTGCTCGAGCTTGCTCTTCGCCACCGAATCGCCATGGTCCGAGACCCCAATCGGAGACGGTTCCCGCTGGCCGATCGGTAAGTTCCGGTTTTTTCCACGTATGATGCGACGATCATATCTAAAGGGGCTCGTCGTTCTCATCTGGGCCTCCGGGAGCGAGCGAGCCTCAGGAGGTTTCGCTGCTGACGTGTTGGCCCTGTTCGCTTCAGCTACATCGAGGTGGTCGACGACCGGCTCACTGGAGAAGTCTTGCTCGACGAAGCATTAAAGATGATGAAGATCTCAGAGAGAATGAGCGTTGGGACGTGGATCGATTTAATGTCAGGTGAGCGGTTGCCCTCGTGCCGCCACATCTCGTCAATTCCTGCACCGACCATTGCTGGTCACGCACTCCGTGTCGGGGCGGCGGTGGCGCCTTGCACTTAGGCGCTAACAAAACACGAACGGACATTTCTCATAGGCGAGACATGGAACGTCATGAAGATCGGATACCAGCTCAAGCAAGTTCGAGAGAGACTGGCGAAAGGTCTCGTTGACAAGGGCGTGCTGCGGACAGAGAAACGCAATTTCCTACTTTTCGACATGGCAACGCATCCGGTTTCGGACCCGACGTTTAAAGATGATGTTCTGCGGCGTACTCTTGGCCTACTCACGGCTCGCACCGCGGCAGTACCCACCTCCGACCTCTACGGGGAGCGGGTCCGATACCGGACTATTCGAGCCGTAAGCATGGTCTGCGCCGCCTTTTCTGCCAACGTACTCGAGAACGCGCTCGTCCATCTCAGCTACGATGCACGCGAGGCCGCTTTCGCAAAATGTGACGAGTTGCTCGCCGAGTTCTCTCAGTGGCCTTTCGCCGCGTTCCGACCGCCTCTCGCTGGCGGAGGAGGGATCGGGGCCGGCAGCGCCTCGGCGAACGTGGAGAACGCAAATCTTGCAGAGATCAATAGGCTGGCAAGGGGGGAGATGTCAGGCGGCGAAGGTGGAGCGGAAGGTCAGACGCAACGAGAGTTGCACTTGGAAGTTGTAGCTGCCGTTCTAGAGGTGTGCAGGAGGTGCGTGGCGCGGCGTGGAAGTTGATCGGGGAAACTGTCGCGATGGCTGACCCAGTCCCTTCCGCTCACAGAATGGATTCATTGCTGTAGTTGCCTGGACAGAGTCTCTCCTGGTGGTGGGCAGGTAATTCTGTTTGGGGCGAGTAGACTTGGGGGAGGTGTTCCCATCATGGCTGTAATCGGTAGCCCGCGCTGTGCTTCTCCTGGCTCTGCTTCTGCCCTGCATGATGACAACACATACAGTCTTGGAAGGCCAAACGCGGGGAGGAATACGAGCAAAACGTGAAGGAGGGCTCTCCCCATAGACCAGGCAAACTCCAGTCTGGATCATCAGGTAAACTCGCGGTGGGACGCCGCTGCGGGGCCAGGCGACCATCGCCCAGAGTCTTCAGACGCCATGTTCTTCTGGTGAATTCCATAGGACACGCCTACGCCGAGACCCCTCGGAGGCCAATATGGGAAGACTTGTGAGAATCCATGTTTGATCCCTAGTCCTTCATCCCGACCTCCCATGACTTTCTCGGCTTCGACTTTGTGTCGAGTCGTATTCGATGTTCGGGAATTTTCCGGGATCCCCACAGTCCGTTATCTACCTCTCTCTGATGGCGCTGGAAGATCTTCGGGTGAACAAACAAAAAAACGTAGGTACTACACCGAGGTTCATGTTGGGCTTCGGGTGAAAGTATTCTTGGGCGTCTATAGAAACCCCGCCAGCTTTCGATCGCGGGTGCCAGTATTGATCTGAACGTTGTACCTCGTTGAACGCTGCAAGACGCTGCTCAGCTCGGGCGGGCATACTGGCAGGCTCTGGCAGGCTCGGGCAGGCTCGGGCCAGAACGGGTTCGCTCAGGTTCGCTTGGGTTCGCTCTCTTTCGCTCTTTCGCTGCGTACGACTCGATTCCTTCCACCTTCGACGCCTTCCTCTCGCTCCGACATCATCGCTCTGCGCCTCGCCACACGTTCCGACATATTTCCTTCGTCGCAGATATGTTGTCTAGGGGTCGACGGCTGCTGACTCGTCGTCTCCCGGCCTGGAACAACATCCACGTCACCTCTCTTGCAAGAGGTGTCGTTCGTGATCATGCCGCTGCTTTCTCCACGACCCGCGGCCCGCATGCGACCGCGACTCTATCCGACACTGCTAAAGCCCCGTCGCCAGTCGATCAGTTCGCGAACGGAAATAATGCTTATTACGCTGAGGAGATGCTCAGATGCTGGAGGCAGGTGCGTCCTGGGAGGTAGCGTGTCTCGTAGTGTTGCGTGCGGATCCGGTTGGCATCGACGCGCCGCCACCCATGTATTCCTCATGCGCTCTGTGTTGCTCTATCCACCGCGAACGACGATTCTGTCGCCTGGCCGCTTAGTCCTGCCACTGACCGTTGCCGCGCCTTCTGACTTGATCTTAACCCAGGACCCATCCTCAGTACACCCTTCGTGGGCCACGTACTTTGCCGCGTTGGACTCTGGATTGCGCTCGGAGGATGCGTTTCGACCTCCCCCGGGTCTCGTCTCGCTACCCTCAACCGACGGCAATGCTCCTTTCAGTCTGGCCGGTGGGAACGGCTCAGGCCTCGTTGAAGACCATATGAAAGTGAGTCCGTCCTGTTGGAAGAGGATAATTCTCGTTATCGGCGATGTCACCGCTGGACTGTTCTCTTTATGCGGAAGCCCTCGTAACCTGGCCAGACTCGACTGCACACAGCCCCAGTCAGAAGAGGCAGGATCGTGTTGATGCTCACCCGGATCGAGAATGTGTTTGTCACAGGTCCAACTCCTTGTTCGAGCTTTTCAAGTCCGTGGCCATCACATCGCGAACCTTGATCCACTTGGGATCAATCAGCCCGATCTCTCTTCGACCATGCCGCCCGAACTCACAATCGAGAACTACGGCTGGACCGAAAAAGACTTGGACATGGAATTTGAACTGGGTGCCGGCATTTTGCCCCGTTTTAAAGAGCAGGGAGTGGAGAAGATGTCGCTGCGTAAGATTATCGACGCCTGCAAGCAAATTTACTGTAC
Source organism: Microbotryum violaceum (assembly GCA_022506055.1). Classification (NCBI taxonomy): domain Eukaryota; kingdom Fungi; phylum Basidiomycota; class Microbotryomycetes; order Microbotryales; family Microbotryaceae; genus Microbotryum; species Microbotryum violaceum. The sequence goes on along the minus strand of JAKMXP010000008.1, from coordinate 655,741 downwards.
GTCGAGTCGCCAATGGAGATCTCGGAGCGCGCGTGACCGATGACTGCCTAACTGACTGTCCCATTCCGACCACGACGCTATAACAGCCGGCTCTATTGGCATCCAGTACATTCACATACCGAATCGCGACGAGTGCGACTGGATCCGCGAACGATTCGAGATTCCTGAGCCTTGGAAGTACACCGTCGACGAGAAGAGAATGATCCTCGATCGGCTCATCTGGTCCGACTCATTCGAGCGCTTCATCGCGTCGAAATACCCAAACGAGAAGCGGTTCGGTCTGGAAGGTGCCGAATCGCTGATCCCGGGCATGAAGGCGCTAATCGATCGCTCGGTCGAGCTGGGTGTGCAGTCAATCGTTATCGGCATGCCTCATCGCGGTCGCTTGAACGTGCTCGCCAACGTTATTCGCAAGCCGACGGAAGCAATTTTGGCCGAGTTTGCTCCTTCGCTAGACCCGACTCAGGAAGCAGCAGCTGATGTCAAGTATCATCTCGGCGCCAACTACGTTCGACCAACGCCGAGTGGCAAGAAGGTCTCCCTTAGTTTGGTCGCGAACCCGTCCCATTTGGAGGCCGAGGACGGCGTCGTATTGGGCAAGACCAAGGGCATTCAACACTTTGAAGGCCAAGGTGACCTCTCGAGCGCGATGGGTTTGCTACTACACGGCGACGCTGCTTTCGCCGGACAAGGCATCGTATACGAGACTATGGGCTTCCATGACTTACCGTACTACGGCACTGGTGGAACAATTCATTTGATCGTCAACAATCAAATTGGCTTTACCACCAACCCTGCTCAGGGGCGCTCAACACCGTACCCGTCCGACATTGCCAAATCGATCGATGCACCCATTTTCCACGTCAATGGTGACGACCCCGAGGCCGTAACCTTCGTTTGCCAGTTGGCCGCGGATTTCCGCGCCAAGTTCAAGAAAGACGTGGTCATTGACCTCATCTGCTACCGTCGACATGGACACAATGAAGGCGATCAGCCTATGTTCACGCAGCCAAAGATGTACCAAGTTATCAAGGACAAGCCAACCACGCTCGACGTCTACACGCAAGCACTGGTGGAAGAGTCGACGTTCACGAATGAAGAGACGGAGAAGCACAAAAGCTGGGTTTGGGGGATGCTCGAGAAGTCGTTTGAAGCGAGCAAGGAGTACAAGCCGACGTCCAAAGAATGGCTGTCGTCTTTATGGGAAGGTTTCCCGAGTCCTCGCGAACTAAAGGAGAATGTGCTGGAGGCGCGCCCGACGGGCGTGGAGTTTGATGTGTTGAGAAAGGTCGGCAAGATCATCTCTACTTATCCGAAAGACTTCGAGGTGCATCGCAACCTTGCAAGGATTCTGAAGACGCGCGGAACGTCGGTTGAAGATGGCAAGGGCATTGATTACTCCACCGCGGAGGCACTCGCATTCGGAACTCTGGCTCTAGAAAAAACACATGTTCGCGTTTCGGGTCAGGATGTTGAGCGCGGAACGTTCTCACAGCGTCATGCTGTGCTGCACGAGCAAAACACCGATGCGCTTTACATGCCTCTGGCGCATCTGTCTGAGGATCAAGCCACTGTGACCGTCTGCAACTCGTCTCTGTCCGAGTTCGGCGTCCTAGGTTTTGAATTGGGCTACTCGTTGGTTGATCCGGCCCTGCTCGTCATCTGGGAAGCACAGTGTGAGTGAAGAGAGTGTGGTTGCGCCGATACAGTAAAGTTTGTCCCGGCTAATGTTTTTCCTTCTCAGTCGGAGATTTCTCTAACGGCGCTCAGATTATGATCGATCAGGTCAGTGGTGTGCAGATCCCCTCCCCCCTTCAGAATTATGCTCAGACCATTATTCGACCTGCGACTACTACAGTTCATCGCTTCCGGTGAAAAGAAGTGGTTGCAGCGGTCTGGTCTCGTAATGTCGCTACCTCATGGCTACGATGGCCAGGGGCCGGAGCATTCCTCGGCCAGGATTGAACGATTCCTTCAACTGTGCGACGACCATCCATTCTATTACCCCACTTCGGAGAAGCAAGCTCGCCAACATCAAGATTGCAACATGCAGCTAGTCTACCCCACGATCCCTGTATATATGCTTTGCGCACGTCGTTTGAGGTCGTTCATTCTTTTGGGCTAACCTGCTGTTTTTGTCTACTTCGGCTGTAGTCCAACATTTTTCACGCTTTGCGCCGCCAGATTCATCGTGACTACCGCAAGCCGCTCATCGTTTTCTTCTCAAAGAACTTGCTGCGTCATCCCCAAGCCCGCTCGTCGCTTGAGGAGATGGGACCTGACACGCACTTTCAACGGTACATTCCCGAGCCGGAACCGGAAGGCTTTGGCTCGGCGGAAGATGTACAGCGCCACATTGTAAGTGTATGAATGAGACGAATCCCATCTTCTCCCATTGCTTGCATGTTTACCTTTGACTGCCACAGCTCTGCTCCGGTCAAGTCTACTACGCTCTTTTGGCAGAGCGCGAAAAACGGGGCCTTCAAGCGATTGTGGCGATTTCGCGTGTGGAGCAGCTGTCTCCGCTTCCCTACGATCTTATCACGCCGCACTTGGATAGGTATCCCAATGCAGGTGAGTTGTTCACTGCTATGCCTTGGTGAATTCCATGCTTACAGTGATTTTGCCTCCTCCACCTGCAGTGCAATACTGGGTTCAAGAAGAAGTGAGTACTTCCTGGTGATCTTGAATGTCCTTCGCTGCTGCTTGCTGATAAGATCTTGTGGGTCGCTACTTTGCCACGCGTGTAGCCCATCAACGGGGGAGCATGGCAGTATATGCAGCCTCGACTGGAGACTGCCATGCGTGAGAGTGCGCATCATGCTTCAAAACGAATGTGAGTGGAGGGTGCACTTGTAAAGTTGGACCGCCCAATGATTGACTGTGCATATCTCATGGTGCAGCTATGTTGCCGGTCGCGAGCCTGTCTCTTCGGTTGCAACTGGTTCCAAGAAGCAACACTTCTACGAGATCGAACAGTTCATGGAGCAAGCTTTTGACCTTTCGAAGCATGCGCAATCCCATGGATCGCAAAAGGCGCACTAGTTGTTTTCCTTCTTGCTGGTCACAAATCGAATGTGGAATACGACAGGCGCCTGCATCGGTCAGGACCATTTCAGTCTTTTCATGCACCAACATCTTCCATGATAGTTTGCTTTGACAAGCACAGAACTGCTGAAAGAAACTAGACAGACCCTCTGGAATGCAGAAGTTTCTTACAACTCAGCCTGTTGTCTACTCCGGACTTGTCTTCTACCAGTGGGATCCCGTTAAATTAACGGGAGAATGGATATCAAATAGCGGGAGGTCTGAACATTATACATGTTTTGAGCAGGGGTTCAAAGAAACACCAATACAAAGTACAAAGAAGCCATTCTCCGTTAAAATGAAACCAAGTGCAATTGCTAGTCGCATTCCTCTCGCACACGAGGAATGAAGACTTTGGTGCCCCTCGATCTCCGGTCAAGATGACGGCTTGAATGACTCACAATCTTGTGTACGAGACGACACGGCGGGTAATGTTGCAGAGGCCTGCGTCTGGGTCGAGAGCGCCATTCGACCCCCAGTTTCTGTTGAACTTCGCTCCATCTCACTTCTCGGACAATATGCGCTCACTGAAGTAGAGGTGCCTCGCCTTTTGGTGCAGTGGTATATTGCTCCTTTATAGTTTCGCCTGCCACCTCGTCTGCGCTGCGATACTCCGGACATAGCCGTCATCAAACTCTTTTAGCTGCGTGGCGTTGATGCGATCGACCGTTGCGTTATGCGGAGTACGTACTGCGATCTTGTCGTATGGGTGCATGTTGCCAGTTTCATTTCCACTTCGAGTAGTCATTCCGCAAAGTCGCGCGTTCGAGCCAATTGAGCCTCCGAGAGTCGTCCATCGCATCAGCTTCCACTTGACTTGCCGCCTCACCTCGTTGCTTCCGCTACAGCTCATTGTAGCGTCACCATCGACTGTACAGGCCCCACAGCTCGCGTTCGTCCTCACGCTTATGCACTTGACTCGGCGTCGCCATGCCGCCGAAGAGAAGATACCGCTCTGTGTTCAACATTCGCCTGCCGAAGTCCAAACCCCGACTTCGACGAGCAGGATGCCTTTCTGCCTATCAATTAGTCAACCCCCTACAGAACCTTCGTCGACGAAGGTGGTTGTAAAAGGAAAAAAAAAAGAGTTTCCCAATGCGGCGAGCTCGTCAACAGCACCCACGCCCACGTCCAGCTCCACGTCGTCCACATTGCCCCACCCACAACACGAACTCATCCCGGGTGGATGAGGAGGACTTAGGTGGGATGGACCTTGCGTAGGAAAACGCGCTGGAATCGACTGTTTACACACGTGTCGACAACTCCGACTCACCCCCACGCCCCACCCACCGACAACTCTACGTCACTTCGCCCAACACTGGCAGACGAGAAGGCTATCTCAAGTACATCACGCTTGACGCTGAGCTTCGGAAATCGCTCCGTGCCAAGCTATTTGGGCGCTTCCTCGAGTTTCGCCGCGACACGACAGCAAGCTCCATCTACGACCGCTTGTATCGGAAGACGATCTCGATGACCACGATGCTCCGCCGCTATGTGCGTGCAATTGCATACTCACTCGTGAGATAATCTTGTACGATGTGACGGCATGTACGTGACATGGCAGCTCAGCTTCACTGTCCCCGAGTTTCAGTCACGCACCGAGCACTGATGCGTGTCTCCCTCTTTACCTGTGCCTTCAGTCTACAAATTGCAGGTCACCTTCTGTGCCTCCGAGTCGCGGTGTGCTACGGACGTCGAACGCTTGGCCCAAATAGGGTTCATCTCCTTGACCGCTTCAATGCCGATGACCGCTTTCTCATTTCGACTGGTCGAGCAGGCGCAAGCGAGTTGGAAGGTCAGCCCCCGCGCTCTCACCGGCTATACGGACGGCCTCAAAGAGTATTACTCCCGTTGTGGGTGGGGTAGAGGTCACTACACGGGAAATCCTTGGGTGAGTTTAGACGGCGCCATCGTTTCAGGGGCACATGCTTAAAGCCTGCCTTCCGCGCATGCAGGACAAAGACCTTCGGAAGCAACTGCAAAGGGCGATCGACGAGTACCGCGCTCTCGAAACATGCGAGAAGGACAGCGGGGACCTTCTCGTAGGCACCGTCGATTCGTAGTCAAACAAGTGTCCCGCGTGCTTCGGGCCAACGCGGCTTAAACAACCTTGTCACGACGTCACATTGGATTGCGTGCTTGCAGACGACGGCAACTTTCAACAAACGCGCGAGAAAAACTCGAAGCACGACGTCCAAGGAATCGTTCCGGACATTTCCTTGGGTGAGGCAGAGGTTCAGGCGATGAAGGCCGAGGTTAGAGCTTCGGTGCGGCCGACCATAAAGGTGAGTAATGCCGCTCTTTGCATTTGCCTTAATCGGGTCGCTTACCTCTACACTCACCCACCGTCATAGGCGTGCACAGAGTCGTGGAAGGCTGCCGACGACGGAGCAGGCTCAATCTCGTCACGAGTAGTCGACACCGGACTCGTTGCCTGCGTATGCCGTCATGATGTAAGCCTGAAGATGGTCAATCTTGAGAGGTCTGGTGAAAAGTGAACGCGGAGCTGTCCGGCGGGACTTAGTCGCTTCCGCTTTCCTCTCAAATTCCAGTACTAATGCGCAGATTCCCCTCCGATCACTCAGATTGTACTATGCGCTTGCCATCCTCAAGCACGTTTCAGAGCGCCTTCCTGAAAACGCGAAGAACGGAGTCTTATACGACATTGCTTGTAACTTCAAGCACCACATTGAAAAGGTTCGTATCGATCTCGACGGGCCCCTTCCTCCTCAGTTTCGTTGGCACTGAACAAATGCGCTTACTTTAACATTTGTCACCAGAGGCAGCTCCTGCCAAAGTTTTGCAAGCGACTGGAGTTCGCCACGAGCGTCTTCCATGCATACGCCCATATCTGGTCCTGCCAAGTCGAGTCCAACCCCCGCCTCATTCCGAACTTCGGGTTGACTGATGGAGAGGGCTGTGAGCGATTGTGGAGCGGGCTACGGTCGCTCATTCCCGTCAACCGCCCCTCGAACAAGTCCCATCGCTTCGTCAACCTGGCGGTCTGTATCCAAGCACTGAATGACGCGACCGTCAAAAAGCTGGGTAAGCCGCACCTGGATCGCAATCATCTCAATCGCAATGCTGACACTCGGTATGTTTTATTTAGGGGCCTGGTTCTATCGTCGCTACCATGAGGCAAACGACAAGGGTGTCGCTGCTGAGGAAGAGCTTAATAACATTATTGCCTACAATTCGAGGTTGACCGAAGATGCGCTCCGCCGCGAGTGGGAAGAAACAGCGACTGGCGCAAGTGCCAAAGACAGCTGCGCAGCAATCGGAGGCGGATCGCTTGAGGGAGAGCAACCTCTATGGAGTTGTGGAGAGCCTCTACAAGATTGAACCGCGAATGTACGTAGCTCATTTGGCCAGACCGTCGCTCACTGTCTATGATTCTGACTTGCTGGGCTTTTGAAAAGGGATACCGACGAGCCCGATTCAGATGTCTTGGAATTGCTAAGCGCCAAACGCCGCAGCCTCGGGATGGACATCGATTGAGCGGCAATGGCACAGGCTCGTTATGTCACGGGCCTCTCGTCCAAAGGTCAGTTGAGGTGTGTTGCTCACATGATTACTGTAGCTTGCACTGATAGCTTAGGTGCTGTGCAGAACTTCAACATCTGTGCCAGTGCTCTGTGGCGTTGCGCAAATTTCATCTCGAAGTGACTGCCTACAAAAGCAGTCGGGAGAAGCTACTTTCGACGGGCCGTGGCAAGGGAGGTGCAAAGCTAGGTCAACGAGCAGCCAGCAGAGCTCGTGCTACAGACGGCAAGATTCATTCAGGCGCGGAAAAGGCTCGCAAGACGTACAACAAGGCCGTGGAGGCCTTCCGTCTCGCGATGGGATCAACAACTTCGAGCCATCTCAACAATCTCCGGATTCTTGACAGCTTGAAATCGGCGATCGATCTCAATGTGACGGACCCGTTCTGGCAGGATGGCTTTTTCACGCATGTTGAAGCTGCTTGGGCTGTCAATCCTTGGGTCAAGCGAGGAGTAGCAGCTGTGCGCGCCAAGGATCGAGTCGGTGAGGAGAAAGCGCGGTGGAAGCCAGCCGTGCTCCAAGAACGATAGACGGTTCAAGTAGTAGTAATTCACGTCTAGAACCTCGAGTCAGTGAGCTCGCAATACTACACATATGAGAAAAGGGGCACCCACCTAGAACCTCGAGTCAGTGAGCTGGCAAAAGCCAAGGGAGGTTCTGGGCGCGCGCAAGCTATGCTATTTAACTAAGTCCAAAGTTTTACCGCCTTCTATGATCCCTCGGGCTAAGGCCTCAGGCCTTGCACTCTCCCCCTCCTGAACTAAACCCTCCCTCCATCCTTTCCTTCAACTCCCAATGCCGAAGCACCTCTGTCCCCACCAAATTTTCACGCGGTTCATGGTGGCTTCGTGCTGCGGATAGCCCTCCCACCAAACACAATAGCGCTTCCTCCCCCTTGTTGTCTCCTCCAGGATCTCTTGCGCAACCCATTCTTCATGTCCATCGACCATAAGTGGCTTGGGTCGGGCGGGTTCTCGATTTGGAAAGAGGGTGGGGTTTTGACGGTCCTCGCGGCTGGGGAGACCTTCTAGGCGGGGCTAGACGGTGTGGACAAGGGAGAGACGAGGTGCGAGGGAGTCTCGAGTGTGAGATCAGCCTGCCAGCCTGGGTTGCGTTCATTTCTTAAAAGCGCGCGTTTTAGGATTTGCGGTTTAGTATTGGTTTAGGCAATTTTGAAATGAACACCCCGTGCGCGCGCGTGTCCGGTTTAGTCGGAAGTGATCGAGCCTCGCTGAGAGCTGAAAGGCCTCACTCCGCGCGAGGGGGCGCAAGTGACGACTTCGTTTCCTTGACCTATCTCGGCTTTCGTGTGACATCGTTCATTCTTCGCAATAGCCCGCAAAAGCGCTTTCCAATTACAAGGTGATGATGTTCAGCGTAAGATCGACCGAACAGAGCGGGATCTTCGAAAATTGGTATCCGCTCAGCGTTCCATCATGCGGCAGATTGAAATGGAGTCCGAGTCCGAGTCCGACGCGTCGGACTCCGTAGCCTCTTCAACACCGTCGGAACACCTGCCATTTGTCCCAGCCGCTCTCACTTCAATAAATAATGCAACCAACGGAACATTCAATCGCCCCTCCGACCCTGACGCCCATCAAGGCCCGTACACTCCGCCTGCAGACTCGTCCGAATCATCCGAATCGTCCGACTCGCCCAAATCGTCTGACGATGGCGACGGCCTGAGGGAGTTCTGCTGTAATACACCCCGTAGGAGTGTACACCAGAGAGCGACGACGAGAGTATCACAGGAACAAAGTATGTGGAATTAACACTGGACACTTGTGTTAGTCACTACAATGACTATGACTTCTGATCCACCATAGGCTCACCTGGACACTCGTGTTAGTCGCTGAGGGGAGACTAAGAGTGCCCAGGCGCGCGCTCCCTTCTCATAAGGCCCAGGCGCACGGGCCTTACACTCTCCACCACCTGAACCAAACTCCCTCCCCTCCCCTCCCTACACCCTCCCCTCCTTGCCTTGTTCCCCCTCCGCCCTCTCCCTCTCCCACTCCTCCAGCGCTATTGTTTCCTCCAAGTGTGCTCGTGGCTCCCATGTGTTGTCGCTATCCGCCCACCCTTTCCACTTCACTAGATACCTCTTCCTCTTCCCTTTCCCCTTCTCATCCACAATCCTATCTACCTCCCACTCTTCATTCCCCTGCACAACCACCGATGCTGGCTCCGTTGCCTCTCGTCCCGGGAATGCCGCTCCGTCATTCTCCGTCCAACGTCGTAGCTTGGATGCGTGGAAAACGTTGTGTGACTTGTCTCCCGCGTTCAGCTTCAGCTTGTAGTTCGACGTCTCTGGGCGAGCTGCAAGGACCTCATAAGGACCATCAAACCTTGGGAAAAACTTGGCTGAGCGTGCTTCCCCGTCGGCTTTGTATCGTAGTCGTCGATCCCGAGAGTCAACCAAGACCTTGTTGCCAACTGCGAACTCCGGCTCCGATTTCCGTGCCTTGTTGCTCTGGTCGGCCTGTCGAATCTTCGCAATTGCCAAGGTGTCCCGAGCTTCTGCAATCGCCGTTTCACGCTGTTCCACAATGGATTCGACTGCCTGAGACACGGTTGAGCCATACACTGGGGCAATCGGTGTCAGTTCCGGTGTGAACCCAAGTACCACTTCAAATGGTGTCTTTCCCGTGGACCTGTTCACGCTCGAGTTGATCGCAAACTCTACGGTTGCCAGGTGTTTGGACCAGTCGTTCTGTCGGCGGTTGACCATCGTGCGTAGGACTTGAATCACCGTTCGGTTCGTTCGCTCGCTTTGTCCATCCGTTTGCGGGTGAAACGCCGTCGACATTGCTAATTTCGTCCCCATCCTGCCCGTGTACGCGCGCCAGAATTTGCTGGTGAAGAGCTTGTCGCGATCTGATACCAATACCCGTGGCATGCCGAAGTATCGGTGCCATCCGTCGAAGAACCGGTCGGCTGTTGTGGCGGCGTCGTCCGTTGTACGGCAGGGAATGAGGCGGACGTAGCCGGAGAGGCGATCTGTTACCGTAAGCAGTGTGTCATTACCGTTGCTAGGTATAAGTGGCCCGACAAAGTCTAGGCCAACTTCCCGCATTGGCCGGTCAGGCACATTCAAGTTGTGGATCCGACCGGCAAAACCGGTGCCATGTATCTTCATCGTCTGACAGACAGAACAGGACTCAACGTATTCCTTGCACGATTCCTTCATTCCCAACCAGATAAAGTCCCGTCGTAGTCGCTCGTACGTCTTGTGTAGTCCAAAGTGACCTGTTGCGTCGTGAGCGTCGTGTATTGCGTTTTTGTGAAAGTCCCCTGTCTTCGGCAAGAGAATCCGCCCCTCGAACCGCGCAATCCCGTCCTTGTACGAGTAGCCTGGGGTGGAGTCAATGTTCTTGATCGCTTGTTGGCAATGTGTATCGTTCAAGTAGCCGTCCTTGAGTGCTTTGAGGAAGGCCGGGTCAAGAGTTGCTTCCGCGAGCACGTTGACGTCGTCGCTTGCACCGCGAGTTGCGCAATCTTCCGGAAAGGAGTAACGACTCAATGCATCAGCCACTGTGTTCTCTGGGCCTCGTACATACACAATCTCAAAATCGTAGTCCGCCAGTCGTTCGGTCCACCGAGCTTGTCGACGCGAAAGGCTCGGCTGCTTCATGAAGCCCGCCAGTGAGTGGTGGTCCGTGAGAACTTTGAACCGAACACCCAAGAGGTCGGCACGCCAGTGATGAAGCGCTTCCACGATTGCAAGCAGTTCCATCTCGTGTGCCGCGTAGTTGCCTTCCGCCGGGTTGTACTGCCGTGACCAATAGCCCGCCGGCATGGCCGTCTGCCACTCCTTTCCTTGACTCAGCGCTGCCCCGATCCCCAGATTACTCGCGTCCGTCATCAGCCAGAGAGGGTCGCCTTGCTCCGAGTGGTCAATGGGGTGTAGAGACGGGAGGTTCCGCACAAGAGCCTTGATCGCCTCGAACGCTGTCTTGTGTTCCTCCGTCCAGCCGTCGTCAACATGTGCCCCCTTCCGCGTGAGTGGGACCAAGACCGCCGTCAAGTCCGCCAGCTTGTCAATGAACTTCCTGAGATACTGAACAGACCCAGAAATCCCCGCAGTTGCCTCACTGTCGTCGGTCGGGGCCATTGTTGGATTTGCTGCACTTTGTCGGGATCCACCTTGATGCCTTCGCGCGTGATCTGGTGGCCGAGGAAGAAGCACTCGGCAGCAAACAGTTCCGTCTTCTTTGGGGACACGTACAGATCGGCTCTTCTCAACGCATCCAAGACCAATCGTACTCGTCGTTCGTGTTCCTCCAATGTGTCGGCGAAAATCGTGATGTCATCGAGGTACACAAAACACACGTTCCCGATAAGGTCGCCAAGCGCCTTGTTGACTCGGCGTTGATGCGTTGCCGGTGCGTTGCAGAGGCCCATCGGCATCACTGTCCACTCAAAAAGTCCCCACGGCGTTATCACTGCTGTCTTTGGGATGTCCTCCTCCGCCATTTTGGTTTGGAAGAAGGAGTTCGTCATGTCAATCTTCCCCCAAAACCGTGCCTTTGAGCAGATCAACAGAATCTTGTCCGGAAGCGGTAACGGTGTGCGGTCGCAAACGGTTCCTTCATTGAGCACTCGATAGTCGCAGACCATTCGCGGCTGGATGGACGGGTCTTTGTCCATGCCCTTCTTCGGAATGACGAAGGCCGGGGAGGCGAACTCCGATGACGATTTGCGGAGGCGGCAGGCGGCCACGTGCTGGTCGATCAAGCGTTTCCACGGCGCGCGGTAACGGTGTGGTGCACGGTAACCCTTCAAATTCGGCTTCTTTGCTCCCGGCTTCAGCTCGATGCGATGTCGGACTGGGGACTCGTACATTGATACCGGGGGTATGTCGCCGGGAAATCTGTCCGCTAACTCCCCCCTCAGCCTCGCTTCCCGTGCCCTCAACTCCGCCACTCCGATTCCTTCTGCTGCACTCCATCGATATAGGCAATCACCGCGCCCCAGTTGATCCGGGCTTTATCACTTCGTTTGGGACTCCTCGGCACGGCGCGCTGTGGCTGAGGTCCGAAGACCGGCGCGAGGAGGTCGATCATCACGTTGGGCATGCTTGGGTGTGGAACCAGGATCTCGTGTCTTGCAAATTTGATGTTGAACTTATGCTTCGCAAGAAAGTTGAAACCCAGCACCACCTCCAAGGGTTCCTGCAGCTTGGCCACCTTCAGAATCGTATCCCCTGCTTCCCAAGTGCTGTTCTCGAGCGCGATCGGGATTTTTACGTATGAGGTAACATGAAATGCGCGCTTTTGACCTTTGATTGCAGTTTTGACCATTGTAGGGACAGGGAGACGATGCACAGCTAACCCCAATTTCTCAACCACCTTATCTGCGATGAAGGAGGAAGAGGCCCCGGAGTCAGCAAGTGCGTGCAGCGTCTGTGAACCCTTGCCGTTGTGTAGGGCGATGGGGATAGTCGAGATGAACTGAGGGGCGTACTCGTTTTCTTCGTCCGTTGAGAAGTCGTCCTCCGACTGTTCGGCCATTTGGTGGAGCGTGTCGTTCTTCGCAGCGCTCGCCTTCCTTTTCTTGAACTCGGTCCAGCCCTCCGGAACATCCGGTGCCTTCTGCCATTCCGCGGTACAGTCCTTTGATCGATAATCCGTGTGTATTCGTCGGCAGCTGAAGCAGCCCTCCTTCAGCGAGAGGTAATCCTTCATCGCGTCCGTCAGTTTAGCCGGTAAGCGTCGGCCGCCTGTCGACGTGGTCGCAGGGGGTCGGTACGAGCTAGTCTTCGTCGTCGTCATCGAGTTGTGCGTTCGGGGAGCTGCTACACCGCGAAGTGCCGTGATCATGTTCCATTTCGATCGTGCCAGTCGCTCGAAGGCCTCGTACGATATCGTCTTGGGCTTGGGAAGTGCGGTCTTCGAAGCAACAACATAATACGAGTGTGAGAGTCGTGTCGCTCGCTAGCTTGGGCGCGTTGAGCCTTAGACCCTTCGGCATCATCACGGTTTCCTCTTCGTCATCTGAGGAGCCAGGTTTGTCAGGTTGAGGTGCCGGCGGTGGTTGGGCTGTCGCCTTCTTGGCACGCGCCATGGTCGTCGTCGTTCATTCGTTTGTTCCGCGAAGGTGTCGCTGGCGCACGTGGCAGCGTGCGTCTTTGACCGGTGTGAAAAAAAAGTGTAATACACCCCGTAGGAGTGTACACCAGAGAGCGACAACGAGAGTATCACAGGACCAAAGTATGTGGAATTAACACTGGACACTCGTGTTAGTCGCTACAATGACTATGACTTCTGCTCCACCATAGGCTCACCTGGACACTCGTGTTAGTTGCTGAGGGGAGACTAAGAGTGCCCAGGGCCTTACACCAAGTGGATCAGGAGGCATTGTTGTATGAGCAACTAACGTAGAGTGTCCAGTGTCAATCCTACATACTTTGGTCCTGTGATCTTATTGTTGTTGCTCCGGTGTGCACTCCTACAGGGTGTATTACACTTGACAAACTCCTTGTTGCTGAGAGCCGCCTGTCCGAGCTGGAGCTGAAGGGCGCAAAGTCCCGATGCCCACGTAGGGTAGTCCATGTTCCGTTGTTTGGAGTGCCGGATTTGTTTCTCCGTGTCGAATGCAAAGTCCAGAGGTAGTGCCTTGCGGACCATCGCAACCTTAAATTTGTCCCACGTGCGGTCTTCCGTCGACAATACCAGCCAGTCCTTCAGGTGGTCATGCTCAACATGGTTCTGTATGAACATGATCTTGAACCCCATATTGGAAACGCCATGCCGTATAAACAGGTTGTCCATGTCCGTCAGGAAAGCTTGGATTGAGGCCAGGGTGAGTGTGCCATTTGTAAGCTTGGGGGCGATGAGCTTTAGTCCCTTTGGCATTGTCAGCACCGGCTCCTTGTCCAAACTCAATTTGGCAGTCTGGTCTTGTTGGTTTGATGCTGGTGGCGGTACCCCTTGGGCCTTCTTGCCACGCGCCATCGTCGTTCATTGGGGCTTTTGTTTGTTCCATTGGGGTGTTGCTGGCACACGTTGGGGGGCGTGTGTCTTTGACCGTTGTGACAAAAAAAAGTGAATACACCCCGTAGGAGTGCACACCGGAGCGACAACAATAAGATCACAGGACCAAAGTATGTAGGATTGACACTGGACACTCTACGTTAGTCACTGAGAAGAGACTAAGAGTGCCCAGGCGTGCGCCCCCCCCCCCCCCCTTCCTTCTAAGGCCCAGGCGCACAGGCCTTACATGTGGCCCCTGCCAACAACACACCCATTCTGGTCAACACCAACGCCGATGAACTTGATTTTTTGGGAGTTGCTGCCAATGAGGTCAACAATGTCCCTGTAGTCCATAGGCTGCCTGATCCATTGCCCCAACCCTTCCTTGACACCGTCATTCATGTTGGATGTTGACTGCAGGACTTTGGGAGGTTGGTGTAGCGACCGCTAGGGCTACTGTGGGAGCGTCGACATGGCTGAGTTGCGACGGACGGTCCAGACAAAGAGGTTGTGAGGCAGTGCAGGTGAGGTCTGCTGAGACAAACGCGGCACGGCTGGACGGACTGTTCTCTACCAAAGATTAGCTGTCTGGCTAATTGTAAGGCCCGTGCGCCTGGGCCTTATGAGAAGGGAGCGCGCGCCTGGGCACTCTTAGTCTCCCCTCAGCAACTAACACGAGTGTCCAGGTGAGCCTATGGTGGATCAGAAGTCATAGTCATTGTAGCGACTAACACGAGTGTCCAGTGTTAATTCCACATACTTTGGTCCTGTGATACTCTCGTCGTCGCTCTCTGGTGTACACTCCTACAGGGTGTATTACACTAATGTTGGGAAGCGGCAGAGAAGAGGAAGAAAGGCACAGGAGAGTGCGAGTCTGGCAAGGTTCTAACTAGCGGGCGAGTGCGGGAATTACTGCAAATCACGCAAGCATGCTGAGAAGTTCTAAGGGCCAAACTCCAAGTGGGCCATCGAGTCTCTGAGAGGTGTCGTGTTGGACAACAAACGCAAAGGGAAACTTGTCTACACGATCCGGAGTTGTTGAGTGAGGCAATCCGTGACAACAGGCTTCAGGTTGCGAGCAACGGGCATCATGAGTGGGCGATGTTCTGCATGGCCAATGGGTCATGAGGTTGGCTGTGGCAAACTGGCTGTGGCGAGGCGGAGGCGTTGGCTTGGCTAGGCTGGAGGGTGCGGACTGACTAAGTCCCAGCGCGGAGGCGGTGGCGCGCAAGCGTGAGTTGAGCAGGCCGGCGCGAGGGCAAAGGGGGCAGCTTGGCTGCAAAGGTCAAAGTCGCACGCAAAGGGGGCGGCTTGGCTGAGAGGCCGGCCCGGCTGCGAAGTCAAAGGCGCCGAGAAGGGGGCGGCTTGGCTGAAAAAGGTTGGGCCTGGCGAACGGCGGCCCAATGTTGAAGTGTTCGGACGCTTGTAGTAGAATGCGACTGTTGCCATTTGGTGGCGCAGTCGACCCATCGAGCTCGGCAAATCTGAGAGCGCTCGTCGTTGTTGGTCGGAGGTGGGGTGGTGTGTGGAACCTTCGAAATCGCTCCAAAGGTCGCGGTGCGAGTCACAGGGGTCGGAACCGACGTTGGGGTCGCAATCTCGTCGGCGATGGCGGCCCAGTCGGTGATCTCGTCGGACGGAACCGTCCGTCCGAACCTTCCTTTGGTGACCAATGAATTGTCCCAATATTCCCGTAGCATACCCGCATGCACCTCCCGCTTAGCCCCGTTGTTCAATAATTGATAGAAAGCTGTGGCAAACTGAAGCGCGGAAAGACTGAAGCTCGCATCGTTGTGCATAAATGCGCGGTAACAAGCGCGCCATTTGCCGACATGGGCGTACGCGCAAGACGAAGACTGGTGGCACCCATGGAACTCTTGGGACACCCGGTCAGAAGCCGGGATCCTGTTGAATTCCATACACTCTTGCTTAGGTCGATCTCCAGCCCGCACCCAGCCTGGCCAGCCGCGCGCCGCTCGGACCCCTTTTGGACTTAGAGATAACTTGTACTGTGTCTCGTGTACTTACTGGTTGTCGCTCCAGTCCCCTACCAAGACATACGACTTAATAGGTTATGAGCCCGAGCTAAAGCTACTACAATGATGCAAACACAACAACCGGCACTTGCGACCATCATGATTGTCTTTGTCATCATCATTGCTCTGTACCACACTGTTGCAACCGCCCTCGCCCATGCGACCCGCCGTCTCCGCATCACCACGCACCATGACACGTCGCACCTGGACCCGACTGTGAGCGTGAACGTCGTCGCACTCCTAGGTCGTCTACCATCGAACCGTGAGCTCTACCTTCCCGACAACACCCTCGTACTCGACTCGGGCGCTTCCCACCACATGGTCAAGGACGCGTCCCTCTTCGTCACCAGGCAACTCACGATCCCGTACACCCCGGAGCAGAACGGCCGGGCCGAACGGGCAAACCGCACAATTGTTGAGGGAACCATTGCACTGCTCCAGCACTCGGGATTGCCCTTGAAACTCTGGCGTGAGGCCCTCCGGTACGTCGTCGACACCAAGAACCTCTGCCCGCACAGCGCACTCGACCATGGGATCCCGGACACCGTCTGGTCTGGCAAAACACCGAGCATATCCAACCTAAGGGCATTTGGCTGCCGTGCCTGGCACACCACCCCTCAGCACAAGCGGACAAAACTTGACCCCAAGGCCAAACCATTCATCTTTGTCGGCATCAAAAACAAATCCAAGGCTTGGACACTGTACAACCCAGCCACAACTTTGTTCTTCCAGAGCCGCAACATCAGATTTGATGAGAACGTCTTCCCTGCCCAAGATGCCCCGATTGGCCAGCCAAAACCCCACGACACGTCCACCACTGGCGACTGGACCTTTGTTGACGCTGCACATGGCTTTCGCGCTGCCCCACGTCTGTCACCCCCACCCGTTGCGCACCAAAATCGATTTGCAGCACTTGACAACGACGCGAGCAACAACACAACACTCGACATGTCCGATGATGGCTTTGACACCCCTTCCAACATGTCCAGGGCTCAGTTCTTGCCGTCACCTCCTGCGTCGGACGCGACCAACGACTTGGCCGACCCAATTGACTTCCTGTCATGCCCATCTCACGCCGCAGCCTTTGCCGCCACCACTGCTGGTTCACCGGTCGTTGAACTCAAAGGGCCAACCGAGGACCCCCAGAATTGGTCACAGGCAGTCAAGTCAAGTAAAGAGGAGATCTGGAGGCAAGCAGCAGCCGACAAGTTCCACTCCCTTGCCACTGAGTACAAATGCTTCACCCCAGTTGACTTCTCCTCACTGCCCCCCGGTGCCAAAGTCCTAGGCTCCAGATTCATCTTCCGCACCAAACACGATCAAATTGGCAAGATCACTTCGCACAAGGGCCGGCTTGTTGCACAGGGATTCTCCCAGCGTCCAGGGATTGATTACAACGAGACCTTTGCTCCGGTTGCCAAGTTCACCTCCATCCGAGCTCTCGTCGCCCTGGTTGCCGCCAAGAAGCTCCACGTCCATCAGGCCAATGTTGACAAGGCGTACCTCCACGGCAAGCTGAAAGAGGACCTCTACACGCGCGTTCCACAAGGTGTCGACATGCCTGGTAAAGTCCTCCAGCTCCACCGCTCCATCTATGGCCTTAAGCAGGCCGGCCGAGTCTGGAACGAGCACATTGACTTGACGCTGAAGAGCCTCCACTACTGCACCACAGCCAAGGACCACTGCGTGTACGTACGACGCGACAGCAATCAATACCACTACATCGCCCTCTACGTCGACAACTTGCTGATGGTGAGCCCCTCCGAGGACAAGATCGAGCGCATCCTCAACGGCCTGGAACAAAAATACAGCATCAAGCGACTTGGCCCAGCCCAGTACATCTTGGGGATCCAAATCAAGCGTCAGGCCAACAAGTCCATCATCCTGTTGCAGGAGGCGTACATCACAAGCATCCTCCGCCAATTTGGCATGTCAGACAGCAGCCCCACCTCCATGCCAATGGCCCCAAACCGCCAGCTTGAACATTTGCTTGCAGAGCTGTCAAAAATTGCTCGGACATGCTACATGCAGGCCATTGGGTGCCTTCTGTACGCCGCCACCGGTACTCGCCCGGACATCTCCTACACTGTTGGATACCTTGCACACTTCTCTGCCAGCCCCACACCCAAACACTGGACGGCGATCAAGACCGTCTTTTGGTACTTACGTGGAACTGCACATCTAGGCCTGCACTACAGCTCCGAACAAGGCAAGTTCTCAGGTTTCACCGGTTACTCTGACGCCAACTGGGGGACCTGCACAACATCGTCACGGTCGACCATGGGGTACAGCTTCTATCTGGCCGGGTCCGTCATCTCCTGGTCCTCCAAAGTGCAAAACCGTGTAGCCAACTTCACCACAGACGCCGAGTACCTCGCCCTCTCGCACGCCTCCAAGAACTGCTTATGGAGCTGGGCATTGACACTCAAGCTCCCGTCCAGCTATATGGCGACAACCAAGGCGCCATTGCTCTCGCCAAGAACCCCACCCTTCACCACCGGTCCCGTCACATTCGCATTTGTGAGCATTTTGTACACAACCAGGTCAGGCTGGGTGCCATTCATGTTGACTATGTGGACACAAAAACCATGGTCGCCGACATCTTCACCAAGGCACTTGGACCCTTGGTGTTCAAGGTCCGTCGTGACAACCTGGGTCTTTGAGGCTAAGTAAGCTTCGAGCGAGGGGGGGTGTTGAATTCCATACACTCTTGCTTAGGTTGATCTCCAGCCCGCGCCCAGCCTGGCCAGCCGCGCACCGCTCGGACCCCTTTTGGACTTAGAGATATTTCGCGCACTCGCACCACGAGCCCTTTCAGTCTTCCCCCTAACGCTCCAATATACTTCCTACAACTCGTACTGTGTCTCGTGTACTTACTTGTTGTCGATCCAGTCCCCTACCGAGACATACAACTTAATAGATCTGGCCAACAATGACCCACTGCCGTCATCAATGATGTCCAGCAGTGAGGGCGTTGTTCCCGGATCACATCCGTCATTGCATCAACCGCCCACTCGTGCGGCGATTGTCGTTGCTGGGGTGACGTGGAACGATCGAACAAGGTTGCCACCAGCTGGACCACTCGGACGGTGTCAAATAGGTCAGTGATTGAGATGTCGCACAGCAAAGACAAGTACGACTCCCCAAACGCAGTGAAATTCACCAACCTTTCCGGGTGAGCCCCGGTCCATAACCCTTCCCAGTCAGGCAATGTCCCTCTCCAACAAGAGCTGATTGCTGCCGAGGAAGGGCCGACCCTAAATGCGCTGTGAGATTCCCCCCCAGGGGTATGAACAAGGGGGTCAGCGGCAGATCCCGGGTGTCCCAAAAATGTGTGAGGGGGGACGTCCAGGGGGACCAATCTCACCGGCGTAAACTCCCCGGCCCATGCTGCAGCTGGTTCAGTGGAGTTTTTCAGTAGGTCCTCCACCAATTTCTCCAACTGTCAAACATGTTCATTGGAGTCAAGACGTTGTGCTTTGGATTGTTCGAGGTGGGTTTCAAGCGACCTCAGGGTGGCGTTGGTGTGGAACGGATTCGGCGGTGGGGACTTGAACAATTTTGCGCTGGGGTCGGGGTTGCAGATGGGCGTGTCGCGTGCCTCCGCCATGGCGATCTCGTGACTCAACTGTCAACGGTTCCGGGGTGAACGCTGACAAGCTCGAGAGAGTTGAGGGATCGGGTGAGAGGAGAAGAAGTGTCCATTGCTGGACTCTGTATAAGAAGTCGCAAAAGACAGGGACGCCAGCGAGGGGGATGAGTTTGGCCACAGAGAGGAGACTGCCGACTCGGGCTCAAAGACGGGGGGTGAATGCTTGTCCAGGACGGAGGACAAAGCGGTTGTAGATGTTTTGATCGTTGTTGACAATGCCAAACTTGAAAAAAGTGGCAGGCGACGTTGGAGGGGATAACGTCGTCTACACGCGAGAGTCGGGGGAGACGCGGGATGTTGACTGAGGCGGCAACAGTCAACAAAGGAGCAACCGAGGAGGAGTGTCGATCGGAAGGCTCGCAGGAAATCAAGTATAATGGACTTAATTCCAACAATTGATAAGAAGAGTGGGGGCCAAAAGATGATGAGCGGACCAGGCTTTGGGGGACGGTGCCAAAACAAAAGGGAGGGACTGCCCCAGGCGCCAAGGGGACTTAGCCAAATCAAACTACTCCATGAGGTTGCCTCAGGGGTCAAAAGGATTGCTCGCAGGAGCACCAGTAAAAACCCTGAGGCCGCGCCTCAGCTAGCGAAAAGATAAAACAAACCGAGAGAAAACTGCGCTCCGGGCGCATCGAACCCGCAACCATTGAGTGCGTGCCCGCGCGCCTGACAAATGCGCCATAGGGCCCACAACGCTTGAAACGAGCCATGCGTCTGGTCAAGTTAACTCTAGCCGCACACAACCTTGGGGGATGTCTTCACTTTCACTTTCACTTTCGAAATCGCGCCATCCGCCACCTTCGAAGCTACAAGTGATACATCGATACATCAGCCTACATTAGCATGGAGACCGGCGACACCGGCCCACCCCCAGGGGCTCCACCCCCACCATCGGCGTCCGCGGCGACGAGCGTCCCGATTGGGACAAAGGAGACGCAAGTCCCTATCGCCGCCGCGACCTACGCCACCGCCGCGATTCAAAAGACCAAGCAGACTCCCGAGCAGCAGACCCAACAACATCACCGTGCCAAGGCTTTGACCCAAATGTTCGAAGTCATGGGTGCTGTACCGGGCAATCGCACCGACCGGTGGTTGCAAGCCACCTTCGCCACCGACGAGTACCCTGTCGCTACCGCTACATCGCTCAAGTATTCGGCTCTCAACGCCAATCGATCCATTCGAAACATCTTTGACGTTGCTCTCGACGTCACTTTGACCGTCCAAGGCGCCTCGAAGGCCTCTCCCGCGGACAAGGCCGATCTGCTCGGTTGCGTCACGAGACTGCTCTCCCCGCAATCGCCACTGTGCTTCAACGCCGAGGTCACCCTTCCCGAGCACCTTGCGGCGTTTGCGCCCCAGATTAGGGGTATCCAACACTCGTCTTTCATCAGGGCCGGTGTGGTCAACCACCGTATCTCCGTGGGATTCGTGTCGGCGAAGGCACGTGACTCGGCGCTTACGGCCCCACTGGCGCTTACTTGGCACTCTGCAAAGGCTCACTTCGCAAAGGCCCACCACTTCTACCACAACATGGTCGAGCTGCGTATCAACGTCGGTGTGGCAGCGGTCCCATCCAGGGATGCCATTGTTGACTCTTTTAAATCAATTGTCACCAAAATCACAGCCAAGGGACACCGTTGCGAGCTGGTACAAGTCTTGCGCGTGATCCACGTCGATAACGACTCGGCCTATGCGCACTTGGCCGGCGAGTTTTCGGCCTTTATCCGCTTCGACGACGACGCCCTTTTCAAAGCCCCTAACAACACGTTGAAGGAGCTCCTACCGTCGAAGGTCTCTCTAGCCACTAGAGGCAACATGCATACGGCGGTTCGTCACGACTACGAACGAGAAGCGGCCTGTGCTCGGTGCCACTTTGTGGGGCATGTGGAGACCTGCGCGCTGGAACAGGAGGAGGCAGAAGGAAGCGAACAACAACACCGGAAGGCACAACAAGCACCACAACAACCCAACCAACACCAACAACAACAAGAACGACACCACCAACACCAACAACACCGACAACGACGCTTCCGAGGTTGTGGCCCCTAGCCGCGCCCTCGGAACCGACCAACTCGAATCGCGGAACCGATTTGCGGGGCTCGAGGTCGAAGGAGGACAGGAGGATGACGTCGAGGAGGAGGATGCAGGAAAGGAGGGCGAGGAAAAGGAGCAGGTCGAAGAAGGAGACGAGGATACGGGCGCCAAGGCGGACGACGAGGATTCAGACTCGGATGGGAACGCCGGAGCGGGCATCGACAAGGCGGGAGGCGACGACAAGGACGACGACAAGGACGACGACAAGGACGACGACAAGGACGACGACAAGGACGAACAGGACGACAGCTCGGAGGGAAGCGAACAAAGGGAGGACGAAGGAAACGATGGAGATGACGTGATGAAAGATGGAGCAGAGGAGGAGGACGAAGGGACGGAGACGGAGGTGGAAGAAGAGGTCGAGCAGGAACAGGGGGTACAGGACGACAGCATCATGATCATCGACGACGACCAAACGACGATCACCACGGTTTCCCGCGAGTCGACCCCTCGGAGTCCCTCGTGGCCTCCACTATCTCCTGAGACGTTGGCAAAGTCGCTGCGCGAGGGTGCGGAGTGGGACCGAGCTAACGCCGAAGCTGCTGCACGTGTCCAAGCAGAAAAGGAGGCGATCATCAACGCCCAACTCGACGCGGAGGAACCGCTCGTTCGCCACCAATTTGCAGAGTGGGGTCAGGAAGATGCACAACTGCGATTCATCAACATTCGTGGCACCGGCTCCGGGTCGAACAAGAAGATGAAGAGGTCGCAAACGGTGGCCGATCTCAGCGATCCGAGCGACGACCCGGTCGATATCAAGCGCGTTCTGAACAGGGTCAAAGGTCGAGCAGGAAAGGAGGTAGCGGGTCAGGGGAAGAGGGTGACGAGGTCGATGTCGGCGGCGGCGGCGATGCAGATCGAGGGGGCCAAGGCGAAAGCGGAGAAGGGTAAAGGGGTGGAGGAGGAGAAGCGCTGGTCCGACCACGAGCCTGAGGATGACATTCTCCCCGAATTCCCACTCTTTGAGGACGACACTGCCGCCAAGAGCACGTCTACATCGTCTACCCAATAATGATCAAGCACACCATCACCAGCTGGAACGTGAGGAGGTGCATGGGGATCCCGGAAAAGCGACGCAACATTTACACCTATTTATCAACATTCAAAGCATCCGCCATTCTACTACAAGAACACTTCATCAAACCGGAACTCTGGCAATGTATCAAGGACGAGTACGAGGGCAAGGTCTTCATCAGCAAACACTGTCTGACTCTGATCCCCGCCGACTCGCCCCTGATCGACGCCGAGATTTTGCGCACCCACTCGGCACTCGACGGACGAATCCTGGTCACCTCCTTTCGACTTCGAGGCGACATCCGGATACTCGAGATCAACAACATTTACGCACCAGTCGATACAAAACAACGACTCACATTCTTTGACAAACTACATTTCAACAGGACGCAGAGCACCCACCTTCGACTCCTCGGCGGCGATCTCAACGACTGCCCGCTGCCGGCGATCGATCGGCGGAACCAAGGTCGGCACGGCCATCACTGGCCGATCCTGATCGGCAAGCTCGACTCGCCCTACACCGACTGCATACGATTCAAACACCCGCTCACACCATCTTTCACTCGACCCAACATCGTCCGCAAGCGACCAAAGTCCTTTTCACGACTTGACTACTTCCTTCTGCAGCGCACCCACCAAAAGCGACTCGTCCAAGCCTCGACGATCTACGACCACCCCAAGGACCTTTCGAATCACCGACCGGTCTCGATCGTCCTAGTTCTCTCGGACGAGCGAGGAGACGCGGCTCAACCCAACAACAGTTTGCCAACGACATCAAACCAATTACATCGTATCAACGCGGCGACCTTCAAGACGGCGGAGTTCCAGGGGATGTTGGAAGGATGGTTGGAAGGAGCGAGTGGGGAGGAACCGGTGGGGGAGCTCGAGGTGGTGCTGGGGAACTGCGAGAAGGAGGGTCGGGAGCTGGCGAGGAGGGACCATCGGGAGCGGGTGGAGCGGATGGCGGTCTTGGTGGGAAGGGTGCAGGATCTGGAGGCGTTGCCGGTGATGGGGGACGAGGAGACGGCCGAATGGACGCGGACGACGGAGGAACTTAGGCGAGCGGTCAACGAGCGCGCGCGCCAACTTCGGATCCGAGCCCACGTACCCGAAATCGCTACCGAGGAACGACTGTCGCGGCCGGTCCACGCCAAGCTCGCGGCACGGAGTTCGGATTCCAAGATCACAGCACTGCGATTGCCCAACGGAGAGCTGACACATGACATTGACGTCGCGCTTGACCACACACAGGCGCACTTTCAGTGCCTCTACGATCTCGAGCCGCGCGATCGGGACCACATCGAGCGACTTAGGGACGATTTCTTGGCGCCGATCAGGTCGGCGCGCACTTGCTACGACCCGAGCTCGGACCCGCTCTTTCTGCGACGACTCTCGGAAGCGCACATCGAGCTGCTGCAGCAACCCATCACCGAGGACGAGGTCGTAGCCGCAATTGCAACAACGCACCCCGGTCGATCGCCGGGTCCATCTGGCGTGCCCTACGAGCTCTATCACACAGCGCCGCGGGCGTGGGCCAAGGCGCTGAGCAGGGCCTTCAACGCGATGACCGAGCGCGGCTCGCTTTCACCGAAGCAGGGGCAAGGACTCGTTCGCCTGTTCTTCAAGCACCACAAGATCGGGGCCGATCGCGCCGAGCTCTCGTCGTACCGGCCCATCACCTTGCGCGAGTGCGACTACAAGCTCTTCACCAAGGTCTACGTTGCGCGACTCAACCACGTGCTGCCGGACCTGCTCCCACCGCAACAGCACGGCTTCGTCAAGGGCCGCCGATCGGCGGACGCGTCATTCCACCTGCGACTCTTGATCAAGGAGCTGGGCGCGCGCGGCACCGAGTTCCCTGACGCGGTGCTCTTGTCTCTTGACCAATCGTCGGCCTACGACCTCGTCGAGCACGAATGGATCTTCGCCATCTTCGACGCTCTCGGCGCTCCTGCCGCCTTCCAACGCGTTCTGAGGATGCTCTACTCGGGTGACTCGACCACGGCGCGATATATCATCAACGGCTTCTTGACTCCGCCGGTGCGGCTGACGTGTGGGCTCGGCCAAGGGGACCCGGCGTCGTCGTCGGTCTGGGATGTCGTGTTCCAGCCGTTCCTGGATGCTCTGCACCGTCGAGGCATCGCGCTGAACCTCTCGCTTCCTACCATTCACCCCTACCCACAGAGCCGCGCCATTACATCCCTTGCGTTTGCCGATGACGTCGTCGTCGCCGTCGCGGGCTCGGAGTCACTCAACTTGCTCGACGACCTGGCGCTCGACTGGAGGCTCGCAACCAATGGCCGGCTCAACACCGACAAGACCGTCGTACTACCCATCGGTTGTCGCTGGGAGGCTGGCGATCGTCCGCTTGTCGTCAAGGCCGAGGGCGAGTCGCTCGAGTGGATCGGCCTATCTTTCAACCCCACCGGCAACACCGAACTCGCCAACGTGAATCTCGTCGCACGGCTCGAAGCGGTGCTCGATTCGGCACGGGACCGAGGGCTCACACACCACACCCGAGCGTTCTACGTCAACCGATACGCCATTCCCAAGATTCTGCACATCCTCTCCGCCGACATTCCACCGCTCGAGGTCGTCAAGGAGCTTGATCGCATTCTCGCCGACTTTGTCCGCGGCGGCAAGAGGAGGTCGTGCTATGGCAAGGACGTCGTCTTCACACCGAGGTTCAAGGGGGGTCTTGGGGTCATGCGGATGGAGGACGTCGTCGACTCGGTTGCGGCACGCGTCTGGGACGTGCTTCTTGGCGGTTCGGATGCGATCTGGCAGGGACTTGCGCGCGCGGCGATTGTACGAGCCCATCCCGCCCCCGACTTTGACTTGGCAACCGATGCGTGGCCTTGCGACTACACTCCGATCCGAACCGATCTACACCCAAGATGGCAGGCCGTGCTGAAGGTACCATCGACGCACGATGCGCAAGTCAAGCCGAGGACGTTGACGCTCGCGAACCTTCTCGCTCTTCCGATCAAGTTGCACACCCTTCACTACCTACCGGGAGCACCAGCTGTGTCGCGACCACCCTACGACGCCGACTATGCTGCGTTTGCCATTTACGCCAAGGTTGCGGACCTGTTTCGACGCGAGCTGTACCCGGGCGGGGGCTTTCATCTCTGGACGCCGCCGACGGATGTGGTCGTCAGCAACAGCGAATACGATCAACGGGGCCGCCCACAACGAGAGCACATCGTGGCATGGTACCGACATGCAATCAATCGATTGAGGTTCACACCAATAGCTCAACCGGTCGCGGCAGTACGAATCAACGGGCCTCCCCGAGTCCGCCCCACCACGCCGCTCGAGTCGATCCTGCCCCATCCGATCGACCCGCCGCAGCGCCTTCCGAGACCGGCTCTCCCAGACCAATCAACACAATACAACTTGCTCAGCATGGATCGGCCATACACCATCCGTCGCGTCCGCCGAGTCTTGAATGCAAAGGCCTTCACCGACACGATCGGTTTCAGGGACTCGCTGCAGCCCGACGATCTCAAGGGATTCTGGAAGGGGGTCAACTCGAAGGCATTGACGGCAAGGGAACGCGAGGTGTGGTTCAAGCTCGTCAGGAACTTCACCCCGACTCGGAGTCTGCAGTTTCATCAAAAGCACGACGACTCGCCCGCGTGCCTCGTCTGTGGAGTGCCCAAGGACGATCGGGAGCACTACTTCTTCGACTGCGTTGACTCTGGGAACGTTTGGATCGCGGCAAGGGGCGTGCTCTGCGACGCACTGGGGCTCGACACGATCGACAACACGCATTACACGGCCGTTCAACGCATGTTCGGACTTCCGAAGCTCAAGGCCAGTCTGCGCAATCAAGAAGGAGCGGGGAGGATGATCGAAATATTCACCAGGCTGGTCTTGGAGATGATCAGCAGCGGGAGGTGGGGGATGCAGAAGTGGGGGACAAGGATGGAGGGTGTTGGGAGGAGGAGGATCATCTTGGAGGAGAGGTTGAAGCTGAGGGCGGGAGGAGCTTGGGGGAGGAGAGGGCAGTAGAGGCTGGGTTCGACTTTCCCCCCACCACCACATACACACCAAATTCTTGCGACATCATTTTCTCCTACTGTACACTAAATAGCTCGCTTTCCTCTTTCATTTGTTACAGGTTCACCGTTGCGGATCATGGACCATCTCGCGATTTGGCGTCGACTCGGTGTGGCTCGCGCTCTTCGGCTTTGGGGTTCTGAGTCAAGGGAGGGATCAGCGGACACAGGCAGAAAGTCGGCTTTGAGGGGCCAGGGACTGCCGAGGGGAAGGTTTTGAGGGACCTTCACCGCGTCTTGTATGAGACGATCACCACTACTGTCAGGAGAGGTTGTGAGTTGAACAGAAGTGATGAGAAGGAAGCTAAGAAACAGAAAGGGATCCGCGCTGGGATAGGCCCAGGCGCGGGTGAAATTGCAGTCGCACGCGTCTAAGTCCCCACCAAAAGGGGGGTGGGCTAGCGAGCGCGCGCGTAAATCCGCCGGTGCCGGCGCGCTGAGGCAGTCGTGCGCGCCTAAGTCCCCACCGCAGGGGGCGGGCTAGCGAGCGCGCGCACCGACCGAGGCGCCCCTGTCGAGCTGAGAGTGGACTCTTCACACCCCCCCCCACGCAAATGCGAGGCGGACCCAAGCCGTGGGTGTCGAGTGCGAAGGCCAAGGGCGTAGCAGTGCTTCGAGAACACCTTAGGGCCGAGAGCCTTGGTGAAGATGTCGGCCACCATGTCGCTGGTTCCCACATGCGAGAGAGAAATGTCGCCCCGATTTACCATATCCCAAACGAAATGCTCGCGCAAGCGTATGTGCCGAGTGCCAGAGACGCGGACCGGGTCGTGAGCAACTGCTGCAGCGGCTTTGTTGTCAGTAAAGATGTGAGCCGGTGCAACAGGATGGACATGGAGCTCTTCGAGCAGCTGACTGAGGTAAATCCCCTCCTTTCCAGCATGCGAGAGGGCGAGGTATTCAGCGTCGGTGGTGGAATCGGCGACTCGAGATTGACGTTTGGACGACCAGGACACGGCGGATCCGGCAATGTAGAAGACGTAGCCCATGGTGGACACCGACGTATCGACGCAGGCCCCCCAATTCGCGTCGGAGTATCCTACCGCGCCCGTAATGCGCATCTTGCCGCGAGCATAGAGCAGTTCATTGCGATACGTGGCCCGGAGATAGCGTAGGACGTGCTTGACCGCAATCCAATGACGACGTCCGGGATTGTTAGCGAAGCGGGCCAGGTAGGACACGGCGAAGGTGATGTCGGGGCGGGTGCCAAGCGAAATGTAGAGGAGCGAGCCGATAGCCTGCAGATACCATGACCTGATCCGTTTGGTGCCTTGACCCGGGATGGCGGTGAGCGAAAGGCCGGGAGTCATCAGGACTGTAGTGCCGCGAGTCGTAGTGTCGAAGTGGAACCGAGCGAGCATGTCCATGATGTACCGTTCCTGGGACAGAGCGATAGAACCGTCATCGAGCCGCCTTATCTGGATGCCGAGGATGTACTCTGCCGGGCCGAGGCGCTTGACTCCGTAGCGTTGTTCCAGGCCCGCGATGACACGTTCGATTTCGGCCAGGTCCGGGCTGATTATCAGAAGGTCGTCAACGTACAGCGCAATGTAGTGTGGGTGTCCCCGATTGTCGAGCCGAGAGTATACGCAGTGATCGGTGCCCGTCGCTGTGTAACCAAGGTCGCGAAGCGAAGCGTCAATGTGTCGATTCCAGATTCGGCTGGCCTGTTTGAGCCCGTAGATGGAGCATTGCAGACGAAGCACCTTGTCGCTGGGAAGGTCGAAACCGCGCGGCGCCATCATCCAGATGTTGTGATCAAGGTCACCATGGAGGTAGGCTTTGTCGATGTCCACCTGGTGCACATGCAGGCCGTTGGCGGCCGCCAGCGCGAGGAGTGAGCGTATCGAGGAGAAGCGTGCGACCGGTGCAAACGTTTCGTTGAAGTCGATGCCGTTGCGTTGCCGATTGCCCTGCGCCACAAGGCGGGCCTTGTGTCCAGTGACTTCGCCAAGTGCGTTCCGCTTCGTTTTCCAGACGAACTTGGATGTGACAATGGTCGCACCCGCTGGCATTGTGGATCGATCCTCGATGGTGAAGACCTTGAAGTTGTCGCGCATGGAATTGAACTCGTCGGTGGCGGCCGTTGCCCATACCTCACGCTTGTCACTAGACATCGCCTCAAGCCAGGTCTGTGGGTCGCTTGTGATGGACTTGACTGGCTGGATGGCCTCCGCGTCGGAGATGTCGTCGTCGGTTGCAATGAAAGCGCGGTGATGTCGGGTGAGGAAATCGATTTTGTCCGGTGATTCGTCGCGAGAGTGGCACCCAATGAGGTCGAGTTTGTTGGACGACTCCTCAGCTGATGCTGGCTCGCGGTACATGTTGAAGTCCGGGCGGTGCACGTCCAGTGGGTCAAGGCGAACCATGGGCTGTGAGCCAATGAGGTTGAGGGGATCGGCGGAGTCTTCAGAGTTGGTCGGTAAGGCCGAGGGTGACAATGACGCAGCCGACGACGACGAGGGCGGCGCGGGCAACGGTGACGAGGACGGCGCAGGCGATGGTGGCGAGGACAATTCGGCATCTGTGGAGTTAAGTAAGGTTCCGCCAGTGTACCCTGGGGCCACGTCAACGGCGCTCATGGTAGAATCATCAAGGGGGGATGAGACGTCCATGTGCGCCAACCTTACTAGTGGGGTCCTCGTCTTGACTGTGGCCTGGAGTTCGGTGATGGGGGCGCTGACAAAGTACGTGTCGTCGTCTTGCTTGGTGAGGTCGCCATGTAACCCGGGGAATTCATTGTCGAGGAATGTGGCATTTCTGCCAAGTGTAATCTTCTGTGTTGTGGTGTCGTAGAAGCGGAAGGCTTTTGAAGTCAGGTCGTAGCCGGTGAAGAGAACGCGAACCGCCTTCGGGTCGAGTTTGGAGCGAAGTTCGGGCGCGACTGTGAGCCAAGCTGTACAGCCAAACGGGTGAAGTGCCGAGGCAGTGGTGCGATCACCTTGCCAGACCAAGTTCGGTGTTGCCTTGTCCAGGGCTGAGTGTTGACACAGATTCTTGCAGTAGACGAAATAAGCTGCAGCCTCCTCCCAGAACGTCTTGGGTAGGTGGGCGTCAGCAAGGAGGGCAAGGACGCCTTCGACGATGGAACGATTGACCCGCTCTGCACGACCGTTCTGTTGAGGCGTTCGTGGGATAGAGTATTGTCGACGTGTGCCTCGGGCCTTGCAGAATTCCGTGAACGCTCTTGAACAATATTTGCCACCGTTGTCGGTTTGGAGGACCTTCAGCGTCGCACCTGTTTCAAGCTCGACCTCGGCAAGCCAAGTCTTGAACACGCCAAACACTTCGCTTTTGTGTCCGATCGCGTAGGCCCAGAGTTTGCGAGAGTAATCGTCGAGGAATGTGACAAGGTACCGTTTGCCAGTTAAGGACCGCTTGGGGAAGGAAAGCACATCGCTGTGTACAAGGCTGAGTCTCTCTGAGGAGTGCAAGTCCAAATCGGGAAACGGAAGACGATGGCCCTTTGCGCTGAGGCAAGCATTGCAGACAAACTTCTCTACCTCTTCGTCACTGTATCCGGCCCCGAGACCCTCCAGCAAACCAGCGGCAACCATCTTCTGTATGGAAGACGGTGCGAGATGTCCGAGGCAGCGGTGGAGAGTCAGCAAGGGCACGGAAGACTGTGAGCGAGAAAGGAGAGCAAGTTGCTGACATGTGGAATGATCAGCGTCCAGTAAGTAGAGCCCTTCGTCGAGCCTTGCGCCTTCAGCGATGTTGTTGCCGTCTTTGTCAATGTGTATGCTGTGTCTTGTGAAAGCGACGCGGACGTTGTCGGTGTCGCAGAGACGTGAGACCGAGAGAAGGTTGACGGGCAGGCCCGGAGTGTGTAGCACACCGGTAAGCGTGATTGGATGACCCGAGGCGGCAACGAAGGCGATGTTTCCCGTTCCAATGGCGTTGATACCCCCTGCAATGCCACCAATCTTCGTAGGAGCGATGCGGCAATAGGTCGTGAACAGGGACTTGTCCAAGACCATGTGCGAAGTGGCACCCGAGTCAACGACAAAAGACTGGTTGTGAAGCTGGCAACGATGAGCGAGAAGGCCGGTGGCGAGACATCCTACATGGTGTTGCGAGTTGGCTGTATCGGGCTTTTTGGCGTCCTCGGAAGTGTTCTTGCAGTCAAGGGACCAATGGTCCTTCTTCTTGCAGGTACGACAGGGTCCTGGCGGCGGGTGTTGCACCCTCGTAGGGCACTCCACGACTCGGTGCGAAGGGCTGCGGCAGGCAAGACACTTGGGACGGGTAGAACGTGACGACGACGAGGCAAGAAGGGCCGATTGGGTGCTGGGGATGTTCGTTGACCGGAGTTGAACTCGCATACGGTCGGCAAGCAAATCAATGTCGGGGAGGGTTCGCTGCGTGCGCTGTTCGTCGGTGAATGTCGCCTTGAAACTCTCGAGGGACGGGTGGGCGATTGCGAGTAAAAGTGTGGCAAGGACATCGTTGATAGTCGTCTTTGTATCAATAATCTCTTGCGCAATGGCTTTGAATTCCATGATCCACCCGTCAAATTTGCCAACCGTGCCGGGCATGGGACGAAAACCCCAGAGTCGCGAGAAGAGCTCGAGTGTGCGAGTGGCGTTGTCAGGGGCATACCGCGATTTCAGCGTCGAGTAGATCTTGGGCGCTGTTAGGTCGGTGGTCGGGATCTTGTCGAGGACTGCCGAGACTTCGGCCGAGTCAATCGAGTTTGCAAGGATCTCGCGAGCTACGACGTCGCGAGCGGAGTGTTGTGAAGGTGTCCAGTCGTCGGGTACGATGCCGTCGAGGACGTACAAGCGGATGTCGTCCGCTAGGCACAGGCGAAGCTGGTGTGTCCAGTTTGCGAATGTCTTTGGCCCATCCAAGCGTGCGTGCTTGGGGAAGGCGGTGCGAGTGGTGCCGGTCGACGTGGCAGGTGTGGCGGTGCCAGGAGCGGCCGCGGCGAGACCCGACAGCAGCGCTGCAAGGGATGCAAGCTGGTCGGGGGCAAGTGCCGGGTTGGCTCCCGTCGCGAGGGGTGATGTCGTGGCCATGCCAGCTGGTAGCTCGTGGGCTTATAACCTATGAGACGATCACCACTACTGTCAGGAGAGGTTGTGAGTTGAACAGAAGTGATGAGAAGGAAGCTAAGAAACAGAAAGGGGGTCCGCGCTGGGATAGGCCCAGGCGCGGGTGAAATTGCTGTCGCGCTGAGGCAGTCGCGCGCGTCTAAGTCCCCACCAAAAGGGGGGCGGGCTAGCGAGCGCGCGCACCAACCGAGGCACCCCTGTCGAGCTGAGAGTGGACTCTTCACACTCCTCGCGCTGGCGGCCGCCAACGGCCTGCATGTGCACCAGGCGGACATCGACAAAGCCTACCTCCATGGTGACCTTGATCACGACATCTGGATGATGGCGCCGCGCGGTTTCGACCTTCCCAGCGACAAGGTGCTTCGTCTGCAATGCTCCATCTACGGGCTCAAACAGGCCGGCCGAATCTGGAATTGACACATTGACGCTTCGCTTCGCGACCTTGGTTACACGGCGACGGGCACCGATCACTGCGTATACTCTCGGCTCGACAATCGGGGACACCCACACTACATTGCGCTGTATGTTGACGACCTTCTGATAATCAGCCCGGACCTGGCCGAAATCGAACGTGTCATCGCGGGCCTGGAACAACGCTACGGAGTCAAGCGCCTTGGCCTGGCAGAGTACATCCTCGGCATCCAGATAAGGCGGCTCGATGACGGTTCTATCGCTCTGTCCCAGGAACGGTACATCATGGACGTGCTCGCTCGGTTGCACTTCGACACTACGACTCGCGGCACTACAGTCCCGATGACTCCCGGCCTTTCACTCACCGCCATCCCGGGTCAAGGCACCGAACGGATCAGGTCATGGTATCTGCAGGCTATCGGCTCGCTCCTCTACATTTCGCTCGGCACCCACCCCGACATCACCTTTGCCATGTCCTACCTGGCCCACTTCGCTAACAATCCCGGACGTCATCATTGGATCGCGGTCAAGCACGTCCTACGCTATCTCCGGGCCACGTATCGCGATGAACTGCTCTATGCTCGCGGCAAGACGCGCATTACGGGCGCGGTAGGATACTCCGACGCGAATTGGGGGGCCTGCGTCGATACGTCGGTGTCCACCATGGGCTATGTCTTCTACATTGCCGGATCTGCCGTGTCCTGGTCGTCCAAACGTCAATCTCGAGTCGCCGATTCCACCACCGACGCTGAATACCTCGCCCTCTCGCATGCTGGAAAGGAGGGGATTTACCTCAGTCAGCTGCTCGAAGAGCTCCATGTCCATCCTGTTGCACCGGCTCACATCTTTACTGACAACGAAGCCGCTGCAGCAGTTGCTCACGACCCGGTCCGCGTCTCCGGCACTCAGCACATACGCTTGCGCGAGCATTTTGTTCGGGATATGGTAAATCGGGGCGACATTTCTCTCTCGCATGTGGGAACCAGCGACATGGTGGCCGACATCTTCACCAAGGCTCTCGGCCCTAAGGTGTTCTCAAAGCACTGCTACGCCCTTGGCCTTCGCACTCGACACCCACGGCTTGGGTCCGCCTCGCATTCGCGTGGGGGGGGGGGTGTGAAGAGTCCACTCTCAGCTCGACAGGGGCGCCTCGGTCGGTGCGCGCGCTCGCTAGCCCGCCCCCTGCGGTGGGGACTTAGGCGCGCACGACTGCCTCAGCGCGCCGGCACCGGCGGATTTACGCGCGCGCTCGCTAGCCCACCCCCCTTTTGGTGGGGACTTAGACGCGCGCGACTGCCTCAGCGCGACAGCAATTTCACCCGCGCCTGGGCCTATCCCAGCACGGACCCCCTTTCTGTTTCTTAGCTTCCTTCTCATCACTTCTGTTCAACTCACAACCTCTCCTGACAGTAGTGGTGATCGTCTCATACCAAAGCTCTGGGTAGCGTCCTACAAGCCATGGGTGCTGTTCCCGGAAACCGCATGGATCGTTGGGTCCAGGCCATCTACTTCGCTGATCTCTACCCCGTCGCCACCGCCACATCGCTGAAATTTTCGGCCTTGAACGCGAACCGGTCTGTCGAGAACATCTTTGATTACGCCCTTGAAGTGACTCTGTCTCACCAGAGCGCCTCGCGAGCGTCTCATGCCGACAAGACCGATCTCGTGGCCTGCGTCACGAGGCTGCTATCGCCGATCTCTCCTATCTGCTTTGAGCCTGGAGTTCTTCTGCCGGACCACCTTGCGGCCTATCGACCACAGATCCTAGGCGTACAACATTCATCAATCCTGCGTAATGGGGCGGCTCACCATCGCGTTATGGTTGGGTTCGTCACCGGCGAGGCCCGTGACGCGGCGCTTACGACGCCCCCCGCTCTCACTTGGCGATTGGCGAAGGCCCGCTTCGCGAAATCTCACAGGTTCCACCATAACATGGTCGAGCTTCGAATCAACGTTGGTGTTCAAGGAGTGCCTTCCATGGACGCCATCATCAAATTGTTCCAATCACTAGTGGAGGACTTGTCAGGCAAGGGACATTCGTGCCAACTTGTGCAGGTTCTGCGCATTATCAGCGTGGACAACGCCTCGGCCTTTGCCCACGTTGCCGGAGACTACTCGGCTTTCCTACACTTTGATGACGACTCCCTGTTCCAACGCCCTAACACAACCTTGAAAGAGATCCTACCTTCAAGAATCGGCCTTCCCACTCAAGGCATCCCGGTCACCGCCCTTCGCCATGACTATGAGAAGGAGGCGGCTTGCGGTAGGTGCCACTTTGTGGGTCACATGGGAACCTGCGGACTGGATCAGGAGAGGAAGCGAAAGGAGGCTCACAACGGTAACAACAACAGCAACAAGAACACCATCATCAAATACACCAACATTGCGGAGGCCGAGGTCCCCATTCCTGTGCCGGTTGTTAACAGGATCGCATCACAGAATCCTTTCGCCGGGCTCGAGGTTGAGGAGGAACAGGAGGAAGCGGTAACTGGCCAGAGCGGACAGGGGCCGGAGGAATCAGGGGAATTGGGGGAGGAGGACGCTGGTGATAAGGCGGATGACGAGGACTCGGAGAACTCGGAGGACTCGGAGGCGACCACGAAAACGGAGGTCATCAAAATTGAGAGCGAGGGCGAGTCGGTTTAGAGGACCGCAGAGGATCCAAAGGAGAAGTGATTGATGAGGATGATGTGATGGCGGATGGAAGGGGCAAAACAGAAGGCAAGGTGACGACGGAGATGGAGGAAGGGGAGGGGGCGACGGAGATGGAGGAAGAGGTGGTGGCGACAGAGATGGACGATGTGGGTGAGGCGGGGGGAGCGACGAAAGCGGAGAATGCGGAAGCGACGGACTTAGGGGAGACGAACAGGCTGGACAATGACAACGACAGCAACGCAACAGCAACCGCCGCCACCGCTTCCCGTGAATCCACACCCCACGAACCAACCCCACCTTTGTCACCCGGAACTCTCGCCAAGTCGCTACGCGAGGGGGAGGAGTGGGACAGGATCAGAGCTAACTGGGTTGAGCAGGCACGACTCGAGCAGGACCAAAGCATCGAGAGGAGGCTCGACGCTGAAGCCCCTTTGGTGCGTCACAACTTTGCCACGTGGGATGAGGACGGTGAGATACGTTCCATCAACATCAGGGGGACCGCTGCGAAGTTCAAAAAGCTGGTGATGAAGAGGTCGCAGACTGCGGCGGACCTCAGTGACCCGAGTGACGCACCGACCGACACCAAGCGAGTGATCATCAAAGGGAAGAGCCACATCGTTGTCAAGGATGGAACAGAGGGGCAGAGGGTGACGAGGTCAATGTCGGCGGCGGCGGCAATGCTGGTTGGCGTGACGAAGGTGGACCAAGGGAAAGCAGAGGGGGTAGCCGAGGAGAAAAGATGGTCCGACCACGAGCCCAAGGACAATGTCCTGCCCGCGCTCCCCCTCTTTGAGGATGTCACCACCGCCAAGAGCGCCTCGACCTCAACTACCCGTTAATGATCAAGCACACCATCATCACCTGGAACCTGAGGAGGGGCATGGGGGTCCCGGAGAAACAACGCAACATCTACACCTACCTTTCCACATTCAAAGCATCGGCCATTCTCTTACAAGAACACTTTATCAGACCACAATTTTGGCAGATCATTAAGGACGAATACGAGGGCAAGGTCTTCATCAACCAACACTGCATGACTTTGATCCCGGCCGACTCGCCCCTGATTGACACCGCGCTCCTACGCACCCACTCGGCACTCGACGGCCGGCTCCTCGTCACCTCCTTTTGTCTGCGGGGCGACATCAAAATTCTAGAAATCAACAACGTTTATGCGCCCGTTGACCCAAAGCAACGGGCGAAATTCTTTGACAAGCTCTTATTTCACAAAACACAGAAATCCCACCTCCAACTCCTTGGCGGCAATCTCAACAACTGCCCGCGCCCAGAAGTTGATTGGCGGAACCAAAGTCGGCGCGGCCACCACTGGGCAATCCTGATGGGCAAGCTCGACTCGGCCTACACCAACTGCATCCGCTACAAACACCCCATCACCCCATCCTTCACTTGACCCAAGTCCTTTTCCCGACTTGACTACTTTCTTCTACAACGAACACACCAAAAACGACTTGAACAAGCGTCCACCATCTATGACCACCCCAAAGACCTTTCTGATCACCGACCGGTCTCAATCGTCCTGGATCTTGCAGACGAGCGAGATACGGCTCACCCACACCACAGCTTACCCACGACATCAACTCAACTCCATCGCATCAACACCACGACATTTAGGACGGCGGAATTCCAGGGGATGATGGAAGAATTGTTGGACGGGGCGCGCGGGGAGGAACCGGTGAGGGGGCTCGAGCACATTCTGGAGGCGTGCAGGGAGAGGGGCGGGGAGCTGGCGAGGAGAATGCATTGGGAGCGGGTGGAGCGGATGGAGTACTTGGTGGGGAGGGTGCAGGACCTGGAGGCGTTACCGGAATGGGGGGAGGAGGAAACGGCAGAATGGACGCAGACGTCGGAGGAACTCAAGCGGGCGGTCGAGGAGCGCGCCCGCCTACTCCGGATCTGAGCCCACGTCCCCGAGATCGCTTCCGAGGAATGACTGTCGCGGCCGGTCCACGCCAAGCTTGCAGCGCGGAACTCGGACTCCAAGATCACAGCACTGCGCTTGACCAACGGAGAGCTAACGCATGACATTGATGTCGCTCTTGACCACACGCAGGCGCATTTCCAGCGCCTCTACCACATTGAGCCTCGTGACCCGGTTCGCGTCGACCGACTTTGGGACAAATTACTCGTGCCGATCAGGGCGGCACGGACATGCGACGACCCGCGTTCAGATCCGCTCTTTCTGCGTCGACTCTCGGAAACGCAAATCGACCTCCTGCAGTGACCAATCACCGAGGACGAGGTTGTGGCCGCGATCGGGACAACGCACCCGGGGCGATTGCCGGGCCCGTCGGGCGTGCCCTACAAACTCTACCAGACCGCACCCGAGGCGTGGGCCAAGGTGCTGACCAAGGCCTACAATGCGATGATTGAGCGCGGTTCACTCTCTCCCAAGCAGGGCCAGGGACTCGTGCGCCTCATCTTCACGCGACACAAGAAGAATGCCGATCGCGCCGAACTTTCGTCGTACCGGCCCATCACCCTGCGCGAGTGCGACTACAAGCTCTTCACCAAGGTCTACGTCGCCCGACTCAACCACATCCTACCCGGTCTCCTCCCACCGCAGCAGCACGGCTTCGTCAAGGACCGCCGATCGGCCGACACTGCACTACACCTTCGTCTCCTGATTGAGGAACTTGGCGCGCACAAGAGCAAGTTTCCCGCAGCCGCGCTCTTGTCTCTTGACCAATCGTCTGCCTACGACCTCATCGAACATGACTGGATCTTTGCCATCTTCGACACTCTGGGCGCTCCTGCCACTTTTCTTCGCGTGCTGAGGATGCTCTACTCGGGTGACTCGACCTCGACCCGCTACATCATCAATGGTTTCCTGACGGCGCCGGTGCGACTGACGTGTGGGCTTGGCCAAGGCGATCCGGCGTCGTCGTCAGTCTGGGATGTTGTGTTCCAGCCGTTCCTGGATGCCCTGCACCGTCGTAACATTGCGCTGAATCTCTCGATACCCGCCATCCACCCGTACCCACAGAGCCGCGCTATCACATCACTTGCGTTTGCCAATGACGTTGTCGTCGCCGTCGCGGGCTTGGAGTCACTCAACCTGCTCGATGACCTGGCGCTCGACTGGAGGCACGCAACGAATGGCTGGCTCAACACGGACAAGACGGTCGTCCTACCAATTGGTCGTTGCTGGGACCCGGGGGAACGGTCAATCGTCGTCAAGGCCGCAGGCAAGTCGCTCGAATGGATCGGCCTCCCCTTCGACCCCAGCGGCGACACCGAACTCGCCTATGCAAATCTCATCGAACGGCTCGAGGCGACGCTGGAAGCGGTTCAGCATCGCTGGCTCACGCACCACACTCGTGCCTTTTTCGTCAATCGATACGCCATCCCCAAAATACTGCACTTCCTTGCAGCCGACATCCCGCCGCCCGAGGTTGTCAAGAAGCTCGATGACATGCTCGTCGATTTCGTCCGTGGGGGCAAGGGCAGGACCACCTACGGCAGAGACATCGTGTTCACCGCAAAGAACAAGGGGGGACTCGGGGTGATCAGGATGCAGGACGTTGTGGACGCGGTTGCGGCACGGATCTGGGACATTCTTCTTGGCGGTTCCGGCGCGATTTGGCAAGGACTTGCGCGCGCAGCACTCCAGCGAGCTCAGCCCAACCTCGACCTGGCCACATCCATCCACTCCTATCCCCAACGACCTCCATCCCCGATGGCGAGCAGCACTGGAGGTTCCGAAACATCACGACGTGCAGGTCAACCCGAGGACCTTGACCACCGCGAACCTGCTCGCGCTTCCCACCTTGCTGGGCAGCCTCCACACCCCCATCAGAGGGAGACAGACCATCGACGCGGTTCATGTACCTGACTACCTTCGTCTCCAGGGCTACCCGAAGGTGGCGGATCTCTATCGGCGCGAGTTGTATGCGAGTGGGGGGCTTCACCTTTGGACGCCGCCGGCGGATGTGCCCGGCGACAACAGCGAGTACGATCGACGTGGGCTCCCGCAGCGACTGGCAATCGCGGCCTGGTACCGGTTCACTATCAATCGACACAAGAACACCCCCTTGGCGGCGGCGGTGGCGGCGGAACGGCTCAACGTGCCTCCCCGGATCGGCACCAGCGCACCGCTCCAGGCGATCCTCCCCAAGCCCGTGGCCCGCTTCACAATGGAGCAGCGCCTTCCGGACCCGGTGCTTCCACAACAGGCGAGCCAGTACAGGCTGCTGAACATGGCTCGACCCTACACCATCCGTTGCATCCGCCGGGTCCTGAACGCGATGGCCTTTACCAACACGCTCGGGCTCAAGGGACCACCGCAGCCAGACGATCTCAGGAGCTTCTGGAAGGCGGTCAACTCGAAGGCGCTGACGGCAAGAGAGAGGGAGATATGGTTCAAGCTGATCCGACGCTTCACCCCGACGCGCAAGCGCCAGTTCCTACAAAAGCACGACACTTCTCCAGTATGCCTGGTCTGTGGAGCACCGGAGGACAACACCGACCACTACTTCTTCGACTGCTTCGACTCGAAGAACGTTTGGACGGCTGCAAGGGGTGTTCTCTGCAATGCGCTCGGACGCGACACAATTGACAACGAGCACTACATGCCGCTGCAACGACTTTTCGGCCTTCCCAAGCTCAAGGCCGAACTCAGCCAACAAGAAGGTGCAGGCAGGACAATCGAGATTTTCACGGGGATGGTCTTGGAGACGATCAGCAGTGGGAGGTGGAGATTGCAGAGGCATGGGGCAGGGATGGAAAGCGTGGAGCGGAGGAGGGTGGTTTTGGAGGAGAGGATAAAGTTGAGGGCAGGAGGAGCAGGGGGCAGGCGAGGGCAGTAGAGGCTGGGTTTGATTTCCCCCCACCCCACCCCACCACACATCACATCACAACACGTTTTCATTTCTGTCAAATTGTACACTAAATATCTCCCTTTCATCTTTCATCTATTACAGGTCCGCTTCCGTTCTCATGGACCGGCTCGTGTTTTGGCGTCGACTCGGCGGTGGCTCGCGCTCTTTGGCTTCGAGGTTCCGGGTCAAGGGAGGGATCAGCAGACACAGGCAGAAAGTCGGCTTTGAGGGGCCAGGGACTGCCGAGGGGAAGGTTTTGAGGGACCTTCACCGCGTCTTGTTGTGACCGAGCATAGACTTGGAGCGTCGTAGGTCGAGGTGGTTGCGCAGTCGTTGTCTTGTCTTCGTCTCGACCGAGTTAGGAAGTGGGTGCGGGGTGGACCTGCTGTCGTTAGTACATCGTTTATTATTCCTTTTATCTTTCTCCTTCTCTCTCCTTCTCTCTCTCATTAGTCTCCTGGGGGGGAGCAACCGCTTGGCTGGGGCACTTGAATCCCGTTATTGGATTGGTGGACACCGGCCCGTTTCTCGCACTTTGGCGGGCGGTTTGTGTTATCATCGTCGACTTCCTTCTAGTTTTTCCGTAGGCCAAGCAGGGGGAACAGGAATTGGGGGCAATATGATGAACAGTTTCTACAAAATAAAATAAAATATGTTCTTCCCCCCTCCCCTTTGTTTTAGTATTCCTGCTTCTCCGTGTTTCTGGTTGTGGCTTTTGTATATGTCCTGCCCCCCCTTCTTTCTATGTGCTCCCCGTTTATCATGTATCTTCGCTCCCGATCTTGGGATGTGAAGCGGCAGCAGACTCACCGCCCGTTGGAGTCCGAGTTAGGTGCTCGGCGGGTTTTGATTTGCGCGGTGCCCTTTGTGCGCAGGGGTTTGATTTTCACCCATCTGCTTGTCGCCACTGCTTAGAACCTCTTTTAGCTCTTTTTGTAGCGGTCCCAGCCAACCCAAAGGATTGCAATTTATGAGCCCCAGTAAAAACAAAAAAAATGGCGACGGCGGCACCCGTTTCGACTGAGACTACGGCGGCGTCCATTTCAACTTCGGCTTTGACGCTGGCTGCGGGATTGACGCCGCCTTTGCCTTTGCCCGGTGGCACGTCGGGGTCCTTGGCAATTTCGACCTCGACGAGTCCTCGATGCCCGGCGACAGTTCGATCAATTTCGGCACCCAGCAACCAACGTGTCACCCGGGCGGGATCCGCCATGATCCACAGTTCCTCAGGGGGTGACAGCTCAGGGGGTTCCAGGTCCGGGGCTGGCAACCTCAAGGGGGGCGGCACTGATCTGATTTAATCATGATTGAGTCTCTCACCGTGTTGACGTTCAACGTCCGATCGATCAAGTCAAAATCATCCGTTACCTCAAATCCTTACGGCCGGCCCCTGCGGCGATCCTCCTTCAAGAGCACCATCTCAGCTTCAACGCGTTGCGCGAAGGCTTTGAGAGTGCTTGGCCAGGGGGTTGTATTCAATTCACTTCTCATGTCCTCACCCTGATACCCGATGGCTCACCTCTGGCGGGCCGTCTCCTCTCCTCTACCCCGGTCGTGTTTGCAGAAGCCCCTCATTTCGACGGTCGGATCCTGCGCTCGGTGTTTCGTCTTGAGGAGCTCGATGTTGAGATCATCAACATGTACGCGCCGGTCAAGGGGGAAGAACATCGTGATTTCTACAGGCTTCTGCATTTCAACGCTCCGAGGCCCAAGACCCTTCGGATCTTGGCCGGCAATCTCAACGATTGTCCGGATGTATCGGTCGACTGGGTGGCCATCACCGATCGCGCTTGGACTCCTGTATCGCACTGGCAGACCTTGCTGTCAAAGATCGCGTTCAACCCACTCAACACGATTTGACATGTCCATCCCATTACCCCCGCATTCACTCGCCCTCACTACCGTGGTAGGGGGGACGAGCGAGAGATTTGCTCGTGGTCGCGGATCGACTATATCCTTGTCCAGCGCAGTTGGGCGAACCGGTTGTTGAGCGCTTCTACGCTCTTCGACGCGCCCTGTTCGGACCACAGACCCGTAGTTGCGACCTTCACATTGCCTACTTCAAATGCTGATGCCGAACCCCTACCTTTTCTTCCTTCCACGAGTGAATTCATTTCGAGGCTGAACCCAACGGTCTTCAACAATCAAGACTTTGTCGAATCGATTCCCGGGGTCGTCGACGAGGTCTATCGGAGACTCGAGGGGACCGCTCCGCTCGGCGACGTCTACGACGCCGCTTTGCGGGCGGTTGCAGTCGCTGGCCATGCACAATACCGCTCGACTCGTGCTGACATGCGCCGACTGCGGGCCGAGAGCCAATCCGTCATGGAGGCTTTGGAGGCACGCGGTGAGCACATGAATGAGGCCGAGCGCGATGCGTATGCTCTTGCCAAGTCGCGGTTGGACCAGTTGGCGGTAAAGGAAGCTCAGTGGCTGCGCATTCGTGCACATGTGCCGTCAGTCAACTCAAGGGAAGGTCAATTGGCAAGCATTTGCACGCGCCTCAACCGCCGGAGTCGCCAGATGAGCATCATCTCGCTGGAGGATGTGGATGGCACCGAGACCGTTGACATGCAGGAGGCGCTGGGTATTGCTTCACAGCACACGCAGTCGCTCTTCACGCCGGACCCAGCACGTGGCGACCTGACCAACGCACGCTGGTCCCTGCTCGACCCTATTCGCACAGCAAAATGCTACGATGACGACCGCTCGGACCCTACGTTCAGTCGCCGTCTGCCTCGTCAAGCAAGAGTGGTGCTTGACAAGCCCTTCACCCTCCTCGAGGTTGAAGCGGCGTTGAAGAAGACAGATTCGGGGCAGTCACTGGGGCCCTCGGGCATTCTGTACAAGCTCTTCAAGGCGCTGCCAACCTACTTTGCTCCCAAGCTGTTGGACTTGTTCAACTCGATTTGGGAGGGCGGCAAAATGACGGCGTCCTTGGCAGAGGGGCTGGTGCGGCTCTTGCCCAAGAATAAACCGGGGGCCAATCTGAAATCACTGGGGGCATACCGACCAATCACATTGCGCGAGACGACCTACAAGGTTCTCAGCAAGGTCTTGGTGGCGCGACTCAATGGGGTGCTCGGCGAGCTTCTGCCGCCGGCGCAACACGGTTTCATGCCATCAAGACGTTCAGCGGACGCGGGAAGTCATCTCACTCTCCTTCTTGAAAAACTCCGATTGCTTGGTACTGATGTCTTCCCAGAGGGCGCCCTCTTGTCTTTGGATCAGCAGAGCGCGTACGATTGGGTCGATCACGCTTGGATCTTTGAGGTCTTCGAGGCCTTTGGCTTTGGTGAGCGTTTCATCTCCCTGCTGCGCGCTCTGTACGATCCCAAAACTCTGGGGGTGCGCTACCTCGTCAATGGGTTCCCCACGGAGTTGGTGCGGTTGCTGTGTGGTCTTGGTCAGAGGGATCCTCTCTCATGCCCTGTCTGGAACATTATGTTCCAGCCCTTCCTCGACGCTCTCATGCGGCGCGGGATCGTGCTCGACCTGCAGAAGGTGTGGCCAGGGGGGCCGCGTGCGCAGCTTACGCATCTGGCGTTTGCCGACGATGCTGTGGTGGTGGTGGAGTCACCGGCGGCATTGTCAAAGCTGCAAACACTGTCGCAGACGTGGTACAAGGCAACCAATGGGAAGACCAACACGGACAAGATGCTTGTGCTACCTCTCGGACCGCATTGGCTTCGGGATGAGGCTGCGCAGGTGCTGCCAACGGTGCAGGAGGGGGAGAGCTTCAAGTGGTGCGGCTATGCCTTCTTTCACTATGGTGACTCAAAACTGTTTTGGACCCACGTGCTTGACAGGATCAAGGCCAAGACCAGCGCCGCTCAAGACTGGACACTTTCGCCAAGTGGAAAGGTTTTCTATGCCAATGCCCACACTGTCTCGACGGTCCTCCACGTGCTGTCTTTCGACATACCGCCTCAATGGTTCATTAAGGCGGCGGAGACGGCACTTACGGACTTTGTCTGGGGAGGAGCAGGGCGAAACACCGTCGCTCGCGATTTCGTGTTCCAGGCTCGGGAGGACGGTGGCTTG
Organism: Microbotryum violaceum; assembly: GCA_022506055.1. Lineage (NCBI taxonomy): Eukaryota > Fungi > Basidiomycota > Microbotryomycetes > Microbotryales > Microbotryaceae > Microbotryum > Microbotryum violaceum. The sequence goes on along the minus strand of JAKMXP010000008.1, from coordinate 612,275 downwards.
GGCTTGATTTCGATCGGCGACATCGTTCACTCGGTGGCGCTTCAATTTTGGGATGCCGTGGCGGGCTCGGACGAGGCAATCTGGGCGCCTCTAGCTCGCGAGAGCTGGAGCTCCCTCGTCGCTGCAACCCGCGATTTCAGTCCGTGGGGGTTCTTCAGCAGCACGGCTCGGGTTGAGAAGCTGTATCGCGACTTGACGCGCTGGGGGGCAGTCATTGCAGTGGCCAGGGTCACAGTTCCAACCATCAAGTCCGAACTCCTTACGCTTCCCAAATTGCTCTCACTTCCGCCTTGCCTCCCTTCACTCTATGCTGAAGGTGCCAAGCACGCATATGACAATGCGGATGCAGTGGCAAAGTTTGCGCAGATCGCGGACCTGTACTGGAGGGACGAAGGGAATGGATGGGCTCTCGTTGGCCATTGACGCGGGTTCTGGCAGCACTCTCAGGAACCTGCCCTGGCGCACAAGCACGTGTGGTCGCGCGTGGGTCAGAAGCTCAGGGCAAAAGCCCTGCTGCCCAAGACCGCAGTGCGACCCGCTCGGATACCTCTCAAGGAGGCTCTCCATCCTTGGTCCTTCAACTTCTTTGGGCTCACCCAACCTTTCACTATTCGCAAGCTGTGTCAGCCTGTGAATGTGGTTTGGTTCCCAGGGAAGGAGGATCAGGTCAAGCGTTTCCCTGATGGGACTTCTCAGAACGGTAGGAAGCGCTTCTGGAGGTGGCTTCATGACCGGTTTGCGTCTGCTGTGGAGCAGGACACCCACTGGCGGCTCATGTACAACGTGACGCCGACGCGCAAGAGGCAGCATACTCATGGTCATGCCTCTTTGCCGACGTGTGTGTTCTGTGGCAACGATGCAGCGGTCACCAAGACGGTGTCGCACTACTTGTTTGAGTGTGCGTACTCAACCAGCTTCTGGGGCGGGGTGCTGCGCATTCTGTTCGACAAGCTCAGCATCAAGGATACCAATGTCGATCCGTCGACGTTCACTCCGGAGCAGCTGACTATGGGCCTCCCCCTTTTGCGGGGTTGTGGGAGAACGACCTCGAAATGGATATGGGTCTGGTTGGCCTGCGCAATCAGCTTCCAGCGGCTGCACCTGCTCCGCTGACGCGTTCATCAGCAGTTTGAGCTGGACAACGTCGTGGCCCCTCCCTCACTCCCCAGTGCGCTCAGAGCGTTCGAGCGAGATTTTCTCTCTCGGGCGGGCTTTGTTCCTGGGGCTCGAGATTGGGAGCTGTGAAGACCGAGTTAAGTCTTTCCTTCCCATTCTCCTCTCCTCCTTTCCTCCTTTCCTCCCTTCCTTTTTGGAGGTCGACTTTTCTTTCAGAAGCTGACTGTCTTGAAACCTCTTGCGCAGTGGAAGGCTACGCACCTCTCTCTCTACTCTGCGCAGTAGCGGTTTTCATTCTTGGATGGATCGGCAAGCTGGGTCGATTGTCTCTGCGTTGGAGGCTTTGTGAAGTTCTCCCCTCTCCTTCCCCCCCCTTTTCCCTTCCCTTCCTCTTCTCGTTCCTGTTGCTTGGTTGTTGACTACGCTTCAGCCACTTCCTCTTTATTTCTAAGCCGTGTGTTGGATTCCATTGAATGGATTGTTTGTTTGCGTTGGTCAAGATCTACGGCATGGATCGGGAAGAAAGGTCGCCCGTTTTTGGTCAACATCCTTGCATCAAGGCGAGGCTTGTTCCATTGTATTGGATTGTCTTTTGCTCGGCCCCGACGGCTCAACAGCCAGCACTCGAGACTCAGCCAAGGGAGGACATCAGGCGCTGTTGGGGTGACAAGTAGCTGGGGCTTGGCTGCGGCCTGTTAGTCCCTGGGGACCTCTATCTCTGGCTTCGACCCCCTCCCTTGGCCCCTTGTGTGTGTTCCCCTCCCCCTCCCCTCCTCTCTGTCTTAGTATTCCTGGTTCTCCGTGTTTCCAGACATGAATTTTTTTGTATATTCTCCCCCTTTCTTTCTCTAGGCGCTCTTGCCTGGTTTCCGAGTATCTTTGCTCCCGCTCTTGGGATGTGAAGCGGCAGCAGTACTCACCGCCCGTTCGAGTCCGCGTTAGGTGCTCGGCGGGGTTTGATCTGCACCCTTTGTGCACAGGGGTTTGATTTTCACCCAACTGCTTGCCGTCGTTGCTTTATAACCTCTTTTAGCTCTTTTTGTAGCGGTCCGAGCCAACCTGGAGGATAGCAATTTATGAGCCCAACTACAAAAAAAAAAACCCCCCGAAGGATTGCAATTTTATGAGCCCCAGTAAAAACAAACAAAAAAACTTCCTTTGAGTATTGCTGTCATCCTGACAGAGGTGTTGCCGTGTCGGCGCTCCCGGGCGCGCGTCCCGAGGCTTGGGGACTTAGGCGTCGTGCGCACGCTCTCTGCAGCTCGGACTTAGGCGTCGCGTGCGCACTCTTCTCTGCGGCTGGGGACTTAGGTGCCCGCCGGACTTAGGTGTGCATTCACCCAACTCGGACTTTGGCGCGCGCGACTCCTTCCGCGCACCGACGCCGGCGCATTGGGCCAGGGACCGGCCAGCGACTTTCCCCGGGGGGAACTTAGGGGTGCAGGGCTCGAGCAAGACCGCTGAGACTTCCCAGAAGGTCCGGCCGGCTCCGAGCCATGTTTCTCTCCACGTGCTATAATTGTGGGACGATGGATCGTGCAATGGTCCTGTCACTCCTCAGCGCAGGCGCCCTCTTGTGTCTTAGGTGGGTGTTGAGCTAGCAGGGTTTTTTCCGGTGTTCATCTCCGTGACCCACCTTTTTCCCAAGGGCAAAACTCACCCCTTGTGTGTAGACTGGGCTTGTCTACTTACTTCACCCTTCCTTGAATCCGCTTCCTTGGCATCACCGGCCAACACTCCTCCCTTTTTCCTTCCGCAATCCTATCCTCAAGTCACTGTTTGTCTGTTGCCTCGCCATCGTGAGCCCCTGGGTCATTCACGGCTGCTTGCCATCTCCCCACACTCCGTCCCGCCGCCGCTCGGGCCGCAGCCTTTGCGTCACTCAACATAGTGGCCGATCCTGCTGAATTGCATTCTGTCAAGCCTTCAAACACTACAACTTTGGCCGCCGTTTGCCGGACTCGGCCCGCCAAATTTTGCCTCGAGCCTTTGCCTCGCGCACCTGCCTTTGCCCCGGCGCCTTTGCCTCGTGCGCCTTCCGCCTTTGCAGCCAGGCCACTCCCTCAAATCTTGCTCCATGCACTCCGCACCAACGCACCTTTGCTGGGCCCCTGTACTTCGAGCCTTGCTGCATGATCCTTGCCTCCAGTCTTGTTCCTCAACCTATGTGCACCATCGTCAACTCGTCCACATACTGCTCCACCTGCCCGGCCGTTGCCTGCTCCGCCTGTGTGCCTCCACACCTTTTTACCTCCGCACACTTTTGCCTTTTCAGCCAAGCCGCCCCCCTCTCAGCGCCTTCGACTTCGCACCCGCGCTGGCCTGCTCAACTCACGCTTGCGCACCGCCGCCTCCACACCGGGACTTAGTCAGTCCGCACCCTCCAGCCTAGCCGAGCCAATGCCTCTGCCTCGCCACAGCCAACGTCATGACCCATTGGCCATGCAGAACATTGCCCACTCATGATGCCCATTGCTTGCAACCTGAAGCCTGTCGTCACGGATTGCCTCACTCAACGACTCTGGAATGTGTAGACAAGTTTCCCCTTGTGCACATTGTCCAACACGACATCCTCTTAGAGCTCTAATGGCCCGCTTGGAGTCTGGTCCTTGAAGCTTTGCATTGTGTCCGCCCAGTTTGCCTTAGATTCTCTGTGCGCTCCTTGCTAGAACCTCACCTGACTTGCGCGCTCCCAAGCCTCTCTCCCTCTTCTCTATTGTTTCATCTCACCATTCAGACTGCTGAGATTCGGTAGAGAACAGATTGTCCGGCTACGCTCGCGCCTCTCCCTCCCGGCTGCATCCGCTCCGCCTCACAACTTCTCAACCTGGGCATACATTGCAACGCCAAGCCGCCTTGCAACCTCTCCGAAACAATCCGGCTTGTGCCGTCTCACAATTCCCCAGCAACCTCCAGTCCCAACTTAACTGATCCTCCCCCCCCTTTGCGTCTCTCCTCCTCGTTTGGTCTCAATTGTTGATGCTCTTGTAGAAGAATTGTGAGGGCTCCCTACTTTGTTGAGGTAGTGCCCTTTCATTTGGACGACCAAGACACGGCGGATCCAGCAATGTAGAAGACATAATGACAGGCAACGTTGGAGGGGATGATGACACCTACACACGAAAGATGAGGGAGAGAGCAAAAGAGGTGTCGACCGAGGCGGCGGCAGTTGACCGAGAGGCAACCGCGGAGGATACGCTGTTGCAAGGCTCGCAGCAAGTCCAGTGTACCAGACTATGGTGGCCAACAAGGTCGAAATGAAGAGGGAGGGAAAACAATCCAAGAAACAGCTGACCAGGCCAGTGGGAAGGTTGAGTTGGCTGGGCGGCGGCAGTTGACCGAGAGCGACCAAGGAGGAGATCTGATTGGAAGGCTCGCAGCAAATCAAGTGTAATGGACTTAATTGCCAGCGAAAGGGTAAAAGAGGGAGGGTACGAGTCATGATGATGAGTGGACCAAGCTCTGGGGAAAAGGTGGCAAAAGCAAAGGGAGGGAACTCCCTAAGGGCAGAAAGGAATGGGCCAATAACTACACCATGAGGTTGCTTCAGGGGTAAAAAGGATTGCCCACAGGACACCGGTAAAAACCCCAAAGCCGTGCCTCAGCTAGCAAAAAAGAAAACAAACCAAAAAGCCAATCACGCTCCAGGCGGATCAAACCCGTGACCACCAAGTGCGCACAAGCATGAGTGGGGCAGGCCGGTGCGGGTGAAGGGGCCAGCTTGCCTGCAAAGGGGGCGGCTTGGCTGAAAGGCTGGCTTGGCGGAGAGGCCGGAGGCGCGCGCAAAGGGGGCGGCTTGGCTGAGAGGCCGCTCGGCTGCAAAGTCAAAGGCGCCAAGAGGGGGGCGGCTTTCAACAATGTCAACCCCGCGGGCACATTTGGGGGACTTCCTTCGAGTATTGCTGTCAGTGTACTGCTGTGATCCTGACACATAGCCCATGGTGGAGATGGACGTGTCAACACAGGCACCCCAGTTTGCATCCGAGTAGCCAACAACACCCGTGACAGTAGTTGAGCCGCGAGCGTAAAGGAGTTTGTCACAATCGGTGGCCCGCAGGTACTGTAGGATGTGTTTCACTGTGATCCAATGCCAACGTGCTGGATTGTTGGCAAAGCAAGCCAAGTACAAGACAGCAAAAGCGACATTGGGCCGAGTACCAAGAGAGATGTAGCAGAGTGAACCAATGGCTTGAAGATACCAAGATCGGATTTGCTCGGTGCCCTGGCCCGGTACAGCTGTGAGTGAGAGGCCAGGCATTGTGATGAGCCCACTCTCTCAGCTCGATTAATGCCCAGCGCGGCCCTGCGCTCGCGCCGCCCAAGGCTTGGGACTTAGGCGCTCCGGCACTCGCACCTGCAGCCGTCCGGACTTAGGCATTTTGGCACTCGGGGACTTATGTTAAGTCGTATGTCTTGGTAGGGGACTGGATCGGCAACCAGTAAGTACACGAGACAAAGTACGAGTTGTAAGGAGTAATTTGGAGCGTTAGGGGAAAGACTAAAAGGGCTCGCGGTGCAAGTGCGCAAAATATCTCTAAGTCCAAAAGGGGTCCGAGTGGCGCGCGGTTGGCCAGGCTGGGCGCGGGCTGGAGATCAACCTAAGCAAGAGTGTATGGAATTCAACACCCCCCCTCGCTCGAAGCTTACTTAGCCTCAAAGACCCAGGTTGTCACAATGGACCTTGAACACCAAGGGTCCAAGTGCCTTGGTGAAGATGTCGGCAACCATGCTTTTGGTGTCCACATAGTCGACTCAAATGGTGCCCAGCCTGACTTGGTCGCATACAAAGTGCTTGTGAATGCGAATGTGGCGGGACCGATGGTGCAGGGTGGGGTTCTTGGCAAGAGCCAGCGCTCCTTGGTTGTCACCATAAAGTTGGATGGGAGCTTGGGAGTCGATGCCCAGCTCCATGAGCAGTTCTTGGAGGTGGCCAGCTTCCTTTGAGGCGTGCAAAAGGGCGAGATACTCGGCATCGGTGGTGGAGTTGGCCACACGGTTTTGCACTTTGGAGGACCAGGAGATGACGGACCCGGCCAGATAGAAGCTGTACCCCATGGTTGACTGTGACAATGTGGTGCAGGTCCCCCAGTCGGCATCAGAGTAGCCAGTGAAACCTGAGAACTTGCCTTCCTCAGAGCTGTAGTGCAGGCCAAGGGTTGTGGTACCGCGCAAGTACCGAAATATGGTCTTGATGGCGGTCCAGTGCTTGGGTGTGGGACGGGCAGAAAATTGTGCAAGATATCCAACAGCGTAGGAGATGTCTGGGCGAGTACCGGTGGCGGCGTACAGGAGGCACCCAATGGCCTGCATGTAGCATGTCCGAGCAATTTTTGATGGCTCCGCGAGCGAATGTTCGAGCTGGCGGTTTGGGGCCATGAGTGTGGAGGCGGGGCTGCTGTCTGACATGCCAAATCTGTGGAGGATGCTTATGATGTACGCCTCCTGCAACAGGATGATGGACTTGTTGGCCTGTTGCTTGATCTGGATGCCCAAGATGTACTGGGCCGGGCCAAGTCGCTTGATGCCGTATTTTTGCTCCAGGCCATTGAGGATACGCTCAATTTCGTCCTCAGAGGGGCTGACCATCAACAAGTCGTCGACATAGAGGGCGATATAGTGGTATTGATCGCCGTCGCGTCGTACGTACACGCAGTGGTCCTTGGCCGTTGCGCGGTAGTTGAGGCTCTTCAGCGTCAAGTCGATGTGCTCGTTCCAGACTCGGCCGGCCTGCTTGAGGCCATAGATGGAGCGGTGTAGCTTGAGAATTTTACCGGGCATGTTGACGCCCTGTGGAACGCGCATGTAGAGGTCCTCTTTAAGATTGCCGTGGAGGTAGGCCTTGTCAACGTTGGCCTGATGGACATGGAGCTTCTTGGCGGCAACCAGGGCGACGAGAGCTCGGATGGAGGTGAACTTGGCAACCGGAGCAAAGGTCTCGTCGTAATCAATCCCCGGACATTGGGAGAACCCTTGTGTGACTAGTCGGCCCTTGTGCAAAGTGATCTTGCCAATTTGATTGCATTTGGTGCGGAAGATGAATCTGGAGCCTAGGACTTTGGCACCGGGGGGCAGTGAGGAGAAGTCAACTGGGGTGAAACATTTGTACTCGGTGGCAAGGGAGTGGAACTCGTCGGCTGCGGCTTGCCTCCAGATCTCCTCTTTGCCTGACTTGACCGCCTGTGACCAGTTCTGGGGGTCCTCGGTTGGCCCTTCAAGTTTGAGGACCGGTGGGGTTTTGGCGGAGGCGGCAAAGGCAGTGGCGTGAGACAGGAAGTCAATCAGGTTGGCTGAGTCGTCAGTCGCGTCCGAGCCTGAAGGTGATGGAGAGAACTGGTCCCTGGACATGTCGGATGGGGTGTCAAAACCGTTGTCGGACATGGTGATTGCTGAGCTGTTGCTGTCATCAAACTCGAGCGCGGCAAATCGGTTTTCGCACGCGACAGGTGGGATAGTCGGGCGTGGTGCGGCTCGTGAGGCATGTGCGGTGTCAACAAAGGTCCAGTCACCAGTAGATGAGTTTGGGCAAGGTTCCGGTCGACCAATAGGGGCATCTCGAGTGGGGAAGACGTTCTCATCAAATTTGACATCGCGGCTCTGGAAGAACAAGGTTGAGGCTGGGTTGTATAGGGTCCAGGCCTTTGCCTTGGTGTTGATGCCAACGAAGATGAACGGTTTGGCCTTGGGGTCAAGTTTTGTCCGCTTGTGCTGAGGGGTGGTGTGCCAGGGGCGGCAGCCAAATGCCCTTAGGTTGGATATGCTCGGTGTTTTGCCAGACCAGACGGTGTCTGGGATCCCATGGTCAAGTGCGCTGTGCGGGCTGAGGTTCACGGTGTCAACGACGTACCGGAGGGCCTCACACCAGAGTTTCAAGGGCAATCCCGAGTGCTGGAGCAGTGCAATGGTTCCCTCAGCAATTGTGCGGTTTGCCCGTTTGGCCCGGCCATTCTGCTCCGGGGTGTACAGGATCGTGAGTTGCCTGGTGATGAAGAGGGACGCGTCCTTGACCATGTGGTGGGAAGCGCCCGAGTCGAGTACAAGGGTGTTGTTGGGAAGGTGGAGCTCACGGTTCGATGGTAGACGACCTAGGAGGGCAACGACATTCACGCTGGGCCGGACTGTCACGCTCACAGTCGGGTCCAGGTGCGACGTGTCAAGGTGCGTGGTGATGCGGAAACGGCGGGTCGCACGGGCAAGGGCGGTTGCAACGGTGTGGTGCAGAGCGATGATGATGACGAAGACGATCATGATGGTCGCAAATGACGGTGGTTGTGTTGGCATCATTGTAGCAGCTTTAGCTCGGGCTCATAACCTGTTAAGTCATATGTCTCGGTAGGGGACTGGATCGGCAACCAGTAAGTACACAAGACAAAGTACGAGTTGTAAGGAGTAATTTGGAGCGTTAGGGGAAAGACTAAAAGGGCTTGCGGTGCGAGTGCGCAAAATATCTCTAAGTCCAAAAGGGGGTCCGAGCGGCGCGCGGCTGGCTAGGCTGGGCGCGGGCTGGCAAGAGTGTATGGAATTCAACAACTTACACGGCGGGGCTTTCATGTACTTAGAAATGCAGCTCCTTTCATATTCTTAGTTTCCTATTCGTTGTTTTCAGTCACTACAACTACTGATGTAGTAGAGTCAATCAAATAGGTATGTTGCAATATTGATTCGTCGTTCTCAGTCACTACAACTACTGATGTAGTAGAGTGGATCAAATATCAATGGCATCCGCATTGGGATTGTCGTCATTGACGGCAATGAAGGCACGGTGGTGACGTGTGAGGAATTCAATTTCATCCGGCAATTTGTTGCGAGAGTGGCACCCAATGAGGTCAAGTTTGTCGGGCGACTCCTCGTCCAAAGTGGGCTCGCGGTATGTGCTGAAGTCCGGGTGGTGTGCGTCCAGCAAGTTGAGACGGACCTGAGCGTTGGAGTTGAGTAAGTCAATGGGATTGGCGGACTCATTGGTGGATAAGGCGGGTGGCGATGCAATAGGATTGGCAGCCAAAGATTGAGATGAGACCGGTGGCGATGCAACAGGATTGGCAGCAAATGATTGATCCGATATCATTGAAACAACAGAGACCGCCTTTGAATCGAGCGGTGATGGGCTGCTTGATGCAGACAACAAGGCTTCTGTGGGATTAAGTAAGATTCCGCAAGACATCCGTTTGGAGGCGTCAGCGGTGCTCCGGGCAGAATTATCATCAGATGATAAGACGTCCTTTTGCACCAATCTTACTAGCGTGGTCCAGTTCTTGTCGGCGGCTTGAGAGGGAGCCTTGACAAAGGACAGCAAGATGGATGTGTGCTTGTCCTCATGGTCTGCAAGAGCTTCGTGGACACAAAGGGCAGAGAAGTCGGAGTCCAAGAATGTGGCATTCCTGCCAACAATGATCTTTTGTGTGGACGGGTCGTAGAACTGCCATGCTTTTGAATGAAGGTTGTATCCAGTGAAGACGACCTGCGTGGCTTTGGGGTCGAGCTTCTTGCGGAAGTCGGGCGCAACAGTGAGCCAAGCCGTGCAGCCAAAGGGATGCAAGGTTGAAGTGTCGGTCCGACGGTTGGCCCAGGCAAACTCCGGCGTCGTGTTGTCAAGGGCTGAATGGTGACTTTGGTTCTTGCAATAGGTAAAGTAGGCGGCGGCTTCCTCCCAGAAAGTGTCAGGTAATTGAGTGTCAGCAAGTAGAGCCAGGACACCTTCCACAAGCGACCTATTGACCCGCTTGGCGCGACCATTCTGCTGTGGCGTGTAAGGGACGGAGTATTCCCGACGGATACCCCACGCTTTGCAGAACGTTGTGAAGGCGTGTGACTTGTATTTGCCCCCATTGTCGCTGCGTAGCACTTTTAATTTTGCCCCTGTTTCCAGTTCGACTTTGGCGAGCCATACCTTGAAAGTGTTGAACACCTCGCTCTTGTGGCCCAATGCGTAAGTCCAGAGTTTGCAAGAATGGTTGTCCAGAAAAGTGGCCAGATAACGTTTGCCAGTCATTGATGGTGTGAGAAAAGAGAGCACATTGCTGTGTACCAAACCAAGTCGCTCTGGAGAGTGCGATCCCAAGGTGGGAAAGGGAAGACGGTGGCCTTTGGCGCCCAAACAAGCATTGCAGACAAAACCTGCTACCTCCTCCTTGCTGTACCCTGTGACGAGTCCACTCTCAGCTCGACAGGGGCGCATCTGCTAGCCCGCCCCCTGCGGTGGGGACTTGGGCACGCGCGACTGCTTTGGCGCGCCGGCACTTTCACCCGCGGCTGAATTAGTAATGTACATTGCCACGCGCCTGGGCCTATCCCAGCGCAGCTCCCCTTCCTGGTTCTTAGCTTCCTTCTCATCACTTCTGTTTGACTCTCAACCTATCCTGACAGTAGTGGTGATCGTCTCATAGGTTATTAGCCCCACAAGCCACCAGCTGGCATGGACATGACATCACCCCCCGCGACGGGTGCCAACCCTCCAATTCCCGCCAAACAGCTTGCCGCACTTACATTGCTGCTGTTGGGTCTCACCACTACCGCACCCACCACGACGTCCGGCACCACTCACACTGCCTTTCCAAAGCATGCACGCTTGGATGGTGCAAAGACCTTCGCAAACTGGACACGACAACTTTGCCTGTGCCTAGCGGACAACATCCGCTTGTACGTCCTTGACGGCATTGTACCCAATGTGACAAGTCCACTCTCAGCTTGACAGGGGCGCATTGGTCATTGCGCGCGTCCGCTAGCCCACCCCCTGCGGTGGGGACTTAGGAACGCGCAACTGCCTCAGCGCACCAGCAGCGGTGGATTTGCGCGCGCGTTCGCTAGCCCGCCCCCTTGCGGTGGGGACTTGGGCGCGCGCAACTGCTTTGGTGCGCCGGCACTTTCACCCGCGGCTGGGCCTATCCCAGCGCAGCTCCCCTTCCTGGTTCTTAGCTTCCTTCTCATCACTTCTGTTCGACTCTCAACTTATCCTGACAGTAGTGGTGATCGTCTCATAGGTACGCTGAAATAGATCACTTCTGTTCGACTCTCAACCTATCCTGACAGTAGTGGTGATCGTCTCATAGGTTATTAGCCCATCGACCTACCGCTGGCATGGCCACGTCGTCACCCCCCGCAACGGATGTCAACCCTCCGATTCCCGCCAAACAGCTCGCCGCACTTACATCGCTGCTGTCGGGTCTCACTGCTGCCGCTTCCGGCACTGCCACACCCGCCACGACGTCGGGCACCACTCGCACTGTCTTTCCAAAGCACGCACGCTTGGATGGTGCGAAGACCTTTGCGAATTGGACACGCCAACTTCGCCTTTCCCTAGCGGACAACATCCGCTCGTACGTCCTCGATGGCATCGTGCCCGACGACTGGACACCTTTGCAACGTTCCGCCCGCGATGTCGTGGCCTGCAAGATCCTTGCAAACTCAATCGACTCAGCCAAAGTCTCGGCAGTCCTCGACAAAATCCCTACCACCAAACTCACAGCGCCCAAAATTTACTTGACACTGAAATTGCGGTACGCCCCTGACGACGCCACTCGCACGCTCGAGCTCTTCTCGCGACTCTGGGGTTTCCGTCCCATGCCCGGCACGGTTGGCGAATTTGACGGATGGATCATGGAATTCAAAGCCATTGCGCAAGAGATCGTCGACACGAAGACAACTATCAACGATGTTCTTGCCACACTCCTCCTTGCCATTGCACACCCGTCCCTCAAGAGCTTCAAGGCATCGTTCACCAATGAACAGCGCACACAGCAATCTCTCCCCGACATCGATTCGCTCGCCGACCGCATGCGAGTCCAACTCCGGTCCACCAACATCCCCGGCACTCAATCAGCCCTTCTTGCTTCGTCGTCGTCCCGTCCTACCCGTCCCAAGTGCCTCGCCTGTCGCAGCCCTTCGCACCAAGTTGCGGAGTGCGCTACGAGGTCGCAACACTCGCCGCCAGGACCCTGTCGCACCTGCAAGAAGAAGGACCACTGGTCCCTTGACTGCAAGAAGACCATCGAGGACAGCAAAAAGGACACCACCACCTCGACCGTCGACTCGCAACACCATGTTGGATGTCTTGCCACCGGTCTTCTTGCTCGTTGTCGCCAACTTCGCACCAACTCTTTCGTCGTTGACTTGGGCGCCACTTCGCACATGGTCTCAGACAAATCGCTCCTACGAAGATTGGTGGTATTGCAGGGGGTATCAACGCCATCGGCACGGGAAACATCGCCTTTGTTGCCGCCTCGGGTCATCCGATCACGCTCATCGACGTGCTGCACACTCCGGGGCTGCCCGTCAACCTTCTCTTGGTCTCACGTCTCTGCAACACCGACAACGTCCATGTCACTTTCACAAAACTTGGCATACACATTGACAAAGACGGCAAAGACATTGCTGAAGGCGCAAGGCTTGACAAAGGGCTCTACTTGCTGGACGCTGATCATTCCAAATGTCAGCACCTTGCTCTCCTTTCTCGCTCACAGTCTTCCGTGCCCCTGCTGACTCTCCACCGCTGCCTTGGCCATCTCGCACTGTTGTCCATACAGAGGATGGTTGCCGCTGGTTTGCTGGAGGGTCTCGGGGCCGGATATAGTGACAAAGAGGTAGAGAAGTTCATCTGCAATGCTTGCCTCAGCGCGAAGGGCCACCGTCTTCCGTTTCCCGATTCGGACTTGCACTCCTCAGAGAGACTCGGCCTTGTACACAGTGATGTGCTCTCCCTCCCCGAACGATCCTTGACTGGCAAACGGTACCTTGTCACGTTCCTCGATGATTACTCCCGCAAACTCTGGGCCTACGCAATCGGACACAAAAGTGAAGTGTTTGGCGTGTTCAAGACTTGGCTAGCCGAGGTCGAGCTCGTAACAGGTGCGACACTGAAGGTCCTCCGAACCGACAACGGCGGCGAATATTGTTCGAGAGCGTTCACGGAGTTCTGCAAGGCACGCGGCACACGTCAACAGTACTGTATCCCACGCACACCTCAACAAAACGGTCGTGCAGAGCGGGTCAATCGTTCCATTGTCAAAGGCATTCTTGCGCTCCTTGCGGACGCACATTTACCCAAGACATTCTGGGAGGAGGCCGCAGCCTATTTCGTCTACTGCAAGAACCTGTGTCAACACTCGGCCTTGGACAAGGCAACACCAAACTCCGTTTGGCAGGGCAATCACACCAACGCCTCGGCGCTTCACCCATTCGGCTGCACGGCTTGGCTCACGGTCGCGCCCGAACTTTGCTCGAAACTCGACCCCAAAGCGATTCGTGTTCTCTTCACCGGCTACAACCTGGCTTCTAAAGCCTTCCGTTTCTACGACACTACGGCAAAGAAGATCATTCTGGGATGAAATGCCACATTCCTCGACACTGAATTCCCCGGATTACATGGCGACTCCACCAAGCATGACGTCGACACGCCCTTTGCCAGCGCTTCATTGACCACCGAATCTCAAGCCGTCGTCGAAACATGGACCCCACTAGTAAGGTCGGCGCACATGGACGTCTCATCCCCCCTTGATGATTCTACCATGAGCACCGTTGACGTGGCCCCAGGGTACACTGGCGGAACCTTACTTAATTCCACAGACACCAAATCACCCTTGTCACCATTGCCTGCGCCGTCCTCGTCACCGTCGCCTGTGCCATTGCCTGCGCTCTGACCATCGTTGGCAACATCATCATCACCCTCGGCCTTACCGACCGACTCTGAAGGCTCGGCCGATCCTCTCGATATCATCAGCTCACGGCTCCAAGCTTGCCTCTGTGAAGAGTCCACTCTCAGCTCGACAGGGGCGCCTCGGTCGGTGCGCGCGCTCGCTAGCCTGCCCCCTGCGGTGGGGACTTAGGCGTGCGCGACTGCCTCAGCGCGCCGGCACCGGCGGATTTACGCGCGCGCTTGCTAGCCCGCCCCCCTTTTGGTGGGGACTTAGACGCGCGCGACTGCCTCAGCGCAACAGCAATTTCACCCGCACCTGGGCCTATCCCAGCGCGGACCCCCTTTCTGTTTCTTAGCTTCCTTCTCATCACTTCTGTTCAACTCACAACCTCTCTTGACAGTAGTGGTGATCGTCTCATATTGACCTCATTGATGACAACTCCCAACAAATCGAGTTTGTTGGTGTCGGCATCGATTGGAATGGGCGCGTTGCTGGCAGGGGCCGCAGTGATAGCATGAACCCGATTGATGGCGATGGGAGAAAGGGCGCCGGTAGACAAGTCGATGGCGTCCATAATGTTCTCGGCCAGATGAGGGGACCCGGGAGAGCCTGTGTCATAACCGTGACCCCAGGGCCCGAAGGCACAATCAACAGGGGGCAACTGATTGTGCGAAGGTGAGGTGTAAGGACGTTCCTCGAGGAGGCTCTCACCGGGCGTAGTGAACTCGTGACATTCTTCCTTCAAGAACAAATTCCCCAAATCCCGTCCATTCACGTCCTCGTCTTGCGATTCCTCCTCGAGCGCGTAGTATCCGGGAGAGCCTGCCATGCCATTGTCGCGTTGGGGCCCGAGGGCAAAATCAACAGGAGGCAACCGATCGGGAGATGGTGAGGTGTAAGGACATTCCTCAGGGAGGCTCTCACCGAGTGTAGTGAATCCGTGGCGTTCCCCATCAAAGAACATATCCTCCAACTCATTCTCCTTGACCTGATCCTCGGGCGATCCCTCCTTGACCTCCCACAAGCGTGACAATGAATTGGCAAGGGAGTTGTTCTTGCCCGCGATGAATTTGAATTCGAAGTCAAACCAGCTGATTTTGAGACACATGCGAATGTGCCGAGGCGTCTGGTGCAGCTTCTGGGTTTTGATTGTGCAAAGGGCCTGATGGTCGGTGACGATGACGAAGGGATAGCCAATCAAGTGCTGTTCAAATGCCCGACATGCCGAAACAACAGCCAAAAACTCTTTATCAGTGACGTGATAGTTGAGCTGCGCGCCATTGAACTTAGCCAAAAAGAATCGAGTGGGGATCGCCTGCAAACGAGTGGGACCCAAGGCCAGGCAAGCGCCAATGCCAACACGACTGGCATCGGTGAACAGGTAGATCTTGTGCTCGCCGGAGGTGACCTTAGTGCCATCGATCGGTCACAGGGTTGCTGGCACAAGGGACTTGACGGTATCGAAGGCATGCTGCTCGCGCTCGTTCCAACGCCACGAGGTCAATTGCACCAACAACGCGGTGATTGGCTCCAAAATCGTCGAGAGGTGCGCTAGGTGATCTCGCATCCAATTGACGGTGCCGAGGAGATGCTGGATGTCGGTCTTGTTGCACGGAGTCGGCCACTGTCAGATACACTCCCACTCGGCAGGGTCGACCTCCATGCCGTTGTTGGAGATGATGGCACCCAATGAATCCAACAACTTTGAAAACCACTCGGATTTGTTGGATCCTAAGTAGAACCGGTAGTGTCGCAATGTCATCAGCAAGATCTCGATGTGTTGCACGTGCGCGCGACGAGTATTGGAGTGGACATGAACGTCGTCAAAAAAGATCTTGGCAAAAGAGAGACACGGCTGGAACATTGCTGATGTCAACACGTTCAGGGTGTTGGGCGCATTGGTGTCCCCAAACTGCATAACCCGTGACGTGTATGTGCCCGTGACCGTGGCAAAGCCGGTGCAATTGATGTGCTTGGGTATGACCCACACCTGCTCAAACGCTGCAGCCACATCAAATTTGGACCGATAACGCGAGCGAGCCACCTTGTACCAAACACTGGTCATGTCAGGGATGGGCGAAAAATGCTTGGCAGTGTTGCTGTTGCGAGCGCGGAGGTCAAGGACGAAGCGGGCGGTCTGCGAGTTCTTTTTTGGGATGGCAAAGACCGGAGCTGCCAAATCGATCGGACCTGAAACCCAGAAACGACCCTGAGTATACTTAGCTGAATGTTCCGCCCACTGGCTACAATATTTGTTGGCAAGGGGATAGACCTTGGGCTTGACCTTCTCGTTCGCGTCGATCAAAGGGATTTTGTGATTGACGGGTCGATATGGCGGAAGTTGATCCATTGGGAGTGAATCTACAAACACATCAGAGTATTTCTCGAGTAAGGCAGCCAATTGTGTTCGTGCTTTGGACTCAGACAAATCCTTGAGCGCCGGGTCGTCGACGACATCCAGCAACGGGTTGTGTGGCTCCAGGCCAATGATCTCGTCGTCGGGAAGCAACCCCGGGTGATTGTAGCCAATGGTGGAGCCGGCAGAAATGGACACCATGGTGACTGCACGATCCCACTTGTGAGTACCCATGGCGACGGGTTGCAAAGGGCCCGGGTGCGCAACCGTGAAGGTGCCCCAACCAACGAGCATGCCGGTGTCCTTAAGAAATGGCAGCCCCAAGATGGCATCATACCCAGTCACCCGGAAGATGAAGAACGCTCGCAAACCAAGGTCGAGGGCGCCAGACAAAAAAGGAGCGGTGGCAAAGATGGCACATCGGTTGGACTGATCCTGGGTGCCGAGGCGCAAGTGCAACGGCGCGGTCAAACGGGCCATTGCAAAGCTTGGGTCAGCTTGCACCACCTCCTGATCCACCAAATCGACCTCTGACCCAGAGTCAATCAAACAGCGCAAGACCCTTCCAGAAGGTAGCGTCCATGCGATGACGTTGCATGCGCGCACAATGGCTGGTTTGACAGGTCAGTTGGGTTCGTCGATGTCAATCAGGGGCGCCGCGGACGCCAAGAGAGACACACCCAATGGCACAGGAATCTGGAAAGAGCTCACCAAAGCAGTCCTTTCCGCCTTGCGAGACGACACCACTTCCGGCCCCCAATAACGACGCAAGCGCAACTCGGCATCAGCATAGGACAAGACGTCTTATGAGACGATCACCACTACTGTCAGGAGAGGTTGTGAGTTGAACAGAAGTGATCCATTTCAGCGTACCTATGAGACGATCACCACTACTGTCAGGAGAGGTTGTGAGTTGAACAGAAGTGATCCATTTCAGCGTACCTATGAGACGATCACCACTACTGTCAGGAGAGGTTGTGAGTTGAACAGAAGTGATAGGGGGTCCGCGCTGGGATAGGCCCAGGCGCGGGTGAAATTGCTGTCGCACTGAGGCAGTCGCGCATGCCTAAGTCCCCACCGCAGGGGGCAGGCTAGTGAGCGCGCGCACCGACCGAGGCGCCCCTGTCGAGCTGAGAGTGGACTCTTCACACCCCCCCCCCCCCCACGCGAATGCGAGGCGGACCCAAGCCGTGGGTGTCGAGTGCGAAGGCCAAGGGCGTAGCAGTGCTTCGAGAACACCTTAGGGCCAAGAGCCTTGGTGAAGATGTCGGCCACCATGTCGCTGGTTCCCACATGCGAGAGAGAAATGTCGCCCCAATTTACCATATCCCGAACGAAATGCTCACGCAAGCGTATGTGCCGAGTGCCGGAGACGCGGACCGGGTTGTGAGCAACTGCTGCAGCGGCTTCGTTGTCAGTAAAGATGTGAGCTGGCGCAACAGGATGGACATGGAGCTCTTCGAGCAGCTGACTGAGGTAAATCCCCTCCTTTCCAGCATGCGAGAGGGCGAGGTATTCAGCGTCGGTGGTGGAATCGGCGACTCGAGATTGACGTTTGGACGACCAGGACACGGCGGATCCGGCAATGTAGAAGACGTAGCCCATGGTGGACACCGACGTATCGACGCAGGCCCCCCAATTCGCGTCGGAGTATCCTACCGCGCCCGTAATGCGCGTCTTGCCGCGAGCATAGAGCAGTTCATTGCAATACGTGGCCCGGAGATAGCGTAGGACGTGCTTGACCGCGATCCAATGACGACGTCCGGGATTGTTAGCGAAGCGGGCCAGGTAGGACACGGCGAAGGTGATGTCGGGGCGGGTGCCGAGCGAAATGTAGAGGAGCGAGCCGATAGCCTGCAGATACCATGACCTGATCCGTTCGGTGCCTTGACCCGGGATGGCGGTGAGCGAAAGGCCGGGAGTCATCAGGACTGTAGTGCCGCGAGTCGTAGTGTCGAAGTGGAACCAAGCAAGCATGTCCATGATGTACCGTTCCTGGGACAGAGCGATAGAACCGTCATCGAGCCGCCTTATCTGGATGCCGAGGATGTACTCTGCCGGGCCGAGGCGCTTGACTCCGTAGCGTTGTTCCAGGCCCGCGATGACACGTTTGATTTCGGCCAGGTCCGGGCTGATTATCAGAAGGTCATCAACGTACAGCGCAATGTAGTGTGGGTGTCCCCGATTGTCGAGCCGAGAGTATACGCAGTGATCGGTGCCCGTCGCCGTGTAACCGAGGTCGCGAAGCGAAGCGTCAATGTGTCGATTCCAGATTCGGCTGGCCTGTTTGAGCCCGTAGATGGAGCGTTGCAGACGAAGCACCTTGTCGCTGGGAAGGTCGAAACCGCGTGGCGCCGTCATCCAGATGTCGTGATCAAGGTCACCATGGAGGTAGGCTTTGTCGATGTCCGTCTGGTGCACATGCAGGCCGTTGGCGGCCGCCAGCGCGAGGAGAAGCGTGCGACCGGTGCAAATGTTTCGTTGAAGTCGATGCTGTCGCGTTGCCGATTGCCCTGCGCCACGAGGCAGGCCTTGTGTCCAGTGACTTTGCCGAGTGCGTTCCGCTTTGTTTTCCAGACGAACTTGGATGTGACAATGGTCGCACCCGCTGGCATCGTGGATCAATCCTCGATGGTGAAGACCTTGAAGTCGTCGCGCATGGAATTGAACTCGTCGGTGGCGGCCGTTGCACATACCTCACGCTTGTCACTAGACATCGCCTCACGCCAGGTCTGTGGGTCGCTTGTGATGGACTTGACTGGCTGGATGGCCTCCGCGTCGGAGATGTCGTCGTCGGTTGCAATGAAAGTGTGGTGATGTCGGGTGAGGAAATTGATTTCGTCCGGTGATTCGTCGCGAGAGTGGCGCCCAATGAGGTCGAGTTCGTCGGACGACTCCTCAGCTGATGCTGGCTCGCGGTACATGTTGAAGTCCGGGCGGTGCACGTCCAGTGGGTCAAGGCAAACCATGGGCTGTGAGCCGATGAGGTCGAGGGGATTGGCGGAGTCTTCAGAGTCAGTCAGTAAGGCCGAGGGTGACAATGACGCAGCCGACAACGACGAGGGCGGCGCGGGCGACGGTGACGAGGACGGCGCAGGCGATGGTGGCGAGGACAATTCGGCATCTGTGGAGTTAAGTAAGGTTCCGCCAGTGTACCCTGGGGCCACGTCAACGGCGCTCATGGTAGAATCATCAAGGGGGGATGAGATGTCCATGTGCGCCGACCTTACTAGTGGGGTCCTCGTCTTGACTGTGGCCTGGAGTTTGGTGATGGGGGCACTGACAAAGTACGTGTTCTCGTCTTGCTCGGTGAGGTCGCCATGTAACCTGGGGAATTCATTGTCAAGGAATGTGGCATTTCTGCCAAGTGTAATCTTCTGTGTTGTGGTGTCGTAGAAGCGGAAGGCTTTTGAAGTCAGGTCATAGCCGGTGAAGAGAACGTGAACCGCCTTTGGGTCGAGTTTGGAGCGAAGTTCGGGCGCAACTGTGAGCCAAGCTGTACAGCCAAACGGGTGAAGCGCCGAGGCAGTGGTGCAATCACCTTGCCAGACCGAGTTTGGTGTTGCCTTGTCCAGGGCTGAGTGTTGACACAGATTCTTGCAGTAGACGAAATACGCTGCAGCCTCCTCCCAGAACGTCTTGGGTAGGTGGGCGTCAGCAAGGAGGGCAAGGACGCCTTCGACGATGGAACGATTGACCCGCTCTGCACGACCGTTCTGTTGAGGCGTTTGTGGGATAGAGTATTGTCGACGTGTGCCTCGGGCCTTGCAGAATTCTGTGAACGCTCTTGAACAATATTCGCCACCGTTGTCGGTTTGGAGGACCTTCAGCGTCGCACCTGTTTCAAGCTCGACCTCGGCAAGCCAAGTCTTGAACACGCCAAACACTTCGCTTTTGTGTCCGATCGCGTAGGCCCAGAGTTTGCGAGAGTAATCGTCGAGGAACGTGACAAGGTACCGTTTGCCAGTTAAGGACCGCTCGGGGAAGGAAAGCACATTGCTGTGTACAAGGCCGAGTCTCTCTGAGGAGTGCGAGTCCGAATCGGGAAACGGAAGACGATGGCCCTTTGCGCTGAGGCAAGCATTGCAGACAAACTTCTCTACCTCTTCGTCACTGTATCCGGCCCCGAGACCCTCCAGCAAACCAGCGGCAACCATCTTCTGTATGGAAGACGGTGCGAGATGTCCGAGGCAGCGGTGGAGAGTCAGCAAGGGCACGGAAGACTGTGAGCGAGAAAGGAGAGCAAGTTGCTGACATGTGGAATGATCAGCGTCCAGTAAGTAGAGCCCTTCGTCGAGCCTTGCGCCTTCAGCGATGTCGTTGCCGTCTTTGTCAATGTGTATGCTGTGTCTTGTGAAAGCGACGTGGACGTTGTCGGTGTCGCAGAGATGTGAGACCGAGAGAAGGTTGACGGGCAGGCCCGGAGTGTGTAGCACACCGGTAAGCGTGATTGGATGACCCGAGGCGGCAACGAAGGCGATGTTTCCCGTTCCGATGGCGTTGATACCCCCTGCAATGCCACCAATCTTCGTAGGAGCGATGCGGCAATAAGTCGTGAACAGGGACTTGTCCGAGACCATGTGCGAAGTGGCACCCGAGTCAACGACGAAAGACTGGTTGTGAAGCTGGCAACGATGAGCGAGAAGGCCGGTGGCGAGACATCCTACATGGTGTTGCGAGTTGGCTGTATCGGGCTTTTTGGCGTCCTCGGAAGTGTTCTTGCAGTCAAGGGACCAATGGTCCTTCTTCTTGCAGGTACAACAGGGTCCTGGCGGCGGGTGTTGCGCCCTCGTAGGGCACTCCACGACTCGGTGCGAAGGGCTGCGGCAGGCGAGACACTTGGGACCGGTAGAACGTGACGGCAACGAGGCAAGAAGGGCCGATTGGGTGCTGGGGATGTTTG
The DNA here is from genome assembly GCA_022506055.1 of Microbotryum violaceum. Classification (NCBI taxonomy): domain Eukaryota; kingdom Fungi; phylum Basidiomycota; class Microbotryomycetes; order Microbotryales; family Microbotryaceae; genus Microbotryum; species Microbotryum violaceum. The sequence continues at coordinate 591,274 of JAKMXP010000008.1, read as the reverse complement.
TTGACCGGAGTTGAACTCGCATACGGTCGGCAAGCGAATCAATGTTGGGGAGGGTTCGCTGCATGCGCTGTTCGTCGGTGAATGTCGCCTTGAAACTCTCAAGGGACGGGTGGGCGATTGCAAGTAAAAGTGTGGCAAGGACATCGTTGATAGTTGTCTTTGTATCAATAATCTCTTGCGCAATGGCTTTGAATTCCATGATCCACCCGTCAAATTCGCCAACCGTGCCGGGCATGGGACAAAAACCCCAGAGTCGCGAGAAGAGCTCGAGTGTGCGAGTGGCGTTGTCAGGGGCATACCGCGATTTCAGCGTCGAGTAGATCTTGGGCACTGTTAGGTCAGTGGTCGGGATCTTGTCGAGGACTGCCGAGACTTCGGCCGAGTCAATCGAGTTTGCAAGGATCTCGCAAGCCACGACGTCGCGAGCGGAGCGTTGCAAAGGTGTCCAGTCGTTGGGTACGATGCCGTCGAGGACGTACGAGCGGATGTCATCCGCTAGGCACAGGCGAAGCTGGCGTGTCCAGTTTGCGAATGTCTTTGGCCTATCCAAGCGTGCGTGCTTGGGGAAGGCGGTGCGAGTGGTGCCGGTCAACGTGGCGGGTGTGGCGGTGCCAGGAGCGGCCGCGGCAAGACCCGACAGCAGCGCTGCAAGGGATGCAAGCTGGTCGGGGGCAAGTGCCGGGTTGGCTCCCGTCGCGAGGGGTGATGTCGTGGCCATGCCAGCTGGTAGCTCGTGGGCTTATAACCTATGAGACGATCACCACTACTGTCAGGAGAGGTTGTGAGTTGAACAGAAGTGATGAGAAGGAAGCTAAGAAACAGAAAGGGGGTCCGCGCTGGGATAGGCCCAGGCGCGGGTGAAATTGCTGTTGCACTGAGGCAGTCGCGCGCGTCTAAGTCCCCACCAAAAGGGGGGCGGGCTAGCGAGTGCGCGCGTAAATCCGCCGGTGCCGGCGCGCTGAGGCAGTCGCGCGCGCCTAAGTCCCCACCGCAGGGGGCGGGCTAGCGAGCGCGCGCACCGACCGAGGCGCCCCTGTCGAGCTGAGAGTGGACTCTTCACACGTCTTCCACCGCGTCGAGCGCGGAGTCAGCCAGGCTTTCGTTGAAACAAAGTCAATCTGCATCCTTTGCCGGTGCGGTTGGTTGCAAACTACTTGATGTAACCTCAACTTCATGCAAAACAGAGGCGACGTCTTTCACTCGTCCAACAGGGTCTGCGGATGGGCAAAAGTGGTGCATCACTGAGGCGGATTCAGAACTCAACGGTCGAGTCTGATCAGGCTCGAGTGGAAGGGGAGATTTCACCTGGGGGTCTTTGGCACCTCCTGAGCCCAAAGACCATGTTGAATTCCATACACTCTTGCTTAGGTCAATCCCCAGCCTGCGCCCAGCCTGGCCAGCCGCACGCCGCTCGGACCCCTTTTGCACTTAGAGATATTTCATGCACTCGCACCGCAAGCCTCTTTAGTCTTTCCCCTAACGCTCCAAATACTCCCTACAACTCGTACCATGTCTCTTGTACTCGCTGGTCGCCAACCCAGTCCTCTACCAAGACCTACGACTTCACAGGTTATGAGCCTGAGCTAAAGCTGCTACAATGATGCAAACACAACCACCGTCATTCACCACCACCTTGACCGTCTTCATCAGCATCATCGCCCTGTACCACACCGCTACCACCGCCCTTGTCTGTCTGACCCGCCGACTCCGCATCACTGCGCATCCTGACACGTCGCACCTGGCCCCGACTGTGAGCGTGACAGTCCGGCCCAGCGTGAACGTCGTTGCGCTCCTAGGTCGCCTACAATTGAACAGTGAACTACACCTCCCCAATGACACCCTAGTGCTCGACTCGGGCGCCTCCCACCACATGGTCAAGGACGCGTCTCTCTTCGACACCTGGCACACGCGGTCGCACGTTGCCGTCGATGGCGCTGGCAGATCGCTCATGGCACAAGGCACCAGCTCAGTCACGATACAAACGTCGAAACGACAAACAATCAAGCTCTGCAATGTCTACTACGTCCCCGACCTTCCGGCCAACCTGATCTCGGTCATGCAACTGCGACGCGAGCGTGTTTACACCCACTTTGGCAAGAACATCGAGCTCCGTTCCCAAGGTAAACTCATTGGTGTCGCATCACTCATCGCAAACCAGCTCTTGAAACTGGACGCGACCCCAATCCGCAGCATGTCGTCAGCGGTTGCAGCCACCGCCATCCCTCTCCTGACTTTGCACCAATGATTTGCCCACCTGTCCCTCCCCAACCTGCGACGAGCGGTCTCGTTGGGTCAACTACAAGGTCAAACATGGACGTATTCACCGGCAGAATGCAAGGCCTTCTCCTGCAACACCTGCAAAGCTGCCAAAGCAACAAGGACACCTTTCCCAATGTCGGACTCTCGTGCTTTGCAACCACTCGAACTGGTCCACTCCGACGTCCTCACTCTGCCCGAACCCGCCACCAATGGGGAACAATATGTTGTCACCTTCATTGACGATTTCTCCCGGAAGACATGGGTCAGTGCGCTGAGGAACAAGAGTCAGGTCTTTGACACCTTCCAGCATTGGCACACCATGATTGAGCGCTCGACGGGCCTCAAGCTCCGCATGTTACGAACGGACAACAGCGGTGAATACATGTCCAAGGCCTTCGGTGAATACTGCTCTTGGCACGGCATCATCAAACAGCTCACAATTCCTTACACCCCAGAGCAAAACGGCCGAGCTGAACGGATGAACCGCACAATCATCGAGGGGACAATTGCCTTACTCCAGCACTTGGGACTGCCCATGAAACTCTGGTGTGAGGCCCTCCGGTACATTGTTGACACCAAGAACCTCAGCCCGCACAGCGCCATTGATCACAAAATCCCGGACGCTATCTGGTATGGCAAACCTCCCAGCACGGCAAACCTGAGGGCATTCGGCTGCCGCGCCTGGCACACCACCCCTCAGCACAAGAGGACAAAACTCGGCCCCAAGGCCAAACCGTTCATCTTCGTCGGCATTGAAAACAACTCCAAAACTTGGACACTGTACGACCCAGCCACGACATTGTTCTTCCAGAGCCGCGACGTCAGATTCAACAAGAACGCCTTCCCCGCCCGAGATGCCCCAATTGGCCAACCAAAACCCCACGAAACGTCCACCACTGGTGACTGGACCTTTGTTGACGCTGCCCATGGATTCCGCGATGCCCCACGTCTGCCACCCCTGCCCGTCGAGCACCAAAATCGATTTGCAGCACTTGACAATGACGCGAGCGACGACACAACAATTGACATGTCCAATGATGGCTTTGACACCCCTTCCGACATGTCCAGGGCTCAGTTCTTGCCGTCACCTCCTGCGTCGGACGCGACCGACGACTCGGCCGACCCAATTGACTTCCTGTCATGCCCATCTCACGCCGCAGCCTTTGCCGCCACCACTGCTGGATCACCGGTTGTCAAACTTGAAGGGCCAACCAAGGACCCCCAGAATTGGTCACAAGCAGTCAAGTCAGGTAAAGAGGAGATCTGGAGGCAAGCAGCAGCCAACGAGTTCCAATCCCTTGCCACCGAGTACAAATGCTTCACCCCGGTCGACTCCTCCTCACTGCCCCCCAGTGCCAAAGTCCTAGGCTCCCAATTCATCTTCCGCACCAAACGCAATCAACTTGGCAAGATCACTTCGCACAAGGGCAGGCTCGTTGCACAGGGATTCTCCCAGCGTCCAGGGATTGATTACGACGAGACCTTTGCTCCGGTTGCCAAGTTCACCTCCATCCGAGCTCTCATTGCCCTGGCCGCCGCCAAGAAGCTCCACGTCCATCAGGCTAACGTTGACAAGGCGTACCTCCACGGCGAGCTGAAAGAAACCCTCTACATGCGCGTTCCACAAGGTGTCGACATGCCCGGTAAAGTCCTCCAACTCCGCCGCTCCATCTATGGCCTCAAGCAGGCCAGCCGAGTCTGGAATGAGCACATTGACTTGACGCTGAAGAGCCTCCACTACTGCACCACAGCCAAGGACCACTGCGTGTACGTGCGACGCGACGGCGATCAATACCACTACATCGCCCTCTACGTTGACGACTTGCTGATGGTGAGCCCCTCTGAGGACAAGATCGAGCGCATCCTCAACGGCCTGGAACAGAAATATGGCATCAAGCGACTTGGCCCGGCCCAGTACATCTTGGGGACCCAAATCAAGCGACAGGCAGACCAGTCCATCATCCTGTTGCAGGAAGCGTACATCACAAGCATCCTCCGCCGATTCAGCATGTCAGACAGCAGCCCCGCCTCCATGCCGATGGCCCCAAACCGCCAGCTCGAACATTCGCTCGCGGAGCCGTCAAAAATTGCTCGGACACGCTACATGCAGGCCATTGGGTGCCTCCTGTATGCCGCCACTGGCACTTGCCCGGACATCTCCTACACTGTCGGATACCTTGCATGCTTCTTTGCCAGTCCCACACCCAAACACTGGACGGCAATCAAGACCGTCTTTCGGTACTTACGAGGAACCACACGTCTAGGCCTGCACTACAGCTCCGACCAAGGAAAGTTCTCAGGTTTCACCGGTTACTCTGACGCAGACTGGGGAACCTGCACCACATTGTCATGGTCAACCATGGGGTACAGCTTCCACCTAGCCGGCTCTGTCATCTCCTGGTCCTCCAAAGTGCAAAACTGTGTAGCCGACTCCACCACAGACGCCAAGTACCTTGCCCTCTCACATGCCGCCAAGGAGGCTGGTCACCTCCAAGAACTGCTCATGGAACTGGGCATTGACACTCAAGCTCCCGTCCAGCTATATGGCGACAACCAAGGTGCCATTGCTCTTGCCAGGAACCCCACCCTTCACCACCGGTCCCGTCACATTCGCATTTGTGAGCATTTTGTACACAACCAGGTCAGGCTGGGTGCCATTCATGTTGACTATGTGGACACAAAAACCATGGTCGCCGACATCTTCACCAAGGCACTTGGACCCTTGGTGTTCAAGGTCCGTCGTGACAACCTGGGTCTTTGAGGCTAAGTAAACTTTGAGCAAGGGGGGGTGTTGAATTCCATACACTCTTGCTTAGGTCAATCCCCAGCCTGGCCAGCCGCACGCCGCTCGGACCCCTTTTGGACATAGAGATATTTTACACACTCGCACCGCAAGCCTCTTTAGTCTTTCCCCTAATGCTCCAAATACTCCCTACAACTCATACCGTGTCTCTTGTACTCACTGGTTGCCGACCCAGTCCTCTACCAAGACCTACGACTTCACAGACCATTCATCCTTGTCAAGGTCGGCCCCAGCAATTGCCAATAGCTGGACGGTTGTAGGAGATCGGTGCTCGGAGGTACAGTGCTGTGCGAAGTGACCACTCTGGCCGCAGTTGAAACAGGCCATACTCGTAGGTACCCCACGCGGAGCGGGCGAGAACCACGTTTGGCAATCCTTCCACAAGTGCGACTGTTGCCATTTGGTGGCGCGGTCAACCCATCGAGCTTGGCAAATCTGAAAGTGCTCGTCATTGTTGGTTGGAGGCGGGGTGGTGTGTGGAACCTTCGAAATCACTCCAAAGGTTGCGGTGCAAGTCGAAGGGGTTGGAACTGACGTTGGGGTCGCAATCTTGTCGGCGATGGCGGCCCAGTCGGTGATCTTGTTGATGGACGGAACTGTCCGTCCGAACCTTCCTGTGGTGACCAATGAATTGTCTCGATATTCCTGTAGCATACCCGCACGCACCTCCCGCTTAGCCCCGTCGTTCAATGATTGATAGAAAGCAGTGGCAAGCTGAAGCGCGGAGAGACTGAAGCTCGCGTTGTTGTGCATAAAGGTGCAGTAACGAGCGCGCCATTCGCCAACATGGTCGTACGTGCGGGACAAGGACTGGCGGCACCCATGGAACTCTTGGGACACCCGGTCAGTGAAGCCGGGATCCGGCCAACGATGTCCAGCATTGAGGGCGTTGTTCCTGGATCACATCCGTCATTGCGGTAACTGCCCAATTGTGTGGCGATTGTTGTCGCTGGGGTGACGTGGAACAATCGAACAAGGTTCCCACCAACTGGACCACTCGGACGGTGTCGAATAGGTCGGTGATTGAGATGTCGCACAGCAAAGACAAGTACGACTCCCCAAACGCAGTGAAATTCACCAACCTTTCCGTGTGAGCCCCGGTCCATAACCCTTCCCGGTTGGGCAATGTCCCTCTCCAATGAGAGCTGATTGCTGCCGAAGAAGGGCCGACCCTAAATACGCTGTGAGATTCCCCCCCAGGGGTACAAACAAGGGGTCCAGTGGCAGCTCCCGGGCATCCCGAAAATGTGTGAGGGGGGACGTCCAGGGGGACCAATCTCACCGGCGTAAACTCCCCGGCCCGCGCTGCGACTGGTTCAGTGGAGTTTTTCAGTAGGTCCTCCACTAATTTCTCCAACTGTCAAACACGTTCATTGGAGTCGAGACACTGGGCTTCAGATTGTTCGAGGCGGGTTTCCAATGACCTCAAGGCAGCGGCAGTGTGGAACGGGTTCGGCGGTGGGGACTTGAGCAATTTTGTGCTGGGGTTGGCATTGCGGCGAGGCGTGTCGCGTGTGTCCGCCATGGCAATCTCTTGACTTAACCGTCGACAATTGCGGGGTGAACGCGGCCGGCCACGAGAAGGTTGGAAGAAGGGGTATGAAGGGACGACGTGGTTGTCGTTGCACTCTGTGGAGAAAGTCGCAAAGGACGGTGACGCGTTCGTGGGGGATGAGTTCGGCCACGGAGAGGAGGCAGCCGACTCGGGCTTGAAGACGGGGGGCGAATGCTCGTCCAGGACGGGGACGAAGTGGTTGTTGACAATGCCAAACTTGAAAAAAGTGACAGGCGACGTCGGAGAGGATAATGTTGTCTACACGCGAGGGTCATGGGGGGGGGGGGGGGGGGGTGGGGGATGTTGACTGAGGCGGCAACAGTCAACAAAGGAGCGACCGAGGAGGAGTGTTGATCGGAAGGCTTGCAGGAAATCAAGTATAATGGACTTAATTCCAACAATTGATAAGAAGAGTGGGGGCCAAAAGATGATGAGCGGACCAGGCTCTGGGGGAAGGTGCCAAAACAAAAGGGAGGGACTGCCCCAGGCGCCAAGGGGACTTAGCCAAATCAAACTACTCCATGAGGCCGCCTCGGGGGTAAAATGGATTGCTCGCGGGAGCACCAGTAAAAACCCTGAGGCCGCGCCTCAGCTAGCAAAAGATAAAACAAACGGAGAGAAAACTGCGCTCTGGGCGCATCGAACCTGCGACCATCGAGTGCGCTCCCGCGCACCTGACAACTGCGCCATAAGGCCCACAATGCTTGAAACAAGCCACACGTCTGGTCAACTTAACTCTACCCACACACAACCTTGGGGACTTCCTTTGAGTATTGCTGTCACCCTGACACCCACAATTTACTCGACACTGAAATTGCAGTACGTGTCAGGATGACAGCAATACTCAAAGGAAGTCCCCAAGGTTGTGTGTGGGTAGAGTTAAGTTGACCAGACGTGTGGCTTGTTTCAAGCATTGTGGGCCTTATGGCGCAGTTGTCAGGTGCGCGGGAGCGCACTCGATGGTCGCAGGTTCGATGCGCCCAGAGCGCAGTTTTCTCTCCGTTTGTTTTATCTTTTGCTAGCTGAGGCGCGGCCTCAGGGTTTTTACTGGTGCTCCCGCGAGCAATCCATTTTACCCCCGAGGCGGCCTCATGGAGTAGTTTGATTTGGCTAAGTCCCCTTGGCGCCTGGGGCAGTCCCTCCCTTTTGTTTTGGCACCTTCCCCCAGAGCCTGGTCCGCTCATCATCTTTTGGCCCCCACTCTTCTTATCGATCATTGGAATTAAGTCCATTATACTTGATTTCCTGCAAGCCTTCCAATCAACACTCCTCCTTGGTTGCTCCTTCGTCAACTGTCACCACCTCAGTCAACATCCCACCCCCCCCCCACGACTCTTGCGTGTAGACGACGTTATCCTCTCCGACGTCGCCTGTCACTTTTTTCAAGTTTGGCATTGTCAACAACCACTTCGTCCCCGTCCTGGACGAGCATTCGCCCCCCGTCTTCAAGCCCGAGTCGGCTGCCTCCTCTCCGTGGCCGAACTCATCCCCCACGAACGCGTCACCGTCCTTTGCGACTTTCTCCACAGAGTCCAACAACGACCACGTTGTCCCATCATACCCCTTCTTCCACCCTTCTCATGGCTGCCCGCGTTCACCCCGCAATCGTCGACGGTTAAGTCAAGAGATTGCCATGGCGGACACACGCCGCCTCTCCGCGACGCCGACCCCAGTGCAAAATTGCTCAAGTCCCCACCGCCGCCGCCTTGAGGTCGTTGGAAACCCGCCTCAAACAATCCGAAGCCCAGCATCTTGACTCCAATGAACGTGTTCGACAGTTGGAGAAATTAGTGGAGGACCTACTGAAAAACTCCACTGAACCAGCTGCGGCACGGGCCGGCTTGACTGAACCAGTCGCAGCGCGGGCCGGGGAGTTTACGCCGGTGAGATTGGTCCCCCTGGACGTCTCCTCTCACACATTTTTGGGATGCCCGGGAGCTGCCACTGACCCCCTTGTTTGTACCCCTGGGGGGGAATCTCACAGCGTATTTAGGGTCAGCCCTTCTTCGGCGGCAATCAGCTCTTGTTGGAGAAGGACATTGCCCGACCGGGAAGGGTTATGGACCGGGGCTCACCCGGAAAGGTTGGTGAATTTCACTGCGTTTGGGGAGTTGTACTTGTCTTTGCTGTGCGACATCTCAATCACCGACCTATTCGACACCGTCCGAGTGGTCCAGTTGGTGGGAACCTTGTTCGATTGTTCCACGTCACCCCAGTGACAACAATCGCCACACGATTGGGTGGTTACCGCAATGACGGATGCAATCCAGGAACAACACCCTCACTGCTGGACGTTGTTGGCCAGATCCCGGCTTCACTGACCGGGTGTCCCAAGAGTTCCATGGGTGCCACCAGTCCTTGTCCCGCGCGTACGACCATGTCAGCAAATGGCGCGCTTGTTACCGCACCTTTATGCACAACAACGCGAGCTTCAGTCTCTCCGCGCTTCAGCTTGCCACCGCTTTCTATCAATTGTTGAACGACGGGGCTAAGCGGGAGGTGCGTGTGGGTATGCTACGGGAATATTGAGACAATTCATTGGTCACCACAGGAAGGTTCGGACGGACGGTTCCGTCTATCGACAAGATCACCAATTGGGCTGCCATTGCCGACGAGATTGCGACCCCGACGTCAGTTCCAACCCCTTCGGCTCGCACCGCAACCTTTGGAGTGATTTCAAAGGTTCCACACACCACCCCGCCTCCGACCAACAACAACAAGCGCTTTCAGATTCGCCGAGCTCGATGGGTCGACCGCACCACCAAATGGCAACAGTCGCACTTGTGGAAGGATCGCCAAATGTGGTTCTCGCCCACTCCGCGTGGGGTACCTACAAGTATGGCCTGTTTCAACTGCGGCCAGAGTGGTCACTTCTCACAGCACTGTACCTCCGAGCGCTGATCTCCTACAACCGTCCAGCTATCAGCGATTGCCGGGGCCGACCTTCACGAGGATGAATGGTCTTTGGGCTCAGGAGGTGCCAAGGACCCCCAGGTGAGATCGCCCCTTCCACTCGAGCCTGATCAGACTCGACCGTTGTGTTCCAAATCCGCCTCAGTGACGCACCACTTTTGCCCATCCACAGACCCTGTTGGACGAGTGAAAGACGTTGCCTCTGTTTCACTTGAAGTTGAGGTTACATCGAGTAGTTTGCAACCAACCGCACCGGCAAAGGATGCAGATCGACTTCGTTTTGATGAAAGCCTGGCTGACTCCGCGCTCGACGCGGTGGAAGACGTCTTGTCCTATGCTGATGCCAAGTCGCGCTTGCGTCGTTATTGGGGGCCGGAAGTGGTGTCGTCTCGCAAGGCGGAAAGGACTGCTTTGGTGAGCTCTTTCCAGATTCCTGTGCCATTGGGTGTGTCTCTCTTGGCGTCCGCGGCGCCCCTGATTGACATCGACGAACCCAACTGACCTGTCAAACCAGCCATTGTGCGCGCATGCAACGTCATCGCATGGACGCTACCTTCTAGAAGGGTCTTGCGCTGTTTGATTGACTCTGGGTCAGAGGTCGATTTGGTGGATCAGGAGGTGGTGCAAGCCGACCTGAGCTTTGCAATGGCCCGTTTGACCGCGCCGTTGCACTTGCGCCTCGGCACCCAGGATCAGTCCGACCGATGTGCCATCTTTGCCACCGCTCCTTTTTTGTCTGGCACCCTCGACCTTGGTTTGCGAGCGTTCTTCATCTTCCGGGTGACTGGGTACGATGCCATCTTGGGGCTGCCATTTCTTAAGGACACCGGCATGCTCGTTGGTTGGGGTGCCTTCACGGTCGCGCACCCGGGCCCTTTGCAACCCGTCGCCATGGGTACTCACAAGTGGGATCGTACAGTCACCGTGGCGTCCATTTTTGCCGGCTCCACCATTGGCTGCAATCACCCGGGGTTGCTTCCCGACGACGAGATCATTGGCCTGGAGCCACACAACCCGTTGCTGGATGTCGTCGACGACCCGGCGCTCGAGGATTTGTCTGAGTCCGAAGCACAAACACGATTGGCTGCCTTACTTGAGAAATACTCTGATGTGTTCGTAGATTCACTCCCAATGGATCAACTTCCACCGTATCAACCTGTCAATCACCAAATCCCTTTGATTGACGCAAACGAGAAGGTCAAGCCCAAGGTCTATCCCCTTGCCGACAAATATCGTAGCCAGTGGGCGGAACATTCAGCTAAGTATACTCAGGGTCATTTCTGGGTTTTGGGTCCAATCGATTCGGCAGCTCCGGTCTTTGCCATCCCAAAAAAGAACTCGCAGACCGCCCGCTTTGTCCTCGACCTCCGTGCTTGCAACAGCAACACTGCCAAGCGTTTTTTACCCATCCCTGACATGACCAGTGTTCGGTACAAGGTGGCTCGCTTGCGTTATTGGTCCAAATTTGATGTGGCCGCAGCGTTTGAGCAGGTGCGGGTCATACCCGAGCACGTCGATCACACCAGCTTTGCCACAATCACGGGCACATACACGTCACGGGTTATGCAGTTTGGGGACACCAATGCGCCCAACACCCTGAACCTGTTGACATCAGCGATGTTCCAGCCGTGTCTCTCTTTTGCCAAGATCTTTTTTGACGACGTTCATGTCCACTCCAATACTCGTCGCGCGCACGTGCAACACATCGAGATCTTGCTGATGACATTGCGACACTACTGGTTCTACTTAGGATCCAACAAATCTGAGTGGTTTTCAAAGTTGTTGGATTCATTGGGTGCCATCATCTCCAACAACGGCATCGAGGTCGACCCTGCCAAGTGGGAGTGTATCCGACAGTGGCCGACTCCGTGCAACAAGACCGACGTCCAGCGTTTCCTCGGCACCGTCAATTGGATGTGAGATCACCTAGTGCACCTCTTGACGATTTTGGAGCCGATCACCGCATTGTTGGTGCAATCGACCTCGTGGCGTTGGAATGAGCGCAAGCAGCATGCCTTTGATACCGTCAAGTCCCTCGTGCCAGCAACCCTGCGACCGATCAACGGCACTAAGGTCACCTCCGGCGAGCACAAGATCTACCTGTTCACCGATGGCAGTCGTGTTGGCATTGGCGCTTGCCTGGCCTCGGGTCCCACTTGTTCGCAGGCAGTCCCGACTCAATTCTTTTTGGCTAAGTTCAATGGCGTGCAGCTCAACTATCATGTCACTGATAAAGAGTTTTTGGCTGTCGTTTCGGCGTGTTGGGCATTTGAACAGCACTTGATCAGCTATCCCTTTGTCATCGTCACCGACCATCAGGCCCTTCGCATGATCAAAACCCAGAAGCTGCACCAGACGCCTCGGCACATTCGCATGTGTCTCGAACTCAGCCGGTTCGACTTCGAATTCAAATTCATTGCGGGCAAGAACAACTCCCTTGCCAATTCATTGTCACGCTTGTGGGAGGTCAAGGAGGGATCGCCTGAGGATCAGGTCAAGGAGAATGAGTTGGAGGATATGTTCTTCGATGGGGAACACCACGGATTCACTACACCCGGTGAGAGCCTCCCTGAGGAACGTCCTTACACCTCACCATCTCCCGATTGGTTGCCTCCTGTTGATTTTGCCCTCGGGCCCCAACGCGACAATGGCATGGCAGGCTCTCCCGGATACTACGCGCTCGAGGAGGAATCGCAAGACGAGGACGTGAATGGACGGGATTTGGGGAATTTGTTCTTGAAGGAAGAATGCCACAAGTTCACTACGCCCGGTGAGAGCCTCCTCGAGGAACGTCCTTAACCCTCACCTTCGCACAATCGGTTGCCCCCTGTTGTGACAGGCAACGTTGGAGGGGATGATGACACCTACACACAAAAGACGAGGGAGAGCGCAAAAGAGGTGTTGACCGAGGCGGCGGCAGTCAACCAAGAGGCAGCCGCGGAGGATACGCTGTTGCAAGGCTCGCAGCAAGTCCAGTGTACCGGACTATGGTGGCCAACGAGGTCAAAATGAAGAGGGAGGGAAAACAATCCAAGAAACAGCTGACCAGGCCGGTGGGAAGGTCGAGTTGGCTGGGCGGCGGCAGTCGACCGAGAGCGACCAAGGAGGAGATCCAATCGGAAGGCTCACAGCAAATCAAGTGTAACGGACTTAACTGCCAGCAAAAGGGTAAAAGAGGGAGGGTACGAGTCATGATGATGAGTGGACCAAGCTCTGGGGGAAAGGTGGCAAAAGCAAAGGGAGGGAACTCCCTCAGGGGCAGAAAGGAATGGGCCAATAACTACACCATGAGGTTGCTTCAGGGGTAAAAAGGATTGCTTGCGGGAGCACCGGTAAAAACTCCAAAGCCGTGCCTTGGCTAGCAAAAAGGAAAACAAACCAAAAAAGCTGATTGTGCTCCAGGCGGATCGAACCCACGACCACCAAGTGCGCGCAAGCATGAGTGGAGCAGGCCGGCGCGGGCGAAGGGGGCAGCTTGGCTGCAAAGGCCGGAGGTGCGCGCAAAGGGGGCGGCTTGGCTGAGAGGCCGGAGGTGTGCGCGAAGGGGCCGGCTTGGCTGAGAGGCCGGCTCCGCGGAGAGGCCGGAGGCACCAAGAGGGGGGCGGCTTTCAACAATGTCAACCCTGCCGGCACATTGGGGGAATTCCTTCGAGTATTGTTGTCAGTGTACTGCTGTGATCCTGACATGTTGATTGTGCCTTCGGGCCCTGGGGTCACGGTTACAACGCAGGCTCTCCCGGGTCCCCTCATCTGGCTGAGAACATTATGGACGCCGTCAACTTGTCTACCGGCGCCCTTTCTCCTCCCATTGCCGTCAATTGGGTTCATGCTATCACTGCGGCCCCTGCCAGCAACGCGCCCATTCCAGTCAATGCTGATGCCAACAAACTCGATTTGTTGGGAGTTGTCATCAATGAGGGCAACAATGTCCCTGTAGTCCATAGGCCACCTGATCCATTGCCCCAACCCTTCCTTGACACCGTCATTCAAGCATACGCCAACGATTCACAAGCACAAGTCATTGTTGACGACCGGTCCACTGTCATGGCCTATGTTTTGGGTAACCGAGGAGGGGGGGATCTTGCGCGTACATCCTGATGAGTCTCTTTCCCTGTTTGTGCCTCGTGGTCTTGCTACGGGTGTCGTCGACTCCGACAAGGTTCCATTGCTGCTCGAGCTCGTGCTTTCGGAGATTCATTGGAACATTGGGCATGCAGGGCATCGCATCACTTTGGCCGCCATACATTCTTTGTATTGGTGGTCGTCCGTGTCTGCCAATTGTGCCGAGTTCTGCCATTCATGCGAAGATTGTGCTCAAGGCAAGGCGTCGACTCAAGTCCCCTATGGCCAACTGCATCCAATGCCGATACCTTCCGGTCCTTGGGAACAGGTGGCCATTGACTTCATGACAGGACTGCCTCCGGTCGAGTTCGAAGGGATGATGGTCGCGCAAATCATGGTGGTCACTGACACTTGGGGAAAGATGGTCCACTTGATCCCCCTCCCAGCCGACGCCGACTCCAAGCTTGTGGCCGACAAGTACTACGCCACCATCTTTTGCTTGCATGGGATGCCTTCAGCCATCGTTTCCGACCGCAACCCCAAGTTTACTTTGCAGTTTTGGCAAGCCTTGCAGGCAAAGGTCGGCACTGTCTTGAGAATGTCAACCGCGGCACACCCCAAGACGGACGGATCAAGCAAGAATCGGATCAAGATGGTCACCCAAACCCTGCGGATCATGGTCTCCTCAAACCACGAGGCATGGGCGTCTCGTCTTGTTGAAGCTGAGTTTGCTCTTAACTCTTCTGTTGCTGTGTCCACGTCTCTGTCGGCTTTTGAGGCCACTTACGGCTACCTTCCTTGACGCTGGCCCACGGATTCCTGGTCTGTCTTGGACGTCCCTCGTGCGGAAGCGTTTGCTTGGATCCGACAATTACGGAACCTTGACGTGACAGATGCAATCATTGGAGCACGCCTCGACCAGTCCAATCAGGCCAACAAGCATCGACGCCCGGATGACCCCGCCTTTTGGACCGGCAGCTATGTCTATCTTTCAACCAAGAACCTGGCAGTCCCTGAAGGCATGAAGTCGAAGTTGTTGCCGTGTTACATTGGCCCCTTCTGTATCCAAGCGGCCATCCCTGCAACCTCCAGCTATGACCTCGAGCTCCCTCCTGCGATGTCGCGAGTGCACAATCGCTTCCATCCTCGATTGCTTTGACCTTACGTTGAGAACGATGCTGAAAGGTTCCCTGGGCGTGACCCCACAGTTCTTTTTGTCAAAAATGTAGCCAACGTGGCTGACAACTCTGCAATTCCGGAACGGATTGTTCGCAATCGTTGGAACGCTCGGGGCGCTCGTTCGTTCTTGGTTCGATGGGTAGGCTGTAACAACACCGACGACACTTGGATGTCAGAGCAGTCCCTTCGCCTCGACCAAGTTGGTGTGTTAGGAATGAGGCATAGGAATAGCGCGCGTTCATTGGTAATCTCTTTAGAAGCGCTAGAAGCGCCTGTCTGTTTAGTGAAGCCTGGCAATGCGCACCAACCGTTGTCTTCTCTCCACGGTTGGATTACACGCTCATCAGTCTCTTATTTGGTAGTGTCTGTATTGCCGCAAGGCACAGATCCGCATGCAGAAAAGACGCAGCGCATATCCAAGATGGCTACAACCACGGTGGATTCCGGGTCCGCCACTCATTGCGGCCTTATGGGTGACCTGTATGGCAATGTCGACGCCACAAACTGGGGGACGGCCAAGGATTGACTCCAACGGGTGTTGGAGGGCAATGGCCATTTCAAGCATGTCACAACCGAACTCAGCGTTGGCCCCAAGCCCGAACAGTCCAAGTTCACCCGTACACTGGGTGGCTCCACAGTACCCAATGTAGCCACATTTCGTACACAACATCGGAACTACCGTCATGACGTCGACGACCTCGATCAAGCCCTGGCGCAGGCCTGCAACATCTTGTTTGTGTGCCTGGGGGAGGCCACGTTCGCGCGCATTGTGGACAAGCCGACGCACGAGCTGTGGGCGGCCCTCGATGAAGACCTCGGCGCCGCATCTCACGACTTCACGCGGTCGGAGAAGCTCGATGCTCTCTTTCTCTGTCGGGCCTACGTCGATGGAGAGCCTCTTGACCCTTGGTTGTCACACTTCAACCGCTTGTTCAACGACCTTAACGCCGCGCACGTCTCCCGCGACAAGGCATACCAGTGCGCCAAGATCGATGGGGTCAAGTACACGCAAGCCAAATTTGACAAGTGGGTTCCGCCGCCTGCGTTGTCGGAAGGCATCCGCATAGACCTCCTGAAGGCAAGGATGCCACGGCCTATCGTCACGGTTATCGACGCCCTCGGCCCTCTCCCATTGCTCAGTGACGTGGAGGGCGTGATTCGTCGGGCGGCAATGTCTCGCTCTTCCGGCACCAATGTCGCCGAAGCCCTCGCGGTGAGGACTCAGGGTCGTTGCAGGCGCCCCGCTCGTTCGTCAGGCAAAGCAAAGTCCAGTTTTCTCTCGGCTTCGAAGGTACCGGGTCTCGTGGACAAGTGGCCGCACGGGGTTGCGCAGAACGGTTGCCTGAGGCTGGGCCACTCACAGTGCAGGAAATGCTACAAGCAGGGCCATCTTGGTGACAAATGTACCGTTCCCTCGACCGAACGGTCCCATTGTTGGGTTGCCGTCTTAGCCAAGCACAACATCTCCATTGGCGCGGCTGACGCAATGGCACTCGTGGCGGAGTACAGTCCCAACCCATCGGTTGAAGATGACAGTTACGAGAACTATTTCGTCAATGTCGCCCTTGACACCGAAGTCTTGGCGCTGTACTTGCACGATGGTCCCCGCTACCTTCTCGACTCGGGGGCAACGTGCCACATGACCACTCGTCGGGATCTCTTGGTCGACTTCCAGCCTTTCACGACGGAGCGTGTGTGCGTAGTCGGCGCATTCAAGTCCAGCGCCATGGCTGTCGGCAAGGGCACCCTCCGGCTTCACGCCAACGGGACGCCTCTTGAGCTCCGCAATGTCCTTCTTGTCCCAGGTCTGTCCGCCGAGCTCGTCTCTCTTGCCAGCCTCATGAAGGATGGGTACCAGCTGTCTGGGATTTGCAACGCCACGGGCGAACACTCTGGTCTCACCGTCTCGGGTCCGGCTTCAAGCCTCACCTTTGCTCTGGATTGCAACCACTACGTTCTCCAGGCGAGTCCGGCCTCACCTCCTCTGGCGGATCACCAGGCGCTGACGGCCACCTCCTTGCCTACAGATGTAGTGCTTTGGCATCAGCATTTGGGTCATCTGTCCTGGGGTCGTTTGGTAGAACTTGCTAAGTTGGGCGACATTTCCCTCGACATCTCTGCTGTAACCCGGGATCAAATTCGTCTTCTTGATCAGTGCAATGCCTGCTGCTCCGGCAAGGCCGTGTCTGCCCCCAGTCGTGAGGCTGCCCACCACCCCGCCGACGTGTGGGGGCCTTCCCCTGTTCCTGCTCTCTCCGGCGTCCGATATCTGTGCGGTATCATGGATGAATACTCGCGTTTCCGCTGGGCTCGCGGCATTTGGCTCAAGAGCGAGGCTTTGTCCGTACTCAAGGGTTTCGTTGCGATGTCGAAGATCCAGTATGCTGGCCCAGGAGTGGCGACCTTGCACACGGATAGGGGGGGTGAGTTCGTCAACAACAAACTCTGGGATTGGCTTGCCGAGCGGGGTATTTTTCACGAGCTATCCACGGCATACAAGCACAGTCAGATGGGCATACAGGAGCGGAGTTGGCGTACAATTTTCAACTCTGTTTGGGCTTGCCGTCATTGCTGTGGGAAGAGGCTGCGCAGGCGGCCATCTACATTATCAACCTCCTCCCGTCGTTGCCTCTGCAGCAGCGCACTCCTGATGCCGTTCTTCACGCCCCTGCGAGTCCCGTCACGTCTACCTGTTGTCCCCGCATTGATCGTGTCAAAACCTGGGGCTGCGCCGCCCAGGTACCGTTTGCTCCCAAACAGTGTTCGAACAAGTTGGCTCCGCGTTTGCACCTATGCTACTTTGTCGGGTACTCCTTGCGCTTCTATGACCCGGTTGGCAACAAGGTCTTCGAGTCGTCTCAGGCCAAGTTCTTCGAAGATCGCTTCTTCCCCACTGCAGCAAACTCTGTACCTACTGTTGTTGCGCCCGTCGTTCTGTCCTATCCGTCCGTCCCGCGCAGAGTTCCTCCGCCCGACCTTCCCCCTGACGACGACGATACTGTCAATCCTGCGGGCGTTGCACCCGCCGTTGCGGCCGCTCCTGCTGTTGCCCCCACCGCCGCCGTCCCGCCCGCGGCAGGTCCGGTCGACGTTGTGGCCCCACCTGTTCCGCCCTCCCTCGTGTTCTCCAACCCGGGTCCGGCGAACGCCCCTCCTGTGGGCGATTGTTCCACTCGTGCTCGTCGCCCCCCTGACTACTTGGGTTTCGCCCGCGCGGCTCACGACTTGGAGTTTGCCGCGCACGCCTCTGTCGCGATCGAGGACTTTGCCGAGGACGATCCGGACGTACAGCTGTACTCGTATGAGGAAGCGACTGCCCTTCTTGCCAAAGTCGACAAGGACAACACCCCTTCCGTTCGTGTGGCACTCGCTGGTCCGTTCCGCAAATACTGGCTGACGGCCATGGCGACCGAGGAGGGCGCACTGGCGGCTAAGCAAACATTCTCCAAGCCGCTTCGTCCCCCTTGTGGGGCTATCATAATCGGCAGCATGTGGGTCCTCATGGTGAAGCGCGACGCCGAGGGCAAAATTGTAAAGTACAAAGCTCGCCTTGTTGTGCGTGGGGACATGCAGAGGCGTCGGGGTGAGCAAATTGACTCGTTCTCGCCTACTGGCCGCGCCGCCTCCCATTGCCTGCTGCTCGCCCTTGCCGTTGAGAACGGGTGGAAGACCTGGCAATTCGATGTCTCGTCGGCATACCTCAACGGCAATCTCGGTGGGACGGAGATCTACATGCGCCTGCCCAGTGGGCAAGTCGTGCGCCTTCAGCGCGCGCTGTACGGACTCGTCCAGGCGGGTAGGGAGTGGTACAAGGTCTTCACCGAGTGGATTTTGTCAATTGGCTTCACGCGTACCAACAGCGATCATGCCGTCTTCATCCGCAGGGAAGGGGATAAGCGCTGTTTCCTTTCCATTCATGTTGACGACGGACTGCTCACAGGTGACGCCCACCTCGACGGCATTCTCACTCAGCTCAAGGCGCGTTTTGAGGCTCGCAGCACAGACAAGGCATCTTTCTTCCTGGGTCAGAGTATAATCCGCGAGGGCAAAACGGGTGCAGCCATCGTTACTCAATCTCATTTTGTGGATGCGATTCTCGAGGAATAGAACATGGCCAACGCCTCCCCGCGTCCCACCCCGCTTGCGGCACCATCCACGCTGAGGAACTGTGTGAGCTCTGATTTCGACCCCGCTTCCATACCATACCGTGCCATTGTCGGCAAGCTTCTGTATCTGTCCGGCACTACTTGGCCCGACATCGCTTTTGCCGTGTCCAAGGCTGCTTGTTTCTGTAACAACTTCGAGGCGGAACATTGGGAGGCGCTCAAGCACATTCTCCGGTACCTCGTCGGCACTTGTAACTTTGGCATTCGATACCAGAAGACCCATCAGCCAATGTTGGCCATTTTGGAGGGTTTTGTCGACGCGGACCATCGTGCCGACCCTGTGACCCGCTGCAGCGTCTCGGGCTATGTCTTCATGTGCGCTGGCGGGGCAATCTCCTGGATCGCCAAACGTCAGACTCTTGTCACTCTGTCAAACACCAAGGCCGAATACGTGGCCATGTCGTACGCTGCTCGTGAAGGGATCTGGTTGCGTCGGCTGCTGGCCGATCTTGGTTTTGAGCAGACATTGCTGACCCGTCTGAGGGGTGACAACCAATCGGCTATCACTCTGGCCAAACACCCGGCTTTCCATGCTCGCACCAAACACATCGGGATCCATTTCCACTTCATCCGAGATCACATTGCGGAGGGCACAATTGAGATGGTCTGGGTTCCCACCGGAACAATGGCTGCGGACGTTCTTACTAAAGGGCTCGGGATTCAGAAGCATTATCAGTTTGTACACGCAATGGGGCTTATCGATTCATCACGTGAAGGGGCGAGTTGGTGTGTTAGGAATGAGGCATAGGAATTGCGCGCGTTCATTGGTAATCTCTTTAGAAGCGCTAGAAGCGCCTGTCTGTTTAGTGAAGCCTGGCGATGCGCACCAACCGTTGTCTTCCCTCCACGGTTGGATTACACGCTCGTCAGGTACGCATGTTTAGCTTCACAGTCACTTCCATTGCAATTAACTGACAGTTGGATTACACGCTCGTCAGTCTCTTATTGACCATCCGTCCGTCCTTGATGCTTACTTTGCGCGCCTTGACCGTTCAAATTGCCGCCTTGCCGCACGGTAAAACTTCCTTCTGGGGGGGACAGTGTCAGGATGACAGCAATACTCAAAGGAAGTCCCCAAGGTTGTGTGCAGGTAGAGTTAAGTTGATCAGACACGTGGCTCGTTTCAAGCATTGTGGGCCTTATGGCGCAGTTGTCAGGCGTGCGGGAGCGCACTCGATGGTCGTGTGAAGAGTCCACTCTCAGCTCGACAGGGGCGCCTCGGTTGGTGCGCGCGCTCGCTAGCCCGCCCCCTTTTGGTGGGGACTTAGACGCGCGTGACTGCCTCAGCGCGACAGCAATTTCACCCGCGCCTGGGCCTATCCCAGCGCGGACCTCCTTTCTGTTTCTTAGCTTCCTTCTCATCACTTCTGTTCAACTCACAACCTCTCCTGACAGTAGTGGTGATTGTCTCATAGGTACGCTGAAATGGATCACTTCTGTTCAACTCACAACCTCTCCTGACAGTAGTGGTGATTGTCTCATAGGTACGCTGAAATGGATCACTTCTGTTCAACTCACAACCTCTCCTGACAGTAGTGGTGATCGTCTCATAGGTTATAAGCCCACGAGCTACCAGCTGGCATGGCCACGACATCACCCCTCGCAACGGGAGCCAACCCGGCACTTGCCCCCGACCAGCTTGCATCCCTTGCAGCGCTGCTGTCGGGTCTCGCCGCGGCCGCTCCTGGCACCGCCACACCCGCCACGTCGACCGGCACCACTCGCACCGCCTTCCCCAAGCTCGCACACTTGGATGGGCCAAAGACATTCGCAAACTGGACACGCCAGCTTCGCCTGTGCCTAGCGGACAACATCCGCTCGTACGTCCTCAACGGCATCGTACCCGACGACTGGACACCTTCGCAACGCTCCGCTCGCGACGTCGTGGCTCGCAAGATCCTTGCGAACTCGATTGACTCGGCCGAAGTCTCGGCAGTCCTCGACAAGATCCCCACCGCCAACCTAACAGCGCCCAAGATCTACTCGACGCTGAAATCACGGTATGCCCCTGACGACGCCACTCGCACACTCAAGCTCTTCTCGCAATTCTGGGGTTTTCGTCCCATGCCCGGCACGGTTGGCGAATTTGACGGGTGGATCATGGAATTCAAAGCCATTGTGCAAGAGATTGTCGATACGAAGACGACTATCAACGATGTCCTTGCCACACTTTTACTCGCAATCGCCCACCCGTCCCTCGAGAGTTTCAAGGCGACATTCACCGACAAACAGCGCACGCAGCGAACCCTCCCCGACATTGATTCGCTTGCCAACCGTATGCGAGTTCAACTCCGGTCAACGAACATCCCCAGCACCCAATTGGCCCTTCTTGCCTCGTCGTCGTCACGTTCTACCCGTCCCAAGTGTCTCGCCTGCCGCAGCCCTTCGCACCGAGTCGTGGAGTGCCCTACGAGGGCGCAACACCCGCCGCCAGGACCCTGTCGTACCTGCAAGAAGAAGGACCATTGGTCCCTTGACTGCAAGAACACTTCCGAGGACGCCAAAAAGCCCAATACAGCCAACTCGCAACACCATGTAGGATGTCTCGCCACCGGCCTTCTCGCTCATTGTTGCCAGCTTCACAACCAGTCTTTCGTCGTTGACTCGGGTGCCACTTCGCACATGGTCTCGGACAAGTCCCTGTTCACGACTTATTGCCGCATCGCTCCTACGAAGATTGGTGGCATTGCAGGGGGTATCAACGCCATTGGAACGGGAAACATCGCCTTCGTTGCCGCCTCGGGTCATCCAATCACGCTTACCAGTGTGCTACACACTCCGGGCCTGCCTGTCAACCTTCTCTCGGTCTCACGTCTCTGCGACACCGACAACGTCCGCGTCGCTTTCACAAGACACAGCATACACATTGACAAAGACGGCAACAACATCGCTGAAGGCGCAAGGCTCGACGAAGGGCTCTACTTACTGGACGCTGATCATTCCACATGTCAGCAACTTGCTCTCCTTTCTCGCTCACAGTCTTCCGTGCCCTTGCTGACTCTCCACCGCTGCCTCGGACATCTCGCACCGTCTTCCATACAGAAGATGGTTGCCGCTGGTTTGCTGGAGGGTCTCGGGGCCGGATACAGTGACGAAGAGGTAGAGAAGTTTGTCTGCAATGCTTGCCTCAGCGCAAAGGGCCATTGTCTTCCGTTTCCCGATTCGGACTCGCACTCCTCAGAGAGACTCAGCCTTGTACACAGCGATGTGCTTTCCTTCCCCGAGCGGTCCCTAACTGGCAAACGGTACCTTATCACGTTCCTCGACGATTACTCTTGCAAACTCTGGGCCTACGCGATCGGACACAAAAGCGAAGTGTTTGGCGTGTTCAAGACTTGGCTTGCCAAGGTCGAGCTTGAAACAGGTGCGACGCTGAAGGTCCTCCGAACCAACAACGGTGGCAAATATTGTTCAAGAGTGTTCACGGAATTCTGCAAGGCCCGAGGCACACGTCGACAATACTCTATCCCACGAATGCCTCAACAGAACGGTCGTGCAGAGCGGGTCAATCGTTCCATCGTCGAAGGCGTCCTTGCCCTCCTTGCTGACGCCCACCTACCCAAGACGTTCTGGGAGGAGGCTGCAGCTTATTTCGTCTACTGCAAGAATCTGTGTCAACACTCAGCCCTGGACAAGGCAACACCGAACTCGGTCTGGCAAGGTGATCGCACCACTGCCTCGGCGCTTCACCCGTTTGGCTGTACAGCTTGGCCCACAGTCACGCCCAAACTTCGCTCCAAACTTGACCCGAAGGCGGTTCGCGTTCTCTTCACCGGCTACGACCTGACTTCAAAAGCCTTCCGCTTCTACGACACCACAACACAGAAGATTACACTTGGCAGAAATGCCACATTCCTCGACAATGAATTCCCCGGGTTACATGGCGACCTCACCAAGCAAGACGACGACACGTACTTTGTCAGCGCCCCCATCACCGAACTCCAGGCCACAGTCAAGACGAGGACCCCACTAGTAAGGTTGGCGCACATGGACGTCTCATCCCCCCTTGATGATTCTACCATGAGCGCCGTTGACGTGGCCCCAGGGTACACTGGCGGAACCTTACTTAACTCCACAGATGCCGAATTGTCCTCACCACCATCGCCTGCGCCGTCCTCGTCACCGTCGCCCGCGCCGCCCTCGTCGTTGTCGGCTGCGTCATTGTCACCCTCGGCCTTACCGACTGACTCTGAAGACTCCGCCAATCCCCTCGACCTCATCGGCTCACAGCCCATGGTTCGCCTTGACCCACTGGATGTGCACCGCCCGGACTTCAACATGTACCGCGAGCCAGCATCAGCTGAGGAGTCGTCCGACGAACTCGACCTCATTGGGCGCCACTCTCGCGACGAATCACCGGACGAAATCAATTTCCTCACCCGACATCACCACACTTTCATTGCAACCGACGACGACATCTCCGACGCGGAGGCCATCCAGCCAGTCAAGTCCATCACAAGCGACCCACAGACCTGGCGTGAGGCGATGTCTAGTGACAAGCGTGAGGTATGGGCAACGGCCGCCACCGACGAGTTCAATTCCATGCGCAACGACTTCAAGGTCTTCACCATCGAGGATCGATCCACGATGCCAGCGGGTGCGACCATCGTCACATCCAAGTTCGTCTGGAAAACGAAGCGGAACGCACTCGGCGAAGTCACTGGACACAAGGCCCGCCTTGTGGCGCAGAGCAATCGGCAACGCGACGGCATCGACTTCAATGAAACGTTTGCACCGGTCGCATGCTTCTCCTTGATACGCTCACTCCTCGCGCTGGCGGCCGCCAACGGCCTGCATGTGCACCAGGCGGACATCGACAAAGCCTACCTCCATGGTGACCTTGATCACAACATCTGGATGACGGCGCCGCGCAGTTTTGACCTTCCCAGCAACAAGGTGCTTCATCTGCAACGCTCCATCTACGGGCTCAAACAGGCCGGCCAAATCTGGAATCGACACATTGACGCTTCGCTTCGCGACCTTGGTTACACGGCGACGGGCACCGATCACTGCGTATACTCTCGGCTCGACAAACGGGGACACCCACACTACATTGCGCTGTATGTTGATGACCTTCTGATAATCAGCCTGGACCTGGCCGAAATCGAACGTGTCATCGCGGGCCTGGAACAACGCTATGGAGTCAAGTGCCTCGGCCCGGCAGAGTACATCCTCGGCATCCAGATAAGGCGGCTCGATGACAGTTCTATCGCTCTGTCCCAGGAATGGTACATCATGGACGTGCTCGCTCGGTTCCACTTCGACACTACGACTCGCGGCACTACAGTCCCGATGACTCCCGGCCTTTCACTCACCGCCATCCCGGGTCAAGGCACCGAACGGATCAGGTCATGGTATCTGCAGGCTATCGGCTCGCTCCTCTACATTTCGCTTGGCACCCGCCCCGACATTGCCTTTGCCGTGTCCTACCTGGCCCGCTTCACTAACAATCCCGGACGTCGTCATTGGATCGCGGTCAAGCACGTCCTACGCTATCTCCGGGCCACGTATCGCGATGAACTGCTCTATGCTCGCGGCAAGACGCGCATTACGGGCGCGGTAGGATACTCCGACGCGAATTGGGGGGCCTGCGTCGATATGTCGGTGTCCACCATGGGCTACGTCTTCTACATTGCCGGATCCGCCGTGTCCTGGTCGTCCAAACGTCAATCTCGAGTCGCCGATTCCACCACCGACGCTGAATACCTCGCCCTCTTGCATGCTGGAAAGGAGGGGATTTACCTCAGTCAGCTGCTCGAAGAGCTCCATGTCCATCCTGTTGCACCGGCTCACATCTTTACTGACAACGAAGCCGCTGCAGCAGTTGCTCACGACCCGGTCCGCGTCTCCGGCACTCGGCACATACGCTTGCGCGAGCATTTCATTCGGGATATGGTAAATTGGGGCGACATTTCTCTCTCGCATGTGGGAACCAGCGACATGGTGGCCGACATCTTCACCAAGGCTCTCGGCCCTAAGGTGTTCTTGAAGCACTGCTACGCCCTTGGCCTTCGCACTTGACACCCACGGCTTGGGTCCGCCTCGCATTCGCGTGGGGGGGGGGGGTGTGAAGAGTCCACTCTCAGCTCGACAGGGGCGCCTTGGTCGGTGCGCGCGCTCGCTAGCCCGCCCCCTGCGGTGGGGACTTAGGCGCGCGCGACTGCCTCAGCGTGCCGGCACCGGCGGATTTACGCGCGCGCTCGCTAGCCCGCCCCCCTTTTGGTGGGAACTTAGACGCGCGCGACTGTCTCAGCGCGACAGCAATTTCACCCGCGCCTGGGCCTATCCCAGCGCGGACCCCCTTTCTGTTTCTTAGCTTCCTTCTCATCACTTCTGTTCAACTCACAACCTCTCCTGACAGTAGTGGTGATTGTCTCATATTCTCTACCAAATCTCAGCAGTCTGAATGGTGAGATGAAACAATAGAGAAGAGGGAGAGAGGCTTGGGAGCACGCAAGTTGGGTGAGGTTCTAGCAAGGTGCGCACAGAGAATCTAAGGCAAACTGGGCGGACACAATGCGAAGCTTCAAGGACCAGACTTCAAGCGGGCCATCAGGGCTCTAAGAGGATGTCGTGTTGGATGACGTGCACGAGGGGAAACTTATCCACAAGGTCCAGTGTTGGTGAGCAAAGCGATCCGTGGCGACAGAGTCCAGGTTGCAAGCGATGGGTGTCATGCATGGGCGATGCTCTGGATGGCCGATGAATCATGAGGTTCGCAGCGGCAAGCTGGGTGGTCGCGAGGCAGAGGCATTGGCTTGACAAGGCTGGAGAGTGGAGGCTGACTAAGTCCTAGCGTGGAGGCAGCGGTGCGCGGGTGTGAGTTGAGCAGGCCGGCGCAAAGCAAAGGGGGCAGCTCGGCTGCAAAGGTGAGAAGGCCGCGAAAGTGCAAGGCAAAGGCTGGGAAGGCGAAGTTGCGCGCGAAGGGGGCGGCTTGGCTGCGAAGGCAAAAGCGCGCGGAGACAAAAAGGTGTGGAGGCACACAGGTGGAGCAGGCAATGGCCGGGCAGGTGGAGCAGTATGTGGACAAGTTGACAATGGTGCACATAGGTCGAGGAACGAGACTGGAGGCAAGGATCATGCGGCAAGGCTTGAAGTACAGGGGCCTGGCGAAGGTGCGGTGGTGTGAAGTGCGCGGAGCGAGATTTGAGGGAGCGGCCTGGCTGCGAAGGCGGAAGGCGTGCGAGGCAAAGGCGCTGGGGCAAAGGCAGGTGCGCAAGGCGAAGGCTCAAGGCGAAATTTGGCGGGCCGAGTCCGGCAAACGGCGGCCAAAGTTGAAGTGTTCGAAGGCTTGACAGAATGCAATTCAACACTCCCGACCCTCCTTCTCGCAGTTCCCCAGCACCACCTTGAACTCCGCCGTCTTGAAGGTCGCCGTGTTAATATGATGTCATTGGTAAACTGTTGTTGGGTTGAGCCGCGTCTCCTTGCTCGTCCAAGAGAACTAGGACGATCGAGACCGGTCGGTGATCCGAAAGGTCCTTGGGGTGGTCGTAGATCGTCGAGGCTTGGACGAGTCGCTTTTGGTGGGTGCGCTGCAGAAGGAAGTAGTCAAGTCGTGAAAAGGACTTTGGTCGCTTGCGGACGATGTTGGGTCGAGTGAAAGATGGTGTGAGCGGGTGTTTGAATTGTATGCAGTCGGTGTAGGGCGAGTCAAGCTTGCCAATCAGGATTGGCCAGTGATGGCCATGCCGACCTTGGTTCCGCCAATCGATCGCCGGCAGCGGGCAGTCATTGAGATCACCGCCAAGGAGTCAAAGGTGGGTGCTCTGCGTCCTGTTGAAATGTAGTTTGTCAAAGAATGTGAGTCGTTGTTTTGTATTGACTGGTGCGTAAATGTTGTTGATCTCAAGTATCCGGTTGTTGCCTCGAAGTTGAAAAGAGGTGACCAGGATTTGTCCATCGAGTGCCGAGTGGGTGCGCAAAATCTCGGTGTCAATCAGGGGCAAGTTGGCGGGGATCAGAGTCAGACAGTGTTTGCTGATGAAGACCTTGCCCTCGTACTCGTCCTTGATACATTGCCAGAGCTCCGGTTTGATGAAGTGTTCTTGTAGTAGAATGGCGGATGCTTTGAATGTTGATAAATAGGTGTAAATGTTGCGTCGCTTTTCTGGGATCCCCATGCACCTCCTCACGTTCCAGCTGGTGATGGTGTGCTTGATCATTATTGGGTAGACGATGTAGACGTACTGTTGGCGGTAGTGTTGTCCTCAAAGAGTGGGAATTTGGGGAGAATGTCATCCTTGGGCTCGTGGTCGGACCAGCGCTTCTCCTCCTCCACCCCTTTACCCATCTCCGCTTTTGCCTTGGCCCCCTTGACCTGCATTGCCGCCGCCGCCGACATTGACCTCGTCGCCCTCTTCCCCTGACCCACTACCTCCTTTCCTGCTTGACCTTTGACCCTGTTCAGAATGCGCTTGATATCGACCGGGTTGTCGCTCGGATCGCTGAGATTGGCCACCGCTTGCAACCCCTTCATCTTCTTGTTTGACCCGGAGCCGGTGCCACGAATGTTGATGAATCGCAGTTGTCCATGTTCCTGACCCCACTCTGCAAATTGGTGGCAAACGAGCGGTTCCTCCGCGTTGAGTTGGGTGTTGATGATCACCTCCTTTTCTGCTTGGACACGTGCAGCAGCTTTGGCGTTAGCTTGGTCCCACTCCGCACCCTTGCACAGTGACTTTGCCAACGTCTCAGGAGATAGTGGAGGCCACAAGGGACTCCAAGGAGCTGACTCGCGGGAAACTGTGGTGATTGTTGTTTGGTCGTCGTCAATGATCATGATGCTGTCGTCCTGTACCCCCTGTTCCTGCTTGACCTCTTCTTCCACCTCTGTCTCCGTCCCTTTGTCCTCCTCCTCTGCTCCATCTTTCATCACGTCATCCCTTTGTTCGCTTCCCTCCGAGCTGTCGTCCTGTTTGTCCTTGTTGTCATCCTCGTCGTTGTCCTTGTTGTCGCCTCCCGCCTTGTCAATGCCCGCTCCAGCGTTCCCATCCGAGTCCAAATCCTCGTCGTCCACCTTGGTGCCCGTATCCTCATCTCCTTCTTTGACCTGCTCCTTTTCCTTGCCCTCCTTTCCTGCATCCTCCTGTCCTCCTTCGACCTCGAGCCCCGCAAATTGGTTCCGTGATTTGAGTTGGTCGGTTCCGAGGGCACAGCTAGGGGCCACAACCTCGGAAGTGTCGTTGTTGGTGTTGTTGGTGTTGGTTGGGTTGTTGTGGTGCTTGTTGTGCCTTCCGGTGTTGTTTGCTTCCTTCTGCCTCCTCTCCTGTTCCAGCGCGCAGGTCTCCACATGCCCCACAAAGTGGCACTAAGCACAGGCCGCTTCTCATTCGTAGTCGTGACGAACCACCATATACATGTTGCCTCTAGTGGCTAGAGAGACCTTCGATGGTAGGAGCTCCTTCAGTGTGTTGTTAGGGGCTTTGAAAAGGGCATCGTCGTTGAAGCGGATAAAGGCCGAAAACTCGCCGGCCAAGTGCGCATAGGCCGAGTCATTATCAACATGGATCACGCGCAAGACTTGTATCAGCTCGCAATGGTGTCCCTTGCCTGTGATTTTGGTGACAATTGATTTAAAAGAGTCAACAATGGCATCCCTGGATGGGACTGCTGCGACACCAACATTGATACACAGCTTGACCATGTTGTGGTAGAAGTGGTGGGCCTTTGCAAAGTGAGCTTTTGCAGAGTGCCAAGTCATGTGCCTTCGCCAAAATGAATCCCATGGAGATATGGTGGTTGACCACACCGGCCCTGATGAAAGACGAGTGTTGGATACCCCTAATCTGGGGCGCAAACGCCGCAAGGTGCTTGGGAAGGGTGATCTTGGCGTCAAAGCACAGGGGTGATTGCGGGGAGAGCAGTCTCGTGACGCAACCGAGCAGATTGGCCTTGTCCGCGGGAGAGGCCTTCGAGGTGCCTTGGACGGTCAAAGTGACATCAAGAGCAATGTCAAAGATGTTTCGAATGGATTGATTGGCGTTGAGAGCCAAATACTTGAGCGATGTAGCAGTAGCGACAGGGTACTCATCAGTGGCGAAGGTGGCTTGCAACCACCGGTCGGTGCAATTGCCCGGTACAGCACCCATGACTTCGAACATTTGGGTCAAAGCCTTGGCACGGTGTTGTTGTTGGGTCTGCTGCTTGGGAGTCTGCTTGGTCTTTCGAATTGCGGTGGTGGTGATAGGGACTTGCGTCTCCTTTGTCCCAATTGGGACACTCGTCGCTGCGGATGCCAATGGTGGGGGTGGGCCAGTGTCGCCGGTCTCCATGCTAATGTAGGCTGATGTATCACTTGTAGCTTCGAAGGTGGCGGGTGGTGCGATTTCGAAAGTGAAAGTGAAAGTGAAATGTACTTTTTTTTTTTTTTTTTTTTGTGGCAGTCAAGGTTGTGTGCGGGTAGAGTTAAGTTGACCAGACGCGTGGCTTGTTTCAAGCATTGTGGGCCTTGTGGCGCAGTTGTCAGGCGCGCGGGAGCGCACTTGATGGTTGTGGGTTCGATGCACCCGGAGTGCAGTTTTCTCTCGGTTTGTTTTATCTTTTTGCTAGCTGAGGCGCGGCCTCAGGGTTTTTACTGGTGCTCCCGCAAGCAATCCTTTTTACCCCTGAGGCGGCCTCATGGAGTAGTTTGATTTGGCTAAGTCCCCTTGGCGCCTGGGGCAGTCCCTCCCTTTTGTTTTGGCACCTTCCCCCAGAGCCTGGTCCGCTCATCATCTTTTGGCCCCCACTCTTCTTATCGATTGTTGAAATTAAGTCCATTATACTTGATTTCCTGCAAGCCTTCTGATTGACACTCCTCCTTGGTCGCTCCTTTGTCGACTGTCGCCGCCTCAGTCAACATCACTCAACCCCCGTCTCTTGCGTGTAGACGACGTCCACCTCCCCAACGTTGCCTGTCAGCGCCTCTACTTCAGTGAGCGCATATTGTCCTAGATGTGAGATGGAGCAAAGTTCAACACCCCCCGTGCACAAAGCTGAAGAGCTTGTGGCAGTGGGTGCGGCTGGGAGGCAACAGGGCATGTTGATCAGGTTGCTGGGCAAGTGCAGCTTGGGCACTTTGAGCACTGTGGATGCACCAGGGTGCTTGGCATGCTGCTGGGCAAGTGTGGGTGCCGGGATGCTGAGTGTATGCGCGCAAAATTGCCTGACCCTAGGGAGGATTGAACTCATGAGCAGCTGGTAGCTGTAATACCCGGTAATTAACCATGGCCTCATGTGCGCGTCTGGCCTTAGGCACCGCAGGGAAGTAGCCTCTACCTTCTCCTTTGACCAGTTTATTCTTTGGAATACCAGTGGGAACCCATTAAATTAACAGGAGGATGAAATCAAACAGCCGGAGAATTGAAGAGTATACATGATGTAAAAAAGTCACAGTGAGATCTGTGATGATAAAATTTGCAGGAGAATCAAACGGTTTACATGGTCTCAGTGAGAGTAAACCACACAATACTACAGCATCAAAGCTATTCTCCATTCATTGCCCTGAGAACAGAGCAAAATACTGGGTTTGGGGTCACGGTGGTTGCAGCTGCCGCTTGATCGACGGCAGGTAGGTCGTCGTCATCATTGGCGGGGTCGCGAGAGGGCAGTAGCACCTTGATTTGATCAGCACTCATGGCTTGAGACAATGCCACATACAGCTGCCCATGAGTGAAGAGGGGATGCAGGGAAAGATCAACACCAACACAATCAAGTGATTGATCTTGGGCTTTATTGATTATCATGGCCAAGGCAACTTGAAGCGGGAACTGGAGCCAATGCATAGTGAAACCAAGTTGGCAACTGCTAGTCACATTTGTCTTGAGGTGCACGCGAGGTATGAAGACCGTGGTGCCCGCTTGATCTCCGGTCAAGATGCTGGCTTGAATGACTCGCGATCTTGCGTGCGAGACAATAAGGCGGGTACCATTGCAGAGGCCAGCGTCTGGGTTGAGATTGCAAAGAAGAACGACAGGGATCCCTTCCTTGAGACGCAAGCAATGCGCGGGGAAGTTGGACAGGTTGATTGAATGCAGATACTCTGGCAAAATAAGATCAGGTGCCATTCCACCCCCAGCTTTGCCTGCCTTGGCAACCGCGTCTGCGCTACAATACTCGACGTAGTCACCATCAAACTCTTCAAGCAGCTTGGCATTGATGTGATTGACCGTTGCGTTATGCGGAGCTAGGATTGCCTGATGCAAGAACAGCTGAATCAGGGCGTTGAGGGACTCCTTGTTCACGGTCCTTAGACCGGGGTAGACAAAGTTGATCAACCCTTCAGCGGTTCTTTGACCATCCGGGTGCAGCAGGTATCGAGGCAGCTGCAAAACGAATAGAAGGGGTCTTAGTGTCGGTGGGTCGGGCGAAAGAGGGGAGCCAAACGTACTGCAATCTTGTTGTAAGGGTGCACGTTTGCAGTTCCATCTCCCACGTTGAGTAGCCATTCCGCAAAGTTGCGCGTTCGAGCCAATTGAGCCTCGTCCATTGCATCAGCGTTCAAGCTGAGATGCATGTTTTTGGTGATTTGTAAGACACAAATGTCGCGCCAGAAGTCTGCCTTGAAGAGGGATGCATCAATGATGTGACCGGGAGTTCCTTTAGGAACGACAGGAAGGCATTGGCAAAAGTCCCCTGCAAATTGAAAACCTCATTAGCATGCAGTTGTTCAGAGCGGAGGCGGGAGAGCCCAACTGACCCACAAAGATTGTTGTCACCCCGCCAAAGAGCTATTTGGTCTCTCGGAGATCACGCAGCATTGCAGATGGATGGAGCAAGCTAACAATTTGGTACTTGGGCCGACCATTGGGACATCAATCACCGTGCACCTGGAAAATAAGGTCTTGAGGTCCACAATCTGTGTTGGTGTCAGAATCGCAAATAAGCATCGCCATTTCCGTGCTTGACGTAGGAAGGTTGTGGGTGCATCGTGTTGAATTCCATACACTCTTGCTTAGGTCAATCTCCAGCCTGCGCCCAGCCTGGCCAGCCGTGCACCGCTCGGACCCCTTTTGGACTTAGAGATATTTCACGCACTTGCACCGCAAACCCTTTCAGTCTTCCCCCTAATGCTCCAAATACTTCTTACAACTCGTACTGTGTCTCTTGTACTTACTGGTTGCTGATCCAGGTTAGTTGTAATCCAAACGCTCCAAATACTTCTTAGTGTCAGGATCACAGCAGTACACTGACAGCAATACTCGAAGGAAGTCCCCCAAATGTGCCGGTGGGGTTGACATTGTTGAAAGCCGCCCCCCTCTTGGCACCCTTGGCTTTGCAGCCAAGCCGCCCCCTTCGCGCGCGCCTTCAACCTTTGCAGCCGAGCTGCCCCCTTCGCCCACGCCGGCCTGCTCCACTCATGCTTGCGCGCACTTGGTGGTCGTGGGTTTGATCCGCCTGGAGCGCGATCAGCTTTTTTGGTTTGTTTTCTTTTTTGCTAGCCGAGGCACAACTTTGGGGTTTTTACCGGTGCTCCTGCAAGCAATCCTTTTTACCCCTGAAGCAACCTCATGGTGTAGTTATTGGCCCATTCCTTTCTGCCCCTGAGGGAGTTCCCTCCCTTTGCTTTTGCCCCCTTTTCCCCAGAGCTTGGTCCACTCATCATCATGACTCGTACCCTCCCTCTTTTTACCCTTTCGCTGGCAATTAAGTCCGTTACACTTGATTTGCTGCAAGCCTTCCGATTGGATCTCCTCCTTGGTCACTCTCGGTCAACTGCCGCCGCCCAGCCAACTTGACCTTCCCACCGGCCTGGTCAGCTGTTTCTTGGATTGTTTTCCCTCCCTCTTCATTTCGACCTCGTTGGCCACCATAGTCCGGTACACTGGACTTGCTGTGAGCCTTGCAACAGCGTATCCTCTGTGGTTGCCTCTCGGTTGACTGCCGCCGCCTTGGTCGACACCTCTTTTGCTCTCTCCCTCGT
This sequence comes from Microbotryum violaceum, assembly GCA_022506055.1. Lineage (NCBI taxonomy): Eukaryota > Fungi > Basidiomycota > Microbotryomycetes > Microbotryales > Microbotryaceae > Microbotryum > Microbotryum violaceum. The sequence goes on along the minus strand of JAKMXP010000008.1, from coordinate 558,434 downwards.
CTTTTGTGTGTAGCTGTTGTCATCCCCTCCGACGTCGCCTGTCAGTGGGGGGGTGGGAAATGACTACATTGCTCTCTATGTCGATGACTTACTCATGGTCAGCCCGGCACTGGATGAAATTGCGTGCATCATTTCGGGTCTCGAGCAGCGATACGGCGTCAAATGACTTGGTCCGGCTGAATACATCCTTGGCATTCAAATTTGCCGCCTCGACGATGGTTCCATTGCGCTGTCGCAGGAACGGTACATTATGGACGTACTTGCTTGTTTCCACTTTGACACCACAACGTGTGGTGCCACCGTTCCCATGACGCCTGGCCTCTCACTCACAGCTGTACCGGGCCAGGGCACCAAGCAAATCCGATCTTGGTATCTTCAAGCAATTGGTTTGCTCCTCTACATCTCTCTTGGTACTTGGCCCGACATCGCTTTTGCTGTCTTGTACTTGGCTCGCTTTGCCAACAATCCAGGACGTCGGCATTGGATCACAGTGAAACACATCCTACGGTACCTGCGGGCCACCTATTGTGACAAACTCCTTTACGCTTGCGGCTCAACTACTGTCACAGGTGTTGTTGGCTACTCGGATGCAAACTGGGGTGCCTGTGTTGACACGTCCATCTCCACCATGGGCTATGTCTTCTACATTGCTGGATCCGCTGTGTCTTGGTCATCCAAACGTCAAAGTCGGGTAGCAGACTCCACCACCAATGCCAAATACCTTGCACCATTGCACGCCGGGAAGGAGGCCATTTATCTCAGTCAGCTCCTTACCAAACTTCATGTTAGTCCTCTTGGTGCCACTCACATCTTCACCGACAATGAGGCGGCTGTGGTAGTCACTCACAATCCTGTTCGACCCTCTGGCACCCAGCACATACGTCTGCGCAAACACTTCGTTTGGGACATGGTAAACCGGGGTGATATCTCTCTTTTGCACGTTGGCACTGCAAAGATGGTTGCGGACATCTTCACCAAAGTGTTGGGCCCCAAGGTTTTTGCAGCACACTGTTGGGCACTGGGACTTCGCAGGCGACACCCATGCCTCAAGTCTACCTCGCATTTGCGTGGGGTGGGGTGTGATGAGTCCACTCTCAGCTTGGTTAATGCCCAGGGCACTCGCACCTGTGGCCGTCCGGACTTAGGCATTTTGGCACTCGGGGACTTATACGCCGGGGCTTTCATGTCCTTAGGAATGCAGCTCCTTTCATATTCTTAGTTTCCTATTTGTCATTCTCAGTCACTACAACTACTGACGTAGTAGAGTCAATCGAATAGGTTATAAGCCCATCCAGCTACCAGCTCACAGCCACCGCTTGCGCGTTGTGTCCGTCATGGCCGCCCCACCACCGACCGACGCCAACACTCAGTCACAGGATCCGACTCCTCCCTCACCGTTCACCCTTGCACAACTACGCGAAGCGTTGAGCCCCGACCAGCTCACAGCACTCTCAACGGTGCTCCAGGCCACGCAGCCTATTGCTTGGGCCTCCCCTAACCCCTCTCCCGTGTTGAATTTCATTCTACTACAAGCGTTCAAACACTTCAACATTGGGCCGCCGTTCGCCAGGCCCAACCTCTTCAGCCAAGCTGCCCCCCTCTCGGCACCTTCGACTTTGCAGTCGGGCCGGCCTCTCAGCCACGCCACCCCCTTTGCGTGCGCCTCCGGCCTCTCGGCCAAGCCACCCCCTTTTGCGCACAACTTCAACCTTTGCAGCCGAGCTGCCCCCCCTCTGACCCGCACCAGCCTGCTCAACTCACACTCACGTGCCGCCACCTCCATGCCGGGAATTAGTCAGTTCGCACCCTCCAGCCTAGCCGAGCCAACACCTCCGCCTCGCCACAGCCAGTTTGCCACAGCCGACCTCATGACCCATTGGCCATGCAGAACATTGCCCACTCATGATGCCCGTTGCTTGCAACCTGAAGCCTGTTGTCACAGATTGCCTCACTCAACAACTCTGGAATGTGTAGACAAGTTTCCCCTTTGTGTTCATTGTCCAACACGACACCTCTCAGAGACTCAATGGCCCACTTGGAGTTTGGCCCTTAGAACTTCTCAGTGTGCTTGCGTGACTTGCAGTAATTCCCTCACTTGCCCACTAGCTAGAACCTTGCCAGACTCGTGCTCTCCTGTGCCTTTCTTGCTCTTCTCTGCCGCTTCCCAACATTAGCCAGACAGCTAATCTTTGGTAGAGAACAATCCGTCCAGCCATGCCGCGTTTGTCTCAGCAGACCACGTCCGCACCGCCTCATGACCTCTCCGTCTGGACCGTCCATTGCAACCCAGCCACGTCAGCGCCCCCACAGTAGCCCCAGTGGTCGCTACACCAACCTTCCAAAGTCCTGCAAATCAACATCTAATAATCTAAGCCGGTGTTGTTACGGCCTACCCACCAAACCAAGTACAAATGAGCGTTCCGACAATTGCAAACAATCTGTTCCGGCATTGCAGGGTTGTTGGCCGCGTTGGCCACATCTTTGACAAAAACAACTGTGGGGTCACACGCAGGGAACCTCTCAGCATCATTCTCAATATATGGCCAAAGCAATCAAGCATGGAAGCAATGGCCCCCATCATTTGTTCATTCATTCTTCTTAGGGGTATACTGCCATTAGAGACCAATTAACTAGGTTGGCCCAAGGCTACACCTTGCGCCGGTCCTGTTTGGGCTTTCCTCCACGGCTGGCAAAATAGCATCCTCCAAAAATGCCCCACCGGGATCCAAACTGCTGACCTTTATATATTGAAATAGTGTGATACCCCAGGCCCTTCACAACTAGGTTACACGGTCCAAAAGACTGACAATTTCAATAGATGCATATTGAAATCAGAAGGGTAGTTAAATAGTGTAAGGCAACCAAGCCTTACAGGTGGCTGCTTCTTGCATGGCATGGTCTGTCTTGCTGGGGAAAGACTAAGAGTGCCCAGGCGCGTGCCCCCTCCGTTTGAGGCATGTCTCACGGGCCTTACAGTTGTGGTGGACACCCGTGACCATTGTCTTTGATTTAAGAGAAAGGACAAAAATTCGCTTCTTTTCATGAGGACAGAAATGCCCTTGGATTCCAGACTTCTGTGATACTTGATGTACTAGCTCACAGCCAAGAGGGTAGCTTCTTGTAGTCTTTGTGATCAGCGCCATATACTCAGAAGCTCCAGAGATGCCGTGAGAAGTCAGTTATCACAGTCGCAAAGTCAGGCACATCATCAATTGTCGACACGTTGAGGCACGCAAGTGTCGCAAATTGACATTGGCCTCCTTCCGCATTCTTGCCCCGACACCGAAGTCACCACCGCCTTTCAACAATGGAGCATTGGTTCAAGGAGGGGAAATCTTCTTCAAAAAGAAGGAGCCCCAACTATGCATCCAGGGAGCTTTGGAAGGATCAAAAGCGCGCCACGGGTCTGAACCTCACTTGGAAACAAGCTCTCCGTGCCATTGGACAAGTCAAAAAAGCGATCTACGGCTCAGACAAAGACGGCTTTGCTGATATCAAGAAGTATTTCTCTGAGCTTGCCAAACCAAATCCTGGGTCTTTGACGGTCTGTCCATACTTCAGATCTTATTCTCTCTGTCTTAGCCTCTCATTCACCCTACCATGCATCCATGCATGTTCAAAATACAGGTGTTGGACTGCGAACAATTTGGGGATAATTGGCAAGTTGTTTGAGGCTTTGTTGCAATGGCCCGCTCGATGAAAGGCTTTGCACATTGCCTGCCAGCAATCACAATGGACGGATGCCATCTCAAGTTGGTGTACCAAGAATAAACCCTGAGGTAATCATGCTGCAACTAATTTTGATCTTTCTTGGCTTTGTAACAGGTGTTCTCCTGGCAGCAACTATGCTGGATGCCAACAATCACATCTTCTCACTGGCATATGCTGTAGTTGGCTGCAAGAATCAGGACGACTGGACATGGTTCTTTTGGCACCTTTGAACTGCACTTGCCAGCAACATCAAACTCAATGGCGGCAAGATTGTGATGGTGTTGGATTGTCACAAGGGTCTCATCGCTGGGATCAATGTGGTCTTCTCCAAAGCCATGTACACTTCTGTCTCAGGCACCCAATCACCAACTTCAAAATGCACCGTCTTGGCATGGGTAAGGCAGAGGCAACCAAGCTCATTCATGCCACTGCAAATGTGTTAACTGAGGATGACTACAATGGCATTATGGCTTGACTTGATGCAGTCAAGCCTGGAGCATCTCAGTACTTCAAGGTGGTTGTCCGCAATGTGCACAGCAAAAAGTTCCAAGTCACATCAGCGCCAATGTACTGGTCAGAATGGGCATTCCCTGGCAAGTGTTACGGAATCAAGACAAGCAACACAGCAGAGTCTTTCATTGCATGGATTGAGAAAGAGCGCTACCTACCCTGTCTTTAGCTCTTCATGTCCATGCGCAACACCATGGTAGCGGTGTTCAAAAAGCGCCGGGCCAAACACGCTGCCACCAAGGGCAATTGTGTTGATCAATTTGCCTCAACACCAAAGTTCTCCAAGGAACTGAAGACTACGCTTGCCGAATCTTGCAAGTGGATTGCAGCACGCATAAGAAAGAAGGCAGTGTGACCTCCCACACAGTGTCAATTGATCAAGCCCAGTGCACTTGTTGCACTTGGCAGCATCTAGGCTTGCTGTGCATGCTGCCACAATTATGCTCAACATCCGCTATTGGTTGGATCCATGCACGGGCATTGACAAGAGATTTTGCTCGGCTGCATGGAAGCAGACTCACGCAACACTGCTCCAACCTGTTCCACCTCGGGCCAAATGGAAGCTGCATCAATTTCCTTGTGAGCATCATGAGGACAATAATTACTCGACTGGCAAAGAAAAGGGTACCATTATCATTCCGCCACATTTCCCCAAACGTACAGGATGTCCAATCAAGCACAGGGTCCAGGGGGGTGTAAGGCTTGGTTGCCTTACACTATTTAACTACCCTTCTGATTTCAATATGCATCTATTGAAATTGTCAGTCTTTTGGACCATGTAACCTAGTTGTGAAGGGCCTGGGGTATCACACTATTTCAATATATAAAGGTCGGCAGTTTGGATCCTGGTGGGGCATTTTTGAAGGATGCTATTTTGCCAGCCATGGAGAAAAGCCCAAACAGGACCGGCTCAAGATGTAGCCCTTGGGCCAACCTAGTTATTTGGTCTCTAATGGCAGTATACCCCTAAGAAGAATGAATGAACAAATGATGGGGGCCATTAGAGATTTGTCTAATCATGCTTAGAGTATCTCTAAGTCTGGTGGTGGCAGGTGTAAGGCTTGGTTGCCTTATGCTATTTGACTACCCTTCTGATTTCAATATGCATCTATTGAAATTGTCAGTCTTTTGGACCGTGTAACCTAGTGGTGAAGGGCCTGGGGTATTACAGGGGGCGGACAAGAGGGCCAAGCGCAACACAATCTGTGGCCTCTACAAAAGGCCCAGACGCAACCAAGTTACATGCAATAGATAGATTGACCAGTTGAATCTGAGCATAAGGTGTCAAAAGTGTCAATATTACTACAAGTTGAATGTGTGCTGGTCTGTTTCATATGGTAATTCACTGTGGTCTATACTCATTGCTTGCTTTTGACTGGGCTTCACTTCAGTTGTGATAGGCACCTGACTTTGCAACCATGATAACTGACTTCTCAAGGCATCTCTGGAGATTCTGAGTATACGGCGCTGATCACAAAGACTACAAGAAGCAACCCTCTTGGCTGTGAGGTGGTACATCAAGTATCACAGAAGTCTGGAATCCAAGGGCATTTCTGTCCTCATGAAAAGAAGCAAGGGCATTTTTGTCCTTTTCTCTTGATTTAAAATGGGACACCGCAAGTTGGACAAGCTCTTTGATCACTTTGAGGGACCCTATAAGGTTACTGCCGCAACTGTTGCCACCTCCAACTACACACTGCAGCTTAACAAAGGTGACCAATTGCACCCTACCTTTCACATAAGCAAGCTCTGTCCTTACCAAGCCAACAACCCCAACCTCTTTCTGAATTGAGAACCCGCCAGACCCAAGCCAGTTATAGTTGATGGGAAGAATGGGATATGCGAGAGATCCTGGAGGAGATAACAAGGGGGAGGAAGCACTATATGCAGCACAAAGCCACCATGGAACCACATGAAAACTTGGTGGGGACAGAGGCGCTTTGGTGTTGGGAGCTGAAAAAAAGGCTGGAGGGGAGGGTTAGTTCAAGAGGGGGAGAGTGCAAGGCTTGAGGCCTTAGCCCAAGGGATTATAGAAGGCATTGGAACTTTGGACTTAGTTAAATAGCTTGCATGCACCTAGAACCTCCCTTGACTTTTGCCAGCTTACTGACCCAAGGTTCTAGATGTGAATTACTACTACTTGATCCTGTTGATTGTTCTTGGAGCATGGCTGCACGCAGTGCTTCTAAGTCCATCAGCAACTTTAGCATTTCCCGGAGCACGTCTGAATGTGTCTAAATGACTTTACGCTCAGAAAATGCCCAAATTGTCTGAATTGTGTCTAGATCCACCTTCTGGTCACACTGAAGTAGCAACTTGTGTAATGAATTGTCTTCACTGCCACGGTCTTACACACACTAGTCAGAGTCTTGTACCACACGGCAGGCAGTAGTGCTTACATTCTGATGTAGTCATTGCAAAATACGATCATACTACAGTGGCCACCATTGATCGGAGCATACAAATTATGTACTGACATTCCAAATGCTATATAGGGGCTCCTTTATTTGTTGGCCCACCCGCCGCACGTTGCTCCGCATCACCGCTCCCTCTGATCTTTGAGGATATTGACTCCAAAAACCTTACCAATGCAATGAAATATATGCTGATCTCTGACCACATTCATGGTGAAGTCATCTTGCCATTCATCCATGATGTTCATAAAATCCCAGTCTGGTGATAGCTCTGCTTGACCAAAGAGCCGCTGGACGAATGCTGATTGCAATACATCTTTGACTGGAAAGATGCGCCGTTTCCTTTGACCGTCAGGTTCTCTTTGGAAGCGGAGTATTGGAGTCAACAATGCGCTGTTTTGAGGAGAGTGCTCATTCTGTGAAGTGGAACAAGCTTACTCATGGGTCAATTGCTAAGCGGGGGCAAACACAATACAGCAGGCACTCACCCATTCAAATTCCTCTCCAATGCACAACTCATGCCATATGGCCCCAACTTTTATGGAGAAGAAGCCCTTGACGTGCAATACCGTGTGCAGACTTCAAAGTGTTTTTGTGGCGTGTATGTCTCCCAAAAAGTTGGGCAATGACAGAAGATGGCATAGGACCTAAGCCGTGTCCCAAACCCAAAATGTGTGAGACTGGCATTATCGACCAGTCAGTAATTCGACTCCTCGTGGACACCCGTGCAATACAGGCTTACCTGTTGCAAGAAGGGCAAGGCGGACAAGTGTTCAGGCCAGCCAAGGAACGGAGCCATCAACTTAAGAGTCGCTTCATGGAAAGTGGTCCACTTCACTTCAAAATTCACCACCAAAGGAGGTCTTGGTCAGCAGGGATATCAGCAATGAGTTGAATGGGCTGACCATAAGGAACCTTTTCTAAGATTGGCCAATGCACTTCCCAATTTGCATACTGATAGTCAATCTGCAAAGACTAGCAACATGTAAGCACAGGAACTGATAGGCCACCCAGTGCCACTTACCCCAATGCCCTTGTGATTCCAAATCAGGTTGTTGAACTGAGATTCTGACAAGCAATATTTTTCTGCATGTTTGGCAAATTCGAAGGTGAACTCGGACTTGAAGTTTGTTGGATTGTGCAACTTGGTGTGCGACAGAGGTGGTGGTGTTTGGACTTTGCAGTAATTGCCAGCGGCGTTGCACACCCAGCCGGCTTGAGGGTGCGTTTCAGTGCAAGATTTCTGCATTGATTTTGTTCTCAAGGTGTCCAGTATTGACCTGGAGGCAGGTCTTTGTCCTCCGAGGACAAGTCATAGAATTGCTTGTCTTCAGAGGATGACCTTTGAGTCACTTGCTTGGTTGGGCGGACGCTGTTGAGGCCCGCAAGCTTGCTCACGTTGCATTTGCTCAATGCTGTTGATGCGTGCACCGGCCTAGTAGAGTCGATTGGGTCGACATCGTTCAGCTTCTGTGCACGTACTACTTGGCTCTGGCTCCTCTTGGTTGGGTGAAGGCCTCTTGTTGGTGGGCTTTGGACTTGGCAACAAGCGAGGTGTAGCGTTGACCACAGAAAAAGCATTGAAAGGGATCTGGTACTCGCAGACCAACTGGAGTGCCGTCCATATCACGTTTTGTCCACCGGGAGGCAGAAGACAAAAGGTGATATCAACAACTATTGAGTGGTTAGTTCTTGACCAGGAAAATAGTGTGTTACAGTCTCCAATGACTTTCGCTCTGTGCGGCTGGGAAGGCTTGGCCGCACCTGCATGTGTCAGGCCCTGCCCGTACGCATGCCTAGGCTGCCTCGTGTTAGGTGCCCACGTCAACAACTCCGGACAACTTGTCCTTGATGGTTACCACGTGCGTCGTTTGTTTACTCGCGCCTTTCCCTCCTGCCCTTCACTGCTTTTGGCCACCTTCACGCCAGCATCACCTACTCAACGCTCTTTCCAATTTTGGTATCGCCTATCCAAATTCCAACAGGTCACCGTGATCATGCCACCATGCAGGCCTCCGTGAGCGGCTTTGGCCAGAGTTGGTGTGGCCACTGCCACCATGCAAGACCAGCGCGCCGTCAAGAAACAAGTACAGGTGACTTGGCTCAAATGCCGGCAATTTCAATAGACCCAAACCAAAATGCGGTCGCCTCGCCTTGGCTAGCTCAGGTGTCCAACCCTTGCAGAAGAACCGTCGTATTGCAAAGTCCGTTACAGCTACAGCTATACAGCCTAATCACGTCTCACACTGGCTGGTGGCATCTGGGTCTTGCAACATGTTCTGCAGCACCAAGCTTACCATCACAATCACTACTAGTGCCGCCGCTGTCAAGCCTGATCGGGCAGAACCGCTTGCAACAACTTCAGGAGTTGTCTTCACTGGCAGAAGACTTCAACAGGACAACCTCTCCAACAATGACATCAAGGTCAATCCTCTCCTACTGTCAGACAAAGATGATACTGATGAAGAGGCTGCTGTTTGCAACAATGACGGCAACGACGTTGCCCTTGAGTTTAGTACCAAAGGTGAGTGCGCACATGCACAACAACCATTGCTTACAGTTGTGTATCAATCCAATGCTAAGTGCTGGGCTCTGCGCAAAACATCGATCCGGATTGCACAGAAGTTCAAGAGAACATCACTTGAAAGGTTAGATGACACCCTTGAGCTGGCTTGGGCTCTCCTGACGGACATGGTTTTCAACAGATGCAGGTCTTTGCCACGTCCCCTCCCGCACAAGGCCACTCCAACTTAAGAAGTCCAAAGCGCACCATTCTTTGTGAGGAGGACAGTGCCTTTGCGGTCATGACCTCACCTAACCCATCTTGCCCCACGGGTGCCATTGCTCAGTCAACACCATCGTCAACGGACTTGCAATATTGTTGACTTGACAGCCAATGTTGCCAGGTTAAAAACCTGAAAGGAGGCAAGACCTCTCCAACCAGGTTATTTATGACATTGTTGCACAGATCATCTATCGACTTCGCACCACAGCGCTTGCCTCTTTGGAATGGCCTGCGTACTACCCCAGAACATGACAGAGCACCACACATTGACATTTGGGCTGATTCCTCATACCTCTGCTGCTGTGAGTACCTTCTGACTGAGCCTGCTGCATTATCTGTTCACTCAAGCATGGGGATTGTCTGACATTCCATGCAACTTTGTGCTGACTTTAGATGTGGTGCGTGCTGGGCAAGTTGCTTTACACGGCAAACATGTTCTCTGCGGAGGTATATGGACCAGTTCTCTTTAAGACCATGGATCGCTTCTATGATGGTTTGTACACCTCAATTACAGATGTGTCATCGCAGCATGTGTGGACTAGCCTTGCAGCTTGGGTTGGGCACAAAAAGCTTTGGCAATTGATGGAGGCCGGGACTGGTGCAGCTGAGGTCGCCGCTAAAGCGGCTTTGTTCGGATTTGATGCCTAATTTGTTAACTTGTGCTCTTAGAAGAATGTAGAGTTTATGTTTGTCTGTGAATGCAATGAGATTGTACCATTGCACATAACCCTACCTGAATATGTCAGAATTGTTCTGAAATGGCACTAAAACAACGCTGAGCATGGCACTGGAAATGCCCTGGAAATGTCTGGAAGCGCTCTGAATGCCTGAATTTCCAGACAAAATCTAGAGCAATCTAGCAGCGCATGGCTGAATGCGCTTTATGCGCTGTACGCCCAGATTGTTCTGAATTGTTCTAGATTGGCTCTGAAATGCTCTGAAGCACGCGTGGTAAAGTTGCTGATGTCCCTAGAACATCTCTTGACTTGTTGCTCTCCCCTTGTTCTTGTCTCAAGCCCCCACGTCCGGCTCACCTCTCCTATTGTTGCCCTTTGTGATGTGATACCCTGCCTAGAAGGCCCCCCTAGCCACAAGGACCGTTATACAGTGCACCCCAAGCATTACCAGCGCGTGGTGCTGAGGGCACCTCTTGACCTTAGTCCTTTTAGTAGTTTTGATTTGCATGTGATTTACACCATTTGATCCTATCTGTTTGGTTTTGGAATCAGTGAGGCTTGAGTAACAAACACATGGCGCAAACTTTATCAGGAGAGTGTAAGGCCTGGGTGTCCAGCCTTGCAAGTAACAGGATATGAGTATGTATCCTTAAAACTATATAATAAAAAACATTGTCGAGACAAACCACGTGGCGAGACGTCATAGTCAGCTCTCGGTCCAGTGCCCCCAGCTAGCTAGCGCTGTTTCAGCATGGGTTGGCCAGCAACAGACCATTTTGCCTACATTTGCCGAGGTTCCATTTTCCATCAAAGCAGCCTGGCACATGACCCTCTGCTTCCTGAAGCAGACTGAGACAACCTGCTTTGCGTGTCTACCACATTGTAGCGTAGTTCCTTCAATCATTCAGTTCCTGCCACTGCCGAAATCTATGCCAGACCTTGGGTAGTGTCGGCCAGTGCGCCAATTCCGCCGTTAGGGGCCCCACCAGCGTGTCACGGGCTTGCCGACACAGGGCTTCACTCCACAATGTTCCGCGGCCTTCCGCAACATTCTATGAATCTGGTTTAAACTGAGGCGCAGGCTTCTCCATCTTTCTCCCTCCTGCTCTTCACACCTCATCCCATTGCCACCTTGAGCTCGCGACATCCGAAGCGGTCGTTGTGGAAGCTCTGCAACAAATACAGGATCAAGAAATGCCTGCCGCATGCAACATAGCTACAAATTCGAGTAAGTAACTTCATGAACTGTGCTCTTGGTGTGGGATTGTTGAGAGCTAACTACCAAGCAGAAATTCCCTTCAACACGTCCTCTTTGAATGTCAACCCTTGAGTTGTTTCTTCACCGTCAGCTGGTGACACTGCATGCGTGAGTTATCCCTTGACATGGCTGTGCAGTCTTAGATATGACGGAAAAACTGATACAAAGAACAGACATTGAACGTCGGTGACACGGCGGAAGGATTGACTTTGTACGGTTGAGAATCCGGCTGGGGTCATTGGGACACTAAATGTGAGTCTTCACTGCCATTGCTACAGATGGACAACAGCAAGAATACTGATAGTTGTAACGAATCATGCAAGAAAACAGGCTTTGGTTGCGTGAATTGTGGCTCACCATCCCGTGGCAGATTGTTGTGTTGGCAGGTGTGTGCCAATCTTTCAGAAGCAAAGCGCAGGGCAGCATGACTAACTGACCGGTTGGACTGTAACATCACAGGGGAGGGATCCAAAGCGACGCCTTCCCATTGACAAATCACTGTTCTTGATCAAGTACCTTCAGAGTCTCAACATTACCGGGATGGCGTTGCACGCTCCAAAATTCAAAGTGGGATGTCCCGTCATGCCTGACTCCGCCGCGGGGCTGTGCAACGGCACAAGACTGTTGTCAACTCGGTTACACACACCTGTGCTTGAGGCCATCATTCTCACAGGAGATCATGCTGGACAGCCCATTTTGTTGCCACGGATCACGCTGAAGACAGGGTCATCAACTGAGCTTCCGTTCACTCTGCCTCGGATGCAGTTTCCAACTTGGCTGGCAGAGAACAAAAAAGTAGTTCAGTGATGAAATGAAGGCTCTGTACATTTGATCGTCGTCGCGCGCTTCTCTCCCAACTTCAACCACTAGGCTTCCGTTACTGAACAGTACTGCAGCTGTTGCAGCAAAGCACATCACATTGCAGCAGGTCAACGGTTATGGTGGGAGGTGGTGCGCGGGGCATGCCGCCGCACCTAGTTTTAAAGAATAAACTGATCAGAAGGGAAGAGAGAGTCTACTTCCCAGCAAGGCTTAAGGCCAGATGCCCGCCAGGCCTTGAGTAACTACAGAGTACATCAGCAACTTTGCCACTTTGCTAAACATGACTAAATAAATCTCGAGGCGCTAAAGCGCTAAAAGTGTGGAAAATGGCACAAAATGCGCTAAGCTTGGCACTGTTTGATAACCTTAGCACATTTTGATGAAGTTGACACTTAACATGTGGAGGAGTGCTGTGGTGAGGTGTAACAATGTCAGGACCTTGGTTGCTATTCTTCCTATTACAAACTCTAGGTATCAGTATACCAAGTACTTGACCTGCAATAGATACATAAATACATGATTTGCTCTCAACATGTTTGAAGTATTACAAAATATCACCAAATACTCCTACCAGAACTGAAGCTATACTGATGATTCAATTGAGCAAACTCATGACAGGGGCTATTCTGACAGATCCATTTGCGCTGCCCTTTCTTTCCCCTTCCTGCAACTCTGAGGCATTCTCTAATCACGTAGAATTTTGATGCTAAATACCCTCCCAAAGCAACAACATACATGCTCACAAGTTCACAGATTTACAGTCAACTGGTTGTTCCAGATGTCCACAACATTCTGGATATTCCAGGCTTGATCTCCATTTCTCAAAGTAGCATCTGCGCAAGATCCGATTGTAAAACATCTTCAATCGAGTGTTGTAGATTGAAGTTGCTGTGCGGTGATGGAAGAAGAAAATGCTCCTCTTGTGCCTACAGACAGAGTGGGACTTGGACAAATTTTGGGAGTAAGGTGCAAGTTGCCACAGTGCGCCAACTAGCATGAATGGGGCCTTCCCCCCAAACGCAAGCGCAAGCGCAGGCACGTCAAAGTGACTTGCATTAGGCCACGGCCGTGTGTTGTTTACCAAGTCCACGCACCGTTGGGGCCTCTTTTCCTTCCTCCCTGTAAGGCTCGGTTGCCTTACGCTGTTTAACTACCCTTCTGATTTCAATATGCATCTATTGAAATTGTCAGTCTTTTGGACTGTGTAACCTAGTTGTGAAGGGCCTGGTGTATTACACTCCCACTCACTGCCACCACCATCCATCCCCACCCGCCCCTCTTATGTCCACCATCACCTGTCAATCTTGCCCTGACCACTTCCGAGTGTCTCGACCCATGGCGCCCGCTTGGCAGGCATTGAAAGGTGTGGCCAAGATGGTAGCCACCAACCAGGACGCCGTCAGCGACCGGCGGGACCAGCACGCAAAACAAAGGCCAAGCAGGTTTGGGCGCAGAGCAAGGCGGCGGCCGCCTTTGCGGCCAAGCAGGCAAAAAAGTGGCCATCTCCCTCGCTGGCACAAATGCTTATAAGTCTGTCACAGACCTCCCTGAGTGAGGAGCCTTTGACCTTGGTTACTACCATCTATCTATGTGTCTGGCATGCCAAACTCATCTTGTCCCTCCACAGGAACAAACACAGTCAAGACTCAGAACATGCTCCTGCTCTTGCCTGCAAGAAGTCAGGTAAGAAGGGTTGCAAGTGAGTTCAGCGGTGGCATTGATCATATTGCAACGCGCACCAGCAGACACTGAGTTGCACCAGTATTTTGCAGATCCAAAATTGCTTCCACCACCCTACCCGACCCTGCTGCATCCTCTACTGAGACACCGCTATGTAAGGCGTGCGCCTTACTACGGGCCACAGGCACTAGAAATAGAGATTGCGCACACCTAGCTTCTTCAGTTCCCTCCTCATTGGGCTGACACCAGAAGCTAGGTGAGTACTGGTGTTCCATCTCTCAGCACTCTTGTAGCTCATTGGGCTGACACCAGAAGCTAGGTGAGTACTGGTGTTCCATCTCTCAGCACTCTTGTAGCTCATTGGGCTGAGACCAGAAGCTTGTTGCAATCCATATAACTTGCACCTGTCAGCTTAGGTTGCCAGTGAGGCTTGAGAGCGATCTCGTGCCTTTCACTTTTTTTTTGACAACGTCGAGTTCATTGGTACCCCAACAATACGGCCTCTATTCATCAGGCCCGGCCGTAGTCGAACAATCAAACCCATCAACTAGCCCAGATTGGTCGAGGCAAGCCAAACCCACAACCATAGCATGCACACCCCCAGCCCCAGCACAGCCCAGCACGCCCACACATGCACCGCCTTCGCACGCCTCACCAGCCACCCCTGCACAAGCTCCGCACACCATGTCCATGCCCACTGCCCCTAGCCACAGCCCCGCGTACAAGCCCAATGACCCGCCCCAACTCCACAGCACCTCAATGGAGGCCTTGCGTGAATACTTCATGCGCCTGGACTTCTACAACCGTCGCATTGCCCGTACACCCATCATGAGCGACTACAATAAGATCGCGGGGGCCGGCATGGGGCTGCAGGTCTTTGCGCTCAAGACCTGGTTCACCCAGGGCCTGAGCAAGCACCTTGCAAAGCCATACACTCAGTTCAAGTCGGAACTGATTTGCCGGGCTGTGCCAGCGGACTTCATCTGGACCCAGCTCACCAAACTCCCCCGCCTGCGCCAAGCCCCCAATCACGACATTGACACCTTTCAGGAATTCTCTGATCAGATGCGTTCACTGCAAATGGAGATTGGCTTCCAGGTTGTCTCCGACCAAGAAGTGGCCAAGCTGGTTTTCCTGGGCACCAATCCGGAACTCTGCCGGATCCTCCGCACCCACATGGTCTCGTCGCTGGCTGGCTGGTCGGACCTCATGCTCAAGAAGCTTGCCCTTGACGATCCGGTGGGCCCTACCAGTCCGGAGGCCGCCAACGTTTTTAGTGATGCACCCATGGACCAACCTCTCGAGTTTGATTACCCAGTCTTTGAGAGGATTGGTCGCAAGGAATGGAGCGTCATTGCGCAGCGACGCCAAGCCATTGCGACCCAAGTCAGTGCGTTACAACAGCGCCCCATGTACTCGCGACCCACTGCAGTCTTGGCTGCACCCCAAGTTGCGACAGCTGCTACCGGCCATTCCCCGATCACGGGTGGCCCCCGCCCCCAACTCACCGTCGACGAGCGCGCGTACCTGGACCAGAACCACGGATGCTATTGCTGCCGCACTCTCAACGCCAACCACATCTTGCGCAACTGCCCCCGCTACTCATCACCCATGAGAGCGTCCGCCACTCCGTTGACGCCAACGTTGACCGCTCCTGCGCCTCGCCCTGGGCCCCGTATGGTGGCGGCCATTCGGACCTTCCAAGAAACTGGCGATTCAACCGTGTTCGCCGGCCTCAGCAGCGACTCAGAGGACGACAATGATCTTTCATACGCACCGCATCCCTTTCCCCCCTTACCCGTCTCCCTACTCGGCGCTCATGGTACTCTCCTTGCCTCCGCCCTAGTCAATTTGGGATTGCCACAGATGTTTCTCAGTGAGGAGCTTGTTCAGCAATTGGGTTTGGAAAGGCGCGCCCTGGAACAGCACTCAAAGTACACCCTTGCAATGCAAAACCAGGTCCCCACTGTCTTCACCTGCACGCACTTTGTTTGAGTGCTGCTCGAGCTGGCCAACGGGCTCTGGGCCGCAGGACCAACATACGCCAAGGTAGCGCCACTTGGGAAGCACCTTGAGAATATCTTGGGAGGCAACTTCATCTGTCGGCACAAGATGGAGCTCGGCCTCTTCCCTCAGCCACACCTCACCTGCAAAGCCGACCCCGGACACTCTATAGACCTGCTGGCGCTGTTGTCCCAGCCGTCGCCAAAGAGATCAGTGTTCTCTGCCTGGAGTCACGACGACCCAAGCTCCTACAGCACTCCCCACATCATCTGTAAGGCCCGTGCACCTGGGCCTTATGAGAAGGGAGTGCGCACCTGGGCACTCTTAGTCTCCCCTTAGTGACTAACACAAGTGTCCAGTGTTAATTTCACATACTTTGGTCCTGTGATACTCTTGTTGTCGCTCTCTGGTGTACACTCCTACGGGGTGTATTACACTTTTTTTTTTCACACCGGTCAAAGACGCACGCTGCCATGTGCGCCAGCGACACCTTCGCGGAACGAACAAACGACGACGACCATGGCGCGTGCCAAGAAGGCGACAGCCAAACCACTGCCAGCACCTCAACCTGACGAACCTGGCTCCTCAGATGACAAAGAGGAAACCGTGATGATGCCAAAGGGTCTAAGGCTCAACGCGCCCAAGCTAGCAAGCGACACAACTCTCACACTCGCCTCGGTCTGAGCCTACCTCAATGACATGGACAACCTTTTCACGCAATACAAAGTCACCGACATGTGTTTCAAGGTCATGTTCATCACACACCATATTGAACAGGAGTGGCTCAAGGACTGGTGCGGGTTGGCAACGGAGGATCGCACATGGGACAAGTTCAAGGTCGCATTCCTATGTAAGGCTCTACCTTTGGACTTTGCGTACGCCACGGAGAAGGCCATTCGACACAGCAAACAACGTCTAACGGATTACACATTGTGGGCTTCGGGACTTGGGGCCTCACAGCTCCAGCTTGGGCAGGCCGCATTCAGTGACACCGGCTTCATCAAGGTCTTACTGTTCAACATGGATCCTCAACTCAGCGTCATCCTACGTCAAGACGACCTTTTGCTGAACACCGGTATGCACACAGACAACTTGGATTATGTTGTCGCTTCGAAGACCGCACTTCCCAAGCCCAAGACGATATCGTACGAAGCCTTTGAGCGACTGGCATGATTGAAATGGAACATGATCACAGCACTTCGCGGTGTAGCAGCTCCCTGAACGCACAACTCGACAACGACGACAAAGACTAGCTTGTACCGACCCCCTGTGACCACATCGACGGGCGGCCAATGCTTACCGGCTAAACTGACGGACGCGATGAAGGATTACCTCTCGCTGAAGGAGGGCTGCTTCAGCTGCCGACGAATACACACGGATCATCGATCAAAGGACTGTACCGCGGAATGGCAGAAGGCACCGGATGTTCCGGAGGGCTGGACTGAGTTCAAGAAAAGGAAGGCGAGCACTGCAAAGAATGACACGCTCCACCAAATGGCCAAACAGTCGGAGGACGACTTCTCAATGGACAAAGAAAACAAGTACGCCCCTTAGTTCATCTCGACTATCCCCATCGCCCTACACAACGGCAAGGGTTCACAGACGCTGCACGCACTTGCTGACTCCGGGGGCCTCTTCCTCCTTCATTGAAGATAAGGTGGTTGAGAAACTGGGGTTAGCTGTGCATCGTCTCCCTGTCCCTACAATGGTCAAAACTGCAATCAAAGGTCAAAAGCGCGCGTTTCATGTTACCTCATACGTAAAAATCCCGATCGCGCTCAAGAACGGCACTTGGGAAGCAGGGGATACAATTCTGAAGGTGGACAAGCTGCAGGAACCCTTGGAGGTGGTGCTGGGTTTCAACTTTCTTGCAAAGCATAAGTTCAATAGATAAAGGTCGGCAGTTCGGATCCCAGTGGGGCATTTTTGAAGGATGCTATTTTGCCAGCCGTGGAGAAAAAGCCCAAACAGGACCGGCGCAAGGTGTAGCCCTTGGGCTGACCTGGTTATTTGGTCTCTAATGGCTGTAACAAACAAATGAACAAACGATGGGGCCATTAGAGATTCGTCTAATCATGCTTAGAGTATCTCTAAGTCTGGTGGTGGTGGGTGTAAGGCTCGGTTGCCTTACGCTATTTAACTACCCTTCTGATTTCAATATGCATCTATTGAAATTGTCAGTCTTTTGGACTGTGTAACCTAGTTGTGAAGGGCCTGGTGTATTACATCATCTGCATCTGAGCGGAAGCCCAGGTTGTTGTCATCCAGTAGCGCCTCTGCACAACATAACCAAATTAAAGTCAAGGCCAACCCTCTGCCCCCAGATGAAGCCGAGGTTGCAGCAGTCTGGTACAAGCATATATTCCTGATGAACATACAGAAGGAAGCTGGACTGTGGGCAACGGCTTTGCAGATTTGCAACCAGCTTACACAAGTCGCAAAGACATATCCAACTGTGACCAAAGACAAGATCTACGAGGTCACCGACGCAATGGTAGCAAAAGTCCGTCTCATAATACCCGAATTTCTCCCTGCTTGGGTCACAGACTGACATAGCAAGCCTACCCTTCACTAACAGGTGCGGGCAACAAACCAGGTGGTCCTATCAATGATGAGGACAGAGGCCAAGGCACTCATACTTGCTGCATATAAAATTGACAAGGGCCGCCATGAACTGGCAAGCGCATCAGCCAAGTCCCTCCTTAGCGACGCTAAGAATTGTTCTGAAGGGTTCTTGGAACTTTGCTGTGGCCCCACCTTCAGGGTGAGCTTAAAAGAGTTGTAACCCCGCGCAGCGCTGGACTTGGGTGTTCACTTTCTGCATGCCTGCAGCAACACCTTCCGGCAGGCCAGAAGCCACAGGACCTGTCAAATCCATTGTTCTACACTCTTGCCGCTGTGTTTGCAGTCCGCGCCAAGAGCAAAAAGCTGGCCTCTCTTGACTGGGAAATGCTTGATTTAACAAAGCCGCACCAGCATGCCATCACTTTTAGGCTAGTGTGTCAAGCTTATGCTGCGGTGAGTTGAGACTTTTCTGGGATCAACTGGTTGGTGTTTGACCTAACATTGTCTACTGGTCCCATTGATAGGTGCGCATGTCTCTTGAGAGGGTGTTTAACCCAAATGCGGAGGATTCAGGCAAGGCTCAAGCACCATTTGTTGCCGGCGTAATGAGCTGTTTTTGCAGCGGGGGATATGCCTCAAGTTCAGACTTGATCACAAAGCGCATTTGGGCCAGTGTGGAAGCAGTGTTGCCAAGAACTTGCTTGAGGCGGGGACGGAGGTCTGGCACTTTGGTACAATTTGCGCCAATTGATACGCAAAGAAGCGGATGCTCAGAATGAATTGTTTGGTTGGTAGTAACTCAGTACTCAGCATTGTGTAATTATAAGTGGATTACAAGTACTACCAGGCATTGATTGCTAAAGCTTGCTTATACACATAATATGAAATCAGGGTGCTGTTGCAAAAGCACTATAAGTAGGCTAAATGGCACAGAACCCACTAAACTGCACAAAGTGCACAAAAGCACAAAAGCGCACTTAACTTATCGCTTTTTGGCTTTTGCTGCAAGAGTTTGACACTGAGGACTTTAGCGCGCGCGACCTCAACACCTCCCGCTGTAAGCCGTGCCTGCACGCCTGCCTTGAGCCTTGGCCCATAAGCCGCACCCGCGCAGGAATTTTCCCCGAGCACGCTCCCGCCACACTGGGTCAGTCCTGCACTGCCTGCTGTTGCCGTACCAGTATTCGCTGCGTACCTTTGCCACCTCCTGCCAAGGTTGGTTGCCGTCCTAAATCTCTTCCTGCCCTCACGCCCTTTGGCTGACAGGTTCCGAGCATCTCACAGGACCTCCCCAGCGAGACAAACATGCAACTGCCTCCCAGTCTTCTGCCCTGCCAGATTACAACGGAGAGCTGCCCACTGTGTACGCCTCTTCATCTCAACCTTCCTTGTTGGATTGTTGACTGACTGTTCATACCTTGTATGCAGCCATTCTGCCCTACACCTGCCAGTGTAGCCACACCTTCTGCTGACTACCAAGTCACGCTTTCAAAGCTAAGGTACATCACTCCCCCGCATCAGGCTCTACCTTTTGGTACTCCTGCTCACAACTGTCCTTGTTGGGCATGTTAGCTTACTTGGCTACCTTGCGCAACAGACTACACTCACCACCCAACGTGCCAGCATTCAGGGTTGGTCCCCTTCTCACGAGTGTCAAGCTTCCCAAGCAAAGGTATGCCATGCCAAGCCTCCCAGTCTCTGCAGTATTCTGAGTACTAATAGGATCCATGCTTCCCATAACAAAGTGTCCTATTTTTGAGCTCCTCCCACCCACCCTTAAATAAAATTAAAAAAACCCCTTGTTGTGTCTTTTCTTTCTTTTAGTATTTCTCTTACTAGGTTTGGCAACGCGCGGAGCGCGCCACCTCACATTGAAAACCAGCAGTTCTGTTACATCATTGCAGATGCCTACGGTTCTACGCTGCTTTCAGTTTTCTGGAGTTTTGTTGGAGGACTGGAAAGGAGTTCTGAGTCTTCTGAGTCAGGAATATTGGCATGAGAAGCACGAGTTGGCTGGAGAACATGTAACCTCGGTGAACATCCAAATATCTTGTATGAAGTGCTGTTGATCTATGATGTTACCGTGTTTGCAAAAAATCATTTGTTACGCAACCCAATTTTCTAACCGTGTGCCACATCAAGCCTGTGCAAGGATTAGAGTTACCTTGCACCTTAAATAGCTCCCTTCTGATTTCAATCTGCATTCATTGAAATTGTTAGCCTTTTTGGCTGTGTAGTCCAGTTGTGAAGGGGCTGGCCTTACAGCCTGTTGAAAGTGGAAAGTGCGGCACTGTGGGCCACTGCATCGGCAAACCTTGTCGAAGCCTCTGCCGGCTCTGCCAGCTATGGCCCCGGTTGTTGTGTTCGGCATGCTCAATAAGCCTGCCAAGGTTTGTTTAGTTTTTGCTTGGGGTACACAAATATTTAGATGTAGCTTTGATATTTCAGGCCATCAAGTCAAATATCCTTGTGAACACAATGTTGTCAGTGGTGTTGTGGGAAGCATCCTGTTGAGTGCCAGTAGTAGTTGGCAGAAGAACCTTAACACCATCTATGTTTGATGCTTGGGACAGTGCAACATATAACTGTCCATGTGAGAAGACAGGGTTTTCCAGACACACCCCAACATTGTGATGAGTCCACTCTCAGCTCGGTTAATGCCCAGAGCGGCCCTGCGCTTGCGCCGCCCAAGGCTCGGAACTTAGGCGCTCCAGCACTTGCGCCTGCGCCTGGGGACTTAGCTGCTCCAGCACTCGCACCTGCGGCCGTCCGGACTTAGGCATTTTGGCACTCGGGGACTTATATGCTGGGGCTTTCATGTACTAGGAATGCAGCTCCTTTCATATTCTTAGTTTCCTATTTGTCGTTCTCAGTCACTACAACTACTGATATAGTAGAGTTGATTGAATAAACGTGACCCAAACGCTGTCCTTGTGATTTGTTAATTGTCATCGCCATGGCCAGCCGGATGGGGAACTGTGTTTGGTAGAGGGTGAGCAGAAGATCCGCTGAAGATGCATTCTTGAGCGTGATCCGCAGCAGCAGAATGGTTTGTCCGGCATGATTGCCAGTCAAGATGATTGCTTCCAGTACACGGGATTGCAAGCATGTCAACAACAGCCGGGTGCCGTTACATAGCCCCGCGTCAGGGTCCATATTGCGCAGCAGCATGGCTGTGCAGCCAACCTTCAATCAAACAGCATGGAGTGGCATCCCAGGAATGTTAAGAGTGTTGAGATACTCCATTGGATACAGTGATCCGTCCTCCTTGTCTACGGAGTCAGCGCTGTAAAATGCTTGAGCATCGCCAGGAAGAAGTTTGATGATCATGTTGTTGAGTTCATCAACATCCGCATTTTTTGGCGCCAAAATTGCACGATCCCGGAAATAAGTAACTTTGTCTTTGGTTGACATCAGGGTGAGATCATCCGCAGAGAGAGGATATACATGGTTGATCAAGCCGGTCTTGTGTCTCGAGTCAGCTGGGAGGCACAGGTGGTCAGGAAGAGTGATGGTATCTCCACCATCAATGTTGGCGGAACCATCACCAACTTTCAAAAGCCAATCTGCAAACTCCCGTGACTTGGCCAGTTCCGTTTCTGTCATGCAGTCTACAGCAGTGAGAAGATGCATGTTTGTCTGGGAGAAGGGCCCCGAGGTCACAATTCAGTCTTGCATTGTCAAACGTCACACAAATGGACTTACTGACAGATGGAGTATTTCAACTTCTCCCCAGAAATCAGCATTCATGATGCCGGCATCCAAGATCTGAGCAGGTGATGCCTTTGGTACAACAGGGAGGCATTGTCTGGGGTCACCTGCAGTTCAAATAGGCAAGCTCATCAGTCAAGTCCAATATGCCATGATAGTCACTGTTATGTACCTGCCAGGAGAACTGTAATCCCACCAAATCTTGCCAAGGACATATGGACGTCTTGCAGCATCTTGTTCACCAGCTCAAAGTGAAGACAGTGCTGCATTGGCGCTTCATCCCATACAATGAGCTTGCACACTCGAAAAAGTTCCGCCAGCTGTCCTTGTTTGTGCACGTTGCAGGTCGAGTCATCAAATATATTGATTGGAATCTTGAATCGCGAATGTGCCGTTCTGCCTTTTGGAAGTAATAGCGCAGCAATGCCGGCTGAAGCAACAGCCAGAGCGTATTTGTTCTCGGAACAAATTTGCAAAAGAATTTTAGTTTCCAGGAATGTTTTGCCAGTTCCACCTGGTGCGTTGATGAAGAATGTCTTGCCTTGGTCATTGAATACTGACTCGCAAATTCTGTCGAATGCGTGCCTTTGCTCAACCGTGAACGCCTCCAGATTTTTCATCCATGCCTTGTTCATTTGCTCAATTTCTTCCGGTGTTGACCGCTCTTCCATCATTAATCGCGATAGCTCGAGCTCGTTTTCAAAAGTCGCTGTTGGCAAAGGCAGTCCATGATCGCAGAGACCGGTCCCTAAGTGTTGGAGGATCTGGTCCAGTTGAAGTAGTGCCCAGCTGGAAATGTGTTCTGGAGTGATGAAAGACTGTCCACGTCGTACCCGCAGATGGTACTTGGCATCGTCCGACAGACTGTTATAGTGTGTCTCCCATAATTCCGTGGCATTCGAGACACCGCCATCAGCGGTCAACGACATCGCAAATAGATGGCAAAGCTGGTGACCGGAATGAAAGATGGCCGCTTCCGTGAGGCACCGGTCTGCCTCGGCGTTGTCTTGCAGCAATCCGTGTTCGACACACGCTTCCCGGAAAGTCTTAAATTCCGTGCCATGGAAAGTCCTCAATGGAGCGAAGGATGTTGGCGACGGGACGTTGAGTAGAAGCAACCGCAAGTAATATCGTTTACCGGCTTCCGGACTGCAGAAGTACATACGGCCCATGGCCGGTGTGTTTGTTTTCCGCTCTTGCCAAGCTCGCTTGTTTGAATCCCAACAAAAGGATCTGGGCACATCGAGATAAAGACAGTTTTGTGCCTTGGGTACCGGTGGAACTGTGGCGCAAAGCTTCACAAATGCCGTAAGAGTTGTCTCTGGTGGAGCTGCCGTAGTTGGCGGTCCATCCTCAGGATCAAATTGGACTTGTTGCTCGTCAGGCAGGTGCAGTGCGAGACGTGTGACGGCTGGTTTGTGACCGTGCAATTGGTATTGAAACAGTTGGTGCATTGCTTCTGGAGCACAGACATATCGTGCATCGAGGAACTCTTTCACTTTGTCACGCAGCGCACCTGCTTCCACGGTGAATAAAGTCCGGTCATAACCCTTGTAAACATATTTGTAAAGCTACTTGACCGCCGCAACCCCGTTCGCAATTTCCACATTGATATGGCAATTGTATTTTGAAGCCAGGAACGGGTTAGTCGGTACAATGTTTGCATTGGTATAGATCTCCTCCCATTCAGTTCCCGGAAACTTGATGTACTGGTGAAGATTGCGGCGGCGGTAAAGCGGATAGCCCCCGTCTTCACTGGTAGTGTGATCCTGAAATTGCTTCGGGAATCTCTTCGAGCATTTTCCATTCTTGTTGTGACAGGTATGTTGTCCGGGGAGGTCACATCGACAATGGAGCATGGAATTGGTGATTGTCTCAAACAATGTCGGAAACTTTTCTTGATCCGGAATCTCCGCTGTAACAATTTGATCAAAGTCCTTGTTTGTCTTTGGTTTGTCATCCGGATGTAAGATCAGAAGGATGTGGGCGTGTGGGAGGCCCCTCTTCTGAAACTCGATTACATGGACGTGGGCAACCACCTGAATGATTGACAATATTTGGGGTGTGCATCAGCACACAGAATACCCTGAAACCAATGTGATAGAACTCACCCTGCCAAACACCCCGGGTCTGCCATGGTCTCCATAGATGTCATGAAGGCAAGCCGTGAGCTTGCCCTGGAAAACTTGTGCAACAATGTCGGGACAATTCGAAGCGGTTTGGCCTGGCAACAACACATTTACGATCTCTGGCCAGGCGGGATTGCAGGTCATCATGATAAACAGATCCGGTCCGCCAAAAGCACGGATGATCGCCATGGCATCTTGGTATAGCTGCAACATGTTCTGAGGTGAGCTGGGGTACAAAGACGGTAAGATGACTCTTTTCCCAATTTCCGACGGATCAATGCCCTCTGCAAGGCTGGCTTGAAGGGACAAATATTCCTTGGCTCTTAATGTTTTTTGGTTCGTCTTGATCCATTGCAGCCGTTCCTGCTCTGTCAGAGCCCACGCATTGGCGACAAACTTCTGAAAAAGTCGACCACCAAGGAATAGCGTTGGGAAGGACACGGTATCGGGCCAAATGTGGAAATAATACGCGTTGAATTGAAGTGGTGTGACGTGTTTCGATCCACCTCTCCCAGTTTGCGGATTATTGGTGGTCGTCGAGCCAGACCCATGCGTACGCTGCAAGACGCCATCCGCATCCCAAGTTCTCCAATCAGCCAAGGATGTGCTTGTGTTTTGACTGAAAGGAATGTTGTCTTGATACCAGTCTTCTCCAAACGGCAATAGTAGCGGATATGACAACGACATTACCACTGGATGTTTGTCTGGAAGGATTTGAAGTCCACGGGTCGTGTCCCTATCTGGTGGCAAACGTAATCGCACCACAATTTCCCGGTAAGACAAACGATGCTCCGTCTTGTCACCCAGTAGAATAACGGCAACCTCGTCTTGCGTTGGCAAATTGTACCTCCTAGGGTCTCAATTTTGTGGTGCAAGAAGACGTAACTGATATGCGTGCGCATCCTCATAATTGATGAATTCCCGTGCTGTAAGGAACTGCTGCGCTCTCCTGTTTTCTTGTAGCATCATCTCGTCCAACCAGGGAAGAATCTGGCGGTATGTGATGACCAATTGCTGTTTGTCGTCCGATGAGGGTCCGTTGAACCTAATTTGAGCGTCAATTCGTTCGGAAGGAGCCACAAAGAGAAGTTGCGCAAATACAGGGTTGCTACCCTGTACTGGAGCTAGTGTACCCATTCTATGATAGACATTGCCGTTGAGGTAGAAAGAAGGCGGTCCACCAGCGCCGATGATTCCGTAATCTTGGCTTGTTCCAAATGATGCCATTGCAAGGTTCTTGTTAAAGGCCAGGATTTGCTCACGGAAGAGCTTCTCCACTGTACACACAATGCAACGCATTTTTGTCAGATGTACTGCACCAAGAAATAAGGGCATGAAGTCTAACATACCTTGCCCATTGCCAGTGAGAAGCTCAAGCAAAGTGTTGGGAGGTCTTTTGATTATCGGCAGCTCCACCTTGCCATTGTCGCAACATGCCCTGAATACTGGAGTGTCCTGTCCTCCCAAGCGTTCAAAGTCCCAATGGAAAGCGCTACACCTCCGACACAGAAGATCCATTGCACCTAAGTCATGTTGAGGGTAGGCTCCTTCCGGCAGTGGATGCAGTGCAACAGGTGACTGTGCGGCAGGGGGATGTTGCCGTGCGCGAACTGAACGCGCTCCCGGAGGTTTCGGACTGTGAGGTCGTCGCTGCGGGACAGAGTGGACGTCGGGACGGGCACGCTCTCGCTCGAGCCTTTCCCGTTGACGACGTCGTTGCTGGCCTTCAGACCTCCGAGACGTCGTGTTCACAGGCGATGGAATCATTTGTTAACGTCGAAAGGTGTAGCTGAGAACGTTTGAATCGATAGAAACGCTCGAGCACGTTCTACGTCGACTCATGGAACGCCGGCGAACTTGAGAGACGGCCCGAGGGCTCTGGCTCACTTGGCCAATCATGGAACATCAGCGAACCTCGGCAAAACAACCTGTGGCTCCTAGCCGTTGGGAGCACCAAGTGGTTGCACCATGACTAATTCTGAAACATTGCTAGCTGGGTCGGGCTGGACCAAGAGCCATGCAGAGCTGAAACTGTGATGTCACGCCACATGGTTTGTCTTGGGACAACTTTTTTATTATATATAGTTTTAAGGATTACTAGGTGCAGCGGCGCGCTCCGCGTGCCACCTCCCACCGTAACCGTTGACCTGCTGCAATGTGATGTACTTTGCTGCAACAGCTGCGGTACTGTTCAGTAACGGAAGCCTAGTGGTTGAAGTCGGGAGAGAAGCGCGATGGGATGAGGTGTGAAGAGCAGGAGGGAGAAGGGTGGAGAAGAAAATGGAACCTCGGCGAAGGTGGGCGAAACGGCCTGTGGCCGGCCGCTTCTGAAACAGCGCTAACTAGCTCAGGGGACGCGCTGGACCGAGAGCCATTGCAGTAGCAAAACTGTTATGATGTCACGCCACGTGGTTTGTCTTTTGGATTGTCTCCCGTTCTTTGACGTTCTTTGACATTCTTTGTCTCGACAGATTTGCTTATGTAATAGTAGGATCTCTGGGTCTCTCATCTTGTGGGTACTTTCTTCCAACCCATTCTGTTTGTTACGGGATGCTGAGTTTCATGCCTGATACTGCAACTCGACTTGGTCCCGCTACATGGTCCGGACCGCGCTTCTACGAGAGAGTCAAAGTGCCTTTTAAGCGACCACCGGAGATTATAGAAAACGAACTAAATTGCAGTAAAAGTGCGCTAAATGCGCTATAGCGCGCTAAAATGCACTCAAGCACGAGTGGCAAAGTTGCTGATATATTACAGAGAGTTGACAGGGAGTAATTCCCGGCAAGGGGCACTGAGGGACGTTGAGAGCGGGGAATTCCACCCTCAGAGGGTAATACCCGAGGTCTTGTCTGGTATTTACAAAAGCGCGCCTGGGTAATACCCGACAGCCTGGTATTTCCAGGGCGCAGGGTGTTATTTCCACGCGCGCGCTGATTTTACCCAAGTGTGTGGTAATTCCAGCCGTGACTTGGAAATACCAGGCCGTCAGGTATTACCCAGACGCCGGGGTATTTCCAGGTTGCGAGGTAATATTGCCCAGGCCGGAGGAGATTTTGCCCAGGCGCGTGGTAATACCAGCCGGCACCGTTAATACCCTCATCCGGTGGTTTTCCCAGCCAGGTATGGTATTGTCCACTTATATATTGGGTCTTGATCCTAGTCATACCGCTACTCTCAGCTGTCTCAGCATGAGCCAAATGACTTCTAGCCTAGCAGATGGAAAACAGCTGGGAATGGATTACAAGTTCAAGAAATTGGGCCGAGCTTCGTCCTCCATTCGGTCAAAGAAATACTCGCAAGGCTCCTCTCGACCCACCCTCCGATAGATGCAACCAGCTGAGCCTAAGATGCAGCGCAGATCTATAATCTCGATCGCTCCCAGAGTTCCTTGACCTCGAGTGAAAAACAAGTTTTGGTGCCTCTGCGCACTGACAACAGATACAGCCTTTCTCTTTTGCCGCCTTTGCGTTGGCTTGGCCACCAGAGTCCGCTTGATAGCGTCAACGGCTTCCAATTGACTTAGATCAAGAGACCTGACTTTCCCTACCAGGAAAGTCTGTGGAGTGAGAGGCACAAATTAGCGTTTGTACATGAGGAGGAGGAGGAGGAGGAGTCGAATGGGAGCGAGCTAGAGCTGGAGCGGTCCTTGTTTCCAGGTCAGGAGACACCATTCCCCAATCAAATGCCGCATCAAACTGTTGTGTCTCGCGAAAATCTTCTTCGTCCAATCCTAGCGCTTGGTCCTCACTTGACCCCATTTATCCCCCAACCGAAGAAGCTCGCTCGGACTTGTGATCTCCTTGAGGAGAGTAGGGACCCTTGGGGCTGGTGGGCACTCGATATTGCGCTTCATTTGTGGCTGATTGTGGTGGCAAGCGACTTGCAAACCAACCAGGAGTTGGTAAAGAGGGCTGGAACGATTGGGCCTCAGGCCTCAGGAGTAAGCAATGTTGGAGGTTCCGATGGCTGCCGCAAGAACTCCAGGAGAGCAGTTGCGTCGGCTCTGAAAGAGTCAACAGATTGTAGGCGTTTGTGGCGGTAGAACTAGTGTCGCTCTTGATACCATTGCATCGTTGCACAACGAACAATGGCATAGGCGAGAAGACTGGTTGCGTGTCATGGTGGCGCAATCAAATGGTTAATTACGGTGAGATGTGAGACTTAAGAGCAACAAACGACGCTAAGTCCGGCAGGCCATCCGGGACATTCGGGCTACAGTAATGCGCAATACGAGCAGCGATTAGGCAGATTTGATTATGTGCGCTGAAGAATGGCGCCATGCATCCGCGCGCGTCTTTCCTGCTTTTGCCTTCGATCCATTCATGCCCACGTCGAAACTCAACCCTCCCCGCCTACGTCTTCCTACCATGACCCGAACATCGTCGACCACGGCAAGACGTACAACAAGGATGGGCAAGGAGAACGAACCACCGCATGAACGACGCCCATGTGTGTACAGAGAGCTGAAGTCTTCGCGGTCTGCGTCTGCACCGCCACTGTTGAGGGAATTTGCTGACGTGTTCTTTTTCAACCCCGCCGCCGTCCTTCACCATCGGTCCACTGTGGCTACCTGTCTTCTTATTCTCATCCTGTTTTTTCAGCCAGAAAATACGTTGATGGTGATGGTCTTGGGTTTGCGTGAGTACCGGCGGCTCAACGATCGGGGCGCGACGCCATCTTGCCGATCTGACTCCTCAGTGCTCACCATCTGTGTGATGTCCTTCGACCAGTCGGTTGTGCGGGATGCACTAGTAAAGGCAGGAATCACTACACCTGACCCCATCAACCTTTATGGTCCGCATGCCGAGGTCAACCAGACGTGGCCTCCAGAGTACCACACGCTTGAGGAGTTCAACCTCAAGGACGCGTTCAGGCTCATTCAAGCCAAAACGCAAAGCAACACTATTGTGTGGGGACGTCTTGGACCTGCAAAACAACGAGATATCGTCAAATATGTGAGTTGCGCGGAACCTACCAGTCTTGTACGGAGCGTGCACTTGCTCGGGCACTCACTCGTCACTCTTGTTCAGATTCGTGAGCGCACGGCTTTTTTAAGGGTCACATTGGGTGAGTGGCTCTATGAAGAGCTAGTCATCGATGGGTTGGCGAATATCCGAACCGCGTATCGACTGCAATACGACCGTGAGGCCTGTTGGTTGGCGGGAATCATGGGACGGCTGTCCAGGGCTGACATCACAAGATTGTGCCACGAGCTAGGCGTAGCATCTGGTCTGAAGGTTAGTTCCTCCTCCCGATTGAACAAGACTGAAAAGCCCGGGGCTCTGATAATCTTTCGATGTGCTTCAGACAAGCGAGCCTATCTACTCGGAATCGGACGAGGATCCCGATGATCTGAGTGAGGAAGAAGTGCTGGAGAAGAGAAATCGGGTGCTTGTATCCATGCCCCCGAAGCGAGCGCCGCAAACCTTCCAACAGTTTAGTGCCTCGTCTCATTCGGTGTCTTTGCATGCCGAGCGTCTGCACGGAGGGTATAAGAAGCGGGCAAGAGGAGCGGCAGCCGGAGCTTCGGGCGGTTTAGATCCTAACAATCAAGATCTATGGGACGAGCCTGAGACGGAGGTGGACACTCAGTTTGCTGCTTTGTAGTGTACCTGTCATAATACCAGTAGAAAAGCCTGCATTGAGACACTACAATTCGAATATGAGTATTAGTACTACAAAGGCGACACCCATTACAAAAAACCTAATGCTAGTTGCGCCCGGTCGAGCTCCGCACAAGAGCCCCTATTGAGACTTTTCGGGTGGAAATACCATCTGAGAAGGTTAATACCAGGCGCCTGAAAAAACCAGCGGCTTGGGTAATACCCTCGTGAGGTGGTAATACCCGCGCGGCTGGAAATACCAGTGAGTCGGGTATTACCACCTCACGAGGGTATTACCCAAGCCGCTGGTATTTCCAGCCGCGCGCGCGCCTGGAAAAACCAGGCCAAAAAGCCCCTCAGTGCCGGGTACTCCCAAGTGCCGGGTACTCCCAACTGCCGGGTACTCCCAAGTGCCGGGTACTCCCAAGTGCCGGGTACTCCCAAGTGCCGGGTACTCCCAAGTACCGGGTACTCCCAAGTGCCGGGTACTCCCAAGTGCCTGGGTATTTACCCAGGTGAGATAGGTAATACCCGTCAGACAGGTTATTACCAGCATCAAATGTCCCTTAGTGCCTGCTCCAATGCCTCCCAGGGCACGTCAGAGATTGGCGGCAAAGAGAATACCTCAGTGACAGTGAAGGCTCTTGCTTGCTGGAAATTGCGGATCACTACTCAAAAATTACTATCTGGATGGAACAGTACAATCAAACATGCTTGATACTTGAATGATCATGGGGAAGATACATCACTAAACTAGGCCAGTGATCATTTCCTCACAGCGAAGAGCAATAGCTTCAGCAAGCTGTAAGGTGCCACGAATTTGAAGATCCCACCGCTTTGTTGCCATGTCATCAAACAAAATTTCGGTCTCCTCCAGCGCAGGACTTGCAGTGGCGGCGGCTGCAACATTTGACATGACACCATCACCTGCTTTGCCATCTCCAATGAAGTTCACCAGTCCAAGCACCTGATTGATTGAGGCGCAAAGCCTGCCTTGTTGGATCATTGTGCGGACCATTGATTCCCCGGATGAAGGAAGGATGCCCAGCAAATGTCCAAGTCCAGTGAAAGTTATGTTGCTGTAGACCTTTGATGCAGCAAGAATGTTGTGCTCCATCACCGCACGCTCAAGGAGTGTTTCAGGACCTTTCTTGCCCATTTCCACAGTGGCGTCATCTTCCATGACGGTGACAGCAGCTGGCGGCAAGCGAGCAAGCTGGTGAGGCGAGAGGCTTGCAGCAAATTCGACGATCTCGGTCGGCTGGAAGGTCTGATCAAGGAACATCTTGGCCAGGACGGTCTGATGGGGGGTTTCGCTCGACCGTTCGTCGCGGAACAGTGCAGAGAGAATGCGCGATCGTCTCGGTCCCGCCGGCGCCAAGATGGCACAGGTAATGGCTGCAGTACTGTAGCGAAATACGCGCAAGACTATGTCAGCTTGGGCCGTTTGCTGCGCTTAGTGGGTGGGGCAAAGACGAACAGACACTGCAGACGATCTGCTTCCTCAAGTGCGGCAATGTAGCTGATCTCGTGATACCTCGAAGCGGCCTCGACGAATTTGCGGTTGAAGTCGAGCATGCGAGCCTGGCAGAGTTTGAACTGGAGTTGCGTCCCCAAGTCGTCCGTGCTGTGGCTGATCAAGGATGCGCGATTGAAATAGGTCTCTGCCGACGTCGAATCCTCTTCTTCCAAGTAGAGACGCACGATGCGAATATAGATTTTGAGCTTGTACTCGACAGGTCTGGAGCCGACCCGGAAATAAGTTGTACTTAGCTTCTAGCCCGATGTTGCTCATACAAATGCTACAGGTGTCCCAGGCTTACCGGTCAGAAGCGTCGGTGACTACGCCATTCAGTACTTGCGCCGCTGCGATCCACTCCTCGTCTTCCTCCAGCAGAGTTGCATAGTGTTCACGCAAAGTGGTGATCTATCAACATCCTCGCGGTCAGTAATCGTGATCTTTGGCGACCCTTGTTGTTCCACAGCATCAGCTCAGAGGTGGCAGCACCCCTCGCCATGGGCTCGCGAGAGGGGCGGGTGGGGGTGAAGGGTTCTTACCTGCTCCTCATAAGTCGTAGTACGCGACTGAAGCTTTTGGAGACTTTCACCCATCACCTGCTTCTTTACATCACGATCGGCGATATTGCACAGCGTTTCGATGTACGCGGACAGTGTTGGGCGAGCGACGATAGGGGGGAAATCTGAAGCCAGAGTCGCATCGAGGAAGCAAATGAGGTCGAGTGGCAGCGATGAGGATGCAACGACCACCTCATTGAGGAGCTCTATACATGCTGGGACCTGCGGTGGAGCCCAATATGCAGTGAATAGTCACGTCAGTGTGGACTCATTTGTTAGTGAGGCAGATCGTGTACTCGCCCTGTCTCTCTGAGGCATCGACGCGATCGTCTCGACACGTTGATCAACCTCCATCTCCATCTGTTGAGTGTTCTTGCGCTGCCGTTACCACGGTCGTTCTCGTTGCTACTACTACTGTTGCTGTTGTTGCTGTTGATGAAGCTGTTGAGCGCTATCGCCGACGAGCACTGGTCGCGGTCGGCGGGGCGTGTCAGGTGAACTGGAACGGACAGCGCTCGGGGCCGGGCCAAGGCTAAGCTCGACGCCCCTCCCTTTTGGGAGGGGCTTGTGAGTTATCGGCGCGTTTGGCCCAGTTGCCCTCCGAAATCTCAGGGCCATTTTGGGGTGGTTTTCTGTAACTTGGCAAATACTTACATTCATGCAAAAGTGAGGGACCCTATTTTTCTTTATGCTCTAAAAATGACATACCCCAAGTGGCGAGAGCTTTCATAAGCTGTGGGTGGAGCTACAGCGATCCGAAGTCTGCGATTTCGGTCGATCGGGCCCCAGATGGTCCGAGCGCATCGTGTAATTGGCGCTCTCATCATCGGCAAGCCTGCTCCGTTCGGCTTGATCACCTTGCGTACGCTTCGCTGTTCTCCTCTTTTCACGATCACCGTCGTCCACGTCAAGCGCGACAATATTTAAAACCGAAAATGACCCGAACAAGCAGACACCATACCTCGTCAACTCGCCAGAACACCCGCCGCGAGGCGGATCTATTCGCTGAATTTCGTAGCCGCGATTTTTCGCTGTGTCAATACCTGTCGTGGTACTTCAGCCCTTCCACACGCTTTGAAGGCGTTCAAACACACCGACCAAAGCTGTTCAACAGCAACTGGTCCAGCCTCAAGCGTGTGCTTGATCTGATTCTACGACTTGCACGTAAGGATGGCGCAGAGTCAAGAAGCCGAATCAATGACTGGATCGCCGAGCAGGTGGGCAACACTTCGTACTTCTCGGATTGATTCTCCGGATTCGAAAAAGCTACTGAATACTTGTCTTATCCGCGTGCAGGCCGACTCGATCATCATTAAAGAGATGAAGCGAACCAAGTCCGCCTTCGTCGCTAGCCATGACTTGACTCCCGAAGTCCTCGCTCCGATTACATCGACGCCCGGCTCGATGCAATCGCCAAAGACAACTCTTTTATCAGCGGACGGATTCGTAACTTGCTATCACAATGCGGAGACCCACCACCGGCTGAGCCAATCAATTGCGACAAGGACCCAACAGCCTCCACTGATGTCGAGATGGAAGAAGCCACCCCGGAGAATGCTCCCGATCCAGAGCAAGAGCAAGAGCCTGGTCACGAAAAAAGACGTATCGAGTTCGTGAGTGTTTCTGACCCTAGCTCAGCTGGGTATCGCAGCGAATTGACACCAAAAATCAACACGCTGGCCGCAGCTTTACCGCAGTGTCATGGGTCAGATCGCATTCGCTTGCAACGGTGTCAGTTCGCTGCGATACCCAGCTGAGCTAGGGTCAGAAACACTCACGAACTCGATACGTCTTTTTTCGTGACCAGGCTCTTGCTCTTGCTCTGGATCGGGAGCATTCTCCGGGGTGGCTTCTTCCATCTCGACATCAGTGGAGGCTGTTGGGTCCTTGTCGCAATTGATTGGCTCAGCCGGTGGTGGGTCTCCGCATTGTGATAGCAAGTTACGAATCCGTCCGCTGATAAAAGAGTTGTCTTTGGCGATTGCATCGAGCCGGGCGTCGATGTAATCGGAGCGAGGACTTCGGGAGTCAAGTCATGGCTAGCGACGAAGGCGGACTTGGTTCGCTTCATCTCTTTAATGATGATCGAGTCGGCCTGCACGCGGATAAGACAAGTATTCAGTAGCTTTTTCGAATCCGGAGAATCAATCCGAGAAGTACGAAGTGTTGCCCACCTGCTCGGCGATCCAGTCATTGATTCGGCTTCTTGACTCTGCGCCATCCTTACGTGCAAGTCGTAGAATCAGATCAAGCACACGCTTGAGGCTGGACCAGTTGCTGTTGAACAGCTTTGGTCGGTGTGTTTGAACGCCTTCAAAGCGTGTGGAAGGGCTGAAGTACCACGACAGGTATTGACACAGCGAAAAATCGCGGCTACGAAATTCAGCGAATAGATCCGCCTCGCGGCGGGTGTTCTGGCGAGTTGACGAGGTATGGTGTCTGCTTGTTCGGGTCATTTTCGGTTTTAAATATTGTCGCGCTTGACGTGGACGACGGTGATCGTGAAAAGAGGAGAACAGCGAAGCGTACGCAAGGTGATCAAGCCGAACGGAGCAGGCTTGCCGATGATGAGAGCGCCAATTACACGATGCGCTCGGACCATCTGGGGCCCGATCGACCGAAATCGCAGACTTCGGATCGCTGTAGCTCCACCCACAGCTTATGAAAGCTCTCGCCACTTGGGGTATGTCATTTTTAGAGCATAAAGAAAAATAGGGTCCCTCACTTTTGCATGAATGTAAGTATTTGCCAAGTTACAGAAAACCACCCCAAAATGGCCCTGAGATTTCGGAGGGCATCTGGGCCAAGCGCGCCGATAACTCGTAAGCCCCTCCCAGAGGGAGGGCTTAGTTGAGCTTAGGCCAAGGCCTGAAGCCTGAAGCCTGAGGCCTCAGAGACGCGCAGGGAACTGAAGGGATTTGCAAGGCGAGCGAAGCCTAGCAAAGCCTAGCAAAGCCTAGCGAAGCTGGAGGAAGCCGGCCGCCAGATGCACGCCTTCTCACGCCTTTACTCGTCTTCATTCACTGGCAGCTGTTTGCTTTCCGCCACTAGCCTTCACTACCCCCTCACCCTTACTCGCAAGGCAACTTGCCCTGCCCACATCCAGTCTACACGGTCATCTTCCATCATCAAACCCTGCTTCCGAACGCCAGAGGACAGTATTCAACCACCAAGCTTCCTAATCTTGGGAGAGCGTACGGTCGGTCATAGTTGCCGAGTCACGATTGAGCCTCCTCGCGACATCGTGGGGCACCAAAGGCACGAGTAGGTTGACGGCGTCGTTCATCCTGATCAGTCTTTGTAGAACTCTTGACGGCGCCACAACTGCGCCACGCCTCGCACGCTGACCCAGCCGCTATCTCGCCGCTTGCCCCACATCAGACGGCTAGCCAGCTACGACACGGCGCAGCGGTACAGGCGATGATTGCCTTGCAGACTTACCCTGGCCAGCAGTGGTCATTCTTCCTTTTCGAGCTCTCCGAGTTCAGAGTGGAAACATGGCTAGGCCTTACCCTCGTGGTGTACGTCATCGTCTCGTACCTGGGTCGCCGAGCCAACACGAGTGAGTAATAGTGACTGACCTTCGCGGCGCACCAGAAGGGCTCCGAATGGATTCGAGAGGCATTGATGATGTACCCCCTACCTCTTTCCTCTTCACATCGATCTAGATGTCGCGCAAAACGTCATGCTGGCTGTTGCACCAGTGCTGCGAGAAGAATTTGCCGGCGTGGGCTTCAACGACCATCCCTTCATCCTCGATGGCGGGGATTCGGTCAAATCTTATGCGACGGGGCGTCGCGCCTTCGATCGGGCATGGATACAGGTCAAACTGCCTTCGAGGCAAGACCCACTCTTTTACCTCAGCCACCTGCTGACAATTTGTGATCATTCGTCAGTTTCCTGAAGTCGCGGAGCCATGGTTTGCCGTGCTAAGGGCTTGAACACTGCTCGCTCAGATACCAACCGAAGACGGACCGCTTCACACTCGAATGCGAACTATCGAAACCATCCGGATCTTTTTGTTTTGCGATTTTGGACCGAAGGGTACTCCGGACCACTCGCGAGCGCTGGGACATGGTGAGGACTGCTAAATCGGAACGGAGGCTGAAGCCGGTCAGCGGGACTGATTTACAACCTTTTTTGTTCAGCTTACGTTCACCTGTGTTTCCGAACACACTAATGTGGACCCGTCTTTGATCGTCTTGACGGAATCGGGCGACATTAACTCTGCGCTGCTATGTGATCCCGCAAACAATACCTTCGGCGACTTCTTCGCGCCAGGTTCTCAGTCCCTCCAGTATTTTGAGTCCCTTGTTATAACGGACAGTGGAGGGAGTGCACCTGGCGATATGTAAGTTTCAACAATCTCGGCGCCAATCCAAAGCATCCGGTACGGGATTTGATTTACCGTGTCGGTGCCTTGCTCATAGCGCATTCCGATACCCTGGCAAGAACCTCCGAATTGAGCTAGCTCTGCGGCTTCCTCCAACCTCTCACCTTCAAGAACTTGCTCCGTGGGTCAATCTCGTATGCGACTTAGGGGACCTATTACATTGCAAGCAGAATCTGGT
This sequence comes from Microbotryum violaceum, assembly GCA_022506055.1. Classification (NCBI taxonomy): domain Eukaryota; kingdom Fungi; phylum Basidiomycota; class Microbotryomycetes; order Microbotryales; family Microbotryaceae; genus Microbotryum; species Microbotryum violaceum. The sequence continues at coordinate 521,918 of JAKMXP010000008.1, read as the reverse complement.
CCCGAAGATGGCGATTTCCAAGGGGGCAAGTCACCGTCTTCATAAAGGCCTATGGGCGGTGACTGTTTGACCGTGAAGCTGACAGCAACAGTGTCTCCCTGTTACCTAGAACGCACGCCGTGCTGGAGTGATCAAGCAGATACACGACTTGGCTCGACAGGAGACCATGAATGAGTCGCTTGAACAAAAAGAAGAGCTTGCTGCGCAAAAGCGCCGCCTCGAACAGACTAGAACGGACGCAAAACTGTAAGTTATCATATGCCAGTCACGTGTTTCCCAAGGCTCCGAGCTCATAGGACACGGCTGCTGTCCGTTCAGCGCCTCGATGAGCAAGTCTGAGAGGATCAAGCATCTTGTGAGAGAGCAAGAGATCGCTCGCAAAAAATTGGCACTCAAGTTGGCAAAGTCAAAACATGGCACCAAATGATCTCATGGTGTGGGAAGCGTGGAGGGGACCGAAGCATTTGAAACATGGATTACATATGCACTTGTCTGCGCCTGAAATGCACCTTGTCTACACCTGCAAAGCACAAGCTGAGACTCAGAAGACTACTTGTAGGTGCGGGTCTCATATTGTTGTGACGAGTGCCAAGATCTGGGTCAAGGCTGGATGTAGCTTGGCCTTAATCTCGTGCGCTGTTGTGTCTTGCTTATCTCGCAGCAATCTAATCGCTTCGTTCTGCAGCTCGAGGCGCTCCTGCATCCCCTCAAGGCAAAGGGTGAAGCTCTTGCGGTGCTCGGTCAGGATAGACTCCAGCCTTTCCAAGCGCGGCTTGCCTACGTGGGTGTTAGTCGCCTCTATCTGAGTAACGAAAGCTTGATGATCCGATGCAGTCCTCGCCAATTTGACCAGTTGACGCCCGTGATCGTGGATGGTCGCCCGCATGCTCTCGATCCCATCGACTCCGCCGTTTGCTGGGTTGTTCAACTGCATATGGAGGTCTTTGATTGCGACCGCTGTGTCATCTGCTGCCTTCGACATCTCACCCAACATTCGTTCGTGCTGAGCTATCTTGGTCGTCTGGCCTTGTATGATAACATCGTTAGCACTTGTGTCCTCTGATTGCTTGTCGCTCAGCCTCGAGTGATCTTGCTGTAATCGTTCGAGGCTATCCTTCAACCCTTGGAAGCTGTTTTGAAGTTCTTCGACGCAATCAATGACCCTAGAAGACTCGAGCGCGCTTTCGATCATGTGCTCGAGCTTTTCGTCAAGTTTTCGGTCGTAGAGAACCTGGCGTGAGAATACACGGCGTATAAGCTAGCACTCGCTCACAGTGGACCACACCCCCGCGCACTCACTGCATCTTGACGCTGCACGAAAGCGGGCACCGCACATCGGGATCAATCCAGATCAAGCAGCAAGAATGCAGTGCGGATCTACTCACCGAGTTGCATTCGGCACGCAAAGACGAATGCTCCCTGTTCCTGTTCAGCCAGCTTCGCAGGTCGTGTTCGATTTGGTGAAGCTGATTCCCCCTCCGAAGAAGCCAGAGAACCAAAAAACCGGGAGAAAGAAAGAAAGAGAAAAAGGGGGGGTCAGGACACTACCTAGCTAGTCTCATCAGCAGAAGATAGGCTGGCCATACCTCTCCTTGGTGGCGATCTTCACTGGAGCCAAGACGCTGCCTCGGGTCTGCTTCATCGCTTTTGATACTATCCTCTAAAGCATGGATGCGTCTTGAAACCTCACCATGCACGTCCATCACACTGATTGTCGAAGGTCGAGTATCGAGACCTGGCGCGAGCTGGCGGCGGGACACCTCGGTGACGACTTGCCCTTGAAAATGGTCAGGAGAAGCATCTGCCGATAGGTCAACGTAATCACCCCGCGGACCAGAGCTTTCTCCCTCAGCGGTAGGGTGATCTCGGAGGCGTTTGTTTGTCGTCTTTTCGGGCGGTGTCGGCATGAACGCGGCCTCCAGAGCCTGAACCCGCGCCTCAAGCTTGTTGTACTGCTTCTTGTACCATTTCGAGTGTGTGCTGAAGTAACCGGCCGAAACTGGATCGGTAGGCACCGTTGAAATGGTATATCTGAGCTCTTCATCTTTGCCGGCCCACCGTGCGGAGTTGTGAAAAATACGATTGGTGTCTGCTTCGCCTGCTGAGGAAGACATAAGACGAGAGCAGGATTCAGTTGCCGAGGGCAGGGGAAAGCAGACAGGTAATCGTGAGTCGACGCCATGCTCACTGTTCCTCCCAGCTTCAAACGCCAAACCCAGCTGCTCAGCGCATACTTGTGGGAGCCAGCTTGCAATTTCTTCTCTCACTGCTGAGCCCGCTCGACCCGTCCATGCTAGAGGGATAGGAGCGTGTTGTTCCTGGGTGCATCTCTGCAGTGGATTTGGCTCAAAAACACGACGGCCTGTTTCGATCCCCTGGATGGCCGCGTGCTGCCGTAGTCGATCTTCATAATTCGGGATCGTCGGTGACGTCGTGCTGGCGACGAGCTGCAGAAGGGCCTGACCCGTTCTATCACGCTGCCTGGCAAGAGTCGCAATAGCTTCCTGAAGGAGACAGATGAAGAGTTATTTTCTGACCCTTCCTCTGACAGGTTGAAACTAGCCCGATTGATGTGCACGACTCTCGACGAACCTCTTCGGGAGTGTCTTCCGATGGCCGCAACGCTTTACCGAGATCGGCAAGATGACTGTGAGCGTCAGAAACAGAAACCTTTTTCTTGCGTCAGTAACCGAGACTGACATAACTTTCCGTGTCCGAGATCAGTGTTTTTATTGATGCTCTGTTCGCGGCATCAGCGGTGGTGACGTACATCGCTAGCTGAGTTGTCAGTTGCCGAACCTCGCTATTGGCGAAGGGCGCCGAATCGGACGGGAAAACGAGGGAGGATTCACGTCCGCTCCCCTGACAATCCTGAGGGTCATTTGAGGTGTCCTTGGGGGTTTGAAGACGGCTGTGGCCCTGCTCCTCATCTCTGACGGTGGCTGGGGGCGCTAGTCGAGGGGGCCCACTTCCAGACGCTTGTGGGGGCGGGCGGGCGTCACGGTGAAGCGCAGCTCGAGCTGAGAACGAAACGAAACAAACAGCCGTAGACCCGAGTGTCAGATTGGGGAGTGTACCTCTTCTGCTGTTGAGTCCGCTGCCGTTCTCCATGTTGCCGCCAGACGCACGACGCAAGGCACCCGACACGTAACGCGACTTACCGACGTTCGTAGGCCCAAGTTGGCTCAAGGGCACCGAATTGGGTCGAGTGTGGCGCGTATCACTCATTGTCCGAGCCGAGCTGGGGTGGAACGTTCTAAAGTAGTAGAGCAATGTCCTGCATCCGAGACTAGAAAGATCCAGAGTCAGGCCCTGCGTTGTCTGAGAGTGTGGGAGTGCTGAATTAAGAGGTCAACTTGGGAGTGAGAGAGTGAGGGAGTGGGGCACGACGCAGGAATGTTTAGCAAATCGTATTTCAGGCTCTCGACTCCCCTGACCGCAGCAAAGCCGAAAAGACCATCAGGCCTGACTTTCAGGTCAAGCCCAACATAATGAGGTTGTTACACTAATTACTCTAACTAGTAAAAAAGAAGTGTGAGTTAAGGAATATACCTAAAATCGAAATCGCTGTCTTTGACTATGTTGCGGCCGGAGGGCCGCCTATGGTGAATGTACCAGCATACCTTTTTTTTTTTTTTTTTTTGCTGCACCTGCCTGTAGTGTCCATGTGCCAATCAGAAGTCATGTAAAAGCTCTGTGGCGACTTTTGTATCTTTCGTGCCGTTCGAACGAAGCTACAGCGTTCCCAGTATTTTCCTTCGCTTTTTCGTTGACCTAAAGCAGTGCTTTACACCTATATTGTACTTAATGTACAGTAAGCGCGTGTCTTTGCATGACATTGCTTCTACAGCAGAGCTCTGCCCGAGGGGCGACGGCTGGCGTCTGTCACGTGATGCCGCGCACCGGAGGTGTCAGTGTCATTGTCGGTCCGGCAGCGCACCAACGGCATTAGGGGCAACAAATGACACCCTGTAAATAATCCCGCGCCTAACCCTTTCAGTTTTCTTGCCACTCATCAAATTTTGGTGACACTCATTCGAGGCGAAACCCTCGGCACTATGCCCCGGTCGCAAGTTCGCCAGGCTGCCATCGCAATATCACAACCTCGCCAAGTCTTGGGCGCGAGATGGGCCTGCTCGAGCGTCCGCTGCTTGACCCTCCTCTTCGTCCCGCTCCGGCATCCCAACCGATCTTGGTATTGCGACACGTATATGAGCCCACCGTGCAGCTGTACAGAACGGACAACGTGCTCAGCGTGGTCAGCGCGATGGCCAACCCGACGCTGGCCGCAACCCCAACGGCAAGATGCGGCTGCCTCCCCCTCCCCAGCCTGATCCCAAGTATCGACAGCTACTTGAAGGCTCAGATAGCGGTCAGTTGCTCCGTCCAACAATATTTGTCTGCACTGGAGCCACATACTAAACTACTGTGGTACTCGGGATCCCGTCGGAGACATTTTGGACATACCGGGCCGGGTCCGGGAGTCATTTTGGGTGTTTTGTCCGTGTCCGCCAATTCTCCTGATGCCTCTCCCTTCTTCTCCATTTCCCCCGCTCTTTCTTCCTCCTTGGTCTCTTCCGATCGACCTCCCTCCGTGGTTCTTGAATCCACTCTCCCCCCAGACAAAGGTCTTGTTCCCCGGTTGCTAAGATCCTCAGCCTTGATCTCCTTCCTGTAAGGCGCCGCTCCGCTTACGCCTCACGACAACTCAAGCCAACCTCAGCGGCCTAAGCTTTACTTGCGCGCGGTGCCACGGGCGCCTCTTGACCTTAGTCCTTTTGGTAGTCTTTCTTCGCCTGCGAATACACCGTTTGATCCTTTCTGTTTGGACTCAGAACCAGTGAGGCTTGAGAGCGATCTCATGCCTTTCACTTCCCCCCCTTCCCTGCGACCTTCTCCTGTGCCTCTCTCCCAGAAACATACAATCCCCGATGCCTGAAACCCGTAACGAAACTCGAGAGGTCGTAGCCGCAAACTGATGGAGAAAATTCAGTCTCGTTCGTATCGTACACATCCCCTTTGATGATGTTACAGTCTGGATCGGCTCGATGAAAGAGGTTGAATGCGCCAGTTCCAACCCCACCTAGTTTTCCGAAGAGTCATCTTTGGTGTTGTCATGCTCCCAGACGTTCCCGCTTCCAACCCTGTCCTCCCTAATTGTCTTCATCGTCGATCCCACCAACAACAAATCCACTGTGAGCGAAACTCCGTCAATCTCCATGCGCCATGCGCAAAGTAGAAGTTCCGCCCACGCCTGGCTGGCACGAGCTGCCGCCATGAAAGGACTGTGTAATACACCAGGCCCTTCACAACTAGGTTACACAGTCCAAAAGACTGACAATTTCAATAGATGCATATTGAAATCAGAAGGGTAGTTAAATAGCGTAAGGCAACCGAGCCTTACACCCGCCACCACCAGACTTAGAGATACTCTAAGCATGATTAGACGAATCTCTAATGGCCCCATCGTTCGTTCATTCGTTCGTTACAGCCATTAGAGACCAAATAACCAGGTCAGCCCAAGGGCTACACCTTGCGCCGGTCCTGTTCGGGCTTTTTCTCCACGGCTGGCAAAAGAGCATCCTTCAGCCCTGCCCCACCGGGACCCGAACTGCCGACATTTATCTATTGAAATAGTGTAATACACCAGGCCCTTCACGACTAGGTTACACAGTCCAAAAGACTGACAATTTCAATAGATGCATATTGAAATCAGAAGGGTAGTTAAATAGCGTAAGGCAACCGAGCCTTACACACCCCTGCACTTTCACTTTCACTTTCACTTTCACTTTCACTTTCACTTTCACTTTCACTTTCACTTTCGAAATCGCGCCATCCGCCACCTTCGAAGCTACAAGTGATACATCGATACATCAGCCTACATTAGCATGGAGACCGGCGACACCGGCCCACCCCCAGGGGCTCCACCCCCACCATCGGCGTCCGCGGCGACGAGCGTCCCGATTGGGACAAAGGAGACGCAAGTCCCTATCGCCGCCGCGACCTACGCCACCGCCGCGATTCAAAAGACCAAGCAGACTCCTGAGCAGCAGACCCAACAACATCACCGTGCCAAGGCTTTGACCCAAATGTTCGAAGTCATGGGTGCTGTACCGGGCAATCGCACCGACCGGTGGTTGCAAGCCACCTTCGCCACCGACGAGTACCCTGTCGCTACCGCTACATCGCTCAAGTATTCGGCTCTCAACGCCAATCGATCCATTCGAAACATCTTCGACGTTGCTCTCGACGTCACTTTGACCGTCCAAGGCGCCTCGAAGGCCTCTCCCGCGGACAAGGCCGATCTGCTCGGTTGCGTCACGAGACTGCTCTCCCCGCAATCGCCCCTGTGCTTCGACGCCGAGGTCACCCTTCCCGAGCACCTTGCGGCGTTTGCGCCCCAGATTAGGGTTATCCAACACTCGTCTTTCGTCAGGGCCGGTGTGGTCAACCACCGTATCTCCGTGGGATTCGTTTCGGCGAAGGCACGTGACTCGGCGCTTACGGCCCCACTGGCGCTTACTTGGCACTCTGCAAAGGCTCACTTCGCAAAGGCCCACCACTTCTACCACAACATGGTCGAGCTGCGTATCAACGTCGGTGTGGCAGCGGTCCCATCCAGGGATGCCATTGTTGACTCTTTTAAATCAATTGTCACCAAAATCACAGCCAAGGGACACCGTTGCGAGCTGGTACAAGTCTTGCGCGTGATCCACGTCGATAACGACTCGGCCTATGCGCACTTGGCCGGCGAGTTTTCGGCCTTTATCCGCTTCGACGACGACGCCCTTTTCAAAGCCCCTAACAACACGCTGAAGGAGCTCCTACCGTCGAAGGTCTCTCTAGCCACTAGAGGCAACATGCATACGGCGGTTCGTCACGACTACGAACGAGAAGCGGCCTGTGCTCGGTGCCACTTTGTGGGGCATGTGGAGACCTGCGCGCTGGAACAGGAGGAGGCAGAAGGAAGCGAACAACAACACCGGAAGGCACAACAAGCACCACAACAACCCAACCAACACCAACAACAACAAGAACGACACCACCAACACCAACAACACCGACAACGACGCTTCCGAGGTTGTGGCCCCTAGCCGCGCCCTCGGAACCGACCAACTCGAATCGCGGAACCGATTTGCGGGGCTCGAGGTCGAAGGAGGACAGGAGGATGACGTCGAGGAGGAGGATGCAGGAAAGGAGGGCGAGGAAAAGGAGCAGGTCGAAGAAGAAGACGAGGATACGGGCGCCAAGGCGGACAACGAGGATTCAGACTCGGATGGGAACGCCGGAGCGGGCATCGACAAGGCGGGAGGCGACGACAAGGACGACGACGAGGACGACGACAAGGACGAACAGGACGACAGCTCGGAGGGAAGCGAACAAATGGAGGACGAAGGAAACGATGGGGATGACGTGATGAAAGATGGAGCAGAGGAGGAGGACGAAGGGACGGAGACGGAGGTGGAAGAAGAGGTCGAGCAGGAACAGGGGGTACAGGACGACAGCATCATGATCATCGACGACGACCAAACGACGATCACCACGGTTTCCCGCGAGTCGACTCCTCGGAGTCCCTCGTGGCCTCCACTATCTCCTGAGACGTTGGCAAAGTCGCTGCGCGAGGGTGCGGAGTGGGACCGAGCTAACGCCGAAGCTGCTGCACGTGTCCAAGCAGAAAAGGAGGCGATCATCAACGCCCAACTCGACGCGGAGGAACCGCTCGTTCGCCACCAATTTGCAGAGTGGGGTCAGGAAGATGGACAACTGCGATTCATCAACATTCGTGGCACCGGCTCCGGGTCGAACAAGAAGATGAAGAGGTCGCAAGCGGTGGCCGATCTCAGCGATCCGAGCGACGACCCGGTCGATATCAAGCGCGTTCTGAACAGGGTCAAAGGTCGAGCAGGAAAGGAGGTAGCGGGTCAGGGGAAGAGGGTGACGAGGTCGATGTCGGCGGCGGCGGCGATGCAGGTCGAGGGGGCCAAGGCGAAAGCGGAGAAGGGTAAAGGGGTGGAGGAGGAGAAGCGCTGGTCCGACCACGAGCCCGAGGATGACATTCTCCCCGAATTCCCACTCTTTGAGGACGACACTACCGCCAAGAGCACGTCTACATCGTCTACCCAATAATGATCAAGCACACCATCACCAGCTGGAACGTGAGGAGGTGCATGGGGATCCCGGAAAAGCGACGCAACATTTACACCTATTTATCAACATTCAAAGCATCCGCCATTCTACTACAAGAACACTTCATCAAACCGGAACTCTGGCAATGTATCAAGGACGAGTACGAGGGCAAGGTCTTCATCAGCAAACACTGTCTGACTCTGATCCCCGCCGACTCGCCCCTGATCGACGCCGAGATTTTGCGCACCCACTCGGCACTCGACGGACGAATCCTGGTCACCTCCTTTCGACTTCGAGGCGACATCCGGATACTCGAGATCAACAACATTTACGCACCAGTCGATACAAAACAACGACTCACATTCTTTGATAAACTACATTTCAACAGGACGCAGAGCACCCACCTTCGACTCCTCGGCGGCGATCTCAACGACTGCCCGCTGCCGGCGATCGATCGGCGGAACCAAGGTCGGCACGGCCATCACTGGCCGATCCTGATCGGCAAGCTCGACTCGCCCTACACCGACTGCATACAATTCAAACACCCGCTCACACCATCTTTCACTCGACCCAACATCGTCCGCAAGCGACCAAAGTCCTTTTCACGACTTGACTACTTCCTTCTGCAGCGCACCCACCAAAAGCGACTCGTCCAAGCCTCGACGATCTACGACCACCCCAAGGACCTTTCGGATCACCGACCGGTCTCGATCGTCCTAGTTCTCTCGGACGAGCGAGGAGACGCGGCTCAACCCAACAACAGTTTGCCAACGACATCAAACCAATTACATCGTATCAACGCGGCGACCTTCAAGACGGCGGAGTTCCAGGGGATGTTGGAAGGATGGTTGGAAGGAGCGAGTGGGGAGGAACCGGTGGGGGAGCTCGAGGTGGTGCTGGGGAACTGCGAGAAGGAGGGTCGGGAGCTGGCGAGGAGGGAGCATCGGGAGCGGGTGGAGCGGATGGCGGTCTTGGTGGGAAGGGTGCAGGATCTGGAGGCGTTGCCGGTGATGGGGGACGAGGAGACGGCCGAATGGACGCGGACGACGGAGGAACTCAGGCGAGCGGTCAACGAGCGCGCGCGCCAACTTCGGATCCGAGCCCACGTACCCGAAATCGCTACCGAGGAACGACTGTCGCGGCCGGTCCACGCCAAGCTCGCGGCACGGAGTTCGGATTCCAAGATCACAGCACTGAGATTGCCCAACGGAGAGCTGACACATGACATTGACGTCGCGCTTGACCACACACAGGCGCACTTTCAGCGCCTCTACGATCTCGAGCCGCGCGATCGGGACCACGTCGAGCGACTTAGGGACGATTTCTTGGCGCCGATCAGGTCGGCGCGCACTTGCGACGACCCGAGCTCGGACCCGCTCTTTCTGCGACGACTCTCGGAAGCGCACATCGAGCTGCTGCAGCAACCCATCACCGAGGACGAGGTCGTAGCCGCAATCGCAACAACGCACCCCGGTCGATCGCCGGGTCCATCTGGCGTGCCCTACGAGCTCTATCACACAGCGCCGCGGGCGTGGGCCAAGGCGCTGAGCAGGGCCTTCAACGCGATGACCGAGCGCGGCTCGCTTTCACCGAAGCAGGGGCAAGGACTCGTTCGCCTGCTCTTCAAGCACCACAAGATCGGGGCCGATCGCGCCGAGCTCTCGTCGTACCGGCCCATCACCTTGCGCGAGTGCGACTACAAGCTCTTCACCAAGGTCTACGTTGCGCGACTCAACCACGTGCTGCCGGACCTGCTCCCACCGCAACAGCACGGCTTCGTCAAGGGCCGCCGATCGGCGGACGCGTCATTCCACCTGAGACTCTTGATCGAGGAGCTGGGCGCGCGCGGCACCGAGTTCCCTGACGCGGCGCTCTTGTCTCTTGACCAATCGTCGGCCTACGACCTCGTCGAGCACGAATGGATCTTCGCCATCTTCGACGCTCTCGGCGCTCCTGCCGCCTTCCAACGCGTTCTGAGGATGCTCTACTCGGGTGACTCGACCACGGCGCGATATATCATCAACGGCTTCTTGACTCCGCCGGTGCGGCTGACGTGTGGGCTCGGCCAAGGGGACCCGGCGTCGTCGTCGGTCTGGGATGTCGTGTTCCAGCCGTTCCTGGATGCTCTGCACCGTCGAGGCATCGCGCTGAACCTCTCGCTTCCTACCATTCACCCCTACCCACAGAGCCGCGCCATTACATCCCTTGCGTTTGCCGATGACGTCGTCGTCGCCGTCGCGGGCTCGGAGTCACTCAACTTGCTCGACGACCTGGCGCTCGACTGGAGGCTCGCAACCAATGGCCGGCTCAACACCGACAAGACCGTCGTACTACCCATCGGGTGTCGTTGGGAGGCTGGCGATCGTCCGCTCGTCGTCAAGGCCGAGGGCGAGTCGCTCGAGTGGATCGGCCTATCTTTCGACCCCACCGGCAACACCGAACTCGCCAACGTGAATCTCGTCGCACGGCTCGAAGCGGTGCTCGATTCGGCACGGGACCGAGGGCTCACACACCACACCCGAGCGTTCTACGTCAACCGATACGCCATTCCCAAGATTCTGCACATCCTCTCCGCCGACATCCCACCGCTCGAGGTCGTCAAGGAGCTTGATCGCATTCTCGCCGACTTTGTCCGCGGCGGCAAGAGGAGGTCGTGCTATGGCAAGGACGTCGTCTTCACACCGAGGTTCAAGGGGGGTCTTGGGGTCATGCGGATGCAGGACGTCGTCGACTCGGTTGCGGCACGCGTCTGGGACGTGCTTCTTGGCGGTTCGGATGCGATCTGGCAGGGACTTGCGCGCGCGGCGATTGTACGAACCCATCCCGCCCCCGACTTTGACTTGGCAACCGATGCGTGGCCTTGCGACTACACTCCGATCCGAACCGATCTACACCCAAGATGGCAGGCCGTGCTGAAGGTACCATCGACGCACAATGCGCAAGTCAAGCCGAGGACGTTGACGCTCGCGAATCTTCTCGCTCTTCCGATCAAGTTGCACACCCTTCACTACCTACCGGGAGCACCAGCTGTGTCGCGACCACCCTACGACGCCGACTATGCTGCGTTTTCCATTTACGCCAAGGTAGCGGACCTGTTTCGACGCGAGCTGTACCGGGCGGGGGCTTTCATCTCTGGACGCCGCCGACGGATGTGATCGTCAGCAACAGCGAATACGATCAACGGGGCCGCCCACAACGAGAGCACATCGTGGCATGGTACCGACATGCGATCAATCGATTGAGGTTCACACCAATAGCTCAACCGGTCGCGGCAGTACGAATCAACGGGCCTCCCCGAGTCCGCCCCAGATCCGAGGTCCGCCCCACCACGCCGCTCGAGTCGATCCTGCCCCATCCGATCGACCCGCCGCAGCGCCTTCCGAGACCGGCTCTCCCAGACCAATCAACACAATACAACTTGCTCAGCATGGATCGGCCATACACCATCGGTCGCGTCCGCCGAGTCTTGAATGCAAAGGCCTTCACCGACACGATCGGTTTCAGGGACTCGCTGCAGCCCGACGATCTCAAGGGATTCTGGAAGGGGGTCAACTCGAAGGCATTGACGGCGAGGGAACGCGAGGTGTGGTTCAAGCTCGTCAGGAACTTCACCCCGACTCGGAGTCTGCAGTTTCATCAGAAGCACGACGACTCGCCCGCGTGCCTCGTCTGTGGAGCGCCCAAGGACGATCGGGAGCACTACTTCTTCGACTGCGTTGACTCTGGGAACGTTTGGATCGCGGCAAGGGGCGTGCTCTGCGACGCACTGGGCCTCGACACGATCGACAACACGCATTACACGGCCGTTCAACGCATGTTCGGACTTCCGAAGCTCAAGGCCAGTCTGCGCGATCAAGAAGGAGCGGGGAGGACGATCGAAATATTCACCGGGCTGGTCTTGGAGATGATCAGCAGCGGGAGGTGGGGGATGCAGAAGTGGGGGACGAGGACGGAGGGTGTTGGGAGGAGGTGGATCATCTTGGAGGAGAGGTTGAAGCTGAGGGCGGGAGGAGCTTGGGGGAGGAGAGGGCAGTAGAGGCTGGGTTCGACTTTCCCCCCACCACCACACACACACACCAAATTCTCGCGACATCATTTTCTCCTACTGTACACTAAATAGCTCGCTTTCCTCTTTCGTTTGTTACAGGTTCACCGTTGCGGATCATGGACCATCTCGCGATTTGGCGTCGACTCGGTGTGGCTCGCGCTCTTCCGGCTTCGGGGTTCTGAGTCAAGGGAGGGATCAGCGGACACAGGCAGAAAGTCGGCTTTGAGGGGCCAGGGACTGCCGAGGGGGAGGTTTTGAGGGACCTTCACCGCGTCTTGTTGTGACTGAGCAGAGACTTGGAGCGTCGAGGGTCGTGGTGGTTGCGCAGTCGTGCTCTTGTCTTCGTCTCGACCGAGTGGGAAGTGGCTGTGGGGTGGGCCTTCTGTCGTTAGTACTTTTCTTTTCTTTCTCTTTCTCTTTCTCTTTCTCTTTCTCTTTCTCTTTCTCTTCATCTCCCTTTCTCTCTCTCATTCGTCTCCTGGGGGGGAGCAACCGCTTGGCTAGGGCATTTGAATCCGAATCTCGGATTGGTGGACTTGGCTCGTTTCTCGCACTTTTGCGGGCGGTTTGTGTTATCATCGTAGTCTTCCATCTAGTTTTTCCGTAGGCCGAAACAGGGGGAACAGGAATTGGGGGCAATATGATGAACGTTTTCTACCCAAAAAAAAAAAAAAAAAAAAAGTCGGCAGCAAGTTCGGCTTGCGACACGAGTACGAGACGCACTACTGCGCCCTGTGCGATCGCGCCGGTCACCACTGGGGCACCTGCAGGAAGCCGGCACCGACACCGGCCTCCGCCCCCGCTGCCCCTGTTCCCGGGGCCTCGACCTCGACTGCGACGGGTGGTTTCCGCGTCGCCGGAAAGAACGGAAAGCACGGTGGTGCTGCTGCTCTGGCCTCCCGTGCTTCCGGCACTAACATGATCCTGTTGGGACCTCGTGCTAGCCCTGCTGACCTAGCGACCGGCAACAAGAACGATGCGGATGCCGACCGCGACGATGTATCGATTGCTTCGACCGAACCGGAGGGGAACGACACTGGAGGCGCCACCTCGACGCATGCCACCGCTGGATCGGAGAACGAGACGCAGACGACGACGACGGCGGCGGCGCCCGTTTCGACTGAGACTACGGCGGCGTCCATTTCGACCCCGACTTCGACTTCGACTTCGGCTTCGACCCCGGCTGCGGGATCGACGCCGCCTTCGCCTTTGCCCGGTGGCACGTCGGGGTCCTCGGCAATTTCGACCTCGACGAGTCCTCGACGCCCGGCGACAGTTCGATCGATTTCGGCACCCGGCAACCGACGTGTCACCCGGGCGGGATCCGCCATGATCCACAGTTCCTCAGGGGGTGACAGCTCAGGGGGTTCCAGGTCCGGGGCTGGCAACCTCGAGGGGGGTGGCGCTGATCTGATTTAATCATGATTGAGTCTCTCACCGTGTTGACGTTCAACGTCCGATCGATCAAGAACGCAGTCGATCAAGTCAAAATCATCCGTTACCTCAAATCCTTACGGCCGGCCCCTGCGGCGATCCTCCTTCAAGAGCACCATCTCAGCTTCAACGCGTTGCGCGAAGGCTTCGAGAGTGCTTGGCCAGGGGGTTGTATTCAATTCACTTCTCATGTCCTCACCCTGATACCCGATGGCTCACCTCTGGCGGGCCGTCTCCTCTCCTCTACCCCGGTCGTGTTTGCAGAAGCCCCTCATTTCGACGGTCGGATCCTGCGCTCGGTGTTTCGTCTTGAGGAGCTCGATGTCGAGATCATCAACATGTACGCGCCGGTCAAGGGGGAAGAACGTCGCGATTTCTACGGGCTTCTGCATTTCAACGCTCCGAGGCCCAAGACCCTTCGGATCTTGGCCGGCGATCTCAACGATTGTCCGGATGTATCGGTCGACCGGGTGGCCATCACCGATCGCGCTTGGACTCCTGTATCGCACTGGCAGACCTTGCTGTCAAAGATCGCGTTCAACCCACTCGACACGATTTGACATGTCCATCCCATTACCCCCGCATTCACTCGCCCTCACTACCGTGGTAGGGGGGACGAGCGAGAGATTTGCTCGTGGTCGCGGATCGACTATATCCTTGTCCAGCGCAGTTGGGCGAACCGGTTTTTGAGCGCTTCTACGCTCTTCGACGCGCCCTGTTCGGACCACAGACCCGTAGTTGCGACCTTCGCATTGCCTACTTCAAACGCTGATGCCGAACCCCTACCTTTTCTTCCTTCCACGAGCGAATTCATTTCGAGGCTGAACCCAACGGTCTTCAACGATCAAGACTTTGTCGAATCGATTCCCGGGGTCGTCGACGAGGTCTATCGGAGACTCGAGGGGACCGCTCCGCTCGGCGACGTCTACGACGCCGCTTTGCGGGCGGTTGCAGTCGCTGGCCATGCACGATACCGCTCGACTCGTGCCGACATGCGCCGACTGCGGGCCGAGAGCCAATCCGTCATGGAGGCTTTGGAGGCACGCGGTGAGCACATGAATGAGGCCGAGCGCGATGCGTATGCTCTTGCCAAGTCGCGGTTGGACCAGTTGGCGGTAAAGGAAGCTCAGTGGCTGCGCATTCGTGCGCATGTGCCGTCAGTCGACTCGAGGGAAGGTCAATCGGCAAGCATTCGCACGCGCCTCAACCGCCGGAGTCGCCAGACGAGCATCGTCTCGCTGGAGGACGTGGATGGCACCGAGACCGTTGACATGCAGGAGGCGCTGGGTATTGCTTCACGGCACGCGCAGTCGCTCTTCACGCCGGACCCAGCACGTGGCGACCCGACCAACGCACGCTGGTCCCTGCTCGACCCTATTCGCACAGCAAAATGCTACGATGACGACCGCTCGGACCCTACGTTCAGTCGCCGTCTGCATCGTCAAGCGAGAGTGGCGCTTGACGAGCCCTTCACCCTCCTCGAGGTTGAAGCGGCGTTGAAGAAGACGGATTCGGGGCGGTCACCGGGGCCCTCGGGCATTCCGTACGAGCTCTTCAAGGCGCTGCCAACCTACTTTGCTCCCAAGCTGTTGGACTTGTTCAACTCGATTTGGGAGGGCGGCTGAAATGACGGCGTCCTTGGCAGAGGGGCTGGTGCGGCTCTTGCCCAAGAATAAACCGGGGGCCAATCTGAAATCACTGGGGGCATACCGACCAATCACATTGCGCGAGACGACCTACAAGGTTCTCAGCAAGGTCTTGGTGCGCGACTCAATGGGGTGCTCGGCGAGCTTCTGCCGCCGGCGCAACACGGTTTCATGCCATCAAGACGTTCAGCGGACGCGGGAAGTCATCTCACTCTCCTTCTCGAAAAACTCCGATCGCTCGGTACTGATGTCTTCCCAGAGGGCGCCCTCTTGTCTTTGGATCAGCAGCGCGCGTACGATCGGGTCGATCACGCTTGGATCTTCGAGGTCTTCGAGGCCTTTGGCTTTGGTGAGGGTTTCATCTCCCTGCTGCGCGCTCTGTACGATCCCGAAACTCTGGGGGTGCGCTACCTCGTCAATGGGTTCCCCACGGAGTTGGTGCGGTTGCTGTGTGGTCTCGGTCAGGGGGATCCTCTCTCGTGCCCGGTCTGGAACATTACGTTCCAGCCCTTCCTCGACGCTCTCGTGCGGCGCGGGATCGCGCTCGACCTGCAGAAGGTGTGGCCAGGGGGGGCCGCGTGCGCAGCTTACGCATCTGGCGTTCGCCGACGATGCTGTGGTGGTGGTGGAGTCACCGGCGGCATTGTCAAAGCTGCAAACGCTGTCGCAGACGTGGTACGAGGCAACCAATGGGAAGACCAACACGGACAAAACGCTTGTGCTACCTCTCGGACCGCATTGGCTTCGGGACGAGGCTGCGCAGGCGCTGCCAACGGTGCAGGAGGGGGAGAGCTTCAAGTGGTGCGGCTATGCCTTCTTTCGCTATGGTGACTCGAAACTGTTTTGGACCCACGTGCTTGACAGGATCAAGGCCAAGACCAGCGCCGCTCGAGACCGGACACTTTCGCCGAGTGGAAAGGTTTTCTATGCCAATGCCCACATCGTCTCGACGGTCCTCCACGTGCTGTCTTTCGACATACCGCCTCACTGGTTCATTAAGGCGGCGGAGACGGCACTTACGGACTTTGTCTGGGGAGGAGCAGGGCGAAACACCGTCGCTCGCGATTTCGTGTTCCAGGCTCGGGAGGACGGTGGCTTGGGCTTGATTTCGATCGGCGACATCGTTCACTCGGTGGCGCTTCGATTTTGGGATGCCGTGGCGGGCTCGGACGAGGCGATCTGGGCGCCTCTAGCTCGCGAGAGCTGGAGCTCCCTCGTCGCTGCGACCCGCGATTTCAGTCCGTGGGGGTTCTTCAGCAGCACGGCTCGGGTCGAGAAGCTGTATCGCGACTCGACGCGCTGGGGGGCAGTCGTTGCAGCGGCCAGGGTCACAGTTCCAAACATCAAGTCCGAACTCCTTACGCTTCCCGAATTGCTCTCGCTTCCGCCTCGCCTCCCTTCACTCTATGCTGAAGGTGCCAAGCACGCATATGACGATGCGGACGCAGTGGCAAAGTTTGCGCAGATCGCGGACCTGTACTGGAGGGACGAAGGGAACGGATGGGCTCTCGTTGGCCATCGACGCGGGTTCTGGCAGCACTCTAAGGAACCTGCCCTGGCGCACGAGCACGTGTGGTCGCGCGTGGGTCAGAAGCTCAGGGCGAAAGACCTGCTGCCCAAGACCGCGGTGCGACCCGCTCGGATACCTCTCAAGGAGGCTCCCCATCCTCGGTCCTTCAACTTCTTTGGGCTCACCCGACCTTTCACTATTCGCAAGCTGCGTCGGCTTGTGAACGTGGTTCGATTCCCAGGGAAGGAGGATCGGGTCAAGCGTTTCCCTGATGGGACTTCTCAGAGCGATAGGAAGCGCTTCTGGAGGTGGCTTCATGACCGGTTCGCGTCTGCTGTGGAGCAGGACACCCACTGGCGGCTCATGTACGACGTGACGCCGACGCGCAAGACGCAGCATACTCAGGGTCATGCCTCTTCGCCGATGTGTCTGTTCTGTGGCAACGATGCAGCGGTCATCGAGACGGTGTCGCACTACTTTTTCGGATGCGCGTACTCGGCCAGCTTCTGGGGTGGGGTGCTACGCATTCTGCTCGACAAGCTCTACATTGAGGATACCGACCTCGATCCGTCGACGTTCACCCAGGAGCAGCTGACCATGGGGCTCCCCCTTTTGCGGGGTCGTGGGAGAACGACCTCGAAATGGATGTGGGTTCGGCTGGCCTGCGCGATCGGCTTCCAGCGGCTGCACCTGCTTCGCTGGCGCGTTCATCAGCGGTTCCAGAAGGACGGCGTCGTAGCCCTTCCCTCAATTCCCAGTGCGCTCAGACGGGCGGGCTTTGTTCCTGGGGCTCGAGATTGGGAGCTGTGAAGACCGAGTTAAGTCTCTCCTTCCCTTCCCTCCCCTCCCTTTTCTTTCTTTCTCCTCGAGTGGGTCTTCGGAAGTTGACGTGTCTCGAAACTTGTTGCGCAGTGGAAGGCTGCGCGTCTCCCCCCACCCTCCTTTTGCCCTAGGGTGGTTTCCTTGTTTGCATGGAGCGGCCAGCAGGGTGGATGCTCAAGATTGCTGTATGCCCTGCTAAGTCTCCCCTTTCTCTCTCTCTTTCTTTCTGGTGGCTCAGATGTTGACAACAATTTGGGCCACACCCCTCTTTCCCCTTCCCCATTTTCCGGCTTTTGGATCCGAGTTGGTTGCGTTGGATCGGCAAGAAGGATCGCTCGTTGGATCAAGATTCTCGCGCCACGGCGAGCCTCGTTCGGGATTTGGTTTGGAACGTTCGCTCGGCTCGACGGCTCAAAAGCCAGCGCCCGAGACTCAGCCAACGGAGGACTTCTGGCGCTGTCGGGGTGACGACTAGCTGGGGCTTGGCTGCGGCCTGTTAGTCCCTGGGGACCTCTATCTCTGGCTTCGACCCCTCCGTTGGCCCCTCGGGTGTGTTCTTCCCCCCCCCCCCCCCCTCCCCTTTGTTTTAGTATTCCTGCTTCTCCGTGTTTCTGGTTGGGGCTTTTGTATATGTCCCCCTTCTTTCTAGGTGCTCCCCGTTTATCACGTATCTTCGCTCCCAATCTTGGGATGTGAAGCGGCAGCAGACTCACCGCCCGTTGGAGTCCGAGTTGGGTGCTCGGCGGGTTTTGATCTGCGCGGCGCCCTTTGCGCGCAGGGGTTTGATTTTCACCCATCTGCTTGTCGTCACTGCTTAGAACCTCTTTTAGCTCTTTTTGTAGCGGTCCCAGCCAACCCGAAGGATTGCAATTTATGAGCCCCAGTAAAGAATAAAAAAAAGACTGCCGAGCAAAACCGCCGGCTGAGTCGCACTTGATTCTGACACAAAGAACTTGCAAATGATCTCCGATCCTCCCACGCCAACCGCCACATTCCTGTACACTTTTCCAAGATCCCTAACCCCATCGTTCTGCAAGCACAGCGAGTGTCCGACCGTCACGGTGGAAGCAACACCAAGTTTGCGGCAAGTCGCCTCCTGAATGAGTGATACCTGAGAACCACCGTCGACCAGGGCAAGGATCGATTTGCCGTTGATGACAATCCTCATACAGCCGATAGGAGCGCAGTAGTAGGCCGAAATGTTTTCCTTGAAGCCCGAGTTTGTGCGCATGATGAACTCATCCTGAGCATCCTCCGTCATTTCGTTGTAAACTCCCGAGGCTGCGGTCGTAGAGTTGATAGGGACGCAACGACATTGACACTGCTGCGCAACTCCCTTGGAAAGATCAGGAGAGGCGGCGAGAAGCATGCCGAGCGAGAGTTCGACCTTGGTGTCGGTCAAAACATGAGAGAGAACATTCTCGGTCGAAAAGCGCTGCGAGACAGGGGTACGAAGCACGCTTTGAGCAGCCCTGCATCGACAAGTGTTGGAAGTCACGTTGGTTGACGCTGAGGCCTCCGTCATCTCCTCATCCCTTGAGAGAATCTCCACCGGTTCCACCTTCGCCTTTCCCAATTCCTGCGCCAACGGATCAAACGAAACTCGAGGAGTCGAGGTTGGGCGAGGTTCGCCACAAGGAGCCTTGTGCTTGGATGCTCGTTCCGCAGAGTGCTTCTTCAATGCCTCCTCATAGGGACCACTGGGAGTACGCGCACGACCTTGTCGAGAAGCCGCATAGACGTCAAAAGGGGCATCCTCCTCGTCACTCTCGTCCGCCAAAGAGAAAAAAGCGACGTTCGTTCGCATCGCCGTTGCGGTGCCCTGGCCTTCCTGACCTGTCAAACCATTCCGCCCCAAGTCAGCCCCGTTCCTCTGTTCCAGTCCTCTCTCCCAAGCGTTCCAAAGAAGCTCAAACGTTGGCATTCCTTCCGGCAGACGGTGCGCCATAGGACACTCGCAACCTCGGAAATAGTACCGTCCTCCTTCCTCCGTCACATCTCCCTTTGACTTGCGCTCCAACACCTTGGGACAGAAGCGAGTTGGATGGCCCCCGAGTCCGGGAGCGCGAGGGGCGGTGGGAGTCGCATTAGCGCCGGTGCCATGGCCATAGGGTCGAGCCTGTCCGCCTTGCTGTCCTCCTCCTCCTCCCCCTCCGTATCCACCCTATCCATACCCCTGAGAGTTCCTTTGAGGCTGACTTTGACCACCAGGCTGCATTTGCTGAGGCTCCTGGATGTTACCACCGTAGAATGAGGTCGGTTGTTGGAGGCAAGCAATGTCCTGCTTCATTGTTATCAACTCCTGAGACATCGTCGACGTGCTCACAACCAAGCGACGGAAATCATTGAGGAAGTCATCCGGCAAGCTCAAACTCCTTGAACCGCTGTCCTCCGTCCCTGAACCTGTTCCTGAACGACTTTTGGAAGACAAGGCTGAGTGCGTGGCCGTCGAAGGCGAGGAATCCGAGTCCTGACGACGAGTGAATGACAGGGGCAACCCGGAAAAGCGAACGTTCCGTGGGCCGGGGCTGGGCGCTCTATCGGTGCGCGGCTTGTCGCGATATCCCCCTTGGTCTCCTCGGCAACCTCCTCCTTCCCCCTCCGATCCCGAGTCCGAGTTGTAAAAGTCATCGAGCCGATTGTCCCTGCCTTGGCGGGGCGTACGACTACCCTCCATTACCAACTTCAAAATCTCGCCGTACAATTCACTGACATGGGGCTCACGGCGAAATTTGAGCTCGTCGTCCTTAAACTGTTTCCTGATTGCCTTCATCTCAACCGCCGGAACCGTTGTGCCCGTTGCCTCCTGCCAGTCCTTGGCTCGCTGCTCGACCGAAGGGATAAGCTTGCGAAGAAAGCCGCGCATTGTATGGTACTCCTGAACGAAGTCCTTGGGCAATCCTTCGAAGAACAGTGACGACTCGGTTTGCCATGAAAGGATTTCCTTCTTGACCAGGGGCTCGGAGTGGCGCTTGAAACGACGATAGTAGTCCTTGAGATCGATGCGAGTCTGGAGCTTATGCTTCCCCTCAAGCTGCCGGTAGATGACATCGTAGAGACGGTCCGGTGAATCATCATCATCCCCCTCCCCATATTCCTGAATCATCTTCTCCTTCACTCCCGCCCAATCCCCACTCTTGTACTCCTCCCACTCCTCAATCACTCGCATGAAACGATGAGGTACCTCTTTGTGAAGGTACCTGCAGAACGTTTCCGCAGTTGTGAAGTGCTGACTGAACAAACGCTCGTAATCCCTCAAGAACTTCTCGGCGTTCCGACCGTTCATGGCATACTCCACCCCTTTTGCCAAGAATGGGTTCGCCAACGACGCCATCCTTCCCACCACCTGCTCCGCAAGCGTAGCGGCTACTCCTGCCCATTCACCTGGTCCTACTCCTTCGCCTCCCTCTTGTCCCCTTTCCCCATCCCGACTTCTTCCGCCCATCCTCATACGATCCTCCACATCCGAGATATCCGCCATCCCTTGCGCTCCTTGAAGAATGTTTTGAACCGTAAACGGTGAGAGTCGAGGCGAAGGTTGCTGCGCCAAAAGATGCTCGACCCAGTCATACAATACCGAACTTGATCCTTCCCAAAATTCAGTTCCCTCCGTTGTGCCGGTATTTCCTTCCTATACCTCCTCCAAAGAAACCAGGGGCTGCCGATGACGAGGTGTCGAAGGCAAGGGTGAGGTCGTCGATGCTGACCATTGGCTCGGGCCTAAGATTCCCCTTCGTGTGAAAACAAAGAAAAATCCCGGCTGACTCCCCAGTTGTGGTATAGCAAAGCGGTCGATCAAAGATAATATGAAATGATAAGGGGAAACGATGGAACCGAGGCCGGAGACGAGGGAGATGAGATACGAGAAAGCGACCGGAACGGCCGAGAGACGAGAGACGAGAAAGGAGCCCAAAACCGAGAAACGAGACCGAGTGTGAGAACGAAACGCTGAGACCGGAGACCGGAGACGAGAGACGAGACTTGAATCACACAGAAAGTGAGAACCAGCTAAGATGCTGTATTTGATCCTAGAAGTGGTCTACCTAAGAACAAGAAGCAAGCTCCCCTCAAACGTTCCGACCATTCAAACCGCTGCTCTCCTTTCATTCCCCTTCACCCCTTCATCCGCGCATCCGGCCCGGTCCTCCACTCAAATCCTGCCATATGATTCGTTGCTGACAGTCAATCCTTGAGGCATCGAAGTGAGTTTACCCGGGAGCGCTTTATCGCTGAGAAATCTGCCGAAACCGGTGTTTGATCCTGCCCGAACCGGTCTTGACCTTGACAATTTGAAACGACTCCGGAACTCGGCCCTGCTACAACCGATTCGAAACGACTCCGGAACTCGGCCTCGCTACAACCGCTGCTTCCGACGGAATCCCGAGTGCTGTGGACCCCACTAAAATCACCCGAAATGACTCCCGGACCCGGCCCGGTATGTCCAAAATGTCTCCGACGGGATCCCGAGTACCACAACTCCCCCCAGACAAGGAGGTCGTCCCGCGGCTCGACTTCATGCGGCGCAATATTCAGCGCATGGCGGACCACATGAGGCTTCTCAAAGCACGAGTCAAGGATCTCCAGGATCTTAGGCAGTCCATCGACCAATCTTGTGCCGACGCCATCACGGAGGGCCTCAAGGAGGTGGTGCAGATTGTAAACTGGCAGTTCACCGCCTTGTCTCGGCAGATTCTTGTCATTGAAAACCGGCTTGGGATCCCCGACGACAATGTTTGGTGCACAGTCGCCACCGGCGCGGAGGCGCACTGCCGAAACATGCTCGTCAGTTTTCCAGGCATTTCGCTTGAACAAATGGCCAACAACCCCGCTCCGTATGGAATACTGCTCGACCCAATGCGACCGTTCGAGAGGGAGGAGTACCCGTTCCTCTCCGAGGAGGAGTTAGCGGCGTTGACGCCGGCTCGCATCCAAGCGGCGACGTTTGGAAGGGCGAATCAGGTCGAAGTGGAGGCAAATGGTGGCATCGGCACAAGATTGGTCGATGGACTGCCTAAGATCCTGGAGATCCTTGACTCGTGCTTTGAGAAGCCTCATGTGGTCCGCCATGCGCTGAATATTGCGCCACATGAAGTCGAGCCGCTCGGTGGACACGATCGCGGACATTGTGCAGGAAGGTTTGGAGTGGGAACTGAGGGGTTGAGGGAAGGCGAAAGCTCGAAGGACGCTGGGAAGAAAAGAAGGACTGTTCGCCTTGGCCATCCGGTTTTATCTACTCTTGGCGCCCCCTTTGTCTGCCTTCACGATTCGGTCCAGATGCCCACGTTTCCTTGTTCGGCACGCATCGTCGGTCGGGACGACCTCCCTGTCTGAGGGGAGTTGTGGTACTCGGGATCCCGTCGGAGACATTTTGGACATACCGGGCCGGGTCCGGGAGTCATTTCGGGTGATTTTAGTGGGGTCCACAGCACTCGGGATTCCGTCGGAAGCAGCGGTTGTAGCGAGGCCGAGTTCCGGAGTCGTTTCGAATCGGTTGTAGCAGGGCCGAGTTCCGGAGTCGTTTCAAATTGTCAAGGTCAAGACCGGTTCGGGCAGGATCAAACACCGGTTTCGGCAGATTTCTCAGCGATAAAGCGCTCCCGGGTAAACTCACTTCGATGCCTCAAGGATTGACTGTCAGCAACGAATCATATGGCAGGATTTGAGTGGAGGACCGGGCCGGATGCGCGGATGAAGGGGTGAAGGGGAATGAAAGGAGAGCAGCGGTTTGAATGGTCGGAACGTTTGAGGGGAGCTTGCTTCTTGTTCTTAGGTAGACCACTTCTAGGATCAAATACAGCATCTTAGCTGGTTCTCACTTTCTGTGTGATTCAAGTCTCGTCTCTCGTCTCCGGTCTCCGGTCTCAGCGTTTCGTTCTCACACTCGGTCTCGTTTCTCGGTTTTGGGCTCCTTTCTCGTCTCTCGTCTCTCGGCCGTTCCGGTCGCTTTCTCGTATCTCATCTCCCTCGTCTCCGGCCTCGGTTCCATCGTTTCCCCTTATCATTTCATATTATCTTTGATCGACCGCTTTGCTATACCACACTACGCGACAATACCCCCACGCACACAGAAGCTAAAGCATTCCGCGAGAACGCTCGGTCGTACAACAACGCGCTGTCGTTCACTTCGCTCGCTGCCCACTTTGACCAGACTCGACCAGGCACTCTAGGACCCCGCGTGTTTGGCGTGTTTTGCGTGTTTGGTCGCCTTTACAATCCACTTGGCGCCCTGATCGCTGCCGTCAATCAACGCCCAGCCTTTGCCCCAACATGGCTCATCGACCCGGCCGAGGCCAACGACTATCGACTTGGACCTGACGGCGCAGACATTCACATACAAAAATCTGATTTCACCAAGCTCGAGTCCATGTTGCGCACTGGCAATTGCTCTCTGAGAAAGTTAGCATCGGCCAAAGCTCGCGCAGGTTGGGATACGGCCAAAGAGTGGGTCCTGCGCCTCTGCCTACCACCAGGCCGAGACCGACGCACCCACAACCTTCCAATGTCAAGCACGGAAATGGCGATGCTTATCTGCGATTCCGACACTAACACGGGAGATCGTGGACCGCAAGACCTTATTCTTCAAGTGCACGGTGATCGATGTCCCGAAGGTCGGCCTAAGTACCAAATCGTTAGCTCGCTCCATCCGTCTGCGATGCCTCTCCGGTACCCACTACTCTTCCCCACGGGGGAAGATGGCTTCCACCCCAACATTCCTCTTTGCGGTTTCAACCCAAGCTGGGCCGCCCATCGCCAGAAACCGAGAGCAGATCGACAATGATGTCCAATTGCGCGAGCTACTTGCCGGCCTTGGTCCAGATGAAGAAGACGAAGAGGAGGACGAAGGCCGCGACGATGAGGATGAAGATGAGGAGGAGGAGGAAGACGCAGAGAATGATGAAGGTGAACGTAAGCGTCTTCGGCTCTTTCTCACGTGTTCCATTCTTATGAGACGCAAGCACAGACTGCCATAGAGTGTTTGAACATCTTCCACGAATGTCAAGGAAAAGGGGTCAAGGTGGATCAACCCAAGTCTCGAGTTTCCCGCATTGCACCCAGCGTCTCATCCTCGAGTCTGTGATCGACGGAGACTTCCAAGCCGACCCCGATCGGCACAACCACAACCAGTTTCATCAAGAAACCCTGCGCCTTACCACGGCCTAAGGCTTCACCGACGGACGCTGTTGCCAACGGCTTGACCCAGGATCAAATTGGACGTTCGGTGATTTTGGAATCGACGTTCACGAACAGCCCGCGCGGGATCACGCAGCGTTACTAAGATGCGATGGCCTGCGTCGTCAAATATGGAAAGCCTTCACTGTTCATCACGGTGACGTGCAACCCCGAACGGCCGGAAATCAAGGCTGTACTGGGACCGAACGACCAAGCATGCAACCGTCCGGATCTCATTGCTCCAGTGTTTGAAGCCAAGATGAACCGAGTCTGCGACGAAGTTTTCGGCAAGAAGCAACGTGCAGGCTGTTTCGGCGTCGTTCTGACGCATACACACGTCATCAGGTATCCGTCGAGGCAGGCGAAACTGGGGGTGGAATGGCGTCGGATCTGATTTCGGCAGAATACCTGCATTCAATCAACCCGTCCAACTTCCCCGCACATCACTTGCGTCTTAAGGAAGGGATCTCTGTTGTTCTTTTTCGCAATCCCGACCCAGACGCAGGCCCTGCAAGGGTACCCACTTTATCATCTCGCATGCAAGATCGCGAGACGTTCAAGCAATCATCTTGACCGGAGATCGAGCGGGCGTCACAGTCTTCATCCATCGCGTGCGACTTGAGACGAACGCAAGTAGCAGTCGCCAACTTGGTTCACTATGCGCCGGCTCCATTCCCCGCATCGAGTTGCCTCGGCCATGACGATCAACAAAGCCCAAGGTCAATCACTCAATCTTTTCGGCGTCGATCTCACCCTGCATCCCGTCTTCACTCATGGCAGCTGTATATGAAATTGTCTCGAGCCATGACTGTTGATCGAATCAAGGTACTACTGCCCTCTCGCGACCCTGCCGTTGATGAAGGTGAACTACCCGTCGATCGAGCGGCAGCCGCAACCACCGTGACCCCAAACCCTCTATTCCGCTTTGTTCCCCGGGCGATGAATGAATAGTTCATATGCTGTACTTCGTATTGTGCGTTTTACCTCCACTGAGCTCATGTAAACCGTTTAATTCTCCTGATATTTCAATTTCATCCTCCCTTTAATTTAAAGGGTTCCCACTCGATAGCTAAAGGTAAAACCTCTCAAAATTTGACAAAAACTGGATTCGTTATGGAGGAGAAGACAAGTTAGCAATAGTACGCGACGCCAATTGCGCATTGCGGGTGTAAGCCTTGACTCCCCTGAGGGCGTTAAATCCCTACAGCGGATTAGTGTTATCAGTGACATGCGGCAGATGCAGACTGAGCGGCGACTCAGCCTGCGAGTGAACACTGAGCGGCACCATGACGTCCGAAGCACGGAAGTTGCAATAAATCCAACAGCCTGAGGTGGCGGTCGGACGGAGCTGATTTTAAATAGGGAGTAAGGAGCGTGATGCCAAAGCTTACTCGGATAGTCGAACATTCGATCTCTGCATGACCGATGTTCTCTTGAAGTTTGCCGACCTCCGACAGCGGGGTGGGGGTGGGGCAGCTTCGGCTGCAGTCGTCGATTGGCCGACATTCGAAGCATATCCTGGTCAACCGCAGCGCGCATGAGCTTCCGACTTTTCCGAAGATTTCTAGGTATTATTATAGTTATGCTGTTAATGAAGTCTATCAAATAAAAAAAGAGAGCACGCTTCGGTCCATGGAGTATATCACTATCGATGTGTTCAAATTTCCGATTCTAGCATTGCTATAAAAGATTATTGCGGTGGTCTACTACTCGCGCCAAAGCAATGACCGGGGACATATTAACCAGCAGACCCTACAGTCATGAGGCTAAGCAAGGACCTCCACGGTCACCACTCCAGATGTAACTACCCAAGACGAATACGAGAATGGCTTGTCCCAGCGCCCAGCTCAGGAAGAAATACCGGTACGCGTGGGCACGTCGAAGACTGTGCAGCTCGACCATTAAGGTGGAAACAGTGCTGAGACTGCCACAAAATCCATCTTCGAGCCCCTGCAGGGCACTACAAGTGATAAAGGAGCTTGTTCCACCCCTTCGCTGAAGTATGGAGACGAGTGCGAACACGAGATCACTTAGAGCGTTCGCCGACAGAGTGCCGAGAGGAAGGTCCGGGAATCGACCATTTAGATGTCTTCCCAATTCGTAGCGTAGCAAGGTGCCCGGGGGCCCGAGCACGATTGCAAAAGTGGCGCGGTAACGCCATTGGCGAGGGCCGAGTACAAGAAGCAGAATCGCGCCGATGTAAGACCCGACGCCTAGGACGACGGCGAAGTAATGCCGCCGCATGAGCTTTTGTTGAGCACATTCGGATCGCCGTGTGAGCGGGAGTTGCGGCAAGGCTTGGGCAATGTGGTGACCGACGACCAGTGACATGAAAGACGCAGAGAGGGTGATAACGGTATTGGCGAAACCCGATAGAAACTAGAACAAAAGCAATATACGAGAAGCGGCGGGGCGTGTCGGTCAGATGACGCCCGGGTCCCAACAAGATTTGGCAGAATGGGAAACTCACGCCATGAAATCGCCCTGACGACGGGCTGTTTAAATTAGAAAATTCGACAAAGACGTAGAACATCCATGAAGAAAACGTCGTCAATGAACCGCAAAATCCAGCCCCCACAGCACTGAACCAGGGCATGTAACTGATGGAAGCCGAAGAAGCAGTTGTCAGGTCGTGCGTTGGCGGTTTTAGTTGGGTGTGCCAACGAGGCAAGAGCCGGTTTACTCACGCATGCTCTACTTCCGACTTCCGACTGACGGCTACTCCCATGACCAGACAGCCCGCCATCTGCGCCCATATTAGAGGGAAGACTTGGCTCTGGGCCGCTCGGCCGATCCACAAGAGGCCTAGCCGCGCCAGCACGCCCCAGATTGTCGCGAAGACAAGCAGCGCGTAGGTGGCGAGCCTGAACATGACGACATGGTACCCCTTCGATTTCACCTCAACGACCGTTTCGAACTCGAGAGAAATGGCTGTTCGCCGCTCGGCCTGGCCTTTGGTGTCTCCGGCTGTGGGTGAACGCTCGGCCGACGCTACCGATCTCGACTCGGGAGCAGTGCCCGGGCCATCGCTGCCTTGATCCAAGTAACGATGCTGCTGAAGCATCAGAGCGGATGAATGGGAGGGATCCGAGTCAGCTGGCTCGGTCGGTCTCTCGATCAGACCGTGAAACGATCTGTCCTCGAACTATGCGCGTGGGCAGTGGCTACGGCCCAAGTGCTGGACGTGCTGAACCATGTGCTGAAGGAGCGAAGAACTGCAGCGTGCGAGCTCAGCCGAGTCTTCGGCCTAATAGGGATTCCGAATGGCTACTTTAGCAGGCAGCGCGCTGCAAATCGTCGCACCTGACCGGGAATTTACCCTGAGGTAGTAAAAAGAGCATCCATACATAATGGTTTACCCCCGAAGCTTAGCGCATCTACCCCGGTGGTAAAGTGCCAGCTTGCCTTAGAGATGGTGCATTCTTCGACTCCCCTGACCACTCGCGCGAGTCGTAGCGGAATAGTGGTTCGAGTTGCAGCAAAACGAAGGACAACATTGGTGTGTACAAAAAATAGTTCAACAAAAACCACGATCAAAACGACTGAGTCTCAGCAAATGAAAAAAGAAAGAAACCTCAGAAACCCGGTGAATAGGGACGGTGGGTGGGATCACAATTTGGAGCTTTGCGACCAAAGCTTCTGAAAGTCAGTCGGCTGCAACTGATGATGGAGAAGTCCATCGATCGGCTCAGCATACCTTTGCAACAAGTCAAGTCACTGTATATGGACGGATCCGCGCAGATGGCGCGAGAGGAGGCAAAGGTTCTGCTGAGAGCCGTGCAATGAGCATGCTGTGTTGCCCAACAAGGACGCACAGAGCTATTGCCCGTACAACTGAGTTGTAAGAATGAGAATGCAGAGTACATGTCGCAACAAGCGCAGATGTATCTTGACACTCACTCCGAGTTACTCATGGCGAGTCACGTCGAGGGTTTGAGACGAGCTGCTCGCAGCTGTAAACGTCCAGCAAGATGGAACGCTCGGTCAGCGACTTCGTCAGCTGGGAGGTAGTCTTGGGAGTGAGGAACGCACCTGTCCCTACAGGTGGTGAACGCAGCCGCAGAAGCTGGTAAGGAAACGTCGACAACGCAGTGAAGGCCCAAAAGGGAACGTGCGTCGCGAGTACCGCCCGTGAGCCCGCGTGTGTGGGAAGCACAGCTATAGCTAGCTATAGCATCCACGGGGGAGAAGGGTCCGTGCGCGCGAGCCTGAATCGGCGCGTCAAATCCTTGCAGCAAAAGCTGAAAAGACCATCGCGCAAGTTTGGTGCGCACAAAAGTGGTGCGTTTACATTTTTTTTTGTATCAAGCCTGATTAGATTTCACATATTCGGTTATCTACGCAAAATCAATGTTTCTTGAAAAGGGGGGTTGGACTTATGTAAAGTCATAGCCGCTAGATACTAGATCCATGCAGCCCCCACACTCCTGAAACCGTCAAAAGTGTGATTCCAATCATGTGAGCACCAACCACCCTTCCTGTTCCATGGTGTTGAAGAATAGTCACAATCGAGAAAGAGAGAGGGGAGAGGGGCGGAAAATCAGGAGAGAAAACTCAGAAACTCCGTACTCAAAACGTCAAGTCACATCATCTGGTCCAGGAGCTCGCCGTCTGGCAGACGTCGAAGTCGGAATTTGAGATGGGAGCGGACTTCGCGAGTAAGAAAGTACGGGGTTGGTAGGGGAATTTGATCCGTGTGCTGATGCCATCGAGCAAGGTAGAGCTTGTTGAAAGCAATTGCAAGAACGACCCGAACGACGATGTCGGTCCGAGTCACGACTTTCGCCACGCACCCGAGGAAGGCCAAGCATGATCTGAGGAGAATCAACTTCACCAGGTTGGAAGTCACCTGCCTGGCCAAGTGCAACCCTAAGCAGCTGCAAGGTCAGGCGCCAGAATTCACGTGAATGGTCACATTACAAGTAAAAGTGCATGAAGGTGTCTCGTTGGCCGCACTGTGGACACCCATCAGATGTGGCGTGACCATGGTGATGTTACAGAACGCATGTCGGCGTCGCCCCGAAGATCAGCTTCCAGTGAACGTCCTTTTCGACCGTTGTTGCCCATTGACTGTTGAGCCAGAACCAGAATTGTTGCTTCTGTGACTTTGTGAGATCTGTTGGCCACTTGAGTCGAGAGCCGTCGTCCAGCGAGGGATAGCGGGCCTCATTGACGAAGTGCCGCAGAGCTTTGATCGTAGAAGGACGGATCGCGCCAAGGAACGTGTAGGTGCAGGGTCGTAAGAAGTAGCAGTCGCCAATGGCGGTCCGGACGGCGGCGGGCTGGGGCAATGCAGAGGCTATCGGAGAGCTAGCACTCACATCGGCCCAAAGCTTTTCCAATAACGACTCTGGTTGCAGGCCTGGGTTGACGGGCTCCCCTGTCGTCCGAGGCCTCCGTTAAAGATCGATGATTGCCCCAAACTTCTTGAGCCGCTTGCGCGCATCGTCCGACAGGCCTTGTGGGTGCAAGGAAGGCAGAGTAGGTGGGATCACGAGCACCTCGGTCGACCGAAGGAGCTCTGGGAACACATGGGGCAGCACTAGTCGCGCAACGTTGATGACCTTCGTCCACCGCGCGTGGGTTGCGCGGCGAGGTGAGGCAATCAGTGTTGACCAAATCGACGTTTCTTCCGGATATGTGCGCTCCCAGCTGCTCCGTGCGAGTGTAGCCCAGATCGGCTCGAAGCCATGGGCAACGCAGTCCCAGAACCGGATCGCCATAGAGCAAACAATGTCCTCGATGCTCAGCAAACCCAAACCACCGTAGATCGCGACGGAGGAAAACCGCCTCTTTTGTCACGGGTCGGAAGGAGTCATTGTGCCACACGAAAGAGATGAGCGCTTGTTCGAAAGCGTCGACGAAAGTGACGGGCGGGATGTCGAACGAGAGCAAGTGGATGACCCTCGAAGTGACATACGAGTTGGCATACATCGCGCGAGCCCGTGGGGGAACACGTCGATTCGCCGCTGCCTCCAGTTGAGCCTTTGCTCGGTGAAGTGTCGTGCTCCAGAAGAGCGAGAGATTGCCGTCGATGGGAACCGGATAGCCAGCCCAAGTCATGCACTCACCAGCGCGTACAGTAGCGATCCCGCTAGCCCGGTCGTCTTGAGTCCAGCCCAAGCCAAGAGGGAGAGCAGTCGTCTTGGCCCTGTTCGAGCGTCCGTTTGTGGCTAAGCGCCAATCGACGGCGAGACCCGTCAGGAGATCGAGTGCTGCCGGTGACGAGACGAGCACGATCGCATCGTCCGCAAAAGCGAAGTGGGTGAGGATTGCAGCCTTGGTGGGAAGAAATACTGCACTGAGATCAAGGGCAATTTTTTCTCCTCACTAGGGCATCGAGGTAGGGCTGAAAACACACGTTCCAGATGGTACAACTCACGGCGGGATCTCCTTGCCCGAGCCCGCACAGTATGCGCACAGCCTCCGTGAGGTATCCATTGCTGATGTAACGAAGTGACCCCGATCTGTAGATAACGTTGAGAAGGTCAAGGAAGCGTTCTGGCGCTCCCATCACTCGAAAGACGCTCATGGTCCAGTCATGATCAACTAGGTCATATGCGCTTTCCTAATCAAGCGATAGGAGAGCCGAGTCAGCAAGGTCAAGGGAGTGAATTTGTTCAAGGAGCAGGGACAAGTGACTTCCCGCGTCTGAGGCCTTTCGACCAGGCATGAAACCATGTTGTGAAGGGGGAAGAACGGATGGCAGCACTTTGTTCAGCCTTGCTACGAGGACCTTGGTCATCAACTTGTACGAGCACTCGCGAAGCGTGATCGGGCGGTAGAACTTGAGGTCCGACTAGTCAGCGTCAAGCTTTGAGGCGGACAATTCCTTTGGTCATCGATTCAGGCAGAGCACCTTTTGACCGCGCCTCATTGCAAGTCAAGGCCAGTAGCTCCGCAAAGACGGTTGGGGAGGACTGATACATCTCGTACGGTAGCCCGCTCGCTCCTGGACTTCGGCCCTTGTCAGTCTTGGGAATTGCGGCTGCAAACTCGTCGGCAGCGAAAGGTTCCTCGAGCAGCTTGGCGTGTCGCACAGTCATCGGCCTCATGAACCTTGAATCGGAGTAATTCTTGCCTCTTGGTAAAGCGCGTCGTACGGGATCAAGAAGGGTAGAGCGAGCAGCTTCGACTCGAGCGGGATCGCGGTCATCTGGCGTGTGGTGGTCTTGGAAGTATGCTCGCGCGTGGTCCAAGCACTTGGTAAGGTCCGTTGAGGGCGACCCATCCGCCAGATGAAGGGTGTCGATCTTGATGGCCCTTCGGCGAGCAGCGAGTCGTGCATGGACCGTGTGAGAGAGCTGCTCCTCCGAGCTGAGTTCCGGGATGAGCGCGCAGAGCGAAGCGCTAGCGGCGCTCTTGGAGCTTGGTGCGCGCGCGACCTTTCCGGCCCGCGCGCGGCGAGGACCCCCGAAAGCCCAGCCAGAGGCGGCCCGCAAATTTGGACATTCTGGGGACCCGAAAATTGGCTAGGCAGCCCGCAAATTTGGACATTTTTGGCTCAAAATAGGTCGAGGCTCACCTCATTTTTGGACAGTTTCCTCCCTCCGGTCGAACTTTGAAGCGCAGACCAGGGTAGCGGGAGGCTGGAGGCGCAGGGCATATATATAGCCGGCCCAGCTGCGCGCGGGTAACAGTCGCGCTGTTTGCGATTTGAACGCGTTAGTAAGTGTCTGCATTTGCGATAAATCATGAGATCCTATTCGAGCCCATTTCAGTTTGAAAAGGCTCGTTGGCGGTCGCGCTGGCACCCGGCCGCTCGCGCGACACGCCGCCGACCGCGGTTGTACAGCACCCAATCACTGGCACTCTATACTCTACAAACGTGTCTACAAAATGCCTGTGATCATTAATATCGAACCGAACTTTGCTCTCACCTCCGAGGAATTTGCAATCTTGAGCCCTATTGCCGACCTACGCCTCGTTGACCTACTCGCGTACGACCTACCTGCGCCCGACGCTTCTCTCCAACTTGCTCTATCGAAAGATGACCCTCGACATTTTGACGCGCTGCCACACCCCTCGAAGCAATCTATTGGAAAGTTTTCCGATCAAAGCTTTCTATCCTTGGCTTATCTCGATGGCTATCGATCTATATGGGGAACGAGAGGAACCTTCGCTTCAGCAATTCAGGGGCAAACATCCGGGAGAAGACGTTGCACGAGCAAGCGACAACTGCGATCATCACCCAGGGACGATCTCACGTTAGTCGCTGGTTCGTGATGTATCATGACCCAAACCGGGGCGTGACTTTTCCTGCGCTGACGTGTAACTCCGACGCCACAGGACAAAATGAAAGGACGATAAGAGGTCTATGGTCAGATCATGTCGAACCACGTACTCGTCCGAGCTGTTGATGGTGATGTGTCTGCACTCCGTCCTCTCAAGGTAGACACACTGGTCGTGTATGGAATCCCAGAAGAGCCTATGGGTTTGCCTTCGGGTGAGCAATGCGGGGAACGACTGGCAATCGGGATAGGTATGCCAAACTACTACTTGTGTGGGAAAACTTCACCTGACTGACTAGCTTTGCGCATTTCACTTGTCACCTTCTCTGCAGTGAGGAACATTTACAAGAAGTCAAGCACAACTTACGAAAGTGTTGAAAGTCTCGACTCTCTTGCTCTCGTCGCAAATGCCGTGATACAAGAGCTACGTGTCATCGCTCCGGGAGTTTACTCCAATCTGTCTTATCGGGGCAACGCGAGCCTTCGTCAAGTCGATGGACGTTGTATCATAAATTCGCTCGAACCGGACTTGTCAAGCATCAACTACGAGGTCAAGGACTCCACACGATCTAACTGGCGTGATGAACGGGAAATTCACATCACCGTCAATCAAGAAAAACGGTACAGGCTTTTGCAGAACATCAAGGGAGTTCGAGCAGCATCCCTTGCTTGTCTTGCACCAGGAGGCCGTCCACAGACCAAGACGAAGGACGTTAACAATGATGAAGAATGAAGGTCAGCCTGGCTCTCGTATGGCGGTAAGCTTTGTCAGAGCTTGGCCCATCAAGCGCGGCAGTGGATCGCGGCGGAGGGCTGGCGGCGCTCTTGGTGTGCGCGCGCGCGCGGCGAAAACGCAGTCTTTCTGAGCATTGTACAGCTTGTAGAGTAGTTTTCAAAAATTATTCAACACTAGGCGGCCCTCATATTTGGACATTTTTAGTCAGAATCTGGAAAAACTTTGGACATTTTGCCTCGAAAAAGGCCGTTTTTAGACGGCCGCCTATGGCTGGGCTTTCGGGGGTCCTGCGCGGCGCGCGCCAGAACTGACCGGGATCTAAGGCGCACCTGCAGCTGGCAAAGGGGACCCCCGGTAGCCTCCGTTACGTCGAGCACAACGATCGATTGTCGCATGCTCAGCAACGTCGTCAGCGCAACACCATAACAGCCACCAGGTAGATGTGGGCAGCTATCTTGTCGGCGGACATTGCTCGCCTACCCCATGCAGCTCTGGGCCCGTTTGGGGCAATGGCGTGCCTCCAACGTGTCTGTCCCCTCGAATACGCTCGTGGATTAAGCTAATCCCAAGACTTGTTTAACCTTCAGCCATCGGTTGGTCTCTACCGCTGCATCATTCATCCGGAAAGTGATGCCATCGGCGCATACTTGGATCCCCAGCTCAATCGCCGTCCCTTACATTACCGCCACGTTTGCCCTGCTCGTCTCGATCGTGGTGCTCATGAGCTTCCTCTGGCGTCGTCGGATTGACTTCTCCGGCAAGGTGCGTCGCCTTTGAGGCTGTGCGAGCGAGCACAAGGGGGGCTAGAGTGACATGGACGAATACTTACGCATTTTTACTGATGTCCTCTACGCATGTAGCACTGCTACATTGGCGGAGGCTCCGAAGGGCTCGGACTCGCGCTCGCCTGCCTGCTTGTGGAGCGCGGGGCCCACGTCTCGATCGTCTCGAGAAGCAAAGCAAAGTTAGATGCGGCCCTTCCACGCATCGAGGTGGGTTCTAAGACAATGAGCTGGGTGCTGGGCGCATGGCCCGGCTTGTAGCTTTTGCCGCAGCGAGTGCTGAGTTCATTGGTGTGCACCACCAATCAACTCAGACCCACCGCCAGTCACCGAGCCAGCACATCGCCTCTTACGCGTGCGACCTCACTTTGGCCGACGATGCCGCAGCGGCCCTCAATTTGGCTTGTGAAACGTTTGGATCAGCGCCAGATTTTGTCTTTGCATGCGCTGGCGGGGCGGTCCCCGGGCTCTTTGCCGATCTCGATGCCGAGCGACACTGGCAATGCTTGCAGTGGAACTTCAAGACCGCACTATGCACGATTCATGAGGCCACGCGACGTATGCGACAAGAAGGGAAACCGGGACAGATCGTATTGACAGCTAGTATCTTGGCTATGATGGGGTTTGCGGGCTACTCGTCTTACACGCCAAGCAAGTACGCAATTAGGGGTACGCCCCCCGCGCTACGTTTTGGCAGATTCCACCGCCGTCGCTCATGTATTGTTGATCCTATTCTTGAGTTCAGGACTAGCCGAGAGCCTTCGGAACGAACTTCAGATTTATGGCATTTCAGTCCATTTGTTCCTGCCTGCAACGATCCTGTCACCCGGTTTTGTCGAGGAGGAGAAACTCAAACCCGCCATAACCCGCAGAATCGAAGGACCCGACGAGGGCCAGACTCCCGAGGTGGTAGCAGCGCACATGGTCCGAGGTGAGCAACGCGCCGGGACTATAACTGCCCGGCTTTCCATCTGTTGGGGATCTCTTACCGCCTGCTCTCTCACATGATCAGGCTTGGAACGAAACGAATTTTACATCACCTATGAGCCTGTGGGGCACATGCTGCGAAATAGTCGAGGCATCACCCCGCGGAACAGTGTACTAGCTGATACACTGTGGGGTATTGCCGGAACGGTAGGTTTGTATCAAATGGCTGCAGCAGATGAGCGAGAACCTGATGGGGCATTTCTTTGCCTTCGACTGATCTGCTGCAGATCGCGTTTCCAATCTGGCGCATGTTATCCCCGGACAGCGAGGTTCGAGCGGAGGCCAAGAGAGTCGTGAGTGCGCGCAAGATGCAACTGGGCTCTAGTTAGTGTACGTAGCGTGAGAATCGCCAATGCTGTGCCACTGACTAGAGCCCATGCATATCCCAGCCATGAGTACGGTCTTTCCCAGATCATCGCATTCGGCTTCACAGATGAGCTCTCATCACTCGCTGCACAGTTTTAGGAAGAGAGGAGAGAATTTGAAATGCGATGGATTCTTACAAATGATGCACTATAGTAGTGGAGTCGACCGACGACGAGCCCCGCCGAGCTGTAACGTCAGTGCTTCTGATGAGGCGGAGCTGGACCGACAAGAAGGGCCGTTGGGGCCTTAGATTTCACCGGGGGTTCCGGCGCGGCGCGACGCTGGCTAGTGGGTGTAGTAGTGGACATGCAGGCGTCGAGGATCACCGCATTCGATCGCTCCGATGGCGGAGGCGGTGCTTTCCTCCTCCGGTGCAACGACAAATTCTCAAGCGAGTCGGACCGAACGGAGGGCACCGAACGAAGATGATCCTGAGATGTTGGCTGGGTCACAATCTTTGGTAAAGCGGGCGGCACGAACGCGGGCGCTTCCGGTGGATGTGGGGCATCGGCCACGAGCTTTGCAGGATGTAATGGCGCCGTACTTGTTACGTTGAACATGCGATGACTGGAGAGACGATTTTTGGAAGTACCGCCTGCTTCCTGTGCTCGAGCAATCGCGTCAACGCTAATCGAGCTGTTATTGGCGGTCGATAGGCCACCCCGAGCATCGTCCAGCTGGTGAAAACGTGCGATCCGCGTCGCACACCCATGCGAGCTAGGCGAGGCGTCCAAGCCAAGGCGATCGCGATCTCGTTCGAGCCCGTCACACCAGCTACCCCGAAGATTACGCTCGACTAGCCGTCGGGTGGTCGGGTCAATTTCACGATACGACGAGTTTGAAATTAGGGACAAGAGCACTCTCAGCAGCTGAGGTCTTTTGTACGGATGATGGCGAAGTTGAGTGTTGCTGAGTAATGGATGTAATACCCTCAAATAGGTGTGTTTAAGCTACGGCCATCCATGACGCGGAAGATATTAGTTCAGTAACATGAGGCGAGGACCTTCGTCGCGGCTTTAGGGATCACTTACCCCTTCGCTTTCCTCGTCAAGATCGCACAATTCGCGAATGAAAACGTCGACTAATACGCATAAATCGTTCGTGTAAAAGTATTCTTGCATACCGGTTGTGGTGAAGAGGAGGTAGAGCAGCTTGAGGATGAGCAGAGACACGCACAGAGAATCGGGGGTGCCGTCTGCACAAGGATCAGCGAGCAGCAAAACGTCTCGAGTTATTTTTCTTTGTGTGCGCGTACGGGACCGGGTCACTAGCAAAGCGCGCAATACTGACTCGAACGGTTGAGAATGAATATGATATTTTCCCCAAATGTTTTGCTCTCGCTTGTCCTAGCCTTGAGCGCCTCAAGCACCAAGTTCGGACCGCGCTCGGGCTTGCGGTCGCCCACAATCTGTGGCAGTATCGGAGGCGGGAGTGTCCCATTGCCTCCATTTGACTGACCTTGGGAAGAAATTGAAGCGACCATGAATTGCTCGTTGAGTGCGATGATGAGTTTAATCAAGGTGTAGTTGAACGTTTCGTCCTCGACATCCCTGGTCCGCTCAACAAGCGCGAAAAGATGATCAATGAAGTCGTAAGAGAAGATCGCTGCATGGCCAAACGTTTTCAGTTGGGACGCATATGCACAATCGTTTCTGAAAAAGGTGTGTCACGCACTCAGTTCGAAGGCTTCGAGCTTCTGTACTCGGCAGATCTCGTAGAGGACGGCTGTAGCGGCGGTCCCGACACGCACCTCCCACCGTTGGTGGCTTCCGAGGGAGCTTTGGACTTCTGCACCGTACGGCTTGTACGGCTTGCTCACAGCATGATCATGCTCTACAACTCCCGCGTCCCAGACGGCCTTGAGGAGGATCGGAACGACTCCCTGCCATCGCGCTCGCATCGCCCGAAAAACCCTCGACGTACCCGAGCGCGTCGGGTCGGCTCGCAGGATCATCGTGGAAGCGGCCAGAGGATCGGCAAGTCCGAGATGCAGAATGATCATGAGGGATATGAATAAAGACGAGTACGACGCGTCGGGCGAGATAGTCGAAATCACGTTGGCCGTCATGCGATCGAGGTGCGAGCTGAAGAAGGGCGCCTCGAGCAAGCAAAAAATGGCGTTGTCAAATAGGCCGGGGCTGGCGAGGTATTCATCTAGAGAAGTTGATTGAGCACATGTATCCGATGATCAGGCACATGCTACGCTCTGCTGATCCCTCGCCCCCCTCCCCTAGCGCTGCCCAATCGTGCGCTCACCGATGTACTTGGTTACCAGCGCGAGATAGTTGCGCAGGGACGAATCCAGCTCGGACAAGGACGACATGGGCGAGCATGCCAGCAAATCTTGTAACTCTGCGCAATCACGAGGCGTGGTTGATGGTCGAGTGGAACAGTAACAAGGGGTGCCTCCGAAGACATCAACAAGACGTCAACCTGATCATGATCCGACGCCGATGGGCGTGGGACTGACCTGTCCAGAACTGGCTCGAGGTTGCGAAGTGGTACTCTGCTCCAAACTCCATTTCTACCGTCTACGGATCTGAAGCCCACCGACCGCCCGCACGCGAGCACTAGTTGGTGCCGTCGCGGCTTGGGTCCGAATTCGGTGGGGGGTGGGAAGGATCGGCCGACAAACGCGGGATGCTGGTATTGGCCGGTGATTCCAGAGTGCTGCACGGGCTACGATCAACCGACGCTGAAGTTCGATGCCGCAGGATGTGCACCAGATGACCCCTTGTCCTGCGCCAGTGATGTGTGATGGCGCTGCAGCTGGTGACCGAGGAGCAATCGACAAAGACGATCCGTTCGCACGCCAGCCGCGTCGACGGCCAACCCCGCCAATTTGGTTTTGATGGATAATGAGCTGGATCGACCAGCGTAGAAGGGTCACAGGGGCAGAGGCTCCTGATGTGCCTAGGTCTGCTCGGTGACGGAAGGACTCCTGAATGCGCCAGGGGATGAGAGGCGACAAAGGCTCAGGCCTGGGCCAGAAGTAGCCATCAGTCAGGTCTTGGCGCTGCAGTGGCAGCCGGCGGTTCGCGCTCATCTATCTACATCTATCTCCATCAATTGCAAATAAGGTTCTCAGGCGCGCGCGCGCCGATCTATATTTCTCCCACCCACGGTCCGGGAGGTGCGAGGGAGGTCGCCCCCGAGCCCTAGTCGTGAATATTTTAATTCGAAGACACGCAAGAATTGCATTCGGACGGAATACCTCCGGAAGAACAGAGGGCTTCAATAGGATTCTACGGTCTGCGAAACTTTACATGTCGAGGGAAAGTAGGTAACAGTTTAGTTACAGGCATACCGCCGACGGTACCGTCGCAACTTAAGCTCGCGACTTCTTGTTTCACTTCGCCCACGTGCATGCTCTGTCGCATAACCTCCACCGTTCGATCCTACATCCATCAGGCGATACCTCGTACTGGCTCTTGCACGCGCTCGCCTCCTTGCATCCCCATGTCGACCGCACCTGTATCGAAGAAGCCTCGCACGGCCCCATTGATCGGCACTCACTCGGGTACCTTCCACGCCGACGAGGCGCTGGCTGTGTTTCTTCTGCGCCTGCTTCCCGAGTATGCTCAAGCGGAGATCGTGCGATCGCGTGATCCCGCTGTGCTCGATGAATGTACTGTCGTTGTCGACGTAGGCGGAATGTACGAGCCCGAGCGACTGCGCTTCGACCATCACCAGCGCGGCTTCAACGAGACTTTTGGACATGGCTTCGTGACCAAACTCAGCTCCGCCGGGCTCGTGTACAAGCACTTTGGTCGAGCTATCCTTTCGCACGTACTCGACCTACCGCAGCAGTCGCCGTCGATCGATACGCTTTACCTCAAGCTCTACGCCGACTTTGTCGAAGCCTTCGATGGAATCGACAACGGCATCGCTGCACAGTCAGGGCCTTCTCTCTATAAGTCACGCACTGATATCTCGTCTCGAATCGGTCATCTCAATCCGCGCTGGAACGAGCCGTACTCGGATGCGATCCTTGATGAGCGCTTCCTCAAGGCGAGTCACTTGGCCGGCACTGAATTGCTCGAGCGTGTCGACTACACCGCCAAGGCGTGGCTGCCAGCGCGCGAGATTGTGCTCGAAGCATTGCAATCTCGCAAGGAGGTACACGACTCGGGACACATCATGCTCTTCTCGACCTTTGCCCCTTGGAAGGTTCGTCGTTTCAACTTGCTGTCGCCCCGGCTCGTGCTTGTTAATCAGCGCCGATTTTTCACCCAATGTCATTCACCATCGGTAGGAACATCTGCACCTGCTTGAGCAAGAGCTTGGTATCCCAGAAAGCGAGCAGCCGTGGTACGTGCTCTACCCCGAAAGCAGCGACATGAATGGAAAATGGCGAGTCCAGGCCGTCCCGATGACACAAGAGTCGTTCGAGTCACGTCATCCTCTGCCTGAGGCGTGAGTTCTGCAGCTAGGGCTGAAAGGAATGTCCCATACATGCTCGATCGCATGCTGAGCGTCTTTCATTGAAAATACCATTGGCTCGCTTACAGATGGCGCGGCGTTCGGGACGATGCTCTCTCAAAATTAACTGGCATCGACGGCTGCATTTTCGTTCATGCGGCCGGCTTCATCGGAGGTAAGTGCAGCAGTGTTTTATGCGCAGTATGATGGGCTAATATTCTTGTGGAGGAATGATTGATCTCCTCAGGTAATCAATCAAAGGAAGGCGCCATGAAAATGGCCATCGAGGCTCTGCACTATTGAGACTCCAGTAGCCTCGGAGTTGCAATTGCAAAAATCAATGTTCTGAAGAACATCTCAAGCTGAAGCCGCGCGGGCTTGGATCTGTCTGCTCTGCGCCAGGCCAGCGATGCGGCACTCGACCTCGGAGAGGTGATACTTGCTTCGTCAACGAGCGCACTATCCGGTCGTCGAGCTGCCAAGGGGCCCATGATGCACGAGGACCGCCTTCTTTTTCTTCTTGGGCGGCTCGTTTGTAGCTGTATGACCTGTTTTGTTTGTTGCAGCTCGCTTGTCGCCAGGGACTTCCAGAAGCGCTGTGCCCCCGGTCACTGAAGTGAAGAACGCAGGCAGCGCCGCAGGTGCTGGAGTTGTAACTGTCGCAGATCCAGAAGGCGGCTGGACAGCGATCGGACCGTCGAAAGCAGTCATCGTCGCAGGCAGGGCCGGAAGCTCGTGCGCACTGTCCAGGTCGTGTGGTATTCCGAGCTCGTGTTCGTCAAAGGCCACGACCGTACAGTACCCATCCTCTGCGGAGAGCACGAGCGTTTGACCATCGGGGGA
Organism: Microbotryum violaceum; assembly: GCA_022506055.1. Classification (NCBI taxonomy): domain Eukaryota; kingdom Fungi; phylum Basidiomycota; class Microbotryomycetes; order Microbotryales; family Microbotryaceae; genus Microbotryum; species Microbotryum violaceum. The sequence goes on along the minus strand of JAKMXP010000008.1, from coordinate 480,794 downwards.
CCAGGCAAGATCAGTGAAAGGTGCGTAATGCAAGTTGGAAAACATCGCGATGGGACTAGCTTGTTGAGTGTCGTAAAGGTAGACGCAATCCATCGTTGCGACGGCGTAGATCATGCGGTAGGGTAAATCGAAGAGAACGACGGGCGACGGCTTGGCGGCGGAGATAGAGGCTTGCTGTAGCCCTCTTAGAACTTCTGAACCGCCTGAAAGTTGTGGCTCGATCACTACACAGTCGTCATTGTTATCGTCCCCATCCCCGTCCTCGACTTTTGAAGTAGAGGCGGCAGAGGGCCTGCCAAGCTCCGCGCATACGGTCTCGCCGCGCCTGAGATCGATCACCACGCAGGGCTCGTGGACCTCGTCTTGGCTCTGGAGACCTTCACCGTGACGAACACCGGATTCTTCAAAGTCGCGTAGCCTCCACAGCACTGGGCAAAACCGAACAGCGATGCTCGTGGTGCGATGACCGGGCAAATGGGCGATGGGTGGCTTCGTGATGTTCGCACGGCTGTAGAGATACACAGTCGGTCGTGGACCCGACGCGTTCGCGGACGGGATCTCGTTCTCGTTTGATTTTCGCTTAGTCGAGGAAGTGGAAGGAATGGAATTGCGGATCGGCTGGTCCGGTTCTGATGTCGACTCGTTTGGTGGCTCGAAGACGCCCGCAGGGGTTAGCAACAAGCTTCCGTCAGGACTCCAAGCAAGCCGTCTAAAATAGAACGTGGCATTGGAGTCTGTATATAGCCTTAAAGTTTCCACGCGTCCTCCGCTTCCGCCGACGCTCTGATTCGTTGATGGAACGGAGGAAGAAGCAGGTGAATGAAGAATCGCTGTAGCCATGGTAGGCGATGACGGAACGCGGGTGGCTGGCAAAGGCGCCGGGCTTGGCGATCGAATCGGGTGGCTGGAAGTAGACGAGCGGCGCGACAGGGGACGTGCGGTAGGTACGTGCGGAGGATCCATTGCCGAGAAGGACCGTTCCCCGGGTTGGTCCTGCTCGTGTGAAGACGTGGCCGAGCCAGGTGGCCCCTGGTTGAATCTTGATGCCGCTGGTGAATGTGCTGGCATGCTGGACAACACATCAGAGACGTCCGAGGACGCATGTGAATTTCTGCGGGCGTGGGGGGACCTTGACTCGTGGGCGCCATTACTGGCTTCATCGCTTGGCTCGCCGGCAGTCTCGTGCGTCACTGTCATCTGGTACTTCTCCATTCCAGAGCTCGATGGACAGGATTCAGGCGTCCACGACGTGCTGTGAGGGTACTGCATCTCCATCCTTGTGTTCTTGCTGACGGGATGAACACTCAGGCGATCACCGGCCTTGGCGACCGAGTAGACATGCATCGAGCGGTCGCTACTTTGCGTCGCGATGAACTGGTTTCGCGGGTCCCATGCGACGCCTTGCACAAATCCGGAGTGCTCGGCAATCTTGTGTAGCAGATTCCCCTGGGCCACATCGAAGAAATAGACTGTGTGATCGATGCTCCCCACCGCAACGTGGGCGCCATTAGGGGAGAAGCACAAATCATAGATCTCTTGCCCGGTGGGTACACTGGCAGGGGGCGAGGAGATGGAGGAAGCCGATCAATAGTGTTTCAGTAAACCATGGATGGTACGAGGCGTAGGAAGCCTCCAAGCGGGAAATGGTGCCAAACGAACTCACCGACCGTAGGACGCCGCACGCCACTGCTCACGTTCGAACACCGTGTCCTCTTCAGTATCCCCTATCATTTTGGTCGGCACCCCAGGCACCCAGAATATAATGTTTCCGTCTGTGTGGAAGCCCAAAATAAAGGGAAGTGGGCTCAGCTCGGTACCTATACTATACTTTGCGTTTTGTCGGGGGACGTACCATCCGACGCAGATGCTAACATTTCCCCTGTGCGGCCCGCATCGATTATTCAGTGTTCAAACTTCCTCCAAAGACGACACGCCTCCAGAGCGGTTCAAGAGTCGTATTCACCGACCTTTTGGATTGAAACGGACCACATTCACCGCGGCAGTATGCCTTCGTAGCGTCGCCAAGTATTCAACGCTGGGTTCCGGTGCTGTCGTCGATGCAACTACGCTAGGCCTGAGACTTGACGCCAAAAGCGAGACTGATGGTAGGGGAGAGGCTGGGTGTGGCTTGACGAGCCAGAGCTGGTTCCCCCATATTATTGCACCGCGTGGTCAGCTTTATCTAGGTTTGGTCAGGACCGAGGAGGTGTGGGACCCGCAGATTGCCTAGCCGTCGTGCAACTACGCGTGCCGCCGTGCCCAGAGCGAACTGAGCAATCTTGACGTACCACCACCCCAAGACAAAGCGGAAAAGAACCCCTCAGCGAGTGGACTGACCCTGACATGTTTGTCGCCGCCGCAGGTGGCCAGTCTCCACATCTTCTGCCCAACCGAGGCTCGAGTCTGCTCTGGATTCCCCGCTGAGTCGACGTCCCCTTGCGCAACCGTAAAAGCCTCACTTGAGGATGAGTTTGTGTGTGCATATCCGTGCGTCGGCTTGCGGTGTTGATCTGGCGGCAACTGATGAAAGTCTGCCGAGAAGATGGGGCTGTGGGCGGGGAAGATAAGTGCTCGAGGCAGATGTCAGGATCAGTCGGCACACGGCATGAGCGAAGAGAGGGGAAGAGTCGACCTACGTCATGTCATGCCATCGTATCTCGACCACCTTACATCTGACCATGGCTGAATCTGTTCAGTGCTGAATGACGTGGAGTCAGAAGAGTAAGAGCGCGAGCGCGAGCAGGCGAATGTGCACGGCTAGAATTACGACGAGGCACCACGACGCGTCGATAGGCTTTATGGCAGGGACGCGCGACAGCGCCAGCTCGCGCCTCGGGTAAGTGAGGGGGCTGTTCAGAAGCGCTCAAACTCGGCCGATCGACGAGCTTTTGACTTTGACAATGGCCAGGTGGAATTTCAAAGGAAAGTTGAGACAAAGAATGATAACAGCAGAAGATGTAAATTGCAGGATGCGGGGTAAAAGACGACGAGAAATGGTAAGAGGATGAGGCACAGCGAACTTGTTTCTACGCAAGGGACGCCTATTCTATTCGAAGAAGGACTGGGTTAAGCCGCCGTTCAAAGGGAGAACTTCGGGCTTGAAAGTGGGATAGTCCTGGAGGGTCTCCAGCTTCGACCCGCGGTGCGCAGGATCACCCTTGATGGCCACCGTAGCACGAGCGGAGGAGCCTATATCAGCCATCTTGCCAGACACACCATCGCCGCCGTATTTCTTTATGTCTTCGATGATTTGAGAATACTTCTTGAGGGCCTCAACTTCATAGCCACCTTCGATGCAGCCGACACGCAATCGGGCAAGCACGTTGCCAGCGCCATTGCTGTGGTCGTAGTACCCGCCGTAGAACGCGGTTGTGGCGTCGCGACCGAGACGGCTTTTGATCAGGCCTCGTCCACCGGGATGCTCATCCATGAACTGCGAAACGTCATGAATGAAGCCGCCAATGACGAGCAAATCGCGCGACTTGGCCTCTTCCTGGAATGATTCCCACGTAAGAACGGGAAGATTGTTCGAGCTCTTGGGCCAAGGCAGATTCGACGCGGAGGCAGCAAGCTTCTTCAGCTTCATGTTGAATTGACCTCGCGCGAGTTCAGAGTCGGGGAACGTTTGAAGATTCGACGCCAGACCAAGCTTGTACATCGTGAAGATAAACCATTTAGTCGGATCGTACTGGTACCATTTGATGGCGTTGCGGAAGTCCGAGGGGAACTCGTGGTGAAAGTTGTGATATCCCTCGCCGACGGTGACGAGCGCCGTGAGGAAGTGGTCCTTGGGCGTGTGCTTGTCATCGAAAGGGGTCTCGCCAAGCCAATGCGCCAAGGAGTTGACGCAGAAGGTCGAGTGATGGACGAAGGTAAGTCGAGCCGCACCCGCAAAGAAGTAGCCTCCGCGCCAGTCTCCCCAACCCAGCCCGGCAACCACAGTGGGAAAGACGAAGCCCATGCCGACAATGAGGGGGAGGTAAAACCGATGCTGCCACTTGACGACTTCGTTCGACGACAAATCAGACACATCGGCAGTTCCCGGTGCACGGCGAGGCTTGAGGATCATCCAAAGCAAGTGGGCGTGAAGGAAGCCCTTTTGCGCGGAGTACGGGTCCAGGTCGGTATCGGTGTAGCGATGATGCGCGCGGTGGCCGCGTGCCCACCATTTGATTGAACCTTCGACAGCACCCGAGCCTCCGAGCGCCAAAAAGTACTGCAGCGGCTTCGAGGCAGTGTAAGATCGGTGCGCCCAGAGTCGATGGTAGCCCGCGGTGATGCCTGATGATAACGCCAACAGCCAAGCGTAAGCGGAAAAGCTTATTTGAGGCCCGACGGCTGCGGGAAGACGTTCCAGAATCGCGAAGAAGAGGGAACTTACCAAGACCGGTGAAGAAGTAGTAAACAACAGACCACACCATTGTTTGCCACTTGATCTCCGTCGTGAAGGCACCGTAGACGGCCAAGAGCGGCACTAGTGTCAATGCGAGAGTCGAAACGACTTGAATGTTCTGTGGCAATGTCTTGAGCGTGATGGGCGGCAGAGGTCGTTCCTTGGCGAGAACCTTGCGGACATAGTTGTCCTCGGCGTACCCGTCGTCGACGGCAGTTGTTTCGCCGTCGCTGTCGGAGGTACCATCCGAGTCCGAGTCGGAAGCTTCACCCTTATCTGCGTGGATGGAAGCAGCGGTGCGGGGACAGACAGACAGGTAGGGGTCAGGAACACAAACTTCCCGAAAACACGATCGAGGAGGGGAGCGAGCACAGCTATGTGACATGTGACAACAGCTGCATGCGGTGAGTGAAAAGGCAAGGCAAGCTTACCTGGGTGGCGCATGCGAAGCGGGGCTGTCGAGCGCGCGGTGGTCGAAGCACTAACCTGACCGTCGCCATGAGGCAGCGAGGCGGCAAGCTTGTGACTAGCAGAGGCCGTGACGGACATGGTCGCAAGCGTAGAACTGACTGGGCCGATGGGAGGAGGATTCCAAGGGATTCGTAATTCGTGTATTTGCGAGAAGGTCTGCGATGCAAAAACTTTGCGCAGTGGCGGCGGGTCGGCGCGATGACCGAGTTGGGGACAGGAAGAGTGGAGGGGTCGCTTGGGTGATAGAGTCGAATATGAGGTGATGAGATGAGCGCGAAGCGTGAGTGCAGTACTTGAGAGTGTGCAAACAGCACAAACGATGATGAGTGGCAGGGGGGAAAGGGAGGAAGACGTAAGGGGATTGTGCACCGGAGACGTGGCCGATTGATAGTCCAACCGTCGGGCTACGCAATCACCGACGGCCGTGGTTCCAGCGGGGAATGGCCGCGGCTGCGTTGCGTTCTTTTAGTTGGGGACGGCCGCTTTGGCAAAGTCACTTGCGACCCCTCGCCGCTCCGCTCCGGCGCCGTGGGCACATGTCGGCCAGGCGCGCCAGTGATGCCTGCCGCAAAATGAAAATCGTTTTCGCTTACTAGTAGGCGAATGGCGATATCCTGCAAAGTGGTGGCGGCTGCTTTCCCAACTCCGAAGTCGGACCCGCGCAAGTTGTCACGGTGATTGGTATGACGCAAGTGCCCACACGTCTAAAATGTCATCCTTGGCCCTTTACTCTGGCTTGAAATCCTACTTTCAAATCCCGGAGCGCGGTGAATTCGAGTCCGAAAAAGCTTGAGTCGGCGCGGACAGTCGGCAAGGTCGGTAGCCCGAGTGCCGAGCCACACGACACGTGCCTTAAGTTTCTAATGCGTCAAGTTTACAACAATTTTATTGGTCCTTCAGTGATTGTATAGGCTCTCCAAAATTGCTGTCCACATACCACTACCATTGCAGGTGCCAGCAGGGAAAACAGGAGCCCCCAAGGGCATGAATGACCCTGGGAAGCTATTGGCAGCTCACCCCAACGAGTGGGCTCTGTAACTGGGACGCGGCGGCTTTATTGGCTCATTGATGCCCCCTGTATGTGTGCACAAGTTATGAACCCCTGCTAAAATCAGGCAGGACATGACCAACCCCCGCAATAGCAAGGTAGCCTGATGGCATCACTGCATAGTCAAATACACCGGTGCTCCCCAGCTGCTTCATCATGTATTTGAAGGCTTTTGTACGGTAGGCTCGGTTGCAGTTTAGGAGGGGCCGGGCGCGAGGCTACGCGGCTCACCTAAACCCGGCGGCGGCGCAGAGAAACCGACCGATCGAATAATCGCATCGCTTATGTCCACGGTCAGTGATGAAGTTCGAACGTAACGATACCGACTGATGTCTGCCGACTGAATTGAAGCTTATTTACCACTCCACAGTGCGTAGGCGCGATCGAGCACCGGCCTTCGGCGTTGTCAAACCGCCGGATGTCGAAGGACGGAACACGTGACTGTTCCTCGGAGACCTGCGACGCTTTTTGAACCGAAATGACGTGGGGCAGACGGTGTGGCCTCTGGTCGGGAGGTTCCCCGACGGTGCGTACTACCTACCTCCCTATGGGCACGCCGGACAGAGGTGACATTCAGGATCAGGTCAAGGTAGCAGCTGGTTTGGTGAGTCTGGTATGTTCCAACTTTGTCTTCCCCCATTCCGCTGCTGCAGTAGTGCAGGCCACGGTCAAAGGCCACGTTTCAACAAATCCGCGAGAGTCCCGCGAGAACCTTGTCTGGGCCTCGCTCAGCGCTTCATACTTCTTGTTCTTATCTGATAGACTTCAAGAACAGTCAAATTTTATGAAGGCCTGCTGCATTCCGCTGCTGCAGTCTCACTACTAGCCCTGCACTCTGTGAGAGCTTGGAACACGGTACTCTAGCTGCCGAGATGGTATCTGCATTTATTTCTGATCGCGACTGGCATTGCCAACTTGCAATGGTACACGAGAATGGCAGATATTAAAATCAAGCGAAATCAGGATAACTACGCAGTACGAAGTACTAGTAATAAGTCCAGTACGGAGCTCGCGACTCGCACACGGGGCAGGGGCTGGACGGAGAAACTCAAGGTCGGCCTCGCGCCGCCGTGGGCCTTCGGATGAAAGCTGTTTCCCCTTATATTTCCACTCTATCTATGTAGTTCATCAGGTCAGTTATCGGTCGAGCCGGGCAAATCGAAGGAACGATCCTGCCCGGGTGAGTTGAGCTCACATCCCCATACCAACCGAAAGAAAAGGAACCGAGGCGAACGATTACGAGGACAAGATCCAATGGGATCTGATCTGGTCTGATCTTGATCTTAAAAATTAGGATCAGATCGATCTTGATCTCATCTGGGCAGGATCAACATAAAATAGAGGATCAAGCCTCGGAAAATATGAATAAACAAGGTGAGGGGGGGGGGGGATGTAGCGTCGTTACTTGGTAGGACCTTTGTTACACAAGTCTAAACTGACTATAAAACTATGTTCGCAGTTTGTAGATGTCATGCTGGTGGTAGTGACAATGATGCGCTCAACACAGATAGCGACGACTAGTGAGATGTGTAGTCATCTGTTGCCATATAAGGCAGTTCAATGTCTCGGATTAAACTGACCTTCTGGATAGGATCAAGAAAAGATCGATCAACGCGAGAGGGGAAAAGAAAAATGATCCGATCTTCCGGTGATCTGATCCTATGAGCTGGCGTACTTGGGCGGCCAGTGCTTGCGCTGCGCAGGCTCGCGCCAGATAGTCGTCACCAAAGGCATTGCCAGAGCAGTGCCAGAGCAGTGCCAGAGCTACCCAGGACTTACCCAGAGCGCGAGTAGCCAACACCCCATCCATTCAACCTCCCCTCTCTTCTTTTCTGCCCCACCCCTCCGCCCACACGTATCCCTCTACTCCCCTTCCCCTTTTACATATATCACTCGTTGCTTGTCCCGCTCAGACATTCATCATGTCGGCCAAGGTGCGTGATAATCGCTCATCAAGTTTGGGCGACACGCCGCGTCGACGATGTCCGCTGTGGCTGGCCGGTTGGGTTGCGCGAAGTGACTGACAGCCCCAAATCGCTGCCCCCCCATCAGCCTATCCGCGAATACGATGGTCAGTGAGAGTGCTTCACTCGATTATGTGCCATAGCAGCTATTGACAATTTTCAGCTCTGTTTTCTCGGTCCCCATACAGCCAAGTTGCTCTTGGCGTATCACCTCAATCACGCTGCTCAATTCGGCACGGAGTGCACGGTCAGGCCCGGCTGGAAAGCCCCCAACACCCGTGTAGCCCAGGTACGTCATCGCTCCGGGCATTCTTTTGCGTTTCGAGGGATCCATCGAATGTATCGGTCACTGTCCTGGGCTTCGATGTCGACGATGCTCTTCCACCCAACGTCGGTCACAGGAGTCTCCTGTCCATGCAAAGCGGGTCGGTCGGGGCCTCGTTGCTCGCATCGTCTCACGAGTCGAGTCGGCGTCGAGTTGCTTCTTCGTGTGTGCACATGCTCTGAACGCAGCATGTATGGGAACATTTGACCTTGTTCGGATCCGGTCAGCTGCCTCAAGTCGGGAAGCGGGACCGGGGAGGATGTTTCCTCTCCCCAACCCGCTTTGACACTATGCTTTACCATGAAACCGATCACGCTCTACGACACGCAATACCGAGCGAGCTCGTGGACAACCTAGCTTCATCTGACATGCTTTTAACTGTACCTTACTGACCTTTTTTCGCTTCGACCTCCTTTGCAATCGGATTCAGGTCCAATGGGACCCGGCCACGGGCGATGTGACTCGCGACGAGGCGCTCCCCGCGTGGGTTTTCACGGACAAGCTCGTTGTCAAGCCCGATCAACTCATTAAACGACGTGGCAAGGCTGGCTTGCTGTAAGTCTAAGATTTTGCGCTGCCCGGTCGCAGGAAGCCCACTGCGACTGCCACTGTCGGTCCGCTGACTGTCAAGCCGGTCTTTCCTGGGATCTTCGAATTAGCGCTCTGAACAAGACCTGGGCCGAAGGCAAGCAGTGGATCGCCGAACGCGCCGGCAAGCAAGTTCAAGTGAGTTCGATCAATTTTCCTGCTGGGTGCTTCGCCCAGGGCTGACTATTCGTTCTTCACGCCGCTGCCCGTGTAGGTTGAGAAGACGACGGGCACGCTCAACACGTTCATCATCGAACCCTTCTTGCCCCACCCCGCCGACTCGGAGTTCTACATCTGCATCAATTCTGTTCGTGAAGGCGACATGATACTCTTCACCCACGAAGGCGGTGTCGAGGTCGGTGACGTCGACGCAAAGGCCCTCACCCTCCTCGTCCCCGTCGGCGGCGAACTGCCCGCGCGCGATACCATCAAGGCAGGCCTCCTCAAGGACGTCAAGACAGGCGAAGTTAAAGAAGCACTCGTGGACTTCATCGCCAGACTCTACTCAGTTTACGTCGATCTCCACTTCGCTTATCTGGAGATCAACCCGCTCGTTGCGGTCGAGGTTGAAGGCAAGACTGAGATTTACTATCTTGACATGGCTGCCAAGCTCGATCAAACCGCGGAGTTCATCGTGGGTCCAAAGTGGGCCATCGCTCGCGATCCTTCGATCTTCAACCCCCAAGCCGTCGCGCAGAAAGTCAACGGCAAGATTTCAGCCGATCGTGGACCGGCGATGGTTTGGCCGCCTCCCTTCGGCCGAGATCTGACCAAAGAAGAGGCCTATATCGCCAAGCTCGATTCATCTACGGGCGCTTCGCTCAAGTTAACGGTTCTCAATGCCGAGGGCCGTGTGTGGACCATGGTCGCTGGTGGAGGAGCCTCAGTCGTCTACTCGGACGCGATTGCTGCTCACGGCTTCGCTCACGAACTCGCCAACTACGGCGAGTACTCCGGCGCGCCCACGACGAATCAAACGTACGAGTACGCCAAGACAATCCTTGACCTCATGACCCGCGGCACGCCTCGTAGTGATGGCAAGCTCCTGTTCATTGGTGGTGGTATCGCGAACTTTACCAATGTTGCTGCCACCTTTAAGGGAATCATCGCTGCTCTCAAGGAATATCAGCACAAGCTCCAGGAACACAGAATCCGCATCTTCGTTCGTCGCGGTGGCCCCAACTACCAGGAGGGTCTCAAGGCGATGCGCCTGCTCGGTGAGACGCTTGGCGTGGAGATCCAAGTTTTCGGCCCCGAGTCCCACATCACCACTATCGTCCCTCTTGGCCTCGGCATTACCAAGACCGCCGCTCCGCTTGAGTCGCTTGCACCTGAAATCCCCGCCGCTGGCACGCTCACTCCAGTCGCCCCCAGCTCGCCTTCTGGCAAATCTGCCGCGCTCCCCGCGCAGCCTGCCCGCCAGCAAGCTGGCGCGCGTGATGGCATCGTTTCCTTCGACTCGATACCAGTCGACAGCGAGCGACCTTGGTTTCGCCCTTTCGACGAAAGGACTCGCTCGCTCGTCTATGGCCTTCAACCGCGAGCGATCCAGGGCATGCTCGACTTCGATTTTGCCTGCGGCCGCGAGACGCCTTCCGTCGCCGCCATGATCTACCCCTTCGGTGGACATCACGTTCAGAAGTTCTACTGGGGTACGCAGGAGACACTCCTGCCCGTGTTCACCTCCGTCGCCGAAGCCGTCAGAAAGAGCCCCGACGCCGACGTTGTGGTCAATTTTGCCTCGTCGCGCTCCGTTTACTCGTCGACCCTCGAATGTCTCGAGTTCCCTACCATCAAAGTCATCGCTCTGATCGCCGAGGGTGTCCCTGAACGTCACGCACGTGAAATTCTGCACCTCGCACAAAAGAAGAAAGTCACCGTCATCGGTCCAGCCACGGTCGGTGGCATCAAGCCTGGGTGCTTCCGTATTGGAAACACCGGAGGGTGAGTCAAATGAACTCCTTGATCTGATACTGCAACCACATCTAATGATGCCACATCCTCTTGGTTTGGTGCTTTACTCTTACAGTATGATGGATAACATTCTCTCCTCCAAGCTCTTCCGAGCTGGATCGGTCGCATACGTCTCCAAGTCCGGAGGTATGTCGAACGAGCTCAACAACATTCTCTCGCTCACGACCAACGGTACCTACGAGGGCGTCGCCATCGGTGGTGATCGTTACCCTGGTACCTCCTTCATCGATCACCTCCTCCGTTACGAGGCGGACCCCAACTGCAGAATGCTGGTGCTCCTCGGAGAGGTCGGTGGTATCGAGGAATACCGTGTCATCGATGCGGTCAAGAGCGGTCAGATCAAGAAGCCCATCGTCGCGTGGGCCATCGGAACTTGTGCCAAAATGTTTACAACCGATGTGCAGTTCGGCCACGCCGGCTCCATGGCCAACTCGGATCTCGAAACGGCTGAAGCCAAGAATAACGCCATGCGTGCCGCCGGCTTCATTGTTCCTCCGACCTTTGAAGATCTTCCTCGCGCGCTCAAGACGACTTACCAAAAGCTGGTGGCCGACGGCACGATCGTGCCCAAGCCCGAGGTTGCGCCCCCTACGATTCCCATCGACTACAAGTGGGCACAAGAGCTCGGGATGGTTCGAAAACCGGCGGCATTCATCTCTACCATCTCGGACGAGCGCGGACAAGAACTGCTCTACGCCGGTATGCCCATCTCGGACGTGTTCAAAGAAGACATTGGTATCGGTGGTGTCATCTCCCTGCTCTGGTTCAAGCGCCGCCTGCCCCCGTACGCGTGCAAGTTCCTCGAGATGGTGCTGATGCTCACCGCCGACCACGGACCCGCTGTTTCCGGCGCCATGAACACCGTCATTACCACTCGTGCCGGCAAGGATCTCGTCTCTTCCCTTGTGTCGGGTCTCCTGACCATTGGTGAAAGATTCGGAGGTGCGCTCGATGGTGCTGCCAACGAGTTCAGTCGAGCCATGGATCTGGGCCTCTCGCCTCGCGAGTTTGTCGACTCGATGCGCAAGGCCAACAAACTTAGTAAGCAATCAGTTCGTAATCCGCCCTTTTCGTATCGCCTTCGACTGACTTGTTCGTCTGTTGTTTGTGTTGTTCAGTCCCTGGTATCGGCCACAAAATCAAGTCAGTAGCTAATTGTCTCTGCTCCACCGTCGCGCAGAAGCTGACAGAAGAGAATCTTTCGCCGTCATAGGTCGAAGACGAACCCCGATCTTCGTGTCGAGCTCGTCAAGCGATACGTGCACGACAACTTCCCGTCCACCAAGTTTTTGGACTACGCGCTCGCGGTTGAGGAAGTCACCTCTGCCAAGAAAGATGTGAGTCAGCAGCTGTGGCCATCAATCGCCTGTCAGTGCCGTACTGACCTCGCATTCACCGGCGTCCCGATTTCGCCCAGAGTTTGATCCTTAACGTCGACGGAGGTACGGGCCGGTGTTCCCGGATTTTTGAGCAAGCACATCTGACACGTCCACTTTGCTTCCACAGCTATTGCCGTCTCATTTTGCGATCTGCTGCGCTACTCCGGCGCTTTCAACTCGGAAGAGGCTGCCGAGTACATGCAGATCGGTACTTTGAACGCTCTGTTCGTGGCCGGCCGCACCCTTGGTTTCATTGGTAAGCCTCTCTGTTCCCGGTACCTCGACCTGTCGAGTCCGGGCTTACCGCTGTGCGCGCTTTGCAGGTCACCACCTCGACCAAAAGCGCCTCAAGCAGCCGCTCTACAGGCATCCTGCGGACGATATCTTTATTACGCCGTTCGACCAAACGCGCGTCCTTGTCACTCAGCGTCATGCCTGATCCGTTCTCGATTTCTTTGTCTCGTTTCTACAAGTTGTGCATGGCATCCGGTTCATTCTCGTTCCCTCTGAAAGCAATTACTCGCTCTGGTCATCTCTTTACGGTCGTGTGGCTTTGGAGAGACAGAGAGGCCGCGAGCGACTGAGAGAATGCGAGAAGGGGGGCAAAACGTGGGGTACAGGGGGGGGGGGGGGGGGGGGGACGAGACTCGCTGCTGCGCCCTCGCCGAACGCGTTCTCGGTGTGGCGACCTGCACGGCTCCGTAGCGTTTGCGAGGCATTTGGTAAAGTTCAAGCTTCAAGCTTCGAAAGCGGTCATCGCAATTTCAGTGGGCAGTGTGGAGTGCTTCAGAAAGAGTGCGCGCATCTCCTCGAATGATCTTGAGCCGTCTGCTAGGGTGGGTGGGTGCCTAGCAGACGGCTCGAGTGTCGCCCACCCAGGGCGTGTTTTCTGTTCTTCCATTCATAGCTCATCCTTTCCAGGTTTGCGGTTCTTGATGGCCAAGAGCTCAACCTGCAAAGCAAGCGCCGCTAAAGCGCGGTCACATCAGTCATCAGCAATCTCCGGATGCAAATAGTGGCAGTGAACGCACCTCGAAGATCAACGTCGCCTTGGGAGGAATAACCCCACCGGCTCCTCGGTCGCCTAATGAATCCATGCAGATCGTTCATGTGGGTGAATACTGGGTCAGATTGCGCTTGAAGATCAGGGGAGAGAGTTGCTCACCATAGGCCAACGAGGAAGGAATCGTGAGGCGTCGCTTCTCTTGAGGACACATGTCGGTCAGACCCTGGTCCCATCCTGCAATGACTTGACCTTTGCCGAGCGTGAACTCGAACGGTTGTCCACGTTTTCGTGAGGAGTCGAACGGAGTCCCGTCGAGAAGCGTTCCATCGTCTGTGTGAGAGGCCAACGGAACAGCGCAGCGTAAGTGGTGCAAGGTTGTCTATTCTGATCGCGCCGGGTGTGCGTACAATGCATTGACAGCTTATCTCCTTTCTGTGATTTGATGAGGCACATGCTGGGGCGGTGCATCACTTCGACTTTGAGCGGTTCTGTTGCGGCAGCGCCCGATGACGATGACGTGGCTTGCGCTGGAGTAGCTGAATAAGTGAGCAGGCCGACACCCATCGTGAGCATTGCGAGATAGGCACTGTTGCTGATTCGAACCATAATGCTTCCTCTTTTGAAAGCACCAACAGGAAGACCTGTGCGACTGTCTGCGGAGATTGGGAGAGGAGACCCCAAGCTCTATCAAGCTCGCCCGAGCTGGATGATAAGTATTTCGTAACTCAGAGTTTACTAGGGCTCGGGGGCCAGCTTATAATCCTTCTCGTCTTCTCGTAAGCCTGTTAATGTTCAGATCTTATTTTCGACACAGGACACGTAGCTACTCTGTGATACTATTTCCTTCTTTTTACTTCATTTCTAACCTCTAATATTAGACCATAACTCCCTGATTTGCTTACTGTGAATATGGTTTCACACAGGTTTCTTTTTGAGATCTCAAAAAAAAAAGTCAAGAGTGAACACTTGAGAGTCCTGTACCATTCCATTCAGAAAAACACTTTACCAGTTCAATCATAATTCTAGAGTATTTTTACAGAATAATTGGTCATTGCTTCTCGTCACTTAGTCCGATGCGACAAAAGGACGGATCTTTCGATATTCGAGTTTCTCAAATTAGCACAGACTCAGTACAAAACCGTGCAATGGATAATCTGAGAGAAAATCTACAATATCCATTCCTTCTGCCAAGGACTGTGACATCACTCGCGCTGTGCGCCCACCTCCCTGTGTAATTGAAGGTAGTAGAAAAAAAGTGAGTTCAAGAATTGTACCTGAAATCGCTATTTTTGACTGTGTTGCGGCCTGGAGGGCCGCCTGTGGTGGATATACCAGCATAATATTCAGTCTGCCGCACCTGCACGCAGTGTTCATGTTCCGATAAGAAGGCATGTGCAAGCCCTGTGGCGACTTTTGTATTTGTCGCGCCGTTCGAACGAAGCTACAGCGTTCCCGGCATTTTCCTTCACTTTCTCGTTGACGTAAGACAGTGTTTACACCTATGCTGTATCAATTCGACTGCAAGCGCGTGGCATTGTAGGTCATTGCTTCTACAGCAGAGCTCCGCCTGACGCGCGGGGCGACGTGGCCCCTAGCCGGGGTCTGTCACGTGATGCGGCGCGCCGGCGGTGTCAGTGACATTCCGGCAGCGGACCGGCGGCCGGGCATTAAGGGCTGAACAACAGATCACATCCCGTAGATAATCCCGCGCCACTCCCTCGAACCTTTTCTCTTTCCCTCTCACTGTCCTCGAAGTTCGGTGAGACTCATTCAAGGAGGACCCCTCAGCACTATACCCCGGTCGCAAGGTCGCTCGCGGCCGTGTCAGGCAGCTGCAAAACGAATAGAAGGGGTCTTAGTGTCGGTGGGTCGGGCGAAAGAGGGGAGCCAAACGTACTGCAATCTTGTCGTATGGGTGCATGTTGGCAGTTCCATCTCCCACGTTGAGTAGCCATTCCGCAAAGTCGCCCGTTCGAGCCAATTGAGCCTCGTCCATCGCATCTGCGTTCGAGCTGAGGCGCATGTTCTCGGTAAGTCGCAAGATACGAACGTCGCGCCAGAAGTCTGCCTTGATGAGGGATGCATCGACGATTTGACCGGCAGTTCCTTTGGGAACGACAGGAAGGCACTGGCGAAAGTCCCTTGCGAATTGGAAACCTCGTTAGCATGCCGTCGTGAAGAGCGGAGACGGAAGAGCCCGACTGACCCGCAAAGATTGTTGTCACTCCGCCAAAGAGCTCCTCGGTCTCTCGGAGATCACGCAGTAAACGGTCGACCGCTTCCACCGCGAATCGATGCGCCATTGGTGCTTCATCCCAAATGATGAGCTTGGTGGTACGCAGCATCAGCGCGAGATCACTCTCCCTGTCGACTGGACACGTCGAGGTTGGCAAGGTGTCGAGTGGGATTCGAAAAGCCAAATGCGCCGTGTGTCCGCCCTGAGAAGCAACGCCGCCACTCCGGACGACGCCACCGCAATCGCAATCGCTTGGTCGCCTCGAGCTCGCACAATATCGAGAAGGGCATTCTCCACAAAAGTATTGCCAGTACCCCCAGGTGCAAGCAGGAAAAACACATGCTGCCGCCCAAGGTTGTTGTCGCGCATCTGATCGACGACATCGAGCTCGACCACGCGAAGAAACTCGTCAAATGCAATTCGTTGGTCGTGGTTCAGACGGGCATGCGCCGCTTCGGCATCTTGCGCGCATTGCTGGCGATCAAAACGGGGAAGCCGTTCCTCGAGACGATCAAACAGCCGCACTTCGTCCTCGGTCAGCTCGGGAAGATCAAAGAAGGCCAAAGTTCGATCGTTCGCCGCAAGGAGGAGACGAATCTTGTTGAGGGTCCATAGGCGGATGGTTTTATCGTTGACGGGCACGTCTTCATAGCGTTTGATGTGATAACGGGCATCGTCGCTAAGAGAAGCAAAGTGACGATCCAGCAAAGCTAGCGGGTTGGCAACCGTCGCATGGATGAGCATGAAGACGAATAATCGGCGTAGTTGGTCACCGGTTTCAATCTGTGCAGCTTCCCTGAGACAGATGTGATGCTCGCCATCGTCGGCGAGAAGTCCGCGAGCGACGCGATAGGAAGGATACACGACGTCTTCGAACATGAGCAGGTCCGCAAACGATGTCGGGCCCATGACCACCTCGAGAAGCAGTCTGAGGTAAAAGCGCTCCCCACTACGCAGTGGGACGGTGTAGATTCGTCCATTGACATTGCGATCATGGACTCGGCGTTTCCAGCGCAACTTCTCCTTATTCCAGGAGTAGTAGCGCGGCACATTCGTGTAGAGCAACGTGGTAGTGAGCTCACCGTCGGGAGCTGCGGCGCACAGGTCGAAGAAGCCGATCAGTTTGGAGCGAGTGGGCGGAGTGTCGATGGGCAGCGGTTCATTGGGATTGATCTGCACAGGTTGTTGATCCTCCAGATGGACCGGTAACCGATTGACGGGCGACCACACTCTACCGACCGAGAATCCGAATAGGCGGTGGACCGCTTCTGGAGCACTGATATAGCGACCTTCGACGAACTCGTTGATCTCATCTCGAACCGGTTCCTCCTCGCGGGCCCCTTCACAGTTCGCTGCATGCTCAACACGCGCCACAGCTCGATCCGGACCTTTGTACACATACTTGAAGAGGTACTTGATCGCGCCGATCGTTGTCACAGCCTCCACATCGATATGCGCGTTGTACTTGGCGCAGAGATAAGGCGAGTACGGCACGCAGTCACCATCGTTGTAGATAACACCCCCCTGGACAACGGTGTGGCGAAAGCGTCGGCGATACAACGGGTGCATGCGGGTGCGGGGGTTATGTTCGCGAGGGAAAAGGCGCTTGCACCTCGGGTTACCGTACTTGTCCTTCTCCATGCAGGGCTGAGTCGAGTTTCCGCCATACTTGCCATGCAGCATGTGCTTTGTGACGGTCTCGTGGAGATCAGGATAGCGCGAAGGATCGGGTATCTCGACCGAGATCATCTTGTCGATCGCTTCCGTCGACAAAGGATGATCGTCCGGCGCAAGGGTGATGAGGACATGGGCATGTGGCAAGCCCAGCTTCTGATACTCAATCACATGTGTATGCGTCAGAACGACGCCAAAACAGCCTGCACGTTGCTTGTTGCCAAAAACGTCGTCGCAGAGTCGGTTCAGCTTGGCTTCAAACACTCGTGCAATGAGATCCGGACGGTTGCATGCTTTGTCGTTCGGCCCCAGTGCAGCCTTGATTTCCGGCCGTTCGGGGTTGCACGTCACCGTGATGAACAGTGAAGGCTTTCCATATTTGACGACGCAGGCCATCGCATCTTAGTAACGCTGCGTGATCCCGCGCGGGCTGTTCGTGAACGTCGATTCCAAAATCACCGAACGTCCAATTTGATCCTGGGTCAAGCCGTTGGCAACAGCGTCCGTCGGTGAAGCCTTAGGCCGTGGTAAGGCGCAGGGTTTCTTGATGAAACTGATTGTGGTTGTGCCGATCGGGGTCGGCTTGGAAGTCTCCGTCGATCACAGACTCGAGGATGAGACGCTGGGTGCAATGCGGGAAACGCGAGACTTGGGTTGATCCACCTTGACCCCTTTTCCTTGACATTCGTGGAAGATGTTCAAACACTCTATGGCAGTCTGTGCTTGCGTCTCATAAGAATGGAACACGTGAGAAAGAGCCGAAGACGCTTACGTTCACCTTCATCATTCTCTGCGTCTTCCTCCTCCTCCTCATCTTCATCCTCATCGTCGCGGCCTTCGTCCTCCTCTTCGTCTTCTTCATCTGGACCAAGGCCGGCAAGTAGCTCGCGCAATTGGACATCATTGTCGATCTGCTCTCGGTTTCTGGCGATGGGCGGCCCAGCTTGGGTTGAAACCGCAAAGAGGAATGTTGGGGTGGAAGCCATCTTCCCCCGTGGGGAAGAGTAGTGGGTACCGGAGAGGCATCGCAGACGGATGGAGCGAGCTAACGATTTGGTACTTAGGCCGACCTTCGGGACATCGATCACCGTGCACTTGAAGAATAAGGTCTTGCGGTCCACGATCTCCCGTGTTAGTGTCGGAATCGCAGATAAGCATCGCCATTTCCGTGCTTGACATTGGAAGGTTGTGGGTGCGTCGGTCTCGGCCTGGTGGTAGGCAGAGGCGCAGGACCCACTCTTTGGCCGTATCCCAACCTGCGCGAGCTTTGGCCGATGCTAACTTTCTCAGAGAGCAATTGCCAGTGCGCAACATGGACTCGAGCTTGGTGAAATCAGATTTTTGTATGTGAATGTCTGCGCCGTCAGGTCCAAGTCGATAGTCGTTGGCCTCGGCCGGGTCGATGAGCCATGTTGGGGCAAAGGCTGGGCGTTGATTGACGGCAGCGATCAGGGCGCCAAGTGGATTGTAAAGGCGACCAAACACGCAAAACACGCCAAACACGCGGGGTCCTAGAGTGCCTGGTCGAGTCTGGTCAAAGTGGGCAGCGAGCGAAGTGAACGACAGCGCGTTGTTGTACGACCGAGCGTTCTCGCGGAATGCTTTAGCTTCTGTGTGCGTGGGGGTATTGTCGCGTAGTTCAGTATGTGGCTCCAGTGCAGACAAATATTGTTGGACGGAGCAACTGACCGCTATCTGAGCCTTCAAGTAGCTGTCGATACTCGGGATCGGGCTGGGAAGGGGAGGCAGCTGCACCTTGCCCTATGAGCAGCACGTGCTAAAGTGTCCGGTCGCCTTCGTCCTTTCGCGCTCCCAATGTCGAGCCTTGCAGTGGGTGCACACGGCCGTCTGGGAGCCGAGGTCGTCGCGGATCGAAACGTGAGGCTTGAGGCGTTTGAGCGCGATTCGAGCCCGGCGCACTCGCCTTTGCGGAGGAGGTGGCGGTGGGGCGAGCTCAGCGTCGGGTCGGCCATCGCGCTGACCTCGCTGCCCGTTCTGCACAGCTGCACGGCGGGCGGAGCGGGACGAAGAGGAGGGTCGAGCCCCGGGGCGCCCAGTAGCGGGCGCTCGAGCAGGCCCATGGTACGGCGCTACCCTCGCGCCCAAGATTTGGCAAGGTTGCGATGGCCCTCCCTGGCGACGTAAGTTGGGACCGGGGCATGATAGTGGCGAGGGTTTGTTCTTAATGAGTGTCACTAAAATTGGATGAGAGTGGGAGGGAAAAAGGAAACGTTCGAGGGAGTGGCGCAGGATTATTTACGTGCTTTGGTTTGTTGTTCAGCCCCTAATGCCGCTGGTCGACTGCCGGAATGACACGGACACCGCCGGCGCACCGCATCACGTGACAGACGCCAGCCCTCGCCTCGCGCGTCAGGCGGAGCTCTGCTGTAGAAGCAATATCATGCAAAGCCACGCGCTTGCGGTTCATTAAATACAATATGAGTGGAAGCATTGTTTTATGTCAGCGAAAAAAAGAAGGAAATGACAGGGAGCGCTGTAGCTTCGTTGGAACGGCGCGGAAAACACAAAAGTCACCACAGCGCTTGTACATGACTTCTGATCGGAACATGGACACCACAGGCAGCTGCGGCAGACACAACAGTATGCTGGTACATCCACCACAGGCGGCCCTCCTGGCCGCAACCGACTCAAAAATAGCGGTTTTAGGACATTCCTTAACTCACACTTTTTTTTTTTACTAGTTAGAGTAACTAGTTAGAGTAAAGGCCTTTAGCGCCTAGGCTGGCGCCCCAGAGTTGTTTTAGAGCTGAGTCGAGGCACCTCAACATCGGACCCACCTCGGCGACGGACCACGATCACTCAGCCACACCATCTCAACTGTGTATGTCCACGCATCGGTTTCTATACGGCGACTCTTGCCCCCCCTCCGCCCCCATCTATCCGCTCCACCCAATCCACTGTTGTCGCACCGCTCCGCAGTGCCATTACCGCCGCCGTGGCCCCTGGCGTGCGCGTCACCGCACGCGCACCTCGCTGCCACGATGCTCGAGACTTACTTGTTGCTCACGCATCTTCCTGTTGTGCTCCAACAGGATCGCGAAGCTTGGCTCCCGGACTGCGGATCTAAATTTGGAAGAATCGCATCCGTTCACTGGCCCAAGGCGGCGTGGAAGCTTACCTCAGTGCGCATCAGTGGCGGACTGGCTCAGGACAGCTTTAGCCCGCATACCCAACAAGGTGGCGCTTTGATTGGTGTGGAGCGCTTTAGTCGGTGTCTGATCTTGTTCTATTCAAGTGAGCCATTCTTTTGATGCTGCACCTCCTTTGTTGCCGCACACCTGTATTCCCCACCGCGCTAGTGTTTCGTCTACGACGTCGCGCGCGCGTGACCACACCTCGTGCAAGCTGCCAGTGGTGTGGTCGTCGGTGCCAGTGCATGTGCTTGGTACTCCCATCTCTCTTTCTCCAGATCGTGTTTCTGGTCGGAGGGTCCCAACTAATTTTGCCGCGTAAACTATACCTGCCGGTTGCCACTCGTGTGCAGTTTCGCTGTCTTGGTCATCGACGACATCCCGTATCTGCGGTAATTAAGAGCGCCGCAGCCTCGATGATAACGGGAGCCGAGCGCATGTCTGGGAGCTCGGCCAATCCGCCAGCTTTAGAACCTCGATCGACCGTAGGCTCGGATAACTCTTTGTCCACCGTATCGTCGATTGCTTCGTCTGGATCGGCATCGGCTGCATCTTCAATCCCAAGAAGCGCTAATCCGTATTCGCGATTGGTTGACCTCGCTACTGATCTAATGACAAGGTTAGCCGACCCTACTGGCGTACCAATGGATTCGTCTTTGTCCAATCTCTCAATCATCGAGCCAGGCGATGTTCGTCGGCAAAGACCACAACAAACGCAACCGAGTCCGGCGGCCCCCCCTCGACTCGAGCACGCCCCATCATCGACGGCGACGCCCAACGATGCTTCCACCTCGGCGCCGCTCAGAGATCCATCTTATAGAGGCGAGATTTCGAGTCCGCAACTGCGCAATCCATCGACGTTCTCTCGAGAACACACGCCTGTCGTGTCGACATCTACGCTTGCCTCCCTTCGTTCCTCCCCATCCCGAGGGTCTACATCCGCCCGAACCTTAGTCGAGCCGTCAGGTTATTGTGCGATCGGTGACGCCTCCCGTGCACAAATTGCCTTCACTCCACCCACATCTCCGAACGCGAAGGTTCCGGAACGCGCTGGATGCAACGACGCCTCATCGATTGGAAGCTCGCGGTCGTGGGTGCGGGACGCGGACTCTTCCAGCCTTTGCTCACGCCGATCGAGCTGTTGGAGCAGTACCGGCTACGAAGCCGAGGGTCATGAAGACGGTGAAGTTTACAAGCCTGGCGTCGACTCTGATGTTCCTGAGTGTGAGTTCGAAAATTGTCAGGCAGTGGCAAAGTGCCCACGTCCTACTGACATGCCGTCAAATTCACTTTGCCCGAACTTTGTGCAGTCCTTGATCGAAGACCCGAGCCGCCAGGGGCCCAAATCTGGATCGATCGGGATGACTCTCGTCAAGTGGTAGTGAACGTCAACCTGCCTGGTTTCAGCCTCGAGAACATCACGGTTGCGTTCCGGCGCCATCACCGGCTGCACGTGCTTGCGGACCAATACGGAGAGAACGGAGGGCATTACGAGCGCACAATCTCGCTGGGGCCAGACGTGTCTTCGCGCTCCAATCGGGCAGCCTTCGATGGAACTACGCTCCGGATATTCATCGACCGCCGCGCTCCACGCCTGCGAATGGCAACCACGACCGCGATGCTAGCCGAGGGAGCGGCAGCGGCGGTTCCCGCAGCTGGCTCACCTACTTCGTCGACCTCGTCCTCGCTTCCTTCGCCCTCACTCGACGCTTCTCCGATGAGTACGGTATCATTCCTGAGCAATGAGCCGACTGAGGCCCTCATTGCGATGTGTTCGACGGGACCCCTCGAGACCAAGCAACGAAGCAGATCTCTCACCGGGCCCGAAGGCGCCAAGGCTGCGGCCCGGGCGGCCCGAGATGAAGCTATGCAGAGGGCAAAGGAAGCTTATCAGAGCATGTCGATATTCAAAGTTGGGTGCAAACTTCCATTTCGCGGCGAAAAGAATGATTACATCCAGGACCGGGACGTCTCACCATCGGACCGATCCGGTACGATCAAAGGGCGCAGCCATTCCATGGCGTCGACGTCCTCGTCGGCGGACAGCATCAGCAGCCAGTCCACTTCTGCAACCTCTAGTGCCTCCGATGCCTCCTCGCCGTCTCGACCAGCATCGATGGACCGTAACCTCACGCTACGCGCTCGCGAAGCGCAGACGTTCGTGCAGGCTTCTATGCTTGCAGACGGCGCGATTGAACAACCGGAGGCATCGACACCCAAGTTTGAGAAGACGCCAGAAGAGTGCGAACCACTTCGTGCTTTGTCGGTTTGATTTGTATCTGAGTTCTTGTATCATAATCGAGCCAGCGGCAGGTGATTGCGCTTTTGTGCACGCCCGCATCACAGTTACGATATATCTTTCGCGACGGCGGAGTTCCTGGACTCGTCTCGCAATGTGTGTAACATGTCTTCCTATTTATCTTCAAATATTGCAAAACCACCGTACCAAAGACATATATCCAAGGAACCAGCCCAGCAGAAGCTTTAACGTCACTATCCAAACCCAACAGGGTGTACTCCCCGTCATGATCCTGTTGCAGCGGGTGGGGCACCAGGACGGTCCTAGCGACCGTCGCTTGATTCGATCGCTCGTGTTTTGGCTTCCACGAAGTTTTGGCCCTTGAGCGGCAATGACGTGACGTAATTGGACGGAAAGAAACCAATCGTTCCGTCCCTCAATCGGCCCTGCCACCAACCAGCCGTGGCTCGCTCAGCTTCAGGCGTTAGCACAGCAATGATGTCGTTCTGGCCAAAGCTCAGTTCCTCGCCGTTCAAGGCGTTATAGGGGAATGTAGCACGAACGAAAGTCAGTGAAGATGGATCAAGCGGGCCGCCTGTGGCCAGGGGCTGGTCGGAAAGCGGGCGGCCGTACTGATCGAGCAAAGGCGGTAAGGCGCCTGGGTTGAGCGCACGTATCCGCACTTCCTCCTCTTGCCGGGCGGTGATCATGCGCACGACCCTAGCCATGAGCCACGGCAGGCCCACAACGGTGAGCAAGAACACTATAAGGGGCTTCTTGGAGAGCTTGGGTGTTGAAGGTCCCGCAGTGGCGGTCCCGTTGACTCCACCGGTGGTGGCTTCGAACGCTCGGAAGCCCTCGGCATTGAGGCCCTGGGGTCGAGCCGCCCGGCCTAACAATCGATCGACGAGAGACCGAACCCATCGGATGAGGGCGAAAATCGAGAGAACCTGCCCTAGATAGTTGCTACAAGGGTCACCAGAAAAATCCTCATGCGGTGAGATGTGGCTCGGAATTGTCGGAGAGAAAAAAAATCGGAAGTGCCCCGAAACTGACCGAATGTGCCCAAACTGTTCGGCCACACCAATCATCGCGAAGAAACTCGAATGCGTTGCCATGAACGTGCTCTCCAACATTTGTGCGAACCCTCCGAACGCGCCTACGATCGACTGGATGACCTGAAAAGTTGCGGCGGTGCCGCTCTCCATCCTTTGAGTCAAACTCGCGCCGTCGGAGCCCATCATCCCCGGGGCGCCCATCCCATAACCGCCCATGCCGTAACCGCCCATGCCGTACCCACCCATACCCAGGCCATAGCCGCCCATGCCCATACCGCCCATACCGCCCATACCATACGAGCCGTACGAGCCCATGCCGTAGCTCGAACCGTAAGAGCCGAGACGCGAGTAGGACGAGCCGTAGGGTGCCGCATTAGTGCCGTAACCAGCCGCCGTACCGTAGCGTGACGCGGCACCATACTGTCATGGAGGGTTTGATGGAGGGTACGAGAGCAGTGATTGTGGTTTCGCGTCAGTTCTTGAAAGAGATCGGGTACTTTTCCAAGCGCACTCGACATGGAACGCTGCTTGTGCAGCTGACATGCCGCTGTCACCAGGCAGTTGCCGCTCAACTACTACACGGATCGAGCGCTGAGAGCAAAGACGGCACTGGTACGATTGTAGCATTTCGGCGATACTGCAGCACACCGCAGCACACAAGACTTACGGTGTTCGCGCCATAAGTAGAGCCTGAGACCGCCGCCGAGGCCGCGGGCAGAACTCAACGATGCAGTCAGCGGGCTAGCCAGAACGTATGATGGGCAGATCGAGTGAGGCGGGGGCAAGAGATCCAACTGTCGACATTGTGCACTCACCGGTAGCCATCGTAGCAGGTCGGTCGGGAAGGGAGGGGGCTTCGGCCGCACCCGAGCTGGTGCCCGTGGTGGCGGCGCCCGATGAGAACGCACCGGCGGTGGACGAGGGCGTGACCGCGTTAGTGCTCGACGCATGCAGGGCCGATGCGGCCGCCTGGGGAGCTACGCCAGCTCGTTCCCAGGGCTTGGCCGGTGCTGGTCTTGAAGCCATGTTGTACCGTTCCGCTGAGAAGAGGTGGGAGGGGAGGTGGGGGAACGCGGGGACTCGGGCGGCTGGGTTGGGTTGGAAAGAGTTGAAGGAGCTGGTGGAGGGGTCGCCTCGGGTCGGGTCGTTCCAGGCGTTTCAGGTCACCGGGCGAGACCAGGCGAGACCGGGCGCGATATTATGGCGCGATCCAGCGCGTACGGAGATCGGCTTACTCCTTCGCCACACCCACCACGCGCTCTCGATCACGAGCACCTAGAAAGAAGACACACTGTCGAATCTTATACCAGCAGACGAAACAGCTCGCAAAAGTGTTTGGTCTTGAGAGCATGTGTGAGTTCGCGCTGGCAACGATTCCCCTTGCATTTTAAGTGATCTGCTCGCAGTTCTCAGGTGGTCATTGGGTCGGCTATCACGTTAGCGCCGTCTACGAACTCGTGTCCACGCGATCCGACACTTGGCAGCCGCCGCTCGTTGACCCAACCAACCGACTACATCTCCACCCACCCATCCCGAGACCGCTACCTGCGGAGACTTGCCTTAAAAGGAGTCGCGACCCTTCTTCGTCGCCTCGGGAACGGCTTCAGCAGCCCCAGGCCCCATTCGTCGGGCGCTTCGTACGCCCGTAGCTGTGTAAACGCACTCCATCGCACCTCCAGGCGCTCGGGCTCGAGTACATCGACTTTCGTAAGGTCAGCGAATACTTGACGTCCGAACTGTGCAGACGTCTGACGTCTGGACTGTGTTCGAGACACGGACGGCACGATGAATTGGTAAGACGTCCACCTTCCCGGTTTTGAGATGATTGCTCACTGGCGTATAAATCACGGTGATGTTGTCCTTTTTATTACCCTGACCCACGAAGACATGTGGAACATATGTTGTTCATCAGATCTGTGTTCGAATCCAACGTTTCTGACTTGTTGCGCCAATTCAGCCCACCTGGATCGACCCGGCCTTCACCAGCTGGGCGGCATCGTCAAGCACCGATTTGGGGATCGCTTCCCACGACGGAATCCACATGGGGAGACGAATATAGATGTGTGGCGAGGAGAGCTTGTCGACGTGGACCCAAACGTCTGCTGGTACGAGCAGACCCGTCAGTAGCTGGTCAACGCTACGTCGGGCGGACGTATCATCATGCAATTGTAGTGATGCTCGTCGACAGCTTGAACACGTGATCGAATACAGGCGCGGGGGCAAGGTCCGGGTGCTCACGTACCCTGCGGTAGCGCGTAACGTATAAGATCTTCGTCTGCGAACAGTCAATTAGAGCTGATGCGATCGTGAGCAGTGTGGTGGAGGACATTGTCCAGATGCACGGCTCACTTTCATTCTGCAAGATGACCGGTCGGACAGACCCAAACGATCAGCTCGCTGCTCGCGGCCAAGCACAATCAGATGTACGAGAGAAGCCCTACTTTGTCTTTGCCGGCGTATATTGTCACCGATTTACCCTCTCCGATCGACGTACAAGTGTAGAAGTAAACCATGGTTCGAGCTCGGAGCAGAGCGGCAGAGCCAGGCCGATGTCAAATCAGACGAGCATTGCGCATGTGGAGCCGCGAGTCGAGAGCGCTTCGACGACACAAGATGGGTAGGGGAGAGGAAGCTGGACTGACCGGACATTTCAAATAATTTCACATCCTGCTACTGTGGGTAATGTAGAGGGACAAGCGCAAGAGACGACCGAGGACGACCACCGATGACCGCCGCGAAGATGCCGCCCGAAGCCTCCCGAAGCCGCGCCTTCGTCGGTTGAGCTCACGATGCTGGCTGAACGTTGAACGTTGAACGATGAACGATGAACGCTGCCATTTGGTGCAGGCCAGAGGCGGGTTTTGATGCGGGCCCAAGGCTGACAAACCATGGACCTTTTGAAATTTGGAAATTGGTCCCTAGCGTGGGGCTCAAGGCCGCTTAGTCTTACTTAGTCTTTACCTCCGCCATGGAACTCGCACAACTGAGCTCACAGCGTGATGAGCTCAGTCTGCGAATGTCGACGTTTTCATCCGTACTGGTCGCCAATGAATGCGACATGAGCACCCCTCTCGTCGACCGCCAAGGGTTTCCACGCGCCGATATCGACGTCGCTGGCGTGCGGACCGCCCGAGCCAACATCATCATGCTCCGCAACGATCTGCGCCATCTACAAATTCAGATCGAACAGCTCGTGCTCCGAGAGCTGCCTCGGCGTCAAGATTCGGAATCCACGAGCGCCGGCGCTGTCGACGTCGATCCTGCGACGCCCAGTCGCTCGCAAGCTTTCGCCCGAATCGACCGAGTCTTTCCCGGGGGGCCAGCGCAGGCGGCCGTAAGTGAGGCGAGACGGCCTACAGGTTGATGTACCCAAGTAGCGGTCGGTCCCTGACTCGAAGTTTGCTCGACCCTTCACCATACAGGGAATAAAGACGGATGATCTTTTGCTCCGCATCGGCGACATCGATGCGACCAATCACAACAGCCTTCAGGCCGTTGCCACGCTGGTCTCGGCCTCAGAAGACGTCGTCTTGGACGTTCGGATTAGGAGAGCCGATCGCGACATTTCGCTTAGTCTGGTACCAAACAGGGGTTGGGGTGGTAGAGGACTGCTCGGGTACGTTGTGCGCAGCACGCAACCTGAGTGTGGGCTAGTCCGATGCGATCTGACCCATACGAGGGAAACAGGTGCCACATCGTGCCTACAATAGGGTGAGCACGGAAGGGCCACTCTTGAGGTCTGAAGCCAGTACTACAGGGTATGTAGAGCTTCCCGCGTATGTTCTACTTTTTTCGCCCACGATTAAACCTTCCAGAATACGCCCCCGAGTCCGGACCCACCTACTACCTTCCTCGGGTCCGATCTTGCCTCTGGCCAAGCTTCAATCGCTTTTCGTGGTCCGTTGAGCCTTTTGTCCTGGAGCTCTTTATTGGGAACCGGTCAAGAGTCTATGACGCTACGACTAGCGGCGAGGAGGCCACGTCGCATCTTGACGGTGACGGCGGATCCTTGTAAGCGCCGCTCGGAAGGGTTCGCGGTTTCAAGCATCCTACTTGATCTAATATGAGGCTTCGCCCGGAGATTTCTCTACTCTCCGCATGAATTTTTCTTACTTGCACCTTCTCGGACTGTGTAAGGCTCGAGCGATGACTGACGAACCTGATCCTGGTGCAGCCCCCCGTCTGAATTCTCTAGATGGCATGCGTTTCTCCGACGAAAGAGCTGTTGAATGATTATTATGCGATTTGCGATTTGACCCGAACTCGCCCAATCCAGACTTATCTGGCGTGTCTCGGCTCGATATCGTTCGATGTTGGCAGCTGGCTGCTGTTCTTAGGCGAAGCGTGAGGTCGGTAGTTGCTGGCGCTGGTTGCTCGGGTATAAACTCATGTGCGCATCTTGGTTTGGTACCAACAAAGTATGCTTCCTGCTACCTATCGACGATCGAGGGATAGGATATCAAGCGTGGTGAATGGGTCAATTCCGCAGCCGTCTCGCCGCGCAGTATAGTATGGATGAACGGGCCTCGGTCAGCCACTACGCGTGGAAATGCAAGGAAAAAAATGCTGGATATCATACAACATAACTCCAGGAGCGTGCTTGAGCGTGGCCAACCCACCGCAAAGCCTGCTGAAATCTGCCTAGTAGGAGATGAGCAGGGTGGGTTCCGCCCCTGACGGTTTCCGACACACACTTATATACCATCGTATTTTGCGTCCGTGGAGGTTGAACCGCTGCCAGATTTACGAAAACTTTCGCCAAGATGACAGCTGGTATTGCCCCTGGGCCGGGTATGGCCTACAATTCCGTTACAAACGCGGTATCTACCCTGGACGGTGACGTCCACTCATGTGACATGTTAGAAGGAGTTAGGTACCTACCTAGGTAGATTGATTAGGTAGATACCTCTGGATCAACTTAATGCTGGCTCCCGTGGCTCCCGTGGCTCCCGTCGGTGGCCGCTTATAGGACCGCGAGGCTTGGAATGCACGCGTCAGCGCGTCAGACCATTGACGTCATGGGTCGCGATGCCGGATCTTGCGCGATCGCAGTCCTCGCCTCTCTCGCCCTCCTGCTACTTCTCCCTTTGCTCACCTCTTCGCCTCCCACACTACCAAAACCAGTCACCTTTCACTAATTGTTATCTGTTCGCTCACTGCCACGTGCGGTCATCATGTCGTTCTCCAACACCTCTTCGTCGAATCTGCCGCTTTTAAACGAGTCCAACATCGAGCAGGCCGAAATGACGTTGACTTCGTTGACGCGCGCGGCGGCGGCGCTCAAGGAGGGCAAACTCCCGACCTCGCAGCAGTTTGCTACCATCGTTCAAAAAGTGCTCAAGTCGAATCTTTTGCAACCCGAACTCGGCGCCCGCCTGACTGGCAAAGTTGGAGGCGGCAAGCTCTCTGTTCGGGGCCGTGAGCTCGTCGAGAGCGAGCGCGCTGTGCTCGAAGGGCTTATCCGAATTGTACTCGAGAAAAACTCTGACGACAAGGTTGGTCACTTTCTGTCTCTGGTGGGGGTCGCCGTTTTCTCAACGATGCTGATAACCACTGTAAATTCCTGGCGGTACTCACTAATCCGATCCGATCCTACTCACTATCCTTCCATCCCTCGGACGTCAACACGATGTGATGTGAAGATTCAACGCTTTCTGTGGTTGGCCTCGCAAGCCGACTTGGCAGTCGATGCTGATGCCGGTGAGTACCCGCAGTGACAATGTCGAGCTCCGTTGCCGTGCCGGTAGATGTTACTTGCTCATGCCCACCTCTCACAGACCTCCCTGACCTCCCCATCCCTTTCGACCGCGAGATTGATGAAGCTACTCGCGCGTTAAAGCAACTTTTCACCCTCCTCCTCACCTCGTCCCAACTACGCCGCATCGTCGGTGATGTCATCAATCTCTTTAGGGCTATGTTTGCCGATGCCGCGGAACAGGCTGCAGAAGCCTCCATCCGTGCTACCAAGACCTCCAAGCAAGTTGCCAAGACAGTGCGCCCCGGCGAGGAAGAAAAGGCGGAGGGCAAGGTCAACCTCAACCTCAACGCGGACGTTTCAAGCAAGCAATTGAAGAAGAAGGTCTTGCGCGGAGCTGAAGACGCCAAGGATGATGCGCTCGCCTCTATCTCGAGGAGTGGACGTCGGCTCAAATCTTACGTGGACGAAAAGCTTCCTACGGATGTCAAGGATGCTTTCATCGAGCGCTTCAAGGCAGTAAGCGCCCGCGCTCTCGGATCGCCGCTTGCCGGCGCGTGGAAGAATCGCCGCACTTACCTTCATCCTGTGTCTTACCTCACCAGGTCGTTAACGAGATTCAGTCTAACCCTGACTACGAAGACTCCCTCCACACAATTGTTGGTCTCGTTCGCAAGTACGCCGCGCGCAGCAAAGAAGCACTCAAGGAAGCCGCTTCATCCGTCGAAGCCAAGGTTGAGACGAACGACAAAGCCGATTCGGCAGCTTCCCTCTTCCGCGAGATCGTCGAGTCGTTTACTGGTGACTTGTCCCCAGTCTTCCAGGCCGCCGATAAGGTCGCGCGTGATCTCGAAAATGATTCCCGCATCGAGTCTCTGCTTGAGGATGCCGAATCGTTGCTTGACCGCGCCATCAACGATCCAGGTTATGTTACCTCTTCGCGTGCACAGCGCCGAGCGGAGTCACTTTACGATCAAGCACAAGAACTCGTCAACTCGAACGTCGCATGGAAGAAGGATGCGGACAACTTTGTCGCTGAGGCGAACAAGTGTCTGCAATGCGCAGCCAATGACAAGGCACTGGTCCAGCTCGGTGATCGTTTCGAGCGTCTTGGCAAGGCCTTCACCAAGTTTACGCAAACCGGTCTCACGCTCACCGACGCTGGTGCGGTGTGGGCCGACCTCATTCAGGTCTTCTTGCCGCGCATCCTAGGCGCTCTCGAGGAGATCCCTTTGCCTCGCGTCGAGTTCACGTCGGAGGAAGTTGATCTGGTCATCGACAATGTTCGCTTCACTTCGGCTTCGTTCGTGCCCGACGCTACTCATTTCAGGAACCACAACGAAATCTCAGTCAAGAAAGGGTGTAAGTCTGTATCACTTTTGATTTGTGGTGACAACTAGCCTATGCGGTCTCTGATGTTTCTTGTGCCTGGTTGTTACCGACAGATGCGGCATACGCCTCCGAGTTCTCAACATCGACGACACTTTCCATCTCGGGGTTGCGTCTTCAAGCTAAGGACATCTCGTATTACCTCCACAAGAAGACGGGTTGGCTCACTATCGAAGACTACGGCATGCTGGATATTAAAATCGGTACCGAAGGAGAAGATGACGGACTCGATGTGACACTCACCGTGAAAAACGCAGAAGAGAGCGATAGCGAGTCATTCTTCAAGCTGACCCGAGTGGAGGTTGCCGTCACTGGGTTCTCTATCTCGATCCACGATTCGCAACATCCGATCCGGAACTTCTTCGCACGCCCGGCACTTCGAGGCTACATCGAGAAGCAGTTTGTCAGCACTCTCGAGGCACAGATAGGGGCGATCTTCCAGCAAGCGGACCGAGCGATATATGACCTCAATCGCAAGGCGGCCGGTGCTCGTGTCGCTTCGCCTGATCCGTTAACGTTCCTTCGAGCAGTCTTTACGCCCACGGGACCGAGTTCGATATCCAGCGTGACCTCCACCGGCATCACCAAGGTTGGGCCTAAGGGCGAATACATCCTCGCCATCGGTGTAGAAGACGAACTCTTGCCGGGAAAGCGCACTGGTCTCGGTCGCAAGGGCCGTGACGTCGTCGCGAAGAAGCGTGGCGCCGAAAGCCTCATGGAAGAGGGTAGCAGTCAATACGAGCAAGTGCGCGATACCGTCGAAGAGGTCGGCGAGGCAATCGGCGAGGAAGCGGAGCGCATCCAGAAGGAAGCCCGTGGTCAGGCCCGCAAGGAGCGTCGTGATTCCGGCTGGAAATCGCGAGCATTCGACGTCTAGATACGAAGGGATCGTCCGGGCATCGTCCCATCAATCTCCTGTTCTTTCCGTGAGCTCGACACGGTGGGCGTGCGTTCACCGCTTGCACCCCTTGTACCCACTTGTGAGAGCCTCAAAGTAGTGGTGCTCGTTGTGTAAATACACGCCAGTTGCTGAAATGTGAGACTCAATGAAACTGTGAACGCTTTATCGTTGGCCTTCAAACAGCGAACTTGAAACAGGGAAGAGCAGGCGGTGATCTGGTGGGACGGCATGATGGCTGAACGCTTTTGTCTAAGCAATGGGTCCTGGCGCCTCTCAAATTCCTTCGGTACACGTCGCGACCACAAACCTGGGGACACATGGCATGCACCCGAGATATCTGCACATCGTCCTCAACTGGCCGATGTTGTTCGGAGCTGGGCTGTGGACAGCCAGTGCGGCCGATTTGGCTCGCAAAGCTACTCCAGCCGGCGCGCCGAAAGTTGTGACAAAGGGAAAGAAGAAGGGAAAGGCTAAAAGGGAGGCGAACATCTCGGACTCGGTTTTGCCGAGGTTGGAAGCACAGCATTCATCAGTGCACTTGCCACGCTCGGTGAGCTTCCTTCACGCAGCCTGCAGTGGTGAGACCTTGCGAACAGTTTCCGCGCACAACGCATATTTCACACTTTCCAGGTAGGACCTACGCGTCGTGGTTGTTGCATGACGACGGTACTTACTCGGAGTGAAGCGACTCGAGCCTTGCGAAAGTTGCTCCTGGACTCCGCCCGCCGTAAGTTGACTTAGACCAGCGGGTGCTCGATCGCGGAGATCGGCTAATGGACGGTTGCAACCTCCCTGCCGGAAGCTGCCGGGCGTGCGGTTTCGCTTTTGCTTTCGTACCTGCCGTGCGAATCCCGTGCATTCCACCGTCCGTTCCAGCCCACGGCTCATCCGACAACATAGGAAACACCGGCCTGACACTGCAGTGCCAATAATCTGCTGATCACCCAGCCAGCCTGTCCGCGGACTGGAAAGCCCGTCCATCTCCGGCTCCAGCATCCCGGCGCTTCGACCCGTTCCCGCCACCCGCGCAGCGCGCGTCGCATAATCGGGCGCCGCCAGATCGCGGCGTGACTCTCAGTGCTACCCTCAATGACGAGTCAGAGTCCTCCTTCCTCGGCCGCTACTCCCAGGCTAATCAATCCCGATTTCAAAACTGAGGCTTGTCATGCTCTACTTCGATAGGTTCGAACAAGGTCCCGTGCGATCCGACGACCCGAGCAGCGTCGCACGAGACGACCCTTCATGGGTTGCAGACGAGCGACGTCGCTACGAGTCTGCCCGCTGCCCGCACCAGTCAAAGCAGCGACATTCCTTCCAGTCCCGTCAACACCACTCCCAAAAGTACTTCGTCGTTGACATTCACCTCGCCGCGACTCGATGAACACGCTCAGGTTCTCCAACGTGGGCCACCGACCGTCGAAACAGGTTCGAACGATGGTGTATCCCACTCTGGAAGCGGAGGCGCCGACGTTCGTCTGAATGCGCTCACCGAGAAGGCAACACACGACGTCAGGACTCTACAGACGGTCATCCGTAAGCGATCACTCAGCGACAAATATAGAATACGTTGCTTACCTAACATCGGAAGCATCTCAATCCCATTAGACGACCACAAGCATCATCACGAGACCGAATACGTGACAAGGCTGCGGGATCTGCACGTCCATCACCACCACATTCAACACCATGTGCAACCACTCGTTGACGACTCGAGTTCGAAGGAGCAACACTACTACCAAACCATGCCTGTCCAAGAAAAATTCGGTACGTCTCTCTGATTTGGTGAACCAAACCGTACCTGTAATACTAAAGGAACAAAATGAACGGCAACAAACGGCAACAGAGCAAAAAACCAACTCGCCAACCGATCTCGAATTTTGGGCACTTTTGAACAAGCAGCGCCATACCGAAAGCCAAACTTGCCATGAGCGAATCGTCATACAGAACGGTGAACAGGTCCACGAGACGGTGCATTACCATGTGAGCGTTTCTCCTGAAACCGCGGTCCGATTGTGTTTCTTCGGAGCGCCTGATCCCACACGCAATCATTTTCCAAAAGGTCCACAACATCATCCAGCCTGTGATTTATCGGGATAGGCTCGTCCCTTCAGTGTGTACGAGCCCAAACGTTGTTCCTTGATGCACACCTTTAGTTACTCTCGTTTGACCGACGCCCGCACACTTATCGGGCCGTACTGCATCACAAACCAAGGAGATGCTGCCCAACCGAAGTTCGGGTTTCGAGCACGAGTTTACAGCGAGGGGTGCATGAGAAATTCAATTCGATTACATACAATATTATCTCCGCTTCATGGTGTCCCTAACCGCTGCCAGTCGGCCCGCATGCCCTGGGGGCAGATTCAACTTGCGATTTGCGATTGTACGCGCACTGTCAAGGTCAAGTTGGAAGCCCGGGATCTTGATATTGTAGCTCCTCTCAAGGTGCAGAGCAAGATCTTTGACTTCGAGTCGATCTGATTTGCGATGCTTCGCCAATTGACATGAGAAGCGGGTGATCGAATCGATGAATTCGTCCGCGATCTCCAGCAGTAACTGTATGACAAGGCAGGAAGCATGGCAGGAAGACTGGTGAGTCAAAGGCCCTACGTTGCGCCAAGTACAATGCAGCTCACATCTTCGACTTCATCGCTGAGCCTTTCCTTGGGATCGACGCTTTCCACCAGCTCCCGGATCTTGCGCTTCGACACGGTCCTGCCTTTCGAATCCTCTCTCAAATCTTGTATTACACCCCCAACCTTGCCCGATCCCTTTGAGGAATTCCCTGCGGTGGGCGTAGCTCCTCCAATCCCAGCCGGCCCGGTTGGCCCATCTTTCGTCGAAGAAGGGCCACCCACGGCGTCCGCAACAGCCTGAGGCGTGAGGCCAGGGTGCTTGGTGATCGCTGGTGCCGACACGCTCGGGTTGTTGGCCAGTCCGGACGACAAGGTGGGTCGAGGTGCGGTGAACAATTCGGGCGTGGGAGCCGGGATCGACAGTTGAGAAGGAATCAGGTTTGCGCTCGCGTTCGACATCAAGTACGAGACGCTGACTTGGGCAGGAGGGGCGGCAGACGTGGCAGCTGAGGTACCCGTGGCGCCCGCGTTCGAAGTACTGGTGTTGATAGGGAGGAGTGCAACAGGATTCCCTGTTGAGGCAGCGGCAATCGCGGCTTGCTGTTGCTGCTGCTGTGCCATCTGCTGGAATTGCTGCGCCTGTGCAAGAGCTTGCTGGTGCTGGATCTGAGACAATTGGCCGATCGCAGCAGAAGGGGGGGCAGCGGCTTGCCCAGCAGCGCTAGGGCCCGCAGGGCCTGGCACCGGGGGTCGTGGCTGATGGGATTGCGCCGCAGCAGCGTCTTGAGCTTGCTGCTGCTTTTTCGTGAGCTTCTTGGCCGTCTTGGTGGACGGAGGTGTTGAGCCAGCAGGTGCTGAGCTCGAGCCACTGGGTGCTGTTGGAGGGCCAGCATTTGGACCTCCACCAGACGGGCTTGCGGCATCTTGCGGGAGAGGTAGAAGCTGAGCAGCACCCACAGTCGGTGATTGACGGAGAACTCCCGGTGTTTGCCCTGGTTGCTGCTGCTGGCCATACTGTAGCGGAGAAGCGGTTCGGAACTGAGAATTTAGGCCATTTTGTTGGATCTGCGCCTGCTGATGGTGCTTCTGCTGATGTTGAAGCTGCTGTTGGAGCTGTTGCTGTTGCTGTTGCTGTTGCTGTTGCTGTTGCTGTTGCTGTTGCTGTTGCTGGCTGTTGCTGTTGCTGTTGCTGTTGCTGTTGCTGTTGCTGTTGCTGTTGCTGTTGCTGTTGCTGTTGCTGTTGCTGTTGCTGTTGCTGTTGCTGTTGCTGCTGCTGTTGCTGTTGCTGCTGCTGCTGCTGCTGCTGTTGCATTTGCAGCTCACGTTGACGCATCGCAATCCTCTGAGCTTCTTGCATCTGGGCAACACCGCCTACGCCAATCATGCCAGGATTGCTTGGACCAGCTATCGACCCTCCGGCATTGCTCGTTTGACTGGCAGCAATCAGAAGTTTGATCACTCTCGAAAGATTGGCTCGAGCCTGGTCGAGCTCGGTCTGCATTTGGCGTCGTTGTTCGTCGGTCAAGTCATTCCTATGATCGGCATTTCGAGTCGCAGGATCAGTGCTGGTGCGAGAACTCGAATTGCGTAAGCAACCGGCAGGTCTGTATCTACCTCTTAAGCAGCTCTTCGATGTTTTGGACACGCCGCTGTAGAGCCTGTACAGCTTGTTGCGGACTTTGACCGGCGCTTTGAGGCTGTGACGTATGTATATACACGGGATGTGAGCTGGAGCTCTGAAATTGCCAACGATGACACTGGACCGGGTCCGTGTGTAGTCGTGCACAAACCTGATGTTGCTGTTGTGCTCCACCTTGCATTTGCTGCTGTTGCTGCTTCTGTTGTTGCTGGAGTTGTTGTTGTTGCTGCTGCTGCTTTTGTTGCTGCTGTTGTTGCTGCTGTGCGAACTGCTGTGCGAGATGCTGTTGCTGAGGCTGTGGCATTTGCTGGTACATGCTTTGTTGTGGCTGCTGCTGCTGCTGCTGCTGCTGTTGTGCTGTGAGAAAATTTTCAGACAAAGGTACAGTCAGCTTTTCGGTATCTCACTCGTGCTAGCCCCGGGAACGGGTAGAAAGAGCAGGGGAGACCCACGGTTTGATGGCCGGTTTGCGGCGATCACAGCTTTGAGCAGCCCCATATGCTCGGGGGAGAGTCGGTCGCCGCGGGCCATGTTGACGAGTTGAGCGAGGAGAGGGGACTGCTGACCGCTGGGTGGATAGAGCACGCTTTGCAGATGTTGGATCGCGGCCTGCATATTGCCTTGCAAGTGAAGTGGATACAAGTGCGCGACTGGAGGGGACAAATTGAACGGCAGCCAAACACCGAGCCAGCATCAGTCTCATCGTCGAGGCCAACATGTAGCGCAACCCAGTGGCGCAGAGAGCAAGACGAACTGAGAGTGGCTTCAACATTCTGAGCTTGCTGTTGGTGCTGCTGTTGCTGGAACTGCTGCCCCTGCTGTTGCTGTTGCTGTTGCTGTTGCTGTTGCTGAAGCAGCCGCTGTGCGTTGAGCATAGCTTGTTGCTGCTGCTGCAGATCCATCTGCTGCTGTTGCTGCTGTTGCTGCTGTTGCTGCTGCTGAGGCGGAGGTGCGCGCAGGGGAACGGTGATGCCATTCTGCACGAGGTACTCCTGCACGGCTTGCGAGGTCGGCTCCTGCCCCGTCGATTCGCGCGTGACACGGAGAAAGTCTTGGAGGTTCTGCAGCTGTTGCGGCGTGAGCGTGCTGGCTGGCAGTGCAGAGGCTCCGCTCCCGGGTCCCAAACGAGGCGGCATCGTGCACGCTGACTGCCGAACCGCGGCCTTGAAGGTGGGGCTCGAGCTTGGGGCTTGGGGAGGTTGGTACGGCGATGCCAAGCGTGCTCTGCGGCTGGGAAGACCATGCCAGGGGAGGTACCTAGGGTGAGCAAGAGGCAATGCGGTGCGTCGAGCCAAGTCACACGCTGGGGCCTGCGACCAGCCCGCGCCGAGAAAGATGGCAGAGCCGATCGCAGACACGCCGATGACAAGGCCATTACAATCCTCTGGTCGGTAGTCCGACAAGTACAGGTCCTATCGTTCCCGCTTCAAGGGGGCTCACCTGATCTGACGGAAAGTTTACGTCACGGCACGGTTACGCGTGGACTGAGCCAGAAAGACCGCGAGTAGCTGCGAGTCACGAGAAGCTATTGCGCGCGCTGGTCCAGGAGGGTCCAGGCAGGTCCAGGCAGGTCCAGGCAGGTCCAGGCGCCAGGCTGGTCTAGGCAGATCGGCAGGTCCATAATAATTCCACTGACCCAGCCAAATGTGTCATTTGTATATTGTCATATGGGTTGTCCCGTCCTTCATCTGATTATTGTTCCTATTTATGGTACTTGATGTTGAGCCCAGAAGGCGGGTCATGAACGCCTCTGGGACCTCAATATCCCTGCCTTACTAGTCTCTTATTCCCTTTCCTATTAGCCTTATGCTTCTCTAGGGCTTTGCCGGGTGTTACTTCATCAAATCGTCATTATAAACTTCTTAAGTAGAAGTAACCACACTTGGCGCTCGAATTTCAAATCCGTGGTGCATGCGCATCTCGATACGTGCACTCAAAAACTACAAACACGAAAAGGGTTCACGAGGGAGGCTCAATGTAGGAGTTGGATCTGGCTAGGCTAAACAAGGGCAAGTCGCCTGCCACTTAGCACCGCCAGCGTAAGAGTTCCGTGGTGAAACCAATTCGAATTGAAAGCAACAGAAAAAAAAAGACCTTGTCGACCGAGGTGGAGATGGCTTGGAGACCGTGTGCAGCTGGAGGTTGACGCGTACACTAGAAGTAAGCTACCTGGTACCATAGGATTAGGGTACATGCTACTCACTGATGTTAGGGGTACCGTGAACCTCCTTCGATCCGAGCAGGTGAGATCGGTCGACTCGGTAACGCAGTGGAGGCTACTGTGTGGAGAGTGTAGGCGAGGATCGAATCGTCAGCCCCGCCTCGCCCGTCGTCAAGGGTCGGCGAGCACGATCGATCCATCAATCGATCAAGGGTCAAAGCAAAGACTCACGGGGTACGATCAAATGCAAGCGGTCTTGTGGACCGGGAACAACCTCAGTGACATGCCGTAGGCGCCATTTAACACTCGTCGACGAGTGGATAGGCTGATGGCAAGCCGTGACGCCGTGACAGACGATAAGGTCGGAGGCAGTGGCGAGGTGGGAAGCGAGAGATCGCAGTGAGAGGGGAGAGGGGAGAGGTGGTGAAGGGTAAGATGATGTAGGTGGTGTGGTGAAAGATGGAGGCGAGACGGGTGAACACGAGACGAGTCAGTCCGACCATACGCCACACGAACACGATCGCTAGCTAGGTGGTTACTCACACTTTTGACGATGGGAGGGATCGAACGACAGACTCTACCACATCACAAAGGCCACCGTTTCGTATCCTCCTGAAAAGGGGGGCGATGTCGGCAAGATTAAGTGGTGCGAAAAGTGTAGAGTGCGTCGACGAGGGAAGGAAGGAGGGGGAGGGAGGCTGGGGAAGGCAAATTGGGAGGGGTCAAAGACGAGTGAGGTGAGACGACGACGATAAGACGCGGTAAACGAGATGCGAGGTGGGATGAGATAGGGTGGAATCGGGTGAGGGGAGTTCAAGTGAAGGTGGAATCGAGGTGGGGTCAAACGAGGGAAGGGTTGGTGAGAGGAAGGTCGAATGAGGTTAAAATGAGATGGGATGAAGATGATAAGAGAAGACGGAGAAGATGGAGAAGAAGACGGATAAGACGGAGATGGAGGTGGAGGTACAGGCGAAGGGGAGGTTAGGGTGGTGTGAGGTGGGTGGCGTCGCCACGATCGAGTCAGCATCACCGCTCGAGGCACAAACAAGCTCGCTCGAGTCGCACCAGGCATCAACTCACAGGTAGAGGGTGGGAAGGGGGGATGATCGAACGACAGACTCTACCACATCACAAAGGCCACCGTTTCGTATCTTCCTAAAAAGGGGGGCGATGTGGGCAAGATTAAGTGGTGCGAGCAGTGCAGAGCGCGTCGACAAGGAGAAGGAAGGAGAAAGAGAGGCGACGAGCTCGAGGTGGTCGCTGACTTTGGGTGCGGGAGCGCGCGCCTGGCAGAATGAGTCATCTCATCGATATGACGTCACGCTGTGACTCCAAGCTTCCGATCTTCTCCACCTCTGCTGAGTGCGGCCGAGAGCGGCCGAGAGCGGCCGAGAGCGCCGAAGATCTGAACGGACAGGGGACCGAGCACCCCACATCGAGGCCAAGGATCCACCCCTCGGAAAGACCGAATACCTTGTCGATCAAGCTCGGTCAAGTCTCAGCAAGTAGGTTGAGCTCCAGGGATCACCCTAGAGCTGAGATCGCCGCGATCGATACAGCGGTTGTCGCTCCAGCAGCTTGGTCCGAGTTGGGACGACCCCGAACTCCGTCCGCCGCGGAGCTGGGTTGCGGGGCCGGCTTCACGCGACAGCTCCGACGCAGCGAGTCGAGGCTGTCATGCAAGTAGGGTGGCACCCAAATACAAAATCATATTGAAAGAAGAAAATATTATTATTTTTACATGTACGTCGAACCATTGTTCATCACAAAATTTGCGGATTCTCGCCGCCTAGATCGTTGACGCTCAAGCTCCCCACTGCGGTCTTCCGAAAGGAGGCCGCCGCCTTGACCAGACTAATATTGAGAGCAAAAATAATGAATATGGGGTACAGGCTCTTTTACGGTACAATTTGAAATATTATGATGCTTCTCACACTACTCTGGGCTCGAACGACCTTTTGTTGGACCTGCCCTCGTTTGCTTTTCGGCTCGGAGCGATGGGCAGCGCGGCCTTCTCAACCACCCTTGATTCTTCCTGCACCCTGCACCTTGTGCCTTGCGCCTTGCGCCTACACACCTCATACCTCCTCCGATGACGGTCAAACACGGCCACGACTGCCCCGGTTACGCTTTAGAGGTCGTTCCAGACGCCCTTCTCTCTCGGGAGACGAACCTGAGCAGCGCGCTGGTTTCCCTCGTCGGCAAGATCGATGGCAAGTCCTTCCTCAGAGCCCCTTCGCAGCCCATAACTGCTCCGGGACGATTTGCCGAGCAAACCCTAGCTGACCATCTACGCTGTCCATCACTGTGCTCCACTCAGTCGCCATCATCGACGGCTCTACCACATTCCAACATCAATGCAAAGCCGCGACGGACCGCGCGAAACACAACGAGCCGAAGCGAGGCCGGCTGTTCCTCAATGCGATCATTCGACACCTCGAGGAGATCATTGCAGCGACGGCAAGGCGGATCCAAGTGGTCGTGGTATTTGATCATCCCATCCTTCGTCCCGAGCTCAAGCGGAACACCGTGCTCGATCGCCAAGATCGCCAGCAGCCGCAACAGCCGTCCGATAAGTCGACCCCTGTCACCCACCCCGTCCCCTTCATCACGAACGACACCCTCGCCGCGTGCGTTCACGGACAATCGAGCAAAGAATGGGAGGTCGCTTTTTGCAACGGTGACGAGCCAACCCGAGTCGCCACCTTTGTTCGCTGGTCCGAGCAAGGCTTGCTCGTCGTCGCGGCCCACGAGGCCGATCCCCTCGTTTCGGCGTCGACCAAGTTTGGCCAGATCTGCGACGTTGCGCTCGAACCCAACCGCGTCGTCCTCGTGAGCGCCGACAGCAACTTTTTCATGCTTCTCGGCGCCGACCAAGCCCGTTATCGCGCCGTGCTATCGGGCAAGGACCGAAACATTAGCTTGGTGGACCTTGCCGTGCTCGACGCTCACCCCACGGTGTGGAATTCTTGTCAGCGATTCGTCACGAGCCTCATCTTCGGGTGCGACTATTTCAGGGGCATCACAGGGATCCGGCCTACAGGACTTAGAGATTTGCCTGGGCAGTGGTTGGAAGCGGCGATGTGGCAGAGTGGCTGGGATGGCGCCGCGGGGGCGTTGATCAGGAACGTCGACTCGGAGCCGGCGCCGATGGAGAAACGAATTGAGGACGTCAAGTCCCTTTGCGCCAAGATCGATCCTATCCAAGATCTGCTGCACCACTACAAGGACGAGACGTTTGCAGAAGCGACAAAGGCATCGATCACCGCTGTCTCGCAAGGTTGCAGGGTGCGATTCGAGGGGACGCCACACGGAGACCCTTCGAAAGTCTCGCGATATGCTTATGCGCCGATTCGCCGCAACCCCCCTCTCGTCCACCAACCCGGGGTCTCCTCCACCGGACCTCTGCCCCCTCTTTCGGGTCTCTCGACCATTCAAGATCCCGAGCTCCGACGTGACCACGCCAAGGCTCGACGACGTCAAGCCGAGCAGCCGGCCCGCATGGTCTCGACGCACAAGCTCGCCGTTCAAGGAACCGTCAGGGCGTCGGACTACCGCTTGGTCGAGCCCGAATTCGGGGACAGCGCAGAACAGCGCAATTGCAAGTCTAATAATTCAAAGTCGATCGAAAGGAACAAGGCGACCACGGCCGCCGAAGTACGTGCCTTGTTCTCGAAGCACTCGGA
The DNA here is from genome assembly GCA_022506055.1 of Microbotryum violaceum. Classification (NCBI taxonomy): domain Eukaryota; kingdom Fungi; phylum Basidiomycota; class Microbotryomycetes; order Microbotryales; family Microbotryaceae; genus Microbotryum; species Microbotryum violaceum. The sequence goes on along the minus strand of JAKMXP010000008.1, from coordinate 439,243 downwards.
CTCGGGCAGCAGCGGCGGCGGCGGAAAATTTCCTGGCGGAGTTATCTACAGAATGTCAACAATGACGGGTACGCTCGACGATCTGGTCCGAGAACCCATGGTGCCCGGAGGATTGAGGCAAGGCGCACATCGGGTTCGAAGACCCCCGGCAAGGACGGCATGTCAGGCTGAGGCAAGCGCACCACCGGCGGCAACTCGGAACCGAGCAAGCTCGCTCGAGCTGATCATGGACGTGGACTCGGATTCGGCTTTGGTTGTCGACGAATCCGATTCGCGTAGCTACAGCATTGCAGCAATGGAGATTGATAGGTAAAGCAGCCGTATAAAAACAAAGAAGGTCGATGCGTCGTCGCAGCTTTCGGGTTTTTGTTGCACCGTCGACTCGGAGTCGAGCACCTTCTTTCGTAGGTAGGAGTCGCCACTCGCACTTCAAGGTAGCATCATGATGTTTCCCAGGTGTCGTTCCGGATCAGAATCGTATAACTTGTTAGCTTCACATGAATAAACTCCATGAATACAGGTCGTACGGTGGGCAAACTACACTCAGAGATAGGTATTCTACGAGATCACTCCTGAGCCGCCTGGCAGCCCGTCCCCGGGATGCGTGCTTTGCTCGTCGCTCTCGTTCTGCTTGAAGCGCCTGTACGAGGAGCGGCACATGGATAGGTAGCCCCACGGTGACCGAACGCACCGCAACCGCACTCAAGAAGACCGTGACGACCCATGCCCTACTTGCCTCCCGCCGGCAGCGTTCAGGCGACGCCTATCCCAGCAGCGGCCATGTCCTGCTCCCCAGCTCTCACGACTCTAGATGCGTGTTACCAGTGCCATACCCCATGTGCGTGCCTACCTACTCTCTCTTTGGTCGAAATTTCAGTCCTTGCCCCGTCTCACCAACTGAGCAGCGGGCTGCGGCATTCAACTCTACTATGCGAGGCTACTGAGCCGTATCCTGACACGCAAACCTCTCGGGTACAGCTCCAAAACCCATGTCGGTCTGCGCTCGATGTGCTGATAGAGTTCAACTTCGAATCACGTATTGCTCAAGGTGCGCCAGCCGTCGGATCGCGCTCGCCGCACTCCGAGTGGAGTCCCGAATAAGACTGATCCTCTTCGCCTCTCATGTCGGTCTCGAAACGCAATCAACACTCCACAACACTCCGGGAACCCCGCGCACCCCCCAGGGAATGTCAGGTTGCGCATTACCCTTCGCATAAGCCGTACTGCGGTGGGGGCAAACTCTCCCTTGCGCGCAATCATCAGGTCACCGACTACTTGATCCAACAAGTCACCATGCTCGGCAACTGCCACGACCCCTCACTGGCGTATTACTACTTGCCCAACATCGATAGCCCAGCTCCGACTTCAAAGGATGGCGGTGCCTCGTCTCGGATAGCGAGCTATGTGCCGATTCACATACCCCCCGAGGATCAGGCAACACAAGCTTTGATCCGAGTCCTCCGCGAGCCCCTCTTCCTCGAACGCAACCTGGTTTCGTTGACGTTACTTTACTCCCTGCTATCACCTTATCTACCCGAAGTGATGGCTCCGGATCCTGAACCACTCGCTACCGACTCCACGTCTCTCAATGGTAACGGTCAAGACGCGAACTGGATCCGTCAACTCAGTCTCGAGTACTCAATCGACCTGCAAAACGCTCTGGACGAAGAGAAGGAGCCTGACGAGCAGCAGTTGATGCAAGCCATTGGAGGCAAAGGCAATCTTCACGTATTGCGTAAGTTGTGTGTTCAGTGCCGACGAAAATCTGTCTCGGTTGCGAACGAGCGATCACTTACTGACGACATGTCACTCGCGTATAGTCGATTGGCAACTGCTAGAAGCTGAGCGGAGTCGGTGAAGGCTGAAAGCTGACAGGAGTTGTAAAGCACCATAGAACTCGTTCTCTCTTCGCAATCATTGTAGAGTTCTGCTTGGCTCAGGAATGCAAACGCAAAAGCTCCGTTACACGACAATGCCCTGGTAGCGGATGGGACGAGACGAGACGGACACCGTACCCGCCGCAGATCACCACCCTACGGCGCATACAGAGAACAGCTTATATGAATAGACGAAATGAACAACAATGTATTCGCAACAAACTAAGTCCTAAACTGAGAGTTGATAGAGCACGGATGTCTCGGAGTAAATACACTCACGGGACCGGGCAATAAGAGTAAGAGTCGCCTGCGGCTCTAGACAGCGAGAAGATTCATCGCCGAGCACGAAAGATCCATACCCTGACTGGCCAAGTCCGCCCACCCGGATAGCGCCCACCAATGCGCCCACACCGCAAAGACAATAGCGACTGTGCACCGAATCCCGAAAAATATCGCTTCAGTGTCAAGGGTCAAGTGGGACACTGAGTGCCATCCCTACTCACCATGCCAGACTTGGTGACTCGCGAAAAAGATGTCCCACCGCCCCGGTGCCGTGCATTCCGGGAACTGATAACCATAGAATGACAGCCCGACCAGATAGGCGCTGACAGACAGCCCGACCGGCATGAGGTACTTGATCGTGTCGAACAAACCGTACAGAACCGCCATGTGCAAGACGGGCATGATTGCGCTGCCGCCCAACGACAAGAAGAACGCGATGCGTGCACTCTTGTACTCCCGTTCGTTGAACCATGCCTGCCAGGGAAAGACCATGCCCATGACTCCGAGTGCCCCAGAAAAGACGATGTAGACCGTGGCGAGTTGAGGGCGGCAGTAGAAGCCGTAGTATTCGATTCCCATCACGGAGGCGGCGATGAGGCCCGAAATGCCAACGTAATCGACGCACGCGGCGCCTCGGTGCCAATGATCCGTCGCACATCCGGCCATGAGATGCCAGGCAGTAGAGCAAAGAAGGCACTTCATGGCGGCACCGACAAAAACGAGCGCGATTGCTGTGTCCGCCCAGTGCGAGTTCGGCAACCAATGAGGCGAGCCCGGCATGACGTAGACGAGCAGATAGACGAGTGAAAGGAAGCCAACGAAATGAGACTGAGAGGCCCCCCACAACTACGTCAACAAACTGTTCCAAGCTGGGAACGAGCTCATGTGACTTTCTCACATCAGTGACTCACTTGAATGTTGATTGTCTCATTGTGCATCTCAAAGGCGGATCGTAGCAAGACACCCCAGCGTTCAATCGGATAGAACCGATAGCCCGTGATGATGTGCTCGTTATTGCGCCACGGGAATGGCAGCTCTTCGTACCTCAGCAGACGCACCTTGCCTCGTGACAAGGCGGCATGGTAGAACTTGGCCGCCTCGTCGAGTGCAGCACTGCTCGATGACGAGAGCAGCGCTGTCAGCTCGTTTGCTCCGTCCTGCAAATGCGCAACACCGGCCTGTAGGCTGTCCGAGGCCTCGTTGCGAAGGTTACGTAAATTGTTCGACACCTTGTCGAACGTCGCCGTGCCAGGTCGGTACCTCTGCAGCGCTCCGCCGAGGCGGGTCGATTCCGCAGTAAAGTAGTCGCGCATCTCGGTCAACACGACTGCAGGGGTCGAAGGCAAGGTGGGCAGAGTAGGCATGAAGGACGACACGCGCTCGGTTGTTGAGATCGAATTGAGCACGTGCTGCAGTGTGGCCAACTCGCTGGATACGCGCGAGAGCAAAGCTGAGGCAGAGTCTGACGCGCGTTGTCGGCCATTGTCGAATCGGGCACGGAAGTTGAGTCGGGGCAGCGAGGGGATCGGATGATCTTCGAGGAAGTGGTCGAGTGCCTGTCGGGCCTCAGGTGAAAGTTGGAACTGCACAAGCGCGGGCGAAGTCGTACCATCGACGTAGGTTGAAGAGTTGAGCGTCGACAAGGAGGGCCACCCGCTGCGAACTGCGTTGAGGAATCGCGAGGCCTTGGTGATGGAGAGCTCGAGCGCGCTGATCTCTTGCTTGACCTGCTCCCATGTTGGCTGGCCCTTTGCCGCGAGTGCGGGGTCAACGGCAGCTCTCCGCCGCCGTGACCTGACAGCGTTCACGATGACGTCGCGCTCGGATTCGCTCAGCCCGGCCAGACACTCGATCTCGTCGTCGTAGGTCTCGAGCGCTTCGTTGTCGCGCTCGTTCTCGGTCTCGGTCTCGGTTTCGGGTTCTACGCAGCTGGAATCACCGCTGCGGCAGTCCTCTGACTCGCTTTCCGCGACATAGGCTTTGAGCAGCTGTATGTTGTGCTCGACCTGGTCGACTCGACCGAGCACGTACTCGCGTAGAGTCCAGATGGAGCCGGACAAATCGAGCGAGGTGAGAAGGGCCGAGCCATAGTCGAGTGACGATGCCGACGACGATGCTGGTGGGCACATGGTGTGGTGCATCGACTTGGCCCTAGGTCGCAGGGTCGGGCGCTTGGATTGGTCTACGTCGGACAATTCATCAACGTGAGGGTCGGCCGAGTTCGGAGATGAAGGGGGTGAGATCGCCGGCTGTGCGGGTGCACAGAACGGCAACGACAATGCCGCGCCCGAGGACGAAGCCAAAGCCGAAGGGCCCGAGGATGGAACGCGGCTCGATCGACGCCGCCTCATTGTGCTGGACATGGTGGAATCGCTGCGGGCACTGAGCAGAGACTATGGGATGAACAAGGGAGGGAAGTCGGGTCAGCACCGTCGATGAGCCGGAACGGTTAATGCCGTCGGTCGTCATCCGCATCGAATGCCACACAAGCGCTATTACCAGGCGAGAGGCGCCGCCGCCACCAGCCCGGGAAGCGATGCCCCATGCGCCGCAGCCGACACGGGAACAGCAGGGGCAACAGACGGGACACGTGAGCACGGCACAGCAGACGGATGATTCAAACCGGCTGATAATTTGACGCAAACGGCACCGGGGCCTTAGCCACCCACGACAGCCGCATCGCGCACATCCGTGCCCGCGATTCGCAGCCGCTCCGACGGCCTCGGCCTCCACCATACCCGGCATACAGGTCTTGTCGAATGCGGATTAAAGCGCATCCGAAGTTAAAACGACGGCCCCTAGATCCAGATCGATAGCAGCCGAGGCAGTGGCGAGGTTGGCGTCGATATCCTTGAAGTCCGGGTCAACGAGTGAGTGAGAACTAACCCTGCTTCGAGCTGCCGGCGTCAACAGTGCCTCGCGAGGTGTTCGTGGCACACTGGGTCGCAAGGGATGGTTTGCGGTAAATTCGGGGTATCGAGCCGCTGCCGTTTGAGTATACACAGGGGCGGAGTCGCCGAGCCGGTGTGGTGCGGCACCGTAGTGCTTTGCAGAGACAATAGGTTGGGCTCGGAACGAGTGGTGCGCAATGCGGTGCTGGCATGGCATCTCGAATTGCCCTTATGGGGGATTATTGAGCCAGCGATTACTGCCAGTGGTCTCGGGGCGTCGGAGTCGCTCATGAGGCCCAGGCTCCACACCGAATTGCCTCGATTCAACTTTTATCGGTTTATTTTGTCACGCGAAAATTCTGAGTCGTCTTTCAGCAATTGAGTAGCTCGTTGCGGAACTTGCGGAACTTGCGGGGTTCCCAGGTCCGCACAGGGCCCGACAACAAGTGCTCCCTGCAGCCAGTCTGCCGGTGAGCTCGAGTGAATCGCCGGGCGCTGGCTCGTTCACACCCTCTACCACTCTCTCAGACCGGTTCATCGCTCGTCCCCGTCTTCCACTGTTCCACTGTACCACCCAAGCTATGGCCTCCCTCCTCCCCTCATGGAGGCGCATGGCGCTTCGCACGTCGTCGCAAGCCCGCTCTCGTGCCGCTGCGGCCGCCACCATCGCCAGACCGGCCCCAGCCGTCCGAGCCTCACGCGCCTACTCAGGTTACGGACGAGAGCTAGCCGGCTTGACCGAGGATCAGAGCGAGCTGCGGGAGTCGATTGCGAGCTTCGTTGATACTCATGTCGCTCCCTTGGCCGACCAAACGGACAAGGTCAGTCGCACCTGGTCCCGCGCCGGACCGAGGCGGTGGGGAGGCTGTCCGACACCTGAGCTCAGCGCTCATCGGCGGAGGGCCTGCCTGACCTGGTCGGGGTGGGGCTCATCCCTGGCTCGCTTTGGCGAACCGAGTTGACCCTCCGCTCTACTCGCGGCACGAACCGACTCATTATCAGTAACTGACACACGTCGTCGATGTACACAGGAGAATGCGTTCCCGATGCAGCTATGGGAAAAGTTTGGCGAGATGGGAATCCTCGGCATCACCGCACCCGAAGAGTGAGTGTCTGATTCCCTTCAGAGCAGGCCTGAGCCTGCGGATAGCGCATGCGGGGACCTCGGAGAGATCGACTGCACTGCGTTCGGCTTCTCCTCTCGCGAGTCCAAACCAGGGCTAACGCATGATCTAGTCCACGTGGTGCAGGTATGGTGGACTGAACAAGAGCTACCTCGAACACGTTATTGTTATGGAAGAGGTGAGTTACGAGCGATGCTTTCCAACGCTGCGCCCGCGCGTTGGCCCATGCCACACCCCTTCTGATCCCGACGGCACGATCGGGATCGCCGTCGTGCTGTCTGTTAGTCGAACGCTCTCGCTGATCACACTCGCCTGGTAATGCCCACCCACCTCGCTTTTTTTTCCGAGTGACGCAGCTTTCACGCGCATCCGGCTCGATTGCACTGTCGTATGGAGCCCACTCGAATCTCTGCATCAACCAAGTCGGTCTCGTGCCTAGCCCTCCGGGTCCTACATCCCTGCGCCGGCTCTTAAATCCCGACGCCGTGGTACTGACCTTGATTGGCACCCCCTTGTGCCCACCTTCCCGATCATTGTTAGCTCGTCCGCAATGGCAACGATGCCCAAAAGACAAAATACCTTCCCGACCTCATCTCGGGCAAGAAGGTCGGTTCCTTGGCCATGAGCGAACCAGGAAGCGGGTCCGACGTCGTCAGCATGAAACTCAAGGCGGAAAAGAAAGGAGACCGTTACATCCTCAACGGCAACAAGTTTTGGATCACCAACGGACCCGATGCGTCCACCCTGCTTGTCTATGCCAAGACCGAGCCAGACAAGGGATCCAAGGGCATTACGACATTTATCATCGAAAAGGGGATGAAAGGCTTCTCGACCCATCAAAAACTCGACAAGTTCGGTATGCGCGGAAGCAACACGTGCGAACTCGTATTCGAAGACTGTGAAGTGCCCGAGGAGAACGTTCTCGGCCCCGTCAACGGGGGTGCCCGCGTGTTGATGTCGGGCCTCGACCTCGAGCGATTGGTGCTGTCCGGTGGTCCGCTAGGCTTGATGCAAGCCGCTTTCGACGTCGCGATTCCCTACGTTCATGAACGGGAGCAGTTCGGACAGGCCGTCGGCACTTTCCAACTGATGCAGGGCAAGATCGCCGACATGTACACCAAGCTGTCGGCGACGCGAGCTTACGTCTATGCCGTTGGGCGTGCCTGCGATGCCGGTCATGTCAGTCGACGCGACTGCGCAGGCGTCATCTTGTATTCAAGCGACCGCGCGATGGAGGTGACCCTTGAGGCGATGCAGATGTTGGGTGGCAACGGATACATCAAGTGAGTGTATCTGCTCTCGATCGAGATGAGGTTCGAAATTCCTCCAGCTGCATCGACTGACTTCGACGACTTGGGCCTGTGACTTTAGCGACTACCCAACGGGACGATTGGTGCGGGATGCGCAGTTGTACCGTGTGGTAAGTCTCTGGGGGAGAGCATACGAGCGCCTTTCACTCGATGCTATCAGGGAGGCAAAGAATCTGATGAAGAGTCTGATTTTCTCGACAGGGTGCCGGTACATGTGAGGTTCGACGTTTGTTGATTGGCCGAGAGTTCAATCAGGACTTTGGGATACGTAGCTAGGAGGGCCCTGGTCTTGGATCGTCAAGAGCCGGTTGTGTTCTGGAATGTGATATATATGCCCCTGGAGAATGAATTACGCGAAAGTATGATCCGTAGGCTCTTGCGCCCCAGGTCTGAGTCAAACCCGTCCGCTAGTTGAGGGGGGTTTGCAGAGAAGAGAGCCCATCGAGTGTTCTTCATTGAAGGTTGTTCTCTGAAGTGGCAGGGGAGGAATCGTCCATAGGAAAAGAGAACGTATTTCATACGACCAAATATCGATCAAACTTTTCCTACCAGAAATAGGCAGTCGGACCATTCAATGACAGCGCCCAAGAACAAGCCACCATTGAAGCACCCCGCGGAAAGAGTCGAAACAGCCGACCCGACGGCCGCCTCGTTCCCTTGAACACCGCCAACTTGTGTTTTGCTTCTTCAAATTCGACGTTGGGATCCAGGATCAGATCGCTTAAGCCGAAGTAAGGTTGGCCTTCCACTCCTTGGAGGCCTTGACCAGAGGTTGCTTGTGGCCCGACTTCTTGGCCTTGCCCTCCTTGGCCGACTTCTCCGCCGCGAGGGCTTGACGGATCGATGTCTTGGCGTAGGGGTTGAGGCGGAACAAGACGGCTCGGTTCTTGAGCGCGTTCTTGCGTTGGACGTTGGCGCGCTTGGTTGTGGGGGCACCGGCGGCCTTGACGACGGATTGGATTTCGCTGAAGAACAGAGGGCATAGAGCTCACAGGGTCAGCAAAAATGGCATTTTCAGGCCTGATGGCCGAGTGAGATGGCCAAGACCAAGAAGACTGACTCGGAGTTGATGATGCGGGTGACATCAGGGTTGGTAATTTTGGAGATGGGGAGGGTGTAGCCCTTCTTGAGGGTCGAGGCCTTCTCGTAGGTGCCGAACACCTCGTCGAGCTGGGCGAAAGCGCCCTCGGTCCAGATGACGAATCGACCCAGGTGACCTCCGGGTGCAAGTTGAAGGAGGTTGAGGCTTCGGACGTTAGCGGTCTCGACGCCGGGAATGTTGCGGAACGCCTTGACGATGCCCTTGTCCTCGTTGTAGACGATCAGGGGGCCGCGGCGTTGGCGGTGCTTGCGGTTGCGGGCCTTACCCTTACCGGCGCGGACCTTTTTGGACGCGATGACCTTCGTGACGTCGGCGTGGGCGTGGAGGCCCTGGAGGGCGGCGACGGCGGCCTTGGTCTTTTGGATCGACTCGACCGACGACTCGACGACGAGGGGGATCTCGGAAACGGCCTCGATGCGGTGGCCGCGGGCGAGGACGAGCGAGGGGAGAGCGGTGGCCGCGACGGCCGAGACGACGGCGAATCGCTTCTGGTTCAAGTTGACCTTGACGTGCCACTTGCGCCAGATCTTGGTCGGCGCGAACATGCGACCGCCTCGGCACATGTTACCGAACGCAGCTTGGCCCGAACGGTGCGTTCCTCCACCACCGACACGGGGGATACGCGCGACGGCACGACCGGTACCCCACGACTCGGCCGAGGTCTGGTGACCGGCGTTCTCGGCGACGGAGTAAGGCTGGCGACGGTTCTTGGCGACCGACTTGTGGATCTGCGCCACGACGTCGCTACGGATCGGCGCGGTGAAGACGGCGGGCAAGGGGAGCGTGCTCGTCGACTCCCCTTCGAGCGAACGCACTTGAACAACGGGACGCGAGGCCATGATAGAGCTGTAGAAAGGAGGAACCCCCCATAAAAAAGTAAGAGGACATGCATCAGCTGACGGTCCCCGTTTGCAGTGCAGGTGCGATGGACATGGCGCGGACAAGAGCGCTTGCACAATCTGACTGAGCGAAGGCCAATCGCGGCTCCGGGCCAGCACGCGGCGGTTGGCGTCGCAGCGTCAAGCTCCCTGTGTTGCCGGGGCCACGCGAGTCGCACCACGGGCAACGGCAGATCGAACACGCATCACTGGTGTTTGTGTGCAGATGTACCGTGGAGCAAAGAGGTGGAGGCGGAGACGAGTAGCCCCACAGTGACAGTGAACGAAGTCGACTCTCTGCACGTCGGGCGTGTTGTACACTCTTCGTCGAGCTTGATCGCACCGGCGCACCGCCCGCCCCTCACACAGCTTTTTTCCTCCGCGCGAGTTCCCGCTCGCTCGCACTCGCTCCGACACCGGCCGGCCACACACGATCCAACGCCAGCGACACATCATGCCCCTAGTCGATGAAGCGTCAAGAAACCTGACTCGGGCGGCCAAGAGACTCACAAGTTACTGTGGTGGGGAAGGGTGGGGAAAGGCGTGAGTATGGGAGCGGATGGAATCCAGCGCTCTGCGTCTGCCTCGAGGTATTGAGCGACAGCCTTGCGCTCGGACCCCTCCTTAGGTGCACCCAAACACTGCCACTTGAGCGCTTGGCTGCACTTGAATAGCTTGAATGGCGGCCAGGGTGAATTTACAGGCGGATCTCGGCTCGAGGTAAGACGATGCAGTAGTGCGACTTATTTATATTCTTGTTTTTAAAGTTCGAGGAAAATTGATCAGCCCTCATGCCGGTAGAGCACTGAGTACTACTCTTGACAGCCCAAGTCACCGCTCGCTACAAATCAAATCTTCGACCCTACATGACAATGAAGTAACCCCCGGGGCTGCCAAGATTCCTCCGTACTATCACAACTATCACCTTACCGACGCTTTACCCTATGTGAGCTCTCGGCTTGAAATTCTAGCGACCGCGGCTCCCCAGCGTTGACCCCTGTCCGATCCGACATTTCCCGATTCGTCGAAGGCCCGGCCGTGCGCAGCTATGTAACCCCCACCCAAACACTATTTGTATTTGTGCCTGATCGACTTCCTTCAGAAGCGGATACTGGTAATTCTGCCGCGATGGGCCTCGGCGAAGCCAGCCTGACGGTCTCAAGTCGATTGCCAGAGGTAGACGCCTCACCCTTGTTCAACTTGGCCCTTGTCCGCGGTGACAACTTGAAAAGCTTCTACGAAGTCTGAACCGTTTGTCGTCGAACTATAGCTTTAATATCGAATTCGAAACATGAACCATCTCGCCCCTGAGATACAACTGAAGCGAAAATGCCAAGGTGGGAAAAGAGTTGGGGATGTCAACCCTGGATGAGCGGCTCCAAGCGCCGGGTGCTGAAAGCCATTCCCGAGACTGGCCATTCGAATATATAGTACAATGGTTAGGTGAGCACTTTTATGCAGTTGCGACGCCGCACGCCTGTCTTTGGACCCTGGCAACCAGGCCGAGAAAAACCTGTTCCACTGTGGCGGCTCGAAACTATTTTCGCCTGCGTATTACCTTTTCTAACAGCTGTCGTTGGTATCATAACCTGGCCCGAGGATGGTGGAATAGACACTCACTGCACGAAGGCGCGGCGATGGCGGCTACCGAATTCGACATAGTCCGGGGTCGCTCGGATTCGCACTGAGTTCGCTCTGCAGCTCTGCTTCGAACTCAAACCATGGTTTACTTCTACACTTGTACGTCGCTCGGAGAGGGTAAACCGGTGACAATATACGCCGGCAAAGACAAAGTAGGGCTTCTCTCGTACATCTGATTGTGCTTGGCCGCGAGCTGATCGTTTGGGTCTGTTCGACCGGTCATCTTGCAGAATGAAAGTGAGCCGTGCATCTGGACAATGTCCTCCACCACACTGCTCACGATCGCATCAGCTCTAATTGACTGTTCGCAGACGAAGATCTTATACGTTATGCGCTACCGCAGGGTACGTGAGCACCCGGACCTTGCCCCCGCGCCTGTATTCGATCACGTGTTCAAGCTGTCGACGAGCATCACTACAATTGCATGATGATACGTCCGCCCGACGTAGCGTTGACCAGCTACTGACGGGTCTGCTCGTACCAGCAGACGTTTGGGTCCACGTCGACAAGCTCTCCTCGCCACACATCTATATTCGTCTCCCCATGTGGATTCCGTCGTGGGAAGCGATCCCCAAATCGGTGCTTGACGATGCCGCCCAGCTGGTGAAGGCCGGGTCGATCCAGGTGGGCTGAATTGGCGCAACAAGTCAGAAACGTTGGATTCGATCACAGATCTGATGAACAACATATGTTCTACATGTCTTCGTGGGTCAGGGTAACAAAAAAGACAACATCACCGTGATATATACGCCAGTGAGCAATCTTCTCAAAACCGGGGAGATGGACGTGGGGACAGGTCAGTGACGTCAGTGGTTTCCCCGAAGTCGTCACACCACATAAAAGCTCCTCCGATGGCTCAAACGTGACAGTCGAAATCGTCGTCGTCGTGTTCTTCGTGGGGAAGGCTGAGACACTATATTACCGTACTCTTATCTCAGTCTCGTTCAAGAACGATCGACTCGTTCGACGGGTCTACGTCGCCGAGCGCATCAACGCCATCGTCAATCGGCTGAACAAAACACGGGTTGTAAGAGCCGTCGATCACGAGGCTGAGAAGATTGAAAGGGAACAGAAGGAGGCAAAGGAGAGGAGACTGGAATCGAACGAAAGGGTACGTTGCGTGCACCGCCTTTTTTCAGGTCTAGGCATGATGAATATCAAGCTTTGTCGCAAATTCGTTCTGACGACGCTAACTATTCGGTTGGCTCTTCGTTGTGCAATTGACAGAGGAACAGGGAGTTGGAATTGAGCCGACAGAGAAAGGCCGAGTCCGAGTCGAGGGACTATTCAATGCTACACGAGACAAAAGCGGCGCTGAGCTACGAGGAGGAGGAAGCCGAATGGAACAGTCACCAGAAAGAGGGCGAATTTGATCCCGACGAGGATTTCATGTAGTCCTACTAATTTGAGACCGCAACGCAAGTAGCTCTCTGTTACAGCGCAAATACCACTAACCTCCGACTACGATCGCAGAGTCCAGGCCAGCATGCCCAAAATGACGTGAAAGGGTCGCAGTTCCCTCGTGTTCCCCCCCCGACGACTTCATCGTCTCCCGCACGCGAGATCGACGATTCGACGTGCACCACGTGCTAGCTGGCTGTCCCGAACACGATGAAGCGACTTCTCACACTCTATGTCGTGTCCTTTGGAGTCGCAGTCACAAGCTTCTCGCTTGCACTCGCAGGTCTGCTGCAGCCGGAATGGTCAGTCGCGATGTGCAGTATGCAATACGCCTGAAGGACCGCATCCGAATGGTAGCCAGCTTGGACGGGCTTTCGCATCGAGTCGCCCGGTGTACTGGACAAGCAGGCTGGGCGACCACTGGAACCTGTTCTACGTCAAGTTAGATGGAATGTGCGAGGCATCAGGACAACTCACAAAGCCGTCTCCTCGATCGGAAGGCTGTTGCGCTCGTGGCTGCCCGCGATGACATCATCATCAGATCGGAACTGAAGAATCTCGCCCGTAGCTTATCGTGGGACTTCGGCTGCCTCGTCCTATTCCCTGTGCACAGGATCCACTTTGCTACGCCGCACAACAGTCCTCTCCAGCTGTCGACCAATTATGGACTCTTCCAGCGGTGCGACTACTCACAGTGGACCGGTGATCGAGTCACGTGTCGCCGCTTTCCTACGCGCCGTCAAGACTGTCAGGCTCCGGGTCTGAGTGCAGCAGATAAGGCGACCTTGCACTCCCTATTTCATGATCCTGCCTCGATCCTCGGGAGCACAAGTGGGCTTTACATCCGCCCAAGCGCGCTCGAGCTCCAGGCCCTTCTCGGAGCCCCTCCCGCCGAAACCAACGATGCATGGGGCTTCTGCGACAGCTGGATCAGTGCCGGGTAAGTGGACTACAAACCCGCTTGAAGAAATCGGAAGTGATGATGCACTTGAGAAGTGCTGATCCACCTCTGTGCAACCTTTGTCGTTACGCCTTTGCCGTTCGGACCCATCCGACTCGGACACGTTTTCGGACGACACAGATACTTTCAGCAGCTGAGCCTCGTGCTTGGATCCGCCGCTGTCATTGCGTGTTTTGCTGCGATCTTGACACCTCTGCACTCACGGCGCAAGCCGTACCGGTTGATCTCCTCACTCCTGTTTGGACATGCGGTCGCGCTCATCGCCTCGACGTCCCTCATCGCACACGAGTTCAACACATCCGACCGCTTCGTCTATGGCTCGAGGCTAGCACAATCCTTCATCATGAGCACTACGGCTTGGTCGTTGGACGTCGTCGTGGTCGCCGCGCTCGTCTTGGTGATTGGAGTTTTCAAGGTCGGGGCTGAGGGAGGCTACGAGCGGATTCAGGATTGAGGGGCTATGTAATACCCGGTCCGACGTGTCGTGTCGCCTTCATGTGCATGTCCTCGTTGGATGTTGATTATGCGATGTATGCAGTGTATGATTATTATCATTTTATTTCTTAATATGCTCATGCTATCTGCTGCAGATGGGGAAGCAAGAGTCTATATCAAAAGTCTCAGTTGTTGGAGGTCGTTGGTCGTCGGGCAACTCTCCCCAGGTGACCCAGTCTGATCCCTCCTCTCTACCCGCACCACCTCACGCGTCGCGGAGTCAGGACGGTCACGTTCCCCATCAGTCTTGTGGCTTCTCCTTTGTTAACGCCGGTCTCGATCTAGTCTCGAGTCTTGGTAACCTCTAAAGCGCAGTGCCATTGCATTCTCGCGCGCTACCGTTGAGCCCACCTCGATCTTGAACTCCCAGCACCGTCATCGGATGATTTGATACGCTCTTCGTCGAGTTCGGCCACTCATGGGCAAGTTAATATTCCACCATTGGGCGCATAGCTTGGGGGTTACCTCTGCCACATGTGAGTTGTCCCGCTGCGGTAGTACGGACCCGACCATCGACGCCGCTAGGCCCTCCTCTTGACCACAACCCTCTGTTGCATTCCCCCTCAGTCTCGTTTTGGGCCACGATTTGGGCGTTCTTCTATCGAAATCGAAAGTGTTTTTCGGATCTTGTTGGCGGCGATTTCGGTGGCCAAGGCCTAATGTAAGCCCTTAGCTAGATTCGTACAACATGGAGTTCTCCGGGAGAAAGCTCGGTGGCAGTAACTTGTCGCTAATCGCAAGCTCTAGTACAGTACCCGTGGTCGTGGCATTACAGGGCGAAGACGGCTGCAACTAGGGTATTTTTCAACATCACCGTCGTCGAGCTGCCCCTTCTCCATGTCCTCAATATAGTACGTCCGTCGTTTTAGACGTAGCATCGAGACTCGTGTACCAGCCACGGTGCGCGGCTTTGACATTGCCGTGGTCTACCCCTGGATCTGAGTCGCAGGTGCTTTCGACTGGAGCCCTGGTCATCGAACACTGTTCTTCGTTTGACTTCGCGATTAACTTCCCGCTCGCGCCGGGCTGCATCTCGTCAGTGGCGTCTTTGCTCGTGAGTCTTCTCGGCGCTTTTTGGGTCCAAAGTTGAGGACTTCAAACTAAAGGAGGTGCGACCCACACCGACAGTCTTGGTTTACCAAACTGTTGACGCGGGCGTCTTCTACCTCATCACTTCGCTGGTCTATGTCCCTGCAAACCCTGATGTACATCCTGCCTATGCACGCCGAATCGGCGAGTGTTTGCCCCACGCGAGCGCCGCAACGCTAAACATGAGTTTTGTGGCTTCTGTTGCCTGCCCCAAGGGGCGAAACTTCGACGGCGGAAAGAATCAAGCTGTTCAGCAACCCTGAGTTCAGCGCATTTGATGCGTGCTGGGATAGCGTAGGTCGTAAACTGGCTTGACCAATTCGACTTTATTAAGGTCACGATTTGTGCATCCTCAAAATTCGCTATGCTGCGCACAGTGGACGAACAATCAAATGATTCATGTAATCAGATCAATCCGGGCGATTTGGTGAACCCGGGCTCCAGCAGCGCCCGCGTGCCGTCTTGTGCAAACTGAGGAGATGATAGTAGTCTCTGAGCAAGACCAAGCCTTCCCAGCGGCCGAAGCCTCGCCACATAGTTTGGTCATACCTGGCGTTTCACTCCCTCTCTCGACAACATGAGGACCGATGCCGTCTATATGGCCAATGCGTTAACCTCACGTTCGGAAAGAATCACGCAGAGCCTTTGTGCCGACGAGTGTCGATTAGCTTTGATGAGCTTTTCAGCATGTATGGTATGCTTTCAGCACGACGCGGGGTGGAATTACGCCAAGGCTACCATAAGTGTGATCAACAAATAAGTGAAACCCAGGATCGGACATTACGTAGAGCCCTGCTGCACTGTGGTGGTGTTGTCTCCAGCAGCCGCACTGTGGGGAAAGAAGGAGAAGGACTGTTCAGTCGCGCAGGACTGTGACGCTCCGCATTTACATGCATGCGACTGCGAACGCGTACAAGTGACGTACGTGGGCACGATTTGACCGCCGGTCGTTGTTAGAGCAGGCCCAGTGGTAGTGATTGCCGCCGCCGGAGTCGTAGTTGCGGCCGGAGTCGTGGTTGCGACTGCTGCCGGGGTCGTTGTTATAGGAATGAATGTCGATGTCGTTGTCGTTGTGCTTGTCACCACGGGTGTGGTAGTCGGAGCGGCGGCCGAGCTGGGGGTAGTGGTGGAAGGGGCTGCGGAAGTGGTAGTCGCTGTGGCCGAAGGGGGGGATGATGAGATGATGGTTGCAGAAGAGGTAGCAGAAGAGGAGAGAGGAGACGAACTGCTGGTGGTTGTGGGGACGATTGATGGCGTTCTTGTTGAAGAAGCAGCTGCATTGGTGGCTGCAGGGGTCATCGCGGACGTCGCGGGCGTGGTCGCCGCCGATGCCGTGACGGTGCCGACGCTCAAACTGGTTTGCGTGACTACGATGACAGTCGTCTGTGCCGCACTCCTTGAAGCAGCCTCATCGGCACTACTCTTGCTCGATGCACTTGCGATCGAGCTCAATCTAGCTTCGTCGCTCTGCGTCGCCGACGAGGTTTTCTTTAGTCCGACCCCAAGTCCAACGCCCAATGCAACTCCCAAACCAACGAGAGCAAGCAGGACGAGGCCAATGATGGTCCGTTTCCGTTGCAGGAAAGGCTTGTTCTCGTCGTACCCTCCCTCCCATGCCGCCTCGTTGAGATGCGAGCCAGGTGATCGCTCCCCGCGGTGAGGCGACCAGTAGGTGCCCGAAGTAGCGGCCACACCGACTGCGGCACCGGACGCCGCACTCAACGGCCTTTGGTAGTGATTTGCTTCAGACATGTCGGAAGGGTGCGCCTCGTAAGTGTTGTGGGAATGCTCCGGGTAGTTGTCGGTGTGGGAGAGCGGGACCGAGTTGTACGCTTGCTGCGGCTCGTAAGGGTCGTAGAATTGCTGTTCAGGTTGCGCATGGACCGGGCTCACGTTGCCGTAAGCGTCCGGATGTTGGTAATGGCCGGATTGGGACATCGCGAAAGGAGTACAGCAGAGTGTCGTAGGGGGTATCCTATGTCCGTGCTTGTCTCAAAGTGGAGGCCGTGTGCTGTGCACTGAGCGCTCCGCAATCTGAACGCCTGAGCGGCCGAGTGCACTGGATCGCCAAGCGCGAAGTTCGAAGGGTCGCCGGAGCGGTTGGTCGGACTCCGAAGTAGTACGCGATGGGGCAAGGGCTCGATGAAAGGGCCCGGTAGCCGGAGTTTCCGTCTGTGGATCAAGGCGGACAAAAAAGGATGTGTGCTAGAGGTCTGAGCACCCAACGTCGAGTTGTACGGGTCAGAAGGGCAGGGCAGCACTTGGGCAACGTAACAGCAGTCGGCGCTGCGATGCCTCTGCGCCAGCCAGAGCTCGCCAGAGTGCGCACTTCTGCACTCCGCCAGGTCCGCGAGTGCTAGACTACTCTGCTGGAGTCTGCCGGCTCTGCCAGGAAACAGCAATCTGGCCGTTGCGGCAGGCGAGCGCCAATCGCCCCCCTGATGGAGCTGCAGCTGCAGAAGACTGTCTGACTCGGTGAATGGACTCTGTGGATCATATCAGGGCTTCAAAGTTTGTCCCAGCGCAGATCATTGAGATTCGACCGAACCCAGAGTTTGAATACTTAGACGTATGCTTCTCTCTTAAAGATGGAAATTGGGAAAACATACGTAGGCCCCGCGGCCGAGAGTGCATACACTCACCCTCTACCCGTCTCGGCTTTCAGCGAGGCTTCAACGATTCAGCTCTCCGTTCGCGCTCCGGATCCCTCCTCGCCCGCGATTTGCTCGCCCTGGCCTCGGCGAATTCGACGTCACGCGGCATGGCGACTGTAGCACCGAATGCTTCCCTGTTACGCTTCTCACTCGTGCCACCGCTATCGACGTCGACCTCTCCGACGGCGTGTCTCGTCGCTCGCCTGGGTCTACGTCAGCGGTCTACGATCGTCGAACCCGGGCTTGACCGTCCTCGGAACACTGCGAGCTCAGCGTCTACTTCAGCACTCTTGGTGGAAGACCTGCGTTTCGCGAGTGAGCAGGCATCGGTGGAGGTCTATAGAATTCTGGACCCCGGGAACAAGTCAGTCCTCAAGCTCCACCTGCACCAACACAGTGTCGCCGTCGATGAGCTGTGGGCTGTGCCAAGCACTGCAGCGCTAACCAGTGGGGTCTGTGCGTTGATCAATCTTGCTCCCCATTCCAGAGAACCATTTATTTCCCTTTCGCGTATCTTTCTGGCGTGCCAGATATCTCCCGTCGAGGGACTCATGCGATTCAAGCTTGTCCGGCCGACTGATTACGATTCCAGCTTGGGTGGGATAGCGCCGTGTAGGTACCCGAACTACACTCGAAAAAGACTGATCATTGACGCAACTCCATTCCCCGCCGCTAGTTCGAGATATTTGGGTCCCTTTGAAGCTCGCCGCGTCGATCGCGAACGAGTTGAATGTGGCCGACGAACTTTCGGCGTTGCTTGAATGGAGCACGAGAAAGGCCTTCACCGTCGAGGACAAGGAGGAGGGCGGAATCGTGCACAAGTGAGTGTTGAAAATTTTAGGTTTGATTTTTACTTACCCCGTTGTCTTTTGACTTTGGTTCCGGCCTCAGTTGGAAGATTCCAAGCGATCGCATTGATCCTGCCCACTACAGTACATCCACGATGCTCAGGTGAGTGAACCACTAATGGTGCCGCGGGGTACTTGACCTGACCTGCTCGTGCGTCTTCCACTGACACGTGTCGGTGTTTTGATGCAGCACTCGTTTCCCACGTGTTCACATCCTTCCCTCGGGTAATCAAGTTCGAACTCTGATGCCTTCTTCGCTTCCCTACAAAGCCCCGCCGGGATCCTTCCCCTCGTCCTTCGACGAGCTCTGGTCCCACAACGTCACTTGGTCAATCCAGCTGCACGAAGAATATCTCGAACTCTTCGAAATTGAGCACGACGACTCTGTTTCTGGATCCGTCTCTTCCGGCAGTTCAACAGCGAAGGAGGCGGTCGACCGCGTTCCACCTGATCTGACTCCGTCGTTCGTCTTCAGTTCCCTCTTCATTCTGTTATCTCTGATGGACGAGCTGCCGAAGGCAACGCGGACTGTGCGGCAACGGATAGGGCTTTCATATGAACTTCCAAACGGGTTCAAGTTGAGCAAGGGTGACCTACTCGGGGCCACAGGATCGAGTGCCGCATCAACAAACTTGAGATCAAAGCTTGCGTTGGTTGATGCGATCTCAAGATTGGTCGCGAGGGAATGGAGACTGAGTTTCAGCAGACAAACGGCGACCAAGAGGCATCACCGAAGTGAGCAACCAGGTGATGGTTCTGGTAGTGACGATGGTCTTCCCGAGGGTCGGGATTGGGTGGCTTTGCGACACAAGCTGGACAAGATCGAAAAAGAACTGGCTGCGCTGTCAGACCGGACGATAGGTGTCGCATCACCGCTGCGGCGGGGTGAAGTCGACATAACAGCCCTTCAGGACGGATTTCTCGCTCTATCGTCACAGGTAGCGCAGCTCGAGCATCGCCTACGCATTCTGACTAGTCTGACGTCGTCTCCGAGTTCTGCATCGGCCCCTTCAGTTTCAGCGTCGCTACCGGTGTTTGAGGGGGAGGAATATGAGGCGACCGGGACGAAGAATTCGTCTCAAAATCACGAATCTGGTGTTGCTCCTTTATGGCACCAAAGCAGCGAAGGTTCAGTGGGGCACGTGGTGCCGTGGCTCGTTCTCAGCGCTGTCGGAGCATGGGCTGCGTACTCCTATCTAGCAGCGGCGCTCTGAGCCATGCCCCTACACGGAGCTCCGTCCGCTATTTCGATGTGCCCACCTACAGGGAACAGAACCGTTCTAGCGGTTAATACACAGAGCTGCTTTGTTCCATGATATTCGAAACGACGATCTCCGCGGCCACCGTTCGGAGGTGCTGCTGACTGTTCAGCCCAACCGGGTCTGCGCTTATGACGTAATTGACCGACCGACGGGCGGCGCGCCCCGCCGACTGACTTTGCTTTGGTTGCCATCTTTGCCATCCAAACACTCATCACCCCACTAGCCACCATGTTTGCCCGCCAAGCCTTGCGCACCGCTGTTCGAGCCCGAGCCCCGCATCGAGTCGCCCCTTTGGTCGTTCACTCGGCGTCGTTCTCGAGCGCTGCTTCGCTGTTCAAGTCGTCCGTCACTCGCCGCGGAGCCAAACGTGGCATCTCGTCCACACCTGCGCTCGAAGGCGCGCAAGAGCCAACTCAGTCAGTACCGACTCCGACCACAGCTAGAACGTTTAAAACGTACCCTCAGAGATTCTCCTACGTTGAACTACTACTGAAATCGTCAATTTTCCCGAAAATCCCTACAGCGCTGCCGTTGACCCTGAGAGTCAGTTCTTCACCACTTCTCGAGCTCGAGCTTGACGTCAGGCTCATCGTCAATGCGGGGTCTTCGGCCCGCTGTACTAATCAACGATCTCCCCTCTATCCAATCTTACTCCATTGGACCATCGCAACTGGCCACTCCTTGTGTAGTTGTGCACGAGTACCCGGAGGAGCACGAGTTCGTCGAGGGCGATCTCGGTCATTCCACCGACGGGCCCGAAGTCGATGTCGGCAAGCACAACCAACGCACTCTCGCGTCCTTCTCCATGACTAACAAGGTCAGCCCTTTCTCAAGTCTCTTATTGCTGTCACTGGTTGCAGAAGTCTCAGCTTGATTCAACGACATTCCCCTGTTCGGCACCTCTCACTCGGTGTGCCCGAGCGCGGGCAGCCGGTCTAACTGATGATCACAAGAAGGAGCGCAGGGCTGACCCGTGCCGTGCCCTTGTTTATACTCACAGGTCTGCGTCATTACAGGAGCTGCTCGCGGTGTACGTACCTCATGGAACGTGCAGTGGTAGAACTAGAGCTCCTAGACGTGCGTGGACCTCGACTAACACTCGGCCACTCCCACCTCCCGTCTCTCCAGCTCGGCAACTTGTTCGCCCGAACATTCGCCGAGTCAGGCTCCAACGCCATCGTCATCCTTGATCTGGACCAGGGTCTCGCCGAAACTGCCGCGAAGGACCTCGTTGACTGGTTCGAGGAACACGGTCAAGCCGAAAAAGGCGAGATCTCTGCCATTGGTCTTGGATGCGACGTTGCCGACGAGAAGAACGTGCAGGATTGCTTCGCCAAGGTCGTCGAAAAGTACGGCAGGATCGATGTCTTGGTCACTGCTGCCGGAATCGTCGGTTAGTTTAAAGCAAACTCTTGGCGCCCGTATTGACGATCTGACCAGATCGGTCGGGTTGGAACAACTCCGCCTCGCTTTCCAGAAAACTTCCCCGCTCAAGATTACCCTACCGAGAAGTTCCGCAAGTTGATGGCCATCAACGTCGATGGGTAACAACTCTTTTGCTCTTGGTATCAGACCCCAGTTTTGCGACTAATGCGCGTCTGGTGACTTGTGCAGCTCCTTCTTCTGCGCTCGTGAGGCAGCCAAGGACATGATGAGCCGAAACGGTAAGTGTCCCTTCGCTGCCGAAATTGCTCTCCTCCCGCTGATTTACGAGTCCCTCGTTACCCCATCAGCCCCAGGATCAATCGTTATGATAGGTTCCATGTCCGGCGCTTGTGTGAACGTTCCCCAACCTCAGGCGCCCTACAACGCGTCCAAGGCCGCTGTGCGACACATGGCGTCTTCCCTCGCCGTCGAATGGGCAACACGAAACATTCGCGTCAACGTCATCTCCCCCGGCTACATGGCGACGGCTTTGACGAGGGTCATCCTCGATCGAGACCCCGTCTTGAAGGAAACGTGGGAGAATCTGACCCCGATGGGCAGAATCGGTGAACCAGAGGATCTCAAGGGTGAGGATTGCTGACGAGTGCTATCTGGGTTCGAAGAGGAGAGGACGCGAGCATGGCCGGCGTTACATCGATTGACTAGTCCCGTTCTTGTACAGGTGCCGTCATCTATCTCGCATCGGATGCTTCGGGTTTTACGACGGGCACGGATCTCCGTGTCGATGGTGGTTACACTCTTGTGCGTCATCGGCCACCCAAAGAACCCTTCCTCTACCTCATCATTGACACTTCTCACGATTTTTACCCTCTTGCAACAGACCTAAACGTCACCGGGATAGCTTCGCCCGCCACTAATTCTACCCTCAAGAGTACCTCTCACCAGCATTCGCTTATCCCTTACCCAGTCGAGAGATTGCGATTATCCGATTCAGATTCGAGTCGAAACCATGCATACAAACTTGTGCAGAATATAAAGTCTTAAGCTACAGATTTACTGCGGCGCGCCATTACCGAGAGCCCAGGCCTTTTGCGGTGTTTGGGAAAACTACAGTGACGTTCATGATGTCGCTCCGACTTGGGCATTGCAGATACATCAGCCTACCCGTCTACCACTACACTCGACGACCTCAACCCGAACCTTGCACGAAAACTTCCTTCCAGACCTGTCGCAGATCTGAAAACAGGGATCGGGGGGCAAAGGGTGTCAGCGTTGGTCACTCTTTACAAGATCAATGAATGTTCATCGGAACTGCGGGGCTTTTGCTCACCCGTAAACCTGCCAACCACGCTGACCTCCCCGCTCGATCGGATGTCAGACTCCGTACCTGTCGGTGTCGTTGATGTTGCGTGCTCATCGATCCCTCCTAATTTCGGCCTCTGATCGCCATGTTCATCGAACAACACACACTTGCCCCACCCCAGCGCATGAGCACCTCTGATATTCAGCGCCGAGTCATCGACGAAATAGCATTGGTCGGGCGTCGCGTTTGCGGCGGCTAAAGCTTCGCTATAGTAAGCTGTTTGGACCAGAGGTCAACAAGTGAAAGCGTTAGTCATGGGACGGTCCCGACTTGAGATAGGACGTGGGAGAAAACTCAACCGGGTTCGGGTTTACAGGAGAAGGTGCCGGCAGTGGCGGTGTAGTCGCACGAGACGACGCCTTCGAAATATTCGGCGAGCCCGAGCAGGCGCAAAACCCTTGTGGCGTGCTGAGAAGGGCAGCGTAGAGAGAAGATCAATATGACCAGGTGAGTTCAGTGAAAAGAAGAAAAAAACTGTTTGCTTACGTTGACATAAGCTAATCAGAGAAAGGTTATGCGATGCAAGCGACACCTCCATGTGCGATCAGCGCTCGGGGCCACCGAACTGCCCAACAACTGCAGCAGAAGCCGACTGACCGTTTGTCAGGGCCCATACCCTGAATCTGGACCTATCAATATCGCGCAACAGATGCTGCCGTTCTGGATCCGGTTTGAGAACATTTTCCAATGGCAGCGCGGCGTCGCATTGCGCATCGTAATCGAGAGCTGAGCGGGTGAAGAGCAGAACAGGTCAGAATCTTCGTGGGACGAGCTAGAAGGGTGTGTACGCACGATCAACTTTGTGGTGGCGGACCAATCCTCTTATGGCAAGTCCATACTCGGTGTAGTATCGCTGTGGGGGTTGAAACGGGAAGCTGGTGACTAGTCAGCGTACGACCGGAGGGCTCGAGTGGGAAGTGGGGGTCGGCCGAATGACGCACGTGTCGGAGTATCCTCGACTCGTCCGAGGGAATGCCGATCTTCTCAAAGTAGTCTGTGGCAGCCGGTCAAGCTTGAGGGGATCAGTGCAGGAGTTGGGGATAGTTGGGCTCGACACCAGGGCTGAGACTGACTCTCGATCTTCTCCTTCATCAGATCGTCGACGCCGGCATCCTTGGAGTCTGCATCGTCGACGGTGCGGGCAAGTCAGTAAGTCAGTAAGTCAGTCAGTCAGTCGACTCGATTGCAGGATTGGGTTATTGTGACCCAAAATACTCGATCCGGCGGCGTACGAGCAGACCTACAAAGACAGTTGTCGATGTCGAACCATATGATGGGTCTTGGATCGTGGTGGCTGGGGTTGCTGGGGTTGCTGCGGTTGTTGAGGTTGTTTGGCGAGTCACCGACTGGACTTGGGTGTGGACGTGGCCGCGGTGATCCGTCGGGGTAGGTGACTCGGACTGTGCAAGCGCGTAGCGTGGGTGTGGACGAGCTCGAGGTCAGAATCGGTGAGGCCCACGGCAGAGGCAGTGTACTTGCTTGACATTTCTGTGCGATTATTTATGTGGCGCGCGTACTGTCGGCCGGTGGACTGAGTGAAGGCGGCGGTGTGGACGTCGAAGCCGACCCCGAGCAGCCCCGAGCCGTGACGTCGGCTGGCGCGCGCACGGACCCCACGCGGACCGGGCGCCGCCTTCGCAACGAAACGGCTCGCGACCGCGGCGGCAGCGATCATCGGCTCTCATTTCCCTCCAACCATCGAACGACTCGCTCTGACACCCTCATGGCTCGGTCTAGCGCATCCACACCTCGGGCACCTCTCTCCTCCTCCGGCTCGAGCTCGACAGGGATCGACTCGTCCGAGGAACAGAGCTGGGACGACTGGCAGGACGAGCAGCCGACGCTGGCCCAGTCGCTCTTCAGCGCCGAGCAGTTCGACTCGGCCGCCGCCGCGCTCCAGCATGACCGACAGCACTTTGGCGTCGACGTATCCCTCTTGGCTTCCACACTGGGTGAGCAACACCGTCTACGCCGCTGGGAAGGGGTCCGCTCGGGATGCCGGGCTCATTTTGATCGGCGGCGGAACAATCCCTCCTACCTCTCCTGTGTGCAGACTTCTTTGAACGGATCCGACTCATCAACTGGATTAGGGCGACAGTGGGTCATACCCACAATTTGGAGCTGAACCAGGTCGTTCCACCACTCAACAGCCTACTTCTAGCCCTCAGAAACCCGAACCCTCGTCTCTCAAGCGACTGGACCGAAACGCCGACTTTCTCCAGGACGATCAATACCTCAAGCCCGTCCTTCAAGACGATGCATTGTTGCGTCAGTCGAAGCCCAGTCGATTCTATAATCTGTTCATAACTACAACTTTCAAACCTCTTCTGATCCTGATACAGAATACGACTTTGATCAACTCTCTCTCGCCGAGGAGGCACCGTCGACCTCGGAGCAGCGATCCTACGCCTTCCAATCCATCGGAGGTTCGAACGACTTGAAGTTGCCGACAACACCAACCGGCCCCACAAATAGAGATACGGCGGACCTGATCGATCACTTGCGCGCGCAGCTGTACGACTCGAGTCAGGCCATCGAAAAGCTCAAGGGCATCATCAGGGAACGACTCGGACCTTCGATGGGTCTTGATTCGATCGCCCTTGAGGATCAGGCAGGCAAGGGAAGCAAGAGCGTGCCCGATACCGGTGCCGATCCTCAGAGGGACGATGATACCCATTACTTTGATGTGGGTCTGAGTTTCCCCTAACGCAACTGTAAATGATCGAGCACTGATTTCTCATTGCCGAAATCCTCCACGCAGAGCTATGCCTACAACGGTCCGTTCTTTGGCCCTTCTCCAACACTTCTTGTGAAATCACTTTCACTTGCTGATCTTTGAATTGTTCATAGACATCCACGAAGTCATGTTGAAGGGTACGCGAAGGACACACGATGGACGATAGGCTTTGTTGGAGCTGACGCCACCATCTTCGCCAACTCGGCTCACAGACAAGGTCCGAACAGACTCGTACCGAGACTTTATCGTGTCCAATCCACAGCTCTTCAAGGATGCTGTCGTACTCGACGTCGGTTGCGGAACGGGTACGCACTGTTCGCAGGGTCGCACTGTTCGCAGGGCCGGCTTTATGGACCGAGCGAAAGAAATACTGAGTGTGCTGCGCTCTTGAATCCCCGGCAGGTATACTGTCTATGTTCGCGGCCAAGTCGGGCGCCAAAAAAGTTTACGCCGTCGATGCTAGCAACGTCGTTTACAAGGCCCAGCGGAACATCAAGGCCAATGGGTTAAGCGAAATCATCACGTAAGTTCCGGGGCTTTGTCTCGCTGCCCCCGTGAAGGATGGGTGCTGACGCCCCAGGTGAATTAATTAGCGTCATCCGTGGCAAGATTGAAGACCTCGAGATCCCGGAAAAGGTCGACATCATCGTCTCCGAGTGGATGGTGGGTTTCCTCCCCTTCCTTGGGTGTAGGTATGTCAGTGGCTGACCCGATTTGCTTGGTCCAGGGGTACTGCCTTCTGTACGAATGCATGCTCGACTCGGTCCTCTCGGCCCGTGATCGCTTCATGAAGCCGACGGGGTTGATGATGCCCTCACAAACTTCCATCATGTTGGCCTTGTTCTCTGGCTCGGCGATGGTCGACGACCGCGTCAAGTTCTGGGACAACGTGTACGGATTCGACATGAGTGCAATGAAGGAGGAGATCAAGGATGATGCGTTGATCGATGTCGTCGACGGGAAGGAGATCGTCAGTGATACGATCTCGATTTCGGTATGTTCCATCGAACTGTATGGCTACTTCAACAGAGAACCTTGCTCAATGTCGACTTTGTCGGGGCGTTTCTAGGACATCGTGACCCAAACCACGACCGTTGCGGATCTGTCCTTCACAAGCCCGTTCAAACTCACCGCGAATCGATCCACGACTGTGAATGCCTTCCTTGCGCACTTTGACACCTTCTTCACCTCGGATGCTCGCTTGGTGCATTCGCAATCCGAGCTCAAGCAAGGAGAGGTGTATTTTACGACGGGGGCTCACGATACGCCGACGCATTGGAAGCAGACGATGTTCTTGCTCAAGGAACCGATCCAGGTCGAAGAAGGTACGGTCATTGAGGGCTCGTTTAAATGCAGCAAGAACCCGGAAAATTCGCGCGAATTGGTCGTCGAAGTCACTTGGACCGTTCAGGCGAAGGCCGAGGGGCCAAAACGGTCCGCCAAGGCGCAAGTCTGGAAAGTGAGGTGAAGAGAATGCAATGTGCAATACCCCAATTCTCCATTCAAGAATGTTATTGGGGTCGAATGAGCGCTCGGAAGTACCTAGCTTGAACCAGGGAGTATGCAGTTAATCAGGATCTCAGCGGATGGTCCGTGCGAGTCGGAGTCGGCACCCGTCGGCACGGCTCGGTGTGGTGCCGGCCGCTTGCGACTCGCGCTCACTCCGGACTTGAACCTAGTCCAACGCTTTCCTTGACCCACTACCTAGGGTCACTCACTGGCCGTGCACGAACAGGATTACTCGAGTCAAATTCTTCCCGCTTTACCTCCAGTCACAGTGAGTTTTGCTGGGACACAGCGCCTGATGTCGTATGTTCGTTGCCTCGGGCTCTCACGTTATGCTCGTTGCCCTTGCCCCTGCTTGCCGGTCGGTCCCTCCTGTGCAGCCTATCACACCCTCCTTGTCCTTGGCAGCCGCAAAGAGAAGAACTCTCAAACTCGTAGCTCGCTTTGAAATATGGTTCTTGGTCGTCTAGCCCATTACACGTTCGACGTGGTTCTGCTTGCGGCGGTCGCGGCCGGCGTCAAAAGAAGCACCGGGTTCCAGTCAGTCCACACCACTCCTCCGTGCCTACGATGCAGCTTTGATAATGGAGCACTGACGATCAATTTCGTTCTACCGCACCGTTTCCTGCCCCACTCCTACTTCTTGGGCTCCATCTACGAACGACACGCTGTCGTGTCCCCCCCCCCCCCCCCCCACTTCCCCTTCCCCTCTGTGCTCCCCTCCTCATGCCCCATCTGCAGAGTCTCGACCCGAGGTCTCCCCGAAGGCCCCGTACAACAAACGGCGGATACGGTGCTCGGCGTCGGGGAGAAGGTGTTCGACTACACCGCCGCGCTGAGTTATTCGAGTGGGTGGTTTGAGCGCGAGTCGCCGACGGCGGCGTCGAGCTTGCCCAAGAAATGAAGTGGGGAAGTTAGGACGATCTAGGGAGGAGGCGATGTGATGAAATGGGGTAAGACAGAGAAAGATGATTATGCTGTTTGGGTGTACGTGTAGCTGTAATACTGGGCTTGCTCAATCTTGGTCGAGTCGGGGGGGGGGAGGCGGGACCATTGAGGACCTTGGAAGGATCTTCACCACCAGAGTCCGGGTGGATAATCATGGGTAGGATGGAGCGCTCGAACTGTACGAATAGATAATCCCAAGGTTCATGGAGTCTACCCAATTCCCGAAGGACTGACTGGTCATCGTATCCGAACACTGGCACCCCTACATGCAGTGAGCACTGTGCCGCCGAGAGGCTTCGCACCGGTCAGCCAGGCTTCCGGGAACCACAGGGCCGGTTTCGTCACCGGCAACTTGCGATAGTGTGAAGCAGAGTCTAGGTATGCGGTTGCAACAGCCGGAGTCATTTTTCGAGCGTTCTCGTTAGACTCGCCGCGGCCTGGCTCAGGGTGCTCCTGACGATCACCTGACGCTGCCGCGAGACGCCGCCCGCGCACTCTGCGCGTGAGACGACGAGGCCACTCTGGGCGAGCGACTCTGGGCGAGCGACTCTGGGCGAGATCTTCCCATCACCACACCACCCTCGGGTGGGGCACATCGGATTGGGCGCACCGTTCAAGTGAGTACGCACCCATGTCATCGCACAAGCTAGCTCGTGGCGCGTGCTATTGTCGCTGCTCGAGCCTCGACCTCGACTTGACCGCCGTGACGTCGTACGAATCACGACCGATCGGCCCACCGGCCTACATCCAATTCGAACGGCCTATATTCGACGAGGCCAGTAGCAGCAGCAGCCCGCACCTCCCGTCCTCGGATCCGTGTTGGCTGCCACGCCAATAGCCCTTTGCCTTTGCCTCGAATGACCTCGCAGCTGCTCGGACCGGTAACCCCCACTCGATGGACCCGCCCGCGCCGCCCCGCCCGCACATCGCACATGACCTCGCTTGCTGGACTCGCGCTCCAAACCATTACTGACCAACCTGGATGTGGTCGCCTCTCATCGCAGCCTTAGCCTGCAAACGGTCCGGGTACGATGTCGATGAGCGTCTCGACCGCCTCGCCCTCACCCCCCACCCGCACCAAATCGTCCGCTTCCGTCTCGGCCACGCACAAGCCCAAACGCAACAAGTCGACGTCCTCGCTTCACAGCGCAGGAGGGCACCACTCCATACACCACCATGTCCAGATGCCTCAGCACGTGCGCAAGAGCTCCCATGAGTCGACCGGCCTCACGCGACCTCGTCTCACCTCGAGTGGCTCGTCCTCCACTTCGGCCAAGAAGGCCCATTTCGGCGCAGGTTTGGGCATGATGACCTCTATATTGGATGCACCTTCCCAACCGGCGACGAACGCTGTCGCCCAAGCCGGACCCTCAGCTCGGGCCACCGGCGCAGCTTCTTCTCAAGCGGCGCACACCGAGACCGCGACAGAGGTGCAGCCCGACCCTGAGGAGTTGGACGCTTCACCCCAGGACGAACTCGGTGACCTCGATGATGCAAGGGCTTCACGAGACCAAAGGCCATCCGACCCGATCGCGTCGACACAAGAACCTGACCGAGGTCGATCCCGATCGCGCTCGATGGATCGCCGCGCCGCGCAATCGACCGAACGCCACCATGCAAACACTCAAGGTAGGGATAGAACCTTGCCACCGGGACCTGGAGGGCGAGGAGAAAGGTCCGAAGGCTCCCCCAAGAGGCAAATGGCCCCTGCGGTCTCGCAGACGAGGCAAGCGCAGCCACCGGCGAAGAAGATGGAAAAGTCGGAAACCCCGTCGGAAGCAGTCGGCGCCGCCCAAACTCTGGCCGCGCCCGCGCCCACACCGGAACCGACAATCCAGGTCAAAGAGAAGCACTCGAGGGCCAAGTTCGACTTTGCTGATGA
Source organism: Microbotryum violaceum (assembly GCA_022506055.1). Taxonomy (NCBI): domain Eukaryota; kingdom Fungi; phylum Basidiomycota; class Microbotryomycetes; order Microbotryales; family Microbotryaceae; genus Microbotryum; species Microbotryum violaceum. Next base: position 409,606 of record JAKMXP010000008.1, on the reverse strand, counting down.
CGAGGACGACGGCGATGACGACGAAGAGGAAGAGAGGCAGGGAAGGAGATTCGATTACGAGCGAGCTACCGAGAGCTCAGGTTAGTCTGTAACGGCCTGCTTTCAACGATCAGAGTCTCAACTCATGCTAGCTTGTAATGGCCGATTGTAGCCGTAGCGACGCCGCGTGCGACCACTTCCACTGTCGAAAAGAATGCAGCTGCGCCTCCGCCCCTTCAGCCACCTCCTTCGCCAGAGCTCCAAGCGACGAAAGAGGTGCCCACGCGACCACCGATGCACAACAAGTCATCGTCCAACCTCTCGACCCACACCGTCCGGCCAAAGCGCAACAAGTCATTGTCATCGCTGCACTATGCCCACCACGGTCCTGGCCACCACAACGTGCAATTCGCTGGCGCAGCCAAGAAACGATCCGGCAGTTCGAGCGGGAGGGCCAAACCCGCCTTTGGTTTCGGGATGACGACACTACCTACAGAGAACCACGATGATCGACGAGGCAGCGATTCGAGCTCGACCAAAGGTGCGGGCAGCAGCAACAGACCTGCCATTGATCGCAGGGGTAGTTCAACGAGCACTCTCGTTAATGACCGCATCGAAGACCGGTCCGCAGGGGGCCGAACAGATTCGCGAGGACGGACCGAGGTGGCGAGAATTGAGCCTGATCCAAAGGCAAGTACCCCAGTGCTTTCTCCCTCGACCTCGCGTTCACGGCCGAGCAAGAAGCATTCCGCCACCAAAGACACTCAAGAGGTGGCCGACAGTCAATCGTCGGCCAGCGGATGGGAATCCGCTACAAATTCACCATTTGCGATCGCAAAGACCCTCCCGTCGACAAGCTACCGACCCGAGGCGGTGTCGGGCCTGGCGCAGGTCATGGGACGTGGCGATGAGGTGGCCGGCATCGTTGCGGACGGTGATGACGACGAGAGTGCCGACGAGGGGGCCAAAGAGAGCCGAAAAGTCGATGTCGCTCCGATGTCCCCTCCGGCTACTGCCCGACCCACTGCTACTAAGCCTACGACCCAGTCGCCCCCCCGGACTACCTCTCAACCAGGGCTATCCTCATCCCGGCAACCAGCTGGCTCGTCCAAAGCACCTTCAGCACTCACGACGAATACGATCGCCTTCCCGAGCTCTTCGGGCGAACCGCCTTCGCCGCCTCGAGTGCACGCGCGACCGGCAGCTGCAAACGTCCGGAAGGGTTCCAACGCCTCACTCATGTCGAACGCTTCCGCTCGCTCCGTTGCGTTGTCCTTTGCGGGTCGAATGGGCCCTCCCGCGCCCATGTTTCGCCGAACGGGGACCGCGACCGCTCCTGCCTTGGTTGATCGCGGTCACGTCGGCGCCGAACTAATAGGAATCGACACCCCGGTAGGGTCGTTCGACAGTCGACGTCGCACGAGCGGTGGCCGGAACCCTTCCATGCCTGCATGTCGCCAGATCGTGTCCCATGGTCGCACGGACAGCATCAACAGCGTGCGTTCTCTTCGTGCAACGGCCGAGACGAGTCCTCAGACGAGACGCCCAGTTCCAGCAGATAGTCGGCAGAGCGCGGACGGAGGACGACGAAGCATTGGGCCTAGAACTTCGAGCGAGTACGCCTCATCGGGAAGCACCGCACTCGCTGCACTCGGCAGTATTGCCAGCCAGGCTGGCTCGACGCGGCCACTTCCAACCCCGGAGAGTTCGGGAGGGACGTTCCGGAGGAGTGCCAGCGGCTACTTCTCCTCCGCTCTCCGAGGTCTGACGGGACTGCAAGCGCTCACCCCGCCCTTGTCACCCTCGGCCAGTTCTAGAGGCGGCCCTATGGCAGGATACGGCGCTTCGACGGCAGGTTCCACGCAGCACCCCGCTTCAACCATCGCCAAGAACAAGTCACGCTCGACTCCTTCCCCTGCGCACTTCATCCAACCCGTCGTGTCCAAGTTCGTTGAGACGCCGCCTCCGGTCCCTTCGGTGCTCTTGTCACGATCGCCCGCTCCGCTGAACGCGATGGACTCTGCCGCCGCGGCTAAGCGATCCGGATCCTCGGCCAGTCTGAACGGGATGGGTGCGATGTCGCGTACGCAGCAAAAGGCCTTCCTCGCTCGTGATGCCCCTTATTTTGCGTCTGGCGGGGGTGGGAACACCCCTTCATCCGCCCATGGGAAAGACACCCAGGTCGCAGACGCTACTTTTTGGGCCTTGGCACCGCAAATCCCGTCGGGGGCTTCTCACCCTCCATCAGTGGCATCGACGCGACCCATGACCCCGGCAGCGGCACACTCGACCTCGACGGCCTTGGCCAGCGACGAGATGCAGAACTGGGCGCGGAGATTCATCGTCGAAGCCGAGCGGATCGAGCGACAATATCGCGCCGTGGAGAAGTGGAGGGATCCTTTGGGTGAGAGCTTGGAGAGGGTCTGGACTAAGAGGACGAACGGGATGAGTGCCGGTACGGTCAGCTCGACGATGGTTTCCAATCCTTCGAATGGGGTCACGCGAGCATAAGAGCATATAAATAAATTTTAAGAGGTATGGAGGTGCCCGTTGTAAAAATTATGAGAGTAGCGCCCTGGTCGTCAACGCAACTTGGCGGCGAACTCAGACTGAGAAGAAGTTACTGAAGATCGATTACAATCCGAAACGCCCATTACAAGATTAAGAGACTACTGTGAGGCCGAAGAGGGTTCCCAATAGAGGAGAGAGGTAAAGAAGGAGGTGGCACGTCGAGCGGTAATTACTCGCAGCAAAGATGAGGGGGGATACAACACGTAAATCGAAAAAATCAACGTGGTCGAAAAGGGTGGATCGAGTGAGGGAGGAGATAAATCATAAGAATAATAGATGGGAATGGGGAAAACTACTCCGTGAAAGACCAAAGACCGGCGCAAAATATTGCGTCGCGGTAGAACCCTATTTACACAAGAGACAGAGACGAGATCTCCGTGAAGGCGACGAGCTGGTCGAGTATACCGGCGCGCCTAGGAGACAGAGTAACAAGGAATTGAAGGGTCGATTAAGGTTCGATCCGGAATAGGTACAGTTCGGTTTCGAGAAGATGCGAAAGGGTTGCAGGGTAGGGAAAGGGGTCCAAGTCCGCACGGCGAGATTGTCCATCGAAAGAAAGAAAGGGAGGAGACTGCTCCAGCGTTTATTAGACTCGTGACTGCCTTCGTCGATGCCTCTGCTCGTACCCGTAGTACTCCTCATTTGTCTCCTCGGCATCGTCGACGACGGTGTCGAAGTCGGTGCCTTCGTGTTCCTCATCGCGCGTATAACGACCTCCTGCCATCGGGCCTCCTCGACCGCTCGAGTTCTCCGTCGTCGTAGGCGCGAGGCGGGAGGTCGCTACACCACCCGCCATGGGTCCGGGACCATTCAGCGATAGTTGAGACGACATGGGCCCAGCGCGACCAAGACCTTGAATGTCGGCGGCAGCCAAGGCGCGGCGAGAGGCGAGAGCTTGTTGACGAGCTCGGTGAGCACGGCCACCCATGTCGTTGGTGCGTTCCGTGAGAACCTGATTAGACGGCCCCGTTGAAGCGACAGTCAGCTACAGAGATAGCGTAAGCATTGTTAAGAGACACGAAAGGCACGTCAACTGACCTCTTGATCCAGGTAGAGCAGGATGTACACGGCAATGCCCGAGATGACAACGAGTTGAACGCAGGTCAATCCAAAGGTTGTGTAGGCGAGCGCGACGTCAACGTTGATGAGCGTGCAGACGGAGTCGAAATCGGCCGGCTTGGGGAAGTGGTAGTACCCGTCCCACAAGCAGTTCTCGCGGCCTCGAAGATCGCATGCAAGCGCTAATGCACCCGAGATCCAAACGGCCGAGACGGCGAAGAGGGTGAGCAATTCGATTCGAGTTTGCAAGAGAATACCGGTGAAGGTGCGCTCCTTGAACATGTATGGGAAGAAGAGCATCGGGATGTAGAGCACGCCGGGCGTGCCGATGCCAAAGACGATGATGGCGATGAGCGACCCCCAGGAAGGTGCAATCACGTTTGGCCGCAGGGAGTTGTAGTAGTGGACGACGCCGATCGCCACTCCAGCCGTGGTCAGCGATGCGAGTGAAGTCAGCCCAAATCTGCATCCGAGGAAAGAGAGATCATGTCAGCGCCGTCACATTTTGCGTAATATTCGGGGCAGTTTCTGGTATGAATGTTGCAATGGTTGAAGATGGCCGGCCCAACTGGTGAAGCGGCGGGCGCGCGGCGGCTGCAATGGCGCCCGAGCGCGTGCGCGCGCTAGACGAAAGCGAGCGCTGTCGCTACGGCCGCGCTAGAGCCTAGCGCGCGCCCGCCGGGCTGGGCCGATTTCGATTCGCCGTTCGCCGTCGACCTAGCCTGGCCGCCGCTCGCCTGCAGAAGCCCCTGCACAGTGCACAGCCCGAGCATAGACGGACGGCCCTGACCACGGCCGGCTCGAGAGGAAACACCACAACTCACAGGAGGAATCGGAGCACGCGGATGAAGGTCGGGTTGGGTGCATACGAGCCGATATAGCGGTCCCGGGAGGACGGGTTAGCTGTTCGCCGCCGGCGGACCGGCGATGAGCTAACGCGCGCGGCGTCGTTCTCGTAGGCATACGCCTTCTCATCGTCATCGAGCAGCGTCCCATTCTTGTTCTTCTTGCCGGTGAACTTGGAGAACATGATGCTGATGGAGATCGGTCACCAGTAGGGGTTGATTCGGTGGGGCAGGGGGCGAGACGTGAACGATGAACGGCGGCGGTCGACGGCCTTCACTCGAAAGGTAGCGCTCGTCAACGGCTGACGAGATGAGCGAGCAAGCAGGCGGCGGTAGCGCAAGGGAGGGGCTACGTGCACTCGGAACGGGGTACGCCAAATTCCAAGGTGGCTTGCGTAGAGGTGAATAGACCAAGGCGTGTATCGAATCGGCAAAGTAACGAATGAAGGGCGGCGGATGCTGGGGAAGGAGAAAACCCGCACCTACCGCTTTGGACCGAGTGCCCGCTAGGCCCTTGGCTCGGCGAACAATTCGAACGCGGAGCACCAGGCGAAATTTCCAATCCCCGCTCGCCCGGCGTCCGGCCTTTCGATCTCCTCCGCGGGCTGCGCTCTGAATTTTCGATCGGGTTTACGTGCCTGTTCCTCTTCTCGTGAGCTCTCGGCGGATCTCCCATTTCCAGAAACATGACCGTATACGACTGCAAAGACATGTTCTGCGAGCTACCCATTAGCTGATAGGGTTGAACCGGCACCGGCTCCAACAGGGGTTCTGATCCGTCAAAAAAGGCACCACGTGATGACCCGCGCGCGCCGTCGCCGGGGCGCCCTGACGTCGTCGACCCTGCGCTGTCCCAGCTGAACCTTCGCTAACTGTTGACCGAGACAATGGCTCCTCTCCCCTTTTGTACGCGGGCGACCTGGCCACCTCAACTGTGCGAAGACAGCCGGTTCCAAATGAGATTGGTCTTCCGAACTCCTGGGGCGAGGGATCACTATCACATGAATACTTCATCACGATTATACTGCGTCCCCTTTGCCAATGTGCACGCTCCATATGCAAAGCTCATGCAGAACCCAATGCGGGGCCCCAGGTCACGTAGATGATCATCGCCGTCGGCTCGCCCGAGAGCGCACTAGAAGTGGACACTAGAAGTTGAGTCCCACGGTGATCCGGCGGGGACCCCGACCGCGGTCCCGCAGCACGTGACCTAAGAAGAGAACTGACCGTGTACCGGAAGCCTCAAGATCACAATATGCTTACGACACAAATATCCCCTGAGCCTCCAAGCCGTTCCAATTCTCAGATGTTCAAGCCACGACATCCCCTGGGGTCGAGGCGCGGGCGTTCAATTTATGAATTTCGGAGAGACAAGTTGGGGGCCTTCTGCTGCCGTACGGCGTAGAGAAGTCGCCCACTCAAGGCTGCAGAGATGACTTGGAACATGAATAAATATCAATGTCACGCATTGCGGTTCGGGCTGCACTGTGCTAGTGGGCTCTTATTCAACTTCGCATGGCCAAACATGTGCGCGAGGGGTTTAAATCGTGCTCTGAGCGCTTACCCCTGTCATGTACGGGCCCTAAGACGATGGGGCTATAGGGTTGAGAGCTGGGCTCCCAGTGAACACAACCTGATACTGCAGCACACCTTTCTGTGTGTCTGTATGTTCGAGATGAATCTGCGCGGTAGCCACGACAACATCATCTCTGGTGGGCTGGCAAGCGACGGCCACACGAATGTCTCGATCCTGCCATGCACGAGGAAGGTGGTTGGAAGGTGGTCCAATGGTCCAGACCCTGCAGCCCGATCAAAATTAACCGCTTGCACCATTATGTCGTGCGATCCTACAGCCGGTGAAGGACTCCGGGGGCAGGGCAGGCACCTCTCTTGAACCGGCGATCACCTTCTAATGAAAAACGTGATGGGGACGGCGCGTCGACAAGCAGCCCGTGCCGAATCTCGACCCGCGATCGATGCATTTAGTGGAATGTCTTACCCTGTTCATCTGGGGTAATGAAGTGTCGCAAGGACATGACGCGATAAAGCGAGCTATCGAGGCATCTACTCGTAAGTTCTATTGATTGCAATGTGTCCTTCGGCGAGGCTCAATCATAATGAAGCGTCCTACACTAAATTCGTTGTTGTTAGCCGAGGCCCGAAGGTCAGGCTGGTCAGACTCCCTGTCCGCGCTCAGCTCGCGCGCGCAATTCTGTGTTCGCGTGGAGCCCCGACAGCGTCGATGAGAGGAACTATGCTGTACAAGAACAGGATGTCGAATAGTGAAGTATCGCCGCGCCTGCTTCGCAAGGTGACCCTGGGATTGGCGCCCATCATACTGAACACTGACCGGTTTTTGGGCAAACATCCTTTTACGCGACTGGATGCACAAGTGGCTCGGCAGAAGTATGTTCTCGCGTCTTTATCAAGATGAAAGAAAGGCATTGCAATTGCAACCCACAAGATGATCTAGCGGATGCATAGACGTTTTACTACAAGGAAGGAGAGGCGAACCCTCCTTCGCTCCACCGCGCCCATCATCTGAACACATTGTCGCTTCCCCCGGCATCGATCAATAGTCTTCCGGCAGCTCGTACTCCGTGCCTCGCCTGACACCGCCCCAACCGATCAACCGCCAGTGCTTGTCGATACGACGCGACAGGGCCACCTTCTCACCAATCTCGGTTGCGGCGGGGGTGTTGAGCAAAATCTTGGCCAAATCGGCCTTGACCGAGACGACGCGACCACCTTCCGAGGTCGATCCAATGTTGACCATCAAGATCTCGTTTTTGGCCAACTTTTGCACCTTGGTTTGCTTCTTGTCGTCGGTCTTTACACCGAGCAGTCGTCGCAGCAAGAAGTAGTTGATTTCGATCTCGGTGTAGATGGAGGGCAGCGAGCCCTTAGACCCAAGGACTTGGCCGACAAGTCGATCACCTCGCGTCAGCTGGGGATCAATCACTGTGATACGAGGAAGAGGTTGATGAATTAGCAGCTTCTCGCGCTGAGTAGCATCGTAACCGAAACGAAAGGTAACTAACAAGTTCCGACACCGATCAAGCCACCGGGGACGGCGAACTTGAGTTCGTTCTTTTCGGCGAGCAGCGTCACGATTTTGCTCCGGATCGGCTTGCAATTGATCTTGCCCTCGGCATCCTTTGAAACGACACCGGGTCGTACCTCGATCTCTTGCCCCAGCTTGAGGACACCCTTGAGCAACGAACCACCGGCAACACCACCTTTGAGGTCCTGCACCTCGGCACCCGGCTTGTTGACATCGAACGATCGAATAACAATGAGCTTGGGTGAGGTTGTAAAGTCACGGACGGGGACGGGGATCTTGGTGACGATGTATTCGACCAAGGCCTCGATGTTATACCGCAGTTGAGCCGAGATGGGGACAATCGGGGCCGAGTCGGCAACCGTACCCTTGACGAAGGTGAGGATCGATTGGTGGTGCTCGTCCGCCTGTTGTTCGCGGATGAGATCGACCTTGTTTTGCAAGACAAGGATGTGCTTGAGCTTCATGATCTCGATGGCGGCAAGATGCTCGGACGTCTGGGGCTGGGGGCAGGGTTCGTTGGCGGCAATCAGGAGTAATGCGGCGTCCATGACGGCGGCACCGTTCAACATGGTGGCCATGAGAATATCGTGACCGGGACAATCGACGAAAGAGACGTGTCTGCAGGGCGAAGAAGCGGACCAGGACCGGTCACGAGCGGCGCAGTCAGCGGACTCGATCGTCGCTTCTCTCATCCAAACCACTCACCTCAGCAACTCCATCGTTCCACCACACCCCCTAACCTCGCACGGCGGGGTATCTTCCTTTTCTGACGAGTAGGACTTGTACGATCCTGGCCGCTCGCATTTGGGGTTTTTGCACTTGTAAATCTGCTCAGTCAGAATGCGCGACCGTCAGCCTTCGAGCGCACAGGAGGCAACCAGAGCTGCTCTAAACGCTATGAAGGACTGACTTTGGCGTTGGCGTAACCGAGCTTGATAGTGATGTTTCGCTCGAGCTCGTTCTTGAATCGGACGGTGTGGACCCCCGAAATGGCCTTGACCGTTTGCGATTTACCGTGGGCAACATGACCGATCGTACCTGTAAAAAGAAGAGTTATGAACGACTGTCAGCCATCGGTGTGGGACATGCTTGCTCGAGTAGTCATTGGTTCGCAAGCCTCTCTTGTGGGATTCGCGTAAAGTCGGATCACATCGACACGACCTTGCCACGCTGGTCCGACCGCCAACCCCCCACGCACTCGTCACCGCATAGAGCAAGCCTCTACAGTGACGGACGTGTGTGGATAGAGCAGCTCGTCATGTGGAACGGCCACTCGAGCACGCCTGCCCTTGCCCTGCCTTGGTCTTCTCTGCCGGCGTAGCTGCTCGCCTTCAAGGAAGAAACGCAGACCTACCGATGTTAATGGTCGCCTGCTTGGAGATGACCTCGGGGCTCAAAGGGTGCAGCTTGGACACGTCGACCTGCACTTCGGGCATGAGCGACAGTCGAGCCAAGGCTTCAGTGACGCCGTAGGTCGGCTTGTCGTGCGTCGCACCACCGGTCGTCGTCGCCCCGGCATCGTCACCCGAATCCGATCCCGAGTCGTGGTCCGAGTGGTCCGGGTTGAGGTGTGATTGCTGCAATGGCGAGGGAGAGGCGGCCATGGTGCAAAAGGGAGTGTCGAGCTGAGCGTCACAGTCGACTGGAGGCTGAGGCTGAGGCTGAGGCTGAGGCTGAGGCTGAGGCTGAGGCTGAGGCTGAGGCTGAGGCTGAGTGAGCTCTGGGCTTGCGAGGCGAAGGTGCGCTCGCACAGCGTGGCAACGGCCTGCAAGGGCGCGATCAAGAAATCGAGTCAAGCCTTTCTAAGCTCAACTAAGCCCTCCCTCTGGGAGGGGCTTACGAGTTATCGGCGCGCTTGGCCCAGTTGCCCTCCGAAATTTCAGGGCCATTTTGGGGTGGTTTTCTGTAACTTGGCAAATACTTACATTCATGCAAAAGTGAGGGACCCTATTTTTCTTTATGCTCTAAAAATGACATACCCCAAGTGGCGAGAGCTTTCATAAGCTGTGGGTGGAGCTACAGCGATCCGAAGTCTGCGATTTCGGTCGATCGGGCCCCAGATGGTCCGAGCGCATCGTGTAATTGGCGCTCTCATCATCGGCGAGCCTGCTCCGTTCGGCTTGATCACCTTGCGTATGCTTCGCTGTTCTCCTCTTTTCACGATCACCGTCGTCCACGTCAAGCGCGACAATATTTAAAACCAAAAATGACCCGAACAAGCAGACACCATACCTCGTCAACTCGCCAGAACACCCGCCGCGAGGCGGATCTATTCGCTGAATTTCGTAGCCGCGATCTTTCGCTGTGTCAATACCTGTCGTGGTACTTCAGCCCTTCCACACGCTTTGAAGGCGTTCAAACACACCGACCAAAGCTGTTCAACAGCAACTGGTCCAGCCTCAAGCGTGTGCTTGATCTGATTCTACGACTTGCACGTGAGGATGGCGCAGAGTCAAGAAGCCGAATCACTGACTGGATCGCCGAGCAGGTGGGCAACACTTCGTACTTCTCGGATTGATTCTCCGGATTCGAAAAAGCTACTGAATACTTGTCTTATCCGCGTGCAGGCCGACTCGATCATCATTAAAGAGATGAAGCGAACCAAGTCCGCCTTCGTCGCTAGCCATGACTTGACTCCCGAAGTCCTCGCTCCGATTACATCGACGCCCGGCTCGATGCAATCGCCAAAGACAACTCTTTTATCAGCGGACGGATTCGTAACTTGCTATCACAATGCGGAGACCCACCACCGGCTGAGCCAATCAATTGCGACAAGGACCCAACAGCCTCCACTGATGTCGAGATGGAAGAAGCCACCCCGGAGAATGCTCCCGATCCAGAGCAAGAGCAAGAGCCTGGTCACGAAAAAAGACGTATCGAGTTCGTGAGTGTTTCTGACCCTAGCTCGGCTGGGTATCGCAGCGAACTGACACCGTTGCAAGCGAATGCGATCTGACCCATGACACTGCGGTAAAGCTGCGGCCAGCGTGTTGATTTTTGGTGTCAATTCGCTGCGATACCCAGCTGAGCTAGGGTCAGAAACACTCACGAACTCGATACGTCTTTTTTCGTGACCAGGCTCTTGCTCTTGCTCTGGATCGGGAGCATTCTCCGGGGTGGCTTCTTCCATCTCGACATCAGTGGAGGCTGTTGGGTCCTTGTCGCAATTGATTGGCTCAGCCGGTGGTGGGTCTCCGCATTGTGATAGCAAGTTACGAATCCGTCCGCTGATAAAAGAGTTGTCTTTGGCGATTGCATCGAGCCGGGCGTCGATGTAATCGGAGCGAGGACTTCGGGAGTCAAGTCATGGCTAGCGACGAAGGCGGACTTGGTTCGCTTCATCTCTTTAATGATGATCGAGTCGGCCTGCACGCGGATAAGACAAGTATTCAGTAGCTTTTTCGAATCCGGAGAATCAATCCGAGAAGTACGAAGTGTTGCCCACCTGCTCGGCGATCCAGTCAGTGATTCGGCTTCTTGACTCTGCGCCATCCTCACGTGCAAGTCGTAGAATCAGATCAAGCACACGCTTGAGGCTGGACCAGTTGCTGTTGAACAGCTTTGGTCGGTGTGTTTGAACGCCTTCAAAGCGTGTGGAAGGGCTGAAGTACCACGACAGGTATTGACACAGCGAAAGATCGCGGCTACGAAATTCAGCGAATAGATCCGCCTCGCGGCGGGTGTTCTGGCGAGTTGACGAGGTATGGTGTCTGCTTGTTCGGGTCATTTTTGGTTTTAAATATTGTCGCGCTTGACGTGGACGACGGTGATCGTGAAAAGAGGAGAACAGCGAAGCATACGCAAGGTGATCAAGCCGAACGGAGCAGGCTCGCCGATGATGAGAGCGCCAATTACACGATGCGCTCGGACCATCTGGGGCCCGATCGACCGAAATCGCAGACTTCGGATCGCTGTAGCTCCACCCACAGCTTATGAAAGCTCTCGCCACTTGGGGTATGTCATTTTTAGAGCATAAAGAAAAATAGGGTCCCTCACTTTTGCATGAATGTAAGTATTTGCCAAGTTACAGAAAACCACCCCAAAATGGCCCTGAAATTTCGGAGGGCAACTGGGCCAAACGCGCCGATAACTCACAAGCCCCTCCCAAAAGGGAGGGGCGTCGAGCTTAAGCCTTTCCAAATTACAATTACCACGAACCCAATCCGGCCACCGCGCATTAGGCGGGGCGGTAAACACTGCTAATGATGTTTTGCCAGGAAAGCAAGAAGAAGGAATGATGCTCCAAATTAAGGAAGAAAAATAGACCAAGACCATACGTTGAATAAAGGGGGGTCATAGTACTAAGGCCCCAAAAGTCTTCGAGCAGTGACAGGAGGTGAAGCAAATGGTGGCGCGCGCGACTCAGACTCTGTTTTTGAGCAAGACTAGCTGAAATATATGACTTCAGAATAATATGACTTAGTACTCGACGTCGCCCTCCTCCTCGCCATCGGCGTCTTGGCCGAGCTCCTCCTATTCGACATCAGATTATATCAGCGAATGCTCTCCCGGAAGAGAGATGGCATCAGTGCGAGAAGACCTCTGGCAACGTACGTAATCCTTCTCGAGAGCGGCCAAGTCTTCACGGGCCTCGGAGAATTCGCCTTCCTCCATGCCTTCTCCGACGTACCAGTGCACGAAGGCGCGCTATTAATATGGGGAAGAGAACAGGACCACACAACGAATCAGCTGGTAGGGTCGAAGAGGAAGCTTACCAGGACCCGCCCTACCTTGGAGTAGAGAAGATCGAACTTGCGGTCACTATTGCGGGTCAAAGAGGATATATAATTAGTTGCAATCCCTACGGTACGGACTCCTTGAAAGAATTTCACGACAGTGCTTACAGTCGAGCCCAGGCACTCGCCTGCAAGTGTTTACGACATCAAGGGGTCAGGAGTCAGCTGGGAAAGGGGACACGCGCAGGGCCTAGAGGTCCACTCACGATGGCCGTCGTGTTGGACAGCATGCAGAGCGAGCGCGAGACCTTGGCAAGATCACTGTCGGGCACGCACTGGGCGGGCTCGTTGCAGATACCGAGCTTGAAGCCGGTGGGGCACCAATCGACGAATTGGATCGTGCGCTACGGAAGACACATTTGGCCGACGTCAGCCAGCTAGCGTCCATATTCGGCTTGCTCCATAGGTGTAGCGACTCACTTTGGTCTTGATTGACGCCACAGCGGCGTTGACGTCCTTGGGCACGACATCTCCGCGGTACAGAAGCGCGCAGGCCATGTACTTGCCCGTTCTAGGATCGCACTTGACCATCTGGTTGCTAGGCTCGAAGCAAGCGTTGGTCAACTCGGCGACCGTGTTGGCTTCATGCGATGCCTTCGAAGCCGCAGTGAGCGGAGTATAGGCCGCCACGGGATAGTGGACACGCTTGAAGGGCACCAGGTTGGTCTGGAACTCGTTAAGATCCACATTCAAGGAGCCGCTGAAACGCAACGAGGCGGTGATCGAGGAGACGACCTGAGCGACGATGCGGTTGAGGTTGACGAACCCAGGGGACTGCACCCCAAGTCGCTGGCGACAAATGTCATAGATCGCCTCGTTGTCGACCAGGAAGGAACAATCGACGTGTTCGAGTGTCGTATGAGTCGTCAGAATGGCGTTGTAGGGCTCAACGACCGAGGTACTCAGATTAGGAGCAGGGTAGCAGGCGAACTCGAGCTTGGCCTTCTTGCCGTAATCGGTCGCCAAGCGCTCCAAGAGGAGAGCACCAAAACCCGATCCCGTTCCACCTCCGAAGCTGCGAAGGGGTTTCAGAAGGGCATAAGTAAATATTCACCGCTGGCTATGATGTGTCGTCTTGCTCACGAGTGGAAGACGAAAAAGCCTTGCAAGCCTGAGCAGGCATCGGCGAGGCGGCGGATACGATCGCAGGTGATGTCAATCACTTCCTTGCCGGCCTGAGCTCATTCAGTCAAGAAAGTGAGTATATGAATCCCAGATCAAGACGCTGTGATGTAATGACAACTCACGGTGTAATGTCCGCGGGCGTAGTTGTTGGCCGCATCCTCCTTGCCGGTGATCATGGTCTCGGCTAGTGGCGACCGAGGTGGAGGACAGAGACGAGTGAGATCAGATCGGGCAGGTGACCTTCTTCTTCCACTGTTGAGCGACTCACGATGAAACAACGACTTGTACTTCCCGGTCTTGACCTCATCAACAACGCTGGGTTCGAGGTCGACGTAAATCGACCTGGGCACGTACTTACCCGAGCCCGTCTCGGAGAAGAAAGTCGAAAACCCGCCTTGCTCGTTGGGGTTGACCTTTTCTTCGTCGGCAATACGGCCGTCGGGGCTGAGACCGTGCTCGAGGGCGTAAAGCTCCCAGCTAAAAAAAAGATCATACCAAATCCGGCCACCTCAGCACCTGTGTATATCTGGTCGGTCGCGGTGACGCCTTCGTACTCACCATGAGTTGCCGATTTGAACACCCGCTTGGCCGACCGAAATAGATATGATCTCTGCCGATTGAAGAGCGGTAAGTCTTTCAGTGGTACTTACTCGCTCCCAATATCTACCCTGTTTGCAGCAGAGTGTGCTTTCCCGACGAGGGGCGTGCACAGAGCCTGTGGGATCAAGCGATCCATGCGCAATTGGGATTCCCCCGCATATCTGCTGTGCGCCTCCCGATGCACGGCCAGGCAATAACATCCCGGAGTATGACAAGCATGGCAAGCACGAACTCACCTCGCATGATGACCGTTTGAGGCGAGGTTTGGAGGGCAATGCTCTATTGGGCATGGGGAGAGAGGAAGGCGCACGTTGAGCCCAAACCCGAATGTGAGTGAGGTGCCACGACGCCGCCAGGTCTGCGGGGTAAGCGATTGAGTCGACCTACAGTATGAAGCAGTACTGCTAAGAGGCGACTCGATTCTCGTTGGATACTTGTGTGAGTTACGAGACAAGTAAACTCGAGAGCTCGCGTCGACGGAGAGTGCGTGGTCGAAAGGCAAAAAGCACCCGTCGGCAGAAGTCGGGTAAGCGCTCCTGACTTTTGTTTGCAGCAAGCCGACAGGAGGCCATATCCCGCGGCCCCAGCCGCCTTACCTGGGGCAAACGTTTCACATATGTGACTCTCTGAGACATGCGACAACAGTCTTCAAAAGTACATTGGTAGAATGGCAGTCCACGGGGTACGTCAACCTCCAGACAAGTGACGGACAACACAAACTAGTACAGAGGAACGGTTTCATCCTGTCAAGGCGACCACCAGTAGAGAGGACCGGGATAGGGTTTGCGGAGTCAGTTGGATCCCGATCCACAAGATGTGAGACCAGTTGCACACTCACCAGCTGCTTTACCTCGGTCTCGACCTCGCCATAAGACTCCTGAAACTCGGCCTCTGCCTCTTTCGCGCCTTCCTTCTCCGACTCGCCGGCCTTGAGCTTCTTCTTCATCCCGAGCTTGGCGACCATGACGCACGATGTTGGTCGCTTTGTTGACGATGCAGCACCGAGAGCCTCCTTCGACGTAACCCACTGTACGAAAAATACCAGGAAGGCTGGGCTTGTCAGCTCGAATGCGTAGGGGGGTTGAGGGCATGGCTAGGGACACGCCATGCCGGTCCGGAGAAGAAAGACGCGAATCGTTTTCCGAGGCGTCGACAATGATTTGTATGCCGTTGACGTACCACGTAAGGGCAGCTTGCCTCTTCGGCGAGCAGAGGAAGATGGGTGAGGATGTCGAGCGGCGAAATGTCGGCCGCCAGCACGACAATACTGTAAGATAAGGCGTTAAAGCATAAGCGTAAGCTCTCAAGCGCCGGTAATTGAATCCAAACAACACAATATGGTGGCTTTACCCCTTCTCTCCCTTTCGGATCGACTTGACGACCTCCTTGACGCCTCGCTTAAGGTGCCGTGACTTTGAGGCTGCGAGTACGGTACGCCACCTATTGTCAGTTGTCGGTTGTAAAGAATTACTTGAGCCAACAAGCATAAGCGTGGCAACGCGAACACCTGAGGAGGTTGCTCAGACGAGGCCACGACAAGCAGTCGGTGGGGCCAGCGAGCTTCGCAGTGATGGCGCAGGCGTTCCCCCAAAGGTGCACCGAGAAATGAACGGACGACGTACCCTTCTTGACAAGCTTGAGCACGTGCTTGCCCGCCTTCTTCTGCGCGAGGGGTCGCGCGATCGGTGACAGCAACTCGACCGCAACTTCCTTGTCATCGTCCTTGTCCTTGTCCTTTGACGACTCCTTGTCCTTCTTGCTCTTCTTGGACTTGCGCGGCGAGGCAGCAGCGTCGACGTCCATCGAAACATCCCCCGTAGCAGGCGCAGCAGCCGCTCCTTCCTCGAGCACTTTGGCAGATCGCTTTCCCATCCTGTGTGTTGTACGGTGCCGGTGCCGGTGTGGGTGGTATGGCGCTGCGGTGGGCCGTGTACTGGTCGGTCGGGGCGTGTCGTCGAGCCAGACGCGCACAGTCTCGCTGCTCTCCGGAACTGCTCACTACGAAGCCATACCCTCCACTACCAATCTCTAATTGTAATTGTAATTGTCTTAATGTTTTAATCCATAAATACTAGCTAGTCTTGTGCCGCTTTACTGTTAGTCGCTTTCCAGCTCCTGTCCAAATTGACCCGCCCGCTGGCAAAGTCACAATCGACAGGAGGAATTCAGGCAAAAAATATGGAAATGGTGTGCATGCAAGTTGCGCGACGCGCTTTCCGGTTTCGCACGGTCAGCGATCGCCTCTGTGGCGCTCGATCAGGCTATGTAGCGTCGCACGGGCGTAACGGCACAGACTCGTCTTGTGGACCGCAAAAGTGCTGTGAAGTGATCTTCGAGTTCTCTTACCAAGGTAAGTTTCACTTACCTATGATTTTCGGCAAAGCCCGGGAAGGGCGCTTGGGCCCGCTGGGCACAGGCAGTGCAAGTCTCACTTCGGCACACAGCAGTTTAGAAGTCGCTGCCTCGGATCCTTCAACGTCATCCATCCGCCCTTTTGTTGCAACTCTGCCTCGAGCGACGCTGTATTTTATTTTATTTTTTATTTTTTGTTCTTCTTTTTCTTTTCGTTTCTTTTCCTCTCCTCCCCCCCACCCCCGACATGGGTACGGGCCCAGACTTTTCGCGGCACCGCCCATGTAAGGGAGTCCGCACTTGCCTCGCAGCCTCAGAGTTGCAGGAAGTGGGGGCAGATACGTGGGGACAAGGGCTACCAATTGAACAGTCTAACAGGCATTACCGCCCATGTGGATTCTCCGATCCCTTCACGCCCCTCCCCCTAGCGACGGCTCGCACTAAAAACCAAGACTCAAGCTTTGACAACCGTTGCCCCTTTAGGCTTCCGCACGCTGCTAGGACTCACCTCGATCAGAGTTCTTAGGTGCACCGCCTGCTCCACAGGAACCACAACCCCCCCAAAGACCCCCATCCTGCACCACCCTTGTTTCCCTCCTTCACGTTACTTCCAACACCTCGAACCTCCCACCGTATCTCTTGCCTCTCAAATAAATCGACGATCTTGGCTCGCGAGTCGCTTCTGCTCAACAACCCGGCTTCTCTCCCACGCGCTCGCACGAGCACGATGCGCTTCGTCTCATCTTTCGTCTCGACCGTGGCCGCGGCTGCACTGGTCTCGACGGCGCCCGTCCGTCGTGACAGCGAGCAAGACTTTTTGTCTTGTCTCGCATCCAACCCGTCGCTCAACTTTGTCAGCTCGTCGTCGAACCCGTCGCAGTTCACAAGCTTGACAGGTGAGATCGGGCTTGTGGCCGCTTCGGAATTGCACCGCCGACGGAGTACCGAGCTGTCAAATCTCAATTATCGTGTCCTCTTCCGATTTTTCTCACAGCGGCATTCAACCAGCGTCTCTCCTCGTCGGCATCGGCGGTCGTGAGCCCCAACGATGCACAAGGTGTCGCAGCAGCGGTCAGTTGCGCTCGAAACTCCAACAAGCCCGTGACCGCTCGCGGCGGCGGTCATTCCTACGCGGCATATGGCGTCGGCAACGGCAACGCCCAGGGCCTCGTCATCTATCTTAGCAACTTCCAGAACATCGCGCTGAATCAGGACAACGTCACGGTCGTTGTGGGCGGCGGCGCACATCTTGGCGACATTGCGGTCCAGCTCGACAAATGGAATCTCGGCATGGCCCACGGCGTCTGCCCCTTCGTTGGAGTTGGTGGGCACGCCGCGTTTGGTGGCTTCGGATATGCGTCGCGTGCCTGGGGGCTCACTCTTGATGCGATCACCGCCTTCGATGTCGTCTTGGCGAACGGTACCTCCATCGCGGGCCTTACAAGGGACCAAGATCCCGATCTCTTCTGGTCCTTGTCGGGTGCCGCCCCGAATTACGGCATTGTGACCGCATACCACTTCCTCGCACACCAAAAACCCGACAACGCAGTGCGCTTCAAGTACGATTACTCGGGAGCGTCGGTTGAGACGATGACACAAGCTTTCCTCGCGTACCAGCAGTGGGGCAAATCGTCTTCGCCACCCAACCTCGGCCTCACTTACGCTGTACACCCTGGAGGCTCGCTTGAAATCTCGGGTGTCTACTACGGCAGTGGGGACGCGTTCACTCAGCTCATGGCACCGTTCGAAGCGACTTTACCCAGCGGCGTCTCGAAGAGCATAAATTACACCATGTCGTGGATCGACTCGTTACAGGCGCTCGCGGGATCGCAAGCTTTGTCTACGCAGGGTCAGAACGATTACGTAAGCCGGCGCGCCGGTCTCAGAAGTACAGCTCTTGGCTGATCTTTGATGCCCGTCTCCTATCACAGCGAGACTCTTTCTACGCCAAGTCGCTTATGACCCCCGACTCGGATCAGCTCATCACTGAAGACGCCGCGAGGGCCTACTTCACCTACCTTCGAAACACGCAGACGAGTACGATGTGGTTTGTCGAGGTCAACCTCTATGGCGGCGCCGGCTCAGCGATCAACGCCGTATCGCTCGATCAAAGCTCGTTCGCACATCGCTCGATGCTCTTGACCTTCCAGATGTATGCCTCATCTTCGACATACAGCAATCCCTACCCAGAGGAAGGGTTCTCGTTTGTTTCTGGGTGAGTGGGCTTCACCCCCCGGATCGGATCGTCCACGGCGTCCTTCGTCTCACCCACGCGTCATTTTCTGTACCTCTAGCATGTACGACGCCCTGCTCAATCCGATGAAGGATGTTTGGGGTAGCACATACGGATCATATGTCAACTATGGTAAGTTTCGACGACTGGAATCCCCATTCGTGTCCATCCACGTCCTCCTGACGACTGGTTGGCTCTTTCTCCTATTAGCCGATCCGGCATTATCCTTTGACGAGGTCAAGACGCTGTACTGGGGCTCGCAATACGACCGACTGTCGGCCATGCGAGCAAAATACGACCCGACACAGGTTTTCATGAACCCCCAAGCCATTCAGCCGTACGACCAAGTCAAAGTCAGCAAGCTGGCGGGATGATACCTGGAAACACTTTCTCCCCAGGCTCCACACATAGACACTCATCTTCGCACTTCAATTATTCCTTATTCGCCTTTCTATTAGCAATCTTGCAGTCTCTTTTTTGAAGCTTCCTGACGATATATCTTGTAACTTATGATGCCGATGAGATGATATCCAGCCGATGAGATCATCCCGAACATTAAGTTGAGTTTGAAGAGACGGGTCGAGCCAAATCTGAAGATCATAATTGTGACCAGAGGAGCACCCCGGACTCCGGATCTCCTTGAGGAGAGGGGCAAAATATTCCAGGGGGCTTGCCTCGTTTAATTGCTTCCCGGGCCCGGGACTGTCGCATGAGGCCGGAGCTTCGAGCAATTACCATGGAGCGAGCTCCTGGTTATTTTCCACGATGTCAGCTTTACACTGCAATTTTTTCCAAGTGGCGGTGGAAGGACTATAGAGTGAAACTTTAAATAGGCAGCGGTGCCAGTGCCGTCGGCCTTCTCAATTGGGTGTTCGCTTCGGGCAGTGCACGCACGAGTCACCCCCCTCCGCAACGGGCTCTACAATTGCGAGGCTGGGCGCGGAACATTTAATGCTTCAGCAATAATCGAACACTCGTCTGAGAGGATTGTTCCTCTTCTTCCCGACAACACTGATCATTTTTTTACTCACAGCTTCCATCGTTCGTGTCTTTCCCTC
Organism: Microbotryum violaceum; assembly: GCA_022506055.1. Classification (NCBI taxonomy): domain Eukaryota; kingdom Fungi; phylum Basidiomycota; class Microbotryomycetes; order Microbotryales; family Microbotryaceae; genus Microbotryum; species Microbotryum violaceum. The sequence goes on along the minus strand of JAKMXP010000008.1, from coordinate 389,984 downwards.
TCGCGTGTCTTTCCCTCTCGCTTGACTCCGATCGCGAGCGTCCTTGATCGGCTCTTTCAGCAGCCGACACGGGAAAGTCGCGGCCTCGAGATGTTTCGCCTCTTGGCCTGCCTCGCCGTCGTCCACCTGGCGTCCACTGTCTCTGCAGTGCCCGTCAACAGTAGCAGTCAAGCAGGAACTTTCTTATCGTGTCTGTCGTTTCAACCTCGCTCAACCTTGCCACCTGGCATAAGGACCGTCGAGGGTTCACCAACCTCACAGGTGAGCTTCCCGCCACTGCCAGCACAGCTCGAGCAATTGGCGCGCCACCTGCGCTGTACTGATACTGATGGCGCGCGACAACGACCCTCTTCCACAGCCGCATTCAATCAGCGACTCTACTCATCGGCTTCGGCAGTCGTCTCGCCCAAGGATGCCAACGCGGTCGCTGCTGCGGTCACGTGTGCCCAAAAATCCAACCGACCCGTGACCGCTCGGGGAGGCGGTCACTCGTACGCCGGCTATGGCATCGGCAGCGGACTCGACGCGGGGCTCGTCGTTTACCTCAGCAATTTCCAGAACATTGAACTGAAGGAGGACAACGTCACGGTCGTTGTTGGCGGCGGCGCTCTTCTCGGCGATATTGCGCTCCAGCTCAATGAATGGGGTCTCGCAATGGCCCACGGCACGTGCCCTATGGTCGGCGTGGGGGGACATGCCGGGTTCGGTGGCTTTGGGTTCATTTCTAGAAAGTGGGGCTTGACACTCGATGCCATTTCCGCTTTCGATGTCGTCCTTGCGAACGGCACCTACGTTCAAGGCCTCACTCGCGAACAGGATCCCGATCTCTTCTGGGCTTTGTCGGGCGCGGCGCCGAACTACGGCATCGTAACGGCGTACCACTTTGTCGCCCATCAGAAACCAACCAACGTCGTTCAATTCGACTATGGGTTCAGCGTGCTATCGCCCGAAGCGATGACGCAGGCCTTCCTGGCCTTTCAGGCCTGGGGCAAGAATTCTTCGCCGCCCGAGCTCGGTATCCAAGCTGTCATCGGGGCCAACGGTTCGCTCGACCTCTCGGGTCTCTACTATGGATCCGGGGAGAACTTTACCAACCTGATGGCTCCGTTTGTGGCGAGTCTCCCGAGCGGCGTCTCGCCCACAATAAACTATACGATGTCGTGGATCGATTCTCTGATCGTCGCGGCCCAGGGACAAGCGCTGTCGTCCAAAGGCCAGCAGGATACTGTGAGTGCATGTCCCCAATTGACTCATGCGCAAAAGTCGAGTATTCACCCTTAGTCCTTCTCATCTACGCCCACCCAGAGGGATTGTTTCTACGCCAAGTCGTTGATGACGCCGGACTCGGACCAGCTCATCACTGAGGAAGCAGCGAACGCCTTCTTCTCGTACCTGCAAAACACTGAGACGACTACGCAGTGGTTCGTCGAGATCGATCTCTATGGCGGTGTCGGGTCTTACATCAACTCAGTCCCCTTGGACCAGAACTCGTTCGCGCACCGGTCGTCGTTATTGACTTTTCAAATGTACGCCTCATCGCCGGCGCTCAACAACCCCTTTCCCGATTATGGGTTCTCTTATGTCGACGGCATGTACAATGCTCTCGTCGATCCCATGAAGGCTGCCTGGGGTACCACATACGGATCATACGTGAACTACAGTGAGTCGTGTTCTGAAGGCCGTACCACTGTCAGCTTTCCGCTCATCCACGCCCCGATATGTTCCCAGTCGATCCCATGTTGTCTCCCAGCGAGGTCAAGGCTCTGTATTGGAGTTCGCAGTACGACCGTCTCTCACAATTGAGGGCAAAGTACGACCCCGACCAAACGCTGTGGAACCCGCAGGCGATCCAACCCACAGTCTCGTCGGTCGCCTCGCGCCGCTCAGTAGACGAGCTTTAATGGGAAGCGACGCCGTGGTACCTCGATGGGGCTTGGTCCCTTCTGTATGAGACACTGCTTAGCAAATCTTGTACTCCAATATATTGCGTTCTTCGCGCGCACTTGTAGCCCCTCTGCATTGCAGTCTTGATTCGAATTCTTTCTTCAGCTCGAACAAGTCGGCGGGCGACCGCGCTGGCCGAATTTCACGCCGAGCTCAATTCGCGATGACGCTCGTCGGGCTTGGGGCCTCGGGCAAAGTGGGGCGTAGTGAATGACAAGACTCGATAAAGAGGTTCATATAGTCATCCAAAAGGTGCCGGTGCCGGCCTATGTGCATCATTTGTACGGGGATTTACACTCGGCGCCGACTCGATGAGGGGCCATTGAGGGCATCGGTTCAGTTACTCATCGGGGAAAATTAACGATGACAAACCTGACTAACGGGAGCTGGGGGCTCCCCGGCCGAGAGTCCGAGTCCGAGCCTGAGGCGCTCATCGACAGATCTTGCCATGAGACAGTGCTCACTGTTTCTGGATCGCTTCCATCCTCCGCCATCCAAAACTTTACCTATTTACCCACCTCCGACCGCATTCGCATTCTGAGGAGGCTCACGTCCACGAAGAATCAGACTATCATCGGCTCAGGTTGTGACGCCGGAACCTGAACGGACTGAACCCTCGGGACTAGAGCCTCGGCGCGTTGCTCGGCTCAGCGGCTGGCAGCGGCTGGCCTGGTGCGAAGCGCGTCACCAGATCGAATAAACTCGCACCCGTCTGTGTCTCGTGCATCCCGACCATTCGAGACGATGCCACCCCCTTCACGACCCAATTCGGCTGGACCCATGCCCCAGTCGACTCCTTCGACCTGGATCGATCACCACGAGGCCCGGCCGTCGTCCTACTCGGTTCGGCCTCAGCTGGCCGTACAAACAAGGCTTCGCGCGCGCAGCATCACCCCCACCACCGCCGCCACCAACAGTAACTCCACCTCGGGCTCGGCCTCGCCGACACCGGCACCGGCACCGACAAACGCAGGCCCATACGATGGATCATCACACGCGTCCACATCCACATCGACGCTGGCCTCAAGCTTGACCTCGTCGTCCTCCTCTACCTTGACGGTCACGCCGGCTCTGACAAGGCGCCAGACCGATCCCACGGGCCTTGTTCCGCTTCGACCCATCGCCAGTCGCTCGAGGCTGAGTGAACTTCCTCTCAACAGGGAAGACACCGACAGCGATGAAGACGACGACGAGGGTACCTCGGTCTATGACGACGCTATGTCCGAGGGCGTGCCCGATCTGCACGAGCACGAGGGTTCGTCGTCGACGTCCGATTCCGAAGAGACGCCGAGCACTCCAGCGAATGACGCCGTGTCCCCGTTCCCGACCTGGAATATCGTCTCGCCCAAGGAACAGCAGCGCGCATTCGCAGCGTCTCAGATCGACCACGATGTCGATCATTACACACCTGCGAGGTCCAACTTTGAAGGCTCGACTCGTCACGACCTCCGGAGAGGCAAGAGCTTCACGAGCCTGATCGTGCGGCCCGTCACGCCCTCGCCCGCGGTTGTCGAGCGACCCGATCCGATCACGGAGCACATGCAGTATGATCACGACTTTAGCCCCGAGGAGCACTATCCACCGACCCAGAATGATCTGGAAGCCGGGCGGGGTAGTTTTGATGGCACATTTGAAGCGAGCGAGGCTTTCCCGCCCTCACCCAAAAGCCTGCGTGACTTTGTGCCGCAGATCGCGACGCTCGCAGCTCTGTTCTTTTCCTCGTTCGCCTGTATCGCCCTTTTGGTCTCGAGCCTGCCGGGCCTTTTCATTCCTCACTCCGTCGCCGAGCTGCCTCAGTTGACGGTCGCCCTGTCGGCATACCGGTCCATGTCGTGGTTCGCCGAGCTGCACCTTTTCGTCGTATTGGCAACGCTCTTCTTGTGGAAGCAGTGCTTCAGCATCCCCGGCTCCATTTTAACCAACATTCTCTGCGGCGCGTTGTACGGCACAACGATTGGCACCTTTTGGGCCTGCATCTGGACCGCACTGGGCTCGACCGGCGCTTACGGAATTGCTCTGGTGGTTGCACCATTGGTAAGTGCAGCCAGATTCTGTTGATTACCTCGTTTTGACGAGATCTGGTTCGGTCTACCCCTTCCCTTCAAATCAGATCGAGTACTACTTTGCCAAGCCGCTCAAACTCACCCGTCAGACGCTGAAACTCGCGCCGGACTCGCTCGGCAAGGAAGAGCCCGCCATCACCCCGTTGTCTCCCAGCGACCTCTTTACCCACCTGTTGCTCGCTCGATTTTTTCCCCTGCTGCCGTACTCGGTCCTCAACGTCATCTCTGGCGTACTCCGCCTACCCTTGCCGACTTTCTTCGTCACGCTCGTTCTCGGCTCATTCCCCTTCAACTTTGCAACCGTATCGATCGGATCGGTCGTCGCGCTCGCAGCATCGGACCCCTCGACGCCGCTCTCAGACAAGATCTGGTCGCCGGAGGTGTTGATCAAGCTCATAGCTGTGACACTTGTCTCGGTCCTGCCCGTCGTCTTCAAGAAGCAACTGAAAGAAACCTTGTCGTCGGCTCGGATCAGCCACCTCGCAACGCAAGCCTCGGCAATCCTTTCGATGCTGACTTACGTCGGCTCGATCTACAAGGATGCGATCGTACGGCGCGTTTTTGGCTTCGGTGCACTGATGCCTTCGTCTGCAATGACTTCGACGTCCGGGACCGCGAACGGTAACGCAAGTCGAAATTGGAGACGACAGCAGAAAGCTCAGGAGTGGAGGAGGAAGTTGTCCAAACCCGGGTACGAGGAAGTGTCGACCATGGATCCTGACAGTTCAATCGAGGATGCGTTGGAGGGAGGGAATTGGGTTCCTTTGGGTGCATGAGCCGTTTTCTTTTGCACGGCTTGCACGGCTTGCACGGCTTGCACGGCTTGCATCTTGATGTTATGTTTTACCTCTCTGCAGTAAGGTTATTCAACCTCCCTCTACGTTTATATCATACATACATGAGGCCCATTGTTGTATCCCTAATTCAAGGCTCGCTTGCACGTTAACGATGTATCTAGTACCTCCGTCATTATTGCAATTATTCCTAATTTCTAATCGTCGATCATCATGATTTGTGGTGAGGTCTTTACAGAGAGCGATCCAACCATGTCTGGCATATAGCTCGAAGCTGTCCGACACGTGCAGCTTTCCTGAGCGACGGTGCATACTTTGTCGTGCGAATTCGACGTCGACCACGCCGAGAACTTGCAGTTCCTTCTTGACGCAGAGCTTGGGGCCGACTAAGCGTGGTTGTGTCGAGTACGAGCGGGTGTGAGCGCGTGAAGGATCGTTGCCGCACGGGCTTGATCCCCGGAGGGTCAAAGCCTACGAAGCATCTGACGAGCCAAACGCAGCTTTCCTCTTCGTCCCGTACAGCCCATTTTAAACTTCCCCCGTTCGCTCCTTTGACCTCAAACCCCCAAAGCGGCCGCCACAGCCGCTGCGACGCCGGCTTCGATATCCAGATCGATGCTCGTCAATGCGGCAAGGGGGTCGATATCGACGTTCATCGCGTCGGTAATGTCTTCCTTGCTGATGGACTCGGGTGCTTCTGTGTTGATGACTGGGACAGCTTCTTGGGGTAATGTGGATGTTGTTGTAGGCGTTGCTGTTGGTGTGGAGGTCGCTTCGGTCGTAGGGATGGAAGGGAGGACGGCCAACGGCGTAGAGGGGACGCCGAGTCCTTTTTCTGCTGGTGGTGCCGTTGTAGGCTCGGGCTCGACGGAAACCTTTCTCTTCTTGGCTCGACGGTCTTGTTCACTTTGCTCCTGCGTGGGCTCAAAGTTGGATATTGTTGGGAGTGATGGCACCGCATCAGATACGACCGTCGGCGGAGTTTCCGAAGCTGCAGGGGCCGATGTCGGTGGTGGTGGCGTGGTGGGAGGGACCGCTGCTGGTGCTACTTGCACGACGGCGTTTGACTTTGCTTGCACCGCTGCGAGCCGTTCCGGATCGGTCAATTTCCAGTCCATTTCACCGGCCTTGAGCGCCTCGAGTTCCTGATACGTGACTCTGAAAACAAGAGGGAAAAGGAGGACTGTATAAGCGCGATTGCTCCGGGGTTCGTGATGGGAACGACCACTGAGACGCACTTGAAGCGATCGACATGTTGCTGCATCACGCCTCTGAGTTCGTATACGCGTTCGAGGTACCACTTGCGAGCGACTTGGAGCAGTTGCGCCGAGTGTTGCGGTTGGGGTTGCTCGCTGCAGAGGGTGAACGTTGAGCGTCAGCTTGGAGATGGGGGTCGGCAGATTTGGGAGGGAGGGAAGAGACTGACGGTGATAGACCTAGTTGTTTGCTCAGAGCCGCATGGACGGTGGCCATTCTCTGTAACGATAGCCGTAGAATAGCATAAGCTCGTCGGAAGAAAACCCATACAGTCGGGTCTGGGACTGACCTCGGCGGAGAAGAAGTGCTTTGGGCGATGGACCAACAATGGATGGCCTTGCAACAGCTTGGACGCGGCCTTGAACTGTGCCGTGCCCGTCTCGTACACTGGGAATAGTACCAATCGGCTCAGAATGGAGCTTATCTGCGCCGATGCACGAGTGACTGACCTGCTTGGACGACGAGGGTCTTTTCGGTGATGGACAGGCCTTGCAGCGCTTGCTCTTGCTTGGGCGTCAGGGGCAGAGGAGGTAAAGGTGGCGCCTTGGCTTTGGGTGGCATCGTGGCAAGGGACGCCGGAGTGGGTGGACGCTGACACTGATATCGAGGACGGGAGAGACGAGCAGGTGACGAGCAGAAGCGCTCAGGAGCGCCAAGACGGCGACGCGCCTCCAGTCTCCTCCAGTTGTCGAACCGGCTTGGCTTGCGGCTGCCGGCTGCTTGCGGTCACCTGCTCTCTCCAGCTCTCACAAGCAGCCAAAGTGAAAGAAACCAAGATGATGAGGACCGTTGCCTCACGCACCCGCCTCGGGCCCTTTCAGCTCAGTTGCACCCCCCTCGGAGTCAGTGCACGCTACCACTCAAACTCGACCTCGCACTCGCCCTCATCCTCGAAGACGTCATCGGACAAGGCAAAGACGACCGAGAACGAGACGGCTTCATCGCACCCAGCACCCACTACTACTTCTTCGACCAAGTCCTCCGCCATCCAAACTGCGTCTACTTCTACATCACTAGGCTCTTCGGCGACGATACTCTCCTCGCAGACGACCACGAACTCGGCCACCTCAAACTCTGCCTCGGCTACTGCCACCGCCCGCCGACCTCCGACGATCGCGGAGAAGGAAGCCGAAGCGCTACGTCGACTGGAAGAACGGTTCGGTGGCGCGCACGAGGCCCAACTGGGTGAACTGGATGAACATGGTCAACCGAGGGGGATGGCCAAGCATGTCAGGGGTAATCTTTTCAGGTTGATCTGAGGGACAAAACGTGGGGGCTATTGAGCTTGCAAGGGGGCTCGGTCGGGGGTCTGCATGCATCATTTGTACAGTCGTGAATTGCTGTCGTAATCAAGGTTCGGTATGCGTCGGGCACTAGACCTAGCGCGTCCGAGTCACCAAATGGGCGCTATTGTCGCTCGTCGGGCGTCTCGTGTCGGCCAAGTAATACGACGAGCAGTCTCCGACTGAACGGCGTTTGTAAAAATCTGAAGTTTTGAGCGAGCAACAGGCGAGGTTGCGAGCGAAAATAGTTGGCTCTAGCAAGAGGAAGTGTTTCACACCGCACTCGCCTGTCGACTCGCTCGGCGCGCCCGTTGGTCGCCTTTGGCAACCGGCCATGAACTGCCCGTCTCGGCCTCCCTGCCCGAACGGCGCCACCACTGCACGGCTCTCCATCCTACTACTACCCTCAGCCACTCCCGCGGTCACCATGGCAAGACCCACCACGGCTTGTGCCTCCCAGCTTGATCTTCAGCCTGGGATCGGTTTGGGACCTTTCCACATCGGTGAGCACTTTTAAGCCCTTCCAGTGATGACCGAGCGGTGGCGATCACGGACGCGGCACCTCACGACGTCACGTGTTGTGGGGGCGCGCCGCCCCACACGCGGACAGACTCGACAGCGATGATGGCGACAAGAAACGCTCTGGGCGGTCTAGTAGTACCCACTCCAGAGATGTCGAGACTGATTCAATCTTATCGGTCCCGATCATCGCCCCACTCGAACCCAGGCACGACCTTGTTCGACGTCATCAACCTACTGCGGAGCCATCGCTCGACTTACCCGACCGTGCACCTCGCTTGGGACGACAAGGTTAGCCACCACCGTCACTAGGGACGCATAGGCTCGGACGGAGAACTGACATCACATCTTACTCTCACCAGGCTCCCTCAACCAGCTCAATTCACATTCATCTACTCAAGCCCAACCCACTTGCCCTCCTCTTCGACGCGACAACCCAACGACTTTTACGCATTCAACTCGAAGGGCAAGCCACGCCAAGCCTGATCTATCGAGGCAAGCCCTTCGCCCATCCTTCGGAAGAACCCGATCACCAAGAAGCCAAGACCTTGATTCGGAGGCTATTGGGCCCGACGTATTCTTCCCCTTCGCCCGAGACTTCGGACTCGGGGCTCAACGGGCCATCTAGTGCCACCCGCAATTCGGCGGTCAAGAAGACGATGATGACTTATCCGGGAGTGACCTTTGAGTTGGAGGAACGAAACAAGCGAGGCAAGTTCATCGTAGTTCGGCCCTGCTGCCTGCTTGGCTTTCTGACGTTCACAAATGCCTCCGTTCGACAGGTTCAACCGTGTCGAGAGCCATGGTCACACCACTCCTCGGACCAGAATCCAACGTCCCCATCGACACAGCGTGGCTGCACCCTAGCTTACCCGACGATCATCCCAAGAAACAAGGACAACTGGACCAAGTCGAGATCATGGTGCGTCGTTCCGTGCATCACCTTGTCTTCCCTGCAGACTCTCACTCTGGACCCCGTTCTGTAAACTCAGCTCGATGCGCAGAACTGTCCAACATCCGTCAAGCTCGTGTTCTATCCGCACGACTCACCATCAGCAGCACATGATGCCTTTGAGTTCAAGATTGGCGAGTCGACGAGTGAGGATATTATGTGTGATCTCGGAAGCGCGGTCAGGTCGTTTTGGAAGGAGGATGTGAGTGAACCTGCCGATCCTCGACCGCTGTTCGCCCGGGACTGAATCAATCATTCCGCATCGACGCACGCTTCGATGCACAGGATCGCATGTCAATCCATTCATCGCCCGATGCGACAGCTTTAGCAGCACTGGATCGTAGGTTCCAGGTATTCAAGCTCCTCCGCCTAGAAGAACCTTCTGACCCAGCTGTGGACCTGTCTTGCACGCTCAGCGAACCCTTACTTCCTCTCCTACCCATCCCTCGGTATCACATTCCTCGACCATGGCTCGAAGCACCACCTTCTCAAAGTCATACTGCACTCGAACCTACCCGGCGAAGTCAACTTTGGTCGAACGCATCGATGTCGCTGGGCCTTGGTCGACAGGTCGGGTGCTCGCATCGGGTGTGAACAACCCTTCACCAAAGTCAAGACACGGCTTGTAGGAGGGAGTCCTAGACCTGGGTCTCCGAAGGGCGAGGTGAAGGGTGAGAAAGATGGTCTGACGCCCAAGAAGGGCGTGACGGGTTTTACGGTGGAGGAACCGATGATTCTGGATCGGACCGCCGATGGTGGGGAAGGGTCCGAGCTCAAGGGCAAGACGACCGGTGAGTTGAATTGTTATCAAGGATCGGTCTACCTGAAACCGAATCCGATCTTCAAATGGATGATGTTGGCGAGATCACGTGAACGGTGACCTCCGTCCGCTGACTTTGACGATCTCGCTCGTGCGATGAGTCGTTGTCTCACCGTATCACCAGAGATCCATGGATTTCCGGGCGTCGCATTCGAGGTGACAATTTCCGGCGACGTTGAGACCGTTTGGCTATTCTGATTCCTCGGTCTCAAGTGCTCGAGCAAGCCAGTGCGAGGAACGTCAAAATACGGGTGTCTTGCAACTTCAAGGCCGAGAAACACGCTGTTGAAACTGAGATAGTGGTGGTTCGAGACTTACCGATCATCAGCCGGGGCCCTTCGCCACGTTTTAGCGCGTCTGTCCCGCAGATTTAAGCGAACGTCACGACGTCTAGGCGATGTACGGTGTTCACCTGGACGACCAAGCGAAGTGATACCATGTTCATTAATTTTTTCTTGTCATGTAACACTGAAGAATCTGTATCCACACCGTGATCACCGCAGCGGTTCCGGAGTCTGGGGATCCGAAGCTGAATTGACCGGCGGAAAAATGCGCCGGTGGGGCTCCTCCCCCTTGGCGGAAGTTCGACGATCACTTCTCGGTTGAACGCACCACGAGAAGTCCTGCTTCAATTTATGAACCAGAATAGGTCCGAAACAATAAATAAAATGTGGGGCCCGCGAATGCTGGGCTGGGATTCTTGAGGGAAGCGTGAGCTGGAGGAATCGCGGGGTTGTTCCCGATCCTTCTTTTTTGAGACCCACCGAAGTGGCCCAGATCCTGGCGAGTGCTGGCACGACTCCTTCTGCTATGCCTATACACCTACACCGCCGGCTACTGCCTGAGTTTGATCGTCGTTGACCACAAGGACCCGATCTCAACAGGGTTCCTGTACGTGCGACTCCTTCCAAACCCCACTCTTCGAATTGCTCCGCGCCCCTAAACCCGATTACTTGCACGTGGTCAACTCCTCGTCAGTCGGCAAGCAGCGCCGACCAAGCCGACCACTCATTTCCTCCGACCGATCTTCATCTCTTCAAATCCCAAGATGTCGCACAAGAGTCCCAATGACGCTTTCCTGCACCTCTTTGGTACGCCCTACGACCGCGTGCAAGTGACAGCCATCGCCGCCGCGTCGACACTTCATCGCGAACGCGGCAGCATCTCCGGTCTCGCGTCGGCGGGATCGGCGTCGGCGCGCCGCTCTCCCGGCCCGTTCGGAGTGACCAAATCGTTCTCCGACTCGTCGTCGTCTCTACAGACCTCGATCGCTCGATGGGAAGAATCCGTCCATGCGTTCCATTTCGACGATCTTGACTTCCATCATGATCATGATCACCATCAACCAAATACTACGAACATGATGGAGGGGGTCGCTTCCTCGTCATCGTGTTGCTCTGGGACGGCAGTGGCTGAACATAGAGGGGCCGACGAGGCCTGTGCGTTTCGAGCGAGGAGCGCTTCGCTCGATTTCTGGGGGATGGATCCCAGTGCTCCGACGTCGCTTCATGACGAAGGCCAAGTGTTCAAAGCCTCCAGTGTCGAACCCGTGGAACGACACGAACTTGCTTCATCAGTCATCAAACCCACCGCTCCCAAAAGGAAGCGACCGTCCGTGACGACATCGCGGGAGCCTTCGAATTCGATCTCGGATTCGACAGCGCCCAAGCGAGCGTGGCGTCAACCCGCTCGAAGCTGTTTACCCTGTCGACAAAAAAAGAGTCGGTGTAATCGTAGGGAACAGTGCAGCAGCTGTACTACTCGCGGGATGCAGTGCGTTTGGACCGGGGTCGCGTAAGTTCTCCGTGGACCTCTGTCGCTAGTGGAGGAACGAAGAGCGGATGACTGATGCTTCTCAAACTGTTGCGTATAGCCGACCGTTGACGGACGAGGAGCTGTTGGCCGAGGCGGAAGGTGCGGTCGTGCCGGCACCGACAGCGGCTTCGTTGTTGGTATCCTCGTCTGCTGTGGCCAAGTCTGTGGGAGCAGGTACGAAAGCGGCGCGCGATGCGGCCGTCGCTCCGCCTCGACTTCCCTCTGCGCCTCCTGTCGTTGCTACCGCCGCCGCCGCTCATGTTCCCGCATCCGTCGGGTCGGCGTCAGCGTCGACGATGGTCACCTCTTCCCCTGAGCAAGTCGAGATCAAGCGACTTCGATCGATCATCAGGTCCCTTGCTCAGCAGCTTCAGCTCGATGCGCCGACCTTACTCGACCCCGCTTTTGTGCCTCAGCCCCTGACGACTACCGCCGTCCCACCACCATCGACGAGGGCGGCAACGACCTCCTCCACCTTTACAAAGCGACGACGCTCCATTCTTGGTTCTCTCACCCTCCCTTCACCACCTGCATCATCCGATTCAAGCTCGTCCTCTTCCTCCATTTTAGGCCAGATTTCTCCCGAGCTCCCCTTCGTCTCCCCTATGCTCCTCCCCACTCATCGAACTGCACCCTCGCCGACAAAACATGCCCGGAGATCAAGTTACGATTTCGATCATCAGATGGAGGTGTTCGCGGGTCAGAACGAAGAACCTTCAGACGCTTGGCTGAACCCGAGTAGTAGGTTGACGGCGATCCCCAAGACGTTGATGCACTGAATAGGCTCAGGTCATGATCCGCAGCCTTTGTACACTGCCTAGCTAGCGCCCTACCTACTCCCGTCTCAGCTCGCAGTTTCTTCGTAAATTTCTTTGTGTGCTTGTACTGTCTGCTTTGGTGTTGAAACCTAGACTTACGACATTTCACTGTTCTATGGTTTGGTATCGGCCCCTCTAACACAAGGCGCTTTTAATGCGAGTAATCATACCTGTAGCACGATGAAAATCCTATTCTTCAGTTTCCGGGCGCGACTCAACTTGAAACTCTTTCGCGGAACTCACTTTCTGTAAAACGCTTCACTGTCCGTCACTTCCTTGGCTCCCCGTTTCCTCATCCCATCCCTCGCGATCTCGCCACTCTCGCGCTTCTGACGATCCTGTTGCAACCACGCCAAAGCCAATTCCAACATCTTGGACCCATTCCTCCCCGCATCTTCCATCCGCTCCCTCACGCCCTTCGGAACTCCAGCTACGGTCGCTCCATCCTCGGAAGGAAATTGAATCGGCCATGCGAGTGGTGAAGGAGGGACAGTCGATCCGAGTTGGATGTGACAGAGATGCGTGGGGAAGGCGTCGAGTCCATCGAATATGTGCGTGGCGTAGAGGATCGAGGCGTTGCGTTGTTGTGTTTCTTCGATCAAGAATGACAAGAGGCGAGAACGGACGAGGACGTCGAGATCGACGGTAACCTGGGCAGGGAAAGTGGGGTAAACAGGGATTCAATGAAGGGATCTGATGATGAGAATCGAATGAAGGCGCACTTCGTCGAGCAAGAGGAGATCCCACGGAGCCATCAATCCAGCAACGATCTGAACTCGTCTCCGTTCGCCGTCCGAGACTTCATGCATTCGCCATGCCAAGTCAACATCCCTGCAAGAGACATTGGAGTCTGTATAAGCAATCCCATCCAGAGATATGCAGCGAACTCGAACTAGACCCACATGATGTCCAAGAGGTGATCCCTTCGCTCGGCATTTCGGTAACCTCCGACCGAGTCGCTGAAGAGTTTTCAAAACAAGCCCAGGATGTGCCTGCTCAGCATCTGTGCTGAGCAATACAGCAGAATGCCATTGATGCATACGTTCGACGCACAGGAAGTGAGAAACCTTGAGGTCGGACCGGACTACAGGGTTCGCGGCCCATTCGGTTCCTATCAGTGGAGCAGTGCAGTGAGGAGAGCAGGATGTAATTCGGTCAGCAGAGCCGCAGGGTAGCATCGCCCCTGATTGCAAACTGACCGAGGTATGTGACACCTTTAGGGGTCGAAAAGAAGACGTCTTGGCCGAGGACTTTGGCACCGGATCGGGTCAAACGCTTTCCGGCCAAGATTTGCAGGAGGGTCGATTTACCTGCCAGCCCAGTGTAGTCAAATGACTATGGTCAGCAAGTGTATGGCAAAGACTCTTGTTTATGGCATTGGGAAAATGGCGCAGGGGAGGATGTAGAGCTCTTCAGGGGACTGTCACGTGTGCGCATCGGAGTTGGTGCCAGTCAACCCCTCTCGCGACGTCATCAAGGATCCGTCGGCGCCCTTGACGATCGTCAAAGGCAGCGCCGACGAGGTGCAGAACCCATTCCAGCCGCTGCTTGGGAGACGCACCAGCACCGTTGGCACCCACGAGAATGCACCTCGCTCCTTTGGGTACGTTCAAGTGGACATGCTCCAGCACGGGTTCAAGTTCGGGTGCGTCGACGGGACGATACGCGAAGCGCAGGTCCTCGACGTGGATCGCGAGCTGGGAAGATGAAGTGGCGCTGGAGTCGCCGTTGGTGGTGGTCATGATCGTTGACGAGCACTCGACTGGCTTGGAATCAGTTCCGGATTGAGGTGGGACTGGCTCTTCCGGACGGTGAGGTCTGCGCTGACAGCGAGTCGAGAAAGGTGAGCAACTCTAGACGAGCTGAAATGGGTTCGGTCGACGGCGTACGCGCCACTACGGGCCAGTGATCGGTGAGCGGAGACGGTCGGATGCGCCTGCCCGGCCCGGCGCGGGTGGAGGGAAAGAGGTCCGAGCGCACCGGCCGCGCGTGCAAGGCCAGCGTCCGAAACCCGACACGTCTCCTCGCGAGGGCGTCGTCGGTCAGTTCACGGGCCACACCCCACACCTGCCAGTGGGCGCGGCGGGGGCGCGAACCGAGGAATACTATCGCGTGGAACATGGCCACCTCGTCTGCTGCTTCGAACATGGCTTCGACGTCGACACTGAGCCCACCCCTCGCGTCGACTCCGACTGCGACCTCGAACCAGACCCAGCCCCCGGCGCTGAACCCACCCCTCAGCACTCCGGCGCGACCGGATCCAGTCCACGGTCAGTCCCAGTCGCCGCGTGCACAACACAGAAGACGACTGAGTCAGCCTCGATTTGCATGTCTCAGAATACGCCATATTCCTGCACCCCAACTTTGACCCGAACCAGTTCGCGCATTCAATCGTCAACGACCAGCCCTACGTTCCTCCGCCGCTCGAAGGCGCGTCCGAGGCCGACACGCTCGAGGATGGTGCCCATGCCGCGTCATCATTGTTCATGAAAGCGCTTGAGAGGGATGGTTCCGCGTTGAAGCGCGCAGGTGCAGCCGCTGGGGGTGGAGTAGGCGGCGCGTTGGCCCATCTGAGCTTTGGCATCGAGGAGCTCAATCGCCAGCTCAAGGCCGAGGTCAGCTACCACAGTGCAGCGCTCCTGGGAAGACCGAGCTTCAAACCTAATTCCGTGCTATCTCATGTCCTCAGATCACAAAACACCATTCGAGCCTTCTGCTCCAGGCCGCGTCGCTCGGCGGTCTCGAAGACGATCTGAAAGAGGTCCGACACGGCCTCAAAGAGGTCGAAGCAGGCGTTACAAGGTCAGCTACCCCACATCCTACTCAAATCATGCGAATGAGCGACGAGACTGACGTTGCAACGGTGCGCTTGGTCGCCCGATGACCCTAGACTGCGGCGGAAAATCACCACCCCCCACTCGTCCCTCTCGGCCTCGCTGCAGCTTCTCACTCGACTCCGACGGACCTCGTCGCTCGCCCGAAGGAGTCATCGCTTCATCGTTCTCGCCAAGCGGTTGGAAGCACAAATGAACGAGATCGATGGGGTCGTCGTTGAGGATGCCGACAAGGTCCTGTCCAAGTCATCGACCAATGGTGGTACCAGCTCGGGCACCGGTGGGGAGAGGACAGAGCGTGTGATGGCCGAAGCGGCATTGACACTGGCAGAGATTGGTGAGTGGCTGCGCATCGAGCTTGTCTCAGCTAGCTTCGCAGCAACTCAAGGTCTGCGTCTTGTCTTGACTTTGTTTCCGGACAGAGCTGCTTCTCAACGAAGGATCTGACAACGACTCGGAGCTCATCTCGATCCGCTCGGTGCCGCTCATCGCGGCGCAAGTACCTGCCGTTTCGTCGTCCCGAGAGCGAGTTGTCCTGTCTATGGAGTCGACAGTCCAGCGCGGTCTATCGACTCTCGACCATCCCTTGCTCGCCTCGAGCCTTCAAACGGCTCACAATCTCAGCGTGCTGCCCCAACTCGTCGATGCTTTGCTCGCCAGCTTGAACGATGTCGTGTCGAAGGAGGTCAGAAGGGCGTTCGACATGACCACTTTGGCAAAAGAAGTCAATGCCAAAGGTACGGGCGATACAGTGCACTGTCTAGGCCGGATTCTATGCTGAATCATAGACTCCTGGCACGTCCCCAGATCCCTCCCAATCTTCAGGTCCGACCTCATTTGTGTACAAATCGAGGGCCCGGACGGAACCGACCACGGTGACGCTGCCATTGTGGCAGTCCACGCTATGGGCACGGATGGAGACGCTCGTTTCCGAGATGGGCGCGATCTGCATCAAGGTGTACACGCTCGAAAAGGTACTCAAGCTTAAGCGAGACCAGATAACGCAGACTTCGTTCTTGGATGAGGCAATGACGGTGAGCAACGCCTCGACTCATCTGCTATGACCTTCCACCACCCAAAGGCAAATCACTCAGCCCCGATTGCTCAATGTAGGCTCTCGATGATCGGCCCTCGGCCATGTTTTGGACAACGTTCGCTTCGACTCTGGAGCAGCATACCAAAGAGACGGCGCGGTCGTCGGCTTTCGTGCAGACCACACTCGCATCGAGCTACCCAAGGCTGCTCCGACTGCTGCACGAATTCTTCACCAAGATCGCCGTGCACACCGATACCGTCTATTCGTCAACTCAGCAGAGTTTTGAAGCCGTTGAGATCCTCCGAGCCATTCAGCCGTTCGAGACGCTATACTTGACTCGTTCGTCCAATCGGCTGTTGGAGAGTGTGGGATCCGCTTTTTCGCTGTCGTCGGCGTCCTCGAACGCGTCGAGGACGATTCCGACCGCCAACGAGGGGCTGGCCACCGCACGAGCAATCGTCAATGAACTCGATGCCGCACGCTTTGATCCTTTGCTGGTGAAGAACGTCGCCAAGGGTGCAGCCAGAGCCGTCGACACATTCGTGGGGACAGCTGAAAATCTTGTGGGTCGTTTTGTTTTCCCTACGAGCTTCAGCCTTTCACTCAAAACTATATCATACCCGCAGATTGCTCGAGATCATTCCTCCACGACTCTTCTCGGACCTCTGGCCACGCCTTCTCAGCACACGAACGCCGAGTTGGCCTCATCGCTCTATCATCTTTGGTCGCCTCTTCACCGTGCGTTGCTGGGCGAGCAATACGGGATCGAGCCCGTCCAAGTAGCATTGAGACCGTCAATTGACCGGATACGACATGTCTACCTCAACATCTCCAAGCCACTGATCATGGCCATTCAACGCGAGTTCTCCACCATCCTCGCTCGTATGCATCGCACCGACTATTCCAAGTCCAACGAAGAAGGCGCTGCGCCCAACTCGCAGAGCGCTTACATGACCGACCTCACCGACAAGCTTTCGCTTGTCAGGGATGAAATTTTGGGCACATATAGGGTCGGAGACTTGGCCAAGGAGTGGTAAGTTTCGACGGACCCTAAAGACCTCATTATCCGCACTAATGACGGTTCATCATTGGCACGCTTGTTCGATTGTAGGGCCCTGGATCTGTCGCGATTCATCGTACAAACCTTCCTCCTACACGCATCGCTCATCACTCCGCTGGGCGAGTCGGGCAAGCTCAAACTCGTTGCCGACACGGCATCCCTCGAGTTCAGCGTCTCGGCCTACCTCTCGTCGCATGCCCTCGCCCTCGCCGCAATGGGTGATCAGTTCAAAGCGTTGCGCGCCTGGCGGCCTTTGTTGTTCCTGCCTGACAAGGATCTCGTCGAAAGGGCCACAACGGGTGACGTTCCGACATTGATCCTCCTACACCATGCCTTAGGTCGGGCCGCTTCGATTTGTCGCGAGGGTCGGATCCAAGTCAAGCTACCACATCAAGTCCAAGGCTGGACCGAAGGCGACTACGTAAGGTGGCTGAACGAGCACGGCGAGACCGATCGGCTCGCTATGGTGAGCATGAGTGTCGACGTGTGGAATAAGGAAAGGGAGGTCTTGGCGAGGGATGAGGAGGATGAGACGATTGGTCAGGAAGGGCAGGCCGTCATCGCTATCGTTTCGGATATCTTGGCGCGAACGAGGTCGACTGCTTGATCGCTTGATCGTATTGCAATACCTTCCCGATTGTAACGAACGTGCAGCTCATACCTATCAGTCGCTGTCTGAACACATAAGTCGACCTCCTGTTGCATCATCAACCATTCATGATCTGTGCCAATTGTGCCCTGTGTAGTCCTAAGAGTTGACTCCAAGTCCGAGCTCGGAGTCCGAACTCAGCCAGGAGACGAGAGTCCACGGAAAGGAGTACTGGCCTGTGTGCAAAAGTACCTAGGTATCTGGGGGTGCAAAGTATGGACCTACCATAGGTACGATAATGTAATTGACGGGTAGGCTATCGCGTGGGCTAAAGGTCTGCACTTTCAGATCGGCATACGGCCCGCCTATACGCGACCTCGTAGACCCAGGCCTTTTCCGGACTCCCGTCATTCCGTGAGGCGCGACATTGATGAATTCTTCTTACACCTGGTACCAGCTATAATTTTGCTTGTTCCGTTAAAAAGACTGACAGGCCGACTTTGAGCCTTTGCCAGTTTGTATTCAGCATGCCGGGTTGATCTGGTGCCTCCTATTCGTGGCTACCAGTCGATCACGAGCCGCCAAATTCACGATGCGATTGTCCCACTCTCCCAGCTTACAGAAGGCGGGGGGATGGATCATCGCACATTTAACGAAAGGGGGATGGATCATCGCACATTTAACGAAAGGGGGATGGATCATCGCACATTCAACACTGGTCACTCGAGAGTCGAGACGCGGCGGTCAGCGGAAGTCGGTGCTTGAAACCGAAAGTGCGGATCTGTGCCACTTCGGCTGCGATTTCATCTGCTTCGGTGCCGCCAACTTCCCACTCCCTTTCGATGGGCATTTCGAGTCAAGACTGCTTTCCGCCAGATTTTGATCCTAGGTGACGGTCACCGTAGTGTCACCAATTCATGGACCATGCCTGGCTTTGCACGGCACCCCACGATCTTCCGTTCATGATCCCTCAATCTGCTGACGCTGAGCATTTGCCTCAGCTTCCTGCTGAGTCTGAGACTCCGCCAAGAGAAAAGCCGTCGGCGCCCTTGTCGGGGTCGACTCTAGTAGGTAAGGGGTGCAGACTTGAGCAGTCATCGGATTTTCAGGTGTTGGTGCTCAGCGTGGTTGGTGTCAGCAGAAGCAGTGCATAAGCACACCATCCTGACGCGAAAGCCGGATCCGACCCGACCCATGATCGACATTCGAGACTAGTGATCGAGCAACGACTCCGACAGCCGATGAGGCTCGTGATTTCGAAACCGTCGCTGCCGGTCGGCTGAGTCAACTGGCGAGCTCTCGATAGTAGTGACCGCTAAAAGGTTCAAGTCGCCCTGCCAGTCGCCACCAGCTCAGAGTATCGCACAGAGACGAAACGGTGAGATTCCGCCGATTTTCGTATGGGGCCGTAAAAAGTATCTACTAAGTACCTATAGGAAGGTAGGAGAATCGCGTCCTGAGAATTAATCAACCCAGTCGCCATTACTCCTCTGAATGTTTTTGTAACTGCGCGGGAAATCATCCGGCGACTGCGCACGCGCGCCTGTCACAAGTCACTGACTGGAGAAAGGATCGATAGGCTGCAGCAGGAGACGACGCGCGACTACGACTCAAAAGTGTCACGAGTGTCGAGATTAGTATTAGAGGTCTGTAAACCCAGCAATTATGTTATCCGAGCCAATCATGACTCTAGTTGTAGGTATCCATGGCACCTAGGTTAACTCTTACGAAGAGCTTGCTGAGCTACCGTGTTGACTTGTGGAGACCGCACCAGGGTGTACAGAGCTGAGGACTCAGGAGCTCCGAGGATGTTCCCTAGAAGTGGTCGGGGAGGTACCTTTTACATGGTCTGAGGGCCTCAGAGCCGGGGGCTATCCGCGCAATGTCCCGCCGCCGATCGCTGAGCAAGTGCTTGAAAACTGTGCCTGTGCGCCGGTGAACGGCAAAGGTGCCTATTCAAAAACGTCGAGGAAAAGGTCATTACGGGAGGTGAATTCTGATATGTGTGACGACAAAAGAAAGGTGCAAATGTCAGTTTCTAGCACTTGAAGTAAGTAGATACCTATAGCGCTACAAGCAGGCTGGCAGTCCAAGCTATTCATCTGTTTGCAATCGAGAGACCCACGAGGTCGAGGTCTCAGATGCGTTTGGCATCGTGGCGACAAAGGCGTCGGGCCTCGTTTTGAGCGCCTCTGAGCAACAGGGCCGAATTGAGCGTGGTCACTGGTCCGAGCCCGGCTCCAGTGTACCGCCCTTCGAGGCTTGCTACATCTCTTCCACCAACATTCCCACCCCTCGGCATCCATACACCCGTGGCAGCTCAAAGCGAACCTTCCGCACTCGACTCGAGGCTCCTCTCCTCATGGGAGACCGCAGACCATACTTATTAGTCAACGATCGGGAATCGGCGGTGCCGGTCTGCCGCGAGACGATCACGGCCCGATCAGATCGCTCTGAGTTGCGCGACTCGTCGGACACCGGTTTGATGGCCAACGCAAACCGTGCACTAGCATCTACGGAAGCTCCTCCAGCGATGCTCGAGCGATCTCAGGGTATGCTCCTGCCCAGCGGAGAGCGTGGTGTATCGACTCGACTCCCCGATCCCACCATGGGCCTCGTCGACGCGCCGGCGTCGACATCCACGGGCGCCAACCGGAGGCAGTCGGTCACTTCGACGGGAATACACTCGAATCGACCTTCGTACGCTGGGTTATTGAACAATAGTGCTCGTGATCAGGTGAGCGCTATTCACTCATGGCAGTCCACGGTTGACCGCAAGCGTGGTGGAGGCCGCCCGCCCGCCCGCCCGCGTCGCGACCTCGGGGTCCGGTGTATCATCAGACCGTACGTGTCGCAGTGGACATCTTCTGCTACGCTTGGTGACATGCGGTCTCCACGGATTGAGGGCTTCGGCAAATCCCTGATGACGGGACTCGGCGCGCCAATCGTTGACAATCCAAGACACTGATCTGTGTCCGTTACGGCCGACCTTCAGGCTCAACACGCCTACCCATCGCAACGCGGCCAGGCGTTTCAGCAGTTTCCACCTCATTATCTTGGTCCGGATATGTACTTCACTGATGCCCGCTCGAACCAGAATCAACATGGACTCGCCCGGCACCCTCATGCTCAGCATATCAACGGCGAAGGAGGGGCTGCGCGCAGCAGCAATCAGGCTCACGAAACGCCGAACTCGGCGGCTTTGGCACCCGCGTCGTGGACGTCGTCCCTTCCGCCTGGAAATCCTTTCGCACCCTCTACGACGCTATCGAATGACCTTTCCAACAACCCATGGGACTCCATCACACCGGCCTCGTACTATCCTGGCCCGAGTCATCAAACTCACCTCCCGTCTCCACGCCCAGGAGCCTACTATCCGTCGGGGCCGCAACACAATGTGCGACCCATCTTCAGCAATGTTATTAGCTACGGTCGACCGCTTGAGAATATCCCAGTGCACTACCGACCGGCCACTGTCTCTGAACAGTACCAAAGCGGTCAACTGCATCGGCAGAGCTTCCCAGCGGACACCAATTCGGGAGTCTTCTACCCTTCCGACCTGGGGGATACCACCTTCGGCCACATGACCAACACAGCGGCACCACGACAAGAGCGCCTGCAGTATGAGCAACACCTTCAGCTCATGAGTTGCCCGCACGGGACGGGGGTCCGGACATCATTGACGACGGCTGTGCCTGCCGACGATCACGTCCGCGGCTCGAATGACCGAGTGAACTACTCGGACCAGCGGACTATGCAACTCGACCGATTTAGCGCAAGCTCCGGGGGATCTCAGTACGACGCGGTCAACCACCTCTCGGCGTCCAATGTTTCGAACGTTGCAGAACACGAGCGGCGTCTTCTCAAGCGCAAAGAGATGCATGCCTTGGAGCAAACCTCGAGGGTGAGCTGGAGCCTCTTTTCACCGACCTTACCAATTCTTGGCTTGCTGACCCAGGACTATCTACGGCGTGTCAGTCGAATATGAACTTCTCTACGACTGGCTTGTCCGGTCTGACTGGGACCTTGATGGCTCCCGCGTTCTCTCAAGAGATGCACCTGTCCCGAGACCCAGTCCATGCCGCAGCATCCGATGCCTCAGATTTGGCGGACGTGCTCGCCAAAGCGATGCGGATGCGTGCAGAACTACGTGCTGCGCCACCGGTCCTCCCGTATAACCCCGCCCGGGAGCCTTCAGCTTCCGCAAAGCCGATTGTGCAGCGTGATGGCGTTAAGTACGCACTCATGATGAGTCCAGCTACCAATGGCGACGGCACGAGCAGGCTCTCAAAAGCGCGACAGGCCGAAGTGCCGGCAACGTGTCAGACCTGCGACAAGTCGATCGCGAACCTGATGCTGCGCGGAAAGGACGTCGAATTTGCGCCTCAGGTCGAGTTTAAATGTCTCGCCTGCCTTTTGAGCGAAGTCGACAAGCGCCCTGCGGAAACGGTCAGGTCGGTCAATGGCCTGAGTGAGGGACCCAGCGGAACACCACCGGCGCAGACGGCAGCTGAGAAATCTAAGTCGGTGGAAATGAAGGTCACATATGCCGATACGATGAGCGCCGAGATCGATCGCATGGAAGGACGCCAGGTCGCTGCCGTAGCGATCAAGCCGCCTGTCGAGGTGGGCCGAAACCTTCCGCCCCACATCAAGAAGCAAGCCTTCACGTGCGACATCTGCGATCGAATCATCGGGGCGGGACAGATCACGTCAGCAACGATGCAGACTCTACCAAGCTTCACGGTGGAAGTTCTTTGTCTCAACTGCCTTGCCAAATACAAGCCTTGCTCCGATTGCGGTGGTGGCGGTGGGCGCTTAACACCCGGACGATGGAGGTGCAAGGAGTTGTTCCCCGCGGGCCGTCGCACGTGCCAGCTGTCGCATGCGCGCAACCCACCTCTGTCGGACATGGAATTTGAGACCCTTTCGATCGTGGACATTCATCCGGACAAGTTGGATCAGCTCGAGGCGCGATGTCGTCTGGTGTACTTCGATACGAGGCTACGTTCGACGGCTCGACCGGAAGTATTGGAAACAGGAGATAGCTTAGCGTGAGTTGACAGTCGCATACAGACCGCGTGACCCATGGCAATACTGATTTGGCTATGTGCATGCATCTTGCTCACCAGGCTTACGTTCCGGGAGGCCGAGAACCAATGCATTGACCAATGGAACCTGCTGTCTTCGCTGTTACGCGAGGACATTGAGGAGTCACGACTCATCCGACGCTATGTCGCCTTGCACTCGGCCACACCCCATCGACGCCGGGCCAAGTCCAAGGTCAAGACGCGGGACGATGGCACGGACGTCACTCCTTCGTCCGCATCGCAGCCCGACGAGGAGGATTCACCAGCCCGGGAGAAGGAGGTGACGGGGTTCACGCTCGTCGAGCACGACCTCATGAAGGGTGTTCTCTTCTACGCGGTCGTCATGCCCTGGGCCGTGTCTGGTGAGGCCTTCGAAGCGACGTCGATCTTGGTCGGCAACTCGACGCGCAAAATTCAAGGGGATCTCGAGTACCTAAACACTCTGCGACGACGACATGGCCTCGCCGAGTACCCCGAATTGTCGGCCATGTGGAGTTTGACGCCTTTCCAGAAGGTATCGCGGATGAGTCAATCCGTCACACGGCGCCACTTTATGTTCTTCCACGACTACATGGAGGCCCATCCCGAGACAGACAAGACTGCTTTCCCACCGTACCGAAAGACACATATTCCGAACCAATGTAAGAAACGACCTCTCGTTCTGCCTGCTGCCTTGCCTGCTCAGGGCTGTCTGCGCGGGTTCCGGATCTCCTATTGACCTTCCCTCCCTCTCTATCACCAGTTCTCAAAGCGTTCAACATCTTCGTCCGTCCCATCACATACGGTGACGAGCCCGCCGACATGAGCGCCAAAGAGGATGACCGCCAGAAGCGACCTCGGATGCCAAAGCGCATCCGTTCCAACACATAGATATCGAGACTGCTGCCCGATATCTGTAAGCACTCCGACATGATTTTCGCCCGATTTTCGACCCCCACCAGATTGCTTGTCCTGTTGTTGTATGCTTTGATTCGATCGGTGTCATGATGTTCAAAAGGTGTATATTCACGACTGACGAGCTATGATTTTGCGCGAGGACTTTTGGGCTTGGGCTCAGCGCAAGCGCGCTGTACCGTCGCCGGCTCGCCTCAAGGAATGATACTGAATCCGAGGAGGCGAAAGTCCGAAAGCTTGAAGGGTGTTACGGTAGAAGGAATGAGCCGAGGCCGCAAAATCGGCGTTGAGAGCGTCAAGATTTGACACTGGCCGAGCGAGCTGGCCTCCATGGTCGTTGGACGTGGTATCGTCTGATTTTTCCTCGTCACTCGCCCGGTTCTTTTGTTCGACAGGGGGGAGGGAGGATTCTCGAGTCGCGTCTGGCTCGGACGAGAATTCGAGTATTTCCATCGAGACCGAGGTGTCTTGCGACCTGTGTGTAGCAGCTGCGCTCTCTTGCATCGAAGCATCCGAACTGCCGACACTTTGCATTCGCGACTGGCGACTCCAGCTTGGGTTGGAAGAAGTCACGGCCTCATCAACCGGCGATGTGCGACGCGATGAGGGGTCGTAGGAGTCGAGTCCCGAATCGTCCCTCACCGTGGTCGTCGTTGAGGATGAGGACGGGCTAGACTTCTCTTCACTGGGCTCAGAGTCGGTCATCGATTCTAATTGAGCCCAATCGTGCTGCGCCAGCAAGGCTTGTCGTAAAGCGCCGAGGTCGGCTGTGGCGGAAACTTGCAAGTGAGGTGAGGTCCTTCTTGGGGGCGAAGCGGAGGCAGGAGATGATTCATGGAGCCTCTTGTTGGTGGACTTGGCGTTACGCATGTGCGCCTGTTTGCTCGGTCCCACCTCAGCCTGCCGCGCGAATGCGAAGTCAAATTGAGGCATGTCGGTCGTTCGAGAACCGTTCGCTTGTTCACCGATCCATCGCGATTTGAGTCGTGACGAGCTCCACGTGCGATGCGTACCATATGGTGTGTTCGAGGTGTTACGTCTCTTCAGTCGACGGGCTTGCAAAGAAGGCGTTCCTGTGGCATCGATTTGCCTGAGTAGTGCCGTGAGGAATGAGGCCGTCGACCGCTGTCAGCGACCGATCGTTCGAGCCAGCAGTGAGCACGGCTGACAAACCGTTTACTGGTATGTAGCACGTTACAATTCCTCCCTCCTCCAGTGTAATTAACCGGCATTGAAGACGATGGGGCCGCGTCGAAGCAGCTGCCGGCGTGTGGGGGGGATGCAGTTTTAGACGTCAGTCGGCGCAGCCCGCTCCCTCCGGTCGAGCTCCTCGTCTCCTTTCCGACTCATCGGCTTCCTTTTTCGCCGCCCATGCGGGTGGATCGATCGATGATGCCCAGTAGCTGAGGGCTAGCTTTCAGTCGACCCAATGAACTTGCACCGAAAGTCGTTGTTTCGACTCGGCTTGCGCAGCCAGCAGGCTAGTTGAATAGCGTAGTCGAGCGTCGTACCTAACAAAAGGTCTGGGATTCTTACCAAAAGTCCTTCCGATTTCAGCCAAACATACCGCCACGTGCTCTTGCACTCAATAATCGGAATTGAATGCAGCGGTATCAGCCAGTGCGGCAGGCCAGCGCACTGGCTGTGCATGGCTGTGGCCTGACAAATTAGCGCAGATTGGTGCGACCGACGGCTGATCCTCAGTCTGTCTCCTTGCCTCGATCCATCTCGATCGACTTACCCACCTACTTTGTCGAGCCTTCAGTCCTATACTTTGACAGCTCAGTTGCCCTCTCCCTCTCTCACCTCACCTCAACCCACCTCACTCCAAGCACCAGCATGTCCAAGGAGACCACGGGTGACATCCCCTCGGCGGGCCGCTCGGGCGAGCACAGTCTCGAGACCAACACGGTCATCGTCGTACTCGGTGCCAGTGGTGATCTCGCCAAGAAGAAGGTGCGTTCCAAGTCATGCATGGATGAACTACACTCGAAAGGCAAATGTGGGGGGTGATTTGGCGTATCCGCGGTCTGGCCGTCGTTGGTCATTCCCGCGCCCCGGCTCGCCCGATGATGACGATGACGGTGACGACACCGAGGGACGCCGATCGGTCAGAGAGGCATTCGAGTTACTTCGCCCACCTGGCGCCTGATCCATGCAATCAAGGTATCCGTCGAAAAGCATGGCTAATCTCGTATGGTAATACCTCATTCGCACAGACCTTCCCCGCCCTTTTCGGCCTGTACAACAACGGCTTCTTGCCCAAGGGCATCCGTATCGTCGGCTATGCCCGCACAAAGATGGACGAGGAGGTCAGTGTTCAAATCCAGCCAATCATTCAAGTCGCTCCTATGGCTTGAGACAGCCTCTTGTATCTCCCGTTGCGACGCATGCTGCGCTTGAGCCTGGATGCGGCCAACGCCGAATCGCCGCGGAGTCTACGGCGCTTGTTCCCGCCATTGACCGATTAGCCGTCGCGGACACTTGTTCGGGTCGCAAGGGCCAAAGGAGGTCGCACATCGCTTGCTGTCGACATCATATCTCCCATCAACTAAGATCGCACGGAGAACCTGTCTTCAATCTCTCGATGATATGCCGCACGCGGCGAACGACGCTTCGGACCGCGCCAGTCCGAACATACCGGCAACCCACCCGAGCCGGGACTTGTCTACGCCAACAGCTGCCAGGCATCGCAGGACGATGGGACTGAGCTGACACGTGGAAATTGCCCCCACCATTCACAGGAGTACCACAAGCGAGTCGTTCAGTACATCAAGACCCCAATTCCGGCCATGAAGAAGAAGCTCGAGGAATTCGTGGGCCTCTGCACCTACGTCTCGGGCCAGTACGACGAGGACGAGAGTTTCCAAGGCCTCGAGAAGGAGCTCAAACGCATCGAAAGCGAATACGAGGACAACGGTTCCAAGAACCGTGTCTTCTACATGGCCCTGCCCCCGAGCGTGTTCACGACCGTCGCACAGCACCTCAAGACTAACAATTACTCGGAGGGTGGCATCAACCGAATCATCGTCGAAAAGCCGTTCGGTAAAGACTTGGAGAGCTCGCGTGAAATGCAGGAGGCGCTCAAGAAACAGTGGAAGGAAGACGAGGTGAGTCAAATGGATGCTAGAAGTATATGTCGACCCCACCGATGTCTGACGACGAACGCAATCTGGCACTCCGTGGCAATTCGTGACAGATTTACCGAATTGACCACTACCTCGGAAAGGAGATGGTCAAGAACTTACTCGTGCTTCGATTCGCCAACGTCATGCTTGATGCTTCTTTCAACAAGTCGCTCATCTCGAACGTGCAAATCACGTTCAAGGAACCTTTCGGCACCGAGGGTCGCGGCGGTTACTTTGACGAGTTCGGAATCATCCGTGATGTTATGCAAAACCGTGAGCATTCAGTGACCTCTGTATGAACTCTTGAAAGGGCCTTGCAGCTGATACAGTCGTCGTGCTCTCCCTCACAGACTTGTTCCAAGTTCTCAGCATCCTTACTATGGAGCGACCTGTGTCATTCTCGTCGGAGGACATCCGAGATGAGAAGGTGCGTTCTTGTGGTCGATGGGGCTATATTTTTGGACGGGATTTTAAGCGAGCATCTATGGCTTCGTGTTGCAGGTCAAGGTGCTTCGCTATATTCCGCCTCTTTCCGTCGACGAGTGCTTGCTCGGGCAATACACTGACGCCGAGACCAAGGACGGAAAGAAGCCCGGCTACCTCGAGGATGAGACCGTGCCCAAGGGATCCATCTGCCCTACTTTTGCTGCTATTGTCGTCCACGTGAACAATCCGCGCTGGGAAGGTGTCCCCTTCATCCTTAAGGCCGGTAAAGGTGAGTGACGACGAGTAGGACAGATTCTTCGTTCCACTGCTCATATTTCTCGACTTGTCTACTCGCACTCCAGCCCTCAACGAACAAAAGACGGAAATTCGAATTCAGTATAAGGACGTGACCGACGGTATTTTCGCCGAGATTACCCGCAATGAGCTCGTGATCCGAGTGCAGCCCAACGAGGCGCTGTACCTCAAGCTCAACGCCAAGGCCCCAGGGTTGGCGATGCGCACGGTCCCGACCGAGATGGACTTGACGTACAAGCGCCGCTTCTCGGACCTCAAGATTCCCGAGGCGTACGAGGCGCTGATCCTCGATGCGCTCAAGGGCGACTCGGCCAACTTTGTGCGCGACGACGAGCTCGACATTGCGTGGAAGGTGTTCACCCCGCTGTTGCACTACATTGACGAGAAGAAGCCCAAGCCCGAGCCATACGAGTACGGATCGCGTGGGCCGGCATCGTTGGAGGACTTTGTCAACAAGCACGGTGGCTACACCCGCAGTGAGAAGCCTTACACGTGAGTTTTTGCGACGCTTGTTGCCCAGTCGGGGTGTGTTCAGTTCACTGATGGAGGCTCTGTGACGAGTATAGGTGGCCTTCGACGTCGGTCTTGTAAGAGTCCGAGGAACGCTACTGGATCGGCCCGTCCTGGCCCGTCTCTCTGTTTTGCTCAGCAAGCTGTGCCGATACTATACAGTCAGAAGACGTTTATTCTCGGGTTCACTTGTTTGGTTTGCTCGACGCCCTCTCGAACCAATTGATCGTATAAATTGCAGTGCGAAAACATGTTCAAGTTGTACCCCATTCGGTGCACCAGTGACCGACGGGCATGCCAGTTCAGCCTGGATGAGCGCCTGTCTGACTTGAACGAGACAATTTTGTCCACTTTTGTCCAAGCGCGCGCGCGCGTGAGAGGTGGCTTCGCAAACGCCCAGCGCCACGAGCTCAGCCCCCGATCCCCATCCACGACACTTCCAAGCCAACTACGCTAGTTCGCTGACTCCACTTTCTGGTCACCTTCTGACTTCATCTTTGCCCACCTCCTTCTCCCTCCACTCCCGCCCGCCCAAAAAGATGAGTTACGTCGCCAAAAAGGAAGAGTTCGACTCGTCCGCGCCCGCGGTCAAGAGCCACAAGATCCGCATCACTCTCACCAGCAGGAACGTCAAGAACCTCGAGAAGGGTGAGTGCTCTTTGCTGGACATGAGAGGCTGGGTCTTGGGTGAAGAGAGTAGGGCTGGCTTTGGATTGGCTGCGGTGGTGTTGGGCGTGTGGTACGCGGCGGGCCGGCGGTGCGATCAAAAATCGATGGCTGGTCCTGACGCCTATCTGAGCGTACATCGCGGATGATCGGACATATGCACTGCACGTGTGAACCCGCTCGTATGCCTTCGAGTGCAGTACGCGTCCTTGCGGCGTGTCTGTGCCCCGTGGATCTCGATCGAGTCGAATGCCCGCCCAACGCCCACTCGCGTCCCACCAGCACGCACCTGCAGCCTCGAGCCAGGAGCCACAGGGGCCACCCACCAACGACTCACATACCCGCTCGCTCGCTGATCCCTCCTCATTCTCTCTCTTTCTAGTCTGCTCGGACTTGGTCAACCGCTCCAAGGACAAGCAATTGCGCGTCAAGGGCCCCGTCCGTCTCCCCACCAAGATTCTTCACATCACCACCCGCAAGTCGGTAAGTGATTGGCCGGCCCATTTAGGACCGGCTTGGCATGTTGCCTTGCCAGTCGCTGATGCCCAATTCCTCATCCTATTGCATCACAGCCTTGCGGTGAAGGATCCAAGACCTGGGACCACCTCGAGATGAAGATCCACAAGCGCCTCATCGACCTCGAGTCCCCCGCCGAGGTCGTCAAGCAGATCGTACGTTCTTCTCAGCTCCCACGACTGCCCTCGCATCTCAGCAGCTGACCGCTACCTCCCTCACTGCGAATCAGACTTCGATGTCGATCGAGTCTGGCGTTGAGGTCGAGGTCACCATTGCCTCTTAATTGCTTCTGTGCATACGAGCACAAGGCTCGTCCCGTCCGGGTGGAACTTGTACCCGTGTTGTGCGGGAACGAGGTCTCCACGGCGATTCGAACTTCTCTCTCTTTTTTTGAAGTTGTTTGTAGACGCTTTGGTCCTTTCATGTTACACATTGCAAGGCACCATGCACCTTTTCACTTCTGCTATCACGGGATGCCCAAACACCTTACCTAAGCGAGGAGAAGTAACCTAGAGTCAATCAAAGTCACTCGGGGTAGAACCGCTGCTTGTTCCATCACGAGGGAGTAGAGAACCAGTTCGGATCCCAGTCCCTCGTAACAGGAATACCTTGCGCACGACAAAACTTGCTCGTCCACGCTATCCGTTTCCCCTCATCGACGATACCGGTCCTTTTCAATCCCCCGTTACGGATGAAACCCGCAATGTTGCTTTGCTCTCGCAGTTGTTCGAGGAGGTAGATGGTCGATAAGAGCGCTTCGTCTTGGCCGCAGGGGTGAGTGGAAGAGATTTCGGTCGCTGAGGGTCGAGGGAGATCGACGGAAGGGGCTCGGAATCCTCGTGGTAAGGAGGCCCAGCGAGGAGGACTCGCGGGTGGGAAACTCGAGGGATCGAGCAGGAAGGGTTCGATGGGGAGGTGGTTGTAGGGTTGAGTCGCCTGTTGAGTCGGAATTGAAAGGTAAGAGTTCAGTCGCCGCAATGGCTCCACCCCATTGTCCTTTGGAAGGACTTACTGCTTTGCCCTCTTCGTCATCCAATAGAACCGTCCTTCTCGGTCCAAGCTCACCCCCCAGCACGCGCCAAAGCGGATCCAAATCCTTGGACGTCTCGACGTCGAGATCAAACTCTTTCGGCGTCAACCCCATCTTTTCCCTCGACCAAACCAACGCCAGCGCATCCCCCTCTTCCGCTTCCCAAGATTGACCACCTTGCACCGAGTTTGCACGCTCGTGGTCGACGAGCCCGACGGCCGCGAGCAGGGCCAGGACGTTCTTGGCCCTTGCCGACGAGTAGACCGCCAGGACCCATCTCGGTGACCCATCGGTGGTTTGACTGACGAGGTAGTTGAGGAACGTGGCGAGGTAAGGTCGTGCGATCGGAGATCGTGAACCGGACGCATCTCGCTTCTTGCGAAACAGCAACGTGTTGTTGAGGTCGAGGACGAGGCAAGGGGGTGAGATCGGGTCGGGAAGGACGGACGAAGGCTCTTGAGCAACCGCGAGGTAGGCCTCGGTCGGTTCGGGAGCTGGCGCATCGCGCGCCTGCTTGACTCGACGTTGCGGTCGGACGTATAGGCCACTACCAATAGTAGGTGCAGGCGGGGATCGGGCCCTCGGGCGAGCATACGGCCGTGCATCACCCTGCCCGCGACCATGCGCCCGAGCCGGGTGGGTCGGAGCATTCTGATAGTTTGGGGGCTGGGACTGAGGGTATGGCTGATTGGCTTGCTGGTACTGCTGTTGGTAGTCTTGGTGATCCTGGTTACAGGGGAAAGGCGGGTACGATGCTCCCCAGCGCTGGTGTTGATCCCACACGGGGGGTGTCGGCACAAAAAACCCTCTTTGGAAGTGGGGCAGGAAGGCTGGGTTGTAGTGACCCCCATTGAATGACACAGGACCATTGATCAAGGGTTGATGCGGAGAGTAACCTCTGAGTGGATTGGAGTCAAAGCTGGGGTAGTTCAGTTCGATGTAGCCCGTGCACTCTCCAATCCGCACGCGCGGTCTCGGCAGAACTGACTCGGTCTGGCCGCAGCTCGAGGCTGAATTGAACGCCGGCGGTGCGTAAGGTGACTGATTAAGCTGAGGCGGCAGGGATGCCACAGGGGCGTAGGGCGGTATCGGCATTCCATTCGGGTAAAATCGTGTATGG
This sequence comes from Microbotryum violaceum, assembly GCA_022506055.1. Lineage (NCBI taxonomy): Eukaryota > Fungi > Basidiomycota > Microbotryomycetes > Microbotryales > Microbotryaceae > Microbotryum > Microbotryum violaceum. The sequence goes on along the minus strand of JAKMXP010000008.1, from coordinate 358,505 downwards.
GGTATGGCCGGCATGTATTGCTGCTGTATCGGCTGCTGCTGCTGCTGCTGCTGCTGCTGGTATGGCAACTGCCATCTGCGGGCATTCCGTTCTGGAACCAACCTCCCACTCGGAGCAGCTCCTACAGCCCCCGGCCGTCGGTCCACGCGCTTCGCCTCTTGTCTGTGCTTTCGTATTAGCCTGGGTGATCCTTTCTTCTTCTTGCCGGCCATCGTATCGATGAGGCTGGCACACCACACGCGTCGCATTCAACTGCTCAGTGCTCGCCGAGGTTGTCAGGCGCTCGGACCACCCTGCGATGAAATGGGATGGACCGCTGGCGGGAGCTGCAGTCGCCGAGCGGAGAAGAGGTCAGTAAAGAGCGATACCATCCCTGGGTGATTCAGCTGAACCCTCACCGAGACAAGTTAGCACTGTCAGTGGAGGCCACAGCGAGTCGGTCTCCTGGTCGCTGAACTGGAGGTAGCGTCGCAAGTGTCGCAAGTGGAAGAGACGCGAGCTGGCCAACCTCCGCACGCGCCTCTCAGAGCGACGGCCCACCAGGCCACCAGGGCCAACCTTCAGGCGCGCCTCTCCCCTGACGGGAGCTCGACGTTTAGCAGCCACCAGAGCTAGTAGGCAATGTCCGAGTTTTCACCTTCACGGTTTGAAGTCACGGCATGGTACATTCAATATCCGCGGTGGTACTGATGGTAAAGCTATGGGGTACTGATGGGGAACTACTACTGAGGCAGGGACAGGGCGAATTCACGGGGAGATGGTCTCTAGACCAGCTAGAGTAGATATGACACGAGCAGGGAGACAATGTGGCCCCTCGATCTCACATTATTCGGGGAAAGCGCGCAATCTTCGTCGCAGGCTGGGCTGGGATTTGGAGTTGGGATGGGCGATGCTTGCGAGCGCGAGCGGCGCCGACGACCGAAGCCGTTTCGTCTTGGAACGTCATGGACGCAATGGGCGGTGCTCGACCCAAGATGCTCGCATTTGGTAGGACAGGTGACCCGGGTGGTGAGAGGGGGACGTACTCGGTAGGCGCCGTCATGGACTTCTCGAGGCTCTCCGGTAGCGGCACCGGAAGCAGGACCGAGGGGAACGGCACAGCGGCACAGGGGCTATGGACTGCGGGGGCGGAGGTGGGTTTGACCTTGCGTCTCCTCGGGGCTCGGGTCTTCGACCCTCGCGAGGAGCCTTCGAACGTATCCGTCCACTGTAGTCCTCGGTGGTCGAGAATTTCATCGGCCATGGATGTTCCTGGCCGACTCAAGGTGAAAGGGCCGTTCGCGGCCCGTTGGCGGCTTGCAACGAACGGCTTCAAGATCAATCGAGAAGTAGATGTCGCCGGTGGAAGATGTGGAAGGGAGGGGGATGAGGGCAGCGAAGGTGCCAAGCGTGGGAAGGCCATGTTGTCGTCCGTCTCGAAGACACAACGCTTGGCTGACGATGGGTTCGACGAGTTGCTGAGGCGTCGATAGGGGAAGAAGGGTGACGCTCGCGACCACTTCTGCGATATCGTGATATGTGTGGGCGCAGGGGCCGCAAAGGTGGGTTTGATCTATTCAGTGGTGAACAAAACGATCAGTAAGCATTCACTCTCAAGGACAGGCGAAGATACAGAAGATCAAGCAGCAACGTGATCTGAGGACTTACCCACTCCTCCAGTGCCATCGGCGGCTTGGCGACGCAGTCTAGACCCATTGACGGGCCACTGGCAGCGGCTTGGGCGACGACGCTCGAGTAGGAATGGAGCGAGTCCATGTTGTAGTACATGCTGTAGTTGTATTCAAACATGCCTTGCTCGATCATGGGTGACGGAGGAATACTGCTGCATGTGGGCGATGACATGACGCCCGAGTAATAATGCCCCGCTGCGTTGGCCTCGGAGTCGAGGGCGACTATCGGAGACACTTTGAAGTCAGCTGTTGGAGCCGTCACAAAGTGGTTGTAGTCGCTGGACATGTATTGGCTGTGATCATCGTGACCGGGCGTTTTTAAGGTTTTGAAGCCTGGCGTTCGTGGGGTCAGCGGCCAATGGGTGGAAGGTGTGATGGGAGACGCAGAATATTCGCACTGAATTGGCGACGAGGCGAATGCGTAAGTGCCGAGCGACTGAGCAAGGTGGACAGAATCGTAATAATCGATGTCGGGTGAGCCAGATCCTTCAGGCGATGGGATGCTGATGTTCATACTGTTTCGCCTGGATGGGAAAGCGAAAAGAGCGAAAGATGGAGTCTCGCAGAGTGATGACGCCGAAGTCGCACCAGCGGCAACCCCGATCGCAAAATGAGAGCCGGAGCTCGGAGCCAATTAGATCAGGGCGGCCGAGGCGTTGTAGGTCTCACGAGCGCCTTCGCCGCGAGACTCATTTCTATAGCTCGCCGCGCGCTGCGGCTCGCGCTCGACGCTCGAAGTGTGTACCTGGCCTTAGGTACGGGTTCCACGACCCCGACCGGCACCGTCATGCCAACTGGCCGGCCAGCATTGATTTTTATTCGTTCCCTGCCAGATGCTCGGAACCTCCTGTTCGAAAATGTTGCTTGTAGCGCACGCTGTTCGAAAGTGAACAAATCCCAACTGACGCGCTGGCTACTTTTCGCAAGTGGGGCCTGAAGCTGCAGAAGTGCTTGCAAGCTATCATGCCAACAGCTCTCAGCCTTTTGTCAGCTTTTCCAGCCGACGAGCCCAACCATGTCCGTCAGATTGGCACATGATCCTGTTCAGCACGCCGCTGCAAGATCTAAGCCACAGCGGGGTTCCGCCAATCCAAGCCAACGGCCTCTGCGAATACCGTCACCCGCCGGTCGGAGGAATATTGCACGCTTATAATGTACGTACAAATCAAGTAAGGATCGAGACATGAGCCGAATGCCATTGTTCGACGTGATCTCCTACTGCAGTATAGCCAGGTAGGTAGATATCTAGATGTGGATATCGTCTCGTATCGCCTCCGAGTCGAGGCTGCACCCGAGATCAGACTACTTGGGCACATCAATTAAAAGGCGGTCGGGTGAGCTTTGCATCTTGGTCGCATGCACGTCCATTGCCCAGTGCTGCCGTCATCCAGCCCGGCATGATGAGACACCCTGGTCGCCGCCGTCCGTGCACCCTTGGTAGCTACCTCCGCGGGCGTACCCAGCCTACTCAGCATCTTGGCGCGCTAATTTCTCATTTTATTCACTCGACGCCTTCGTGCTATTGCACAGCTTACGTTGGCTTGTACCCCACGTTACCAATATTCACGATCTCGTGGCTCTCCGAGTCGTTTCATTTGGCTCCGTAGCCTGGCGCCTGTCGCTAGACTTGGGGAATATTTATCTATCCTGCTGATTCCAAGAGCCGGCCGCCGGTCATTCCGGCGCTAAATACCGACGGGGTCATGCCGCCTGCATAATCAAGCGGAGAACTGCCGCAGTGCGATTAGCACCCAATGTTGCCGGCCCATCCCCATGCTGAAGGGTGTTGAGAGGGAATGCCACTGCAGGCCAGGCTCCAAGCTCCGCCGCACGATTTTGCAAAGTTGCTCAGCGGTCCACTCAGCGCATGTTGCATCGGCGGTGATTGCCCATGCGAACGAAAATGTGATGGCCAATTACCACCTCATCTCGTGAGACGGCTTCAAGAAGCACGGTCTCTACAGTGAGATCAAGTATCCGGTGGCTCAAGTGTAGGCCATCTATGTATGCGACTCGCACCGTCTGAAGGGGGCGTCAGGCCGACTGGCTGGCATCACGCGAACTGCAGTGACTGAGTCCGCTTATTACAAGCTCGACCATTCGACTCTTCTGGCATACCACGTGGTACGAGGTCCGCCAATTCATTATTCCACGAAGGTAGGTGGTGTTATCATGCGCTGATCGAGATGCACCCGTCACGATTAGGAAGTTCGCGGTCATACCCTCGAACTGCGAGTGCGAAAAGAGAACTGAGACGGGAGAGCCTTCCGTCATTTATCCCCACGATTTGCCACGCGCGTCGACTTCGACACTACTGCCCCGGCGGCAAGGGTCGGTCGCATGCAGGGCCGTGCTCTCTGTGCTTTAAAGTTCTGTGTGTTCAACCTTCACCTACTGGGTAATCTACATTTATATAATAGATTGCACGACAAAACGCCTCCATGAAATAAGGTTCTCACGCGCGCGCGCCTGTCTTTTCTTCCCACGGGCCCACGGTCCGGGAGGTGCGGGCGGAGCTCGCAACGACGTTGAAAAACACAGGGAGGTCGGCGCACAGCGCCCCTGAGCCCTAGTCGAATAGAACAGTGCTCAAAGAAGCTATTAAACTGGGCTCACTTTACCAAGCAAGCTTTGACGACCTGGGCCCGGGGTGACGCCGGCGTGGCCGCCGGAGCACGGCCTTCGGAGGATGTCTCACATCGGCCATATGTAAGCCGTGGGAGCGCAGAGATAGTCTGTATTGAGAATTGGGTCGCTCGCTCAGGTGGACTCACGTGGCAGTCGACAACTGCCTACCTAGGCAAGTCCGATGTATGCAGCCACGCAGGCCGTTCATGTACCTCCACTAGGCGTACGAATCGCCGGCACCGGCCTCGGAGCTCCGGCATCTTATAGACCGAGCAAATTTGTGGGTCCGAAGCCCATTGAGCGCAGGCAGTAGATGAGGTCGCTGGCGCACTGCAGGCGAATTGAGCCTCGGCGCCCCAGTCACTCTGACCGTGCATCAATTTCGGCTCCATTGACAGTCGCGAGCCTACACTGGTTTCATTGTACGTTCTTGTATCGGGGTTTGTTCTAGAACGCTCTGCGACATGAGCTATAGGTACTTACCTGGCACGAGGCTATTCGGTTGTGAAATAATTTAGAGAGATGCGTGACCCGAATCCTTCGGCATTCAAGTACGGTTAATCCTCGGACTCTGTTCTACCCAAACAACGAGAAAACAAAGAAGAGGACACCAGACGGAGCCGCTGTGCAACGCGGCCTGATACGTGCAGTGCACGTGAGAAAAAGAGAGGAACGCAACACAGCGAACGCCCACACATCCCCACTTCCTCTCCATCATCCCCATCCTCCAGTCTGACCTGTCCCGCCGCATCGCCAGTTGAAGCAGCTGTTGGCAGCTTGTGACCATGTTAGCAGCAGGTCGCAACTTCACGTTCGAGCAGAGGGAGGAGCTACTAGTAGGTAGTCGCACTTGGTGTGGTGACAGCTGCGGTGGCCGTGGCGGTGCAAGCTCGGGAGTGGCACAAGCGGGACTGACCCGATACAGTGACAACCCCGTCTTCAAACTTTTTACCTCGCTACGGGTATATCTTGGCTTGAACCCCCTGACCGAATCCAATCGGCCGACCAGACCGGGCCAAGGCGTGGATGGGGACCACGAGGAGGAGTCCCTAGCTATGAAGGAGCTTCGCATCAAGTGCACGCTGCTGTGGAGTCATCATCTCTTGGCAACGGTTCGTCCAGGTTCGCCGGCGGCTTGCGAAGTGCACAGCTGATCGAGTCGACCGACTACGCGCCTTGATCAGGGGAAGCGGAAAAACATCGTGCAACGGTCAACCAAGCTCGGTCTATGGGGCATAAGCAAGCCAGAATGGGTAGTTGAATCGCGATAGAACCTGGGTGAGCTGATACTACTGACCGCGCACACTCCTGCTGCGCGCTAGCTATCCCGGCGTGATCATCGTCGAAGGACTCGAAGACGACGCGGACGAAATTGTCCATCGCATAAGGGTAAGTCTTTCCGCATCCGAACCATAACCTAACCATGTAGTGGGCCCACCCACCCACATAACAACTCAATTGTAAAGCCTTGCAAGTACGTTGCGAAAACGTTTCCGACATCCTGCCCACCCCACCTCTGAAGTTTCTGCACCTGAAAGACACGAATGGTTCTTGCGATGTGGGAGGGAGTCTCGAGTGTGAGATCAGGTTAGGACCTTGAAGCAACGGAAGTGGGTCAAGGTGGTGGCTCTCGAGATGGATTGGGACTAGGGACTTTGGGATCAAGGACGATGTTGTTGCTTGCAGGAAGCAAAGGAGAAACTATCAGAGGGCCGGCTTTTATAGTAAAATCCATGGAATGTCATGAAAGGGTTCAGAAGGTCTTCTAGGAGCCAGAAGTTAGGATCGGAGGACAGAGAACGAGATGGAACGCGATTGGCACATGTAGCCGTATCTGCGAGGGAGTCCGCAATACCGTCATAGAGCTGTAGGGTTTCGTCCTGCCAATCGCGTGCTCGAGTTTCGTCGAAACCAGCCGGTCCTTCCATGGCGCGAATGAATTGTCGTACCAGACGATCCCACACAATGGGTAATGTCTGGCGGAGGTAAACGGTACGAGTGATCGGCCAAAATTGTTCGTTGGCAAGCGCTCGAAGGACCACGCGGCGAACGTTGACAAGAAAGCGGGCGACTTCTGCGGTCTCGTTCGTGGCGAGGTCGCAGAGGGTCACGATGCCTCCGGTGCGGTTGAACCACATGCGGCGCACATCGACCGGGCGATTTCGTGCCAGGCAGAAGGACATGGTAGTGGATGAGACCTCGAAGTGAGTTTGGGTGAGTGATGTGAAGGAGAAGAAGTAGAGAGCATGAACTGATTCGAAGATCCTTCTATCCTACAGAGAACGAGAGTTGAGGTGGCTGTAATACGACTGTAACGAACGGCTTGATTCTTCTGGGAATGGCGTGATTATTTCTTTCAGGCAACGAGAGTCTTCGGCGTTCCGGGCGTTAGCCCCTCTGTGGAAAGGCGGACTCTTGGTCGCCCAGAGGAGCGTTGCGCGGCATGGCGCACCGCTTTGGGGTTCTGGGTGTGGAAAGCCTCGACAAGATCGTCGGCGTGCAGGGATTGCGCTAGGATCCACTGCGGGTTAGTCGCCGAAAGGGGACCTCGGAAGCGAACGCGATAGCGGAGATTTTCGTTGCGGGTCTGTGAGGCGAGAATTTCCTCTACTGTGTATTCGTAAATCGCGAGGTAAACCGAGTTTGTACGCGGAGTTGCCGACAGGGACAAGGACCTCGAAGGGGCTGAGCTTAAAGTCGAGCTTCTTGGACTCTCGAACGGATTCGATGTTCCTGGCGCTAAGCCAAACTTGATCGCCTGGTTTGAACTCGGGAGGCTTGTCCTTGGACACGTTGTAGTGTTTCTCCATGCGGGCAATGGCCGCAGCTATGTCGTGCTTGATTAAGGCATGGATATCGCGCATGCGCTCATAGCGTGTGTGGCTGGAATAGCTGGGCAAAGATAGGTCCAAACGGGGATGATATCCGTAAGTTGCGTAAAAGGGGGTCTGCTTTGTTGCAGAGTGAATTTGGTTGTTGTAGGTGAATTGTGCCACTGGTAAGAGTTCTTCCCAGTCGGTCTGCAGATGGTTGGTGTACAGCTGAAGGAATTGCTCAATGGTTTGGTTCAGTCGCTCGGTTTGTCCATCGGCTTGCGGCTCATAGTGCGCAGTCGACAGCTGCCGTGAAGCGAGGCGCGTGACGTCGCCTCGATCTGAGAGCCGAGAACATGGCGTTTCCGCACCGAAGATGTCATTGAACTAGACCTTATGTAGGGCCAGCATTCTGTGAATGTGAGATCTATTAGTCTGGTCCATTCCCGCCTTACTATCTGGATCGTAGCTGTCCGAGGGCCTCTCACTAGTGAGATGACACTGCCTAGATACCGAGTACAAGGTGCTAGTGACGCCGTCACACTTTTCACCGACGATCGATCGATGATCTGTGCTCTGTTCAGTTCGGCCCCTTCGATCAGAAGGGACCCCGCTTCGTCATGTCTGGGTATATGACGTTCGACAGGCAGTACGAGGGTCCAGTTGTACCAGTAAGTCCAGCCCATGGAGAAAGAGAATGCGGGGTTGACGAAGCGTTGAGCGAGCGAGATGTTGCCACCGGGGATGGGGAGCGCGGCAATCATTATTCGAGCGAGACCATGACACACCACCTGGTACGGCGGGGCAAGACACAGCGCACGGTCAGTGGCAGAGTTTTGGCTTTATACATGTCACAGAAAGGTGCCCATTGAGGGACAACATGAGAACATGACCTGAGTTATTGAACACCTAGGACGGTTCACAATTATTTTAGTGGTACCGATTGATTCAGAGGACGATCTGATCATATTGAAAACAATATTGTGACAAGGTCAAGAGCCTAAAAAGCCGACTATTCTTTCGATCGCGAGCTCAGCCATTCTACCGTCCAACTCAAAGAGTAGCGGGGTTTGCGAACACAGCACATATTCAAGTCCACCCCGAAAACAAGACAATGGCACCGTCATCCAACCGGGCCGCAAGGGGATGGACAGGGGCAGAGGGCAACATCAATTACTCGATTCTTACTCGTGCCTTGGCCCCTGTCCCTATGGGAGAGAGGTGGAGGTCCGCCGAGGCGGCGGCAACAGAAGCAACGAAAATGGTTCACCACAGGTTCGTCTCGCGCGGCAGCAGGTATCCGGCAGAGGTGTGTGCATGACAGAAGTAAGTGCCCATTCCCATTCCCACTACTACCGAATACTATTAAGTATGACGCTCTCGGGTGTCAAAAGATCCGAAAGTTTTCCCACGAGAACCAACAGGGCAAGCGTGCGCTCCTACATCTCTACATGATGAAGGCCCAGACCTTCATGATGAAGTTCTTGGGCTTCTTCTCCACCTCCTCCTCCTCCTCGTCGGGTCGCGATCCCGATATCAAGTCGGACTCGCTGTAAGGGACGAGGGGACCGCCCTTGGCGAAGCGGTAGCCGAAGTAGAGGACGGGGAAGAAGAAGATGGGGAAATACGAGGTGATGAAGGTCGCTTTGTCGAAGTGGCCATCGATGTGCACGAAGACCTCCCATCCGTTGAAGAAGAGGATAATCGACGAGAAGATGAGAGCGTAGTAGGCCAAGAAGGGTTGCAGGGGTGCCTTGTAAACCAGGCTGTCGCGCGACATGCCCTGCGCCTTCATCGCCTTGTTGAAACGGATGCTGTTCCGGCGAAGAGCGAACGAATCAATAACTCGTGCTCCTCCGGTGTCACTCAGACGCATCAACCGAGACCAACGTACTAAGTGAAGCAGATTCCGGTCCAGGTCAACAATCCGCATACCGAAGTCATGTTCGCAAACCATCCGAAAACCTCTCCCGCGGACGAGGAGCCGACCGACATAAACGAAAGGAACGAGAACAAGATACCGATGATGACGCAGATGTAAGGAAGACCCCATCGGTTGGTTTTGCGAAGGAACTTTGGCGCGTTGCCGTTCAAGGCAAGTCCGTAGAGTGCGCGCGAACTGACGTACAAGTCCGACGACGCGGCCGACCAGGCGGAGGTCAACAAGCAGGCGTTGATGATCGAAGGAAGGGCGGGGATACCAGCATTGTTGATGGCGATAACGAACGGCGACCGGGCGGCGGTGCTCACTTTAATGTTCAGGCGAGGGTCCTGAGTGATGAAAACACGGCATAACAGAGTAAGATTCAGAACGCAGGACGTTCCGCCTGTCGCAAATACTCACGTTGGAAGCGACCAAAAGACCGATGACGAAGACACCGAGAATGTAGAAGAGCAAGATTCGGACGTAGACTCGGCGGATGGCCTTGGGAAGCGTCTTCTTGGGGTTCTTGGCCTCACCAGCGGTAATCGCGACGATCTCCGTACCGATGTAGGAGAAGGCGGCTTGGATGAGGACAGCCCAGAAACCGAGGAAACGACCTTTGGCGCCTTCGAGACCGAGATGCTGGACGAACACTCCAGGGTTGCGCCAGTACCTGAAACCGATGGGGTCACCAGTTACTCCGCCGGCGTCCAAGATGATGCCCAAGATGATCAAGCCGACGATGGTCAAAACCTTGATGATGGCGAACCAGAACTCGCATTCTCCGTACATTTTGGTACCACCAACGTTGATGGCAGCAGCCTGATTGGTGCAGAAGCAAACATAAAAAAACCGGAGGTCAGGACAGCCGAGCAAAGGCGGTTATTTTGTACGGTGGCGCTGCGAACTTACGACAACGAGGCAGACGGCGATCCAGACACCGGGGTTGATCTTGTTGTTCCAGTAACCAATAAGAACAGCAGCAGCGTTGAGTTCGGCAGGCAGAACGATAGTCCAGTTGTACCAGTAATTCCAGCCCATGGCGAAAGAAAATGCGGGGTTGACGAAGCGTTGAGCGAGCGAGATGTGGCCACCGGGGATGGGGAGCGCGGCAATCATTTCACCGAGCGAGACCATGACACCGAAGGTAATGGATCCCATGGCGGCAAAACCCATCAGCAGACCCAAAGGTCCACCGTGCCGGAGAGCGTTGGCCGTTCCCAAGAAGAGACCGGTTCCGATGACACCACCTGGTACGGCGGGGTGAGACACAACGCACGGTCAGCGACAGACTCCTTTTTGCGGATTCGACGCTTGCTCTTCGCGTGCACGTAGGCACGTAGCGAGCATGTTCCGTCACTCACCAATCGAAATCATCTGGATGTGCCTCGACTTGAGTCTGATTGGGTGGCGAGCGCGAGGAATAGACAGGAGGCGCGAGTAGGGGGTGAGGGGTAAAATCACGTTAGCTTGCGCCTTCGAAGATCGACTTTGGAGGATGACTACGAAGCTGTACCACGGCTGCTCGAGTTACTCGGGCAAAGACGTATGCGAATGGTAACACGGAAAATCCGGGTCACATGGGCGCGGGGGGTCTCCGCGACGTGCAAAGCCACCGCGGGCAGGAGCTCACGCGATCTGCCCATCGAGGCCGTATCGTTCGCCTTGCGACTCTCCGAAAGCGGGATATGGCGGAGCACGCCACGGGCATCATGCCGCGAAGATGGCGCCAAAAGCCGCCTCGAACTCTGGTCTGCTAGAAGGGTGGGGGCTGTGACTCACTGTCGTTGCAGGGGCGCATCCTCTCCTGTCCTTTGGTCCAGGGGCTGGCCGCCTTGGGGGTAGGCGGTGGCGGAGGGGCCATCGATCGAGTCGCCCTTCTCGTAGTCGGTGTTATCTTTGAATTGGTTCGACATGCTATGTACGGTCAAGTTCGATCGAGGCGGAGCGAGATCAGATCCGCCAAGTGGACGACGAGGCGGAGTAAGCCATAGAAACAAGGGAGATTCAAGGGGATCACGTCAGGGCTCGTGTTGTCTCACAAACACAAAAGGGAGCTGACGGGAAGGATCGCCTAGTCGGGGAACGCCACCCAAGATCACTCTTGCTCAGGCGCGCGCGAGATGTACCACTTACCTAACGGATGCCGGTGTCGATGCGAGGATGGTATGCAAAGGAAAGAGACGAAAGGCAAGAGAGGTTCCACCACGGAGCGGGGTGAGATATGACCGCGAAAAAGGGGAAAGACCGGGCCCAGGTCTCGCGTTTTTCCTAGATCGCGAGAGTTGTCTGGAAACGCGGGGACTATCGCGACGAGTCCCCCACTGCGAGAGCCAATGGGATCGGGGTTTTGGAATTCGGCCATTTGGGCCCAGGGTCGTTATTTGACTTAACTGGCATTGGCCCAGCTATCGCAGCGCCCGAGCGGGTTCTAGATTCCCCTGTGGGCGTTACGCCGCTCCGATTGGCTGACCCCGGAGCCGCGCTGTTCGGCTGCTAGCCGCTTCGCCGCACTGAAATAGGATCTGACCAATCACAATGCGCGATCGCTCGGAGAACCTCGCGAACCCGAGCCTTGGGCATTCTAGCCTTCGATCACGGGCGGGCCTCTCAACTCAAACGACGCCTTTTTCTCACTCGGTTTCTGCTGGGTTAATGCCCTAGGATGCGAACTCGTTGGGCAACAAAGTCGAAATCGGACGGGCAGGGGAGCAGCTAGCGAAGCAACCCCCTCCCGGATTCCGGTTCCTGCGGAGTCCTGACAAGAAAAACTTCTAATGCAAGGCTTGCCCGCCGCGGGATCGTCGTCGAATGCAGTGGCTGCTGAGCGGGACTGCCAGGTGTGCACCAACAATGAGCTAGCGAGAGTGCTTCGTCCTTCGATGTGTAGATGCCTATCACGGTCGGAGCTAGCTGGGTTTTCAACGAGACATAGGCACCTACCTAGAGGCCTCTCTAGAAATGTTCAGTCTGCTAGTTACCTAGAAATTATCAATTCGTTAGTCACCTATGTTCAATCTGTTAGCTACCTACCTTGTGGTGCCCTCGCACGCACGAGCCCAACCGTTAGGCAGAGACCGTTATTGGACGGTTCCCCTTTTTGTGTAGTTCAGCTGCAGTCTCAGTGTCTCGTTTCTCTCTTTCCTACTTGGTGATCACATTTATTCCAACCGATCCTGAAACAACGATACAAAGTCCCCATTTCTTCGGTCGAACAGCAGAACGATCGGCCCAGTACTCGCGACCTTTTCTGTGAGGCCAACGGTCTCACAATCTGCATCATGTACCAACGAACCAGCTGCTGCCAGCCAGCCGCTTCGATACTCAACATATTGTCCATGGAGTTTTCCTCACTCGGCAAAGCGCGGCATCGAGACCTACCTTCGACCGAGGGAGTCGACACAAATTCGCACCAATCAGACTGCGAGCGCCGACCAACGGACGTCGACTGCACAGAACAGCGATTTATCTCTGCGGTAGATGCTGACGCCAGGAAGAATTGGGAGAATTTGCCTCTTGCCTATCGTCCCCGGATTTTCCCCCGGACTGCCGGATCGCTCCTTACCGTGTGCTGGCCGTCGACCCGCCGGTCCGTCGGACGGCGGAGATTATAATGCTGGGCACACCATAGGTACCAACGTCTGTGGAGAAGCGCGATAAGGAAACGAAATAAGGGGAGGTCTGACCTAGCGCTGGCTCGCCGACAGATGGCCGGTGAACACAACGACGAAAACATGATCGACTAAGAAATGGAGGAGGATCCCACCTTCCAGCCAAGGAGGGACAGAGGTCAACCTCTCAAGTCGGGGGAGGAGCTCCTCGCGTACGGGGCAGATGAGCACGACAGCAGGGATACAATCCCCTTGGGTCTCTCGATGTTTACAGACAACGATACTACAGGGAATAGTCAACCGAAGAAGTTCAGACAGGACTTCGGAGGGGAGGGTGTAAGGCGCACCCCCTTGAGATCACGTGGCCGACGTCGAGACTGACGCTGACGCACAGACCTCGGCCTGGCTCAATTGGGAAGCCCTTCCCCATTTCTCTTTCTCTCTCCTTCTCTCTTGGTAGTTAAACTTCTAAGCTGAAACCCAGTAAAGACGATTAACAAGTACTCTCTGGCCTTTCACCGCCTTCGACTTCGATCTACTATCGTCCTCGCGACTCTCTGTGGGCTAAAGGCCTTACACGAGAGCAGGCGCGTTCCGAAGCCCGATGATCTTTTCCCCAGCGGTGCGAGCATAGGTTCAGCCCCTTCACTTTCTTGGAACTCTTCCTTTGCAGGGCGTGTGAATCGCTACTTATCCTCGCTGCTGTTTCTGCAGCTGAGAGCTCATAGTCCGTCGGCTCAACAGGGCTTAGCCCGAGGAGCTCGGTCCCGAGTCCGATGGAATGACATCTCGACTGTGGTGCAAATCCAACCAGCTGTATACTCTCCGTTCTCCGTTCTGAAGCGGGTTTCAAATTATCGGTCCCATCTCCACGTCAGCTGATTCACGATACATGCCAGTAGTGAGAGATGACCACTGAGTGCTGAAGTCTGAAGAAGCCTCACTGGGACAATTGATCGGCTGATCCCGCTCGTTGCACCGCTGGGCCATGCAGGGCAAACGCACGCCTGGCGCCCTCTGGAGCTCTGGCTCTGGCGCCGGCAGAGAATGGCAGGGAAGCTGCAATTAGGCTTGAGCTCGAGCGGTTCGACTGCGCTCTGCCCCCGCGGCAGTCCCCTGCACCTATCCTGCGACCTGTGCACCTACGACTGCGAACCTCACACCTACACAGAACTCACCATGAACAAGGGTAAAGGTAAAGGACGAGAGGCCGATCCGCCGTTGGCGTCTGCGACATCGCCAAGCCAAACCCAAACCGGCGGTGGCATCGGCGCCACAATGGGCGTAGACGCTGCGTCATCAGCGACTGTGACCCACAAGTCCCGCCACAACAACGTACGGCATGGACGCGGACCTCTGATCCGCGACTCGGACGATGACATGACCATCGATGACGAGCAGGACAGTACACGTCATCGCGGCGTTGATTACGACCACGACCTCGAGCACGACCTCAACGAGAGGACTCGCTTGTTGGTGGACTCTGCACGTGATGAGGCGGAACGGGGCGCCCCCCGTCACGACCCTGCCCTCGATTCGGATCGACGACGGCTCATGCCCTCCCCAGGGCCAGTCGTTCGATCTTCCAGCAACAAGCCCAAAAGGCGTAGAGGTAATTCAGCAGCCCAATCACAACCGCAGCCAGAGACACTGCACCGTCACCGCAGTCGCCCGGCCTTCAGAGCGCGGGAAATTGGGTGCTATCTGCTCGGGATCCTCGCCTTCACCAGCTTGCTTACACTCGCCGTCGCCCATCTATGGATTGGTCGCCTCGTCTCGGAGCAGTCCAAGAAGGGCGATCTGCAGCAGATGATGCAGCGTGGGCTTATCGTCCAAGGGCCTACCGCTGTGCGTATGACCGATGGCGATCCCAAAGACGGCTCAGCGTTTGTACTCGAGTTGGATCTGCTCGCCGGCGTTGACGTACGGAGAATGATTGGCTGGGAAAATAAGCAGCACACCAAGAACTGGTTCCGGCGGATGGAGGATCGCATGGCCTCCTGGGTGACGAGACGACTCGACACGGTCAACGTCGATGTGGGTCGAATCGCAATCCGAGATTCCTACAAGATTGAGCACCATCGAGGCGTCGTGCGGACAGGCCAGGACTCGGCTTTGGTTGTCCTTGATCACTTCGCGCCCCTTCTCGTTCCATTGACCTATTCCCGAGACTCAAGTGAACCGAGGCTGGGTGCACTCGCTCTGCAGCTCCCTGTCACATTGCCGAACCTCGACAACCTGAAGGAGGTGGCGTACAAGATTTGGGATCACCGCAAGTATGATTTTGAGGTGCAAGTCGACAACATAGCCGTCGTTTTTGACGGCACCCGTGGAAGCGGCCTGTTTGGAACAATCATGCGTCGCGTCAGTGGCAAGATGGGCATCGCAACCGTTTCGCATCAAGTAGCGGGCACTGGTGAGTGCGCACTCTCCGTAGCTGCCGACAGCTAGGCGACGGCCGAGCTGAGGCTGATGCTTCTGGTGTGACTTCTTAGTGCCCGTTATCCCTGCCGTTTCAGACCCTGCATCATTCATCGAGGAGCTCTTCTACGATATTGCCGAGCAACCTGGTCCGGACCCCAACACGACCGTGATGGGCCTCACCGCCAGAGCACGGTTGACGAACCCAGTGGCGAACGCGACAGAGCGAAGGAAGATCCCAGCTTTCGCGTGGGGCATGCCCTTCCGTCTCCCCATGGATGTCCTGCTGCCGACTCCTTCGGCAACGGTTCCTCCGCTTGCCCCCGGCGCCAAGTCTGCGGAACGGGACGAAGGCATCTTGCTGGCCAAGGTTGAGGTTGCACCTTTCCATTTCGCGGCAGGGCAAAAAACGTCCATTGTTTCTTTATCTGGTCATCTCATCCGAGCTGACAGTTGTAACGAACGATCAGATAAGGACAAGGAACTCTCGGGCGCTCTCAGTCGGTTCTTGGCGCGCTACCTGGATGGCAAGAAGAATCAAGTTCTGGTTCGTTACGATGTGAAGGCAAACGACCGCGATTCGCGCGACGGCAAGCTAGCGCCTTATCCACCCAGGATTGTCGCCCACTTAGTCGAGGACGTAACGGTGCCGTTGATGTTCCCAGGCTCGCAAGGGAAGATGCAGCTGTTCAAGAACCTTATGATCGAAGACATGAAGATCAAGCTTCCTGGCATGTATCGTCCCCTCGCCCACGCCCTGAGCCTGTGGGGAAATGGCGAAGGCGACAGACCTGAGGGCGATTTGCTTTGTTCCGGACGGGTGGTGGGCGAGATCGACTTACCGCCGCAGTTCAAGAAGGTCGAGATGTCCCTCGACGTCAATGGTATCTGGCCGGACGTGTACGTGTATGATGGAGGCCTGCCCCAATCGGTTAGGCTCGGGCGACGCGATCAGGTCATCTTTGGCGCGCACGATCTTGTGGGGCAAGAGGTCGCAGTCAAAGCTTCTCGATACCCTCCGAACCCGACGCCTGCAGACGCCTTTGCACGTCTCCATCCTTCCTCGCTGATCGTTGCCTCGACGATCCACTTACCTGCGAACCGAACGCACAATGCGACGACGCTGATCTCGGCTAATTTCACTGATGCACCTCTGTTCCTTCTCCCTGGCCGAGGCGACGTTTTCCGACGGTTCGTCGGCAAGATCATCTTTGGTGGTCCTGGCGCCAAGGCGAGAGCGGGAGTCAGAGGCGTCAGCGCTGCAACGCTTGGTGTGGGTGGACTAGGATCGATTGCCGTGGAAGGATTGCCGGTTGAGGGGGAATTCTGGGTCGGCAGCGGAGGAGCCGGATTGGCCGAGTGAGCCGGGCCCGTAATCGGCTTTGTACTACTAGAAAACATGAAGGATTCTGCGTGTCGTAGGTTTTCGATTAGTTCCGTAGACATGTGTGTGTAGAAGTACCTCCTGTGACATTTGCTTCGGCATTCCAGTATGTACCGTTAAACCTCGGACTCAGTTGAACACCAGACGGAGTCGCTGTGCAATGCGGCCTGATACGTGCGCGCGAGAAAAAGAGAAAGAAAGCAAACACAGCGAACCCCCACACATCCCCACTTCTCCCTATCATCCCATCCTCGAGTCTGACCTGTCCCGCCGCGTAGCCTGATTTCGGCCGAGCCAGAGATTCGAAGCTCAGCTCATGAACAACGCCATTCACTGTCGGTATTTTGAGCACCTGATAGGTGTTATATATCAGGTAGGTACACCACCTGAAGCCCTGCCTGCAGTGCCTAGTACTCATGCAGTATAACGGTCCTCGCGGCGAGAAAGAGATCTAGACGGGCTAGACTTTCGTGGTTTGGACTCCGGCTCACCAACACCGTTACAATAGGGCGAAGCTCCGATCACACGCGCGCTAGAACAGCGACGTCCCAACTCCGCAGAGAATCGATCCAGACTCAGCCAAACCGCGCCATGGAGATCGAGGCCCGGCCGACGCCGCAATCAAGCTCGCGGCAAAGGCCCCGACGGTTCGAACGCGATGGTTCAGAGATAGGACCTGGACTCCATGTCTCGCTTCGCACAGAAGGGCAGCCGGAATATGCTTGGGTCTGGTGCCTTGGGTCGGTAGGCTAGGTATTTAGAGTTACCTGTTCTGGCCACCTCACTGCAGGGATCGCCATGGCCTCTGGGCGGGTCCAGCGTAGTTCGAAATACTAAGTTGCCGGCGCCCGCAAACGAATGCTCGAGACCGGCCTGAAGCGAGCGCGCCAGCGCGCGCGCGCCATTGCGCGGTCTCGGTCGTTCACATCGAGTTTCTAGTTCCTTCACACGAGGCTCTCGCAATTCAACACATCGATGACTAGCCCGCTTGCCCAGAATCCCAATCTACCACTCCGTTTGCTGGTGCTGCTTACTCCTACCTACTCCTACCTTCTCCTCCCTCTTCATTCCCGTCATTTTTCTAGGTGTCACCATTGTGAGTGTTCAGCTTCGACCCGGCGACGGTGCTGGTCAGGTTCACAGTGGGCGTCTGCAACTCCTCGCGCTGACTTCGACGGTTCTCATTTAATTATCATCCAGTCGACGGGACGCGATACCGAACCCAGACTCGGACGACAGGCCCCGCCTCGATTCTACACACAACAACACACTTGCCCTTGGCACAACGTGGTCATCAATACTATTCCCATCGCGGCATCAATCTCACGCCCGCCTTGAACCCCTTACTCGGACGAGAAAGCATCGCGAGCGCGCGTACACTGGCAGGCCCCTCAACGGCAGCTCGGCCCGAAGGTGTGCCGGGGCCGGCCTACTACTCAGGGGCCTATGCGGACTCCCCCTCGGAACCTCATCAGATTTACCGTCGCCAGTCCACTTTGAACTCGTCCCCCACGTTGCCTTCGAGATTCGGATCGGACCTACCTTCGCGTCGAACGCAGTCCATGTCCGGCCCGTCCGGTGGGCTCCGGCGTCCGGGTTCTTCGATAACGACCTCGGCGACCTCGGCGCAGGTCTATGCTCGATTGTACGAGACGTTGGTGAAAAAGTGGTCTGAACATGCAAGAACGATCGCTGCTAGCTCCCCTCGTGACCAAGCCGACCAATGGCTACCCATCGTTGAAAGTGAGAATTCACCGCCGAGGAAACGCCGCCAAGCGGAGGAGGATAGCGTCGACAGTGACTCGACAGCGGAGGCGAATTTTCCAGCAAAGAAGACAAAACTTGACGAAGAGGAAGAAAACTCGGATGTGATCAAGGAGGAAGAAGAAGAGATGGTCATGGGCAGGGCTTCGGGCCAACCGAAGGCAGAAGTTCAAGAGCGACCCTGCTCGGCACCACCAGTGTCGCCCTCCCCCATGACGAGGTCAAAGACGAAGCTCGCCAACTCTGCTGCATCGGACGACGCTTCAAGAAGTTCCATCTCACCTCTGGGTAAATCCCCCAAGCTTGCACCCCGTCGAGCTGCGTCACCGCTCGTTCTCTGCCGTCGCATCATCGCTTCTCGTCGTGGCTCCGCAAGAGGGGTCAAGTCCACGCCGCACCAGCCCTTGGTTGAAGGTCCTCGCCACTGCACTAGCACAAGACCGTGCCGCTCTGAGGCTCTCTTGGGTGTTCTGAAAAGCTTCGAAGTTGTCTTACAGACTCGGGCCCAAGGATGGAGGTTGCTAGCTGTGGAAGGGGACAAGATTGAGCTGCGCCGAGGCGGACCGTGAGTTTAGTCGCCGAAGCAACGTGTGTCTGCTGTAATAGATCTGTGGATACCCTTTTCACACTTTTCATTGGCGCAAGACTTATGGGGCACATTTGTTCAGGGTGGCGGAGCCCTCGAGCTGGAGTTGATGTCGTTATTAAGATGATTCGGCACATCAACGGAACAACCAAGCTACGAATGGCCCCCAAGACACAAGAACTACATGACCATATACGAGTACACAACATATAAAGCCACCACAACCGACAGAAGCCTATTCATCATTGAGCATCCTTGATCTCGTCGTCGCTGCGTGAGGGGTCTTCTTCTCGGCCTCCATCGATTCCTCTTCGTCGCCTTCCTCGTCCGCTTCGTTGACGAACGCAGGGGGATCAGCAGGGAGGAGCGCGTTGAGGACGGATGCAATGATACCGGCGATCAAGAAGGGAGTCGACAAGATCTGCGAGAGGAAGGGGGCACCAAGTCAGTAAAGTCGAAGTGGAGAGCGCCTGAGAGAAAGGACAACCCACAATGATCAAAGAGTTCTCGAAGCCCTTCAAGCTCGGCTTGGTGGTGGTGGACGTGAAGATGTACGAGCTCCAATCCGGGACCAAGAGGTTACCAAGACCGAGCGACAAGGCCGAGGCGAGTATCATGCGATCTCGGCGCGTGAAGGACATGTAGGACAAGACCCTGAAGCCCGAGACGGCGACCGAAGCGAAGAGGAAGGTCGTCACTCCTCCGAGCACGGGCGCGGGAATGGCGAGGAAGATGCCACTGATCTTGGCAAGGATGCCGATGAGAACCAGTGTTGCGGCGCAGAAGTAGCCCGCTGTTCGGTTCGCGCAGCGTGTGATGGAAATGACACCGTTGTTTTGGGCAAAGATGGAAACGGGCGCGTTCATCATCAAGCCGGAGAGGAGACCGTTGAAGCCATCGGCGAGGATACCGCCTTGGACACGACTATCGAACAGAGGTCCCGTCACCGGTTGACGAGATGCCTCCGAGGAAGCAGTGATGTCGCCTGTCGCTTCCATAGCCAAAGAGATGTAGACGGCCAAGAGCGGCAGGATAGAAGGTCCATGCACCTTGAGGGGGAAGGTTCTGGGGGCGCAGAGGCGGGAAAAATTGTCAGATTGCGCCAATGCGCTAGAGAGCCCGAGATTAAGCCCCAAAGAACTGACTCTCTCCACAAGAACGTGGCAACGGGGGCTTGAGTGATAGAACTGCCGTCGATGTAGCCAAGGGGTCCGGCAACAATGCAGCCGACGACCAAGCCGAGGATGATACTTCCGCTTCGCATCGCAGGCGATCCGAAGAACTCGAGGAAGATGATGGTCAGGAAAGAGAGAAGGCCGAGACCCAAGAAACGAGGATTCCCCCATTGGTAGGCGCGCGGGGCAGTGATGTCGGGGCAAAGAGCGAAGAAGCCGGTCTCCGGTCGAGTGTGGCAGTTACCACTTCCACCTCCCCAGTTCAAAATGCCAGAGTCACTGTAAAAAACGGACACACGAAAGGTTAGTTCCGTCCCCAACGTTCTCCGCGATATGTGCAGGACGTGAACTGACCCAATAAGGCTTGCGCCGATGAGCAAGATGACGGTGCCGGTGACGACAGGGGGAAAGATCCGTTTCAAAATCTTGGGCGGCACAAACGCCATGCCCATCTCCAGAAGAGAGGTCAGACACGATGTGCCGAGGCTAGCGAAGCAAAGGTCAAATCATCAGTTCGATGAAAGATCGTTACCGACGCGGTGAGACGGCACTTACAGGTAGCCGTACGCCTGAGGGCAGTAACCTCGGACGGTGACACCATTTGCGAACGTCGATGGGCAGGTGCCATCAGCGTAGAGGGTGTTGAAAATGGCCGATGCGGTCGAGAGCGTGGCGAATGAGGTACCGACGACGGTGATCAACCCTGTGCCAAGCCAGTACTTGCGCTTGGTGAAGGGGATGGCGAAACGAGACATTTGAATCGCCGACAAGAAACCCGAGGCAATAAGCGACACGGCGACGGCCTGGTTCTGCTGCGCGGGATTGAATCCGAGCTGGTTGGCGAAGATGATGGGTGGTGTGACAAGACCAGCGAGCATGGCGAGCGCATGCTGGAATCCGCAAATGAGCGCCAGGAGGATCGGCATTTCCTGATAGAGTGAAAAGAAGTTGGGAAAAGCAGGGGTCAGTCAAAGGTCCATCGTGGTGCAACAAAGGCCCCTTGTGGCACGTACCTGGTCAAGAGCGTAAAAGGGCACGGCACTACACGACCAACGGAAAAGGGAAGCGACGCTCAGTGCCTTGTACTACTATGCAGGGCCGCATTCTGTCGAGAGCCGAGAGGAGCAAACCTACCGAGCTCGACGCTTCCTGCCTCGACCGACGGAGAACGGCAGCGTTGGCATGCACAGAAACCCGCTGTGATGAAGGCGATTTCAAGATTTGTGTCAACTGGACGAACGTGGCATGCTTTAGGTAGGCTCCTTATCTGGACCACGGTAAACGGAAAGTGCAAACTCACAAATCTGCGAGTCACACCCGACATTGGAGAAACGCGGCGTGAAATGGGGAAGAGGACCAAGCGAGATGGTCAGCCCCTGCTCGAAAGCGAATCGCTCGTCGCGTGCCGGAGCCGGAGCCGGAGCCGGAGCCGGTGTGACGAAGAAAAACGAGCGACGCCGCGTTCGCCACACCCATGTATGTAGACAGAGAGTAGTAGGTAGACTGACCATAGTCGCCCATCCATCCTTCTTTGGTCGTGAGCTTCTTCTTAATCTGTTGTAGCGAAGGCAGGTGCGCCGCTCCATCGCCTTCGTGGACGTCAAAGTGGTGTTCGTCCTCGGCCGCGGAGGGTAGCACCGTCGCCGTCGACGGCATCTCCTTGGCTGAAGGCTGCGAACTCAGAGACATGCTGGCTGGCTTGCTTGCGTTCGATAGGCGGCCAGGTGCTGGGGTAGGGAAGAGATGGGGAGAGGGGAAGACTCTGAATGGGGGTAAGGGTCAAAGAACGATCGGAGGGCCAAGACAGTGAGGAGGAAACATGATTAGCCCTCGATAGGTGCCCATCGGACTGCCGGCTCCACAATCGGAGCGCGAGACTCGGCGAGATAAGCGGCATCCCTTATTAGGGTTTTGGACGGGCTCCGGCTTGGACCTCGGAGTTGGAAACCCCTCGGGTGCAGGGTCTACAAGGTCGTGGTGTCGTGGTTGCGTCCCACACTATCTGCTCAATCGACCCCAGATTACCTATACGGTCCCAACGTCTGGGAGGATAAGCTAATTTTTGCGTTCCCTGTCTTGGAGTGGCCGACTCAAATCTCCGGGGATGACGGGGATGCGGTCATCGCGGATACGCTGTCCGTCTATCGGCCAAGGTCTAGAAACGTCACCCGTGGCTCGCCGGGTAAAAGTGTATCACCGAGTGCACTGTGACCAATTGCAAAGACGCGCGTGAAACAGCCCTGCATGGCTTTCGTCACAGATCGCTTATAGGTACCTCAGCTATAAGTTGTAGATACCTAAGATCAGGAAGGATAGATTTACGGGTTGCTTGGAGGAGCGACAGGCCAAAGTCGCTAATAGACCGTAGGGACCGGGGACCTACACCTCCTCACATTCCGTATCATCTCCGTATCAAGATCGGTAGGTACCTAAGGCTTTCCAAAGCTCCCAGAGCCGGAAGGCCATGTTCTCGATCCCTTGGCGATCTAACCCCCGGTCAGAGGCTTCAGGTATGCTTTCGGGCTTGGATCCGACCCATTATGCTCTGGCTAAGGAGTCTCATAGGTAGTCTACGACAGAGCTTCTGAGATATCTCACGGTGGGTTGCGATAGATCTCTTCCATAGTCAATGACCATGGCTGACACCTTCGATCAGACCCCTGGCGAGAAAGTAAGCCCATCTCCGAGGCTCAGGAAAGACACGTGATCTCGATATAGATCAAACAATCTCAATTACACATCTGCAAATTCAGCGCTAAGCTTCGAAGACGATTACTTCTTCGCTTCCCCGACCTTCTTGGTGAGTTCGGGGACGGCTTCGAAGAGATCGGCAACGAGCCCGTGGTCGGCGACTTGGAAGATCGGAGCATCCGGGTCCTGACAAAGGCGCGAAGGATGAAAGGACATATCAGTCACGAGGCACTTCAATCTAATAGAAGATCTCACCATACCTTGTTGATGGCGACAATTGTCTTCGAGTCCTTCATTCCCGCCAAATGCTGCAGAGCACCACTGATCCCGACGGCGACGTAAAGGCTAGGAGCGACGACTTTCCCCGTCTGCCCGACCTGCTGCGAGTTGTCGGCGTAGCCCGAGTCGACGGCGGCTCGAGAAGCTCCGACGGCGGCTCCGAGCGCATCGGCGAGAGGGAAGATGATCGAGTCGAAGCTTTCCTTTGACTTCACCCCTCGACCACCAGAGACGACGGCTTGTGCCGAGCCGAGATCGGGACGCTCCGACTTTGTTAACTCTTCCGAGACCCATGCGGCTTGTTCTGCAAACCATCGTGAGGTAACAGAGTAAGTTCCTGTGAGCCTCGAGGCACTCGTTCAGGAAATCGCGACTTGCCTTTCCCAACCTCCTCGGCAGCCTTGGCATCGACCTCGGTCGCACTCTCACCACTGACTGCGGCATCCCAAGAGGCCGATCGGACGGTGAAGATCTTGATGTCGTCCAAAGACTTGACGGTTGCGATGGCGTTACCGGCATAGATGGGTCGTACAAAGGTGTCGGGCGACTCGATCGCCATTACGTCCGAGATCTACGCACATTCAAGGTTGTCTCGCGCTTCGGTCAGATCTTTCGACTATCAACACAAGCGAGAGGCGAGGCGCGGACCCTTCCGGCTCACCTGCTGGACGCCCAAAATACCCGCTACTCGAGGGAAGACATTCTTGCCCTGTGCCGAGTGAGCGGCGGCGAGATGGGTAAAGTTGCCCGACTTGACGAGCGCGGCGAGGACGGGCGCCAACGGTTCGGCGAGAGCGTGGGCCAAAGCAGGCGATGTTCGGTGCAAGAGAGCATCGAGGCCAAGCCTGGTGTTAGAGAGGGACGTGGATAGAGTGATATCGGTGAGTCTGTCATTCGGCGTGCTGAAATGGCCGCTGCACTGTGAAGTACTACATCCGATCCGATCTCCGAGGGCCGCGAGTCCAGGATGCGCCGGGGGGTAGTCTACATCATTCCCGTGATGGAAATTCGTAGTGTTCCAGCCTCTTCCGAACCCAGGCATTTCCTATTCCACGGCGCCCTGCTGTGACAGGGTGTGCTGTACACCCGAGCTGCCTCCGATCCGGACCGACGGCTGCTGGAAGCATCCCACGACAGCTCATGACAGACGATGCGGCCCTCACGGGACTGCACCGGCCCAAGAACGCAAGATCCCCATGCAATGCTGCAGTGACCACCACTTGGTGACGTGCACTCGCAACTGCACTACGACCGTTGTTTTAGTTGCCGACCGCTCAGGCGTCGCTGTCGCCGTGCGTCGAGTAGCGAGCGAGCGTGCTCTTCCCGCAACAGAGCGTATGTCGAATGTTGGAACTCACTTTTGCGCACCCTCCACGACGGCCTTGGTCGAGGCCTCTTCACCCACGACGAGACCCGTGACGGTGCCGCCGAGCTTCCTCGCGGCGGTGATGGCATTCAGAGAAGCCGGAACGATCTTGTCGTCCTTGTGCTCGATCAGCACCAACGCCGAGGGGGACGACGACGTGGCGAACAAGCGACGCGCCAAGGTGAAGGCTCTAGGAGCGGAGGCGAAGCGCTGCATGTTGTGAGTGGACGTAGGGGTGGCGGTGGGTGGGTAAGCAAGACAGCCGAGTCGCGGCGGACCGGAGCTGCTGCAAGACGGGTGTGTCCGATGTCGGCTGCCCAGTTTCCTGAGCATGAGCAGCATTTGCAGTGTTCAGGCAGCGACTTCGAGACGATTTTAGTCTGAATGGGCGAAGCCACAAGAACTGGTCACCCGTACTATCGATTCCCCCTCGCATAGTGCCTACAGCTAGTGCTAGGAGTCTGCCGCCGCTGTGAAAAGCTGCCAACCCGTGCGGGTCGGCAACCGACTTCTACACACCAGAAAACAGCGCGAAACGATTCGGTGGAGGCCGCAACCGCTTTCCCACGAACTCCATGCAAGTGGACGGCTCAGCAGATCCCAGCTTTCTGCGTTCAGCTCGCCGGGATTCGCCGAATCGCGGCAGCTGCTGGCGCTACCCCACAGCACGCCCCCGGATGCCGGGTGCTCATGAAGGCCGGCCCCACCTCGCTGATCGCAAAAGTCAGGCAGAGCCGCGCCAGCCGGTCGAGCCTGGATGAACGCGCCAGTCCGTTGGCAGTAGTTGCCAGTTGCGCCAATACTTCTCACCGTTTCTGCCTCTCTACCCTTCTTTAGCTCAACTAGCCACCCGTCACACCCAAACCTTACTCGCTCAGGTCATGTCGCCCAACTCGTCCACCGCCTCGATCGAGGGTCCGCAGGGTCTCTCGTTCTTCACCAAGACCTGGACTCCTCCGCAGGGCACGGCCACCGTCGCTACTGTCTGCTTCGTTCACGGGTTGAGTTTCTTGGCCCCTTCAGCACGGTACTTTGAACATCATCACTGACCTCGACGTGTCCATCTCCCACGCTAGCTTCGTCGAGCATTTGCGTCGCTACGATCACGTGTTTGATCGGTTCGCTCAGCAAGGCCTTGCCGTCTTTGCCTACGATCAGCGTGGTCAGTGTTTGTTCATGGGGAAAGGGTGGAACGAGTCATCGTAGTTACTGACGCTAAACGCTCTATCCCCGACCTGCGATCCCCACCTCGTGTGGTCCCATCTCGTCCCTCCCCGTGTTTCAATGGCCTCATCTCGGTGCTCGGCTTCCTTGACCACGGACGGTTCTAATGTCCGGCCCGGCTCGCTCCATCTCCCTATTCTCTCTGGACGGATTGCGGACCATCTTCACCACGTATTGCTTTCATCACATCAACTCGTCATGTTCACCTACGTTTGCATATCACGGACTTCGTCTGCACATCGCCCACGCCACCGTTATGACTGGACCCCAACGCCTTGCCCCTGACGTCGACCGACCTTGGCGCCGCGATGAAAGGCTTCGGACAGACGGCCGTGGACCTCGGAGGCAACAACCAAGGCGTCACCTCGTGGCCGCAGCAACTCGCCGACCTCACCTTCTTCGTCGACCATGCTTCCAAGCTCAACCCCGATAAGCCACTCTTCTTGTATGGTCACTCCATGGGTATGTTCACCCACATAGAATTCACGAGAAAATGGAACCGGGAGCGGGGATCGTTCCGGGCTAACCATTTCCGAGTGACTTGTTCCGACTAGGCGGCGGATTAGCACTGGCTTTCCCAACGCGGGTCCCTCCCTCGGTCGGACTCGAAAAGATCAAAGGTGTGATTGCTGGTTCACCCCTGATCGAGCAATCCCCTGGCGTCAAGGCCTCGGGGATCGTCGTCACGCTCGGTGGTCTGGTCGGCAAGTTGAGCGGATCGCTTACGATGCCCGTTCAAGTCAAGCCGGACGTGGGTTCATTCTTTCATGTAGCGTGAATCAAGGCGGTGTTTCCTGCTGTACTGACGAAGTTTGGCCCCACAAAGGATGTGTCAAGGGATCCCGAGGTGGCCAAGGTGTATGCTGCTGATCCTCTCTGCAAGCAACAAGGATCGTTCAGGGGACTGTCGGATATGCTCAAAGGGGTCCGTCGCAGCTTCGCCTTGGCGAGTGCGTTCTTGCTTATCTGACGATGAGAATCTCTGTCCCAACTTTGATCTGGACAGGGTGAAGCGTTGGTGAACAAGGCTTACAAGAACTGGCCCAAGGACTTGCCTCTATTGGTCATCCACGGTGAAGAGGACAAGGTTAGTCCCCATATAATTTTCATTCTCGACGAGTTAGCCGAGCTGACCCTGCCCGGGTGAATGACTCTCTACAGGTCACTTGGTGCGAATCGAGCAAAACGTTTGTCGAAAAGGTCCAGAAAGCAGGTGGCAATGCCGAGTACAAGGGCTACCCTGGATTCTACGTAAGCCTCAGCCTCGATCGTGTACGCGATGAAGTCGAACAAATCTGACCCGCCCCTCCCAATTCTCGTGTCGGGCCACTTCACTACTTCACTGACGTAGCACGAGTTGCACAACGAGGTGAGTTTCTCATTTCAGTATCAGACATCCCAGGATGCTCAAACACTGACTTGGTCGCATGTCCCTTCGTGCTTCGCAGCCCGGAGAAGACAAGTGGATCGTCATGAAGGACGTGACCGATTGGATCAAGGCCAAGCTCTAGAGTCGAGGCACCACACTCAGATCTTGATTTTCTCGAGAAAGGTTTCAACTCAGATTTTAATATAGTACAACACTTGTTTTTGTCCTGTGCTCCCTGGTCTACGACGCGAGTTGAAAGAGAGAGGAGAGGGGGCTGTATTTTGCTTTTTGAATGTTCTTTGGTGCCACGAATCGTGTGTGCTTTACCAGAGTCCAGGTCCTTCATGAGAGGAAGAAACGTATTTGCGAGACTACGACAGTGCGGGGAATTGATAATCCCGATGGACTGCAACGGCACGGTACGGCCTGTGCCCTGACACCCCTGTCTCGAACTCTGCCATGGCCGATGACCATCCCAGGCAACTTCCCAACTACACGGTTCTGACGGCCACTTTGTTCAGGTCTAAAATCGAATGTATTCTTTGATCGTATTCGGGTGGAAAAGAGTTGATTTGTCGTGGTCGTTTGTTCACACCCATTTACAGCCATCGACACTGACCCAAAGATTTGCGCGTTCGGTTTCATCTCGGACGACAACCATCTCCAAGAATCTCCTCGCTGCGACCTGGCCAAGGCTTTAAGCTTCCGAGAAACGATCATGGCGCCGAAGCCCTCGACTAAGCACAGTTTCTTTCATCCCGAGTAAGCGACTGTTTAGGATTGGTCTAAGATTGGCTTGAACAAGAGGTGAGCACAGTTCGATTCTCCATTTTCGTTTCTTTGGGGTTCAGTCCAGGTGGCATGTTCCCTCTCTTTCTTTCTCTTCCCTTAGTTCCCGGATTTAAAAAATTGGCTTCTCTGCTATGCTCTCTCGCACGATAACGGTCGTCTCTGTAATCCTCACTCCATACGAACGGTATTCATTCCGGTACATAGTTCCTTTCGCGTCCCATTGCCAAATCCGCTCTCTCTCTCTCCTAGCTCAAGAAGACGTCATCAACACCTTGCAACTCCTCGTACCCGCGCCTGTGCCACTACACGTCGTTGCTTGCGCCGAAGGTGAGGTCTGATAAGGGCTATGCGAGGCGGTCCTCTTTCCCGGGGTCGTCGTCGTTGTTGTTTCCAGAGCTGCCGAAGGGACTGCATCGATCCGACGTGTTGGATAGGTCGTATCGAGGGAAGAGGACATCAAAGTTGGAGAGCTGTCGAAAGAGGAGGTCATGTACGAATCGATAGGGGTGCCCCGAGGGAAAGTGGTGACCTCTCCTTCCTTCTCTTCCCCCCCGTCCTGCTCCTCATCACTCTCCCCCCGATTCTCATCATCCACCTCCATCCTCTCATCCCCCCCTCTCCTCACCACCTCATCATCCGCACAACTCGACGCAGTAGCTATCGCCGTACCCGTACTCGCCCCCAACCTCTTCAAAAGCTCCCTCGTATCCCCCGCAGCTCCTAGAATCTGATGAGCGAGAGGTGGATCCCCCATTGGCATGGTCGTCGCTGACCTTACTGGACTAGGTAGGTTCGATGCGGTCGCTTTGCGTCTCTTATCCTTTGGTGCGGGGATTAAAGCGGGTGAAGGACCTACGACGGGTCGGTGCTGGGAGGTAGATGATGAGGGAATGGAATGGGAGGGACCGGAGGCAGAAGCAGAGCGCTCGTTGAGAAGATGTCGGGCGAGGCCTTGCGGTAGGAGTACCCTAGATGGTGCTGCGACAGAGTTTGAATCGACGGGAGCTGAAGTGAGGGATGAGAGGGAGGCCGGGACGGTAGAAGAAACTGCTGTGGTGGTGGTGGCGACGGAGGAAGGGGTGGTGGAGTGGTCGATGGGTCGGAGGGGTGAGGAAGATCTGTCTTGGTCCACTGGGGTAGGTGCGATGTAGGAGTGGACGCGGGATGAAGGGGCAGGAGAGTTGATAGTGGGCGGTGTTGTAATTGCGTGTGAGGCAACAGAAGGGGATGGCAGGGTCGAGCTTGATGGGACCGAGGCTGCAGGTGCCGGTGTCGGTGTTGGGGCCATAGGTGTTGGTAAAGGTGACGCCAAGCGGTACTGTGGGTGCGAAGTGACGAGGGATGTGTAATAGTGCGCCAAGACGGTCCCCGTGGTCTGCTCATCATATGAACAAGAGCCGAGCCCGATCAGTCACATGAGCGGGACCCCCCTTGCGACGATCACCCCGATCCACTGAGCAGACACGCACCGTTAACCGCCAATCGATGGCTTCACACAGTTCCTTCTCCAACAGGTTCATTTCGGCGGTACCGACGCCACCAACGCGGGCATAGCGACCATTGGTGCAGAAGCTGTCGCTGAGCGCTTTGGAACCGACGCTGACGCCGGCGATGATGAACCGATGCACAGTCAGGGATGAGATGGTAAAGGTCGTCATCCTCGCGCAAACTGTGAATCAGGACAAAAAGAAACGAGAGGATATTTGGTATGAGCCTCTCGTGGCAAAGTGACGAACATGGGAAGAGGGTTGCGGTTGCCCACGCCCGTTGGCGGATGCGCACCTTTATCGACGTAGGGCAACAGGATCAACAGACAGCACGGTTCGACATTGGTGTACCTAGCTATGCGCACGAGATAGTCTTTGACGTTGATCGAAGGCGGGGCCCTCGAATGGAACCGTGTGAGCGACGAAGCCGTCAACGGGATCCGGTCGTTGTGCTGGATCAGGCGGTCCAGCATGGAAGCTGTGGGGGGCACTGCAGCGTCAGAATCGACGAAAAAGACGGGTAAGCACGAAGAACACTCACCGATCAGACTGATGAGATCGTTGACCTGACAAAGCTCAAACAGGTTGGGGACGACCCTCAGTCCGTCCGGATCGATGACGGTCGGCACGATCTTGGGCCCTCTACTGCTGCTGCTGGCATTACTCTCCGGCGCAGTTGTGGCCGCTGTGGTGAGCGTGGGATCGGATGTTGGGGGTGCGGGCACAGGGACCGATGCGGGTGCGGGTACATCGTCCTGCCGGGCGGGTAGGCGAGACGGCCCTGCGACGGCATTCGCATTCGTCGGATCCATGCCGGCGTACAAGGGCTGTCACCGCGCAGGCCGTATGACGATCCAGAGTGGTTGCGGAAAGCTCGCTGATAGGCAAGAGCAAGGTCGTGTCGAAGCCCGCCTTCACGCCGACCCCGAAAGAACGGACGACGACGACGACGCTCGACGACTCGCGGTTGACTGCTGTCCAACTCGGCCCAAGGCGACGGACCGGGCGGGGCGACGAGCGACGAGCGACGAGCGACGAGCGACGGGGAAGCGATGCAGGCCGACTGGTCCAGTCGAGATGCACAAGGACTAGATGTGAGAGAGGTAGGCGACCCCGAGGTGCAGCAGACCTGTCCAGTTGTGAGTGTGGGGCGTCAAGGCGTGATCGGTCGAGCGCTTCGGAAGGCGCCGCCAGAAAGGGAGGCGATCAAGCGCGGCGGGAAAAGGTGCAGGGGCGAAAAGGGGGAAAAGGTGCACGTTCCTCAAGTTCCCATGGAAGATTCCCCTCCGGCCCCGAGGAGCTGATGCTGCGAGCGGGCACGCACTCTGGAAAGAGAACCCACCGAATCCACACTATCATTCTAGAGAAAAGACCACGGAAAAAATCGTGCTCTCCAATGGCTCGGATCTTGAGTGGGGTCACCTCGCCTTTCGAGTCTCGGACACGACGAGTGACGACTGTCCGGACCCGAGACCGGCCCACGCGAGCAGCAGAAAGACACCGAGGCGGACAGGTACGACCATATCATTGCAAGCTCATCATCACCCATCTCGATGCAATAAAACTGCTCCTCCGAGGACTGTCAAGTGTAGGGTATTTCGAGTGATCAGCTCCCTCCACGGAATCAATCGAACGTTCAATGAACAAAGAGCGACGATGACCTACTCGCAAGCAAGGCGTACTTGAGCTTGGGAAAGTCGTTCTGCAGAATCGGAAACGACCACAATAGTCTAGTCAGTCCAGTGCGTTCTGAACGAGACAAGTGGATCCCATCCGTACCATCATGATCGTCACGTATCCAACATAAGGCACGTAGCTGTGTCGCACAAAAGAGAAACCCGCATCAGCACCCACCCACACGACCACCTCGAAACGACGGCCATCCAGACCGAGGGACTAACCCTTGTACCTTCCCTATGATATGACTTCGTTGGAGGTACTTGATCCCATTGTATAGATCGACGTCATCGGCCATGTTGTTGTCCCCTTTGGTCAAGATCCATTGCTCGGTCGTATTCCTCCTACTCGGACATCAAAACCTCCAGCCTCAGTCATCCCCCTTCGTAAAGCCCATCGATGGTTGAGGACTGACTCATCATGCACCTCGATCACACGATGCACGATCGGGATCGGAGTGCCGGGAATTTTGTAGACGGTGATATCGCCGAGCTTGAGCGGGGCTTTGCGTGGCATCGTCAGGAATAGGAGATCGCCTCGCTTTTTGGGGGGGAAAGAGGTGTGCGCGCGGGGGAGTGGGTGGTCGGGTCAGCATTGCTGAAAGGACTGTAGCCTGGTTCGTTCCTTGAAGACATACCTGAATAGCCGGTTCCATCGATTCACTGCACACGCACACCGAAATCGAACGAAAGGCGGACACGTCAACCACCAACAAGCGCGGTCGCGGACGGGCCCTCTGCCAAACACTGACCTCAACACGACGACGATCGGACTTTCGGTGTTGCAGATCACTCCCAAGCCTTTCCACATCATCAACGCCGTCGAGAGGACGGTGGCGAAGTTGAGGGCTTGGAGCAGGACCTGGCGTGATGCACGAGAGGAGGTTCGTCCATAGATCGGGCGAGGAGGGGGGTCAGTTCGATGTGGGCCCACCGCCCAGCGCAGAGAGGTAGTTCGAGGGGCAGACTCACATGTCGAATTCCCAGCCTCCGTAGTGTGGCAATCTCGTTCGAGAACATGGTGTTGGTCAAGGGCGAGAGACGAGAGCTTGAGCGACCGTGCGGAGGTCAGGGAGACGTGTCGTGTGGTGTGGTGTCGTGAGAGAGCGGTGGCAGTGGTACCACAGTCGAGACTACTAGGCAATTGATCCGAAAGACGCCTTGACGGTCAATCCAAACCGTATAACTGCGCCGAGGTGGTGCAATGCGTCGACTGAGCTTGCAGGGGTCCGAGCGCTGGGGGTGGGGCAACCGGAAGAAGGACTATCCGCCGGAGTCGGCCGGCAGATTCTCCGGGCTTGTCCGACTTTTATTGAGGCCCGTCAAAGAGGGCTGACGGAATGCAAACGACGAGACGTGGTTTCTATTACAAACAACTATTTCAATCACACGCCCGTCTATCGTACCATATCTTACCTTCCTCCTCCGGAGCTACTCAGAATCGAGTGATACTCCTGCCGAAAATCCAGTTGGCGAACCAGTAAAACGCGAGCGTGCATCGATTACGCCACGACATGGCCTTGACCCAGTATGCACTTCTCCAGAGCAACCCTAAAGAAACATTGTCGCAGTATCAGTCAGCATCGAAGATGAACAACATGCTCAGCACCATCGAGAACTTACAGGCAAAGCGACCGCCTTCCTTGAATCCGTCCTGGGTCGCACCGCTGCGATCGAACAACGCTTTCCAGTTGCCAATGTAGGTCATGATACCTTGATTGTGGAACTCGAACGGTCCGGGTAATGGTAGAGCTCGTACTCGCGCATTGAGAATCTTGGCGAGATGAACCGCTTCCTGCGAACAGCTCGAAAGGGACGATTCGTCAGATATTCGCAACGTCGTGTATAGTGTTGAAAACCTTTACAGACCTGGTTGGCTACTTGCGCTATAGCGGGTAGCCTTTGTTCCAGCATGGCCGCATCACCAATCACATAGACATCCTTGAGCTCCTTGCCGTCGACGGTTTTAGGGTTGAAGTGCCCGTTGACTCGCAGACTGTGGATTAAGGAGGCGACGCGGGTCAACACAGCGTATCGGAACGAGATGAAACCCAGAGCGCGTACATGTGAGTCTTCTCATCATGTTCCAACTCCTTGAGCGAGGCAATGAGCGGGTTGGGTGCGAGCCCGGTTGACCAGACGAGCATTCCGAATGGTACTGCAGGCCGAGCGAGATTCCAGTCAGGTCCTTCGGGTTGCAGAATATTGGGATGTAAAACGGACCGGTGCCCTCCTCTTTAATCTCGATACTAGCTTCGTTGACCTTGACAACATGTCGCTCCGTCTTGATCTGTACACCCTGCCTCTGGAACTGCGCCATCGCATACTCGACCAGACTCTTGTCAAACGCGCCCAAAATGGTCGGCGAGACATCGTAGATGGTGATGCGACAGAACTTGGAGACGTGGGGATAATGCCGCTTCATATCTTCTTCGATCAAGTCGTGCAGCTCTGCGGCAAACTCGATCCCTGTTGGACCACCACCGACGACGACGAAATGAAGGAGGTTGGCTCGCTCGACGTCGGTGACGGTCGGGGAGGCTGCGAGCTCAAAGCACTCGAGGATTCGGGAACGGATCCTCCGAGCATCCTTGACGTCCTTGAGGAAATGGCCAAAATCCTTCACTCCGGGGGTGTTGAACGTCTGCGAGTAGCACCCGACACTGATCGCGAGGATGTCGTAGTCCAGTGCGAAAGGCTTCACACCGGGGTACAGCGCCGAGTGCTCAAAGTCCCGACTCGAGCCGACCTCGGTGCCCGGGGATTCCGATCCATTCTTGAGCTTGCTGGCGCTTCCTCCAACGGTGGGGAGGCATTTAATCTAAACTTTCAGGAGATGAATCATAGCCGTCAGTACACGCTAACGACCTCAACGGAGTGGTATCCGACGTGCGCTTTTGTTCTTGAGATCGATCGAAGTCGCCTGAGCCTGAAAGCTGACGACCTGCGGGTATCGTCGGACGGGCTCGAGTGCACACCGGAACTCGATCGTACCCACTGCTGTCGAGGCTAGGAGTGGTGTCATGGCAAAGTAGGTCTGTCATCTCATACCAGTAGTCAGTGGGGCTGCCGCCAAATGGAGAGGTTGATCTGGCTCGAGCTTCGGTACGAGTTGGTGACCGAGGCCGGGGATCGTAACCTGCTCGGACTGACGTTCGGCGAGACCATCACGACGTCATAGCTGCGCTTGTCGACTGTCCCTGTTACAAAACGCAGGTGAAAGAGAAGTCAGCGTGAGGTGACCCTTCCATACTCTTTAAAATCAGCTGGTAGACTCACTCATTAGCTCGTAGCCTCCCCAACCCGAACCGAGGATCACGACGCGCTGCTTGGCCCATCGAGAGCTATGCGAGAACGATCGACGCGATCCGGCGAAAACGGGTGCAGCAACCTTGAATTTGGGAGCCATAACGGCGGCACCGCTTGCTGTGCTAGTCGTGAATCCATATCGAAACATGGCTGTGGAGTACCCCCTTGTCCGGACCTTTTATTCCAGGTTTGCTTTGGCGGTTCGCGGTGCGAGGTCGAGCCACGACAGTGGGTGTGTTGTGAATGAGGATTAGGAAGAACGTGGCTATTGGCAATTTTATTAGAAGCGCACGTCTATTTAGTCAAGCGTTGTCTTCTCCACACGGTTGAATTACAGGCTCGTCAGTCTCTTATTTACGACCGCCGCGCACCTCCAAGTTGGGGTACCTAAGCACTACCGCGGTAGACTGGTATTTCAGGGACATCGTGAGCTCAAAGACTTCTGCTATACTTATCTAATCTTGATGTGAAAACAACCGATTAGGTCATTTCTCCAGCATCGAACGTGCCATCGACCATTTGCCTCGGCCCGCGGAGATGTACTTTCGACGGTCGGGCGCGACAACTTCTATCAGCTTTTACTACGTAGCCGAGTAAAAAATTCAGACCTACCGAGCTGTACCGAATTCAAGCCACGAATACCCAGGTGTTCACATAAAATTCAGTTGAGGTCTTTTCACTAGGTTCTCCGACCTCCGAGCCGTTGCGAAGCTCCCACAGACGCCGCGGTTCACGACGGCGGAGCTCCCGCAGTCCGGGCCGGAGCTTGCTCGCCATTGTCATTTGCTTGGACCCAAAAGGACATCTGAGATGAGGCAATTCTGATTTAGATGGCATTCTGGCACCTAGTACCTGTCGTTTCTTTCGTTTCTTTTCTTTTCTTTCTGAAATCCAAATTGGGTCCGAAAATAGCTAGCTGCCTTCGGTAACATCTCTGCCCGGCGCTGGTTGACGAGGTCTCCAACCCACCACTAGATGTATAAGTCGGAAGAAAGAAGGCAAAAAAGCTGGGATCTGCACGCTCGAGGGTGGCTGTCGTGGCCCGTCGACTTTGGTGGACCCGAAGTTCTTAAGTACCGGTGCGTGACGCGCTCAATCAACATTCCGATCGCTCGCCGCCCGGAGTCCGCGCCATGTGATCGGCGAGCTGAACCAGCCGATCAGGTAGCTGTACACGTCTTTTCGTTTCTTGCTACTCTCAAAATCTGCATACACCGGTCGACTCTTTACTTAGTACTGCTGCATCCAAGATTGCTGCGTCGGATATTTTCACGCGTGCTGACCGCAAGAAACTCGCCGAAAGGGGATTTTGGCAGCATAGGCAGAAGAGTGAGGTGGGCAGGTGGCCTGTGCGTATGCCTGCGTGTGGGACAAGTCTCAAGGCGTGCATTCCGAGCGACTTGCGAGCCACTACTGCACGCCAGCCACTAGCGCGTGCCATAAGCTGGTCCAGTGGCGAGCGCAGACCGTGGCGCGCGCGGCGCCCTCCTGAAAATAGAGCCGTCGGGCATGCGACCTGTGCGGGCCCTGTTATTGTGGTGGTGCGCTCGCGTGCCAATTTGCCGGCTGATGCAGCGGTTGGCGGGGCCTGTGCCCTTCACCTCACAGGTGTTTGCTCTTTGTCTTTCTCCCGTTCCATCCCGATACCAGCGTGTTACTGCCTCAAGCCCTAGGTTCGCCTTCCGGTCTTCCCTTCCGGTCCTTACCTTCTCAACGCCCTCAACGCCTCAACGCGACCGACGCGCCCTCGTCGACGAACCGAATCTCACTCAACTCCCTGACCGTCGCCCACGGCCCGACCAACCACCGCCGATCACCCCAAGTTTTTTTCTTCCCCGCCCTCCGCTTCGACCAATTCCCGAGGCCGATCCCCAACCCAACTCCAACCTAGTCCATCAACATGCGCTCCATCAGCTTGATCAGTCTCCTCCTCGCCGCCACTTCGGTGCTCGCGCTTTCCGCCGACTCCGCTGTCGAGTCTAGCCTCGTCGAGGGTTCGACGATCGAGGGCGCGCAGTTCGACCGTCGCACCGGTATGCTCACGTGGGACGACGCAGAGGCACCGCTTGCCAAGCGTGATGGAGAGATCTCCTTCATGGCCTCGTTCGAGGTGACGAAGCGTGACACGACCGAAGCGGGTTCCAGCCTCGAGAAGCGTGGCCGCCAGTGAGCTGCCAACCATCAGGGGTCTCCTCGCTTGGGAAAGAAAGAACATGCTGACTGACCCTCAGTGTCTTGCAATTCCTGCATATTTATTTTTCTCGTCAACAGAAACCACCACAAGAAATCGAAGAGCAAGAAGAACAAGAAGTCGAACAAGAAGAGCAAGAGCAAGAAGAAGAAGGCTTCGACGAGCTCGTCCGGCGGAGACGTGTAAGTGCTTTATGTCGATTTTCTCTCGACCTGTTTGTTTGGCAATCGTTTGCGGGCTCGCTCTTGCAGGTGATTGCCACCATACCACTCTCGTGGCATGTGCAAGACTGCACGATGTGGGGCTGCTCTGGCTGGCTGCCGTTTTTCGACTCCCAGAACGATGCTTTCCCCTACAGTCAAGCTGACTCCGATTGCTCTCGTTGGCTGTCGTTCACAGTGCTACCTGGTACACGAAGAAGGATTTGCTGAACCCCTCGTGTGGCCGCAAGTCGCACTGGACCCCCACCGACCGCTCGCTCGTCGTCGCCCCTACCGAGCGTTGGGCCCACCGCCCCGCGTGCGGCTCGTTCTTGCGCATCACCGCCCCCGGTAGCAGGAAGTCCGTCGTCGTCCGAGTTTGGGATACCTGCGGTGGCTGCGCGCCCAACGTGCCTCACGTCGACCTCACCATCGCTGCCTTCACCAAGCTCTGGCCCCAAAACGTCGGCTTGGTCAAGGGCGTTCACGTCCAGGTTCTTTCCGGCCCTCCTTTCAACCCCAACAAGTGGGACTCGCACATGGTCGCCCTTTACGGTCCCAAAACCCAGTAGATCAGCCTTTGGAGCTCGATAAGGGTGTTGCTACCCGTGGCGAACGTTTCTGAACCAATCGTCTGAAAACCTCCCCTGTGTGGCGCAAACTGAACGCTCGATGCGTTTCTTTTCTCTTGTTGGCCGTCTCCTCTCGTCTCCCCTTTTTCCAAGGGGGCGTTTTAGTTTTCCTCAAGTTTCCGAACGTTCCTTTCATGATACCCCTTGACTGTTTTTGGGCCCCGTGTTGTTTGTGTCTCCCAGTTGGCGCTCGATTTTGATCCTCTCCGCTGCGTGAGGGAGAGTGTGCAAGTATGCTCGAGCTTTTCTTTGGCTCTTTATTGTTACTAGCCCCTTTCTCGTTACATTTCGGTGGGCGAGTCTTGATCTTTCTTTGTAGCATTTGCCTCCTTTGTGGAACGATGCGCGTCCTTACTCTTGTCTACATACCGGCGAGCCATAATTCGCCGAGAGAAGAGTTCTGCCACATTGCTTGAGATCGCCGTCTCTCAAAGTTTGCCTGAGATGCCTTTTAGTCCCATCGGTCGAGCCATAAGCGGACGGGCTCCCCGCGGTCGGCTGGCTTCCCCCTTCCCCGCAAGGAGGTCCGTGCGCCGAGCTTCGTTCATTTCGTGGCTCCTTTTCTCGCTGTCTCGGATCTAGGCGTCTTTTCTGCTGGCCGGGTCAGCGTAGCCGCGCATGCTCGGCTTGATATCAGTCGTACTGTAATAAGTCCCAGGTTCTCCGGCCTACATGGTTCCGTAGATGCGCCCAAAACTGTAGTGTTGCCAGAAGTGGCCGCTCTCTAGTCTCAAAACAGGGCGACATCCATGGCTTGCCTCTTTTGGCAGGGGTGCTCGCCCTCGGCATACGCTTTTTGGGGCGTTTCGCACGGCAAGCGCCGTCGGTCCCGCAGCTTTCCCGCCCGGCCGAAATTGTCTCGGCCGCGGGTGCCAAACCTTTTGAGACGATTGAGACGAGAGCCTCTTTCCCTCCTCACCCTCTCAGACCTCGGACACTGCAGCTATTGTCTCTCTCGCTTCCTCACTACTCCTACTCGACCACTACTCTTTCGATCCACACTTTCCGACTTGGCTGTCTAGTTCTCCGATTGCCTCAAGTCTCCATCAACCGACTAAACTCGCATACACGCGGGACTTGTCACTCTTCGCATCCATCCATTCAGCTCGCCCTGCCACGCAGTAACGCCGCGCACAGCACACACACACACGCACACGCACACAGCACCATCATGTCGTTCGGATCATCCGCTTTCAAGCGTGGACGCGATGAGGAGGAGACGGGCAACAAGCGAGCCAGGGTCAGTGTTCGCTCTCTGTGCTGCATCGGTCTCAGCAATTTCCGTTTCGGCGTGCCGTGGCCGTGCCCGCCGCCGGAAGTCATTCGTCCAGTCGCGTGCCCGAGTCGCGTCCCGAGTTTAGCCTCGGCCGACCGGACGCACCAAGAGCGCGTCGTCCTTCTTTCACAGCGCACAGCTGACACACGGACTTTATCTGTGAGAACAGACCGTCTTTGCCGCGTTCGGTGACTCGCAATTGAACCAACACATGATGCCGCAGCAGTGGCCTCCCGCCGCGCTGCAGCCCATGTCAATGCCCACCGGCTCCGCGTACCACACCCCTCAAGCAGCGTACGGCATGGACATGGATATGGTCGATGACAGCATGCTCGAGGATGAGGAGGATGAGGATGAGGAGTCCCCCGCGTGTGGCGCTGCTTTGGCCGCCCGTCTGGCCGGCGACTATCGCGAGTCCAACTCGAACCCGGTTCATCCTTGGAACCAGAATGCACCGCGCATGTCGCATCAGCGTGAGTCTTTTGAATGGAAGCTATCGCCATCTTGCAGAAAATTGACTCCCACAATCTTCCCAACCTGCTCAGTCTCGGCCTCGTCGCTTTCGTCGGGAGCCTCGTCGGCTGCACCCGGCACGCCTCTCGACTTCCCCGATCAATACTGCGCCACCTTTGTCGACAGCAACGGCCAGACTCGTCAGTTTGCGAGCTCAGCTCCGTCGACATCTTCCTCGCTCTCCGTGTACCCCTCGATCCCCGCGCCCTCGGGTATGATAGATGAGAGCGCCGCTTTCGCCAACTACGCGATGCAGCACGGCTACAACCAGCCTTCGCAAAAGACCCAAGTCGGGTCAATCCACATCTCGCAACCCGGCATGACTCAATTGAGCGGCGACGGGTCAGTCTTGTCCCCATCCTCCTCCGCCTCGGCCGCGCATGCTCTTTGGATGAGCGAAAAGGCCGAAGCGATGAAAAGGGCTGAAGCTCATTACCTGTGGTCCTCCTCCGCATCCTCCACTTTCTCCCATCTCGCGTGAACTCTTTGACATTCCGACAGACCTCGCACACTCGACATCCCCAGCTTTGGGTGGGACGTCCCTAGTCAAAGCTCCCGCAACGGTTCTCATTTCGGTTGAGATAACAGGCCACACGTGCCTTTTTGCAGTTTCACCCTCTCCGGCAGTGTTGTATCGACTTCTCCTTCCCGAACCTGTACACTCCCTCAGTTCAATTCCGCTTCGTTCAAATAACAAAAGAGGGCTACACCGCGTGTCGGCCCTCCCTCACCCTCCCATGGACCCCTTTGTTGTGCTCATACACCCTCTCTTGTAGAATCCTTTCATCGCCATCACCCAGGTCCATATAACTCTTGTAACTGATTATGTTTCTTCACATGACCATCTTCTGCGCCCTTGTACGGAGATGGACGCTGGACTGTGGACACCGAGGCACGAATATACAAATAGATCGAACCCCTCCCTTTCCTCCATCCCCTCCTCCCCACATCACCTACTCGACGACGATACATCCACCGACGAGATCCGATTCACTTCCTAGGCATTCTGGGGCCAAAGAGGCCGAAGCCCAATCCTGCGGCCGTGAGTCTCTGTGGCTGTGGCGAAGGCGGAGGACTAGGTGGAGATCCCTCGGATGGCTTCTGCGCATCAACAAGATACTATCAGCGTGCTGCAGCACCCCCATTGGGAGGGACTGGTCGACTCGACACGCACCTGCTGGTCCGGACTGCTCGGCTCGAAAAGCTTGCCAGTCTTAATCGTCGGCGCCATCGGTCTTGGACCGCGACTCGTCGTCGAGGGATCGGCCGCTCCGAGACTTTGCTTGACGTTGAATGCCATCAGCTCGGCGATTTCACTTTGGAGGTTGCGTCTTTCGTCTCGAAGTTCTTCCACCTGGAAGTGATTAGTGCTGCTGTGTCAATTCGATTCGAACTGCTCGGAGCAGGATGAGAGGACTTACCTCTTTGAGTATGCGCTGGACCTGTCGACGAACAGAGCAAAGTCAGCAGAAGCCGAGATTTCCATGCAAGAAGCGCTTGACCTACCTCTTGCGTAAGCTCTCCCTTGACCTCCTGAATGTGATCGTCGACGCCGGCTTTGACCGAACTGCGCTCGAGAAAATTCGATCAGCTGGCCCTCGACAGGTACGCCTCTTTGCAACGTACCCTAACAGCTTCTGCACTTCTTCCGTCAAAGCAGGATGCATTGTCGTCGACTTGGTCGAGTGGATGTGCTTGACCAATTGAGTCAGCAGATTTTGCGTTTTCGCCTCGTTCGCCGCGAGCGTGTCGATCGCATAACGAACACCTACGCGGAAGGATCAAAGCCCTCATTTACATCACTCATCGTCTCGATGATGGTATTAGATCGCACTCACTCTTAAGCTCATCAGCGGTCTTGACCCTATGCGCTTCGAACCGAGCCATCTCTGCACGCTTGGACTCGATCTCGTGGCGCTCTTTGGCCGTTAGACCTCCGTTGACTTGACGTTCGAGCTGACGTTTGTGAGCCTCGCGGATCTCGCGGTTCTTCGTCTCGCGGACCATTTGTAGGAGCTCGAATACCGCGGCTAATCAAGAGGGTAGATGAGGTCAGCATGTATTCAAACTCGCGAAAATGTCTCTAATAAAGGGGCTCACCCGAAACTGCGCCGTAATCAAAGTCGGGTTCTCGTGCAACAGCGCCGGAAAGCTGTTCCACCGTCTGCGTAACATTTGCCGACGTCCTGACCACTTCACCGGGAGCGGCCCTAGTTGCGACTGAACGTGCAAGGGGCTCAACG
This sequence comes from Microbotryum violaceum, assembly GCA_022506055.1. Lineage (NCBI taxonomy): Eukaryota > Fungi > Basidiomycota > Microbotryomycetes > Microbotryales > Microbotryaceae > Microbotryum > Microbotryum violaceum. The sequence goes on along the minus strand of JAKMXP010000008.1, from coordinate 317,281 downwards.
GAGCGAGTGTAGCCCTCGGTCTGCGGTGCGACCGTTCCTGGTGGTCGTGATATGCCCCATCGCTGGGCGTGCGTCGACTCGTCGGCTTTCACCGCACCCCCTGTAAACCGGAGAACTCCGTCAGCGTCTCTAGGCCTTCAATACGCGGTCAATCTTGATGACCACTAACCCCAAAAATTTTTCCTCTCCACTGTCGGCCGAGGGGGTGTTGGAGTTCCAAGGTTCATCGGGGCAATCTCCTTCGCGTGCGCTTTGGCCTTCTCGACGAGTTTGCGATCGTTCTCGAGGAAGGCGTTGACTGGATTAGGCGCGAGCGGATCCGATCTTGCACGCGAGTGATCGAAGGGAACGGGGTTGACTGGGGATTCCCAGCTCACTTTAGGTGAACCTTGTTTGTGGTCCGGGGTGATGGAATTGCGTGAGGTGAGCCCATTCACTAAGACCGGCTGAACGGGCGATGACTTGTCGCGAACGGCGCGATCGGTGGTGGCAAAGTCCCCCATTCGGGTCACAAGAGGGCGTGCATCGTATTGACCTCTTTGACCCCGTCCAATGATACGACTCGGAGTGACCGGTTGTGTTTCCGAAGGCGATGGCTGCATCGACCAATCGCTCCCGAACGCCTCCGAAGATTTGGACGCCTTCAACTTGACTAGAGGGGTGTCTCGTGCCGCGTTGATAGCACAGAGCGGCGAGACGGGGAGCTTGATGGGCGTAGTTGAGACTTTTGTAGGTGAGATCTCCTTGCCTTTCGTGTCCTTGAATGTCTTGATGTTGGTGTCCTCGACGGGTAATAGCGAAGCGTTGGGCAGTTGATCAAGATGATCTTGATCCAGAACGGCGGATTTGAGCCTGGACGTTCGCGCCGATCGGCCTTCGTGAGAGCTGCGCACGGTTCCGAGAGGGTGCATGCACGCTTCGTACGCTATGAAGTTCCTGGCTTCTTTCTGAAGAACGAAATAAAACGTCGTCAACTGACATTACTTAAGAATTCTCTGATCATGTGTACTCACCGAGTACGCCTCCTTCGCCTTGTTCCACGCGAGGCGATCCGCGGGCGTTTCCATGGCGTGGCGAGTCGTCGTTGTTTGGTTGTCGTCATCCGCCACCTTTCGTTGTTCGAAGGGAAGGAGACGACGGCCGAACGCGTCGATGTGGCTCACTCGCGAGCCATCAACTTTGGAGAAATCTTTGACAGCCTCAGGTTGAGCACCTTTCGGTTGAGGTTTGAAGCAAGATCTCATCAGCAGATAGTACGCTATACATCTTTTCTATTAAATACTCACGTTCTTGTGAGTTTTCTCCCCGCAGTATGTGCTCAACCTCGGATCTGGTACAAAGCAGAACGCCAGTGGTCCCCATCGAACCGGAGTTGGACCGCCCACGCCCCCGATTCCCCGCCACAACAGGCTTCGAGAGGTGACTTACATCGCTGCAGCTACCCGCTCGACGACCCAACGATCCCGTCAAGGGCTTCATGGAGCCTAACGATTCAGGTCGATCACCTCCGGTGGTCGAAAAAGCAATTACGGAAACCTCATGTGGAGAAGCCGAGCGTAAAGAAGCATCGATAGGTTCGTTCTTCAACGACTTCTGAGAGCCGCCGAGGAGGTCCCCTTTGCCTAGGAATGGCGTCGCTTGATACACAAATGACCTTTTCTTGGTGACGCCGGACGGATTCGATTTGCCCGAGCCAGGGGAGGCGGGAACGGGTTTCGCCGATCCTACTCGAGAGCTCGGCGTGCTACGATCAGCGGACTTGATTGGCGATTTTCGAGATGATCGGGAGGGAGGGTCGATCTTGGATGGAGTTTCGGCGTTTGGAGTTTCTTGGCGCCTGGTTCCGGGAGAATCCTTTGCGAGACTGCGGCCAGAAGAAACCACAGGTGCTGTCCGAGAAGGAGTTTCAACCGTTTCCTCCAAGGCTTTCGACGAGCCGGGACCGCGAACAGGTGAAGCCGGGGGTGTCGACAGCGCCTCGAAGCGCGACATGCGCATTGCGAGTTCGGGTGAGACGGCACGTTTGGCCGGACTTGGACTGCGCGATTGGGCCTGGGAACCTCTGGGCGAATTTGCAAAGACCTCGTCGGAAACAGGTCGACCTGTCGCCTTGAAGAGACTCTGGCTCCAGCTTGTCGAAAGAGGTGTAAGAGCTGGCATGACGGGAAGGGCGGTAGAAGCAGGGCCGGTCGCTTCTTGCGGCGCCTCTTCGAGCGAAGGCTTTTTGGCCGGTTGATCTGCCACCTTCTCACCATCAACTTCCGAGCTAGGTTTGTCAAGATGGTGGCTTTAGGAGAGGTGATCAGTATTAGGCTACCAAAACACAATCGTGTTGACAATCCCGCTTACCTAGTAAACTCTTGAGAGGACTGATACTCTTGCCTGATTCTTTGCGACTCGGTCATGCTGGCAGCGCGTTCCGCTTCTTTCTTTGTGTCAACGTTCTCTGGGGTCGAGTGAGCGGGAGATGCGGTCCGACCCTCAATCAAACCCGGATCGTCTCCTAGGAGTCGCGCGATGTCTCGAGCAACCTTGAGGTCCCTTTCGGGAGAGATTCGGCTGGCGGCGCTCGAGGTACTTGATGCCGCCTTTGGAGGAGGCTCCGTGCGGAACGCCGTCACGATGGAGCCGGTACTGTGAGCGAGCGATCGACCGGGGATGACGGTCGGGTCCCGTTTGACAGAATCAGACTTGACCGAAGGTGGACCGGTGTAGATTGGAGAGAGTCCCGTTGCGGATTTTGTCCGGGTTACCACCGAAGGGGTCTTGGGCGATTCGAAAACGTTGCGGCCGGTCGAAGCCTCTCGAGTCGGAGTCGTAGGCGTGCTTCCACTGTGCCTTCCTGCCGCGGCGTTAACAGCTCGCATCTTGGCGAGTACCTCATCGTTAGAAAGTTTTGGCCCCTTGTGTTCAGTGATCGAGAGCTTTTCTGGTGAGGGCGTGGTGGTGGTGTCCCGCACCTTCATTGCCTCGATCGGCACCGATAAAGTCGATCCGCTGTTCGAGGCGACTTCCACGACAGCAGCAGACCCGGTTGACTTGATTGACTTCGATTTGTCCGACTTGGCACTTGATCCCGGAGACGACTCAATCGCTGTCCGTTTAGCAGCAAGTTGGGCCCGTAGTCGCAGCTTGACCGAGTTCTCCACGGGTAGAGCGGCTGGGACAGGCGATGATCCTTCGACGTCGGCCGATGCTGATCGATCTTTGAATTTCATCGAGCCAGCTTTGCCATCCTCTGACTTTGAAACCGATGAGAACTGAGGTCGAGCCGTCGAACGGCGCGTAGATCGAATGGTGCTCACTGGCGCATCTCGACTGGGCGTAGGGTATGCGGCGTCCCAGTCGTCGACTTCAAGCAGCTTAGACGGCGGATGTTTAGGCGAAGGCGAGGCAGGGGTTTCGTGCCAGCCATAAGGGGTGTCGAAAGAAGCCGAGCCAGGGATAGGAGAGAGCAAGCTAGTTCTCCAGAGCTCAGGTACAGTCGCAACCGGAGGGGGCAGGTCCGGGTGCGCCGGGGGAGCGTCGACGAACTCGTCATCGTCATCGTGGTTGTCTGATTCGTACGAGGTGCCACTGGTCTTGCGACGAGCCTCCGTCTTTGGTTGGAATAGACTGTGTCGCCTCAGTTTTCGTCCCTCCCTTTCCGCAGGGGAACGATGGGTGGCACTGTTGGTGGGTCCTTCGACCACGGCATCCGTCCCCGCCCTCGCCGTGAACGTGCGAAGCAAATCGCAAGTCGACACGGGCGACGACGAAAAGGGCGTCGAGCGCGCCTCGACCTGATCGACGGCGGTCGTAGGAATGGTACGAAGATGTGCACCCATTCCAACCACAGGCTCGTACGGGCACATCAAGCAGGAAGCTCACCGCTTACGGGCTAGGTGGTGAGTGGGCATGGGGGAACGAACGAAAGATGGGTTGAGTGATTTTTTCCGGATAGGGGGTGGTGGGGTCGGGGGTCGATGGCTGTTTCAGACTTGAAAGGGGTGTGTGCGTCTAGGCGTAAGGCGACTCTGACCCTTCGCCTCTGCAGTGACGCCGATCGCGCTAGTCCGAGTTGGTACGACCTTAGTTAGGGGCAGAAAGCCGTTGTACTTTGGGCCGGCCGATGGCCGATCGAACTGGACAGTATACTTGATGCTGGCCGTACATCATGGTGTGCCATTGATCGATGCAAGGCCCGGGGTCTGCCAGTGCCCCTGCCCGTCTCGGACTGAGATGTTCCTCGGTAATGGCGATTTGCGCCGATCTAAGCGCAATTCGCGGTCTCCATAGGTCTTCGTTGGGCGGCGCACCTGCTGCCCAGCACACTCGCACGCGCTTACTCCCTTTGACCCCCGCCTCACCCCACCACAATCACCCCACCCGACACCCCACCCCTCTACGCCAACAACAAGACCATGGCCGCCCGCCCGACGTTCGCCGAACTGGCAGCTCGCTTTGTGCAACAACGCGCCAGGGCTGGCTTCTCAGCTGGAGGAGGAGGAGGCGGCGCTGGAGGGCCGGGACGCGGTGGCCCGAGCATCGGCACAGCCCTCGGTGGAGCAGGTGGTATTCTCCTCTTGGCTGCGGCTGGTTTGACCGTCAACTCTGCTCTCTTCAACGGTGCGTTCCAGGGCCATAGCGTGGGGTCGATCGCGCCTTCAGCGTGCCTGACACTGCCTTGTTCTTCCCTCCCTGGCCCCGTTGCACCTCGTTTCTGCAGTCGATGGTGGTCACCGTGCCATCAAGTACACCCGTCTGAATGGTGTCACGTCCGAGGTCTACGCCGAAGGAACCCACTTCCTCGTACGTCTCATCCGCTCTCACCGGTTGCTCCCCGATCGCGAACGAGGCTGATTCATCCGTCGTCGCTGCAGATCCCCTGGTTTGAGACCCCGATCTTGTACGACGTCCGAGCCAAGCCAAGAAACATCGCCTCTTTGACCGGTACAAAAGGTGGGCTCGGCACTCTTTGGCGGGGCACTGGGCGTGCGATCATGCACAGAGCTGACTCGGCCCGGTCCCTTCTCGATCAAACGGCTCTTGCTCCTCGTGCAGATCTTCAAATGGTCAACATCACCTGCCGTGTGCTGTGCCGACCCCGCGTCGACGCCCTGGCGACCATCTACCGCGAGTTGGGTACCGACTACGATGAACGCGTCTTGCCCTCGATCGTCAACGAGGTGCTCAAAAGTGTCGTTGCTCAATTCAACGCTAGGTTCGTCTGGGCCTGTACTCACCGCTTCTTGCGTACACCAGCTGAGCGGATATCCTCCTGCTGCTCTCAGTCAACTGGTGACACAGCGAGAGATGGTTTCCAAGCTCGTGCGCGACAACTTGCAACGCCGCGCCGCGCGCTTCAACCTCGTGCTCGACGACGTCTCCATCACGCACGTCACCTTCTCCCCCGCCTTCTCGGAAGCCGTCGAAGCCAAGCAGATCGCGCAACAGACCGCCCAACGAGCGGCCTACCTCGTTGACCAGGCGCTGCAGGAGAAGCAGAGCATCATCGTCAAGGCGCAGGGAGAGGCCCGTTCGGCCGAGCTGATTGGGGAGGCGGTCAAGCAAAACAAGGGTTTCTTGCACCTCAGGAAGATGGAGGCCGCGAGGGAGATTGCGCAAATGGTCGCCAACTCCAACAACAAGCTCATGCTCGACTCGGACAGTCTGCTTCTCGATGGTCAGTTTCAGGCCTCGTCCTGGGTGTGTTGGCCTGCTGCGATAGGGTTGCTGACGAAAAAGATCGGGTCGTTGCTACAGTGAACGAGCACTCTGAGGACAAGAAGCGAGCGTAGGATGTGAAATCGCGGTCTGACTTTGTGTAACGCATGTACGAGTACAACGAAAGCTGTCCCCCGGTGACCTCAGGGATGCAATATCACTTCGACCCTCCTCTCATCCTTTGGAAGCGCTTTCAAACGCTAGTGAGACATGCCGAGCTTCCCAAAGATGAAACCTATGGACTGCATGTACCATCCAGGAGTACGTGGGGTACATGGCCACAGTAGAGTTACAAAATGCGGCACCCTGAAAAATCAATTCGCCCTATTCCGACATTATCACTCAGCGGTTCCGCTTCCTGTTGCCCTTCCCACTCGATAATGCTGTGTTAGTTCCCGTTGCATCATCCCACATCTTCTTGGCCTGATTCATCGCGAATTTCATCGCCCACCCGCCGGGGATGTCGTTCGAAGCGGCTTGCGGTTGAGTCTGGGTTTTCACCTTGGCCTTGGTCGAATGCTTCTTCGTCTCCTTCGAAGCCGATGCGGCATCATTTGCTGAACCCATGAAGGACAAGAGCGTATCCCTGACCGTGTTCCAAGCATTCTCTCCACTCGCGCCTACTCCTCTTCTGTGAACGCCATATTCTTCGCCCAGATCAACTTCGGCCGGATCGTCCCATGATGCACCATCATCGGTCGTCGTAGCCCAAGTTTTCGTTCTTCCACTCGCACTTTTCCCTTTATCCTTCCTGGCCCGACTAGCGCTGTACCTCTTCCTCTTCCTCTTCGATCCCGATGCAAAACGGTCGGACTCCGTGCCCTGACCGGCGAACCACCATTGAGCGCCCGTCTTGCCCATTCCCCACGTCGTCTTGGCCATCCCTTGCATCTTGTCGAGCGATTGAGTCGTCCCTGACCAGCCGTTCGTGTACGCGTTCCAACCGACGGCGAGTGCGCCGATTAGAGCTGACCACTTGGCGAGGAACCAGGTTAGACGAAAGGCGAAACGGGTCGTGTTGTACATGGACAGGAACGCGGTGTAGATTGCGAAGACGGAGAGGAGGAGGGAGAGGAGGGACGTAGGGGAGGAGAGGAGGGTCGTCCAGGGGAGCGTCAGGAGTTGGTGCAGCGGCCCGAGGAGGGAGGAGGGGAGGTACGGTTCGATCACGTCCAGGATCGAGTCGATTAGGTTCCCCGCGGTGGAATCGTCTTGGTAGTACGGCATGATGCCGGGTAAGAGGTGGGTTGACGATGGGTCTTTAGCGCCTGTTGGTCTGCTCGAGTCGGGGGTGCAAGTAGAAGGGAACGAGAGCCGGGCCCCCCACTTCGACGTCATCACGCACGCACGCGCAACGACACTGCCACACCGGCACTCGTTGCCGATGTAGGGAGAAAACATGTCGAACCAGTCGACGCTCCCATCAAACGCACCGCATCAGGTCTTAATTCTTGAACTGCTTCGATGCGATGAAAAGAGACACCACACTTTTTACCATGGGCATCGACCCTACTTAGTAATCCATTTCTATTTCTAAGCACTGGTATTCCGGCCGCTTCCCAGCGAACGTGCTCGACTTTGCCAGCGCTTCTCGAAACGGTGCTTGTCTCTTCTCCAGAAACTTTGCTAGCCGCACCAATACCAAGTCGAGCGAACGGATTTAACTCACTCCCACGTTCGTATACATCAGAGCGGAAAGGGGGTTCGTAAAGCCACCACCTTTTTTCTTTTGTATATAGCATTACTTGACATGGAGGTCGGCCTAAATCGAATGTAGTAGATAAATACCCTTTTAATAATCTCAGCAGTCGTCGTACCTTTCCAGGACTGGTGGATTCGCTATGGGTCGACATTTCTCTTCCTCGTCTTTGTTTCTTTGTCTTGTCGTAGCCCTACCTCTTGTCGGAATCTCATCCTTTCTGCTCAACTCGTGCACCAGCACAGCCGAGCACGTTTTCACATCATACCCCCCAGAGACCGTAGGACCGTGTGTTCCGACACGATGACGACGCCGACCTACTCGCACCCCTTTACACTTTCGCAAGCGATCCAACTCGAACCAGCATTGATCACACAAGGTCCGTACAGCCCTCCAACAGCAGAGCAAGAGCTCGGTTCGTTTCCGAACGCTCCCCAAGAAGCACCCATGTTCAAGGCATCGAACCCACGGCATCCGTCCTGCCTCGCTTCGCTTCGCAGAGATAACGAGGCTCCAACATTCGATCCAACACCTCGAACGATCCAACGCAGAACTACTACAGTACCTCAAAGAGGAAGGTCCGGAAGACGAGTTCGAGTTATCGATCAAGGAGAATGAACTGACCATGCAAGTAGTACCTTCCCCTCCCTCGAAACGCTCGAACGAAATTCAGAGGAGCTGATCAGCGTTCCCCCTCCCCTGAAAGGGTCGCGTAGTGCTACTCAAAAGGAAAGGATTTCGATCCTCCGTCAAGCGTTGCAAGAGCAAATCGGGCTCGATGGATCGAACGAGCATTACGATTTGGCCAGCGGGAGGTCAGGTAATGGGACATTGGGGTCGGAAACAAGTGTGGTTTTGGAGGAAGGCAATACGGACGCCTCGACGACGACGAACGCGGTCCTCAGTGCAGCAACGGGCCCAGGGCAGGAGGAGGAAGGGGTCGAAGGCGTATATCTGTGAACTTGTATTCGTCGGTTCGTTTCACCTAGGTCGTTGTGCATCTTGTCATTCAGACATCTCTCTCGAACCCACGCAAGTGCCCAAGTCCCCAGAAGAACCGAGCCCCAGCTCGAGAAAAGTGGAAAACTTGATATGGTCACCATTCGTTGTTTTACAACTGCGCAACCCATTTATCAAGTGCTCTGACCCCCTTTTCTTGCCATTCAGCCTTGGAGATCCTGTTTTGGCCCATCACCAGTGATGATCAGTACCGCACTCGTCGGAAATCACCTCGCGACCCGGACCAGGAAAGAGGTGCGTCGAACTGAACTTACCAGCGCACGTTCGACACGTCCTTCTCGTGCAGATCCTTGGCCAACGAAGCACCTCCAACGAATACGGAGTGCTTACGTTCTGGTGGATCTTCGATGCGCAATTGGAATTCCTGCCGAAAAAGTCACACCAAGTCAGTTCCCCCTTTTTGCCGAACTAGTCCCGACGAGGATCGCGGGACTTACATTCAAGCGCGCCGGGTTACCCATCAACTTTCTCGCCAAATACAACTGTTTCAATTCTTTGCCCAAACGACTCGGCAATCCAGGGTACATGGTCGAACCGCCCGAAAGAACGATATGTTTGAACAGGTCGGCACGGTTATCGAGGGGTGCGGCTTGGATGGTGTTGTAGAGCATTTCGGCGACGCCTTCTTGTTCGACGTCGACGAGGTGAGGTTGGAACATGCATTCTGGAGCTTCGTAGCGCTCCGAACCGACTTTGATGACGCGGCCGTCGGGGAGCTGGGGGAGGGAGGATTGGAGGGTACGAGTCAGTTCGGAACGAGTTGGAGGACCCAATCGTGGGGAAGGACCGACGGTGTAGCTCTCGATTAGCGTCGTCGTCTCGTCCGACAGCCGCTTGTCAAGGTCGAGATCGTAGCTGGACACACGAGGGGCTACATTCATCAGTCCTGGAGGTGAGACACTGTCGATAGCGCTGGCCCGCGTGCGCACCTAGTATAACAAAGCTTCTCCTTGATCTGTCGAACGGTCTCAAAGTCGGCAGTACGGTTGAACGCGTACCCACGCATGAGCAACAGTTTGATGAGGTAGCGCGTGACGTCTCGGCCGGCGACGTCGAGACGTTTCATCCAGTTGGGACTGATCGCGCCGTGGATGACGGCGACGATGTGGGTTACGCCGTCACCTGAATCGACGACGACTCCCGTGTCGAGACCTGCGGCAGTGTATAAGCTGGGTGTCAGTGCGAGCAATGCGTTCGTTCATCCGACAGAGCACGTGCGATACTCACCCTTGGCGTACAAAGTCAGGACGGCCTGAACAGAGATGTAGACCTTGTCGAAGCCGTAATGATCAAACATGATCTCGCACATCTTTTCCCGGTTCTTGACCGGGTTCATCGGCGGATCTGTAAGCAGGATACTCTTCCCCCGCGGGTCGATCTGCAACTTGTCGTAAAAGGCATGGTCCCAGATGAGTTTCATGTCGTCCCAGTTGCGCACGATGCCGTGTTCCATCGGCTGGGTCAGTTGGAGGTAGGAGCGGTACTCGGACGCGGCGTCGCCGACCATGATGTCGGTGATGTTGGCCGTTTCGGCGGTCGAGCCGCGTTCCTCGGTACGGAGGATCGGTCGACCGATCAAGGATGGGAACGTGTGCGAGGGAAAGTCTGCGCGCGAGGCGGGACAGCTCGGTCGTGTGTTAGCTGGAGAGTGGTGGGGTTTCCGACGGGCAGATCCGGATCGGGAGACTGACTCGATCCTGCATAGCCGCATTTGACAAACTGCGGGACAGGACACGACTCAGTGCGCGTTCAAAGGGAGCGAGCGGGGCGCTCTAATCTGACCCCTGTTCCGTTGTCGATGACGATTGGCACGTCCGAGTCGGCCATGACGGTCACTCGACTGTGTGTTGTAGGGGGCTGGTCGAGTTTGCTGTGCTGTGAAAGGTGTGGATTCGGGGGTTCAGTGAGCCGTAGAGCGCAGATTGCATAGGATGGGCGGTGTGGTGCCGCTGTGCGCTCGACCAAGGGGGAGACGGAGGTAGCTCGGCCTCAAAGTATGCTATGCTGGCCGGCAAAGCGTTCATCCAGCAGCTCGACATTTCCTCCGTCGAGGCGGAGGAAGCACCTCGACGGAGGAAGCACCATGCCTTTGCTGGACAAGGCGACGACGATGCCGATCGGGCAAGCTGCGCACGTCACCGCCCTTTCGTTGCTTGAGCGCTGGAGAGATGGTCGAAGAGCCTGGCGGGATGGATCCCAGCCCGGAGCTGAGCGCGACTGGGGGGGTGCGAGAACGTAGGTGGGTACACTGGGGGCACACTGGGCCTGTCGAGGAGGGAGGGGGTGGGGGCGTGCTCGACCGAGACAGGGGGGCCATGCGGGCCGCCGGTGTGTCCGCATGCCCGAGGGGGCTGAGCTCACTGACTTTGATTATAACCGTGTTGGGTCGTCGAGTCTCCCAAGCGACGAGGGTGAGGTGTGCGATGCTGTTGTGGGTTGGGGTCAGGAGCGGGGGAGCGATTAGCCGGGGAGTTTGTAATCGAATCCAGGCTGGATTAGACCGCGGTTAACGATCCAGGCTGGATTAGACCGCGGTTAATAATCCAGGCTGCATTAGAATGCGGTTAATACGCCGGCGCGCGCTCTCGGCCGACGCTCGCTCGTTTCTGCCAGCACTGACCCGCCTGTGCAGGTCGCACCGGTACGACCGCACCCAAAACTGCCGACATCATGTGGGTCGAACTGCACTTGGGCTCATCGGTGCCGGCACTGACCCGTACCTTGTGCTGCTTACCCTAGGGATGACTATGGTACGCCACTTTTGTCTTTACGCCGCCCGCATCAGGCAAAGGGAGCAACTCGCACCATCCCCACCTCTGCACCTCCCCACCTCCACACCTCTGCACCACCACACCTCTGCACCACCAAAAGCTGACCACACGACCCATCCCCCACAGACGAATTCGGAAACTACATCGGCGCCGACCTCGATGCAGGCTCGGAATCCGGCTCTGACGCGCCTGTCCACGACGACGAGCACTCGCCGCGCCGTTCAGCAGAGGCCACAACTTCCGCACCGCTCAAGGCCTATGATGAGGAGGAGCACGAGCCTTTACCGGCGATGGAAGTGGATGGTGAGTGCTCCTTGCTTCTTTGGCCTGGCTTGCACACGGTCGCGATTCGGGGTAGCACCCGTACAGGCCAAGTGACTCTGGGCAGGTCAACCCGGCCAGCTGGTCGTCCTGGACACCTCCATCCCTGAGCGCTCACCGACCCTACAGTGATCCGTATTCAAGCGTGCACAGCTGACACCCACCCACCCACCCACCTCCACTACCTTGCTCCATCGGGCCTGCCAATCCTCCCGCAGATGTCCCCTCATCGAACGCCATCGTTCTCCACGACGACAAGGCCTACTACCCCTCCGCATCGGCCATCTACGGCGAAGGCGTCGAGACCATGGTCCAGGAAGAAGATGCCCAGCCCTTGTCGAAACCCATCATCGAGCCGATCAAGATCCGCAAGTTCCGCGCCGGCACGACTCAAGGACCCGAGCGGAGATGGGATCACGAGTCAGTTCAATACACGCGCTCATGTCCGTGTCCGAGACCTGCAACTGACCCAAACTTCACTCTTTCGGCAGCTTCATGTTGATGCTCGCTTCCAACGCCCACATGATCCGCAACGTCGCCGTCGTCGGCCACCTCCACCACGGCAAAACCTCGCTCGTCGACATGCTCGTCACCGAATCGCACAAGATCGACATCGAGGCCGACCGACCGTTGCGCTTCACCGACACCCACTCCTTGGCCGAGGCGAGGAACATCTCCATCAAATCCAGCCCCGTTTCGCTCGTGCTACCCAACTCAAAGGGCAAGCACTACCTCGTCAACCTGATCGATACCCCCGGCCATGTCAACTTTATCGACGAGGTCGCGAGTGGGATCAGGATAGCCGATGCCGCTGTCGTTGTCGTGGATGCGGTCGAGGGGGTTATGTTAACCACCACGACCGCGGTGCAACACCTCGTCGCGGCCGGCGTACCCATCACGTGCGTCGCCCGTCCAGATCCAAGCTAACCTTTCGACCGCGCGAAGCTGACTAACCTCCAACCGGCCCGCACAGCCTCGTCGTCAACAAGGTCGACCGACTCATCCTCGAACTACGACTACCACCGGGCGACGCCTACTTTAAACTCAAGCAAACGATCGAAGAGGTCAACACCGCGATCAGCGAGATCAACCCGGATCCGAAACTACGCGTCTCGCCCGAGTTGGGTAACGTTTCGTTCGCTTCTGCGCAGATGGGCTGGTGCTTCACCCTCAAATCGTTCGCCAAACTCTACGCCGACACCTATGGCCCCTTTGCATCGAAATTGACCGTGCGCGACGAACCGTTCGACCCGAGTCGCCCCGCCAATATCCCCTTTGATTTGGATCAGTTCGCGGCGCGCTTATGGGGCAACATCTACTTTGACCCCGAGACACGAAAGTTCCATCGCCAGGCCGGGCGGAGTGAGTCGAGGCGCGCGTTCGAGTATTTCATCCTCGAGCCGTTGTACAAGCTCTATTCGCAGGTCTTGGGGGAGGACGTCGAGACTTTGAAGGCGACGTTGAAGCGCTTGGGGATCGTGTTGAAGGAGGCCGTGTACAAGATGGACGTGAGGCCCCTGTTGAGAATGGTCATGAATCAATTCTTTGGCAAGCCGACGGGCTTTGTTGATATGCTTGTCGATCATGTGCCGAGTCCAGTCGAGGGGGCACGGCTAAAGGTGAGCGAAAAGCAGACGCTTGGCTGTAGTTGCGAGGCTGACAGAGTTCGGTCATGTCGTTGCGCCAGGTCGAGACGACATACACAGGGTCGATCGAATCAACACTGGCCAAGGCCATGCTGACCTGCGACCCCAAAGGCCCTCTGGCGATTCAGATCGTCAAACTGTACCCGACACCGGACGCGAGCGAGTTCCGAGCGTTCGGCCGCATCATGTCGGGCACGGTCACTTCGGGGATGGAGGTCAAGGTGCTTGGAGAAGGGTATTCACCCGAGGACGAAGAGGACATGGTCACGCAAAAAGTCTCGGGAGTCTACGTCTGCGAGTCGCGCTACGACATCCCCGTCGACGGGTTACCGGCAGGTAACTTTGTCTTGCTCTCTGGGGTCGACCATTCCATCACTAAGACGGCGACGTTGGTCGATGCCGACTCTGACGATGACGAGGTTCGCATCTTTGCGCCGATCAAACACCTCACTCAATCGGTCCTCAAAATCGCCGTCGAACCCATGGTCCCTTCCGAACTCCCTAAAATGCTCGACGGTCTACGCAAGATCAACAAGACGTACCCATTGATCGAGACGCGGGTCGAAGAGTCGGGTGAACACATCCTCTTGGGTACGGGCGAACTGTACCTCGATTGCGTGATGCACGACTTGCGCAAGATCTTTGCCGAGATCGACATCAAGGTCTCGGACCCGGTCGTCAAGTTTTGCGAAACGGTCGTCGAAACCTCGGCGCTCAAGTGCTATGCCGATACCCCCAACAAAAAGTGAGTGAGAGGCTTGCCTTCTAGTCAGTGTTCTACCTCTGAGCTATATTGCTCGCGCACTCGACTCCTCACAGAAACAAAATCACCATGATCGCCGAGCCTTTAGAGAAGGGGATCGCGGAGGACATTGAATCAGGGCGTGTCTCGATCCGTATGCCACCAAAGCAGTTGGGGGCCCATTTCCAAAAGGAATACGGGTGGGACTTGCTCGCCTCGCGCTCGATCTGGGCCTTCGGACCGGACGAACAAGGCCCCAACATCCTCGTGGACGATACCCTGCCTTCGGACGTGGACAAGAAGCTCCTGTACAGCGTCAAGGAATCGATCAAGCAAGGCTTCCAATGGGGTTGCCGCGAGGGACCCTTGTGCGATGAACCGATAAGGAACGTCAAGTTTAGGTTGTTGGGCGCGGATTTGGCGCAGGAGCCAATTTATCGAGGTGGGGGGCAGATCATCCCTAGTGCGAGGAGGGTGTGCTATTCTTCTTTCTTGATGGCCACACCGAGGTTGCAGGAGGTGAGTTGCTGTCACTGGTCCCTTTGAGCGCAGCCAGTGAGCTGACTTGTCCGCTTCGTCCCTGCAGCCGGTTTACTTTGTCGAGATCCAAGCGCCACAAGACTGCGTCCCAGCGATCTACGAAGTGCTCGCCCGTCGTCGAGGCCACGTGACCAAGGACCTACCCAAACCCGGATCCCCGCTCTACACCGTACAAGCCTACATCCCCGTCGTCGATGCGAACGGCTTTGAAACCGACTTGCGAACGCATACCCTTGGTCAAGCCTTCTGTCTCCAAACCTTTGACCATTGGTCCGTCTGCCCCGGTGATCCGTTGGACAAGACGATCGTTCTAAGGCCATTGGAACCGGCGCCACCGCAACATTTGGCGAGGGATTTCGTACTCAAAACCCGACGTCGTAAAGGGTTGAACGATCAGGTTTCGGTGACCAAGTATTTGGAGAATGAGATGGTCGTCGCGTTGAGCGCTTCGGGCGTATTGGATCCTTTGTTACTCTAGAAAAAAATCAAAAAAGAGGGAGCACTCTCGTTTTTTGAGGAGCGCACTTGCTTCCCAAGTCGGTCCTTGGGAGCTTCTTGAATCGAATCTCAAGCTGCTGTATCTGTTAAATCACTTTGGACTCGAACGAAGCCCGGGGTGGGGCTTGGGCCGAGGTCGGGAGAGAGAAATCACGGCATGTGGGTTTTTTGTTTTTTTTTCTCATTTCAAAGATTCAGTCCTCTTCTTCTTGGTGATGAAAGGTGGCTACTTGGAAACGACGGCAATCGCCTCGATCTCGAACAAGACGTCAAGAGGCAACCTTGCGACCTGCGGTGGACCCGAACGAAGAAAAGGTTAGGTCAAAGAGAACTGAGGAGGAGGATCTGGGCAAAACGAACTTCGACGCAGGATCGGGCGGGCTTGTGGTCACCAAAGTGCGCGGCGTAGACGGCGTTGATCTGCGCATGAGTATGAGAAAGAGGAAAGGTGGTGAGTGGTCCATTGCATGGGTTTACAGAGTGAGTAGGGTACAAGTCGGAAAGCACCTTGCCAAAGTCGTTCTGTGTAGGCAAGAGGGGGTGAGTCTGGGACACCATATCATTCAAACTCATTGTGAAGCTAAGTATATTACTGACCATGTCCTTGATGACTATTTGCTCCAAAGCAATGATCCCACTCGAGGTGATGAGCAATAGTGATCTCCGAGTCTCGGGACGGAGAGACGAGCGGGACTCACAAACGGTGGTTTTAACGATGTTCGTCAAAGGCACACCCGAAGCCTCAGCGACGGCACTCATATTCTTCAAAGCTTGTTTCTACACCCGTTTGAGCAAGACACATTTCATTCAAACCGGTAGAACATCAGCCCCCTTTCCGGCGCCTGCTCTCTCCTCTCTCTCTCTCTCGCACGCAAGCTTAAAGAGCAATCAACAACTCACCGCTTGTTCCTCCACACCCCCGTCCACGACCTTCTTGGTCTCGGGATCGACGGGGATCGACCCGGAGAAGAAGACGAACTGTTCGGTCTTGATCGCTTGCGAGTAAGGGCCGACGGCGGCGGGGGCGTGCCGGGTTGAGACGGTAGTGAAGGACATGTTGCGACGTGTGAGGAGAGGGACTTGAGTTAACTGGTCGGTTTGGAGGGGACGGGATCAGTGAGAAAATGGGTGAGGCTGTTGGTCTGGATTGGGGAGAAGGTGCTTACAACTCGACGGAACATGCACGGTGCAGCGCAAGAGGCCAACAGGGTCCTCGTACGTGTGGGGGGAGCGCCCCTCGAGTTGCCGAACGAAAAAGGCTTGTGGGGAGGAATTTCATTCGAGCTACCTGACAAAGAAGGAATCCTGAGGTGTCCAACAGATTTGTGAGAAATTTTCAATGCAGTGTGCGCCTCTAACAGCTCTGTCAGTCACTGAGCGAAATCCCACCTCGGGCATATATCGATCGCGAGATAACTTGCGGTGCAAAAGAGTTGGCGAGCTTCACCGAGCTTGATCGAGTAGTTGTGATGCTCCTTGATTACGCACGGACGTTCTCTATAAATTCTATAAGTGTTCGAGGGCTCTCGGCCCTAGGACCGAGAACGGCGTATCCACTAGTAGCATTGAAAGGTATATCCCAGTCCTCCCCTTCCCGCAGATCCGGCGCATCAACCGGTCGTGGGAGGGGGTTCTTTTCACCAAGGCTTTTAGTGAAAGTGACCCCCCGGCAGCCTCTTCGGCTTTAGCCTGCTCCATGGAGACCGTGCAGCCGTTAGGGGTAAAAGCGACGTCGCGAGCGTACGCGTCC
The DNA here is from genome assembly GCA_022506055.1 of Microbotryum violaceum. Lineage (NCBI taxonomy): Eukaryota > Fungi > Basidiomycota > Microbotryomycetes > Microbotryales > Microbotryaceae > Microbotryum > Microbotryum violaceum. The sequence continues at coordinate 300,588 of JAKMXP010000008.1, read as the reverse complement.
AGAGCGCTGCGCAAAGTGAGTACAAGCGTCGAGTCAGTTTGTTGACCCTCGACGACAGAGGCGTGCGCAGTAGGGATGACCTACGAGAATTTCAAGCTGTCAGAATTAAATGCAGCAAGAGAGTTGTTGGTCGAAGCGAGCTCGAGGCATTCGATGTAGCCCTTCGCTGAAGGATCGACATTGAGGAGGGTCGTGATTAGCCGAGTAAGGACCGAACACGGGAGCTTCACTTTGCCTTCTCAGACTCACCGGCGTGGACGACGTGACTAAAGGTGACGGAAGGAGCATGGGTCAAGCGATGTACTGTGCTCTTCAGAGCCTTAGTGAGCTCAGTGAGGCTCTCCGCGATCCACAGCGATGGAACACTGACGGAGGTCTGCACCGAGGTAATGGCTGGGGTTGCTCCTGCCAATCAGCTTACCGTCCCAGCAGAGCTCCGAGAGGGAGACGCGATTCGACACGTTAACTTTTCAATCATACAAATACACTCGGAAGATCAGTTCAGCGGAAATTCTGGGCGGTGTCAACGCTTCAAGACCGACGTGGAAGTACTCACAAGAAGGTGGGCAGATGACGGTCTCCTGCGACGCGTTCTTTCCGCGATAGTGACCGGCTGGCATCGCAAACGGACCCCACAACGTCAGCTCTCACATAATCATGCTGAAGCTACTGCGAATCATCCTCCCTCTCCCCAGGGGCCTCCAGCAGTAGTCTGAGTGGCACAGTTTTTATCGGGGTCGTCGCAGTGCAAGATGACTCCTGCCTTGTTGCCAAGAGCAACTTGCGAATAATATCCAATCACTGAAGCTGCAGGGGCGTTGACGAAGTAGGTGCTGTCCGACGAAGAACGTAATATCTGAATTGTATGAGCATTCGCAATCGCAATAGCGGCGAGGTGGATGAGACCTTTATAGACCTACACGTAAAGTTCATCCGTCTCGCCCCTTTCCAATAGCTTCCCCTTGGCATGATTCGCGAGCTCGAACATCTCCTCCAACCTCTGACGCAAATGATGAGTCTGCGCGACCGAGCAACTATTAAGAATCGTCAATTCGGTGGTGAAAGAAGTGCTGATTGAGGTGTTTTGGGAGGGGTGTTTGTCGTGAGTCGAGTGATGGGCGTGGCGCTTGATGAAAGTGGGGGAAGGAGACGGCGCGGCGGAAAGGACGGGAGCTCCGCTCACTCCCACGGAGAGGAGGAAGCTCGAGAGGAGGATGAAAAGACGCATTGCGGAGCAGAAGGGGTTGATAACAAAAAATGACCATGAAGGTTGGAGTTTGTTGATGTGATGTACAAAAGACCAAGGAACTCTCCCCCTCCCACCATCGAGGAATCCCTTTGCGAAACGCGCGAGAGGAGGTGAACCGAGCATCCAGCTCCAAAACAATCTTTAAGAGGTGGGCATTGCAAAGGACCACGGAGGAAAGGAATTTGCACTAGTGACAGAGGCGGTGGTGGCGGCGTTCCCCACCTGCCCTCGAGGACGGGCGCTGAGCTGGACGAGGGGAAGACTGATGTAAGCCCTGGAACGGGGGGCATCGGTCCTGGTGACAGCAAGGTGACGCCGGCCTATGTGACGAATATGGTGGTCCAGCGGATCTAGCAATTTGTGAGATTCTGTCTTTAAACAAGACTAGCTGGAATTTATGGATTAAAACATGAAAAATATCTTTGGTTCGTTCAGCCAGGGTACTCGTGACGAGTGGGTGTTTCGCCAAGACTTGCTAGGCCAGGAATCTACGTAGAGAGCTGAGGAGACTGGTCAATCGATGGGACCGGTCTACGAGCTTCGAACATCATTCAGGAGGTAGGAGGACCTTCCTGGTCGCAGCTGAGTATTAGCGCCGAGTCGTATATCTGTTCGCCTCGCCGGTTTTCAGCGCTTCGGGTTCTCCACTACGCGCTGAACGCGGGTTTTCAAGGGCAGATCTCAAGCTACTCGGCTTCGGACTGCATGCAAAAAACTCATTTCGCACCGACAAAAAACATAACCAAAATGCTAAAACCAAAATATATATACCTACTTGCACCTTTGACACCAATCACACGAATAGAAAGACATAGCTGCAAGCTACAACTTGAAGGGGGTGGAAGTTAGAGAAAAATACCAACACATAGACACGCACAGATGAAGTAGAAACAGCACCCAATACTGGAACCTACAGAAAGGGTATCTTAAAAGGTATGTAGTTTGACGAGAAGATGGGAGAAGACAAGGAAAGCTTGAAAGGGTACACGACAATCGAACACCTTCCGCAACTCAATACGGCTGCCCCCTCGCGCTCCTCTCCTCGACCCTCCCCAAAGCCCGACTCTTACTCCTACTCTGACTCCTCAACCCTTCCCTACTCCCCGCACGATTCCGACTCGATTCCCTAACTCGACTCCTACCCCTTGCTGCAGCCCCATTCGTCCCCGTCGTATCGACGCTGGTCTCCCTCCCTCGACTCGCACTGCGCGAGGAACAGACACTTCCATTCTGCGTCTGCGTCTGACTGTGACTCTGACTCTGTCGTCTTTCTTCCCTTCCTCGTTCCCACCGCATCTTCCGATCCTCCTTTTCGAGATTCAACCTCTCGACCGATCGCGTACGAGCCGAGATACCTAAATGCTTGACCGCCGCCGACGAGCGACTGGATGATCTCGTCGCCTTCCGTACAGCCGAAGGTGACCTCGATGAAGATGACGTCGATTCCTGACCGGTCGTGTCGACGGGTAACAACCTCCTTCTCCCACTCTGTCGTCCCCTCGAAGGTGTAGGAGGAGGGTCGTAAAACGCTCGCAGCCATTTGGATTCCCTGATCCTCCCCACGTCCCAACGTTGCGTAGGATCGAAACATAGACAACCTCGCAAGACTTCGATGACGTCCTCGTCCAACTTGGGGCCCGAGCAGGGTATTTCCCAAATCCCTTTCATGATCTTGCTTCTCAATCGAGGTTCATAATCATCGATGAAGGGGAGCGAGCCGAAGAGGAGGGCGTAAAGGACGCAGCCTAGGGCCCAAATATCGATCGAGGGGGAGAGGATCGGGGTTGGTGAGGCCATTTGTTCGGGCGAACAATACGGTAACGATCCGGCGGGATGGAGGTGTTCGGCAATGGCGTCAAAGAGCGGGGCGGGTGCTCCATGGTTCAAAGAGGTTGATCGGTCCGAGGCGTGGGCGTGATGATGATGGTGGTGGTGATGATCGGGCCTCGAGACCGAGTTGGCGCGAGACAGACTGGCGAGCGATTGTCCCGGCGTGATCGACCCATACCCATGCGTCGAAAGTCCCCCTCCTTTGGTAGGTGATGCTGGTCTAGGCGGTTCAGGTAAAGTCGGATAAGCCGAAAGCAGCGATTCGGCCAATCCGAAATCCGAGATCTTCCAAGCTTGATCCTTTTCGTCGAACAAGATGTTCTCCAATTTGATGTCGCGGTGGAGGACGCGCGCATCGACGTGGAGGTAGTACAAGCCTTCGACGAGTTGCGCAAAGATGGGTAAAACGACGCGTGGTGAAAGACCAACTCGTGTCGGGGTAGCGTCCTCGTTCTGTGCGTTGCCAAAGCCTGGGCCGATCGATGATCTCGACTTGGGCTTATTGCGATCTCCCCTGACCGCGGCGGTGACCCCTCCAGCATTCAAGTACTCCAACAGTGTCCCACCCTCACAGATCGGCATAAAGATGTACGTAAATTCGTCGGTCCTCGTCGTCGTCAACAGGTTGAGCAAATTCGGATGGCGTGCCAGTTGTTGCCACAGGTGGATTTCCCTCGCCAAGAGCGACTCGATGAAAGAGGTCGTCGGTTCCATCTCTGGCTCCGGGGTCGGTTTCGAGGAATCGTTCAGTTGAAGGGATGCGAAAGCCGATTGATTCGCTGCGCTTTGTTTATCGGGTGAAGGAACGGGCGACGAGGTCGATCGATGTCGTTCCCTTTCGAAATTGGACAGCCTACGATCCCTAGGTGGGAGTCGATATCCACTCGCGCTTCTCCTCAAAGCCTCTCCGACGATCGACACCGGTTCCTGCACGAACGCCCCCGCCGACTGCGCATGCCCCAGTAACTGGTGTCGAATGATCTTGACGGCGACTTTCTCAGGCTCGCCCGTACTTGACCCCTTGACGCGAGTCGCCTCACGAACGACGCCGAAAGCGCCTTGACCGAGTTCTCGTCCGAGCGTGTAGCCACCAATGACGAACCCTTCCTCGTCCCCCGCTCTGAGCATGCCGAAGCTCGGCGATGGTCCATTGACGGATGCGCTGGGTGAGAAGGACGAAAGCCAAGATGCAGCGGGGGAGACGGGTCCCGTGCCCGTCGTGGTCGTGGTCGAGGTCGACGAGGCGCGGGATCGAGAGATGGGGATCCCACGTGCGCTCGCTGGGATGGCGACCTCGGAGGAATGACCTGGCATCGGTGAGGTCTGGATCGGGTTGAGTTCAGTCGTAGTTGTCGGGGGACCCGGCGCACCCGATGATCCAACCCTAAACCGGTTGAACGAGGCCTTAGTACGGGTCGTCGGGTGAAGCGGGAGTGATTTGGAGGCCGGCGCCCCTAGCTCTTCGCCCTGAGTGATGGTAACGAGTGCAGCAGACGCTGGTGACAAGGTAGTTGAAGTAGGTGGGGAACTTGTGGAAGTCTGCGAGCCAAGCGCATAATTGCCTCAGTGTACGACTCCCCTCAGGTCACGTGCCCGAACCCAACGCCGAGTGACGGACCTGATGATCCTGCATCATGACATCCCCATCATCGTCCCTACTCGGACTGAAAGCCCTGCGCACCAACAGCGAAGGAGGAGTGGTGGCCATCACACTACTACTGCCCTGATCGACAAGGCTGCCTTCCCTGGACCTCCCGCTGGTGCCTTGACTACTCGCTCCCGTACTCGCCTTCCTCGTCCGGACCATCAACCCTCTCGGGTCGTACAGAGGAACGTCGTCGTCGTTTTGCTGTAGTGGGTCGGGCATGTTGAAGAGAGGCTTCCTCCCTCCGCCTGTGGATCGACTGAGCTGGGAAGACGACGAAGCGGCGGAAGGGGACGAAGGCGGAGGTGGGGAGGAGAAGCCCGTGCGAGATGGCGTAGGTTCATGGTGGTGATGGTTGCTGTGGGTGGTGTTGCGGAAGTCGAGGTTCGGGGTATCGTGCCATGCCATGTACCCTGTGCGTGGCCAGTGGAGCTGCTGGCCTCAAGCTGTGGTCGTCGTAAGCGGCGGAGGTGGTGGGTGGGGTAAAGAGGAGAGCAGACGAGCTTCGGGGTCAGCGCGGTCAGCTGACAATTCCCCGAAACGGGCCAGAACGGGCCTAACGCGAGCGAGCGCCGACCGGTGACGGACGGACATAGCGCGATGACCGCTCAGACTGGGCAGTCGGTGCTGATCGTGCTGCGGCAACTCACCTTCTGCAAGTAGGCTGAGAATCACAGCAGGGGCAAGAAGCTGGTAGTGGTGCAAAAGACGCCGAACGTGGTCGCGACGAACTGCTCGCACGAACTTGGTGGCGCAGGCGAAGGCAGTGAAAGACCTGAAAAAGGGAGCTAACGCCACAGAATCCGGGGGCGGAACAAGAGCTCCAAACCCCGGATCGATTGCGACTCGGGATCATCGTTACTGGGGAACGTCAGCAAGGCTTACCTAGTCAGATCGAAAGGAGTCAGTTTTTTTTATACTTGGTCTGGATGACATTCCCAATGGTGGCTTCCGAGATATACCGTGGCTACTGTCATCAACCATGACATGGACACACCTCCCAGTCGCTCGTAAGAAATGCGTTCCACCCCCCGGGGGTTCAATCTCAATTGCTCAATGCGTGGCATGACCACTTGATTGCACCAGCATAACACCCTACCCCAACGTCTTCATAGCCCACCTCATCAACAACCCCAAATCACCCGTCAGATCCAACACCTCTTTCGCCTTGCTCACGTCCACGTCCCAGCCTTCGAAACAAAGGCGATAACCCTCCTCCCCCTCCTCCGACGATCTGGACGATATATGAAGTGCCGTAGATTTCGCCAGCTCTGCGGGACCAGAAGGGTGTGGGAACGAGAGCGAGATAGACGAGTCGTTTTGTATCTGAACAAAGATCGGCAAGGTCGATCGCGTTGATCCTTCGATGAGGCCGATGAAAGAACGTGTCAGCACCTGTGCTCCACCCGTCAAGCTACACACCTTCGTTCGATGACCTCACCCAACACATCCTCCAACGATATCGGAACCTCCACTTCAAGTTTCCTTCTCTTCGTCCGAAGGACCCCATCTAACACTTCATTGTTCATCCCAGATCTCGTAACGAGGTACCGAGGATGGAAAACGCTCTGCACAAGCGCGTTGATCCTCGCCTGAGCTTGGATGATCTGCCGAAAGCGGGCGAAGTCGGTTCTTAAGCCCGTGCGCCTTGAAGAACAAAAACCAAGACCGACCAGACAGCTTACTTTGAGGGCTTTGAACAAGTGCTCGGGCGCTTGGAACCGGAAACTCGTGAGGAGGTAACCGGGGACTCGGGTCGAGGTATCGAGGGCGTATTCTTGCACCATTGGGAGGTCGTCGAATGACTGTCATCACAAAGAGAGAGAGACATGGTATAAATATAGAGCAGTGCGGTGTACGCGAACGTTTAATGGGGGACATACCACTTTGTACCGAGCACTAGGGTCAAGGGCGTCCACTCCCTCCATGGGACGCTGCGACAGCTGCGCATCTCATCCCATCCACTCATCAGTATTCTGCTTACCCTCAAACACGTCCAACCCGCCCTAGAAAAACACTCACCAAAACAGCATCAAGCGTACACGCCCCCTCACTCTCCTTCCTTTCCATCCCCTTCCCCTTCCCCTTCCCCGACCCCACTCCCACCCCAACCTCTCCAAGGACCTCACTAAGCCTCCTCCCCACCTCTTTCGTAATGCCCACGCCTCCATCAAACCTCGCCACGAACCAAGGTGCCGTAGACTTATCCAAGTCTCTGTACCTAACCTTCTTTACAGCAGGAGGATCGAACATCGTCGTCGTAGAATTACCTTGCGTTTCCTCCTCGACGAGGTCGACGTAGGATGAGGGGATCAGGGTGGACTTGTTAGGTTTCTCGAGGTGGATCGAGACGGTGCTGATACCTTCGAGGGAGAGGAGGTCGGAGAGGTCTTGTTCAAAGTTGCTCGTTGATGCTTGGGTCCATGTGTTGGTCATTTGGGCCAACGGTGTGGCGTGGTAGAGGATGCGTGGGAGATGGTCTTGCGTTCGACGGAGGAGAAGTCCCCTTCTTGTCGGATCGATGGGCTTTGATATTGTTTCACTGTATGCTTTCCCAATCGCATCAGCTGACCTTCTCCCAATACAGCCCATAAATCCCCAGCAGCGAGACCAAACCACTCACCCCTCGGCTTGCCCTGGAGTGAGCACAAGCCTACAAGCCGTCTCGATCCTCTCCACCGCCAAAAAGGCATCCACCCCACTTTGTTCCGTCATTGTATCCAACCTCGTCAACTCCCTCAATATCCTCCTACACCCTCTCAAACCTGCCTGTACGGCCTGCCCATCTCCTTCTTTGTGCGCGTCCCCCTCCTTGTCTCCGAGTAGTGACACACACTTTTGCAAGCTTTCCGCCACGTCCGTAAGATCGACCTGCCCCGCATCCATGACATACGATACATTGACTTTATCCACGTTCCCTCGGTTTGTGGAGATGACAAAATCGACGACCATGACTTTACCCCCCAAACTCAACGTCTCCGTCTCCGCCCTCGGCATCGTCATCGCCAATCTGTCCCCCTCCTCCTGACCGCGTTCTCGAAAGGAAACCAATCCCAAAGTTTTCGCAATCGCTTGCAGTACGCGCACAGTGTTTTCCAACCCGGACGATCCGACCTCGTTCGGAACCGCAACGGGGATCGAATCCTCATTCGTATGAGCGTCTACTACGCGTTTAGCAATAGCGAGTTCGGTCGATAGCCAATGATTCAAAGCGCCTTGGTGCGTCGAGGCTTCTTTGAGGATGGTGAGGTATTTATCCAGTTGGGCGTGCGGTTTCAGGTGGGAGACGGTCGGAGGCACGCCTGCTTGGGCCGAAAGGGAGCTGTCCGAGGTTGGTGTGGGTGGCGGTGGAAGGAGCGAACTGAACGATTCGATCGCTTGGCGTAGTTGCGCTAGGGTCGTAGAGGCGTGTTGTCGAGCACTGCTGAGCTGTTGGCGATCCAAGGGACCATAAGGATGGAGGAACCTAGTTGACGACGATGGCGTTGAGGAGGAGGAGGAGGAGGAGGATACGCGGTCGAACATCGCGTTGATCGACGTGGACAGGCTGTGCGCCAAGCTGAGGATCGTGGGCGGTGCAGAATCAACCACATTCGACCATTGTGATGTCGAGGCGAGAGGGGCGGAAGTCATGTCGAAACGCAGTCGTGGGCCAGTACAGGGCCGAGCTGATGGGAGGTGAGATCGGTGAGAGACCCACGTCGACAGGCGCGCGCAGTCGACATTGACAAGTGCGTCCGACATCACGTGACGCGAGACAAGCTGAGCGGATCTACCAAAATGAAACGAAGGGGGTATATATTGCGGTGGAACGTGGTAGTATCGACAAGTAGGCTCAACCTAAGAAAAATGAAAAGAGCGAACACTGTCTTCCGGCACTAACAAAACGAACGAAGACTGTTTTCTGGTAGCGAATGCAGAATGAGGAACGCCGATTCTCCGAAAGACCCGTCAGACCAAAGCTGTAACCCTCCCCAGAACCTTTCCAGAAGGCCCCACCTCCCCTCCTAAATCTGCTCCACCTCCCTCAACAAATCCTTTGTCAAAGTCTGCCTCGCACTCAACGACCCATTCCCTCCCCGTCCCTGTTCCCCATCAGCAACAAGTTTGTTCGTCTTCCTCGTCTCCAACAGCCTCTTGGTCCTGAACGGTTCATACTTGTCCAGCCTCGTGGTCTCCTTCAACGTCTTCATCTTGATAAAGATGGCTTCCTTCAAGGGAGTAAAGTCGCAGTGCGATGGATCGAGGACGTTGAGGGAGCCGTATTTGAAACGACGCTCGTAAGTCTCCTCCGTGAGATCGTCGTCGTCCTCATCTCGTGACGAACCCTTCTTACCCCTCGTAGATTCCTCAGGAGCGACCACAGCGAAGGGTAGGAAATCATCAAAGGTCGGCGTCTCGATCGATTCTTCGAAGTCCGCAGCTTCGGCAGCGGCACTCATCCTTCTCCTCGAAGGTGGGAGAGTCGATAACCTTCCTCGGGCCATGCGGATGACCTTGACCGGCGCTTCGTTTTCCTCGACTTTGCTCGCATTCGCTGCGCCTTCGGTCTTGGACGATCCACGTCGAGTTGTGGTATTCGCTGGTGTAGACTCTCCCTCGTCCTCTGTCTCCTCGCCGTTCTCATCATCTTCGTCATCCTCATCAACGGACAAAGCGCTAGCCGATGAAAAAGCGCCAAATGAAACTCCTGATCGAGTCAAATCGCGTCGTACAGCTTCCTTGACTTCCTCAAGTCGGCGAAACGTCATTTCGTCCGCTCGAGCGATGATCTACGAACACGCGCAAAGCGTAAAGATCAGTACTCATTTTCACCCTCTACAGCGCGCAAGTATGCAAAAGAGGAAGAACATACGGGAAGGACGTGTACGCGCTGCGAAAGCTTCTTGATGCACTTGAGGTCCGTCTCCGTCATCCCCATCTCATCATCGTAATCATCATCCTCGTCGGGGAGCCCATTCTGCTCATGCCCATTCATGGCAGTCCCTCGCTTTGCTTCCTCCGAGGTAGCTGTCGTACGACCATTCGCTCTAACTTGAGGTCGGACCGACTCGGGGTGGATAAAATAGAGGCATAGATGAAAGTGTGAATCAGGCGATCTTGCCGAGGGTCGAACGACTTGACTTTCCCTATGAGGATCAGCGTCTTTGAGCGAAAGTGAGTGTCTCCTGGTCACGGACTCCAGAACGGTTTGTCTCGAGCCGCACTCACGCCTTGAGCGTCTCATCGAACCTCTCTTCGACGATCCTCAGAATCTTCCCCAGCTGTCTTTCAACCTTCATCTCATCCAAAGCGTTCCAACCCCTCGCAAGGGGTGACATCCCCTTGATCCCTTCTTCCTCATCCGATCGATCCAGAGCGACCGTATCGACGCAGGTTAGAGCGATCTTTTCGTTATGAGGACCGATCACTTCGATCGAGATGGTTTGCGTTTGCCTCGTCGGAACGATCTTGCCTTTCCTCTTTGTACCCATTCGAGATGACGGATCAGTACTAATTCCGAAATTTCTGATCGACTCGCGACTCTTTGGCGCATCGGATCCCAATTCAAGGTTCCCCAAGAATGTACGGATCCAACCCGTCTTGCCCGTCGATTTGGCACCTACGACGATCAGGTTCAAAGGCGGTGCGACCCGATGACTCCTTCGAACGAAATTGGGCGTACTCGAACTTTTGGTCATACGTGAACGAATTGGTGCACCGACCCCAGCGCCGCCGCGGCCGCTCGTTCCGAGACCACTGGCGAGCGCGTGGGGTGTTTGGAGCAGACTAAAGGAGTCGAAATCGACGCCGAGGTTGGGGGAGGGGTACAAGGAAGCGATCGATCGACGAGACCCCGCTCCCGTTGCGACGTTGTGAGGATAGGAAACCGATCGTGTCATCGTCGCCTTTGTGGGAGAATCATCGTCGGCGAGGGCAGAGGGTGTTGGGATCTCTAATCCCGAATTCGCTTCGGTTCCTGGGATGTGAGGTGGGGGTGGTTCGTCACTCCGGTTGGACGACTTGGTCCTCGAATAGATACTGTTCGGACGGGGGATAGGGACCATCGAGACCTTCTTCACGGGAACGAGAGGACTGGAAGGTTCGGAAGAGGCATCTTCTTTCCACGTCGGCGAGACGGGTTTGCCCACCGAGGTGGGACCTGCGCCTCCTGCTCCAGCTCCGAGAAGTGCTGTTCCGGAGAGGAGGCCTCCATTGGGAAGTGAGGGCTCGATCACTGTTTGAGGTTCACACCGAATTGTCAGCTCGATGAGATCGGGATGGTTAGGGGTTGGCGAGACGGTAGAGATCAAGCTCTGAGGGGGTCCTGAGGGGGTCCCGGCGCACGATCGACTGCAATGAACCTCGGCGAACGAGGGGGAGGATCCGTGTCACGGCGGCCCACAAAGGCTCGGCCTCACACATCAGAAACAAGACCACTAACCGGGTAGGGTAAGTTCGACGGGCGATCCGGAAGCTTCGGGATAGGTCTTGGACGATGATTTACGTCGAAGGAAGGTCATGGCGCTGACCGCCGGTCCAGAGAGCTGCTTGCTGCGCTTAGACTGCGTGTCGGGCTCAGGTGTCTCAGCGCTGGCGCGAAGGCGAGCTGGTCGGGACCAGTGCGGTCACGATCGGGGCAGGTCGAGCTCGGACTGGGGAAGACAAGTGCAAGTACAGGGGAGGGATTCAAGGTTCCAAAGGTTTAGGAAGGAAAGGAAGCGAGCCAGCGTCGAGCGACGTCGATGGTGCACGGGCGCCATTCAGTTGGCGACCTGCGTCAAGGCGGTCTGTGCGGGCGGGCGAGGCGTGTCATTAGCCTCATTGGCCTCTGCCGCTTTCAAGCGGTTTACTAATCCACCAATTCGGACCAAGCACCCACGCGTCGCTCCTCGCAAGCCGCCACCAAAGAGGTGTTCGCTCTCCTGTCTTTTGCCGAATTTGGTGTCGAATTCTTGGCTCTTACTCTCGTGCTCACCTCGTGGTGCCCAGACGACGCGTCACCAGCTGGTGTTTGCCTTTCTTTCCGCAAGCTATCACCGCTTCGTCACCGGGCGTCTCCGTCTGTCGTCATCCTCGTCGTCGTCGCCCGATCACGACCCACCCCGACTTTGCATAACTCCGCAGGAATCTCTAACCAACGGATCACACCATGTCAGCCGGAGCAAGGATGAAGCGTCTCACACGTGAAGTGTCGGACATCCACAAAGAATCCGTACGTACTCAATTTCGTCCTCGTTCTCCAACATTCCAACTGAATGAGACCCCTCTCTACCGATTTGCCGTCCACCCAGTCCAAAAGCGGCATCACGATCCGATCCCTATCGCCCGACTCCTACGACCACCTCGTTGGTTCGTTCCCCGGTCCCTCAGGGACACCCTACGAAGGAGGCGTGTTCGAGGTCGACATCCAACCCCCGCCGAATTACCCATTTGCACCGCTCAAAATGAAGTTCATCACCAAGGTACGCGGCCGGAGCGAAAGCAGCCAAGTGAAAAGATCATCATTAAAGAAAGCTGACTTTTTTTTCGGCTTCTTTTTGCAGGTGTATCATCCCAGTAAGTCCCCCCCTCGAGGCGCGTCACTCGCTCCCGACCTCGCCACTGACCACCTCCCCCACATTGCCACCCGCAGACGTCTCCAGCTCGACCGGTTTCATCTGCCTCGATATTCTCAAAACGTCTTGGTCACCGTCAGTCTATCGCACGTACGACCTTGAGCGATCGATCGTTCCTAACCCTCCGGTCTCCCTGATGGTGGTAGAGTCTACACGCTCCGGACCTGCCTCGTCTCTTTACAATCGCTGCTGAGCACACCCGAGCCTAACGATCCTCAAGGTGAGCAAAGCGACGCCTGCTCTCTTGCCGAGCCGAGCCAGCCCCCCCCAAAAAAAAAAAAAAAAAAAAAAAGGCCTCAAAAAGGGGAATCATCCAAGCTCATCTTCACTTCCTTTCCTATTTCCTTTCCCCCCCTTCCCCCTTCTCCCCCAGACGCCGAAGTCGCGAAACACTACCTCTCCTCGCGCACGAGCTTCGACTCGACCGCGCAATACTGGACCCAAGTCTACGCCCAACCGACCACTAATAACTCTTCCACCGCATCCGCTCCGTCGACCGATCCGCGAACCCAAGCCACTTTAGCAGGTCTAGAATGGTCCGATGTTCGACTGTTCGCGCAGATGGGTTTCGAAGAGAGGGATGTGATCGACGTTCTCCAGAGGTTAAATTATCGCAGTGGGAATAAGGACAAGGTTGGCCACGAGGCCGTGTTGGAAAAGTTGTTTGTTTGAATAGGTGGAAAGGATTGGGGTCGTGTGTGCAGGTGGGATTTGCGGTGAAGACTGGAGTGTACTTTTAAGCAATACAGAAATGATCTTTGTTAGCACTGCAAATCTACGAGGCATGGTCAATTCGTATCGACGTGGCAGAAAGGTTCGAATGGTGATCTCCGACTTTGTATATTTTGCGTACCCAAAACGTGAAAAATGACGTGCAACCCTATGAGCAGGACAAACAAAGGAGTCGAAGAACGAAGAGAAGAAAGCGAAAACGTTTGCGCAACAGGAGAGGCAGAAAACAAAAGTTGGTGAGAGCGGTCGTGGGTGGCAGGGGGTCGTGAATGGAGAGATGAATGATCGGCGAGAGAGCGGATGCGCTACCGCGCCGCAGGGGCATGCCAAGGTCGAGTTTGCGCAGCGCCGCTAATTTAAGCGTATCGGTTAATGAAATCCGACAACTGCACGAATCACCACGCATCCGTCAATAACTGCACTCTCCCCTCCCCTCAACACTGTGTGCAAGCTCACCTTCGAAGCCCCCTGCCTCAACGCCAAATGCACATCATCCGCGCTCTCGATACCCGTCGTCTCCATAAAGTTGCGTACCGCATCCCGCGCACTCGCTTCCAAGCCTCCGAGTCCGTTGGCCTGTAGAATCGATTCCTCACCCTCGTTGTCTTCGTCTTCGTTGCGTCCATAGTACATGCTGCGGGGAGAGAGGAGACACAAAGATGCGTCAATGGACTGTATCACGCCTCGGGCCCCTGTGAGAAACAACACTGACCTCGACGAAATCGCGGTCGCACCATTGAACTGCTGCAACCTCTCCTTTGCCTCTTTGGCCGAATTCGCATCATACGCCCCCGTTTGATGGTACATATCCGAAGAAATACCCTTTTGCGCGCCAAAGGTCTTTCGCGCGTAATTGTTGACGGGTTCTTCATAATCATCGGCGAAACCGCGGGCCCTTCGTTCGGCGAGTTTCCGTTCTTTCTCGGCAAGCGCGGCGGATTCGGATCCAGACATGCCCATCGTTTGACCGAAACCGAGGCGTTTGATACCCATTCCCAATCGTTCCGTATCGACGCTCTCTTTCCTTTCCGCGGCCTTGGCACCGAGCCCCGTACCGGACGACGCCGTTCCATCCCTCGACGCTCTCGTAGCGGCAGAAGAAGCGGCCGCACTCGCCGCAGCGGCTTTCTTAGCCGCTTCGGCCTCGGCCCTCGAATCGTAACCCAATTGTTTGATCCTTTGTTCCTCTTCCCGGGCTTTACGCTCCGCCTCTTCAAAGTTAACGGTCCCACCGACCTTTTTGACCCCTCCCAACTTGCCCTTGGCAGCACCGCCACCGAGACTGGACCCACCAGACAAACCGGAGGACGAGGTTGTTCGTGTTGCGCCAAGAGTTGGTTTCGGGCGAGATGCACCGGCGGCGGTAGCGCTCGTCGTACGTAATGCTGATGAAGTCACCGTTCGCGGAGGAGCGGCAGCGGCAGGTGTGGCGCTCGCAGCCGGCGAAGTCCCCGAGGCCGGCGACCCCGTACGTGGCAGAGGTGTGCCAGAGCGTGAACCGTTGCCAGCTGCGGTGACGGCGGGCGACCCGGGACGAGAGCTAAGAGGGGTATGGCCAGGTGAGAGGCCAAAGGAGATGAGGTTGGGTTGCACGGGGGCCAAAGTCGCTTTCGGCTTCGGCGCGGCGTCCCACGTGTCAAAGAAATCACCGGCGGCTGCACCTCCGGCTTGAGCGCTCGCAGCGGCGTCAATGTTGGCGCCTTCGACGTTCACGACGTGGGGACCAAAGATACGCTCGTCCTCGACGGCCCGCTTGGCTAGCTCGTCCTTATACAGGGTTGCAGCGCGGGACGTGTACTTGGCGGTCGTGTCTTGGGAGTTCTGCACCGAACCGGGGTGACGGGCACAAAAGTCGTTGAAGGCAGCGTTGCCACCGACCTTCATCACCCGCAGTTGCTTCCATGACCATACATCGAGGTTGGTAGATCTACACCGGGACGTTCGCAAAAATTGTCAGATATTGACCGGTTGTTTTGCGAAAGAGCCCACCTCGGTCAAGGTGAAGGGCTGGCCTACGCACCGAACAAAAGTGACGTGCACACCGGCATTTCGGTGACCACTGTAACACGAGGAAGAGTTGAGATTGCGTGGCATGTGTATAGAGGTCGGTCAGCAAAGTGTTGCTCGCCGTCGCGAAAGGACGCGATGCCCCCTCGGGCAAGAAGCGCACCTAGAGCAGTCGAGGCAAATGTAGACGCCAAAGGTGACGGATGACCAAGTCGGGTTCTATATTGGAGGTAGAAGACAGCGCAGCTCATCATCAGCGATCGCCAAGGCCAGGAGGAGCGCGAGGCGCGTCGGTCGTCGAGGCACGCCCCGGGCCGGACTGGACGGACAGCCCCGGGGCGCTCGGACACGTACCTTGGCACGACAGTCGGCGCACATCTGAGCGGGGAACCGGAGACAGCACCGACGAGGAATAATGGTGTCGCGTGGCAGGTGAGCATGACATACCATGCGACCGAACGACCATCGAGGAAGGCACGGTCGACGGCGACAATCACAGCGCGAGGAGAGCACGGGTGTCAGCGAACGTGTCGTGACAGCTATCATTCCACCATCCTCGACGACTAGGTCACGAAACGATCCTCCTCGGTGACCGCACCACCAACAGTACGTGCCTTGTTGGCCTTTTGGGCACGCAGGACGGCAAAGATGCTGTCGCGTTCTTTTGACGTGGCGCTCATCGACATGGCTGCGGCGGGCTGGCGGCTGACGGGGGATGCGCTGCGTGGGGGAGGATAGGGGTTGGTGGGTATTCTTGCTCAAATCTCGTCTCCAATCAATCGGCTGCGTGTGGCCGCGTGGATGATGTCGATGAGAGCGTGTAGAGGCATAGCCCGAGTCGACGTCGAGATGCCCAGCCGCCAGCGCGCGCTCGGTCCAGCTCGACCAGGCTCGACCTAGCAGGATCAGCGCCATTCTACGCGCTTTGGGGTTGGCCCGGGGACTCGTGCGAGTGAGATCCTTCTCCGCCATGGTCCCGCGCTTTTTGCTTCAGTTGTTTCTTTCCGCACATCATGTAAGGACCCAGCAATTTGGAAAAAATTGCACCGGCTGATTGACGAGCTCGGCCGACAAGTTCTCGGTGTATTCGCGCGCGCGGGCGAGTGCTCGTTGAAGGGCTGCGGCGGTTGACCGCGTTTAGCGATTGCTGGCAATGGTATAGATTGCAAGCCCAGAAAGGCGAGGGCCGAGTGAGCAAAGTTGGTCGAGTCGATGCAGCCAAAGCAGAGGAAACAACAAACGTGAACGACCCCTAGCAATGTTGGGTATAAAAGGCACGCGCACGGATGAGACTGTTGATGATGGACTCCTTGGGCCGAGCGGAATAGAGGCGAAAGATACGAGGGACAGACAGGAGGCTTGCACCGTGGTGTGGTTCTCGACCTGGACTTTCACGCCGGGGGGAATTCCAGTCCGACCGGGAGGGGTTCGCTATTACCGCCTTGGACATCAATGATGTGGAGCATCTACGAGAGGACACAATGGAGAAAGAGACGTCAGTGTGCCCCTGGGGGCCGCGGTGGCCGGCCGCAAAACATATACGAACATGTCCGTCTACTTGAGTTAAGGTCAATACACGACTAAAGCAGCTGCTATTGATGCTGTAGAATAAAAATATGAATATAATCACTTAGGCTTTGCAAGGAGAATACGATAGCATATGTATTGAAGGACTTATGATGATGCGAAATACTCATGTCCGTCCCGCAGATTTCGTGTCCGCTCACGCGACCGATAGATGGATGGACATGAATATTTCGCATCATCATAAGTTTTGCAATTCACATGCTGTATTCTCCTTGCAGATTTCAAGTGAGTATACTCATGGTTTTGTTCTACAGCATCAATAGCATCTGCTTAGTCGTGTATTGACCTTAACTCAAGTGGACGGACACGTCCGTTCATTCCTTTCATCTATGTAAGCCGCGTGCCGCCGCGCCAAGTCCCTGATCGGAACGCGCCGCGCCGGTGGCATTTGATCACTTGGCTGGGGCCGGGAGAAGATTTTGGGAGCTACAAAGAGAAGCGGCCCCCTATATTTCAGCTCATTAATTTACAAGAGAACTGTGAAGGTACCAACCCATTGGACAGAGCTCAGCTCGTTGACCAAGACACCTTTTTCAGCGACTCGGGCCACGATCGACTGCAGCGAGCCCAAAATGGCCCAATGGTGGCCGGCGGCCGGGCTGCCAGCTGCGCACGTGCACACGGGGAGCGACGTCGATCCGCCTCCGCCCTCTACCTCCGTCCCTCGCTAGTCAGCGCACCGTCACACGACCGGGCGGCTCAAGGTCGTGGTGTCCTTGGATCATCCCAACTCGACGTTGATTCTGCGGAGAATGCGGATGGCTTCCCAGGAAGGCTCACAAGATAGACGAGGACGTCGATCGCAGTCTCGTCCTCGTCGTCAAGCGATCACTCTCTCCGCCCTGGCGCCTCTGCTGCTCTCGTCCTGGTTCCTCTCGACCCATGCCTCAGCAACACCAGCGCCCTCAACACCATCCACTTCCGAACCGATGACTTTAGAGGGCCCCGTAGTCAAACTGCATGGTCGCTTCCTGCATCTGACCGACATGCACCCGGACCCGTTCTACTTGTTCAACTCGTCCGAAGCTACGAGCTGTCACACCCATGCACCCTCCAAAGGAAGCAGAGCTGGATACTGGGGAACGAGTGTTAGGTAAGCTAACCTTCGATCATCGTACTTGACGTGCATGGTTTGACGACTATGGCGGCTCCGCAAAACTGTCTGAGTGACGGAGTGGGAGTCTCACCAGTGCCGAGCGGAGCGGCTGCGAACTGACACACGCCATGTCATTGTATCAAAGACAAGCACCGCGCGAACTAACTTGTGATTAATCACCTAACAGTGACTGCGATGCCCCCTTGACTTTGCTCAACTCGACTTTTGATTGGCTCGAACAACACTTTAAGGGCAAGGTCGACTTTGTCGTATGGACCGGCGATAATGCACGCCATGGTCCGTCAATGTAGTCCTCACATGATGCGAAAGAAAAAATTCCGAACTAACGCCCAAATTTGCATTCAATCAGACATCGATACTCGATTCCCTAGGTCTATGCCCGAGATTTACGAATTGAATAGATATATCAGTTCGCGGATGCGTCAAACTTTTGGCAACAAAGTGCCGATCGTAACAAGCTTTGGCAACAACGGTCAGTCACTCTCATCAGGTCTCTATCCTTCACCTACATTGAGCTGACTCCCCGTTACCCGGCCGTAGACATCTTTCCGCACAACATCATGTTCGGCGGCCCCAGTGCCATCACGAGCGAGTTCCTCAAAGTGTGGAAGCACTACATCCCCGAAGAGCATCTGCACACCTTTGCTCGAGGCGGCTACTACTCGGTCGAGGCGATCCCGAACGAACTCGTGCTCGTTTCGCTCAACACGCTCTACTTTTACGAGAATAATAAAGGCGTCGACGGCTGTCCTTCGTTCTCGCTCAGATCTTCCACATCTTCTTCTATCAAGCGAAAGAAGGAAGATGATCCGGGGACGGAAGAGCTCCTGTGGCTGGAACAGCAGCTGTTGCTCGCTAGGATGAGGGGCATGCAGGTTTGGTTGACGGGTCACGTCCCGCCGACGAAATCGAATTACTACGAGGGATGCTATTCGAGGTATGGGGAGTTGATGTTGGCGTATCAGGATACCATCTTGGGGTGAGTGCTTTGATTTGCTGCTTCCTCACCTTTGTCAAGCAAGCGACTCAAATACGCGGACATAGGGGCCTGTTCGGCCATATGAACGTCGATCACTTTTCCCTAATTCAAGCCGACGACGTCTTACCGCCTCCACGCAAGTCCAAGAAGCACAAGAAGACGGGAAAGCAGGATCGAGTCTTGCGCACCACGGGAAGTACCACGACACTTGTCAACAACCTGCTGCAACAGTTTCAGGGCTTGCCGAAGAGAAAGCATCTCAAAGAGAAGGATTACAGCGTCGTTCATATCAACCCGAGCGTCATCCCGACGTATCTACCGGCTTTCCGGGTTTGGGAGTACAATACGACAGTTGGTGAGGGCAGTTTCCGGCCGACAGGATGGGCTACGAATGGTGTGAATGAATCCAACGGCCGACCGGACGAGTACGAGGAGGTTGAGGTTGAGGACGAAGACGATCAGGAAGACGAATTGACTTGGGAAGGAGAGGAAAGGGACGCCGTCCCGACCATTCCGCGGCTACTCGAAGTCGTCACGTCACAGCTCAGAATCGGGTACGAGTTCTTCCGACGGTCAATGTCATCCGACGCCTCCCTTCCCGACATGGAGATCACTAGGAAGAAGAAGAAGAAGCACCGCAAGCAACAACCGCGCCGACGCCTGCCGCGGTACTCGTCCCCCAACGCCCCAGGTCGATCGAACCGATTCCTCACTCCTCTCGGTTTCACGCAATACTACCTCGAGCTGGATCGGGCGAACGAGTTTGAAGGATTTGGGTCCGAGGCGGCTTGGCAGAAGGGTGGGGATCGACCGCGGCCGGTGTGGAAGGTCGAATACGTCACGATGCCGGCCGAGACCGTAGCGAGAAGGCTGATGGAAAAAGGAGGAGACAGCCAAGAGACTGATTTGGACCCCTTCATCAGCTCGGCCGTTTGGTCCGCCGAGGTTTTGGACGCCACTCAGTCTGGCGGAAGCGTCGAGGATGTCGTCCAGATGCTTCGACAATTGGGTTTGACCCCTTACGAGCTGGACGACTTGACCCTTGGCTCTTGGCTCGGTCTGGCCCGTCGGATCGCCAAAGGGGGTAAGGCGTGGAAAACCTTTCGCAAGCGTATGTTTGTTAGTTCGGGAGCGGGGCCGTAGTAGAATTGTTGTCAAGTTCGTTCTTGGTGTAGCTTACTGTTGTATGGCTATTTAATCTATCATTGGCTGAAGGACGTTCGATCCTCCCTGGTCCGGCCAAAATTGCCGAGTCATGGCCTCAAGCGCTTCAGCTTGCTTCGTCATCACGTTCTCGCCCAGCTCTCTGACGACTGGCACGCCTCGAAACACATCGCTTCGCTGCCTCGTGCACTGTTTCTCGAATGTATTGATCTGGTCGGGATTTGAAAAACCTCTGCCGTGCTCGGGATCACATCCGCTTCATCTACCACTGGCAAGAGGCTGAGGAAAGTTTCGACAGACCTCGAGGCCGGGGGCTGAGGACAAATGCACGGTCGCGCTGCACACGATCACGATCGAGGCTTCCAAGCTCTATGACCCTTACAGAGCCATTTTGTCATGGGTTTGAACGGGCGAAGTTGAATTTGGAGCACTCGTCGTCGACTGTTTTCCTTCCGACGCCGCATCACCATCATTGGCTCTCATCGATGGTGCGCCGTTCAAGGACGTCTCCAACGTAGAGTCAAAACGCCACCTAGCCCAAAGTGATCTACTGCCTGGCCCAGTTCCTCGAGCTCGAAGCCCTGTGAAAGTTCACGTTGGAATCGATCATTTCGCAGATCAAGGTCGACGATATCGCCTTGGGAATGTCGGGGCAATTCGCGCTCGACTTTGACGAGGTGCGCCAGCGCGAGTTTGAGCCTGTAAGTTTGCGATTCGGAACTACTAGGCGACGGTCAAGCAGACAATGGGGATGAAGCAGCATGTGCAGCGATGGGGCGAGGAGAGGAGACTGCCGAGTGCGAGAGTTGTGTTGTTGAAGATCTCACTGGCCTCGTAGCCACAATCGAGTCACAAACCAGACTACGCCCAGCAAGGATCTGCGCAGTCGCAGCCTGGCACAGTGTTTGCTATGACGGAACAGCCAGAAATGTTGTTAGTTCAAACCGTCAGAAAGGTAGCAATCGAGTGAA
This sequence comes from Microbotryum violaceum, assembly GCA_022506055.1. Lineage (NCBI taxonomy): Eukaryota > Fungi > Basidiomycota > Microbotryomycetes > Microbotryales > Microbotryaceae > Microbotryum > Microbotryum violaceum. Next base: position 279,709 of record JAKMXP010000008.1, on the reverse strand, counting down.
GTCGACCGATGTCCCACTGCTTGAGTCACTACCAGCTCCAAGCATGTCACCGGAGATTTAATATTATGGGAGTCTTAAGTTGCAGTAAGTGGCCGACACTGAGCTTGGGCCAAGAAAGTGGAGCAGGATCACGTGATACGATCGCCAATGTGGACTGCGACGCGTCAAAGGTCCGACTCAACTGGGCTTCCCCTCAGCCCGGGTCCCGGATACGTCGTCTCGTCACATCCGCACCAGCAAGGACTCTGCTCGCGTTCGAGAACATCGTTCCGCTCTTCGAACCAAGGTAGTGATCATGTCCTCCTACCTCTCGAACTGCTTGATCGTGTCGCTGTCGCCGGAGACGATCCATCAGGCGACCGAATGGCGCGTGATTCCTTGCCCTCCAACCTTCTCAGCGATCTATGACTCCCCTCGCCACAATAGATTGACCCTCGGCTGGGGTGGGACTACAAGACGAGTTCATGTCACGAATGTGCTTTGGGTCGACGGCTCGCCAATCAACTTCGCCGATGTTAACAAGTTCCACATCAACTTGCCCTGCTCGATACGCATCGATATGATGAGCATCGACCTCAGCCAGTCGTTCCTCTCCCATCAGTTTGGTTTTGGAGATAGCCCCGACTCGGACAAGACCATTATGTGGACACCCGTGCTGGATTCGCTCGTCAATGACGTGCAGTCGCGGCCAGGCTTGTCCCGCTACTTCGTCTTTGTTTCGTTTCATCCTACGCTGCGCTTCAACTCCGCTCTAGACGTGGCAACACTGGCGCGTGCACCCGTGATGGCTTCCAAGAACCACACTGTACCGACTTTAAAGGAATGGCAAGGGCTTCACAACTCTAAGCATCCTTACGACGTCAAATTCAGCTTCGGCTCGAGCTCGAACGAGCTCTGGGAGACGGCCGAATTCCTGCAGTCCAAGTCGTCGTACTGGGCCGATCTTTTCTCCTCTGGCTTTTCTGAAAGCGTCAAAACACTTGATCTGAACGGACAAGAGCAAGTTACGAGCGATGCCGGGATCGAATCTACCAAAAACAAGACCACCATCAGCAGCCTCAACAAAGGCGGGTCTAAGTCGGATCAACCTTCTTCCTCGCAAGGCCAATGCACGATCCCGATTCACACAATTTCGATCGAAAATGAAGAGCTGTATCACCCCTATCGAATCGTTCTATGCTGGCTTAGAACGGTGGAGATCAAGTTCCGACCTCTCGTCATCGACTGCCATCCGTCCGACGAGGGACGCGCCGACGCCGAACCCGAGTCGAAAGCTGCCTCGGATGTCCTCGGCCTCGACACCGTCTGCCCAAAAGCAATCTACCGCCTAGCCCATTTCCTCGAACTGGAACAACTTCAAAGTTTGGCGTTAAGATCGATCGTCTCGCAGATCAAGGTCGAGAATGTCGCGCTGGAGCTGTTCGGCCAGCTCTCGACGGACTTTGACGAGATTCACAAGCGCGAATTTTGCGATTCGGAACTGGGCGGTGGTCAAGACGACGGCGGGGATGCAGTCGGTGCAGCAGTGGGTAAAGGAGGGAAGATTGCCCAATGCTTTGCAGACTCTTTTGGATGTGTCGCTTGCGTTGTCGAGCGCCTGAAATCACTTCTTTGGTTCACGGTGATGATGTATAGGGCCTGTATCGTGACCGAGCCGGTGCCGTCGGGCGCTCCTGTCGACCGCTGAACGCTGAGCGTATTTTCAGCCCTCGATTCGAGAAAGATGAAGCAAAAAAGCTCCCAACTGTCAGTCAGTTGATACCAAAAGGTACAAAAATCCAGTTTATATGTCCTTTGACACTATCCACCGTCGATCATGGCCCGCGAAAGCCCACGCGTCCGGAAACCGTCATTTCTTTTGGAAAAGCAGGAGCCGCGCGTGCCTGGACCCGTGTCTCGCTTTCGCTTTCGCCTTCGCTGATCATTGCTCTCCGTCCGCGTGTCTCGTCGTTGCGTTCAGCCCGCGCACGCCGCCCGGGACTGTAAACATGGTCGGCCCAAATAGCCTGCTACAGGTTCTGGCCTCGTTGACCTTTCTCCCCGCCCTTCTCGCGCTGCCCTCGCCGAATGCAGCGCCAAAACAACTGGTGCTTGTCCCCGACGCGGCGCGCCAAGCCCCCCCGACGATGCCGATGCCGGGCAAGAACGAGTCGGGCCATGGCCATTTCAGCAAGTGGTCACGTCAGACCAAGAAGCAGTTCCTCCACGATCTGTCGTTTGCACCGGCCAAGGCACAGGATTGGGTCATCGTGATGGGTCCGTCTCTCTTCTTCATTGAGTCGTGGCCCGTGCTCTGTCGTATTCGGCTCCTTCGGGAGTCCGCGAGTTGACGAATGTTCGCTTTGCGGTCGGTGCTGGCTACAGGGAACGAAGCGGGCGATTTGGACTCGATGGTCTCGGCTTTGGCGGTGTCGTATACGATGATGCATCTCAAGAAACCTGTCAAGGCTGTTGCACTCCTGCAGACAGAGCAAGGTACGTCACCGATCAACGATCAACGCAGCGCTGTTTCCCACGTTTCTACGGAACGGACATGATAAAGGTTCAGGTCAGCTGACCTCGAGGCGGAAATCTCTTCTTCCGATTCGCTCTGATGTCCACTAGACGCGCTTTACCTTCGACCCGAGGTAGGTCAAACCAAGTGACAGTCTTCCAAGTCTTTCATTAGATTGAGAGTCTTATTATCTCCCCCACAGAACTCGTTGGCCCTTCACAAGGCGCGCATGGCTTCCCACCATCGGGATCTACTCACAATCGACGAATTGCTGGTCAAGCCTCAAGACATGTGGCACCGCATCAAGGGGATCGCACTAGTCGATCATAACGTCCCAACTTCGGTCTGGGGCAACACGACCGTCATCTCCATCATCGATCATCACACCGATCGCGGAGTAGCTCCCCACGCCTCGCCACGCATCGTTGAAGTGACGGCCAGTTGCACCTCGCTCGTCGCCAAGTGGATGCTCGACCTGTTCGACTCGGGCAAAGCGCAAGCCAAGAACGATCATTTGCCCCATGAGCTGATCGAGATCATGTTGAGGACAATCGCTATCGATTCATCGGGGTTGAAGAAGGCTACACCTGTCGATGAGGAAGCGACGTTGGGCCTGTGGGCCAAATCCAAATGGAGCAAGCACCATATTGAGCCACTCGAACCTTTCGTACGATCTCAGGCGGCTGGAGATGTCAAAGAAATTGATGACGAAATTAAGGACCGTATGAAGTCGATCGACGACGAGCTATCGCAAGCCAAAAAGAACCTCACCGGTCTCGATGTACGAGCCTTACTCCGAAGGGACTGGAAGGGCGCAGTCCTCACCACCAAATCGGAGAAATACCCCCACCTCTCCCTCGGATTTGCTTCGGCCCCTGTGTCATTGGCCGAACAAATCGAACGAACGCCCGAAGGTTCTCCGCAAGAATGGTTCGCGATCGAACGGGCTTGGACCGCCGAGATTGGTGCCGACGTCTCGGTTTGCTTGACTTCGTTCAAGGATGAGAAGGGCAAGAAAACGCGCGAGTTGGCGCTTGTTGTGGCGCACGGGTTCGGAAAGAGGTTGCACGAACATGCCGCTGATTCGTTGTTCCAGGTAAGAGGCTGATCTCGTTATCGAAAGCTCTGCTCGAAAGGGTTTTCGGTTTTCTGTGCTGACGCGCGGCGACTCCCATTTCAGACCCTCAAGAGATCCATCGAGAACGCCGGGGTCGAAGATTTGCAAGTATGGGAGCGCCCAGACGGTACGCGCCCCTCGATATCTCAGATGTTACGGGGGATTTTTTTGCTCATGTTCAAGCATCTCGTTCCACAGGCAAACCCTTATTGCCACGACGAGCCGTCTACCGACACCACGACAGCACCGCGTCGAGGAAGATGTGGCGACCAGGTACGTGTTGGCAGACCTGCAGCTACAGAGACAGGGTGGCATACTGATTTCCTTGCTTTTCTGGGCTGCGTGCAGTGATTGAGAGGGCCGCGACGGAATGGACGGGCGATGATGTCAATGACGATGACCCGTATCAACGTCGTCACAAGCACCATGATCTGCTTTGAGCGTCTCCAAGAGGAGGCCCCTCGGCGTCGGACCCCTGCGTTTCTTCTCTTCGAATTTCTTTCGTTGCATCACGCCATGCTCTTTGTTCCGAACTTTACCACCATTCGTCTATAATGTTCTCGGCGCGGTCGGGGAGGTTACCGGTGGTGATGTATTCGTAGATCGTTGCGCCGACGCGGTCTTGCAGTGTGCGATAGGCCCGGGCGCGTTGGCGCGTTGGCGCGTGGAGGCGACGTTCAGGAGGGAGTTGCGGACGTTACTGGCAACGCCGGCGGAGACTTGTCGGACAGCAACGACATCGACATCCCTCGCCACCTTTCCGGCTGGCCGTATGCCTGTCCAAGTGATAGCTAAAGTAGGTAGAGCTGAGATCTTCATAGTGTGTCCATTTTGTTGCAGCATAAAACGAAAAAGAAAAGACGACCAGAAAAGACTTGATAGATCAAAGAACGAAACCGGGAGTAGAAGAAAGGGTAGACCAAGAGGAAAGGAAAAGAACAGAAACAGGCGATCTAAAGACGTCAGAAATCTAGTTCGCCGGCGTGGTCGCGTTGTTCTGCTCCGTCAACGAGGTCAAAAAATAGTGGAAGTCGATCGGGGAGTTGTTCAAGCCATAAGTGTAGATGAACCTCGAGGCCAAGAAACTGGAAAAGATCGAGTGCGCGTAGGTAGGTGGTAATCGAGCGGTGAGGGGTTCGAGACCGACTTGATCGACGAGAACTTTGGGTAAAGCTCGAGCCATGACGGCTCGACGGAGGTGGACGTCATCGTAGAGAGAGGATTCTTCGAGCTCGTTTTGCAGCTTGATGAGCGATTGCGAGAGTTGGTCCGAGAGGAGCGTGTAGGGCGTTCCGGTGCGTTCGTGTTCGGCCCAGATCGTGTTGAATTCTGCGGTGGCGTTCGCCGAGATGGATTGTTGGATCGAGCGCGTGTAGTTGAGGTAGAAGTCGCTGAAGCCGGAGCCGTTGGGCGAGGTCATCAAGTCGATGAAGGAGGCATCATCGAGTGACATGCCCGCCAAAACTTCGAGCGAAGACGAGGTGACACCACCCTTGTTCGCCGACGAATCACGGAACAAGATGACACCCTTCTTCTCGAGTTGCAAGCGCGCTGATTGGGTGACGAAAAGGTTCGCACCTTCGACGAGGTACTTGAAGTTGGGCACACCTTCGGAATCCCACAGCTTGGACACGTTGTTGACATTGACGGACTCGGGTCGACCACCGCAGGGAACGAGGATGTCGGCCTTGTAGCGCAGGTGAGCACCGTTTCGGAAGTCCGTGCCATCGGCCACGACCTCGCCAGAGGGCAGGGTGATGTCGCGGTCGTCGACGAGGATGCGGTAACCGTCCTTGCTGAGCTTAGACGGGTCAAAGTTGGATATCATTTGACGAGCACGGGCGAGGCGAATCAACTCGGCGCGGTCGAGACCCTGAGGGTCATGAATCGTACCACTGCCGTCGATGATGGTGATCGTCTTGTCCTTGCTGAGCAAGATCTCGTCTGTTCAAGGTGAGATGAGCGGAATGGCATGTCAGCATACGCTCGAAGTAGAAAACACCGCACGAATGTTCTCAACTCACTCGATCCGAGATCACCATCGGGCCCACCAGTCTGGACCTTGGTGACTTCCTCCTCTTTGAGACCAAGTTGCCTATAGATGCCGGTTGTGTACGCCCTTACGGAGAGCGAGGTCATACCGAACGCATCGTGTGGGATACCACCAAGCGTTGCTGCCGTCTTTCCGGTCGAAAACGATTTCCACCAAGGCGCTCCACGTTGTCGAGCATGGTTCGCGGTCCAGTCCATCATATCGGCCGTCCCTTCATCAGGACCGAAGAAGAGGATCTCGGGCTTCTTGTACAAGTCGACGACGGTCTCCTTGATACCGGGGGATTGACCAGGCAAGAGCAAATCGATGATGGCGTCGACGTACTTCTCGAAGCACGCTCGAGGGTTCGCCCCAATGTCGGGCAAGATCGTTCCCTTGGACCCACCTTCGGGGATATCCTTGTTCTTAAGCGCCTGCGTCGTCGCGAGACCGTAGTTCTCGTCGAAGAGGTTGCGCTGGTTGATCGAGTAGGCTTCTCGGTTGCGCGACATGACGAGACGGATACCACCTCGGGCGACGTCCTTCATGCGCAAGTGGAAACCACGGAAGCCGTCACCGACGACGAGGAAGAGACCGTAGGCCGGGGTGGGGTATTCCGAAGCGGGCAGGAAGCTCGGGTCGAGTCGGAACGAGATGGCGACCTTGGTGGGCGTGAAGAAGTTGGTCTTGAGGATCGCGTTGTTGAAAGTGACGAACGACTCGAGGATCTGCGCGTCATGCTTGTTGAGAACGTTCTTCTTGATGTGGACGAGGAGCTCGTCACTGGTCAGGACGGCGCCGGTCTTTAATCGGGCGTACGAAAGCGTGGGCATGACCTGGTTCGGGGTGTGCACACTGTAGTAGTGCGTCATCGCGAACGAGATGTAGAGCAGACGAATAATCTCGGGGTAGGCTTGCAGGGTCTCGAGGATCGATGCTCGTGTGAAGGTCTCTTGACGGAAGCGGGCTCGGATGTCGGACAAGACTGCGGCTTGTGCCGAATCGTTCTCGTCGAGCAAGTCCTTAAGGGCGGCGTACGAGGGCCCGAGGCGGTTAAGGAAGTGCTGCGCAAAGATCCAACCAGAGTAGGCGTAGGCAGCCTCTTGGACCGCGAGCTTCGAGTGGGCCTCAAAGAGGGGGTTGTTGGGGAGCACGTCTAGGTCACCACGATCAGCACAAAGAAAGCCTTGAGCAATCAAGGTGTGCTGGACACTCACAGATGAGCGAAGCCTCCTTGGTGATTTGCAAGATGCTGGCCTCGACCGGAGGACCGGAGAGAGGGCTCAGGTAGAGCGAGATGATGGTGACACCATTGGAGAAGCTCTCTGAAGTACGGGATTAAGGGACCAAGAATCAGTTTCTGTAGACCAAATCCCCTCGCCGATCTTGCACCTACCAACGTATTTGCGCGTCGAGTAAAAGTTGTACGAATGGTACAAGTCGGACAGGGCCGAGAAGAAGGAGCAGGTTCCTCCCATCTTGTAGGCGATCACGACACGGCGCTCACGAGAGGCCTCGACTTCATAAGCGGCCACCACGGGACCCATTCTGTCATTGAAGCGAGTCGACGTCAGTTTCACGCATTGAACGTTAAATGGTCGGAGAAGTAACTAACCTCCTAAGAGCCTCGTCCATCGCCTGTTGGTAGATCTCGAGCGTGTAAGGCGTGGCCTTGTCCAAGAAGCTCTTGTCGGACACGCGCTTGATGTCAAGCTTGCTCTTGGCCTCTTCCTCGGTCGGGATCGGTTGGGCGAACTCGCATTTGGAGAGGAAGTAGCAACGCAACTGTTGGGCCACGGTCGCGGTCGAAGAGACGTTCCCGGCGGCGCGGTAGGATTCGAGGCGCCATGCGGACGAGGCGGTGGACTTGTCGAGGTAGTCTCGGTCGATGCGTTGTTCGTACTGCGGGCCATCGACAATGGAAATACCCGGAGGCGAGGTGTAGATGAAGGTGGCGTTGCTCTGCAGAAGGGGGGGAGCCGAGTTAGCTTACGGTACTTTACCCAATCTAGGCGCGACCCGTGACCCCTCCGCCTTGTGACCTGGCCCCCGGGAAGGCCGATCCCTTTGAAAGCCGAGGGGCGTTCGGTCCGGCGGCACCGGCCTTTGAAAGCTCACCTCTGATTCCTTTTTAAGCTTGATTTCGAGGTAGTCCTGGTGAGCGGCGTGAGCTTGGACTTTGGCACCGTAGAGAGACTGTGGTGGGGAGATGAGCGAGCGTCGAGGCGGACGACGAACACGGGGAGGGAGAAGGTGGGGCCGTCGACAAAATTTGGACCGATCGATCACGTGGACAAGTGAGAAGCGCGTTTGAGGCAATGTCAGTGAAGCTTCTCAAAAAAACGATGATAGGTCTTTGTGATGCATGTTCGAAACACCGCCAATGTTGACGTTACAACGCGTGGGAACGGCTCGGTCGTCGCCGACGGGGGGAAGGCCCCCATCCGCCTCCCCACTTGCGGAAACCAACCCCACCAACCCCCATCGCGGCACGCAAGAGAACGAAAGCAAGACGCCGAAGTACTGACCTCGATGTGGTCCGCGCACGTCTCGGGCGACTCCTTCATAAAGTAGCCATTCTCGATGCCGAGGGAGGTGTAGAACCACGCGACCTCGCCTTCGACGAGCAGCTCGGGGATGAAGCCGTTCTCGCGGCAGATAGCAAGCACCTGCTGGCGCTGTTGGTCCTTGCCTTCGAAGATGACCTGCGGGGATGTAAAGAGGTCTCAAGAGTCAGATCGAATAACTTTCTGAGCGGTGCCCAGCCCTGCGCGGTGAGGTACGCGATACGGTTAAAGGCCCCCTGTGGCCCCATTCGAGGGGGAAAAGGTCACCTGATGATGAACGAACGGACCTTTGAATAGCCTGGTTCATCGCGCGAGATGGTGTGGCTAGACGGCGACGGCGTGCGCGTGATGTCGAGCGAGGCAGCAAGGTGGGCCAAGGGGCTAAGTCCCATCATGATGGGTGCAAAGTAGCGGTAGGGGGGAAGTGTTGTTGGGATAGGGGCTAGGACCTGGAAAAAGAGAGGGAAGAGAAGAGGGGAGAGGCAATTTCATGGAAGCATCGATGAGCTTCGACCTGACCCGACGAGACCGGTGCACTGCCGCTTGACGTGGCCCCTTTGGGGCTTCGGAGAAGTCTCGCGCGCGCGGGCGGGGGTGCCAGCGGAACCGCGGCGCAACTGACCTCGAGAAGGGTCAAAAAAGGGCTGTTGCGCCAATCAAGAGGAGAGAGATATTCCACGACGGCCCTCGAAAAAGGATGGGTCAAACAAAAAAAGAGGAGAAGAAGAGACGAAAGTTTGCGAGGTTAGGGATTCGTGCTCTCCGTTCGCCGAGCGGAAACAAAAGGCTGGGTCGGTGCAACTTGGTGCGGCGTCGCAAACGATGTCCTCGTGACGTGCTTGCTGACGAGCCGTACTCCGAAGCACTCCCCCGCGCGCTGCTCGGCAAAGTACGGACGGGCCCGCGCGATAGAAGCCTCAACGAACCGAGCCTCGCCGAAAATTGGGCCCATCTAATTTTCGTCTTCCAAGCAAGTCGTGTCAGGTTAGAATTATTGAGCAGGTCAGCAGACCACCATTCGAGGTTGAGCATTTGCCATTCACAAATGCCCCGCTTCGGACGGGTTGGCCGGCGAGAGTGTATGCCCCAAAAATAGCCCTATCCTCCGCAGATGTTTCCTCGCACTAGCACCGGGCCTTCACAGTCTTACAAGTACAGAGCTGGAAAGACGGAAAATAAGCTCTCCTCGCACGTACACGCCATGTCCAAGACAGCTCTTGTCATTGGTGGATCGCGGTGAGTTGAATCTTGAACAAGTTCCTCCTCCCATCTTCCCTTCCTCCTATGACTGACTGTAGATAGACCCTACCTCTCGTTTTCCCGGTGGAGCTCAGCGGTCTCGGATTATCCCTCCTCGAGCACCTCCATTCCAAAGGCTACAAAGTCGTGACGACCGTCCGTTCACTCCCCGAATCACCTCTCGACTCGATCCAATACATCCCCTACATCGACCTCTCCCTCCCCGGCGCATCCGCCTCCACGCTCACCTCCGCTCTGCGCCCTTCAACCGAATTCGATCTCGTCATCGTCTCCGCTGGCTACTTCACGGATGACACCTTGCAGACGTTGGATTGGGAAGAGATGAACAAGATGTTTCAGATCTGTGCGAGTGCTCCGGCGTTCATCGTAGGCGAGTTGGTGAAGCAGGGGTCAATTCGTAACGGGGCAAAGGTTGTGCTTGTGACGACTGAGGGAGGATCGATTGCGCTCAGGACCAAGGAGGAAGGCGGAGGCAATTACGGTCATCATGCTTCCAAGGTGGGCTAAAGGAACCCTCTCTAGCTCACCTGAGAATCTGGCTCACGACCCACCACCCGCACTCTCTCTGAACCCCAAAAGGCCGCCGCCAACATGGTCGGCAAACTCCTCTCGATCGACCTAGCCAAGCAAGGCATCACCCTCGTCAACATCCATCCAGGCTTCATGAAAACCGAAATGACCGCCAACATTGGGTACGACAAGTACTACGACGAGGGTGGGGCCGTTGAACCGGAGGAAGCGGCGAAAAGCTTGGTCGAGTTTGTTGAGAAGCACGTCGATGAGTCCAAGAATGGCTCGTTTTGGGCGCCGAAGGGACCAAGGTGAGCTTTGTACAGTTCTTTGTACAGTTCTTTGTACAGTTCTGCTGACGGAGAAGAGTGCGAACTGACTTGTGCTTTCTGTCTTGGCCCCATAAAGGGACGTGGGTGAAGCCGAACGAGTGCTCGGAAAGGATCTGCCGACTCCGCTCGAGCTCCCCTGGTAGCATGTGGATCTTCAATCGTGCAGTAAGCTTTGCACCCCTACAAACGTGTTCCTGCTTCTTCTTCGCCATACAAATGTGTATCCAAAGCCGATCCTCACATCAAGTGTTGCCATGTCATACATCGTCAAATTTCTTCGTACGCGACCAAATTTCGCCTCCATTGAGATCGAATTATCATACCGTTCCTCATTATTACCAATCTACACGCTTCCAATCCAATCCTCGGGCACAAAGCTACATTACTTCCTTCTTTCCCCATTATCCATAACCGTATCTCCCGCCGCCCCGCCCCCACCCGTCACCTGAGCCATCGCCAACGCCTCCCTCTGAGCCCTCCTCGCCTTCTTGGACTCATACTCATGCCATTCCCCTTTGACCAACCTCAACACATCCGGGAATTGAGCCCTCGGTTCTTCAGTTGTGAAATACCTCATCTCCAACGCTTCCTCGGCAGTAGGTCTCGTCGAAGGATTGAGACTCAATAGTCCCTCGGCCAATTCAAACGCTCCTTCCGTGAGATGATGAGAAGCGAAGGTTTCACGGAGCGTGGAGGGTAGAGTTTCGGAGGGCTTTACGAGTTCGTACCAGGGGAGTTCTTGGACTTGGGGCCAGAGTGTGGGGGAGGGGGTGCCGAGTATGGAGAATATCACTTCGAGTTGGTGGATCTCGTCTTGGCCTTGGAAGACGGGGCGGCGGGCGAAGAGCTCAAGGAAGATGCATCTGAAAAGGATGGAGAGCAATGGATTAGCCTCAGAAGCAAGTGGAGATCAACACATCGCCGTGACAAGACCGATCACTCACCCTGCAGACCATACATCGACCTCTACACCGTAGACAGTCGCACCAAACAGCAATTCAGGCGGTTTGTACCACTGCGTAATGACCCGATTCGTATAATCGTTGCCCCTCCCTTGGGCATAGAACCTCGCGAGTCCGAAATCGGCAATCTTGAGCTCGCCATCTTTGCTGATGAGCAAGTTGGAGCCTTTGAGATCGCGATGTAGAACGCCCCGACGATGGACGAAGGCGAGACCCGTGAGAAGTTGGTGCATGAGATGCTTGAGATGCGCGGGGGTGAAGGTGATGGAAGGATGATGCAGGACCCCCGTGAGATCGTGGTCCATGTATTCGAACACCATGTACACATGACCTGCAAATCGAAATTTCAGCCCAAGTTCGCTCCACTCGCAACTCTTCAACGAGATAGCCCCACGTACCTTTCGAAACCATCATCTCCAACAGATTGACGACATTGGCGTGCCTCAAGCTCTGCAGCAACTTGATCTCCCTCACGGCCGTGATGGGGAACCCATCCTTCTCCGCCTCCATTCTGATCCTCTTCAGAGCGACCAAAGCGCCCGTCTCGGTGTTCCTCGCCTTGTACACCTTGCCGTACGTCCCTTCGCCGACTTGGACCAGGCATTCGTAGATCTCCGTGGGTGGTGGAGCGGCTGGAACGACGGGAGCGTCAGGAGCGGCAGCCATCTCGAGGTCGTTGCCAACCGATGGTTCCTCCCATTCGGCGAGTGTCGAAGTCGTCGGAGGTGTCCTCGCTCGCTCGCTGCGTCGATCCGTCGAAGGCGGACGACGTCTCCTTGCATCGTCATCGTTCCTGCGGTAGTAGTCATCCCGCCTCTTGTAATCATCGCCACCGTCGCGTCGAGAAGAGTAGCGATAGCCCGTATCCGATCTATCATTGTACGACCTCGACGACCGATCCTCGGAGCCGACATCGGTCCTGCGGTCCCGCGAACGATCCATGTCCTTGTCGTTATGCGACGATGCTCCGTGCCTCTCCGTCCCACGTTTGTTATAGTCCCGATAGTCATCTTGACCGCGTCCACCGAACGTACCCCTCCCTCTTCCTCGTCCCCTCCCTCTCGCATGTACGAACTCGCGATCCTCCGTCCGTCGTCGAGTCTCGAAAGGCTTCTTTGACGTCGTCGTACTCGATCGATCATCATCGTCATACCGCCTGTCTTTCCGATCGTCGAATTTGCTTCGCTCACGGTCCCGATCACGATCACGGTCACGGTCGCGATCCCTTTCGTGGTCTTGTTCGCGTTCACGATCGTCGTATCGCGACGTCCTCAACGTCATTGGAGACCTTCTCGAATCGGTCTTGCCGCCTCGTGCAGGGCCCCACGACCTGGTCTTGGTCGATCGATCCTTGTCGTACCCATCGTTCCTCTCCCTGTCCCTTTCCCCCTCCCTCGAAGTGAACGATGCTCTCCGGCCCTTGGACTCGTTCCCTCTCCATCGCGTCCTTCCATCCTCTTCCTCATCACTTTCACGGTCCTTCGGTTCCCTCCTTCTATCTTTCGTACTCTTCTCCTCCTCCTCATCATCATACTTCCTCCTTTTCTCTTTCTCATGCCTCGCGCTCCACCCATCATCCCTTCCTCTTTCCCTCTCCCTATCTCTCCCTTGATCCCTGTCATCCTCCTCCTTCCTCCTGCGTTCTTTCTTCTCCCTCTGCGCACCCACATCCTCCCTTACGCGCCTCGAACTCGTGGTCGAACCCGCATCGCTCGGGCGTCGTCGTCTTGTACCTGCATCTCTCTCCCGTTCGCGCTCCCGTTCTCGCTCTCGATCCCACCGGTCCCTCTCCCTCTCCCTCTCCTTCTCCCTCTCCTTCTCCCTCTCTCTCTCGCGCTCCCTCTCCCGAATCCTTTCGCCATCCCTTTCATCATCGGCGCCTCTCTCCGCTTCATCATCACCTCTCTTCGTCCTCTTCCCCTCCCAAACTTCATCCTCCGAATCCCCGGGAAAGAATCTCTTAACCTGCCCAGCTTTGGTCATCGAACTTGTTCCCACCCCGGTTCCCGTCCCGGCCCCACTCATCCCACCTCCAACACCGTTCGAAGCCAGCACCGCTGCTCCATTCGAAGCTTGAAAAGTATTGGTCGGGGAAGTGACTTTGAGTGAAAGGGGTTGGCGATGGGTCGTTTGTGATGGTTCACGAGAGGGGGTGCGGTGCACCGACGTTGAGGATGAGGAGGTACTAGGGTGAACGGGTTCGACGTCCATGGAGTCGGCGACGGTCGGTCTCCTCGTCGTCGTCGTCGTCGAAGGAAGACGATCGGCGTCCCTCGACTTTTCGTCCCACTTTGGCTCGGCAGACCTCTCCTCCCTCGCCGTACGATCGACCTGCCTACTCTGCCTCTCTTCTTCGTCCTTTCTCCCCTCCCCCTCCCCCTCCCTCTCCTTCTCCCTCTCCCTCCAACTCCGATTCTGCGTCCTCGCCTCCGCCCATCCCGTATCCGAACCCGCACCCGAACCTCCAGAGCCATTCTTAAACCCCCTTTCAGACTTTGAATTTGACCCATACAAAGTCTTCCCATACCCCTTACTCATCAAACTCTTCGAATTCGAATTCAAACTCGAATTCGAATTCAAACTCGAATTCGAATTCAAATTAGAGTGACGAGCTTTATAAGCAAGTTTTGGCCTAGGTGCGGAAAAGAAGGCTTTAGGTTCGGAGGAAGGGACCTGTTTCAATTCGAATTCGGTGCCGGTCAAAGTTGGCTCGTTCTCCGATGCTCCGTGGGGTCGGGTAGGGTTAGGGTCTATACGTCGAGAAGGATGGAGTTGGTGACCGTATCGTTTTGATGAAGAGGAAGAAGCGGGGGAAGGGGAACGTCGTTTAGGTGGGTTCGGCGCGGTCGTTGAGTTGGGAGGTACATGAGGTCGAGGAGGTGGCGATCGCTCAGGACTGGGGCTGGAGGCAGGTGAGCGAGGCGAATCGCGTAGGTCTCGACGTGAGCGAACAGGTGGGGAAACAGGTCGGACTGGTGGTGGTGGTCGGCCGCTGTAAGGATTTCGAGCAACGATCAGTCCTTCGCGGGGGAAAGGCCACACACGCGAGAACACACTCACGAGTCGGATCCGCTCGGCCGGGACACGTTCGTCTCTACATCGGTTTCCTCCCGACGTTGCACAGGATAAAAGGGCCTCGAAGTCGAATTCGACGAAGCCGGATCCCCGGGGTAGTTTTTCCTCGAGGCCGGGTTGAAGTTGTTGTTCCGCGAAAACGTCGGCGGCTGTCGATTCGAACGGGTCGGAGGGGGCGCATTGATTGATCTTGGACGATTGTCCTTGTCATCGTCGCGGTGGCGTTTGGAAAGGTGTGTGCGTGTAGGTGAGGTATCGTCGCGTCTCGAAGCGGTGACGTGTGCTCGATTCGAGTTGGAGTCACGCTCGTCGTCGCGGGCGCGCTTGGACAAGTCGTACTGAGCCGCCGCGGTCGAACGAGACGTCGACGAGCGGCGTCGGTCGTGGTCGGTTGATGCACCTCGACGTGCACTGCTACCCGTCTCTCGATCGTCCCTTCGCTCAGAATGACGATGCTCATTCGTCGTCGTAGAGTTCACAGCCCTCCACTTCCCCGGACCCCCCGAGGCCGAGCCCGAGCCAGTCGCACTCGTGTTGGAGTGACGCGCACTAGTCGAAGGCTCTTCATACCTCTTGCCACGATCGTAAGACGGAGAATGGTGACGAGCTTTATCAACGGCCGTCGAAGACGATGGGGACGACTTGCAATTGGAGCCGGTCGGAGCAGTGGTGGCGGTAGCGGTAGAGCATTCTTGCCGCGTTGCCCAACCTCGATCTTGCGAAGGTCGGTCGAACGAGGACATATCGTGCCGAGCCTAGAGGGTAGAGGCTGGGCCTGGTTTGGACCGCGCTGGTGCAAGGAATGGAGTGCAGGTGGAGGGACGATCTGCGATGGGAGAAGGAGAGCGAGAGAGGGCGAGTCAGCTGTGAGGGGTATGTGGTGTGGGCTGGGTGAGGTGAGGTGGGGGATATACCTGATGAAGCTCGAAAGTGATCTGAGCGGGTGATGAACACCGTAATGCAAAGTGAGGCGACTCGAGCCGAGCTGGGAGCTGGGAGCTGGGAGCTGGGAGCTGGGAGCCGGATGAAGGTGATGGGATGGATCAACTTTGATGGTCCACGCGCGCAATGCGGACCAGCCTGGGTGGTGCAGGACCAGCGACAGGTAGACAGCTGATCCAGACTGCTGATCCAGACTGCTGATCCAGACTGTTGATCCAGACTGCTTCAGTGACCGTCCTGGGTGCACAGACAGGAGATGCACGGACAGGCCTCTCGAACGAGGCGAACGATCGAAAAGAGAACGACGGAGAAAGAGCGGCCGAAAATTGACGACGATCGATCAAGCTCTCAAGCGCTCGTGCTCTTCCTCTTCTTCTCTCCCGCGCTTACCCGCAGCACCGGTACGACAACAGAATGTCCGCTCTGGTCGGTTATGCGTCCTCTTCGGCAGCGAGCAGTGATCATGAGGAGGAGATGCAGCAGGTCTCCGTGGAAGGAGACGAAGCAGCATCGGCTCCACCACCCGCAGCAGCAGCAGCAGCACCAGCACCAGCAGCAGACGCACGAGTCGAACAAGCCGCTCCTGCACCACCTGCAGCACCACCTGCAGCACCACCTGCAGCACCACCGGTCGTAGCATCAGAAGCACCCCAAGCTGAACAAGATGCCACAGACGACCAAGACGACCAAGACGATCAAGATGACGATGAGGACGACGAGCAAGACGACGACGACGTGACGCCTGAACCCGACTATTCGTTCGCATCACCACCACCCCCACCGTTCGACACCCACGCTCACGGGCACGCCGAGGACGTTGACCAACAGGACGAGCCACCACAAGACCACAACCACCAAGAACAACGAGAAGAGCCTACACAGCTGAAGGCCACCACAAGAATACACGAACTCGATATCGTACAACAAGTCCGTTCCCTTCTCCACCTTCGGAGACTCTCGGACGACCATCAAGCTGACCCGGTCGCGCGCCCCGAACAGGACATTGCCAAGCTACTACATCTCGCCGGGTGCACCTTGGCCAGTCTCGACCCCGAACCCAATACAGATCTGGACCCATCAAACGAGAAGCATACGCCCATCCCCGAGGATAAAAAGGAACGCTTTGATCACTTTGCTCGAGCCTATTTCACAGCTCTCAATGTTGGTCTGTCGGCAAAGAAAAACTTGACCTTTGCATTGCAGTACTCAACCCTTTCCTCTTTGACAGGACATTCAACTATCTCTTCGGACGAGCATCCGCCATCTCGCCCTATCGAAACCTTCCCTACAGGCTCTGCTCGATCCCAACTATGCTTCTCTTCTACCGACTCGGGCATTGGAACCCGGTCAATCGAGCATCGCCGCAGGGGGGATCGCCCATCGCTCCCGTATTGATCCTCTTCCGTTGACCAAGTCGATTCCCAAGTGGACAACACCGGACGCGAAGCCGACGACGGCGGGTGGTGTCGAGGAGGATGGGTCGCTGAGATTGAGTGTCGCGGCGAGGGGTTTGCAGGCTGAGGCTTGGCGGGATTTGGCCCAATTTGGCGCGGGGCAGGACCCAACGAAAGGGTGAAGGAACTAATGCCTTTTCAGTAGTACTATGTTGTAAGAATAAAAGAAACGGCACAGGCCTGATGGCTGCGAATGCCGAGCTGTTGATAAAGACTAACTGGCAGGCGGGTCGAGTCAGATTTATGGGGCGCTTACGCCCAAAGGCATATTGTCTCGCCCTCATTCCAAATCGAGCGGCCGCGCCATCCCGCGCTCGTCGATGACCACACTGCGCACCGCGCCGGACAGCTCTTGGCTCTCTCCCCTCTACATCCGTCCCCTCCTTTCAACTCCCCACTACCCCCATCATGTTGAAGTTGACCGTGCTCGCTACCTTATCTACCCTGCTGGCGTTGAACCAAGGTGTCGATGGTGCGGTGTTCAAGTGAGTGCCAGCGTTGAGCCCGATACGGTTCTCGTCGGTCGATCATCGTCCGAGCTGGTCTCCATGCGGGCCAGCCGTCGGCCTGCCTCCCCCGCCACCGCCGGCGCGCGCGCTGTTCGATGATGATGCAACCCGAGCCAGGCAGCTGACGACGAGCCAACCCCCCCTGCCCGTCCCCATCCCGACCCCACCTCTACACTACGTTGTGTGACCCACTGCTCACACCCCATCCCCACTCATAAATCCACTCCCGCAGACTCCCCCTGCACAAACAGAAACACACGCACTACACCCAACTCGGCTCGGCCTCGACCCTGGGCGACAAGTACGTCGCGCGCTACAACGCCAACCACCCCGCCGCCCAAATCCAAGCCGCGCAGCAGCCGCATTCGAACCAGCTTTCGTTCAAGGTGCAAAAGGATGAGGAGCAGGAATTCAATGATCAGATGGTCAAGGGGGGGCATGGGGTGCCTCTGACGAGTACGTAGGATCAACCGCTTGTTCTTTCACACCCGTCTCATTCCGGGATGATGCACGGCGCGGCAGGGGAAACGCATCATCTCGGGACGTGGCCGACGCCGCCCCCACCTCTGCCCCCCCGACTGACGTCAATGGGTCAACCTCCACAGACTACGCCTCGGCGCAGTACTTTGCCGACATCACCCTAGGTACTCCTCCTCAACAGTTCAAAGTCATCCTCGATGTAGGTCCAAAGTTGGACCCTCCCGAACCCAGGTTGGAAGCCCGAACTAACCACGAGTCGTCATTCCACTGCTGAACAGACCGGTTCGGCCAACCTTTGGGTCCCTTCAACTCGCTGCAACAGCATCGCTTGCTTCTTGCACGCCAGTCAGTCCAACTGGACAAATTTCGATCACAGCGGAAACCTGGACATTGACCTTGCGCTCTCTCCTTGTTGTGCAGAGTACGATGCCACCGCCTCGTCGACTTACAAGGCCAACGGCACCGAGTTTTCGATTCACTACGGCAGCGGTTCGCTCGAAGGCGTTATCTCCAACGACGTCCTGACGATCGGTGACCTGACCGTCAAGAAGCAAGACTTTGCCGAATCAACCTCGGAGCCAGGCTTGACCTTTGCGTTCGGCAAGTTCGACGGTATTCTTGGCCTCGCTTACGACACCATCTCGGTCGAGCATGTCACACCTCCCTTTTACAACATGATCAACCAAGGTTTGTTGGATGACCCCGTCATGGCTTTCTACCTCAACACCGAGGAACAAGGCTCTGTCGCGACCTTTGGTGGTGTCGATTCGTCCCACTACAAGGGCAAGATCGACTACGTTCCCGTTCGCCGCAAGGGTTACTGGGAAGTCGAATTGGAATCCGTCCGATTCGGTAAGGAGACGCTCGAGTTGGAAAACACGGGTGCGGCCATCGACACCGGAACGTCCTTGATTGCTTTACCTTCCGACGTCGCCGAAATCATCAACAAGGAAATCGGCGCGACTAAAACATGGTCGGGTCAATACACGGTTGATTGTGCGACGATCCCCAACTTGCCTTCCATGTCGTTCAAGTTTGGAGGCAAGGACTACGAGTTGGCCGCCTCGGACTACATCTTGCAGGTTTCGGGGACGTGTATTTCCAGTTTCACCGGGTTGGATATCCCGGCTCCTTTGGGTCCTATTTGGATCATTGGCGATGTCTTCTTGAGGAGGTACTACACCGTTTACGACTTGGGCAAGAACGCCGTTGGGTTCGCCGAGGCTCGTTAAGCTTCGAACGCCAAAGGTCGCTCTTTCTGAGCACCCACCTCTCGCAACCTCGGCTCTGCGTAGTTTCATATCTTCTTTTTGATTTCTTCTCGCCGTCTCTGGATCTGTTCAGATTGTCTTGAAACACCTTTACACTGCTTATCCCGCATGGTCTATTTCCAAAGCAGCCACGTCAACCGAGAGATGAAATCTTCCCTTACCAAACTCTGAACCCTCAAATCAGTGGAGCGATCCCACCAATACCTACCCGACCCTATGAACCCTTCAGCTCCGAAAGCGATTCCTTCAATTCGGTCCAACCGACCCACCACTCTTTCTCGAAATTGGCCACTCCAAACCTCCCCGCGCTTTCCCTAGCCCTCTCCCTCATCTGCTTCCTCTCCTCCTTGTCCATAGAAAGGATCTTCATTAATTGGGAAGCGAATTCTTTTGATGATTGGGCGTGAAATCCGGTCGGTTGACCGGTCGGGGAGGGGGTTACTATGTCTAGTAAAGGACCGGCGGAAGCGTGTACGAGTGGGATCAAGCCGGCAGCCTGTGGGAAAAACACACACACACACATATATATATATATATATATACAGGGGGGGAGGGAGGGAAGGGAACTGATTAGTTCGTACTTCTTGGTTGATAAACAGAACGTTAGGATATCTCAAAAGACGGTCTGGCACCGCGAGACGCACCATAAATTCAACGACCGTAATCCCGAAATGTTCATCGACCATGGTATGTAAACCGGTGTCGGCCTGGGTCAAATACTCCCTCTTTAACAGATCATAAGAAGCATTCATTACGAATTTCACGTTCGCTTCCACACCCAAGTTTTTCGCAAGTGAGCGCAACGATTCAACGCGTTCGTGGTCGGATTGGTGCCGTACTGAGCCGGCCATGATGAGTTTCACAGTTGAGCGAAGGGAGGGGTCGAGGTGGAAGAGGTCCGAGAGGATTTCGAGTTGCACGGGGTGATCTTTCTCTGGTCTGGTGAAGGGAGTGTTGGGAGTTAGATCGACTCAAGAGACGGGATATTGGTGGTGACGGGGGGGGGGGGGGGGGGGGACTGACCGGAATTGAGCTAGGGACAGAATCATGTGCGGTTCTCTCGGTTCCAAAGCGAGCGAAGAGAGGGAAACGGTATCGCACGGCGGGTACACGATCCGACTTGTCCGAAACCGTCTCGGAGCAGGGACAGAATTCACCATCGTGGATATCGTCGAGGGCATCGTTCGCTTTCGTGTTGTCGTGTTCGCATCGTTTCCCGTCGATGTGGTCGAAGCAACAGCCGAGTCGGATGGAGGCAGTTCGGGCTCGACGTCGTCCCGATACCCGAACGGCTTCAGGAGATGATCGATGTGATTCTTCGTCCAGGTCGAGTTGACCATCAGGACCGTCGACTGCCTAAGGCAGATCGAGTAAAGTTCGGCGAAAATGACGTAGTATCTATTGACCAGAAGCGGGAGCTTAATCAGAGGAAGAGGGAGAGGGCCTTCCGAACTCGGGGAGTAGCAACGTACAAAAGTTTAAGATTCGTCAAGACAGCACTAGAAGCAATGAGGTTCGTATTCGTATGCCCTTGCTTTCGCTCCGAGACCCGTCGAAGCATATCGGTGCTGATCGTAGGATAGTGCGTGTACGACCCGACTGGTATCCGTCCGAGATGCCTAATCAGAGGGTAGGTGAAGGCGTAGCCCATCGTGTCTGGGGGAGAAACCGCGTCTGAGCTCGGGTTGAACAACTCGGGTCGATTCCCGGGGTTTGATGATTGAACTGACCTATCCAAATATCAGGTATCAGGCCACCCGTCCCTAGTCCTTGCCACGCGAGGATAATGGATCCCAAGGATTGGCCCAAGAGCGTGAAGCGAGGCCAAGTCGAGTCCTCGACCAAATGTCGCGAACCGAGTCGGACAAAGATCAGAGTTTTGGGGTCCAAGGCGATCCCGAAACGGTCCTGTTGGCAAATGAATGAGCCTCAGCCTCATCTCGAACGTTGCCTTTCGGCGTCCAAAGTCGGATATCCTGACCGCGATGAGAAGCCAACTGACCTTGACTTTAGAGATCATCGAGTCCTTGGTCACCCGTTCCGGCAATGCTGTGTGCCCGGCTCCCGTAGACGGAGCATCTTCATGTTCAGCCGTCAGATCGCCCGTATACACCACACAGATCAAGTCGGGCTCCTCTCTCTGTAAACAAGCGACTGCGGTCCATAGCACCCTTTCGCCTCCCCCACCGGCATTACTGATGTGTCGCAAGGAGAAGCCACGTCATAGACAGAATCAAGGATCAGCTCCAAACACTTACGTGCTTCTTGGTCATCCACATGACATACCAATAAGGATGAAAGAACCCCGCAATCCTCGTCTTCCTCACGACCTCAAGATCGACAACGCCTATCGTAGCCAGTGCGATCCTCCGTCTCCGTTCATTCGTCGCTCTCAATCGCAGACCGTACACTCCCACGAGGATGTAGAGCAATGACGACAAGATTGGGATGGAGAAGAAGGCGGCGATAATTAGGAGGATGAGCTTGAGGTGTGGTGGGAGGGAGAGCACCAGGCGTAGGAAGGGGTGCATAGCGGTCCCGGCGTGGACTCTCGCTTTTCGAGGTGGTCGGGATCGAGGAGGAAATAGAGAAGTGACCGAGATCCGGACCGGCACCTGGCCAGACCTGGCCCGTGCGCGCCGCCAGTTCATTATCAATCTGGAATGAAGGTATCGACAGCTCACTGATAAGGTTGCATTGGACAAGTACAAGCAGAGGTACTTCAAGCACTACACAATATATTTTTACTATCGCACTGCCAGAATGGCTGCAAATGTGGCGATCACGATAGCCGCTGTGATTTCAGAAAGTTGGATCGCTCAGCATCTCGCACGTGATTATATGAAGTGCCACATTGGACGCAGGTCTCTGTACTGACCAACACAAAACGAGGTGAAAGTGACCGTTCTCCGAGAAGGTGGGAACATAGACTTGGGTTCCTTCATCAACGCCGATTGCACGGAAAAGTACCGATTCGCGCCTGCAGAAATATCCATTCAAGATGTCAGTGGGGCGGCGCGGCCGGTGTCGCTGCATTGCGCCTCGTAGCGACTCACCCAACAGGAGGAACAGCAGAGCGAGGCCAATAAACGTCCCACCCTGTGTTTGAAGCGCTGTCAGTAAGCAGAAGCGATGAACGTCCAAGTATGTAGCAAAACTCACGATCGGCTTGCCCAAATGGCGATACTTGAGCGGATCGCCATTGGTCTGACCTTGCAAAAGCACAATCTGCTGGGCTTGTTCAAGCACGAGTTGACGGATGATTTGCAGTTCCTCGGCTGCTGTGATGTAGCTTTCATTGCTACTGGAATTCTGCACGACCGCTCGTTCGAGCAGCGAGCGCAGATGTAAAGTCGAATTGGACGCGGTCGAACTCGAAGTCGAAGCGGTTCCGATCGTGTCGGTGCGGGTCCCGGTCGGGACGGAGGTTGACGCCAACCTAAAGAGCTGCGTGATGGCGATCCCAATCGACGCCAAACTCAGACTCGTCCTCAACCAAGCCAAGAAGGTCCTCTCATTTGCCAGATGGTCCCTTGCAACCGAACCTTTGTTCTCCAACATATGCGTCAATCGCCAGTGGGAGCTCTTCGACGCGTGCTCGCCTCCGCTTCGACCGGCGCCATCGTCGCCTTCGCCTTGGACACGCCGCCTGCGAGTCAACTTGGACATGAATGACCGAGCACCACCCGGCATTGCTGTGGCTGACTGGGAGGGGTGGGTAGGAAAACGACCGCCATTGAGTTCTTCAGCGTGGTCGGTCTTGCTACTTGTGACTTGCATCGTGTTGGACATGTTGGCCTCACGTGCGAAGGAACCGTAGGAAGGGTGCTCGTTTGTGCTTTTCGAAATGGTCGATCGCTCGGACGGGCCGCCAGCCAGCCGCTCGCGCAATTTGTCTTTCGGGGCGCACGACTCGGAAGTGCTCATACCCGGGAAAAGATGTGGTCGAGATCGGGAAGATTTCGTGAACTTGAGATGGGCAGGTGGGTAGATGAAGAAAGGAGACAGACGCGGGTGCCCGGGCCCTCTTCACATTCCATCACACGACCAATGCTAGCGACGGCCTGGCGTTCTTGACCGAAGGCGTGATACGAGAAAAGCTGCGTATATGCACTTGTTGCGGTCTTGCGCCCCGCGTCGGCTCCTAATCCGGGGAAATATGCAGAATCGCGTGCCGCCGCTTCATAGGACGACTCGTCATAGCTTGAACTTCCCGACATGATTGTCACCATTCTTACGCAAGAGGAGAGAGCGAGGGCTGAGTAGTGAGACTAGCCGGAGTACACCCTTTTCGAATTTTGGCCGAATTACTAACAGTCACCTTCTGTTCGGGTAGGTGCAGCCGATGAGACGACAATTTCAATAACGTACCAAGTTTGACCTTGTGTTTGGACACCGACTGTTGCTGATTGCATCGCCCAAGTTGGGGGTACCCTGAGCGCCAATACATAATAAGGCACACGCGCCAAAAAAAGAAGCAATTGCCACAGGCGGCTTCCAACGTTCCAACCCGTACAGGACCGCAAATTAATTCAATCCCTTACTTACTCTTTCAGATTTAAATTTTCGATCAAGAGGCAGGAGCAGAAATCAACTACGGATTAATTCCCCTTTCTAAAGGGGAAAGGGGAAGGGCGAGTACAATAATAGTTTATACACGCGACCGCAGTTGACCGCAGTGAACCGCGGTGGGGGTCTGCGACAACTCGCGCCCGCGGCGGCGATAGACGACGATCAAGTGGGCCAGTCCTCACGTCGATCCCTCGGCCCGCGTGGCCAGGCCTGCGGCGCCTTGAGGTTTCTGGTGCGATCGAGTCCCAGCTGGTCGCCCGTCGCCCGAGTTTCTCACCTCCTCGCTCCACCGGACTCAGGCCTGCGAGACCCGAGACCATTTATCGCCTGGCGCTGCATTGACGGCTGTGTGCGGCTGTGCGTGTGCGTGTGCGTGCGTGTGCCCACGAATACGAGTTATGAACCCGAGGACCTCGACTGCTCGTGGCGACTCTCGAACTCGACTCTCAAGGCCCGTGCGGAGTTCGGCAGCACCGACAGCGGCAGCGGCAGCGACTCCATCGTCGTCAATGTCGTCCTACGACGGTCCAGCAGTGATGCATATCGTGTCGCACACACGCACACCCTCATCCGAAAGTCGGCGTGACTCCTTGTCTGCTGCAGCAAGCGGATCCGAAGACTCGTACACGATGCCCGCGTCGGCGCCCATCGCGGAACCGAGCAGCATGACGCCTCCGCTCGCAGATTCGCAGGCGTGGAGCGACTGGTACGGAGAGGGCAACTGGCACCCCTCAATCGCGCCTCCCATCCCCGCCAGTCTGTACGACCTCATTCACGAACCCAATACGTTCCCTACGTCGCCTCAGCTTGATCTCGATGATGCACTCGGTTACGACGTCGTGGACCCAGCCGCTGCAGTACCGACGAGTGAACACGCTGGGGAGGAAGTGTCTAGGACAGGCACTGCACCACAATCCCGACACCCCGACGCCGGCGCCGGCGTCGAAGCTGAGGTTAAACCTGAACCTCAAGAGGGAAAAGACCTCTTGGTCGATTTCAATGCTTCGATAGGAGCGGGGATGACAAGGACCGGTAGCCACAACGAGGACGACCCCCACCCTGGTTCGTCGCTGTCCATCGTAGCCAGCTCTCCTTCCCTTTCCACGGACGACGGTCGGTCAAGTCTATCGTCATTCGGCGCCAGTTCGATAGCGTCGGGCGATATGGCCGACATCATCAAGCAGTTCCGGACTCGGGGTTACTTGCCGGGCCCGAAAAGTCGGCACGAGGAGGAGCGCATGCGCATCGTCCAGAGGTACGATCTCGAGTCGCCGAAACGACGGGCCGCGGTCGACCGCATATGTCGCATCGCCAAAGCCTACTTCAACACCCATACCATCATCATCACCCTGGTCTTTGAGGGCCACACCGTTTTTGCGGCCGAAGCAGGGTTCGACCCTGATGGCGACCCGAGTCTCGAAACACCCGTACGCAAGATGCCGATCGACACCTCACTGTGCACGCACACCCTGGCTCGGATCAGGGACCAAGAAGTCATGATCGTACCGGATTTAAGTAAAGATTGGCGCTTCCGCAACAACGTCAGTCATCCGGCTTTGAGAGTGATCTTGTGGCAGAACGATGCCCGACCCTAGAGCCCAAAATGCTGACCCCGAATCTTCGCTGCATCGACACAGCCTCAATCGATTGCCTCTGGCGGTGGACTGGCCTTCTACGCCGGTGCCGCTATTCATTTGCCGACGGCTTCGGACTCCCCCGATGCACCTCCAACTCTTCCTGTCGGATCGATCTGCGTTTTGTCCGACAAGCCACGGGCAGCGGACGACTTCAGCAAGGACGACCAGCAGGTCTTGAAAGACCTCAGTTCACTCGTTGCCGAACAGTTCACTTTGGGTTACGAACAGCTCCGCCGCGATCGAGAACGCCAGCAGACCGAGTTCCTGGGCACCTTCCTCGAGACCACGCTCGTGCAACCCCTCAACTCGAGCGAACGATTGCGCGCTGCGGACGCTTCATCTTCAGCGCCGGTCACCGTCGCATCACTTCCTTCGGCCGCCGCGCAGACGCTTGGGCAGTCCTTCCAAATGGCGGCTCACGAGATGCGAGGCTTGACGGGGGCGACATGCACGGCCATCATTGACTTGAGGACGTTCCGGCTGCCGCACCCGCAGCAAACGGTCGATGTCTCCGACTTGGACGATGAGGCCGTTGATGCACTGGGCAACATTTGCATGCTCGCTAGCGATGGGGACGTTGAATGGGACGAATTAGTCGCCAACCGACACCTCGAAGTGGCGCGGGCGGTGATCAAGACCGTGCGAGTGTGGCGACAAGACGGCCCGACCGACTTCATCGGTGCCGAGCAATCGCCTTTTGGCCCCGTACTGCCCAAGAACGTGACGGCCACCACGATCGTGCCCGTGGCCGAAGTCGATGGTATCGTTGCATTCATGCTCATCTTCACATCATCGAGCCCGCACTTCGTATTTGAGAAGACAGACCGGAAGTTTGCTTGCAATGTGGGCTCGGTTCTCGCGTCGGCCCTGCTGCGGGAACGGGCGCTCTTGGCGGATCGGGCCAAACTGGCCTTCGTCTCCCAAGTCTCGCACGAGCTTCGAACGCCACTCTTCGCCGTGGCCTCCCAACTCGAGCTGCTGCGCGAGTTCTCGACGCCCCAAGAGCTGAAAAAGATCAGCCCCATGCTCGACGTGGCCGACGTTTGTCTCGAATCACTGCGGGACGTGCTCGACGATACCTTGGACGTGGCCAAATTCTCCAACTCGACGAGCGAGATGACGGCGCACCAGCGCTCGGCCCTGGCCCGGACGGATCTGGCACGACTGGCCGCCGAGGTTTCGCAGGCGTGCTTCATCCGCAAGCGCCGCTCCGATTATGTGACCAAGGATCAGATCCTGGTCCAGAACGACCTGGCTCAACGGCTGTCGAGCATCGCCTCGACCACGGTCGACCTGATCCTCGAGGTCGAAGAACGTGAGGCGGGGTGGGAAGCGATGATCGACGTCGGTGGCATGAAGCGCGTACTGTTGAATCTCTTGGGAAACTCGCTCAAGTTTACCGAGGAAGGCTACGTCAAGATCTCGCTTCGAGAAGTGAGCAGTCCGACTGTGCCGGCCAATGACGACAACCCGAAGAGCGTGGTCGTCATTAAGGTAGAGGACACCGGGTGCGGCATGAGCGAGGAGTTTGTGCGATCGGGCTCCATCTTCACACCCTTTGTACAAGAGAACCCGTTCCGCAATGGCGCTGGACTGGGCCTGTCGATTTGCGAGACCATCATCAAGAGGATGGGCGGTAAGATCGACGTCGTCTCTGCGCTCGGACAGGGCACGAGCATCCGCATCACGTTGCCCGTCGACTTTGCCTCGACTACGACCAGTCCTGGTTCGCCGACGACGCCTCGGTTCAGACTCAATTCTGCCGAGACACCCTTGGCGTCTCGCTTCGTCACAAACCCTTTCGCTCCTCGACCTCGGCCCGCATCGAGTCGCACGTCCCCGACGATAACATCCGGTTCGGTCCGCTTCGATGTGGAACCGTTGACCTTGCCTTCGGGTGCGGCCGGCGGGCCCGATTCCGATTCGACGAAGCCGATGCGCAGACGGGTCATCAGTGAAGAGTTATTGGCCTTGTTCAACCCCGGTTCGCAACTTGCGGCGACGCCGTTCGAGGAACGCCCCGAGTACGACTTTTCCGCGGCCGTCAGCGCGGCGCAACAAGCGCTCAGTCAGACGGCGTTGAAGCGGATCCCGTCGATGAAACGGAAAAGGACAACCTCGTCAGTGACGACGGACAAGTCGACGAGCATCGACCTCGTCGACGAGGTGGCCAAGTTGTCGATCGCGGCGCAGACACCGCCACCGAAGGAGGAGAGCAAATCGTCTTTGTTCTTCAATGACATGAGGGTGAATGCACCGTCGGTCACCGACGACGATGGACAACGGAGGCGGACCGAGTCGGCGGCGTCGACCACGTCGTTGGACCCGACCGTGCCGGCGATGCAGGGCCCCAAGTTGAAGGTCCTGTACGCCGACGACAATGTGATCGCGAGGAACATCTTGGCCAAGTTGTTATCCGGTAAGGGCGTTGCTCACGTCGCGGCCGTCGATGGACTGGACGCGGTGCGCAAATTTGAAACGGAGGGGCCGTTCCACCTGTTGCTGTTGGACGTGCAGGTAAGTCAGCTTTGGCTAGCCCTCCCCATATTTTGGGTGATCCTGAGCTGACATGCGTTCGGACAATGTAGATGCCCAACAAGGACGGGATCGAAGCCGCTTTCGACATCCGTCGGATCGAAAAGGAGCAAGCGCTCGCGCCAAGCCGGATCATCGCCTTGTCCGGTCTGTCGAACGAAGCTGACATGAGGAAGGCAGGCTGCTTGGACAACGTCGCGGGTCCGGTCGACCATTGGATCGTCAAGGGGAATCGATCGTTGAGGCAGGTCATGACCGAGGTGATGGCGCAGAAGGAGGTGATCGAGGATGGTGCGGTGCCTTCACCGACGGTCTCGGATCCTCGCAGTTCGAGGTCATCATGATCGGGGGTCATCAGCGTTGTGTGCTTTTTTTCCGGATCCCGAGATGTTTAACGTGTCGTAAAGGGTGGATTTCAATTCCACCGTTGTGTTTCATCATTTCCCAGCAGGATGAATCGTTTCCTCACCAGCAAACCATATCATATCCTTGTTTTTTTCCTCTTCTTTACCCCTCAATGTGTTTTAATGTTTGTGCTACGCTCGACGACTGGTCCCGGAACCTTGTAGGATTGTGTAATCGTGCGGTAGATTGTTTTGCTTTATTTTCTTTCGCGACTCTTCGTTCTCGTTTGTTACTTGGGAGTTGCGTCATTGCCTCGATGCGACTTTGTGGCTGAGGCTGATGTTGCAACTTGTGGCGTGGCAAACGCGAGTGGCAGCCAGGCTCGAGTTCTAGCGAGTTGCCTTGTCGGATCGTCGCGGAGGCGCGCGTGCATGCCAAGTGCCAAGCTCGCTGTCGCTGCTAGCTAGCGCTCATCCACCTCCCTTGCCCGTCTCAACTCACCCACCCCAAGCTCGCGCAAGATGAACTGGCTCGCTGACCAAGTCGAAGGGCTGGCCAAGCAGGCTAGCGTAAGTCGTGTGCGCAGACTGTGCCTCGCGCGTTGCGTTGATTGTGGCCAGTGAGGTGACCGGTGGTGGTGGTGGTGCGACCGACACCGACGTGGAGCGCAGTCGTGGAGCGCAGTCAGCGAGCGAGTGGGACGTGTCGCCGACGCCGTGTCGCGCACGCCGTGTCGCGCTACGTTGATCGTGGCGGACGACGCGCCCGTGCTGCCTCGATCCGATTCGGCGTTGTTCGAGCAAGATGTGGCTGATGGAACCTCAGTCTATATACGTGAACAGGAAATCACCTTGTACGACATCAAGAGCGTCGTCAACCAGGTCAGTGCTCAGCATCCCAGCGGGGGGGAAGGCGCCTCGCGTACGGATCGGCCACGAACGACCAGCTCATCCGACCCTCATCGCTTATGACCAGGCCAAGAACATCGTCATGAACTTTACCGAGATGGAGGCAAAAGTTAGGGACGCGACCAACGATGATGCATGGTTCGTCGGGGCTTCCTTCACTGGTGAGGACTCGTTCGTGCCATTGGTTGGGGCGACTGACGCGTGCGCTATGACGCTGTCCTTCTCCTCGCTTCCTCTCTTTCTTCGTCGGCTTTTATAATTGTCTCTAGGGGTGCGAGCTCGACCTTGATGCAAGACATCGCGCAAGGGTAGGTCATCCCGTCGAGGATCCGGTCTGCTCAGCCTCACTGCTGATCCGCATCGCTTGGAACCGGTGATCTTACAGGACCTTCAACTTGTGAGCAGCAATCAATTCGTACAGCTTCACTCGAAGAAGAAAGCAAACGGCTGATCCGATCGAATCGACGCACACGTAGTCAACTCTTCAACGAGATCATGCCCACGATCTACGCTCGGTTCACCGAGAAGGAGGCTCGGCAATGGCGTCAAATCTACAAGGCGCTCGTACTCTTGGAGTCAGTCGAATGTTCTCCTTGGGCTCGTGCCGCTGTTCTCAAACAGACGTTTGACCTGTACCTTCATGGAACACTAGATACCTGGTCAAGAACGGCTCCGAGCGCGTGATCGACGATGCGCGAACCCACCTGAGTCTGATCAAGGTCCTGCGCAACTTCCACTACACCGACGAGAACGGCAAGGACCAAGGCATCAACGTGCGCAACCGCTCCAAGGAGCTGGCCGAACTGCTGGGCGACCTCGACCGCGTGCGTCAAGAGCGTCGCAAGGCCAAAGCCAACAGGAACAAGTACACCGGTGTCAGCAGCGATGGGTTCGGTGGTGGAGGCGGAGGGGGCTCTAGCTTCACCTCGGCGACCGGGTCGAGGTATGGCGGTTTCGGCAGTGATTCGATGGGCAGTGGCTCGGGCGGAGGTCGAGAAGGGGGTGACCATGGAGGCTTTTCCGACTCCCGAGCCCCGGCTAGTGATTTCGAAGAGTACGATGCCGGGGACTGGGAGGACACGCCAAGTCGTTCCAACTCGGCGCCGACGCGAGCCTCGAGCTCTGGGTCCGGATCCCATTCGCGAGCATCAGCGAGGGTCAAGCCGACGCCACCTGCTCCCAAACCCGAGCCGTCCAAGGCCGAAGTCAATTTGTTTGACTTTGACGAAGACGACCAGCCTACGCCTCCACCAAAGGCGAGCTCATTTGCTGCTCCGGCCCCTGCTGCCGCTTCCCTAGATGGTTCGTACCTGTGACTGGATTTGGGAAGCCCTGTTCGACATCATGGGCTTATTCGCGCTTTTCGTACGAATAGATGATTTTGACGATTTCCAATCCGCCGCACCGACTCCTTCCGTTCCCTCGCTCCCCATCTCCCCCGTCTCTGCCGCGCCCAAGCAAAACGCCTTTGCGATGCTCAACGTGCAACCTTCGACCCAGATCCGACCACCGCAATCGAACCCCAACTCGGGTATGATGGGCTCCTTCGCGCCTATGCAAGCCCAATCCGCGATCCAACCCAACCCTCCCTCCCAAACCAACTCGACCACCTCGGTCTTCAGTCAAAACTCGACCTCGACCTCGTCCACGACTGCTGCGCAAGCCAAGCCTAAAGCGGCTGCGGCTGATTTCTCGGATCTGTTCGGCTCGTTCGGTGGGGCGATCACGCCGGCTGCGAAGAGTGGTTCGGCGAATGGTGGGATGACGATCGCTCAGATTGCGGAGAAGAAGCGACAAGAGTCCTTGTTCAATATGAGTAATGGTGAATACGCTCTGAAACTTTCGTTGAAAGAGATGGGAAAGCTGATGAGTAGGGTTTATGCGTGCGCTCAACTTCACAGCCGGCGTCAAGACACAACCCTATGGTGGTGGTGGAGCATCGAGCACCGATGACAATGGATGGGGATCGTTGCTTTAAAGATGGGGGCTTTGACCGTTAGGGAAACGAAGTCTTGGTCATTTTCCGTTGTATCACCATACCTCCTTTTGACGGCTGCTACCTGTGATCGCGTCTCACTTTGGGTTATCGCTGTACATGGCCGATCGCCTAGAGACACCACGTGAGAATGCGCGGATGCGAACGCTCCGAAAAGTAGCCGGTGCTGGAGTAGGGATTGGAGTAGTTAGTATTCGCTGGTTTCATTACCGGAGTTGCCAGAAATCCAAGAACAAGGTGACAACTTTGCTCTTATGCTATTCTAGGGTTCGCTCCATCAGAAGCTACAGGACTATTTTCTCTTATGATGAGTTTCTTACTATTATACTCATAGTGCATTAGCTCGTGCTATGTCTGATCTCCTCAACTTCCTTGATTTAGTAGAACGTTTTACTCCTTTCACTCCTCTTTACATTTTAGCCCGACTCTACTTCCGCAAAAGACATAGAAGTGAATGAACAGCGACAAGCTTTCAGACTTGTTCATGATCGCTTATTTACATTTTTGTCACACACAAAAGGCTCGAGCAACTCGGCTTGTTTTTGTCTTTTTCTTCCTTGCAGAGTACTGTTCAATCGTATTCATGTCGGATCTCGCACACAGGGGCGTGACACAGCGTGAGATAGGACTTTGAGGTCTCACCTTGCCTCTCGGTGATTGTGTGGAGCAGCGCATCAACGGTTGGAAACGGAAAATCGACCCCCGTGTCTGCGCGTTCAGGAGCATGTCTCAGATATTTGAGCTCAGCGCTCACCGGCTCACCATCCCCATTGAGATACTGGTCTCATGTTTTTTGTGCTCCTGAGACTCGAGAGCAACATGATCTGTCCGCTTGCTCTCTTTCTCTTGCTCTTCCCCCCTCTCTGTCTCCATCTCTGCACCCCTTTGTATTGCCTGGACGACGGCACCATCGTCTTCGCCTCATTGCGCTACCAGTCTTCTTTCATCCTCCTTTCCTCTCTGCAAGCACGCTCCACGCCCATTCCACTCCCTACACACCACCCAATTCGACCTTCACCCGCCCAGCCCCTTCATTTTCATTGCGAATCTAACCTAGCTGGTCGCCATGCTTTTCCGTGCCAGCACCTTGTTCACCTCCCTGCTACTGGTTGCGCCCGCTTTCGCGGAAGCACCGAGCCCCGATAAGCATGGGTTCAAGGTCAAGCTGCATTCGCATGCTCTACATAAACTGCGTCATGCGGGTAAGACGATCAAATCGGGGTAAGTGTTTGTATTGAATTTTTCGTATCGTGCTTGGGAACTCTTCGGATCCTGCTGTAATGCGGGGAATTCGGGCAAAGAGGCCGATGTCGAATTCCTCGAGGGGTCCGCAACGTGTCTCCTTTCCGGCTCGCCACGTAACCGCCGCGGCCGCTTTCCTGTTCGGCTTCCCTTGCAACGATCGGATACAAGCAATATCGAACGGAATGTACCCAATACTTGATCGAGTTCTCCTCAGCTGAGCAATTATCGCCACTATTTCTCACCCACAGTCACGCCCATCCCCATGCAAGAAGGCTCAGGAATGGCCAGGCTGAACCCCGTCCTCATGTGGAAAAGGCTCACCGAGGACACCCTCCCCTCCTCGCGGCGACGACGGCGAGATCCAGTAATCATTCCGCCAATTTGATTAACATCGAGAGTGAGTCAACCGCTGACAAAACAAAGAAATTGGCGATGCCCGGAAGCTGATCCGTGTGCGAGTTTTAACAAAAAGACATCCAATGGAGCGTTGACGTTCATTTCGGAAACCCTCGGCAAAAGGTGCCCCTCTTCATCTCGATGGGGTCCCCACTGTGAGTGAGATTTTGACCAAAGAAGCCTCTTGGATCGATTCATCGTCTGAGTGTGGCTTCTGCTTTTGACTGCACAGATCTACCGTAGCCGGCAAAGGTATCACCGGCGATAGCAAGGTCAGATACGACCCCAGCAAGTCCACGTCCGCTCGCCTAGTCGTCGAAGGGAGAACGGAACCCACCAGTGAGGCCCTGCACCTTTTGGAAGAATGAGAGACCAAAGCGAGCTAATTAC
This sequence comes from Microbotryum violaceum, assembly GCA_022506055.1. Classification (NCBI taxonomy): domain Eukaryota; kingdom Fungi; phylum Basidiomycota; class Microbotryomycetes; order Microbotryales; family Microbotryaceae; genus Microbotryum; species Microbotryum violaceum. The sequence goes on along the minus strand of JAKMXP010000008.1, from coordinate 246,680 downwards.
ACAAATACCCTCCTGTCATACAGCTGGCATCACCTCCGTGACCTACAAGGACAAGGTCTTGGTCGCCGGTTTGGAGATTGCCGACCAAACTTTTTCGGTCATTACCTCGGCGCCGAAAGGGACTTCTTTGGAGGAGGTTTTTGATAGCCCAGTACCATGGCCAGGAACTTTTGGTCTAGGTCGTACTGGTGGAGAAACGCGGAGTTTGTCGTTCCTCGAGAACTTGATCCGATCAAAGATCATTCCTCTAGCGGTCTGTGGTATTTCCATCACTGACCAGGGGGGCGCACTCGATTTCGGCTTCCTCGACACCAACGCTTACAAAGGCAATATCGAGTACGTGCCTGTCGACACCAAGTACATGGATAACTACTGGACCATCAAGACGAGCGGATGGGGCTTGAACGGGAAAGTCGCTGCCCGTACCCTTAGTCGTTTGCAATTCGCGCCCGAGAACTCGTGAGCTACTCCCGAAGTTCACCCCCTGTCTTCGGTTTGCCCAGTGATATTGATCTCAGCGTACTACCCTTAGGCTTTCCTATATTTCCAAGAACCTTGGGGAACAAATCTTTGCGGGCATCAAACATCGTGTTGATCCCGATACCCAGCGATACCTGTTGCCCTGCAGTTTGAAGAACAGCGACACGATTGGGTTCTCGATCCCCAACGGACGCATGTTCTCCATGCCTATTCCCGACTTAGTTTTGTTCCGTGAGTGATATTCCTTTGAAGGTCCTTGATTGCTGTATGAATAATAGCGTTCGAAAGAAGCAAGAATGCGCTGACTAAACGCGCATCGCTGTCGGCGTTTCCACTTGCAGACTCGCGCGACGATCGTTCCATGTGTGTTACGGCTCTGCTTCAGGATGCGGAACGCCCGGACGATGATGTTTTCGTCGTAGGTGCAATTCAAATGAGGGTCAGTTCAATTGGATCAACTTAATTGCCGACGCAATCAGGAGGGCTATCTCTCTCGCTTCCCACGCTGACGAGGTTTCACGATACTCCTCTTACTGCTCGACACGAACACCCAGTCCCTCTACGTCATCCTCTCTTACCAAAGGGAACACGATGGTCCCGCCATTGGGTTGGCGCACTCTTCCTTCAAATTCTTGGGCGGCGACCCCGGTCAGTCGGAGAAATAGCGCAGCGACTCTACGACCGTCGGCCTGGTGCCGTCGATTAGGAGGGATTCACTCGCACGGATCTCTTCTTGTCTTTCTGGTTACAGCTGTTCCAGTTTTTCCGGGGTATTTCTTCGTTTTTAGGTGTTCCCCTCGGGGCTTTGTCCCCCGTGTACCAACTTATACCACTTTCAGCTCTCTAGACTTCCTCGAAGCTGGTTCAGCTCTCGCGCAATGAGTACACACTTTCGATGCGCCATTCCATCCAGGATCCCAAAAAAGATTCACCAAGCCGCCTCCATTCCCCCACCTGGCTTTCAACAAAAATCTCACCACCCTAGTCTCCCTCTAAATCGAGACAACACCTCCTCGATCCTCAGCAAAACCCCCGCGGCCGCCCTTCCCGCTTTACCCTCACCAACCCCAACCTCCCCTCCATCGAATCGCTCAAACACCTCCGTCGCCCATCCTTGACTCTCCCCAATCAGGTTCGAACCACCTTCGACGCGGGTCATGAGTGCTCGACCTCCGTCGAAAGAGACTATCGCGTCAAAGACGACGAGGAGGAGCGTCATCTCCTTCTCCAAAACCTGAGGGTGAATTTCACTTCCGCCAGTCGTCCTGAACGCGAGAACGAGATGCAAAACTTCCGACGCCAAGACGTCCGAAAAGTTGGGTGCTAATCGAGCTGCGTGAATTAGTAGTGCGAGTGTGGAGAGGTATTGCGTTAAGATCAAGGGATCGAGTAGGACCGCAGATCCTGACCCTCCCGCATAGGGACCGTGTTGCGTTTTGGGCATGGAAGCGACCTCGCGGAGGTAGAGCCAAAATCGATTGATAAGAGGCATCACAAAAAAATCCGAAGCGAGCGAGGTGAAGGAACTCGTCGTCGGGCTTGTTCCGGAGTTTAATGATTTGGCGGAAGCGAAGCGTCGGACTCGAACGAGTTTCTCCTTTGACGCTTCGGGGATCGTCGATTCGGCTTCTTCCCTTACGGAAGAAAGGGTGATCCTCGTGACGTCTTCCGTCAGGACATCCAGTGCAGTAGGTTGAGAAGCCTCCAACAATGCTTTATGCATCGCGGGTGAAAGTTGTTTCGAGGGAAATGACGCGAGGTGAGGGACAGCGGCTTGCTGTGCTAGAGCGAGCGACCCGTCTTTGATCTCGACGGAAAGACCGGCGAGTTCGCGTGCGCCGAATGCGAGGGCCGTTAGCATCGTGTATCTCTGAGCGACCGAGTAGGAGGGGGTGAAGTATTGCTCGATGATGCATCTGTTGAAGTTTGAGTGACGGTTGACGAATCAGTCTCGTGCTATCTTGGCGTCGGATGAGTACAGCAACGTACGGCGCGACTTTGGTCGGACACGCAGCGACGAGCGCGATCATGATGTTGCGTTTCGAGTGTTCGAAGCCCTCAATATCGTATTGATCTTGAAGTCCCATCAAAGCGAACGCCAAATCCACCGCGTTCTCCTCTGCAAGCTCACCAAACCCAACCCATCAGTCCCGATCCGATACCTCCGCAACGCCAAACTGACCTAATTCCCCACCCCACCCCTTCTTCCTTCTCACCAACCCTTCCCCCTCCCTCAAACCCATTTCAACCCTCTCCACCTCCTGATCAACCTCTTCCTGCTTCCCCTCCGGATCCAAGCCTTTCAAATAGGCCGTTAACTCAGCTACATACACGGGCGGCCTTAACCTCCCCCCTCTCTTTCGGGTTGATGTTGAGCGGAGGGAGGAGGAGGGTATGGCTGTGGCATAGAGGGAGGGGTCGGGGGAGCTGAGGGCGGCGAGTATTGAGAGGGATGGTTGAGGGGCGATTGGGTAGCGAGGGAGTTCGGAGGGATCGGATTCGGAGGAAGAGTCGGATGAGGAAGTGGAGATCACGGATATAAGAGGGGCTTTCTTGTCCTTCTCGACGGGGACGACGGGTGCGAGCGACGACCTCGTCGGAACGCGGTCCAGCTCAGCCTTGAGAGCCTCCTCCCCTCTGTCGTCAGCGAAAGCGAAGCTCAACACCTCCTGCCACCCCATCGTATCCTCCACTGTCCCCTTTTCTACCCCTCTTAAGAACCGACACAAAGCCTTCCCCTCCCCATCTCCCTCCCAAATTTCTTTCCCAAAGCTCAAAGCCTTCATCCCACTTCCCTCTGGTAATGCTTTGGCCGAAACGATCTCGGCGATCAACATCCCCAGAAGACGGACGGTGGTTTGGAGGAGGGTGAGATGAGTTGAAATGGCTTGGATAAAGGTGGTGGAACGGGAGAGTGAGATCAGGGAGGGGTGGGCTGGGGGTAGGGAGGAGATGAGGAGGAGAAGGAGGGTTGAGAGGACTGCGGAGGGGGAGGAAGATTAGCGGTGAACGGTGTGGTAAAAGAGACGGTCACGTTCGACTTGTGCCTCACAGATTCGATTCGAAGCACTAGCAGCTTCAATACTTGACACATCGCACCAAGCTTTCATCACCAGATCCAAAGCCGCGATCCGCGTCTTCTCCTCCTTCCCGAGGAACCCCATCACGATACGGGCCATCTCCACTTCCTTGCCATTCCAAACCTTCGTTCGATCAGTGATCACCTCGAACGCAAGATTCCACGTCCCTTCTCGCTCGGGTCCCAGAGGCCCAAAGAGTTCAGACAGAAGCCACGAAGCGGCGTGACAGCGTGGTATCGTCGTCGTCTTCGTCGAAGGATCTGAGGCGTCGACGAGCCGTTTTTGCACCTCGGAAAGGGTCAATCGGAGCAAACGCGCGATGTGTCGATCGGACAGGTCGAGGATGACTTCTTGCCATAACCCAGCAAGACGTTGGCGCGAGAGGAGAAGTTCAGCAGCGACGGGGAAGGTTGTAGGAGGTAAGAGATGGTACACGGTCGAGTTGAGCAAAGTGGGGATGACGTCGGGGTGTGGGAGGAGGGTCGAGAAGGTCGTTGAGAGTGAGACGATCGAGTAGGACCGCTCATCGGTCGTTTTGGACAAGGTGTGTAAGAGCTCGGAGAAGGATTGAGCCCAGTTCTTGCATTGATAACTGTGAGTAGATGGAAGTCCTCACGTAAGGCGCAAACTCCCCGTGATGGGACCTCCACTTGGAAGAAGTCCGGATCTGACCTGAGGTGCAAATTGTGCGGAACGTTTTGTGCCGGGGCCCCTTTTCCGGCGGCCAACTCGCCCATCCTATTGGCGACCAAGATGGGCATCACCATCAAAGTCTTGAGGATCCTCTCCCATCGATCTTCCCTCAATTGCATCGACACCGCCTCTTCGGCGAAAATGATGCGATATACTCGCTCGAGGGAGAATTGGGCGACCCATTCGGATAAAAGTTGGACGACGAGATGGATAGACCGAGGATGGAGGGGTGTTTGACGCGGCGATGACTTCTGGGTTGATAAGCACGAGCAGAGAACTTGGAGTGCTGAAAGGGCGACTTCGTTGGAGAGGGAGGAAGCGTCGGTGTTGGCTAGGTTCGGGTCGGGAATGAACCAGCTCGAGAGGAGTCGACGAGCGCTAATGGGTGAGCCTTGTAGCTTGGTGAATAGGGCATGTTCCCAATCTGGCCAGATGCGTTCGAGGATGACCCTTTGCACGAGTGCGAGTTGACGCTTGATGAACTTGGCCGGGTCTTGCGGTGGTGCAGCTACAGAAGAGGACGACGTGGTTGAGGAAAGGAGAGAAGAAAGCAGCTTTTGAGGGAGTGCACCTAGTTGAACCAATGGCGGGACAAGTAATTCCAGCAATTGACCGGTCGAGGTGATGTGGGCCGCCAAGCGTGTGTGTAGTGGAGGCGCAGAGAGGGTGGAAGCCCCTGAGTTGGAGTGGGAACTCGAGCTCGAGCTGGGGTCGACACTGAGTTGAGCAGCGTCCAGCTTGGTGCTGGAGGAGGCAAAATCAGTGCTAAAGATCAAGGTCATCGTGTGAGAGTTAGGGTTTGCATCCCGGTGGAAGGAATGTTACGAGTGCAAGAGCCGTACACGCGAAGCACGCGTGCCCGGAAGGACGTCACTCTACGTCACTCGCGCGCATACGTTCTCCTGTCGCTCTGTCTTTTCCTCTTGCGCTCGCACTTGCGATATCAACCTCCACCTCTCCGCAAGAATGAAGCTCACCTACTTTCCCGTCCGAGGTGAGCACACACAGTCTCAGGGCCCCAAGGACTCCCCTGAACCCATCATACGCCTCGGCCTCCGCATCGCGACCTCGTTGCGAAACCCCCACATCTCCTCGATCGTCCTAACCCTCTCTCCCTCCGATTCCACAGGTCGAGCCGAACCGATTCTCCTCCTCCTTATCGATTCCGGAACCGAGTTTGAACACGAAGTGATTCAATACAACGTGCGCAACTCCCACCGAGGCGCTCTGCTCCCCTGAGGATCCTCACCCAATGACCGACGATATGACGTCGTTTCAATTTTCATGTAGACTTGGGATGACTTGAAAGCCAGAGGCGAGAATGGACCGCCCAGTACGTTAGCACTTCTCTTCAGCGATGCAGCTGTTTCAGACCTTTGAAAACGCTTTGGCTTTACACAGACTTCCCCTTTGCGGCCTTGCCCGTCCTCACCTTTGGCCACGGAGCCCGGGGAGGCAATGAAACCAAACTCGCTGAGACGGGCGCGATCCTCATGTTCCTTGAAGGTCAGTCGGGGCTTTGATTCCGATAAGATGCGAGAATGTTGATGTTTGCTTTCACCACATGGTGAAAAAGGTAGATTCGCGGCTGCTGGCACATCGCCGGTAAGCTTCCGAGCAGAAAAAGCTTTTGGCACCTCCGAGCGAACCTGATCCGACAGCTACTCATGTTCGCAGAGTCCCCCCGACGCCAAAGCCGTAGGTCCCAATCGCCCCGCCTACTAATCTCCTCCTCGCTCTCCACTAATAACCTCCCCCCTCCACCCCACAGCGCCTCGAAATGATACGTTGCGCCTCGTCCTTCCTGCTCAGCCGTCTATTCTCCCTCGTCTCCCCCACCTGGCTCGAACCGGCCTCGCGAACGCACCTGCTACGTTCCTTCATCCACCCCTACCTCTCTTCCCTCTCCCACCACCTCAGTTCAAGTTTCTTCCCGCCTCTCCTGACCCGCCCTTTAACGAACGGTCAACCAGGCACGTCATTGAGTCCTGCCGCGGCCACGGCTTATACTACATTATGCTTGATTCAAGAATTATTCCCTCGATCGCTGGGACCGGGTCAGGAAGGGGGTATGATCAAGTATTTCCCCCGGTGTGAGGAATTACGTGCATCGGTGGAGCAAAGACCGAGGATAAAGGAATGGATCGCGAGTGGGAAGAGGGAGGTGGAATGGACGCCTCGTAGGGGAGGGGAGTTGAAAGTGATCAAGGAGATGGCGGATTCGTATGATCGGGTCGAAGAGGTGGAGGAGTTGTTTAGCCAGGGTAAGGAGGGCAGAGGGGAGAGGGTCGGGATGGAGGAGGTGAGGGAGGAGATCGAGTTGGATACGGGCGCATAGGGATGGAGGCAGCGGTTCACATTATCGTATCTTGCAAAACCTCTAGACGCAATTCAGCCTTGCCTTTCATCCCCTCCTCATTCCTCGTCACTACTCTCACTGGACCCGATCGAATCATCCTCCTCCTGATCACTCTCCTCTTGGACCTTGCCAACATCCCAAGCCCTCTCATCACCTCGCTTACCCCAAACCACCACCTCCTCTTCTGGGTCAGCACTTTTTTTCCGTTTTCTCTCCAACGAAGGTTTCCCACCCCAAGCCGAAGAACGTTTCTTCACCCCCTCCATCCCAGCAGGTTTACGGAACCCCGACCCGGACAAGTTTATACCTCCTTCATCCTCACCCTCGTCCTCGTCCTCGTCAGCTTCACCCATCATTCGAGCCTCGACTTTTTCGAACGCGCTTTCCTTCCCCTTCGATTTGGACTTGGTCCGACTCGGAGGTTCGGAATCCTTTCTCCGAATCGAGGTCGTTGCGGTGATCGAGTTGGCGAGGTGATTAGGAGAGCGTTTCTCAAAGTTGGAATTTTTTGAACTTTTGGTTTTGTGTTTTGTGGATTCTTCGATCTTGACTTTGGGGGTGAGGGCGAGGGAGACGTGAGGGTTCGTCAAGAGCTGTTCACACCCAGACCAGGCTTATCAGGATTCTTCCATTCTTCCGAGTTCGCGGCGGTCTAAAGCTTTTAACGCACTTCAATCTCCTCATTCGCACCGCCGTAAGAATACCTTGCCATCAATGGTGCTTGAGAGGTCGAGGGGGAAGCGGAATTTGAGGTCGAGTTAGTACGTACTGCCGTTGAGGAGTAGGCTTGTTGGATGGAAGGAAAGTGGAGTAAGGATTGACTGGTGGTGATGAGGCGACGTTTCTTGCGCCTTTTAAAAGAGTGGGTTCACGTGCGATTGGTTAGGGTCCGCATTCTCTCGGCGAGCGCAGCGTACGCGAGAGAGAGAGAGAATTGAGGAGCTCGATGTTTCAAAACGTACCGATTGATCGCGCTCGCGCTCCCTGAGGCCAGTGTCGTACCCAAAGTCGTCGTCGCACCTCGCCAAAGCTGTCCATCTTGTTCCTGCAAAGAAGTAGAAGCTTCCACCGCCGCTCGTTTCTCACTTGCGACCTCCTTTTTCACCCCCTCCTGCCGAACCGTACTCGTACTCGTACTCGTACTCGTACTCGGCACGTTGCTAGGTGTCGGCTGCGAAGCGACGACCCTTTGCATGAACTTGAGGCCCATGGTGCCTTTGGAGAAGGATCTGGGAGGGGGCGGAGGGGCGGAGGACATGACTGTTTTGGGGGCAAGAGGTGGCTGTGGTGGTTGAGGGACTTGCGAGGGTCAAGGTGGGTTGGGGTGGGTGGGGAGGGAAGGTGGTGAACCGACTGAGCCAAAGCGCGCGCGCGGCGTCATCGGTTTGGGCTTTCGACGATCCGGGCAAGTTGCGAATGATCGGGTCATTGAAATCATTTTCGAGAGCTCCGCACACCTCCTTCGAGTCGATCATCATCATTCTAAAAAAAAAACTCATCGCAAGATATATACAAACCATACCCCCCTGCGAAACCCAAAGCCGCTTTCTCGGGTAAAGATCCTCCATCCTCATCTCCTTCAGCGTCCTCCCCCATTCCGACTTGCCCCTATCCCAACATCCCCATCTGCTCCTTCTACATCCGACTCGCCTTCCTTGACCTTCCCTTTCCCCGTTCCCGTACCCGAAACGGTTTCTTTTAATTTCTTCGGTTCCATCCTCAACACCACACCACGCAACGCCCTTCCCCACTGTGCAGTCACACACACCACCGCGCTCGAATCAATTTCAAGAAAGCTCTCGACCGCACACATTCAAAGCTGGACTCACCCCACCTCTCAAAGGTTTCCTACACACCGGACAATGTTTATCCAATTCGCCCGGTGGAGGAGGAGGAGGAGGAGGAGGAAGAGGAGGAGGAGGGACTTGTTGCCTATTCGGTGGATGATATACATCATAATCATCCAATTCTTCCTGATCGTGCTCCTCCCAGGGGGTTTGATGATGCGCGTAAGAACCTTGTCCCTGACGTAATCGAGCTCGATGATTCGTAGTGGGCGCCCGAGCCCTTCCTCGAGGCGGCGGATCAAAGAATCCTGCTCCTACTGCACCAATACGTCGACCGAAAGCGTTTCCATTGCCTACGGGATTCCGTTCGGCTGCTACGACTCCAGGAGGTGGAGGCGTTATTGCCGGACCTGCTAATAATGCAGCGTGCAAACACGGAGCACAGAAAACGTGTCCGCAAGAAGTGGCGGCGATCGGTACAGGCGGTCCGAAACAGATTGGACAGGTCAGGTTCGACAGGCAGGCGGGAGGGGTCGAAGCGGGTTGGGAAGGCGATCGAGAGCGAGAGCGAGAGCGGGGGCGGGGACGTTTGCGTGGGAGAGGGAGAGGGAGAGGGAGAGGGAGAGGGAGGGGTGGTTGAGGTTGAGGTTGAGGTTGGGAAGAGTGGAGGATGAGCAAGGATGGATCGTCTTGTACCGGGGAGCGTGCGGCTTGATCATCGTCGGTCAGGTCCAAAACGGGCGTTTCGGCTCGACAAGTGCTGGCCGTGGCTCGGTCCACGGTCGCTGCAGTCTGACCACTGCTCTCAGGCTGCCCGGTGCCCTGGGCGTGGGATGGGGTACGAGTGGCTGCGCCCGCGACGACAGCGGCGACTTTGGAAGCGGGTCTGATCCCCACCGGAGGAGGAAGGCCGTGCTCGTCCTCGAAGCCATCGGACTCGGTATCCGGCGTGGTGGGTGGAGGTGCGGTCTGGCTGTGGCCCGCTGGCGAGGAAGCCGAGTAGGGTCGAGTCGAGTCAAGTGGAGGCATGGCGCGAGCTGCAGCCGACGACGATGATGGCAACACACGATTCGAGTGCAGAGCTGAGGTGGAGGCTGATGCTGATGCACAGGTCGATGCCATGCGCCACGACCTGCTGAGACACACTAGTGGCGGAGGTCAAACGAATCTTCTACACGTCGACGCGAGAGGCAAGACTATTTAGGAATTGATGAATGGCTGGAAGTGAATAAAGCTGGAATTGATGACTTGAAACCAGCCCTAGCCCAGTCACGCTCACGCGCAGCTCTCCCGCGAGCTCACGCGACGCTCCATAAAATGGACCCAGACGAACCGCTCTCAGCACCCATCATCAAACGACGCAACCTCAAAGGCGTACGGCCGTCCTCTTTGTCGTCCTCACTTCGTTCTTGGGGCGCTCAAGTGTCTGACCCGCGTCCGGATCAGGCTAGCTCCGACACGACGTCGGCGCCCGTCCCTCCTCGTACGGGTAGCAGCAACACGACCAAGGGGGCCGATCCCACCCTGGGTGATGGGCAGCAGCAGGAGGACGATCGTGCGGTGGTGTTTCGTAGGACCAAGAACAACAAGACGCCTCGAGGGCGAGTCTTGGGCGCTTCGACGACCAGTGCGACCACGCCCCCGATCAAGTCGAGCTTCAGTATAGGGCTTTCGATCGCAGACGAGGTACGTTCACCCCCAAGTACTCGTCCTCGTTCACACGACCGAACAGTTGGCTCATTCGTGCTTGCCTCAACCCAGGACGAGCTGCACCAAGCCGATTCGTTTGTGCTCACCAAGCGAACCCCTTCCTCCTCGTCCGGTGCACCCGCAAGAAAACTCCTCTCCCTACCCGATCATCACACCACCACCACCACCACCACCACCACCAAAGCAGCCCTCCCCCCCAACCTCGACCAAGCCACCCTATCCCCGCAGAAACCATCCTTGTCCTCGGTCTATTCGAGCGAATACCTCCAAGAGCTCAAGAGAGCCACCTTGTCGACCCCACCACCACCAGCGCCGACCACTCCTGCCTCGACCTCGCACGACGATTTAACCCTTTCCAAATTCGCGTCCCGTTTCGCCACATCTACCTCAGATCGTCAGTACACTCGATTCTCACTTTCCCCAAACTCCCAACCCGAACCCGAGAACCCACGCGCGTGACTGACTTTTTTTGACTCGTTCCCCTTTCTCACAGACCGTGCCGAATCTTCGGCCATCCCCACCACAGCAGCGATCGCCTCCGCCAAAGCCCGACGAGAACGTCTTCGTACCCAAGGGGCCCTAACCCCATCCGATGACTTTATTTCCCTACCCATCGCTCCCTCCCGTTCTTCTCAAACCGGCTCAGAATCCCGCCTTGTTCGAGAAGACGATGATTTAGGTGACGGAATCGACCAAATGGCTGATTTTGAAGGTTCGTTGCCGTTGGGTAAGAAGGCTACGATCGTCAAGAGGAGGGAGCAAAAGGAAGGAATGATGAGATTGATTGATGAGGCCGAGGAAGAGATGGAGGAAGAGGCGGATCACGAGGTGAGGGAGTGGGAGGAGAGACAGTTGGCGAGGGTGAACGAGAAGAGGGGAGGGGAAGAGCACGTGCGTGTTTTCGTTTTTTGGCGGGCTTCGGGGCTTTGGGGGTGGTTTGGGTGGTATCGCTGATTTATTATTTGGGCCTTGTTGATGTACAGACCTCGGCTCAACCGACTTACGTCCCTACGCCAATCCCACAAACCTCCACCCTACCAACCCTATCCAACGTCCAAGCCCGCCTCTCAGCAGGTCTAAACACCCTCGAATCCTCCCGAACACTCGACGTCGCTGCGTTGAACCACTTTGAAAAAGAAAGGAAGGAATTGAATACGCAGGACGGGGAATTACGCCTCGAGGCGATAAGAATCGAGGAGAAGAATCGATGGTTTAACGATTTCAAGAACTCTATTGAAGACGTCGCGGCGTTTTTGGATGAAAAGGTCAGTTTCGTGGGCTTTGTCCGCGCGTTGAGGGCCGAGACTGATTTTCGTCTCTGATGTGTGCTACAGTTTCCAGCTTTGGAAAAGATCGAAAAGGAAAATCTGGCGATCCAGAAAGAACGTTACGAGATCGTCTCGAGGCGGAGGTTCGAGGACGATTCGGATGACGTTGCGCTCTTCACTGGGGCGAGCGTACCTTCGGCCTTCACTTTGGATCCCAAGACCCCCCCAGAAGACGATGAGGACAAGGACGGGGAAGAAGAAGAAGTGGATGAAATGGGTCGATCGACACGACGAACGGCAGATCGATTCGGACCGCGATCAGGAGCTCGTGTAGCTCGTCGCTCAGCTCGAGAACGACGACTGGAAAGTCGAAAAGCGCTTTATCAACCGAACGGAATCGCCTCAACAGCCGAAGAAGATTCCGCGATGTGGACCGACGACGATCTCATCTCCGCCGATTCTGCCGACTTGGCAGACGCCTTGACCTCCCTCCAAGACCTCCGTAAAGCGCTTTTCGAAGATGTCAGGGTCGACGATTTCAGGGATCCGAATTTGGGGATCAGGAGGAAATTTGAGGAATGGAGGAGTACGTATAGGGAGGATTATGAGAATGCTTTTGGGGGACTGGCCTTGGTCGGTGTTTGGGAGTTTTGGGCGAGGGTTGAGATGGCGTTGTGGAATCCCTTTGGGGTGGGTAATCTGCGGATGTTTGGGGAGTTTAGGAGCGTTTGCTGACGTTCTGTTGGCGTGCGTTGATCCAGATTGATCAATTGGCCAGAACACCAAGCGGACTCGATTCCTACCACTGGCACTCGAGTCTCGCGGCCTTTGGCCACGCCTCCAATGTTTCCCACCCCAACGGCGAAGCAGACGACGATTCCCACATGGACGAAGACGATGCCCCTCCAGACGAATCTGCCGAAGTCGTTAATGCGTTGGTCACGTCGGTCGTGATACCGAGATTGATCGCGTTGGCAAAAGCTTCGTATGATCCGTGGTCCAAAAAACAGACGATGAAGGCGTTGGCGTTGGTTGATGAGGTTTCTTATTGCGTTGAGACGACGAGTCCAAAATTCGAGGTAAGACTCGCGGTCTTCTTTGGGATTCGGGAAAGATCCAGAAATTCTAAGTCCCCCCAGCTTTTTCAATTGCGTAGTCCCTCGTCCAAGCCTTCCTCACCCCTCTCCAACTCGGGATAATCCAAGCCTCCACGCTCATCCTTCCGCATCTAAATCAACTCAGTCTTCCCTCCAACGCCTTTGACCCCTCGACCTTTCTCGCTCGAGAACGCTTCCTCCTGCGCCTACTCAAGCTCTTACAAAACGCTCATAAATGGAGGAGGTACGCGAGGAATTATCGATTACCCCTTTCCACCGTTCCTTCAACGACGATTACGGGTCAATTCACCGAGTTCGGCTCAGGCGCGAGCTTTGATGAATTACTTCAACGTGATTTGGTAGCGAAGGTGATGTTACCTGTTATTGAGGCGAGTTGGTCGACGGGGGGGGAGAAGGTCGCGGGGAAGGTGTTGATGGTTTTCCCGAAGGGGGATTGGATACCAGCGTTGAGGAGGAGGCTGGAAGGGGGAGGAGAGTAGGGTTGGAGGGGATGAGGTGGTGGTGGTTGTGGTTGAATTTGAAATAGTTGGTAAACTCTACCCGCGTGAGAGATGTCCGACACGGAGGGGGGGGCTTAGCACGTCCGTCGGGGTCTACCCATGACGGTGTTACCACTTTACACGCACAACCTTCGCTCGTACGGAAGAACTTTGTCCTTGTCCCGTTAGCTTTCCTCGTAAAACACCTTCTGCAAATCTTCGGGGTTTTTTTCCCTGGTGTCGTTATGAAACGTAGAACATCACAGCGTTGATTGGCTGTCTGCAATAGATTTCGTCGCGGACCGGGTCCACCCACAGTGAGTTCAGACTCACAGCTGGAAAGTCTTCAAGGTCGAAGTCTTCCCGGCCACAGGAATGGACGCAGCAGGCGTTCAGTTGGACGCTCACCCTCTTCGGCAAATCGCGTCCGGCAAAGAGGTGGTGATCCTGCCACATCACTTGTTCCTCGACGACTTTACAGGAGGCGTCTCGAAGCGCATGTATAAAATTCATGTCCTAAATTTCGGTCCTCTCCAAATGCTCCTCTCTTCGAAAGTCCAAATCAGAATCAGCAGAGTTGTGTCCTGAATCTCTTTCACCAACACAACAGTGCTCAACGCAGTACCTTGGCCTCCCGACCAAACTTTTCCTCAACTCTCGAGCGTTGGTTAATCACTCGTACGTTCATGCATGGGATGACGCTTTAGATCTGGCTACTCCTGTACTACAAGACCTAGCACGTGTCTTATTGGACAGCTGCGCTGAGGGGAACGGGCAAGACGGGCGCTGCATGGTGGTTCGCCGGTCAGGGCCCGGAGTCCGAATTTGCATCGGGATCGAAGAGGCAGAGGAAGAGGTCTAGCGCTAGTCGGGTCAGGAAGGATAAGAGGAAAAGTGCGAGTGGAAGAACGAGAACTTGGGCTACGACGACCGATGATGGTGCATCATGGGACAATCCGGCCTAGGTCGATCTGGGCGAAGAATATGGCGTTCCCGGAAGAGGAGCCTCAGGCGCGAGTGGAGAGAATGCTTGGAACACGGCCAGGGATACGCTCTTGTCCTTCATGGGTTCAGCAAATGATGCGGCATCGGCTTCGAAGAATACGAAGAAGCAGTCGACCAAGCCCAAGGCAAAACCCCGGCCGGGACTCAACCGCAAGCCGCTTCGAACGACATCCCCGGCGGGTGGGCGATGAAGTTCGCGCTGAATCAGGCCAAAAAGATGTGGGATGATGCAACGGGATCTAATACAGTATCATCGAGTGGGAAGAGGTGGAATTATGATTTGCGAAAGCGCTAGGGTGCTTGGGCCAATGCAACAATGTTTCAAGATGCACACCAATTTGGGCTCTCTGACCGCTCAATGTGTCGCTGTAAATTTATTGGAATTGGACCTGATTTTCCTGCTGTATGATATCATCATCATGACACACTTGCATGCGAGCGATTCGGCGTGCACCTCTGTCAGTAATTTGCTCCTCTCGGATGGGAGAGATTTCGGCTGCCATCGATTCTCTCGGTAGCATAGCCATGACAATCGTAAGTAGTTGCTTCTCCTCTTTTTTGCGGTATCCTACTGGGAACACATCAACACAATCTTGAAGTCCTACATCGGAGGTCACGATCGGTCCGGATCGGTCGTCTCCGAAAAATGAAGCGCTCCATGAGGGCGAGTACTTAGTGAGGGCGTGGCGCGAACGCAACCTCAGAGTTGGCCTCACGTAATCGCGCCAGTCAGCGTGCCGCACCACACACAGCTCACGAAAGATGTCGTCCAAGGAAGGAGCCAAGCTCAAAGCCGAGTGAGTGAGCGTCTACGCGTGATGTCTCGGTTCGTCGCTGACCACTGCGCTCCCATCTCGTGTGCCCAGAGCCGAGAAGGCGCTCAAGCCGTCGGTCAGTCCCGCTCCCGCCTCCTGCCGTCGTACATGGCGATCACTGACGTGTGCTCCGTTGCCAATCGCCACAGTGGTTTGGGAGTCAGAAATCGAGAAACACTGCCGCCGAGGAGCTGTACGAGCAAGCCGGTAACCGTTACAAGGTCGGTCGCACGAGGCTGGACCACGTCATCGAGCCTCCGTTCGGACGGGGTGCAAGGCCGTAGAAACGAGGATGCCCGGCCTCCTGGACCAATCACCTCGCTGACGCTGAATCTGATGTTGTGCACAGGGCGAAGGGTGCTTGAACGATGCCGGGTTCTGCTACGTCAAGGCCGGCGAGCTGGCACGCACCAACGACGAACGCGCCTCCGCGGCCAATCACTTTTGGAACGCATGCAAGGTCTACAAGAAGCAGGATCCCAATCGTAAGCATACCGGTCTCTTCCGGAGCCTATCCATTCGGTTGCATGATCGCAACTCTGTTTGGATCTATCTGCCCTCTGCTATTCGGACTGATCCCATACGACCCAACCCCCACTTTGCGTTCCCGCATGCGACCCCAGTCGCCGTGGGCGCACTGCAGAACGCGATCGAGTTGTACAAGTCCGACAACAAGTTCCGGCAAGCTGCCGATCGGGAGAAGGAGATGGCCGCCATATGGCAGGCCGAAGGAGGCAATCTGAACGAGGCTTTGAATGCGTACGAGCGAGCGGCGAGGCTCTACGAGGCCGAGGATGCGCAGGCGTGAGTTGAAAGTGATCCTTGCCTATACACAGTCAATAACTGACGAGCACACTCGATTCCCATCAGCACTGCGAACGCATGCCTCAAGGAAGCCGCCGAGCTTGCCGCTTCGGTCGGCGAGTACCCTCGAGCGGTCACCCACTTTGAAGCTGTGGCCAAGCATTCCTTGACCTCGGCACTGACACGCTACAGCGTCAAAGAGTACTACCTCAAGGCTGCGCTTTGTTGGCTCGCGACAGGCGTGAGTACTTGCGTAGACTTGGTGCGTGTTCGATGACCCAGCTGACGGAACGGTTGATCGACATGACAGGATGTCGTCTCGACCCAACGCAAGCTCGAGGAATACTGCTCACAGGATCCTAGCTTTGGCGCAACACGTGAAGCCAAATTCATCCACGACATTGCGGATGCCTTCGAGGGTGGGGATACAGAGGGGTTCACGGCTGCCGTGGCCGACTTTGATCGGTACGTTGCTCAGCACTCCTTCGTTCGTTCATGAAGTGGCATTAAGACTGATTTCACAACCCTTGGTCGTTTTTCAAGCTTGACACGACTCGACAACTGGAAGACGACGATCTTACTGGCCATCAAGCGACAAATCTCCGAGGAGCCGAGCCTATCGTAGAAAGGCCTCGGCTTCCTCCCATGTGGCACAGCCCATCCCTCTCCGCTGGGTTTCAGAGAGGGAAGAAGGGACCACCTATTGTATGCTTTTTCACATTTCGTTTGTAATGACTAATTCGATTCGTATGCTGTCACGCGTGCGGCCTTGCCGCATCTTTTTTCCCTCCTCCCACTCTACTGATCACTTCCGTCTGCTTCGCCATTGAGAGGCTTTCCTCAAGGAGAAGACCCTTTCTGCTCGTCCCCTCAAGGTAAGAAGCGGCTTACCTCGTATCCTGCCTTCAATTCGAGTTGGAGATTCTTCTGCTCGCAGATTCGACGCAACTTTTCCCACCGCAGGTGAGAGAACGGTCGATCTCTCTCATCGGACCAAATGGGCGGTTTTGCTGAGATCCATTTCTCTGCTTCCTGAACGGCGACAATGGCGACAGTCAACGACTTGAGCGTAGGGAACACATTCTCGACGATCGGTGGTGTCAAGGTCCTTGCGCACAGGTCGGGGTCGTTGCTGTCATAAATGCGGATCTCGATGTGTAGTTGAGTGACTTGAGATGATTCACACGCGAGTGCTGACACGAGCGGTCTGAGCGGTTGGATGATCCCCCTTCCTTCGCTACGATGCCAAGCCCAGCCCCATGACGAAAGTTGCAACCTTAAGGTCCGCAAGCTGGGGCAGGCACAGATGCTATCAGCCAGCGCATCCGCGGGGTACCGCGAGTAGTCCTTTGCGCTGCTGAAATGTACGCAGAGGTCTTCGACGCGGTAGTGATCCATGTAGAGAAAAGGCAGCATCCAAGTCACCTTCTTCGTCTTGCTCAAGACGTGGTCATCGACGCAAGTCAGCACCTCTAGAGTGCGCAGGCGTGGCATGCGGACGGCCTTCGCAAACCTGAATAGCGCCTGGAAGGAAGAGTCGCAGACGGTCACCTTGACGACATTTGGTAGAATAGGTTGGGTTGGTTTGAAGAAGGCATGGCACAAATGTAACCCCTCCAGCGTTAAGTGTTCGAGGTCTGTGAAAAATACGACGATAAGAAGTGGGCCTCAGCGACGGGGCTCGCACTGCAGTCGCGCCGAGAGGCTCGGCCTGCCTCGGCTGTGAATGCACTTTGCAGGTTCTGGATCAAGGTCGGGTCAATGAGCGTAAGCGTGCTTTTGTGGATGCTGAGTTCTCTGGCGGTGATTGCGCAGCTGAGCAGGTATGCAAAGCCGTGGGGTTGCACCTCGTCCTCTACGTTGATGGAGAACTTCTCAACGTGGAATTGCTTGGCGAGCGCGCCGGCGGACGAGGGGAAATTCGTGAACTCGTCGTCAAGTGTGCGGAACCCATCTAAAAGTTGGTACAGTTGGCGTTGGAAGGGGTTTCGCCACGTTCGGCACGTCGCAGAAGCATGGCACAAATTGGCATTTGTGCCTCCCGCCCTCCTCCACTCTCCACTACGAACGTTGGTGAAGAACGCGATGTTGCATAGTAGCTCGAGGGGTATTCGCCGTTGCCAACACGACCCCGATGGCAGGAGTGTCATCGATTCCAGAACCTCCGCCGGTGATGACGCTTCGGGCGACACGGGGAGGATGTCATCGCTTCCTCCCCCCGAAGTCAATATCGTAGATGGCTTATCGGTGGGGACGGTTTCAAGCTCGGATCTCATCGTGCGAGTCCCGAAACGTTTGATGAAAGCAAGGTTCAGTTCGGCGGACGTGCGACGGAAGCGTGCGACGGAAGCGTGCGGATGATGAACAGAGGACTCGACGCTCAAAGAGCTGCGATCGATCGCAACTCCGCTGCTCTTGATCTCCACGCCCAAGATCTGCGTTCGGATTCCACGTATCGACCCGTGTTTGAACGCGTCGCAAAACCAGTGACTTGACGCATAAAAAGCTTTTCCGTGTGAGTTTGAATAAACGGAGGTTGATAAAGTTATAAAGTCTGGTCAAAGATTTTCTTTCATTTCTGCACCCACCCGTTCGCAGAAAAGAGTGAAGTCTCCCCGAGAAGAATCATCATATTTGGGAGTATCAGACCGATGGAATTTCGGACATCTCAAGCATCGGAAACACATTCACGTCTAAGCAACCATCAAAGGAAAGGCTTGACACGATCATCCAGAGAGAAGAAGTTGTTGCCTTTGTTCTATCCGGTGGACTTAGTCAAAGGAGCCTACAACATTGAGATCAATGGTCACGTATTTCTTGTCACACCAGCTCTTCAGCTCGTCCCAAGTGGTGTCGGTCAACTGCGAGTCGATTTCGGTCTTCGACCAAAGGACGTCCTCATTCTGGCCGCGGACGTCGAAAATGTAGAACCAAACTTGGACGTCGACGAGCCGAGGAAGTTCACTCGTCTGAAGGCTCCTGAGTAGAGCGACCAAGCAGACCTCGAAGCCCTGCTCGGCGTAAATCGAAAAGTCGATGCACAGCGTGTGGAGGGGCGCACACGAAGGGATTGCCGCCACGAGGGGTTGAACGATATTGAGCTCGTTGGGGCGATTGCGGCGGGCGTAGAACATAAAACTCAAGCGGAAGATCCGGAGCGAAATGCACTCTCGAAGACCTTCTACGAGGAGCACGATCATTGTGGAGCTTGCATCGAATTCATCGTTCTCGAGGATGAGAGAGACGTCTTTCATTCGCTTGCCTTTGCAGGTCAGGAGCTCGAACTGGAGCGCTGAGCGCGATGTATAGTCAAAGCGCTGGTTGTGCCGGCATGTCAACTCGACCTTGACGAGTGCGGGCGTGCTCACGTGCCGTGAAAATAGGGAGAGGGCACGGAAGCGCACTTCCCGGCATTTCAGGAAAGTGAGCTTCGGGAGCACTGGTCGCATGTATCCGAACCGCTCGAGGCGGCAAATTTCGACGCTGCTCAGCTCGAGCTCTTCGAGATCTGCGGGGGAGGGGGGTGGGGTCAGTGTCTCGGATCGCGATCAGATATTACACAAATGAAGCGGGCAAGCTCGTACTTTGAAGATCATGCTTGATGGCGAAAGGGTCCAGCACCAACTCGCGTTGCGCCACGCAAAGCGTCTTGACCGACGATCGCGTCAGGCTCAGCAGGTCGAAGAAGAACTTGGCGGCCGCGGTCTCGTCCCGGCGATCGAGCGAAATGCGGAGGCGGTGGATCGGGTATTGCCTCGCCAGACTGAGGTTCCGTGTCAAGTGTTGGGTCCAACCTCCGATCGTGACGTGCAGCTCTTGCATCAGCTGGCGCGAAAAGGGATCGCGCCATGCTCGACAGGTTGCCGCCGAGTTGCAAAGGTCGCGGAAAACCGCCTGGGTTCGCCATTCGATGATGTCGTCGTCGCGGCCACGCTGATCGAGGAAGGCCGCGATGTCACCAAGGAGCTCGGGCGGCAGGCGGGCAACTGCTTTACCACTCGGTCGATGTAAAGACGCCATGTTTGTACTGAGGGCGAGAGTCGACAACGGGGCGTCCGGTCAACTTGCAATCACGAGTGGGCAAGCGCTGCTAGCTGCTGGCGGAGCGCACCGATCAAGACCGACCACGCGTTGGCCGATTGCCAAAGGCGACCAACGGGCGCGCCGAGCGAGTCGACAGGCGAGTGCGGTGTGAATCACTTCCTCTTGCTAGAGCCAACTATTTTCGCTCGCAACATCGCCTGCTGCTCGCTCGAAACTCCATAAATTTTTGGTTTCCACGCCTTTCCACGCCTTTCCTCGCCAACAAACCTCTTCTCTCCACACTTTCGTTTCAACACGAACAAGTGTCCCACCTGCAGTGCGGCGATCTCCATACCCATGTCGGACATCAATCTCGGAGACAGCAGGACCATCGCCCCAACCCCCCGGTTGTGCTGGTGGTGCTGGCGGAGCTGTGGGTGCTGGTAATGGCGGTCCTGGTACCGCTGATGCGGGTGCGAACGCGTCTGGTGGAGGGGCAGGCCCACAGGACCTAGTAGCCTCTTGCGGTCGCGAACTCTAAAGGAGTTTCAAGCGGGTGCATCGGACTCCCACAAGAAGTCTTTCAGTTCCTACAACCTCGCCACGTCCCACTCTCGTCAATCCCAATTCCCAATGAGTCTGTTCACGCCTGGAGCCAGCATCAAGATCGGCTTTACTTCTATCATAGGGCCATATTGGCTTTACTCCTATCATACGGCCATGTTCGGCTTTACACCTTTCATACGGCCATGTTCGGCTTTATTTCTTTCATACGGCCATGTTCGGCTTTACTTCGACCATACGGTCGAAGAGGGGGGTTTGAGAAAGCGCTCGCTCTTTGAGGTGGAAGCGACCACTTATAAGAGAGAACGATCCTGTTATAGGAGAAACCGACCACATTCGAGGACCGATGCGGCCATATGAAAGGTGTAAAGCCGAACATGGCCGTATGAAAGGTGTAAAGCTGATGGCCGTATGAAAGGTGTAAAGCCGAACATGGCCGTATGATAGGAGTAAAGCCAATATGGCCGTATGATAGAAGTAAAGCCGATATGGTCGAGCTGAAGTCGATATGGCCGTATGATCGAAGTATAGCCGATATGGCCGTATGATAGAAGTAAAGCCGATCTTGATGCTGGCTCCAGGCGTGAACAGACTCATTGGGAATTGGGATTGACGAGAGTGGGACGTGCCGATGTTGTACGAACTGAAAGACTTCTTGTGGGAGTCCGATGCACCCGCTTGAAACTCCTTTAGAGTTCGCGACCGAAAGAGGCTACTCGATCGAGTGTACGCTCGAGAATGGCAACCTCGTTCCTCTTCCGTCTCCTCGACATGAGCAATGCCGAACTCGGTGTTCGACTGTCGTACAATGGGAGCTTCAGCCTCGAGGGACTCGAAAGAGTCCCTTTGTGATCCTTGAGGCAGGGAGACACTTCACATCCATCACCCGGGGCCTCCCTTGGTCATCGCAACTCCACCTGAACATGTCCGAGTTTTAGTACTGGAGTCCGGTTTCATCGTTGATGATCGTTTACCGCAATATGTTCACAAGCATCTGGAGTACTTTTCCCCAATTTTCCATTCAAATATATCATATTCACCCCGTTTCAGGCTCGGTGTAAGACACTGAGTAGGAGTGCAGCTTCAGCCGAGCGAGCTCAGCAGAGGCCCAGCTGCGGAAGGGCCTCGCTCAGAAAAAGCCGACCCGGACGAACGCTACGTTGCTCTTTGAACTTCGTCTTTCCACACCTGCGCGCATTTCCCTTGCTGCACCATCAAATCGAGCTTGTTTCGAGGTGTGATACTCACGATCAGTATGACCATTCCTTCTCGTCCTCGTCTTCACCATACTGATCTTCGCAATCCCCTCCGCATCACTCGCGGGGCGTTCTGCTTCGCGAAAACAGTTTTTCTCGGGTCGATCTTGCTCTCGCAGTGTTATCAGTGAGTTGACGGTGACCCTTTCTTAGCCTAGTTGGAACGACGATTTCATCAGCACAGTCTTTTTATTTCACCTCGCTTCCATGATGGTCCTCCGCATCCCCACCCATACAATCACCCAATCACCCAATCTCTTACATGCCGACATGATTACCAGCTCAACGTCCGACGATTCCTCGATCGCGACCTTGGCTTCAGGACCTTCACCTTGGCACGACACTCCTGCCTGCCCCTGCGAAATTTCTCAACCCAGTCGGCTTTGACGAAACGCCCGACGTCGTGGTAATCATCAGATCTTGAAAACGCATCGCAGACATGGCGACCAAGGCCTTCGTGAACGGCATGAAGAGCTTGCGATTACGCGGAACTCATCAAACGCTTCAATCGCAGGTGACCTAATCTCTGCTCTGGCAGACCCCTCGTGTGCAACCCCCCTCGAGTACCTTACGAACTGAGTCACCCCCGCTTCGTGCTGTTCACACGCCGGGACGCAGTGTTCGGCACTCGCCCACGGAGGATCCTCGACTTGGAAGAATGTGCCAGTGCCAGCGATTCCCAGATTCTTCAGGCCTCTTCCAATAGTGAGTGACCTATGTGGACTAGTCCCAGCATTCTGATACCAAGTATCAAATGGACTGAGCCTCCTGTTGCTAAGCTGCCGCTGCAGTGCATCATCCCACGATTCCAAGCTCACCCGGAACAAAGCAACCTCGGCCAGCACTCCGAATCGGCCCCCTTCGGTCATCGCCAAATCACTATCTTCCGCTTCCCATGATTCACGCTCGAAAAGGGTTGAATAGTCCGATCAAGACGGCGATCTTGGATTGGACTTTGAAGCCGAATAGGATGTCATCAACGACTAGGACTCTTTAAAGGATCTCCTCGTCGCGCTCTTCCCAGATCGTGTTCAAAGAGGACTGCGGGTCGTGGGTTTCCGATCGGTATTCGTCAACGGAGAAGAGGAGCCACGGTGGAAGGCCGATAATCCTATTCAAGAGCAATTCAAGGATCGATAAAAAGGAGTCCGTCTTCTCCCGATCTCTCCCCCAGGACGACACCGGTCGCTCGGGATCCAGGAGATCGGTGGAGGAGACTGTGGAAGCGGTCAAACTGGCAATGGTGAGTGCGGACTTGTCCCACTTAAGATTAGTTGGAGTCAAGCAGTGGAAAGAAGCGTGATCGGGCGAGACTGACTCACCCATTCAGGGTGGACAAGAGCGACTCATCACCTGCCACAACTCGAATCGGTTCCACGCAGAAACTCGCTTCAAGCCGACCAACCACCAAGCTTCACCGCCATCAAGCGCACCGGACGAAACACCGGATATTGTCATTCAATGGACCGCCTGAAGAAGTACGACTTCTGGACACCATCTCAACAGAGTGTTCCTCTACTCGACACGTGCTACAACATCACAACAGGCCAAATTGTTCTTGACAGCACAAGAGTTCATGTCATACAGTGTACCAGCTGCATTTACTTGTACCGCGCAATCAAGATCCGAGAACCTACAACCACAAAAGAAGCTCGCGGACAGGGAAGGTTCTAGACTATAGTGAATACTATAGTTAGACAAGGGGGATTGCGAGCGATATCGGCTAGGTCTGGTTGGGCCAAAGCAACTGAAGGCCAAGGATAGGGGTGGATGAGGTGAGGTGAGGTGAGGTGCCGAGATGAGACTGGGCGAGGATTTAGGAGTAAAGGTTTTAAGCGAGGGAGATTGAGAGTGAGGATGGGAGTTGTTGCTTGCAGGAAGGAAAGAAGCAACTCCAGAGAGGACCACTATGTATACAAATTCTGGAAAGGTTATAAGAATTTTCGAAGGTATTTTATATGGTCCAATTGGTAAGCAAATGAATAACAGGGGTTCACACAATAATCCAGTAGCCACTCGCGCAGCGCACAGCGCACAGCGAGCAGTTCGTCAGGCACGCGCTAAAGGTCCGTGCTCAGGAACGGCTCGTAACAATTCGCGCGGGTTAGGAATTTGTTACTACTGGCCGGCGCGGGCTCACTGGCCCCCGGCGGAGCGATACCTTCATCCTTTCCCTCTTGAGCTGATGATCGCCCCAACAGTCCCACTGCGATGTAGAAACTAAGCCTCCAACTCTCTGTATATAACTCTAAAGATTGCAGCTGGTAGACGGCGTGCCGATGAGTGGAGAGTTTCTTCTGCAATTGCGATGATGATGAAATGCTGACTGAATAATCAAAGTCTCCTATGCTACAAAAGCGATCCTACCTCAAAGGTCCGGTCCGGTCCGCATCCCTTATTCCAGCTCATCCGCAAGCATCAATTCCTCGTACTCCCTCTTGCCGTCTCCGAGAACCTCCTCCTCATGCACCGGCACCAACTCCACCGATTTCTGACCCGCTTCTTCCTTGATCCTAAATCTCGCCGTGTCCCCATCCCTAATGGTCCCTTTCAAAATTGCCGACGCCAACTGCTGTCTCACCACTTTATTCAACAACCGATTCACCTCCCTCGCTCCCCAACGAGGTTGATACGCTTCTTTCGCCAACCAGTCCCTCGCCTCTGGGTCGATGGATAAGTGAATCTTGCGTTCGTTGGTGTTGAGCATCTGTTGAATTTCGGAAAGACGCATGTCGATGATGGATGCAACATGAGTGGGCGAGAGGGAATTGAAGACGATTTGTTCGTCGAGCCGATTGAGGAGTTCAGGTGGGTAGAGCGAACGAACGCGTTCGAGAACGAGGTCCCGAGCCGCAGGGGTGACTTCACCATTGGGTGAAATGGATTCGGGTCGCATGAGGATATCGGAGCCAATGTTGGAGGTGAGGATGATGGTCGTGTTCTTGAAGTCGAGTTTACGACCATGAGAATCCGTCAGAGCGCCTTCGTCGAGGATTTGAAGGAGGATGTTGGCGACGGAGGGATGGGCCTTTTCGAATTCGTCAAAGAGGATCACCGAGTGGGGATGACGACGAACGACGGACAGTTCGCCTCCGTCTTCGTAGCCTACGAAACCGGGGGGTGCACCGATCAATCGTGCGGCGGTGTGTTTGTCGTGGTATTCGGACATGTTGAGGGTGATCAGTCGATCGGTGCCCGTCAATTCGGCGGCGAGCGCTTTCGAAAGTTCCGTCTTGCCTACGCCCGTGGGACCGAGGAAGAGGAAGGAAGCGACGGGCCGATTGGGGTTGTGTAGACCAGCACGAGAGAGCCGAACGGCTTCGGCGACGGCGTGGAGAGCGGGCTCTTGGCCCACGACACGTTGGCGTAGGATCGACTCGAGGTCGACCAATCGAGCACGGTCACCACGCATCAAGGCCGAGACGGGGATGCCCGTTGCTTTGGCGACGACGCGAGCGACGTCCGAAGCCGTAACACGCGCTTGACCCGCTTGAGCGGCTTCTTGACCATCCTTGGGGACCTGTGCTTCGAGCTTGGGGATCGTCGAATACCTCAACTCGGACGCCTTGTCGAATTGCCCCATCCGAACGGCTTCTTCCAATTCGAAGCGTTTCCTCTCCAATTCTTCTTTGGCCTGGCGGATCCTCTCTCCTCGCTCCCTCTCGTCCCTCCACTCCTTCTCCATCTTGGACGCCTTGTCCTTGAGCTCGGCGATCTCGTCGACCAAGACCTCACGACGTGATCGACTGGCCTCGTCTTGATCCTTGCCTAAACTCGACAACTCGATCTGCAACGTCGTCAAGTGTTGTTCGAGTGCCTCGAGTTGCTCCGGTTTGGATTCCCTCGCCAGGCGCAACGCCGCCGCCGCTTCGTCGATCAGATCAATGGCCTTGTCCGGTAATTGTCGATCGGTGATGTAGCGTTGCGAGTAGGTGACGGCGGCGATGATAGCCGCATCAGAAATGATCACGCCATGATGAACTTCCATGCGCGACTTGCCACCTCGCAACATGGTGATGGCTTGTTCGGCCGAAGGTTCTTCGATCGTCACTTTTTGGAAGCGGCGCAGCAAAGCGGCATCCTTTTCGAGTTCGCGAAATTCGTTCCAGGTCGTTGCACCGGCGAGTTGGAGACCCCTTGCGAGAGCGGGCTTGAGCATGTTACTTCCCGTGAGACTGCCTTCGGCTTTGCCGAGTCCGAGCAGTTGGTGAATTTCGTCTGTGGGGCATGGTGTAGTTAGCGTCGGGCTCGCGGACAAAGAGTTCGAGCAAGCGTGTTCTACTCACCGATGAAGACGATGATCTGCCCCTTGGCATCCTCGATATCGGCAATAAGATCTTTGAGCTTGCCTTCGAACGATCCCCTAACGGCGGTACCACTCATGATGGACGCCAAGTCGATCGAGATCAATTTCTTCCCCTTGAGTGACTCGGGCACCTCGCCCGCGACCAATCGTTGCGCAAGAGATTCAATGATGGCCGTCTTGCCTACACCCGCTGCACCAACAAGGACAGGATTGTTCTTGGTGCGCCGGGAAAGGATCTGTATCGTGCGTCGTACCTCGTCGTCTCTTGCAATGACGGGGTCGAGTTTCCCCTGGCGCGCGAGCTCGGTCAAGTCGACGCCGTGTTCTTTCAGAGCGGCACCCGGTTCGCGCTTGGGTTGACTGTTGAAGATGTTGCCGATTGGGAAACCACCACCGCCGCCGCCGGCGTTGTTGTGATTGTTGTTATTACCGCCGGGTGGCGGGGGGTGTTGGGCCGGGGCTCGAGGAGGGGTCGAATGTGAGAAGGAGCGAGCTTGAAGTGAGCACCTGTTCAGCGCCGGCTGGGTGACTTGGATCGTCGTCGGTCGCAACAGCAGTTGGCCATGACGGTGCGCAGGATGGAGAGAGCGAGGAGCAGCAGATGTAGAGGTGAGCGAGCGCAAAGTGCTTCTCTGTAGCATCAAGGTACCAAAGTATGGGCTGTGTAGAGCGTGTTTGTGTGTTTGTGTGTGTTTGTGTGTGTGTGTGTGTGTGCGTGGTGTGGATGGGAGAAGGGCAAGGAACTGATCGAGCTGGGATGTGGGGGTGACCCGGTGACTCGCGCGCGGGAAATCGAAAATGCTTCGATTGGATTCTAGTAACTTCCATTAGCTTCCTGGCCGGTGCTGGCCCCTTCCACCCTCGCCGTACGAGGGCACGTGACCTGCTCCACCGCCCCTGCTCCGTCAACCTCCGTCATTATCGATCATTATCCGCCTCGTCGCCCCTCAGGTCTCAGGATCTCAGGTCCGTTCGCCCATCGCCATACGGCGTTTGACCGATCCCCTTCCGATTGGGGTGCACTACAGCCGGAATGGCGGTGGCATCAACATTGACCCTTCGACCTTTGGACGGCCATGACGATGCCACTTCCTCCGCCGAATCATCACTGCTCGTCCTGCCGAGCTTGCCCACGCTCGTCGTCCAGGCCTTACCATGGCTCTACACGCAATGGATCAAGCTTGATCAAGCTCAGTTACGAGGCTATCAGGTGTGGGTTGTGGAGCAGAGGTAGGGTTCCTACCACGGGTCTTGGGATTGGGGTAGGCAGTGTCCGCTGACGACTTGGACTCGAGTGCTGCATTGAATGAATAGGGTCACCGATCGAACGGCCCTGTTGCCCGTCATCACCGTCGCGACAGGCATAGACGAACATGTGGTGTGTAGTCTCACCTCTACACTCTGGTATCTCGAGTGGAATTTCCCCTTACTAATCACCTATTCCCTCCTAACAGATCACCGTCGACCGCTACCAATTGAACCCGGCCCTCTACCTCACTCAGGAGCAACACCGCCAAGCATGGAACAAGGCCAAATCTCTGCTCAAAGCTTGCAATGCGAGGCTAGCTAACGTATGCGCACCACTCACTTGGTGATTTCTCTGTGATTCGGAGCTGACGTGTATTCGACGCCCCACTCAGACCCACGTTGGCTCGGTCCCCGTCACGGCGTTACCTTCCCTGGCGGCGATGAACCTCTCTTTGGTCCAGTTACCCGATGCGGCAGATTACGCCAGCGTCATGGATGTGCTCTATCAGAACATCAACTTGAGGAGGTCGGTACTGCGTTTGCACCCAGTGGGATCAAGCACATTCGCTCACAGTTTTCGCACTTTCTGCCTTTGCCCACAGACTCGGTATGGGAGCGAGAAGTAGTCTCGATTTCGCACCGGCAACGCAAGTCCTGCTTGATTCCACCCTATTCATCACTACTTCCCGTCAAACTAACTCCCCCATCTCTTGACCCACCCCAATAGATACCCTCAACTCCTCCACTTCCGGCAAACTTTTCACCTCCCGACCTCCACGCCCCATTCCCATTCCCGTTCCCGTTCCCGTTCCCGTTCCCACTCCCACCCCTCCACAATCACCTCCACTTCCAGCCTCTCCCAACCCTCCTCAAACCACATCATCATCGACCTCCTCAAACTGGTGCAACATGTCCTCTCTCTCTTCAACCTAGGGCCGGTGTACACACCTTCCCCCGGAGGCACGTCGACGACGACGATGTCAGACGATCCTGAACGACCCTTGAGGAACCGAGAAGGGGATGGATTGATGTGCGATACGACGATTTCTGCGCTCGTCCAATTTCGAAAAGAATTCGCGTACGCTTTCGTAGGATTGGAGTCGAAAGCTTCGAGATCGACTTTGTTGATCGGCAGGGAAACGCAAGGTGAAATCATTCTTACCTCTTCACTTTTAGCTTCCCTTTTATCGCTGAGTTTAGCGACTCGAACACGTATGGTTCTTCAAGGCGCTCAGAACGTACCCAAGGATCTTTTTGAGAGAAGAAGGAAATTCGTTCGTTCTGTCGCGGCGTTCAAGAAGGAGCATAGGATGGAAGAAGAGGGGGATGGCAATGGATGGATCACGACGTCTTTTCTGGAGCGGTTGAGAAGGGAGGGGAGGAAGGGGACGGGTAAAGAAGGGGAGACGAGTGGGAGGAAGAAAGTTGTAGGAAAGGTCCTAAGTGTCGTTCCTGGAGTCGGTGGAGGGAAAGGCGGAGACGTGCAGGACGATGATGCGGAGAGCGGGTCGATCAAGGACGACTCGCATAGAGATCATCGCGTGTTGACGAGACGACTACACAAACCACGCATACGCGATCTCGAAACGACTGAACTGCAGGCGTTGGTCGAACACATGAAGAAAAGCTCGGTTGGGGGGGTTTTGACGGCGCAGCTTTGGGATTTGACAAGGAATCGGAAGGAGAGGAGGGAGGAAGAGAGGGAACGGAAGAGGGAGGAAGTGGAAGAGGGGAGCGCGACCGATGGAATTGGTGGAACCGGAAGAGGTGCGGGTGGGGGTACTACCAGCGGTGAGGGAGAAATCTTTGGGTTTGGTAGAGGGGTCCTCAAAGGGGTTAGGCAGAGGGCGGGGAGAGCGGTGGGCAAGATTGGGGACGGATTGGGCTTCAATGATGCGAGCTCGGCAGCGGCGGGTCATCATGACAAGGAAATGCCGAGCGTCGTCATTTCTGCGTGAGTCAGGTTGGGTCTCAGGGGTCCGTTGGAGGACTAAGCGCTGATCTGATGCCCCATGTATGATCTCAGACCCGCGGGTGACGACCTCCATCATTCCTCAACAGGCGATTCGACATCTCTCAATTCTCAATCCTTCGCCTCGCGTATCGCCTCAGCCCTCACAACCGAACACACCATAAACCCTCTCCCTTCCGTCGTCCGTAACCGATTCACCAATAGTCAATCACCTCCTGCTGTGGCTCGATCAAGTATTTCTACGGCGACGCCGGGGAATGGGTCTATCAAGAGTCGTGAGAAGGAGGATGATGGTGTAATGTTGCGGAGTTCGTTGAGGTCCAAGACTTCTTCGCTGGCACATTTGGGGGTGGGGACATTGGATATGAAGCTGCCGAGGAGGACGGTTAGTGTTTCGAATATGGGGAATGGGGACAATGCGCCTTCATCTTCTTTGCGAATGGGAGGGTGGCATGGGATGACCGACGATGATGAGGAAGAAGAAGCGATCAAACGTGAAGAACAAGGTTCAAGGCGTCGTCACTCGTTCCACACGCTCTCCACCCTCGATGAACCTTTTCAACATTTATCCCGCCGGCGTCTCGAACTCGACGTCGAACTACGCTACGCCGCATGGTCCCTCAAAAGGAAGGAGAAGAATCTCCTCAAGATGGAAATTGCTCTACGGAACCTCTTGCAAGCGTATGGGAAGGCGATTGAGCAGGTTGAGAGAGGGGATCAGGTGGAGGTGGCCGATGAGTTGGTGGAGAGGACTGAAGCGCTTTTGGATCGGTTGGATTGGTTCACGAGATCGAAATCGTCGACATTGGGGGAATTGGTCGATTCGACGAAAGAAGCCTTATACGGTGCCGATCGATTGAGGAAACGCGTTGACGAGATTGAGAGTATGGAAGTTTCTCTTGCAGATTCGTTGGGGAAGAAGAAGGTGGGGGTAGGGATGAGGACGGGGAAAAGTGGACTGGAGGATTTGGTGGAAAAAGCTCGAGGGCAGACGGGCGGGTTGATGAGGAAGGTTGTGCAGGGGTTGGAGAGATGGGGGGTGGACGGGTGGTTGGAGTGGTTTAGGGATGAATTGGACGTGCCTGCTTGGATTGGGGAGGACGCCATGGGTTCCGAGTACGATGAGGCGGGGTCACAGGTGGAGGACGGGGGACTGAAGGGAGAGATGGTAACGTTGCTGAATCGGGGGGAACAGATTGACGAAGACGGAGTTGAGGAACCGGAGTGGGCCAGAGCTTTGGATTGGAAGGCGGAGAGGGCCAATGAAAGGGAAGCAAGAAGGGAGGTGGAGGAACGGGAAAGGCATCGACTGCGCAATCGGTACGATGATGAGTTCGAGTAAGACTGAGACACTTTCGTGTCATAGCATGGAACATATGTAACATACACAACTTTGAATGGGCCCAACCGCTCACTCTAGAAACACTCCCTACTTTCCACCCCATAAACGGTCCCATCCAAACCCCTACAAACCAACGCAAACTCATTCACCACTGTTCTGACCTGTTTACCCGTCCTAGCTGCCTTAGAGGCCTTCTCAAACTTCTCCTTCACGCTCCCCTCCGCCCTTGCAGACGGCCATTTCGAATCTTGAGTAAAGAGTTCGCGCATAATTGTCTGAGTTTGAACTCCATAACGTAGAAGAAGGGCATGGTAGACCTCCGAAAGGGAAGCGAGATGCGATCGCGGGACTTTACCCGCAATAGACTCAATCAAACTCTTGATCAAATCCCTCAAGTGGCTTTCCAATATTTGAGCGAACAAGTCCGACGAAGTGGAAGCCATTCGAGTTTGTTGCACGATCGAAATGAGCACTTCGAGAGTCGCTTTGAGGGAGAAGCGTTCTTGGAGGGACAAGCCTAGGATGGAGAATTGGAGGAGGGTGGAGAGGTGTTGTGGGAGGAGGAGGAATATGCGGGGAAAGTGCCGGATTAGGGATGCGTTGAAGGAGAGAAAGGCGGAGACGAGGTCCGGGTTCTCGCTCATTGCGCTTGGGGCGGAGAGGTGGGTCAGGGTTGTTGTGAGGGAGGTTTCGATCGGCTTGGAGAGGTTGACGAGGTCGTCTTCTGTGAGTTGTGCATCCGGTTTGGCCCGTGCCAATCGAGCTAGGAGACTCGTCTGGACGGAGACCCAGACGCTCGAGATGGAAGTTGACAAAGCCCTCGAGGTCAAATTGAGCAGATCGAACGGATCCAATGTTAACGGACCGACAATCGAATCCGTTGTTGTCGCTCGGATATAGTCGGATATTACTTGTACTACTTCGGCATCATGGGCCAGGAGGACGCAACTTGCTTCGATCGCTTGTGAAAGCTCTTGCCGCAACGCTGCAATGCGAGGGTCGGACAGGAGTCGCGAGAAGGCGTCTCTATGGCGTTGTTGGTTATCATCAAAGGACGAATCGAGTTCGAGTAGATCATCTTCGGGATCCGAAAGCCCTTTGGCGCATGAAGTGAGGTAGTTGAATTGTTGAACGGTCACTTCGCGAGAATTCGCAGTCGGAGTAGCACCGGAAAGAGATTTCCGGAGTGTGTGAATAATGGGTGTCGCAAGGCCCTGTAGTTTCGGGAGCGCACAATCAGCTCTGATAATGTATCTGATAGTTTTTTTCTTCTTGGTAAGCCAGACGCACCAACAAAGGCTCCAAAATTTGTTCCTCCGGTAGGGCCTGAATCACACTCGCCACGCTTTCAAAAACTTTGCTCAACTCGACATCCTGCGCAAGCCAAACCCTTCCGATCAGTTTCCACACCCAAGCTTGGTCTCCATCAACAGGTAGAAGCTCACCTCAAGCCTCCCCTCCAACCCTTCCAAAACCGCCACAAAACTCGCGACATGGTCCCTAAATTCATGTCGATTCTGATCGCACAACAACCTCAAACTCCTTGCTGCCCAATTCGTCACACTTTGTTGGGGTTCTTGCAAACAGCCTACGATGAAGCTGACCGCTGCCAAGAGGGCTGGCTTTCGATCACTTGAATCAGAGTCGGTGGAAGGGGCTGAGGAGAACCATGAAGCGTACGCCCCGATGAGACGCAAAGCAGTCATTTGGAGGATCGGATGGTTCGTCGTTGGCAGGGCGGCGATGAATCCAGGATCAAAGAGCTTGCTCAACGCAGGTGACGAAGTCTCGATCGATACATCCTCCTGTATCGTATAAAGGAGGAATAGGCTTGCTTCGAGGTCCTCGAATCCGTCTGCTGAAGTCGGCGCAAGGGTAATTTGTGATCTTGACAAGTCGACGAGTTGGTCCAACATCCCTTCCCGAAGTGTGTAGTAGGTGTATCGAGCGACTTCACTGAGGTTCGTCGAGCGGTAGGTCCTAAAGTCTTCCCTGGCATCTGTGAGTTATTATACCACTCTAGAGTTAGGTTAGCCACGGATACGAGGATCAGAACTGAGAGACCGACCTTTGGCCCAGCCTTGATAAAGCTTTTCGTCGACCCTCCTGGCCCTCCCTCTCAAGCCGTCCAAGAGCGTTCTAAACACTCCACTGACGACTTCCCAATCCGCCTCCCTCCCTCTTCTCCCTTCCCTCCCTTCTCCCTCTCCAAACACCAAACCTACATCGCTGGCTTCCTCTTGCAATGCCATCCAACACCCTTCGGTCAATTCGTTGATCTTGTGCACCTCCATCGAATGACCGGGGTATAAAGTGATGGTGATGAGAAGATGGAGGAACGTTTGGACCTCGGGTGATTGTAGCGTCAAAGCGGGTACGTTGGACGCTGGAGGAAGTGGGGAGAAGAGGAAGCCGATGAAGTGTTCTCCCAGAGTCGAGAGTAGTCGTAGGATAGAGAAGAAGTCATCTTCTTCCGCATAGGCTAGGGCGGTATCTTGGTCGACTAACGCTTGTTGAATCGTGTTGATCACGTTCGTTGAACATGCCCATTCGGTCAAGAGCTGTTGGGTCTTGATGCGGGACATGTACCGACGGATGCCGACGGAGGACGAGGTGCCCGAGGAGCGATCGATCAATTCTTCGATTTGGGTGATGGCATTGCTTCGGGTCGATGGATGATGGAGATGAGGGAGGATGAGAGGGTATAGGACGTCGAGGTCGGTGTGAGTGAATCGCGAGGCGAGGAGGAAGGAATGGAAGCATTGGAGCGCCGAGTTGATCTCGGAGAAAGTGGTGGGTAAGGGCGGGAGGGACAACGAACTGGACAGTGTCGAGACGATCATTGGAGTTGACGAGGTCAAAGAGCCGATATAGCTGGATCTGTGCTCGACACCACCTGTTAGCTGCATGCTTCGTGGCTGGCTGGCCTCTGCTAGGTACGTGTCTCGGACACACCTCTTGGTCCCCGACAATTCTGCTCTGGCGACTTGTTCAATCACGACACTGAGCACCTGCAACACGCCTTCGGTACTTGTACCAGCCGCCACGACGCGGGTGATAATCTCTAACAACCAGTGATCCCATCCCTGATCGAATAGCCTCAGACTGAGACTCGTCAACGCACTGGCAAGTTTTCTCAAGACGATCCTTTCGCCGACATTGGCCGGTGCTGAGCTGTTTGAAGTTGTTGCTGCTGCTGATGATCGCGGGTAACTTGCTGCTGCTGATCGGGAGGACCACTCGAGTAGTTGTTCTTTGATCAGCTGATGCTGTTCCTTTGGTAAGGAATCCCAAGCTCGAGCGATCTTGAGTTGCAGTGTCGAGGCAGCGAAGAAACGGACTTGAGTTGGATATGCAGACGGCGAGGAGGCCAAGACGGGGGAGATCAAGGACCATGATTCGGGGTTGGATTGGATTGTTTGCAGTTGGGCTTGCAGGGAGGTTTGTAAGGACGGTGGGGTGTGGGGTGAGTAGAGTGTCTCGATCAGCTGGGTCGCTTTCACAAGGGAAGGTGAGCGAAGGAGATCGGGCTAGGATGAGCTGAGCTGCGGTGAGGAATGGACTTGCCTGCCCCAGCTGCTGGAGGTCACTTTGGGACATGGTGTGCGGCTGGTCGGGAGAGAGCCAACTCGGTTAAGGGGTGCTCACTGCTCCGTGTGGGGTAAGAGAGAAAGGAGATGAGAGCGAAGGTCGATCGAGAGCTGCTCGTGCGACGCGACTTTACGCGACTCGTGCTGGTGACGTCGGTCGCACCGATCACGTTCGCACCGCAGGAACACCTCTGCCAGGAACATCATCGAGCACCTTGTTCGTAAAAGCTATTCCAGCTCGCTCTGGCCAGCACAGATAGCTGCTTCAGGAAACAAGTCCCATTTTGGGATTGCACAAAACACACACACACACCCCTACTCCCTCCTCTCTTCCGAGAGATGCGTTCAAAAGGCTCAGCACTCCATCTTTTATCACTTCAGTCCTTGCACCCGTGTCATCGTTCAATGGTGGTTGCTGAGAGAGAGAGAGAGAGGGAAACGAGACGCCCGTCGGGGGTCAGCATCCCCTAGCACGTACGGCGAGAGCGTAAGCGGGTGGAGCTTACTTCTTGTGGTGCTTGAGATGCATGTTGTCTAATAAAAAGCGCATCGCGCAAAACAGATCCAAGATCAGTCACCGCTACTTGCCGGCCCCTTCGTCCACACACTCTCTCTTCAACCCGACGAACATCCCCCATGCACACTCTGCACACCCCCTCACCAAAGCTCCAAACTCACAAGCGACGGAATACCCAACGATGAACAACGCTCCAATGGCGTGGATGAAGGGAGCACCCGAGGCGTTCTCGCCTTCAAAGTACTTCTTGCGGTACCATGAGATTGGGCCGGAGGAGGATCGTTTAGGCGCAGATCCCTTGGGCAACTGCAGCATGAGAGGGGGGTAACGTGCGGTCAGCGGGCGGCCCTTGGGTGTGTTGTTCAAGAGTAGTCATCGATGCGGTGGCTTGCAAAGGACGAGTACCACTTCCACCGCCCCCCAACGCCGAGGATCGACGACGACCGCCGGGCAGAAGCGGAACGGCCCCTGCCCGTCCCTCCATCGTATGAATGCACTATTCACCTTGGAGTAGAAATCAACGACTCGGGTCATACGAGCCGCGGATTGAGGCGCACCGATCGCCGAGGGGGACGCGATCTTGGGAGGGACCAAATGAGCCAAGCGGGACATGGTTCGTGTGCGGGCTGCAGTAGGCGGAGGCGTGCACGCGTGAGCAGAGTGAGGCGCGAGAAATGCGGTGGCAGGTGCAGGTGGGTTCGGTGGGTTAGGGTAGGGGATGAGGGAGGGAAGAGGATCAGTGTCGGCTGAGATGGAAAAGTAAGGGCAGCTGGGGCGGGGAGCACTCACTGGGTTTGGATGGGGTGTAGAGGGGGTGACGGAGGCGTACACAAGAGGGGCGAAACGGGTCCGCCCGCCCGCCAATCCGCTCGGCCAGGCCCAAAGGCGCAGCACTGGCGCAGCACTTCGAAGCGTTTTCGGCGGGTCAAAAAACGCACGGACCTCTTCGGAGCAGCTTTGGACCCCGGTGGCCGACTTTCCGCTTTCGAACACTCGGGGGAATCTTGTCGGATGAACGGGCGCGAAACATTCCGCACGACGTAAGTGTTCCATAAAGCCCATAGCTGCAGAGACAGTTCAAGACCGAGGTCGAGACGTCGGCCAGGATGGCGGACGTCGGAGGTAGTCTTTCTTACCATGGTGTCTTGTCACATTCTCGTCTCTCTCTCTGAGTAGCTATTTTAGAGTTTACACTATGCGAAGACCACGACCCAGAGCTCCACCCTCTCGAACAAATACCCCGCTGCCCAGCGGCAGTCCAAGCTGGGGTCACGATAGGTCACGTGAGCTAGCCTGAGCTCGTCGCGCGCGTTGTCATGCTGTGTGCGCCTCGTCGAACTCTTGTTTCGCCCACTCTTGCCCGGCTCTGGACTCCCCTCGGCTCGATCTTTGATTTGTTATACCCCCATCTCAACATGTAAGCTATCCTGCTCCGATTGACCGCCTAAGCATGCTCCTGACTCACCTCGTCGTACCTCCACAGTGTGCCTCATCGTCGTCGCGCCTGCTCGAGTCGCGAAATCACCAAACAAAGCCCTCACCAAACGAGGCCCCTTTCCACCGATCCTCACCTCGCAGGCTTCACTCCGACCGACACCCTCGCGGCTCCAGCAAACGTATCACCCCCAGTATCCATCAACTCGAGCACCTCTAATCCCCCATGCAAGCTTTACTAGCCTCCCCTTCGACGCGCTACGATTCACCCAACTCGTCGTTCGAGTCCAACTCGTCCTCGTCCAACTCGTCCAACGCATCACTGGGGTTACCTGCCTTGAGCTCTCCTTTCGATTTCAACGATCGACCTGGGATTGTTGGTGGTCGATTCGGGACCGGCAAGAGGTTGGGTGATTCGCCTTTGAAGAGGGTTGCGGTTGTTGTGGAAGGGGATGAGAGCTTTAGTGATTCCGAAGAAGAGGAGGAGGAGGAAGCATCCCCCAGTCGACCTGCGGCTTCTGCTTTCGATTCCTTCGGACTACGACCACCACAAGGGTCTTCCCCTTCTTCGGAATCGAATTCGTTGACTTCGACGCTCCCACCTCCGGCTTGGATGACGGATGAATTGGACGAGGAATGGGTCGCTCAACCTGATTCCGAAGAGGACGAAACTTCCTCCGACGAGGAGGACGATCCTCAACAGCAATCCATGTCATTATGTTCAGTGACTTCTCCTACCTCGGCAGCATTCATCACCGCTCCCTCATTCTCGCCGGAGACTTCCAACAGCGCGAGTCCGACTTCGACGAGGAAGAACGCGCGAGAACCCGAGGAGGAACAACACAATCTTTCCCCCACTACCTCATCGGCTTCAGCATCAATGGTGATGAACAAATACGCCTCGCTCAATCAACCCAAAGTACCCTCCTCCCTTCGACATGGATTCACAACCCATTCCAACACATCCGGGTCCCTGAACGGGGATACGTCACACCCCGACCTGCCGGAGCATCCAGCGACCTACGGCGGCGTAGGCACTTTCGATTCGAACCCGACCTCGACCGATTCGGATGCCGGTTCATGCGTCGTTCGTTCGGAGAATGATCGACCTACGAGAGGTGAGGCCTTGTACCGTCCTAGTCAATTACAAGCGGCGGTCAGGGCGTTGAAGGGTGTCAAGTCGGCGGGTTTGGGGGCCAAGTTGGTTGAAGAGACGGATGGGGATGAGGCGGATAATGAGACCCCGTTGGCGCGAACACCGATGAGGAATGGGATTAAGAATAGCGACGGATTCGGTTTGATGAAGTTATTTGAACCGCCCAGTCCTCCTAGTGAGTTCCTTTGGCTGCGAGTATTTCATCGATTTCAGGAAACTAACGCCAGGCCTTTAGCAGCGGCGACCCCAACTCAAACGAGCAAAGCCCCCGCTCCTTCAATCCAATCTTTCACCTTTACTCCACCGCCTCTAGAAAGAACGTCGTACAGATCTCTCGTTTCTTCCGCGTACACTACAACGACATCAGGTTCCGCCACCCCGATGCCGAAATCTCGTCGAAAGCCAGTTCCGACCCTTCGAACGGGCAATGACTTCGATGCGACACCACCTTCGAACGCCCAGGGTGGTGGAATGATGCAAGCCCCCGCTTTGGAAATCAAGGATCGAGTTTTGAGATCGCAAGCTACGACGACGACGACGACGGCGTCAACTTCAACGGGCACGACGTCGACGTCAGGTATCGCTTCCCCTCCTTTGACTGCACTTCCTTCGTCCACGTACGCAACGGAAGAAGAAGGGATTTCGATCTTGCATGAATCCGAACCTCCGCCCGCTTTGATTAGTGATACGTCCACTTCTTCGAGCAAGACGCCTCCCAAAGTGGGCCAGAAGGATTTCTCCCCTTTCCCTCTTGCGCCAGCACCTCAAACAGACGAGCATGAGACGCCTCCTAAATCGACGCAGAACCAAGTGGCTGGAACGCCCAAGTCGGCAGTCAAACTGTTCGAATTTCACTACGATACCTACACCCGAGACCATCTGGCTGCTTTGGTCGAAGAAATCGATCGATCTACTGGGAACGCTAGATACGGGTCTTCAGGCTCCAGTCATCCTACCAATTCCTCGAAGGAAGGTTCGGTCTGGGTCGATCTCTTACCTAGGACCAAGTCGCAGCATGAGGATGGGGAGGAAGATGTTGAAGAGAATCAGAGGAGTAATAAGAGGATTAGGTTGAGTCCCAAGTGGAGCTTTGCGGAGGATGAAGGGGTACAGAGGAGTACGCGGGGAAGAAGAATCACGAGTGTTGGGAGTCTGAGCAGACACCCTCGGGTGAAGGATAAGGTCGTTGAGCAGGTCTCGCCTAGTTCGACGAGGAGCCAGGTCACGAAACAAAGGTTGGATCAGGCGAACTCGTTATTGGATCGGATTCGAGCCAAAGCCGCTGCGGCGTCGGGGAGAAGAACGAACGATGATCAACTCGCCGGCGAAGGAGATCCAGTCGACCAGACCATTGTGCCTGGATCACCGAGGCAAGTTACGGTCGACTCGCCTTTACCGAGATTGGCAGCAGCGGCTTCGGCTTCGATTCGGCATGCTCTCAGTGGGGATTCGTTGTCGGCTTCTTCGAGGTCCAACTTGGGCCATGGTCGACGACCCTCGTTGGCTCAACCCGTCCTCACCGCTACGAACCTCGCTGCGTCCTCTGCTGCACCTTACGTTGCCCATCTTGCTTCGAACGAAAGCAGCGTTGCGCCGAGCCCCAGCAGTCGTCGTCATTTCGCCACGACCCCGATCCGATCTTCGAATGGCAACACCGGCTCGAAACGCAGGACCTCTGCTTTAGGCGAACGCTTTGCGCCGAACTCGTCGATCCGTGTCACCTCCCTCGATTCGACTGGCGATCCTAAAGACCCCGGCGCAGCAACCGATGACGAGAAACAGAGTAGTCGAGGTTCGGCGGCTTCTTCCATGACTTGCGCGACGAGTGGATCAGGAGCGACGAACGACACGAGAAGCACGAGAGGTGGTAAAGGGCATTCAAGACAATCAACTTTGACGACGATCGGACCTCAGGACGTCGGGGCTCTATTGGGGTTGAAGAACTCGCCTGAGACGGGGAGGTCAAGTCGGATGGTGTTTGATCAAGTTCATCAGAGATGGATCAAGACGCCTCGTGCATTGGTCGTTAAGAAGGGTGAATCGATGATCTCGGGGTCTTCGACTGTCGTAGCGGAGGAGAATGGATCTGGCGATGCGAGCGGCTCGACGGAGGATGATCCGTTTAGGGATTTCGAGTCGACGAGAGCGTCGATTGATATCAGGGATGAATTCAACAAGAGCTTGGTGAGCGCCGCAAAGGATCAAGGACCGCCCGGGTTGTCGGGGTTGGGGATTACGGCAGAGACGCCAAAGATCGAGGAACCGAGCAGGATTAGGGAGGATGATGTGGGCTCCCCATTGGATGCGTGCTATTTCGAGGTACCGCCTATTGAGCAGAGGATCGAAGACGAGGAAGGGACGAGTCCGCTTCCCGATTGGTGGACACCGCAAGTCGAGCAAGGGCGAGAAGAGGAGCAAGTCCAACTGCGCCCGATGCAACCATCTCCCGAAGCATTTACACAACCCGCAGTATCCGTCGTCGCATCCTCAGCTCCTAGTCCGACCATCGTCCCTGTCCCGACTTTGTCTATCCCGACCACCCCGAGGGGTACCCACGCCAAGCCTCAACTTCCTCGCTCGGCGCTCAAGAACGCCGTCGCTCGCTCGCACAGCGACCCAGGTCTACCCGCCACACCTCGTCTTGGTTCTGGATCGTCCGCTGGCCGACAGCTCAAAGTCTCTCGATCGGTCAGTTTTTCGGATGGTAAAGCCGAAGGTAAGATCGAAGGACTGGTCGCCGTCAGTATCGAGGAGCTCGAGAGGATGAGGATGAAGAATGTCGGTGGGGTGTTTTCGGCTGGTGGGAGTCGCCTCAAGTTCCAAATGTCGACAATTTCGGATGGGTCCATGTCGAACCATGCGGAAAGTGTCGAAGGACTCGTTGGTGAACCGGGATCGTTGGCGATGGAAGGCTATGATGAAGAGGCACCCAGCGCGAATGCATCGGTCTCGTCTCCCTCGATCAGAGTTTTGACGAGGTCCAAGAGTTGTCAAGATAAAGTCATCGATTTGGATCTGGCTGGTAAGTTTTGCGCAGGAGATCCGGTTTCCTGTCGAGTGAGACCGCTGACTCTTGGTGCCCTCACCACAGCGGTCTCCGAGGTGCCAAACGGACCACCCCTGCCCCCCATCCAGTCGACCATCACCGAAACCTCCCTCACTACGAGCTCTCACTCAACGTCCCGTACGTTCCGCCGCACCACCGCCCCGGACGCGACCTTCCTCACCGAGTGTTCGTTCGGCGTCTCAGCCGACCGAATGGTGCAGTACATCACCGACGTTGAGCCTTTCGAACCTGATTGGGAAGCAGTGACGTCGATTGATCTCAGTGGCAAGAAGATCGAGAGTTTGGTGAGGTTGAAGGAGTTCTTGCCTGGCTTGGATGAGATTAATGTGTAAGTTTTCGTTCGTCCTCGCCTCCAAGCCCGTTGAGCTGACTTTTCTTCTGGATGGTGTTTAGCAACGACAACCAAATCGCCTTCCTTACAGGCACGCCAGCAAGCCTCCGAACGCTGCTCGTCGCCTCGAACAAGCTCAGTGGTCTGACATGCTTCCAACACCTGCTCAACCTCGAGCGTATCGACGTCAGCCACAATCAAATTGATTCGGTGCACCAGTTCGCCTGTTTGAAGCATTTGCGCGAACTCAAGGCCGATAATAACTTGGTCAAGGACTTGGATGGCTTGTTTGGATTAGATGGGTTGCAAAAGTTAAGCTTGAGAGGGAATCGAGTAGAGGTGGTGGATACGACGAGCTCAAAATGGTCAGTCCTTCATTCTTGATTTCTGATGCGTGAT
The DNA here is from genome assembly GCA_022506055.1 of Microbotryum violaceum. Classification (NCBI taxonomy): domain Eukaryota; kingdom Fungi; phylum Basidiomycota; class Microbotryomycetes; order Microbotryales; family Microbotryaceae; genus Microbotryum; species Microbotryum violaceum. The sequence goes on along the minus strand of JAKMXP010000008.1, from coordinate 205,877 downwards.
TTTATCGAGCTGATGTCGAGATTCTCGACGCCTTCAGGACTCGCCTTGAGACACTGGATCTGAGCCGCAATGCAGTCACGTCGTTTGTTGGCCTCGAGCGACTGGGCTCGCTTGTGTCACTGAATCTCGGTTAGTACCTTCCATCTTTGTCATTCGTTGGAACGTGGAAGCGTACGTCCCGTCTGACAATCGCCCTTCTTTTCTTTCAGACGAAAACAAGCTGAACTCGATCGCAGCAACGAGTCCGATGCCGAGTCTCCGCGTTCTGCGCATCTCGGCGAACCCACTCGTGAAGATCGACGTGTCGTTCGCGCCGCGGTTGCGGACTCTGTTGATGGATTCGGCCAAGCTCGAACCGATTGGCGGGTTGGAGAAGCTGGGACGACTAGAGAACCTTTCGCTGAGGGATCAGGATGCGGACCAGCAAATTTTGTGAGTTCGTCCTACTCCCTTTCCATAGTCACGCAAGCAGGTTCTGACTATCGGTGACTTTCATTCTGTAGGTGCTTGTCCCCGACCTCCTTGCGTGATTTAAAGCGACTGTATCTCTCGTCGAACCCGTCGTCTTTACCCCTGTCGCTGCTTTCCCCTTCCTCCCAGCTCGGTACCCCCACACCGACCTTCTTCAACCTCATTTATCTCGAGCTCTCCTATTGCCAGTTGACCCGACTGCCACCCACGCTTTCCTCGACGATCCCCAACATTCGCGCCTTGGACCTTAGCCACAACCCTTTGACCTCGCTCGATGGTCTTCAAGGTCTCACTCGGTTGACCAAATTGACTGCCGTTGGCGCGAGATTGGAAAGAGTGAAAGAGCTGGCAGAGGTATTGAAAACCTTGCCCGAACTGCAGAGCCTTGATCTGAGGTAAGTAAATCACCTGGGTCACCTTCTCCCGCATTCATTGGGTACTGATCTACTGCATTCTCTGACGACGACCACCCCAGAATGAATCCCCTTACGCTCTCCTTTTACCCTACGTTCACCACCACCACTCCCACCACGACGAGCGCCTCGCCTCTCGATCTCGAATGGTCCAAAACGGACCAACACCACCGACGTACGCTCTCAGATGAATGGTACTTTCGCCGACTATCCTACCGATCGATCTTACTCTCCCTCATCCCTAGCCTGGCATGGTTCGATGGAAGTCTGGTCAAGAAGAAGGAGAGGAAAAGGTTGTTGGGCGTCGTGAAGGAATTGACCAAGAACGGGTTAAGGGAATGAAGAAGGACTATATTGTTTTACATTTTCGTGGAGTGTACGATTGGGATGGAGGGAAAGTGACTGCAACTTGCGTGTTGTAGACTATCGGGCACGGGCGAGATTTTTGAATGACCCGGCAAGCCGAACACGTTTGGTGCGAGGTGGCTCGCATACGATCCCGAGCTTGTCGTAAAGCCATCACTGTGGTATCTGACAGTGTTTCTATGGTATAACTTGACGCCGAGCGTGAGAACGGCAAGCATGCGATTGGCCTCGCTCTCGCCGCTGGCTAGTAATCCCCGTCGTGCGCAGTCGATTTCAAGCCCCGTGTTTCTTCATCCATCACCGGCGCTCAGACCCTTCTCTCTCTGCGCAGTCGATTTCGAGCCCCGTGTTTCTTCATCCATCACCGGCGCTCAGACCCTTCTCTCTCTCCACCATGACTTTAGTGATCGCGAACACCATTCATTATCCGCCTCTTACACTAATCTACTAGACTTCCGTCCTGAGGGGGTGTGTGTCCCCCCCCCCCCTTCCCGGGGCTTTACAGTTCTTCGAATTCTCGATCTCGAAATGTCAGTCTTCCAAGGCTTAGAGAACATCAACTGTACCCACGACATGTCGAGGCAACGAACAGCGAAGAGTGGCCAACAGCACCCTCACCATTTTTTCATTTTTTTCATTTTTTCATTTTTTTCATTTTTTCATTTTTTTCATTTTTTCATTTTTTTCATTTTTTCATTTTTTTCATTTTTTCATTTTTTTTGGGGGGGGGGGGTGTATCAGGCCTGATTAGATTTCACATATTCGATTATCTAGGCAAAATCAATTCTTCTTGAAAAAGGGGGGTTTAGACTTATGTAAAGTCAAAGCCACTGGATCTATACAGCCCTCACGTTCACAGAATCACCAAAATGTTGAGCCTAAAATTGTGAGCCCCAATCACCCTTCCTATTCCATATTCCATAGTTTTGAAGAATAGGCACAGTCGATAAGAGAGAGACAAAGAGCCTGGAGAGAGAGGGAGAGAGAGAGAGAGAGGGCGGAGGATTTTCAGGCAGGAGGACTCCCAAGCTCCATACCCATCAGAAGGAAAGTCACATCATCCGTTCCAGAAGCTCGCCGTCTGGCAGATACCAACGCGGCCTTGCGACGGTCCAAGCGCCGAGATCATAGGGGGAAGAGAGTTTCGGAGTACAAGTCGTCATCAGTAGGTGGGTGATGGATTATACAGCGCTCGTGTTTCAGGTTCGATTGTGCGTTTGAGTCCGAAAGAAGTCAAGCTATCCCGTTGACTCGGAAGCCACAGGCTGCGTCAACCAGTGCCAGCCGCAGTGTCGAGTCGGCGCGTCGAAAGGCCCTGTTGCACGCGTCCAAAACTCAGTATTTGAGAAGGGGCGGAGGGAGTGGGCGGTCGCAGTAATGGCGAATTGAATTGCACGGGACGCGCGCGTACACGGCGGTCGGTCGATAAGTTAGCTTGCGCGTTGGTCCCCGTCACCCTCATCGTCGTCGTCGAGTCTGACCCCGCTGCTGTCCCTGCTACTACCCACGTTGCCCATCGTTATCGTCGTCGTCATCAACTCCGTTTGATCGTCGTCGTTCCGCATCGCACTTGCTCTCTTTCGTCGACGGTCGTCTATCGCCCAGACCGTGCCCGTCACCCGCACACTCTCAACGCCTCACACCCACCTCCACACACACTCACCTCACCATGGGATTGACCTTTTCCAGGCTGTGTGAGTATCGTCGTGCGAGCTGTTGATGTCTACCGTACGCGTCGTGTCGAGCTTGAGTACTGATGCCTCTGTTGTGCTCCCCCTTGCCTTCGATTCTGGCGTTCGCTCGCGTCTTTGCCCTGCCCGCCCGCCTGCCTGCCTGCCTGCCTGCCTGCCTTGCCTGCCTGCCTGCCTGCCTGCCCGCCTGCCCGCCGCTGCTCTGGCCTGCCTGTGCTCCCACCGTTTGCCTCGGCTCGCGCGCCGCATCCGCCACGCCACGCCACGTCGACAATCCGAATACCACCCCCCATCCCACCCCGTCGGCTCTCCCATTCCACGCGACTTGTGCGCTCGTCGACTCGCTCCCCAATCCCATCGTCTCTCATCAACTCTACATCTCATCTACATCGACGGCTCGACATGTCGTGTCGTATCGCCTGCCCACGGCATGGCAACGACGGTGACAACGCTCAGTCTCGACCCTGTTTAGCAAGAGGGAGATGCGCATCCTCATGGTCGGTTTGGACGCCGCCGGTAAAACCACCATCTTGTACAAGCTCAAGTTGGGTGAGATCGTCACAACGATCCCCACCATCGGTGAGTCTTCACCTTCTACTCGAGCCGTCCACGCTCTGCGTTGCGGCATCAGCAGTGATCGCTCCGACACGGTCGCTGCCAGCTCGAGTGGCCCGGCGGTCGTCACATCACGCGCGACACTGGGCCGAACGCGGATGCTCTTGCTGCACGGGGCCCTCTCGCCGGCCGCACGTGTCGTATTGCGGTGGCGTCCATCTCGGCTGTATGCCCACCATGGAGGTGCCAAGGTGCAGACTGCTCGGATGGAGCACGGCAGCACACGCGGCGACTGTCCCCCTCCATCCGCCACCCAAGCGCCAGCCTCGACGGATGATCCCGTTGCGGAGAGTGCCGCGCTGACTCTGCCCCGTCCCCCGCTACAGGCTTCAACGTTGAGACAGTCGAATACAAAAACATCTCGTTCACCGTATGGGATGTCGGAGGACAGGACAAGATCCGCCCCCTCTGGAGGCATTGTGAGTAGTCGTTCACCCGGCACGCGTCCGCTCACGCGAGCTGCTGACGCCACTCGAAACCGACACTAACACCTCCGCCGCGCCAAATGCAGACTTTCAAAACACTCAGGGCATCATCTTCGTCGTCGACTCCAACGATCGCGAGCGTGTTGCCGAGGCGCGCGAGGAGTTGCAGCGCATGCTCAACGAGGATGAGCTGCGCGACGCGTTGTTGCTCGTGTTCGCGAACAAGCAGGACTTGCCCAACGCCATGAACGCCGCCGAGATCACCGACAAGCTCGGTCTGCACTCGTTGAGGCAGAGGCAGTGGTACATCCAGGCGACTTGCGCCACCTCCGGTGATGGTCTCTACGAGGGTTTGGAATGGGTGCGTTTCCCCCCACGCCCTGGCTTACGGAAACAGAAATCGCGTTTGCTCATCACCGTAAAGGGCGTTCTCGATGCACAGCTGTCGACGACTCTCAAGGGAAGGCAATAGACGCTTTTCGGGAGATTCTTCACGTGTCCTTTTTTTCTCCGAACAATTAGGTTCATGACCCTACACCACCCCACGCTCGATCAACCACGACGAAAGGAAGCCTTGGGAGGAGAAGAGGGTGGAGGGTGATGGGATAGGGGAGGGATGCAAAGACTGGAGGATGAAGAAGAATGAAGAAGAAGAAGTGGGGGAGTTTGTCAACCCTTCCTCCATTTATGAAACGAAAGCAACCAACCCCTTCCCCTGTCAAGTACGGCCAAACCCATTTCCCCCCTCTTTCAATTCCCCCATACAACCCCCCTCAAAGTCCCCTATTGTTTACCACGGTCTCGTTTAGGTTTTCGTTTCTCTTTTCTCTTTTCTGTTTCTCGCTCACTTGCCCCCTTGTTTCTTGAAACGACGTTCTCTTTTGCTACCCAAGTCTAGTTGAACCTGGTTCGTCTCTTCTCCTTCGACTTCGCCTTCTTCACCTTCTTACTTTCAACGTCTCTTCCTCACCTCCCTGCCCGTCGTCTTCGCCTTCCTTCTCTTGCAATCTTGCGCCCGCGGGTGGGAAACGTTTCGAGGCTAGTAGACCTTGTTCTTTTTAGTGTAGTGAAGGTAGCTCGTACGGCCAACCAGATCTAGGCGGGGCAACGATCTGGCTCGAGAAGGATTCATCTCGGCCGAAGTTGAATTTTGGTCCGACTGGGATGGTACGCGAGTGACCGGTTGCCCTTCGGCTCCACCGTGCGACGCGGTGGTGCGACCCGTCCATCGTACCACGACGTAGGAGACCCGCCAAATAGAGCGTGACAAGCAACGCCAAAGAACACCCAACATTTTGGAATAAGTGATCGTCATGAGCATCACGCTCACCTCTTTATCGGAATCGCCGCCGTGCTACCTCCTGACGATCGACTCGGCCAAGATCCTGCTCGACTGTGGCATCCACGACACAACTGCAGAATTCGCTTCTTCTTCCACTTCGACCGAACCCACTTTGACCTACCTCCACAAATTGCGAGAGCTCGCACCTTCGTTGAACCTGGTGATCGTTACCCATCCGCTCTTGAAGAGTTTGGCTTTACTGCCTTGGTTGAAAGCCAAGTGTGGTCTACGATGTCCCGTTTACGCGACCTTACCTACGAGGGAGATGGGACGGTATGCAGTGGAGGAGTGGGTTGTCGCGAGGAGTGAGGAGGAGGAGAATGAGCGGTTCAGAGTGGGGGATGCTGCTTTGGACAAGGCGACGATCAAGAATAAGGGCAAGGGGAAACGAACGAGGATCGAAGTGGATGATCAGGTCGGTAAAGGTGAAGCAGGAGAACAAGTCATAATGGACGGCACGGAAGTGAAGGAGGAGGATTTGATGCAGCAGGTGTGGAAGTTGTCCGTTCATGAGGTCCGGCAGGCGTTCTTGACGGTCAATGCGGTCAGGTGGACACAGCCTGTCCATCTATCAGGTCAGTCCGAGTCTTATTCAGTAGGGTATCGCATGCGTACTGATTGGAGGCTTTTACAAATGCGCAGGCCCATTGAAGGGTTACACCTTAGTCGCCCACCGATCAGGTCACACCCTCGGAGGTTCCCTCTTTACAATCCGACCTTCGCTCTCTTCCTCCCTGTCCCCAGCAAGCTCGGCCTCATCGTTCCTCTACGCGCCTATCTTCAACCACGTCAAAGAGCATCATCTCGACAGTTCGGCTCTGTTGAACGGAGCCAGGATCGACGAGGCCATGAGAAGGATGGGTGTCGTTGTCGTTGGCGCCGAAAGGAGTTTAATGGTCAATGTCAAGCGAATGGACAAGGAGAAAACCTTCTTGGGTGCGTGATCGGGTCTTTTTGGGCAGGCTGAAACGAAAGAACACTACTCATTCGAGGCTTAGTTGACCGTATCACTTTGCACAGACTGCGTCACCACCACCATGCGCAACAATCATTCGGTGCTTTTACCCGTCGATGCCTCGGCACGTATTCTCGAACTGCTCGTACTTTTGGAAACACATTGGTCGTTTGAGAGTTTGGGGAGGCAGTTCCCTTTGTGTGTTGTTTCGAGAACGGCGAAGGAGGTGTTTGTTTTTGCGAGGAGTTTGACGGAGTGGATGGGAGGGCAGGTCGGGCGACAGGTGGGGGATGAGAAGATTCTCAAGTTCCCGTAAGTTCCTCTTGCATGTTATCTACGAGAATCGGTTACAAGAGCAGCCATGATTGACCAAAGTCTCTTTCTGTCCCTCCCGCAGTAACGTCCGAATTTACCCCTCCATCGAAGCCCTCGACGCCGACATCCCTCCCGAAGTCCCCAAGACGATCCTCGTCACACCCCTCTCACTCTCGCACGGATTCTCGCGCAAGCTCTTTGTCGACTTTGCCCAGGTCCCTGGAAACGTCGTCTTGTTGACTCAGACGAGTGACGAGGGTAGTTTGACGAGGTGGCTGTTTGGTCTTTGGGATGAGGCGCAGACTGAGGGGGAGAAATGGGGTGAGGGTAAAGTCGGTCGGGCGGTCAAGATGGACAGGACTTTGGACCTCAAGGTGAGCCTTTTTCATAGTTTCAGTCCTCCAGTCGAACCGGATGACTGAAGCCAATCAAAAAAATCAAAAAAAAAATCACGGTAGATGAAACGTAAAGTCTACCTCGAAGGTGAAGAACTCGAACGTCACCTCGCTGCCGAACGCGAGATTGAAGAGCGTGAAGCGCGTCACCAAGCCGCTCTCGATCGATCTCGCCGGATGTTGCATACCCAAGGTGACAATTCCGACTCTGACTCGGACCTTGACTCGGATGTCGAATCCGCCGACGAAGCGCTCAAAGAAGAGGGTGTCGTCGTCCCTGCACCACGAAGAAGAACGGGTGGCTTCACGGGTGGTCTAGGTGCATGGGACGAATTCTTGGACGAATCGAACCTCAGTGGTCGAGCGGCGACGTTCGATATTTACGTCAAGGGGGAGGCGGGAGTCAAGAGGGTTATGGATGGCTTGAATCGGTATCGCATGTTCCCTGTTGTGGAGAGAAAAAGGAGGGTCGACGCCTATGGTGAGGCGATTGATATTGAGGGGTGGTTGAAGAGGGGGATCGATGAGGATCCCATGACGATGGGATTGGCCGTGGGGAACTCGAATGCGGCGAAGCTGTTGGGTCAAGCTGCGGCCGCTTTGGGTGTTGGTGGAGCGGGGGCGAATAAGAAGATCAAGATGGAGGAAGAGAAGGTCGAGGAGAAGGAGGTGGAGAAACCGCACAAGTATGTTATCGACGAGGTGCAGGTGCGGATCGTATGCTCCGTTTTCGTGGTTGATTTCGAGGGCGCGAGTGATGGGAGGGCTTTGAAGACCATCTTGCCGCAGATGAACCCGAGAAAATTGGTGAGTGATCTTGATCTAGTAGGAAGCGTAATGTGTTTGACCTGGTGGCTCATTACTTTTTCAAACCTTTGACAGGTTATCGTCAACGGTTCCCAAGCCTCGATCAACGACCTGGCCGCGCACTGCCAAGCCGTCAACGCCTACTCTGAAGAAATCTTCACCCCTTCCCTGAACGAGTCCATCGTCGTTGGCCAAGAAACGAAGAACTTTTCAATCCGTTTGGGCGATAGTATCATGGCTTCGTTGAGGTTGTCCAGAGTTGAGAGTTACGATGTGGCTTATGTGTCGGGTGTGGTGAGGTTCGATCCCGAGTCGGATTTACCTGTTCTGGAGAAGGTGGGGGTGTTGGAGGGCGCGGGACAGTTGAGGATTGAAGGGGACGCAGAGGCGGAGGTGACGGAAGAGGGAACCAAAGTTGAAGAAGGGGTCGAGGATGAGGCGAAGGAGGAGGAGAACCAAGACGATAAGATGGATGCCGATTCAATTACGCCCTCTACAAGCCTGATCAAGACGCTCCCCCCTCTCCGTCCATCACTCTTCATCGGTGACCTACGTCTTACGCTGCTCAAAGAACGGCTCGCAGCACGCGGAATTCCCTCCGAGTTCGCAGGTCAAGGCATCCTTCTCTGTGGACCTGCACCGCCTCAGTCGTTTGGGTATAAGGGCGAGTTGAACTTGAGTGGTGGGAGAGTGGTGGTGAAGAAGAGTGGGAGGGGGAGGGTGATGATTGAGGGCACGCCGGGGGAGACTTATCATGTCGTTAGGGAGGTCGTGTATAGCTTGCACGCCCAGGCTGGGTAGCATGTGATGATGCAATTATGAAACAAGTGGTCTCGATATTTCATTACCCGACAACCACCCAAGCCCTTTGTTTTCCCTCAAACGACCCCACCATCCTGTAAAACCTTGATCTCTCCATCCTCCATCCCCAAAACCTCCTTCAACACCTCAACAGTATGTTCCCCCAAAACAGGCGGCGGTCGATGCACCTTCATCTTCTCCCCATCATAAACGACAGCAGGAGCCAACAAATCAATCTTACCCGCCCTCGGATGTTGGACCGAAACAGTCACTTTCCTGGCTTTCGCTTGGGGATGAGCGAACGTTTGAGCGATGTTGTTGACGGGGGCGAAGGGGAATCCACCGCCCTTGAAATGGGTGAGCCAGGAGGAGGTAGAACGGGATTGAAAGATTTTCTTGAGGAGGGGGATGAGGGTCGAACGGTTGGCGACGCGCAGGGCGTTGGTGGAGTAGTCTGGGCAGGCGGATAGTTCGGGTTGGGATATCAAGGTCGTGAGTTTCTTGAATTGGGAATCTGCGAGGGTGGAAGGGGGGAGTTTTAAGTCCTGGGTCGCAGGAGCGGGCCATCGGTTCAGTGGAAGAGAGAAAATTACCATTCCCTGCACCGATCATGATGTAGCCATCTTGTGTAGGGAAGACTTGATAAGGTACGATACTGAAGGGAGGAGCACATCAGCCGTCAATCAGGTTTGGCAAGTTTCCCATAAGAGGTGGGAAAACTCACGAAGGATGCGCGGTCCCTTGCCTCGTCGCTTCCTGACCAGCGATCAAATAATTCGAAGCCACATTTGCCAAGGAAGCGATCTGCGAGCAAAATACCCTCTGTAATCAGGACCGCTGTCCGTCCCCAACTCGAGAGAATGATCCCTTCTCACCTGAGAATCAAACAACGAGCAATCGATCCAAACTCCTTTCCCCGTTTGGGATCGCGAGATTAAGGCTGCCAAGACGGCGCCTTTGAGGTAAAGACCCGTTGTCAAATCTGCAGGCGCATACGGAGGCGTCAGTCAGTTCCGAGAGAATCGATCTGCGCGAAATCGAGGGCGCCTGAAGATACGAGTCCGTACCTGTGATGGCTACACCGACTTTGACGGGAGGGGCATCAGGTTCGCCGGTGATGTGCATCAGACCTGCTTCAGCTTCAATGTTGACGTCGTAGCTATTGAGAGATGCGGAACGTTAGGAGCTTAAGAAACCTTCTCTGCTCGGTCGCAGGCAAAAAGCTTTTTTGATGTACCCTGGGTTCCCAGCATAAGGTCCTGTTTGTCCGTAGCCTGTTGTAGAAGCATGTACTCAGGTTCAGTTCAAGAGTAGGAAATGACCTTGTACAGCTCACTGACCCGAGATGGACGCGTAGATCAACTTTGGGTTCAGCTCCTTGCACGTCTCGTAGCTGAGGCCCAGCTCGGCGAGTTTCCCGGGGACATAGTTCTCGACCTGTGGTGCATGTCCAGTGGATCGAGCATGAAATGAGTATATAAAATACGACGAAGCACATATACTGAGCCCTTTCTGACCAATACATCAGCCTTCTTGACCAACTCGAGCACCAACTTGAGCCCCTCCGGATGCTTGAGGTTGATCCCAATCGAGCGCTTCCCGCGATTCGCTTGTAGGAAGTAAGTCGATTCGGGGGGTAGCTTAGACCAGTCGTCGGTTCTGAGTTGGACTTTGGAAGTTGGGGAGGTCGGAGGTGTTGGGGGAAGGTCGATCAGGGGTGCGGAGGGGGGGTTCCTAGGGGGTGGGGGGGTCATTCAGATGGAAATGATGAGCGGGTCGAGTATGGGAGAGGGAGGTGGCGGGGACGGGTAGCGTACCAGGCTCTTGTATCATCTCCTCGTGTAGGATGTTCAATCTTCCACACCTGCGATGACCTCAAGGAGAGAATCAGCTTCTCCGACTGAGCGCTCGGAAAGGCGGGGCCCCAGTCCATCATCCCCGTCAGCCCTCGATAATTCGAGGACTTACGTCCGCTCCCAAATCAGACAACATCATCGTCGCATATGGACCGGCCAGAACGCGCGTCAAGTCGAGCACTTTGATCCCTTTCAAGGGTGGGGGCATCGCGAGGACTCGGGAGGAGGTGCATAATGAATGACGTTGAGAGAGGACCATGGCTGTGGATCGGGGAACGGGCGAGTGGAGTACATGGCGTGTGAGACGACTTCCTCCTAGAGCCGGGGCAAAGAGTCGAGGTGTCATGCTGTGAGCTGCCCGAGGCGAGAGACGGAAGGAAGAACGGGAATCGGAGGCAGCTCGAGGGATAGGAAATCTTCGCGCTCTCGTGCTCGATCGCTCCGGTCGACGGCTTCTTGCTCGTGCCGAATTCTGGTCCCGATTGCTCCGAAAGGTCCGTGCGCAAATGCTCGGCCGACTAAATAACGTCCGATGAAGCGCTCCACAGGGGTCAGAACATCGAATGAAACCTGTGTGGACTGTACAGGACATATCAGACTCCAAAATAAGTTGATCACTTGGGCGTCTTCAGAGATAGGGGCTAGCTCGTGCGTGGCCGAAGAAAGGCCCTGCAAGGTTTCCGCCCGGCGGCAAATCTTTACAAGTCATCGGTGATTTGACGGCTGCAGTGGTCCTGTGTCACACAGCGACTCCCAGACACCTTTTCGCGAGCAGCCTGTAAGACAGGACTGCTAAGTCCCCCAACATGTCTGACCGAGGTGCAGATCATCGGCCAGCTTGCGGTGACGAGTCGACGACCCCGCCCCCTACAAAGCTTGAAGCTTGAATTGAGCCGGCGGCGTATATATATAGGTCCATGGATGGATGACGTGGTGAAGCTCAGGCAGCTTAAGTCTCGTTTTGCCCAGCACGAGGTGTTGCTTGCTGAGCATACCTTGACCATCCAACCAAGCCGAATGTGGCGGAAAGAAGATGCTAGAATGATTTTTCGCGGTAGGCATTTGTCATCCAGCTCCCGCCCCGAGCTGCCAATGCAAATCCAATTTGAGAGTGAAGCCGAGACCGAGACGTGTCACTCGGGCGGAGGAGGCCACTTCTTTCCAAAAAAAATGGGTTCAATGACAGCGTAACTAGCGTTTTCCTGCGTTAGTAATCACGGCCTCGGTGATAGCGCGAATGGCGAAACAACGTGGGTTTGCGCTGCCCCAGTCGCCAGCTGTCGCCTGCCGTCGCCGCGCTTGTGCTCGCAGGCGCAAGACCCGGCCCTCACTTTCGAGGTCGCCTCTCTCTGCTCGAAACACCTTCGTTGTTAGGCGCCGCACACGAGTTGGGACCATGCTCATCTGACGAATCGACTCGACCAGATCACCCGTCTCAACGACCCGTCTTGCGACCCAGTACATAGTACCGTTGCGAGCGCCCCCCGCCAGTTGGTCAGCGCCTCCAGTTCCCTTCCTCGGCGCGCTGCAGTCACACCCATTGGCCTGCCCCGCTCCAGCGTTTCAGCCCCAGCCTCAGGCCTTTACGCGCCTCAACGCCTCGACAGCCTTCAGCGCTTCAGCGCGCAGTAAGCCTGCATTGGTCAGCCAGCCTTGGGCCCGGCGTGTCTCCAGACCCAGCGCCACTTCATTAGGATCTACTGGGCCAAGCCGCCCAACAAGTCGACAAGCTCCTCTCCACCTCTCCATCTCTCCATCTTTCCATCACTCTACCCCCGTCCACGCACTCGTCACACCCCACCCCACCCGCATCGTCTCGGAGCGTTTGACCTTCCGGCCGGTCTCGCCGCAGGGCCAACGCCGACGCTCCACCCGCGCGCGCGCACCACCGACCCGCTCCCCACCACACAACCTCGCGCGGTCAGCAGTCGAAACCATGTCGTTGACGCCCGACTCGTCCTACCCCAATTCGAGCGTGCACACCCCCGGTGCATCGACGCCCTCGAGTGAATTTGACCAACAGCTCGACCCTCTCCCCACCTTCGCCCAATTGGACCTCTCCCTCTCCCGCGACCAAGGCTCGGTCCGTTCGACAGGCTACGGCGCAGGCTCCGAAGCGCACACTTTGTCCGAGGTCGCGCACTCGAACCACAATGTGCTCGCGTCGAGAATCCTGTCCCGCACCTCCGTAGGTGAAGGAGCTGGGGGTGCGTTGAGTCCCGAGAATCTGCCCAAGGCTCCGACCGAGTTACCCAAGATGCCCGTCCATCACGTCAGCGGTGATTATTACGCGATGGGCCCCACGGGCAGCGCTGTAGCCAGCACCGTCACCTTGCCTTCCTCGGTCACCGCCACCGCCGCGTCCAACTTCGCTAGCACCGGCACATCCGGTACGACCACCAACCCCGCCTCTTTGATTGCTCGCACGGGAAAGTCGGTCCCCTATACCACGTCGACCGTGAATACCGTGACGACGACGACGACGGCCGACAAGGATCGGACATTGATGCCACCCCCAGCGCCGACTTTGGCCCCCAAACCCCAAGCCCCTGTCTTGCAGCAGAAAAAATCCGTCTTTGGCAAGCTCTTTTCGAGCAGCAACGCGTCCAACGCATCGCTCAATAGCGGCTCCGGATCGAACGGCGAGCGAATGGAACGAGGCGACTCGAGCGCCGGTGCGGCCGGTTCGGGGACCGAGGGCACGGGCAACGGAGGCGCGAGCCTCGTTCGAAGGCCAAGCAAGAAGGAGCGAGAACAGGAGAAGAAGGAGGCCAAAGAACGCGAGCGTGAACACAAGGAGGAACAGGCTCGGTTGGCGCGGAGACTTTCAACCGGCGCAACGCATCCGGACCTTGGACATGGGACCTCGCCTTCGGGTAAAGATCGGTCAGCTTCGACTTCGCGGCCACGAGCTGGATCGCACGGTGCTAAAGAGAAGGAAGGTGGAATGGGTCAGGCCTTGAACGATTTCATGCGCAACAAGGTCCAACGCAAGTCATCGCAGACCTCGCGCAAGTCCGACGATGGGCGTTCGGACCACGACGGCACCTCGACCCGAGGCGACGGCGAGACGCGATCACGCGCCGGTTCCCAAGCCGGTTCGCTCAGCCAAAAGTACGGCGTGTGCGAGAAGATGGTCATTGGCAAAGGTGCGACCGCTGTTGTCAAGCTTGCGCACAAGTGGGATCGCTCGACCGAACGCCTCTACGCCGTCAAAGAGTTCCGCAAGAGGAGAAAGAACGAGACGGAGAAGGAGTATGTCAAGAAATTGACCTCCGAATTTTGCATCAGTTCGACGTTGCATCAGTGAGTCTTGTGCGGCCTCTCCTCTGTGTGCTTGGTGGACGGGTACTGATCCGGGTGACTCTGCTTGCCGCGCCCGCAGTCACAACATCGTGGAAACCGTCGACCTGGTCCAAGACGAGCAGAACCATTGGTGTGAAGTGATGGAGTACTGCCCCGGAGGTGACCTCTACGCCGCGATCAAGAAGGGCGACATGTCCCCTCAAGAGATCAACTCGTACTTTAAGCAGATTCTCGCCGGCGTCGCGTACCTCCACTCCATGGGTGTCGCCCATCGTGATATCAAGCCGGAGAACCTGTTGCTCGATGCCAAGGGACATGTCAAGATCACCGATTTTGGTGTGTCTGACGTTTTTAGGATGTGTTGGGAGAAGACGACACATCTCTCCAAGGGGCTTTGTGGGTCCGAGCCGTATATCGCCCCGGAGCAGTTTGAACACAAAGGCGAGTCCTTCTGCTTACATGAGCTGTTTGACTTTGCGATTATCGTGCTAATCTCGGAACATTCTACCTGATGAACAGAATACGACGCGCGACTAGTTGACGTCTGGGCGTGCGCCGTCGTGTTTTACTGCATGCACTTCCAGGAATTGCCGTGGCGAGTCGCCAAACCGTCGGACCCTTCCTTCGGGCCTTACATGCAGATGTACGGTGGGCAATCGACACCTCCCCCTTTATCAAATCTCGTCCCTCGGGAATGCCGCAACATCATTCGAAGGATGTTGGACCCGGATCCGAAAACACGCGCGACGACGGACCAGATCATCAGTGACCCGTGGTTCGATCAGATCGAGGTCATCCCGCCGTTGGAAGGGATATTGCCACCCCCTGGTGCCGGGGGTCAAGCGTTGATCAACAATGTACCGATCCCTTTGCTTGCACTATCGGGACCGAGTACGGGCCCTTCGACGCCTGCGTTGGCTTGAACGCAGCCGGCCATCCCTACATTCTTTCGATATACATACCTATATACACTTACGACCACGAACCCCTGTCGACCATTTGTTCCTCTCTTTGACTGTCCAAAGTTCTTCCTACTGTTCTACGGTTGTTCTTCTCTGCGCTGCGCCGGGGCCGAGTCGTCGTCGTCGTCTTTCTTAGCTTTCTTCGTATTCGATCGTGTGCTCGTCTCTTCCACTGCTTGCATTCTCCTTTCTTCTCGTGGTTTGCGTGCGATACATGAAAGATCCTTTTCTCTGATGAAATCAACCAAAGAAGGAATGAAAAGAAGCTTGATGGGGCGAAATAAACCTGGTAGAGTTGCTCGAGCAACAGACTCTTGGAGGCCCTTTCCCGAACGAGGCTCCGGGAACGCATGCGCCTGCGTTCGGCCGATCGAGTCACCTCAATCTTGACCTCTTCCCCTCACCTCCCATATCACCAGACCTATTCCATCCGTGGGAACATGGGCTATAAAGTCAATTCGAAGCGTTCGACCAAGGGAAAGGGGGTAGTAGCCCCAGACGACGACGACGACGACATACTAATCTCGCAGAGGAGCCTCAAAAGCGGAGTCGACGTCGACCCTTCCGACTTATCATCCTCCGACGTGTCTCCCTCAAACCCCCTACACCAATTTGGGCGCGTCATCTCCCACCCGAACTCATCGGTCTTAGCGTGTTCTTGTTCGATACCCTTCCTTCCAATGTCGTACGTGACAAGACGACGATCAACACTCAGTGGCATCCACGAGGGCTCTCGTTGTCAGCCAAGCTTGACGTCGTCCCTTCCAAATTCGTGAACTCGAGCTCAAAGTCCACCTCTTCTAGTACGAGCCCCGGCCAGACCAGGGACCGCCCACACCCCGAATTCGAGGTGTTGACGCAGAGGTATACGATCCAGAGCTTTTGAACGTGTTGATGGCACTGTTTGACAGGTTGGACAGGTTGAGGGAAATCGTGCATGCCATGCAGTGACTCATGCGTAGCGTTCGTCCGGCCCGGGTCGGCGTTTTCCGAGCGAGGGCCCTTTGGCAGCTGAGCCTCTGCTGACTCGGAGCTCGCTCGGCTGAAGCTGCACTCCTACTCAGTGTCTTACACCGAGCCTGAAACGGGGTGAATATGATATTGTTGAATGGAAAATTAGGGAAAAGTACTCCAGATGCTTGTAAACATATTGCGGTAAACGATCATCAACGATGAAACCGGACTCCAGTACTAGATCGAAAAAAACGATGACCAAGGGAGGCCCCCGGGTGATGGACGTGAAGTGTCTATCCGCCTCAAGGATCACAAAGGGATTCTTTCGAGTCCCTCCCCATTGTACGACAGCCAGATACCGAGTTCGGCATTGCTCATGTCGAGGAGACGGAAGAGGAACGTCGAGAGGTTGCCATTCTCGAGCGTACATTCGATGGGTGGGGAGTAGAAAAGAGCTTGATCCGTGAGGGTGTAAATGGTCAGAGACGACCCCAACAGAGTGAACCCGAGAGCACAGTCACGGATTGGCGTGTTCAGCATCCGGAGGAGCTGGCGCTTGAGGCGGGGCACGGCACGACGGACATGTCGCGAGCTGTCGCTGTGATGTATGATGCCGACGCTTGTGACGTGGATCCAGTCACGAATATCCTTCTCGCCTTCCCTGAGGCGACTCCAAGCCCCCACAAAATCCGTGTAACGGTCGTTGACGATCTCGGGAGGAAGGATGACGACGTCAGGCGTCTCATCGCGCGAAGGCCCCTCGTTGGTCGGCTCGAAGCGACACTCTGCGCAGGGCCGATTTGCATTATGGCATACGACGAGCCGAGATTGTCCCCCCTACGTCGGAGGTGCGGTTTCACTCGATCAGATCAGTTCCACTGCTTTGACCCTGACTGAGTTGAAATGGGGGCTGTCCGCACTCACCGTTGCCACCCTAATCGCTTCCTCGATCTCCTCAACCGACCTTCTCGATCCCAACCGACCGGTCCAGCTGATGTGACGCGAATCGTCCTTGGGACGAGGCTTGAGGAAGAAGGTTTTGATGGATTCACACTCGCGTTCTCGATCCTCGACGTGATCCTCAAAGTCCTCGTCGACCTTGGTGGCGTATCTTTCCTCCTCCGTTTCCTCCTCCGTGGACAAATGTCCATCGGAATCAGACAAATGTCCATCGGAATCATCCCCCTCCCTTTCTTTGTCGAGTATGATCAAGGACGAACGTGACGAGGCGATGCTACAGGAGTCCGATTTGTTCTCAGCATCGTTGACGCTCGTTTCGGCTTCGGAGTCGGATTCAAGCTCGTCTTCTCGATCACGGTATTCTTCCCTTTGCGAGCGTGAATCGTGGGTAGTGGAGGACGACGGCCCGGCGACGATGGATGTCGGATTCACTGCAACGACATGACAATAGTATCAGGCTCAAACATCATCTTCAACTTGGTTTCAGATTGCTCCGGTCGATTCAGGAAACCCACTCACTGCTAAAATGGGCAAATGTTCACTGGGAACTCTGGCGGCCGTTGAAAATAAGGAGCGAGAATGCGGAGGAGCTGTGGAAGGCGATGCCCTACGTCGCGCGTCACGCGGACTCACGCTGAGGGGTGATATACGCTGACGTCACGCGCCACGCGCCGAGACGTAGCCAGGACAGCGGGTGTATCGTCTTGGTCACGTCGCGACAAGGTGCGTCGCGACACGGACGCGCCCGCACGCGCTTGAGAGCTCGAGAGAGGCCGAGAGCGTCCCGAGAGCTGAGACGGGCTGTGCCCTCAGGCTGACGCGTGGTCGGTCTAGGTCGGTCTTGATCGATCGATGATCGGTGCGCTCCGCCAGCAGCTAGCAGCGCCTGCCCACTCGTGATTGCAAGTTGACCGGACGCCCCGTTGTCGACCCTCGCCCTCAGTACAAACATGGCGTCTTTACATCGACCGAGTGGTAAAGCAGTTGGCCGCCTGCCGCCCGAGCTCCTTGGTGACATTGCGGCCTTCCTCGATCAGCGTCGCGGCAACGACGATATCGAATGGCGAACCCAGTCGGTTTTCCGCGACCTTTGCAACTCGGCGGCAACCTGTCGAGCATGGCGCGATCCCTTTTCGCGCCAGCTGATGCAAGAGCTGCATGTCACGAGCGGGGGTTGGATCCCGCTCAAGACACGCGACCTCAGTCTGGCGAGACGGTACCCGATCCACCGCCTTCACGTTTCGCTCGGTTGGCAGAAGCCCATGGCCAAGTTCTTCTTCGACCTGCTGAGCCTGACGCGATCGTCGGTCAAGACGCTTTGCGTGGCGCAAGACGAGTTGGTGCTGGACCCTTTCGCCATCAAGCATGACCTTCAAAGTACGAGCTTACCCGCTTCATTTGTGTAATATCTGATCGCGATCCGAGACACTGACCCCACCCGCCCTCCTCGCAGATCTCGAACAGCTCGAGCTGATCGGCGTCGGATTTTGCCGCCTCGAGCGGTTCGGATACATACGATCAGTGCTCCCGAAGCTCACTTTCCTGAAATGCCGGGATGTGCGCTTCCGCCCCCTCTCCCTATTTTCACGGTACGTGAGCACGCCCGCACTCGTCAAGGTCGAGTTTATATACCGGTACAACGAGCGCGATGACTTGAGAGCGCGCTGGGTCCACTCAATCCGAAAGCTCGATCTCCTGACCGACAAAGGCCTACGAATGAACGAAATCTCTCTTATCCTCGAGAACGATTATTTCGATGCAAGCTCCCAAGTCATCGTGCTCTTCGTAGAAGGTCTTCGAGCGTGCGTTCGGCTCCGGATCTTCCGCTTGAGTGTTACGTTCAACGCGGCGGTTCGCGGCCGCGATGGCCGCCCCCAAGGGCTCAATATCGTTCAACCGCTCATGGCGGCAATCCCTTCGTGTGCGCCTCTCCACACGCTGTGCATCGACTTTTCAATTTACGCCGAGCAGGGCTTCGAGGTCTGCTTGGTCGCTCTACTCAGGGGCCTTCAAACGAGTGAACTTCCTTGGCTCGTCGACATTCCAGTTCGGTTCTACATTTACAACGTCCACCTCCAGATTAGGGGTGTCCGTTGGTCGAAGACCAAAATCGAGTCGCAGTTGGCCGAAAGCACTTGGGACGAGCTGAAGAGCTGGTGTGACAAGCAAGACGTGACCATTGATCTCAAAATCATAGGCTCCTTTGACTAAGTCCACCGGATAGAGCAAAGGCAACAACGTCTTCTCTCTGGATGATCGTGTCAAGCCTTTCCTTTGATAGTTGCTTGGACGTCAATCTGTTACCGATGCTTGAGATGTCTGAAATTCCCCATCGGTCTGATACTCCCAAATCTGAATCTTCTCGGGGAGACTTCAATCTTATCTGGAATGGGTGTGTGGATGCAGAACTGAAAGAAAATCCTTGACCAGACTTTATGACTTGATCTTCCTCCGTTCACTCGAGCACACGGTAAAGCTTTCTATGAGTCAAATCACTGTTTTTGCGACGCGTCCAAACGCGGGTCGATCTGTGGAATCCAAACGCAGATCTTGGGCGTGAGAGGAGCGGAGTTGCGATCGATCGGCGCAGCTCTTCGAGCGCCTCGAGTCCTCTGTTCCTCATCCGCACGCTTCCGTCGCACGTCCGCCGAAGTGAACCTTGCTTTCGGCTTTCTCGGAACGCACATGATGAGATCCGAGCTTGAAACCCGTCCTCACCGATAAGGCATCTACGATATTGACTTCGAGGGAAGGAAGCGATGACATTCTCCCCGCGAGCGTGCAAAGGCACGGTGCCAAGGATCCGGAGCAGTTGGCGCTTGAGATCTTGAGACGGGGGACCGCTTGACGGATGTGACGCGACTCGAGCTGTCGGTGGAACGGATGACGCCGACGCTTGCGACGTGATTCCAATCACGAATGTTCTTCTCGCCTTCCGAGAACGTTCGCTGTCACGCAGGGAAAAAGCTCTGAGTGCCTGTCTGTGGCAGTCTCGGGTATGAGTGAATGACAACTTATGTCTGGTGTTTCGTCCGGTGCGCTTGAGGGCGGTGAGGCTTGGCGCAGTGGTTGATCGGCTTGAAACGACTTTCTGCGTGGAGCCGATTCGAGTTGTGGTAGGCAGGCGATGAGTCGCTCTTGTCCAGCCTGAATGGGTGAGTTAGTCTCGCTCGATCACGATTCTTTTCACTGCTTGACTCCAACTGATCTCAAGCAGTGGGATCAGTCCGCACTCACCATTGCTGACAGTTTGACCGCTTCCACAGTCTCCTCGACCGATCTCCTAGATCCCAAGCGACCGCCAACTGATGCGGCACGTATCGTCCTGGGGGAGAGATCGGGAGAAGACGGACTCCTTTTTATTGATCCTTTGAATTGTTCTTTGAATAGGATTGTCGGCCTTGCACCGTGGCTCTTCAAAGAGTCCGAGTCGTTGATATCATCCTATTCGGCTTCAAAGTCCAATCCAAGATCTCCGTCTTGATTGAAGTAATTGACCCGTTCCGAGCGTGACTCCTGGGAATCGAAAGATAGTGGTCTGGCGATGATCGACGGAAGGGGGCCGATTCGGAGACGGTGCTGGCCGAGGTTTCCTCATGTCCCCGGTGGGTGAGCATGGATTCGTGGGGCGCGTGCACTGCAGCGGTATTTCAGTCACAGAAAAGCTCAGTCCATCCAGACTGCTCGGACGAGTCCACATAGCTCACTCACTATTGGCAGAAACCTGAAGTATCTGAGAGTCGCTGGTACTGGCATGCTCTTCTAAGTCGAGGACCCAAGTTCGTGTGCGAGTGCCGAACGCTGCGTGCGTCCCGGCATGCTAAACAGCACGAACTTGCGGGGGCCGAGTCATGGCAGTTCGTAAAAAGTACTCGAAGGGTCTGCCAGAGCGGAGACTAGTTTAACCTATTGAAACCTTTTTTTTGATAAAAAGTCCCGCGTATTGGCCTCACAAAGGCCTTGGTCGCCGTGGTCCTTAAGCCAAGGTCCGTCGCGATCGAGGAATCGTTGGACGTTCGAGCTGGTGATCATGTCGGCACGTACTAAGAGATTGGATGATTGGGTGACTGCAGTGTGTGGGTGGGGATGCGGAGGACGTTGATGAAGCGAGGTGAAACAAAAAAACAGTGTTGAGAGAGGGTCACCGTCAACTCACTAATATAAATGAGAGTGCAGGATCGACCCGGGGAGGGGGGGGGGGGGGGGGGGGGGCACTGTTTTCGCAAAACGGAACGCCCAACTTACGAGTGATGAGGCTGAGGGGTTTGCGAGAATAAGTATGGTGACATACTGATCGTGAGTATCACACTTCGAACGAAACAAGCTCGACTCGATGGTGCAACTAAGGAAATGTGCGCAGGTGTGGAAAGCAAAGTTCAAAAGAACAGCGGTCTCCACCATGGCACTGGCCCGAGACGCAGCCTGACTGGTGTGTCAAGGACGACGAGTACTTCAGTATCACGACCTTGGCGCACATCATGGATGAAAAAGCAATCTCCCAAGCTTTCAAGGTCTTGGCTATGCATGTGACGCATGCGTACGAACGAGAGCCAGAATGGAGACACATGCGTTAATTGGCCACCGACCGAACGGATGTAAAGTACTTCTTCGCATCAAGGCTCGAGTCCGTAGGCTGAGGATCGAGGAGGTCAAAAGAGAGAACCTTTTTTGTTCCCCCAAATGTTCCCGATAGCCCAAGCTAAGCTCATGGTAAGCTCGTGGTAGATGATGAAAATACGATTAGTCACTTTTTCCGAGCAAGTTTTTATCCTCGACGCAGATCCCCCTTGACCTCTCCGTTCTGAAGCGTTACCGTCCCGAGAAGACCGTAAACCCCCAGCTTTTTGATTTTCAAAGATGAGAAATGAAGTGGAGTTCATGGTCCGCTCCAAAACCTTCTTATTCTGAAAAGGACGATCTCGGAGGGAGAAGCACAAGCGGGGACGAAGAACAGGCAACAATACTTTTGTTTTGGGAAGAGGTGGGAGAGGGGATTCGGTAGGGTCAGAAACACTTGGAAAGAGGAGTAGACAGAAACGAGTTGATAGAACGTGAAGAATAAGAGAGGGGTCGAACACGAAGAACGAAAAAAAAAGATCAGCCTCACCACTCTCAAGTCTAGCACACGCTCATCTCTAAACCTGTTCACCACCCCGAATCATCCCTAGCAGCAGGAGGAGGTGGGCTCCTTCCACCCGCATCCGCACCCGCCGATCGACGAGGTTCGGGGGACCTATCCCTACGAGCGGGCGAGACCGAACGACGACGGTAATCATCACGACGATCATCGCGCTCGTCACGACGGGGAGGCGGTCCACGATCGTCGCGGTCGTCACGACGGTCGGAACCGCGAGAGGAGTAACCGCGGTCTCCGCCGCGATCGTCGTAGCGGGGTCGGGATTCGTAGCCGGCTCCTCCTCCACCACGAGATCCTCCGGCACCGGCGGGCTAGGAGAGAGGAGACGCAATGCCGTCAGTTCGACGATATTGACTGATCAGTGAACCCAAGTGCGGAGAACGTACAGCATCCTCAACGGTGACGGTCGCGCCGTTGAACTGGGTGTTGTTCAAAACGCGAATGGCCTCATCGGCATCGCTGCGCGAACCGTACTCGATGTATCTAGTGAGTGAAAGGTGGACCAAACGTCAGGCACGAGTCAACACACGCGCCAATGTCGAAAAGAAAAGAAAAAAGTGCGTTGCCTCCCCAGCCAAACTCACCCGGTGCCGGTGCTGCGATCGACGTCGGAGTAACCGACGTTGCCGGCCGTGCGACCAAAGTCCTTCAGGTCCTACGAGGGGGTGGGAAAGTCGGAACCGAACGGGTGGCGAGAGGTGGGACCAAGGGAAGAGTGAGGATACGACGGAGTTGGATTAGTTTTCCAACGTCCCTCGTCCACGGTCACTTTGAAACGAGTTTTGGTGAGAGAGCGAAGGTCCCGAGAGATGGAGGAACGACCCGACCCGCAACAGAGAAGACCACCCGGTGAGCTGAACCACGTAGCGAGCGAGCGTCATCGGGTAAAAGGAACGGTTCGCGACAGGCAACATGAAACCTCCGCCAGAGGAATACGCCGTCATTCGGGTTCAAGAAGTCACGCGAGCACCATCGACGATACGCCAGACCAGCCCTTCGAGCCAACGACTGCGACCCGCCAAAACACGAAACAATACGGAACGGAACGACCCGGACCCAAACCCGGAAAGGCCAGATTCGCACAGTGGATGCGCCACGCATGGGACCGTGCACGACAACGCGTCCTACGACCGTCCCGAACCGCGCCACGCCAACGCCAACGAGTTGCCTCGAGCCGAAACGAAAACGCGAACCAACGCCCGCCGCACGACCGGACCGGACCGACCGAACGAGCGAGCGAACGGGCGCGATGCCAAAGGCCCCGAAGGTAACGAAACGGAGCGAGGAATCGCGAACAAGTCGTCCACGCCACGCCACGCCGGTTCGGAAACGCGCCGAGGGTAGCCGAGCCCGATGACTGTGAGAGAAGATGAGAACGCAGTACGACGCCCGAGTTTTCCGGCTTTTCAAGATGGGAGGCGGGCGCGATGCGATCGCAACCAAGCCGCAAGCACGTCAACCGATGATAGAGAGCTCTTCACTAACCTGCCACGAAACGCCGTCCGGAATGCCATTGACGACGAGCCTGAAACCACGAGGGGGAGGCGGTCCCCGAGGAGGGGGACGATCATATGCGCCACCACTTGCACCACCACCGTATCCACCACGATCGGATCCACGATCGCCACCGTATCCACCACCACGGTCGCCACCGTATCCACCACCACGGTCACCGCCGTATCCACCTCGGTCACCGCCGTATCCACCTCGATCGCCGTAGCCGCCCGGTGCACCACGAGGGGCTCCGCCGAAGCTGTGCGCTCGACCACGCGCGGGGGGGTGTCAGGAAAGGGTGTGCGATATCTTGGTCGGGACCGGTCGCGGGCAGGAAGGAGTGCACTCACCGATCTTCACGGGGGCGAGGCGGTTTCGCAAACTCGACCGAGATGCGATCGCCCATAAAGTCACGACCGTTCAGATCGGCGACAGCAGCTTCGGCGTCCTGAGGGAAGAGAAAGATGCAGGCCAATCTGATGCACTGCTCAGGCCGAGGTGTATGCTGTGCGGTGCGGAGAACGTACCTTGAGGTCCTCGTACTCGAGAAAGGCAAAGCCGCCCATGACGCGGATGTCGACGATGCGGCCGAGCGGACTGAAGTAGCCCTCTGTGGTCACAGCGGGGTCATCAGTACAGGCCCAAGTGTGGAGGGTGCGGTGCTGGAGGGCATGGAGGAGTAAGAGGGTGATCGCCACCCCAGAGCACCCCCAGCACACCACACAGGAGGCACGTACCCAGATCCTGACGCTGCACATCAGGGCCGAGATGACCAATGTAGAGACGACGACCGGACATTGCTTTAAAAAGTGCGATGGGGTAGTCTGGGGAGGGGGAGGCGGAGGGGGAAAGAGACGCAGGCAGCCAGGCCGGGCGGGGCTGTCACCCGCGCGGGCCAGCGTCGACGCCGGCTTTGCTCAGCTTTTTTTTCTTGATAGCTTTTCTTGGGGCGGCAGCGTGCGCGCTTGGACCGCCCGCTCAGAATGTCGAGTCGAGTCATTCTCTCCCGCGCTCACCGCAGAAGAGCAAGACTTTTTTCAGAAAAGACACAAAACAGAGAGGGAACACCAACTCGGGGAAAAAAGGTAGAAGTAAAAAACTTCGACGGCCGGGGGGACGGGGGCGGGGGCGGGTGTGACAAGGAAAGGGTCCGTTGCGCGGAACGGTGGCGGTGCACGATTAACGCACGAGTAGGGCTAGGCTCTAGAAACAAGACAAGCAAGTGCTACAGTAGACCATAACCCCCCCAAGATGCTTCCTCCTCCGTCTTTGTTTCCACGCTCCTCCCCGTCCCGAGCCGCGTTCGGTTTGAAAGAAGCGCAAATCGTTTAGCACTATAGAAAGCACAAAGCAGATCAGTCACCACCCAAGTAGCGAGCTCCTCTGTGAGCTTACCGCGGGGTGGTCATTCGATCGGGTGTTGAGGATCAAAGCGACGATCAGGCCGTACAAGCCCAACACCTCGGCGAAAATGAGGATCAGGATCATGCCGACGAACACGCGCGACTAGAGATCAACGCAATCAGCAAACGGTGGTTGATGTCCTTCGTCTTGGTGCACGGACTGACTTGTTGAGCCACACCTCGCACCCCGGCATCACCGACGATCCCGATCGCGAAACCGGCGGAGAGACCGGCCAAGCCGACCGAGAGACCGGCGCCGAGTTGGATGAAACCCGAGTAGAGCGCCATAGGGGACTTGAGGTCACCCGAGATGAGCACAGAGACGACGAGGCCGTAGATCTGGTTTGAGTAAGGGGGGAGATTGAGCGTAAGCAAGAGAGGTGCGGGAGGTGGACGCGCGGAGCAAGCCATCGTCTCGGCGATCGTGATCCCGACTCCCAAATCGAAACTTTCCGAGAGAGCATCAGTACTCACGGCAATGATACCGGCCATGACGACGGGGACGATGCACTTCATCATCAGATCGGGTCGGAGCACACCCATCGCGGCGATACCGACGCCGGATTTAGAGGTACCGTACGATGCACCGATGCCTGTACAAGCAAAGAGATGGGTTCAGAGTCAGTTTTGGAACGGCTGGTGGTTGGGATGACCGGACGTCGTGCGCAGTCTGAGCGGGTAAGGCACGGGAACGACGCACAGGTGAAGACGATCGCGGCGGTGCAGCCCCTGTGGACGAGCCGATCAGAGCATCGTGCGAAAAAGGGATGCATAAACCTGGTCAGTTCAAACCGGGCTCGACAGACACAAGATCTGGGCCGATGGCGGTGGGCGCGCGGGCGGAGACGGATGGGCGGAGACGGATGGGCACGGCCAAGACCAGGCGAGCAAGGCTCACATCGCACCAAAGAAGGGGGCATAGATCTGTACGTTCCAAGCGGCGGTCAGGTGCGAGGACTAGACATCGATCGCGGGAACGTCAACGTACGGGGCAAGCCTCGGAGAATGCGCTGTAGAGGGCCAAGGTCGGTGGGAACGCCGGCGGTGGCGCAAGGCGAGCGAGCGGGGAGCGTGTTCAGCAATCGGTACGGGTGAGAGGAGCACCGCGTCAGTAGCCGGGCACACTTAGGGCATCAGGTGCACAGCACGCACCTGACGGTCGACATGAAGGGCTCGGATCGGGTGCAGTGGGCAGAGGGAGGCAAGCGGAGGCAAGCGGGAACGAGCGCGCGCGGCCCACAGTCGGGCGGTGACGACGACTGACCCTCGACGCCGAATCTCGCATTAGAGACCGTGATGGCCTTTAGAACAGGCGAGCTAATGGCCACCATGCTCGACGAAGAGTGGCATCCTATCGACGTGGTCAGACCGGAGAACACCGTTTGAGCTGGTCTGCTTCACGTCAAGTCGTGGGGAACCTCCGAAACAGGAGCACTCCTGACACACTGTATCGTGACACTGCAAGCGCACGAAGATGTCACAGACTTCCAGGACTCTGCCCTCGTCTCTCTTTTCTCGGCGCACACCCACGCCCAAAAACACATAAAACAGCATCATGTCAATCCCCCCGCCCCACCACTGCACCACCTATACTTTCAAGCACCTCACCGTCTTGCCGCATCCCGCCGCAAGCCACTCCCCCCCTCCACCCCAAGCAACCGCATTGATCTCCCCCGGTGCTGAATAACTCAATGAAGGCGTCGTAATCATCTTTGGACCCGTCAAAGTCGCCGATCCTGATGTTGTGCTTGCTCCTCGTGTGGAAGAGGTTGTGGGTGGGGAAGGGGAGGTAGAAAGGTCCCAAAGGAGGAGGGTCGAGTCGTCCGCTGTGGTAGATGGACCTTTTGAATTTGAGTAGTTTTCCTTTCCCAATACCCCCCCTGGAAATGAGCCACTCACAACACGTAGCCAACCACCCCGGCCCGGCCGTATCCCGACCGCCTCCACCTCCCCCAGAAGAAGAATGCAACGTCGAACCCCCCCAAGCCATCCCATTCACACTCGCCGCATGCCCTCTCACCTCCATCACCGGCACCCCTGGACTCCTCGTATCCAAAATCTGGACATGCGTCGAATCGGCATGTACAATGGACAGATACGTTGGACTGGTGGGGGAGAACGCGAGGCGCAACAAAGGACTTGGTGGGAGCGGAGTTTTCGAGCCTGGATTGGGCGAACCATGCGATTGGTTCGATGAAGTCCGCCCACCACCACCACCGTTCTTGTTGGATGAAGAACTCGAAGCGGAAGGGGACGTGGCTTCGTAGAGGATCGTGGAATGTTCCAAAGAACGGAGGTCGAACATCCGGACCGAACCGTCGGCCCCGACGGAGGCGAATACGTCGCGCGAGGCGGGCGACCATGCGACGTCGTAGACTTCTCGATCGTGCGCGATCAGTTGTGTTAGCGGTACTCGGGTCGAGATGTCCCAGACCGTACATGTCTGGGAGGGGTGCGCGTGCCGGGAAAAGATCGGATCGAGCCCCCGAGTTGCAGCAAGGTTGCACATCAGCAAAACTGATTTGACAATCTGCCAGGCCTGATCACACTCACCGTATCAATCGACGAAGTGACAATATGGGTCGGCTCCAACGTCGACCACGAGAACGACGTCAACGGTGCCGAATATTCCTGCTTGGACTGCCCGCGTCGACTCGCACACAAGGATCAGCTCCCCACCAGCTGACCCGATCGTGAGAAACGCCTTTGCCTGACTCGACACTCGACAACTCACATTCGCCAGCTTTGCCCTCTCGACCAACCTGGTCGGTGGCCCCGCACTCGCCCTCCTGCCCATGGCTCCCACGAACCCCGCCGGTGCGGATCCCGTCCCCCCCGAAGAACTTGCCCCCACAACCTCCCCATCGCTCGCGACCAGATCCCACAACCTCAAACACTCTGAACTGCTCGCGATCATCTCCCTCGTCGTTTCCCCCTTGGTGCCCATACTGGAGGATTGTAACTGGGCCGAGAGGCTCGCTGGACTGAAGGAGATCGCCGAGGGTGGGTAAGGCATCGGTGCTCGGGCGGTGGTGAGGAAGGCGGATTGGGAAGGGAGCAGTTGGCCGTTGCGGGCGCGGACGTAGCCTTCGATAGAGAGCGAAGTGTGGTCGTGGTTGTTACTGCTACCATGCTGAGAGGAAGCGGAGGAAGGATCGAAATCGTTGGGGTAGACGTCCTCCAAGTCGAGGTAGGCCGGATCGAGGGAGATGAGGGTCAAGTTGTTGGTGTCCTCGAACGAAGAGCGCGACGAGGCCGACGTCAGGCCACTCGAAGTTGTGGCAGCGGAGGAGAATGCGGTGGTGGGACTGGTGTGGGCGCGCGATTCGTTGTAGGAGCCGACGGCGAGCTTGAGGGTGGAAGTGGTCGTGCCAAGTGGGGAAAACGCGAGCGAGAACGTCGGGCAGTCCGAGTGGTAATCCAGTACGGTCGGCGTCCTGGGAGCCAGTCGCTCACACTCGTTAGCTCTTCTTTCTTGTTTGTGCGCTCACGCAGCTCAAGTGCAGCGCGCGATGCAGGACGAAACAGCGTCCCGCTCCTTCAAGCGCGGACGTGGAGCTGTCCTCTCCGCTCTCCCCACCAAGACCGACCAACGCGAGTTGAGCAAGAGGTAATGCACGTACATGGTCACCGAACGTTCCTCGTTCGACTGATGGCGAAGCTACAACTAGGGCGCTTGCCCGACGACGCCAAAGATGCGAATTGCTGCTGCGAGAGCACAAGTCAAAGCCGCTCGCTCCGAGCATCGGCCGCGCCGGATCTCGAGCAAGCTCCCGAGTTTGTCATCCGAGCTCGCTCGTCCGGCGTCGAAACTCGAAAAAGCCAACTGATGCATTACGGCAATTCACGGAGGAGCATGTACAACAGGAACCAAAACCAAACCCAAAAAAAAGGAGAACGGGCAACCCCCATCACTCAATCCTCCTCACTTTCGGAATCGGGCGTATCGGCCGCCAAAGTCCTCGCTGTACTCGGATCCCCCAACAAAATGTTCAGTACATCGTCTGTGAAGTCTTATCAAAGAAACCATGGTCAAACCCACCTGTCCTAGGCAGACCCTTCTGAGCCCTCTGCGGCGGCGGTGGAGGAGGCACCACCACCGACTTGCCCGCCCTCGCCGCTTTAGGTGGCGCACCTTTGCCCTTGCCTATCCCTCCAACACCCCTCGGAGGACCGGCTATCCTCGACGCGTCGTTCCCGCTTCCCGATCCTGAACCAGAGGGATCTTTCGCCATACTTGAAGATCGAGAGGTCGTAGGTACGGTCGAGGTATTAGTTCTCACAGTGGAGGAGGCAACGTTCATCGCCTGGTTATTCCTCGACTTTGACAACGGCGGCGCCGACGAAACGCGCGTCATCGCCCCACTCGCAATCGCCTGTACCATACTACTCCTACCTCTCAGATCCCCTCCTTGCACCATACCCGCCCCTTTAGCACCCGCAGCCCCAACACCTAGGGTCGCATACCCTTGCAACGAATTCGATTCCCTCATCGCCAAATGGCCCGCGAAGACTTGTCCAGGAGTAGCGAGATAACCTTCTGGAATCGCAGCGTCCTCATCATCATCATCATCATCATCCTCGTCGTCGTCGGAACCATCTTCGTCCGAATCATCATCCTCATCCTCATCGGAAGAAGCGTCTTCCCCATCCGAATCATCCGAGACCTCAATTCGAGAAGGGACGGATTTCATCGCCGCGACGGGACGTTTCATCGGCGTAGGAGGCAACGTCGATTTCGAGCCCCTTTGGCCTGGACCTGGTGGTGCGGGGGGCAAAGCAGGTCGTTTCGAAGCTGCCGTTGGTCGAGAGGGAGGAGCGTCTCGAGCGGTTGTGTTCGCTGCTCCTGGCGGGGGTATGAGATCGATGGGTGCGGGAACGATCCGAGCAGATTCTTTGGCTGCGGAGAGCTGGGGGGATCGCTGTATCGTGTTGGATGGGGGTACCGCACCGGGGGAAGACATCAACCCCGTCGACGAGGAGGGCTTGATGGGCGAGGATTGAATCACTCTATCCTGGCCGCTTGTGCTACTACCATTGTTGTTCTTGCTCGGGATGACGAGCCCCGAAGATGTATTACCCTGCGAGTGGTCGGACAAATAGACGGATCCGAAATCCTCGACTTCGGCCAACTTGGATTGCCCTCGATGGTTGGCGCTTCTGTTCGAAGAAGAGAGTGCCGCATTCGCACTGACGGTTCGACTCCTTCCCGTACTTGCGCTGGGCGTGTTCAAGCGATCGGTATCAGATCCACTTCTGCTGCGTTTGCAGCCCCGATCCGTCCCGGCGAGCAAGTGCTTGGCTCGACTGGCTAGGGAGAGAGGTTTGGTGCCTTCGTCGGAAGAAGAGGAAGAGGAAGCGGTCGAGGCACCATTGGCGTTGATCTTGCGTCTCTTGACCGTTGCTGGAGCCGAGCTGGAGGCAAGTGGGTGATAAGGTTGGGTCGGGTCGGGGGTGGGGTAAGGGTGGGGCGCGGACGAACGGTCGAGCGCCAAGCGCACCGAACTGTCCAGACGTTCCAGTGAGAAGCTCTGCAGGAGAGAAGTAAGCTCGGCATTGCTTCTTTAAAAGGACGATAGTTACTACAACAAGACTGTGCGGCGCTCACCTGCAGCTGCTCATCCCAAACGAGCACACAGTCGACGTCCTTGGAGTCGTGGACCTGGCCCGTGAACCTCACTTCGCCCGTCCGCTGTTTGCCCGAACCTCCCAAGGCAAGTGAAGTCGATGGTTCGATGGGGAACGCGGCGAGGACGTTCCTTGTCCCCGGGGGTGTTGCGTTCGCGTTCGACGACGGGTGTACCCATAATAGTCCGGAGGCGGCCGAGCCTAGCGAGACGGGCTTTTGTGTATCTGGTGAGCGTATACATTGTTTAAATTAGGAGAGTAGTCTAACGACGAATCTAGCCAGATGACCACAACACATGTACTCACACCTGAGCGAGACCAAAGCATCGTCGTCGTGTCTTCTCAGGAACGACGCGCCGAGGTGAATGTCGTGCAAGGTATCCGAAGCGACCGTCGCAGTCGTCGACGTCGAGCTGGCAGCAGCTGCAGCCGCCATCTCCGCCGAAGCCCAGCGTAGTTATCTTGCCCCTCGAGTTCTCTCTCCCGAGCGTGTTGCGGCGGTGGCTTTTTCCTCCCTGCGATTCCGATGCGACGTAGACGAGGGAGGGAAGGGAGGGACGGAGACGACGAGGCGAGCCGCCGCCGCCGAAAGCTCCACGATTACACGAGCCGGCGTCGGTCCGGCCAGCGAGCTGCAGCCAGCTGAGACACCGCCAACGCGATCCCGGCGCGGTAGAATCCGACCGGCGGCCGGCGGGGGGCGAAACCGCCGCGCTCAGACATTTTCACCGTTTTTGCTATTCTTCAGATGCCCGATCCAGAGTGATGCGCAAAAAGATGGCAGCGCAAAATTCGTCCTCAAGTCGAGGAGCGCCCTGGCTTTTTGCAGTAGAGTCGTGACATTCGAGCCGCCCTTGGTCGCCAGCTCGTTCCGACGTTCCCTTCGCTCCCATCTCGTCGATCTCATCGTCGCGCTCCCCGTCATTCCCTCGGCGTCCATAGGCGTTCACTCCGGGCCACACCGATGGGGTGAGATCGTATCAGAGGCAGGTCGCCATCAAAGTAGAGATTGACGATCTCGACGGGACGGTTGTGTGCCAGGGCGATGGACATCGCGAACCCGTGAGGATCTAAAGTGTGGAGCCGAAAAGGAGAGAGAGAGACGAAAAAGGATTTGGTGGTCACTCCTGGCCCAGCACGTCACACACATCGCCCGCTCTCACCATCTCGATATTCTCCACGCTCGCACACAATGGTCGTGTGGAGATACTTGCTTTCTACTTCATTGACAAGCAAGAAGCCGTGGCAACATGCGTTTGGGCGACCAACGAGACCGCCGGACTCTCCTTGGTGAGCATACCGGATCGAAGTTTAATCCCGCGCCACCTCGTGCCGCCCACTTGCCCCTGTGGCCCGTTCTCCGCACCGCACACAACCTTGTGGTCCTCCAGGGGTATGTCAATCGATCATGCAGACAATCGGCGTTATCTTCAAGGCGCGGTCAACCTGCTCGTCACCGGCCCTCGTCTGTAGACGTTCCTTTCCTCATTGCACAGAACAAGCTCGTCTTTTATCCGTAGGCACTTGTCCCACTCCCAACTCGAGGGCCAGCACCTTGAGCCACTTCTGTTGGTTCGTGATCCTAGCGTAATGTCTCACTCGAGACGCCCTTGCACCTTATGTTTCCCTGGGTCCTCCCGAGGACCTCTGTGTGTGACATATCCTGAGTCGCGCAGCCGTTCACGATTTCGATACGACCCCGGCGCAATAAAAAAAAAAAGGTTCACATAGGACATTACGAACGTAAATCTTTTCCACTCGGCGAAAGAGTCCGGTCTCGAACGGCGCAGGTCTTGGCCTTGATCCTGGTCCGAAACACGGGAATGGGTCCAAAACACTTTCGATTCACCATAGCGAAAGAAAGCGTAGCCGCACCACTTGAAGCTCTCCCCCTCCTGCAGTGCACCGTTGGCAGCGCCTGCGTGCAGCCTCGTCCCGTTCGGTCCGAGAGGAAGCACAAGCCTCTTGTCCGTATTGACGTTCCCAACGCTCGTACCACGTCTGTGACAGCTTTTTCAGCTTCGACGATGCCGCCGGTGACTCCTCCACCACTCACCACCACAGCCTCGTCGGCGAACGCAAGTTGCGTCAGCTGCGCACGCGACCCCCCCCCCCCTGCACTCTGGCCAAACCTTCTGCAGGTCGAGCGCAATCCCAGCGCCCCGCGCCGCACGAGGGCGTCGCGAAGGAATGGAACGTGATGTTACATACCAGCCTGGCAACAGAGAGAATCCCTTTGACCGAGACCACACAGCAACCGCACCAAGTCCGAGTCCATGGGAAAGGTATTGGCGAGCCTTAGTAGCGCCCTTTCAAGGAGCGGCACGCGGAAGATGCGGCAGAAAGTCGGCCGGAGTCGTTGTTGAAGCTGGCTCCATTTTCGCAATCTGCAAAAAAAACGAAAGTGGAGTGTGTCACCGAAATCGGCCGCTCTCGCGCCTTGGCCGAGTGAACACGGTGGCACCTACATGGAAGGCCAACGGGGCAAAGAGCGCACATGTAGGACAGTGCAACGTTGATAGGGCTAGGACATACCTAGTTCATACATAATGTACGCACCCGCCACCGCGGGTATCAGTCGGTGTGGGAAAGACGAAAGCTCCGACGAGCGACTCGGAGCCGACGTCGCCCCTTTGCGGTGACTCGGTCTTGCGCTTCACGAGACACCGCGCCATTTCCCCTTTCGGTCCTTTTGATCCGGTGTTTGCAGAGACAGGTTTTGGTGTTCTTCAACGAGAAGAGCCACTAATGGTTGGAAGAGTAATGGGAGGCTTTGAGTGGCTGACGGACGTCACGGGGAGCCTGAGAAGCGTCAGCACTACAGAAGCGTAAACGCTAACAGAGCCGGAGTGCGACTCGAGGAAGACACTCCTTGGTGCTTAGTAAGGGTGAGACGTTGACCGCTCGCGGGTGAGAATTGGAAGTGGTCATCGAAGGATTAGCGATCATCACTGTCAAGGGGCGCCCGGGAACAGAGTGATTGTACGCTTGCCGAGGAGTCGAAAATTGAGCACGAAGAATGAGTGCGAGCCGACGCGGGCAAGAGGAATAAAGGAGCCCAAGAGTGGTACGAGACGGATGTCAATTGCTATTGATAGACGTGCCGCCAACACCATGGACTGAGGAGCACGGGTTTCCGAAGTTGGACATTTATAGGCAACGCTTCTCTCAGCGAGCTATACTCATGACTACACCTAGCACTTTGGATTCTCGAAACAAACGCTACACGCATGTGGCCGCCCAAGCCGACTGAAATACACTCCAACACTTCTGCACGCCTGATACCACCCGAGATCAAGCCTTCTTCTGTTCCCGCTTATAAAATTCGCCCGGTCCAAAGCCCCTAGGTCCTAAGGCCTCATCAAGGATCGCCATCAGCTTAATGACCTTCTCCTCCTCATACTTGGCCGCAATGATTTGGACTCCGACCGGAACGCCCTCCATTTCCTTGGAATTATATCGCGCCGCTTTGGGTCCATACAACCGCCCTTCGATCAGCTGCGACCCAGGTTCGGTACGCAAGAGGTCCATAAACTCGGGCGTCAAGGCATCCTTCTCCGCATCGACAAAGGTCACGGGCACGACACCCGCCGTCGAATCGACGACGTTCCATAGGAAGGTCGCGACCGCGATCGTCGAGATGTCCCACGTCGATTCACACTTCAACGCCGGTGTCGCTTGAGGAGCGGTCAAGAGACCGTCGAGTCCGTGCATCTCGAAGAGCTGACGACGGACCTCGTACGCGTAGACTTGACGCTGGTGAGCCCACGCCTGAGTCTCGGTGACGGTCCTTCGTCCAAGCGCACGAATGATACGAGGAAAGACTTGGTCGCCCGTGAACCTCTCGATTCCTCCGGCGGCGACATTGCGGAACCATCGAGGGTACTTGAGGGGCGCGTCGAGGAGCCACAGGAAGCCTTCTCTGGGGTCATCGCGCACGCTGCCGAGCAAGGTCTCGTAATTGCCTGAAGAGGTGAGGGCGATGAAGAGCTCGAGGCCGCGGACGACGTCCGGAGCGGGGATCTCGACGACCTCGTGGCCCTTTTTGCGGAAAGCATCGATCGACATTTGCAGCGCTCGAGCGCAGGCAGGCGAGTTTCGGACGACGCCGTCTGGACGACAGGGTACACGCTTCAAGGCTTCAGCGACTCGGAATGGCTCCCTCAGCGGCACCCGTGCCACCGTGAAAACTCACCGTGCTGGTAGTAGCCAAACTTGAGCTTCTTGGGCATGTCCAACTCGCGCCAAGGCAAAGGGATCATACCTTCGACCTTGGTGTACTTTGCCGAATGATCGACGAGGCAGCGCATACCAACCTCAAGATCGGCGACACTCCTTCCCATAGGTCCGCATGAGACGGCGATGGCTTCGAAGCCCGGGTTCGCACCGTGAATACCATGCGTCGGAGTACGACCGATCGTGGGCTTGAGGCCGTAGCAACCCGAGTAGTGAGCAGGGATACGGAGCGAGCCACCAATGTCGGAGCCGATCCCGAGCGGCGAGGCGTCCGAAGCGAGAAGGGCCGCTTCACCACCGGAGGATCCACCAGGGGTGCGAGTCGAGTCGTGAGGGTTCGTGGTGACACCGAACAGCGGGTTCGCGCATTCGAACGAAAGCATCGTTTGGGGGATGTTGGTCTGAGAAGGAAAGATGTAATTATGGGGATCAATGGCGGATCGCTGGCGAAGCAGACGAAAATCCTGCGGCTTACCTTGACGAAAGGGTTGGCACCGGCCTCGATGAGAGCACTGACGAGAGGAGCATCTTGCTCTGCAAAAACCGAAAGCAGAGAAAAAGAAAGCTTCAGCGTTACGTTTCCACGGACTCGCTCAGCACGACACCCTTTCACACACTCGTCGCTACTCACCCGCTGGAGCCCCGTGCTTATAAGTGAACCCAATTGTCGTATCAACGCCCTTGACATCCAAATGATCTTTAATCGAGATAGGACACCCATGCAATCTTCCCTTCTTCTCCTTGGTCTTGTTGAAATCGTCATCGAGTTGCGATGCTCGGTCCCAGGCGGCCTTGAACATGACCTCGGTCAAGAGGTTGGATTTGGTGTGCGCGCGTAGGGCTTGGGAGATGTAGACGAGGAGAACGGATTTGGCGGTCCAGTCTTTGGTGAAGTAGAGTCTGGTCATGGGAACGAGTGAAGAGTGAGGGAGTGAGGACACGTTGCTGCAGACGGTCATCTGCTCGGGCGGATGGCCAAAAAGGGCTTCGGGAAGCTGGGCGCTGGCCCAGCGATCCTGACCTGGCACGAAGCCCCACTGCATAGGGCCGCGAATGGAGCGCAACAACTCACTTCTCTGACAGCTCCGCAGCACCAACGGACAAAACTTGACCAACTTCTACCCCTTTGAGCAATTCGGCTTGTTCTTTGAGTAGGTCGCGACCCCATTGTAGTTCCTTGTCACGGAGAGCGCTGCGGAAAGTGCGCAGGGAAAGTGGGGCGCACACGGGGGAGTCATTGGGTCAGATGGAGGGGGTTAACCACGCCATGGTGACAGACGAAGAAAGATGGACTTACAGATGAGCATCACGGTTCACTACCCACGCTGCAGGCATGTTGATGGGTACGAAGAGGTAAGAGAGTCAACGAGGAAGGAGGAGGGAGGATGCCCATCGGGAACTCTTTCGACGACCCGGGCACTGTCGGGCAGTGCTGACACCGGCTCCGGCGCCGACGAAGACCCGACTTTGGGAGCTTCCCAAAGCGGCGGCTTCTACAAAGAGGTTAGGCATCCGCGCACAGTGTGTGAAGGGCCAGTACATATGAAACGATTCCAACACCTGCATGTTACTTCCATCCATTCAGAGCCCCTGTACACACACACAGAATCATCATCCCATTCCCTCCCAAACACAGTAAACAAAGCCAAAGAGAATAAAAATGTGAAAAAGTAAGACACGGAGAGGGCTGTTCACAGACAGGTCATCGGCGGCATGGTCGAAGATGAATACACAGACACAAAGTGAAGACTTGACCATCAAGGCCCGAGTAAACAAACACCCCTTTTCAGTTTCAAGCCGCAAGCGGTCCATTCATCTCGGCGTCGAGGTGACTCGGGTTAAAGGTGTTGCTATCAAAGTTGATATCGAGACCCCCAGCAGCGTCCCTGCGGACAGAAAAGTACGGTCAGCCCAATTCCATGTCCCATGTGCGGGCCCAACTCGTGATGGGTACTTACAATCCTTCAGGCCAGGTAAAGAATCCATCCGCACCTTGACTGACGAGCACGCTCGAGAAGAAGTTCGTATCGTTCAAGAACGAATCCAACGGATCCATGGGATTGAACCCCGTATTACTCGCTCCCGCACTTCCCGCACCTCCAGCACCGCCACCGGCTCCATACGTCTGATGTCCCGCAGGCGTGTGCGTCCCCGACATGGTCCCTGATCCACCTGTCGCAACGGCCCCACTTCCGAAGAAGCTCCGATTGTCATGATTCCGTTGTGCGAACGGCGTAGACATGAAAGGGTACGAAGCGGTGGGACTCATCGGAGCTCCAGCGAGTGTACCATGCAAACCCAATGCCGAACCTGGCGGTCCTGATGACGACCCATTCGCACCGAACGGATCGGAACTCCCATCCGCCGCGAGCCCACCGTGGGGTAGTCGACCTCCGGCTTCGTTCTGGTTCGTTTGCTGCCGGGACATACCGTGCGAATTGGCCGGGTTCTGTTGCGCCTGTAGCATCGCCTTGAACGAAGCCAACAATGCTCGCAACATCGTGCAAGCCGTCGAAGCTGCATGGCGAGGCGAGCACGTCGCGGCTTGACAATCGTAAATGGCCTGGACAAGCAATTGCTGCAGTTCGTCGGCGTCGACGAGCTGCGAGAAACGCGTATTGGAGACCTTAACCTTGATTAAGAAAACGGCGCCGTAGAGGATGAGTAAGAAGTTGACGTCGGGGCAATGCAGCAGGACGCCCAGCTCGGCGTATTTGTGCGCCAGGTCGAGCACAGATTTGGCGGCTGTGATCGTCGTTGAGACGCATTCCGGATCGTCAGCGACTTCGCCATTGCGTAGCATGGTGTGCAGGGGGATCGTGTTGAGGAACAATTTCGACGAGAAGAAGTAAAAGAGCAGGTTGTTCGCGATCGGTTCACCCGCGACGGGGCACCACCGTTGTCGCCAATCGTCCATGCGGTTGTTGAAGATCTTCATCACCGTTGCCGACGGCATCTCGTCACTCGCCGAAGAAAGACCATAGATGCGATCGCGGAACGTGTCCATGACCTGCCCAATGATCATTTGCAGTTCCTGATGCGCGATGACACCGAGATCGAAGGGCAAACTCATCGTGTGCAGCGGGATCAGCAGAGGTTTAGCTTCATGGATTTGGTAGGGTCGACCCATCACGGCGGACATGTTGCGATCGATGACGAAGCCCATCAACCACGTGCGCTCGCGATTGATCGCCTCGCGTTGCTCCTCCTCCGACACGTCCTTGAGGTTCGCCCACGGGTTCGCTTGCGACGCGTTGCGACTCGTCGACAAATGGTGATCGACGAACGGTGGTGGTCGGAACAGACCCAACTCGAGTCCCATCCGCACGGCCATGCCGAAGTAGAGCCATGCCCGTTGTGGTCGATCCTCGGCGTCCTTTTTCGGCGCCGAGGTCCACACGGTCAAGATCATCAAAGCCTGCACGGACTCGATGCTGCGCTCGCCGTTGGCGACGGTGTCGACGAAGCACGCGTGTGCCTCATCGTAGCACTTGACGTGCAGTGTCGGATCGGGGTGGAAGCGCGAAGCGACGGCACAGATCGCCGTAAAGAGGAACGGGGACCGCGCACAGACCGAGGTCGCCGAGTTTTGCGCCGGGTCGAGCAAGGGGAGGTGGATGTAGCAAAAGTCGAAGAAAATGCGGAACATGTCGACCGCCGTTTCGGGGGTGATGATCCCTTTGCTCAACAGCGCCGGTGTCCGCGCCTCGTCCTCGTCTTCGGACCCATCGCCCTGGATTGCCTCCGTCATACGACTCAGGTTGAAGCCGGGGTCGAGCCCCGTCAGCTTATTGCGACCGTCGAGCTGAGCCGCGAGACTCGCATCGGCGAGCATCGAAAGCGACGAGCCACCACCGGCACTG
The DNA here is from genome assembly GCA_022506055.1 of Microbotryum violaceum. Taxonomy (NCBI): domain Eukaryota; kingdom Fungi; phylum Basidiomycota; class Microbotryomycetes; order Microbotryales; family Microbotryaceae; genus Microbotryum; species Microbotryum violaceum. Next base: position 167,482 of record JAKMXP010000008.1, on the reverse strand, counting down.
CCCGGTGTCCGACTCGCCGAGGGAAGCTGCGCCGAATCCGTCGATGCAGGGGTCTGGGACAACGGCACGGTGGGGATCCGAGCCGAACTGAGCACGCTGTTGGGTGACAGGGACATGTTGTTGGTGGTAAAGGGGGAATCCGTGCCCGAGTTGCTTGGCGGGTAGTTGCCGCTCGCATGTCGAGGTCGTTTCGCCGGAGGGATCGAAGCCGAGCCTCCAGCGTGCGAGTCATCGCCGGCAGCGATCGGGGATTCCATCGTCGTCGATGTCGCTCGGGTGCCATTCTTGATGCTTTTGCCGTTGCGCGAGGTGTCGATGCCGTCGGCAAGCGTCGACTGCAGCTGCTGCAACGCGTTCGGATCGGGTGCACCGCCCGAGTTCATCGACTGTAAGAAAAGAGATAGATTCTTTTCGACGGATCTGAACTTTTCAGCGAGGGCGGCATCGTTGCCACTGACGTTGCCGTTGCTGGTGGTGGTGGGGTGGTCTGCGCCTCCTCCTCCTCCTCCGCTGCTGCTACCGAGAGCGTGCTGACTGCTGCCCGCGGAGTTGTTGCTGGCTAAGGTATTGGGTAAGTTGGAAGCCTTGGTATTCGGCGTTCCACCCGGAGGTCTGCAGCGGCGAACCAGGAAAATCGAGGTCAGATTCGGCCAGCTCGGCGATGTTACGTCACGAGGGCGGGAGCCGGTCCTAAAGGAAACGTACTTGGCCGGGCGTTTGCCCCGTTTTGATTCGACAAACACGCATTCGTGGTTACCTGCCCTGCATCGTTTGCAAGGTGGGTCCTCGGCTCCATCACAGCGCGTCTAGTTGGCGGTGAGGACGAGTCATCGCGAGACATCATGGCCGGGACAGGATCGGATCGAAGAGGGCAACGGGGAGCGTTCGTTGGCGTCAGGCCGCGCCGACGGCAGCGAGGTGGCGCGGTAGGGCCAGAACGCAGAGTGCGGCGCGCGTCACCGAGGCCGAGGGCGGGTGAACACAGTTCGAGCGGGGTTCCGGGTGGTTGGCACGGCGCGAAGCGTAAGTGACGTTGTTGTTTTGTATTGTTATAAGGGAAGAGAGAAAGAAGAGCGTGAAAGATGGGATCATCAGTCAGCTATGAATCCCCTAGGACGGTTTTGGCGACAGTTATTGGCAAGCAAGGACGGGCCGGGATCGTCCCTGGCCCTGCCCCGCACTCGCCGACATAACGTGAGAGGCGCACCGGCAACCCGTAGCGGGCTGGCCAGCGCTCCCAAGGCCGCACGGGGGCCACACCAAACGCCCAAACGCATGATCGCAAAACTGACCTTGAGCTTCCTACAAGCGAGACAAGCCCTGCCCGATCTAGGAGCGGTCGGGTCGGTGGCTTGGGACCCGGTCATGCGATGCTGCTGCGTCGGGGTGCCCGATCGATTCCCACCCGCTGTGGAGCCGCCTTGGCCCGCTGGGCTGTTGCTGTTGTCGTCGTCGACCTCGTCCAGTTCGTCGTCCAGCACCGACATGGCGTGGTGCGAAGAGGTGTAGTCCCCATTGGGACTGCCGTTGTTGTTGTAGTGTTGTTGGTTCAAGGCTTGTAGTTGGGTCGCACTGAGAGTCGACGACGACGATGGTGCACCTGCACCCACAGCGCCGTAATTGGTCGTCGTCGACAGCGACGATCTCCCCCCTTCGGAACGACCCATGTACGAAGCAGAAGTCGACGACATGTCTTGGCTCGTGAAAAGTCGGGGTCGACTAGGGTCCGTGGCGCTTTGAATGCGTACAAGTCAACCCTCCGTTCTCAGTCGAGATGTGGGGGCCGGGGAAGGGACTGAGACCGAGCCTGAGTAAGTGACGCGCAACAACGATCGCTGTGTTCTTGCCGAGCAGAAGCTTAGCACACATAGATGCGCGAGAATTATGGCACCCTCAAGGTATCCCTACGGCTCCATACGGCGCGCGGCAAACAGCCTTCCTTAATTTTTAGGCGAATAACTATATGGCCCAAGAAATATGCGCTTCAAGCGCACCAAGACGCGATCCGCAAGAATACAGATAGGCGCTGGCAGTGGGCTAAATGCCATTAGACGACCCTGATAGCCCCTGACCATCCTCACCTTGTGCCAGATCGCAATCATCCTACGTTCTGCGCACTTCCGTGTGTGCTATTGTTGAGGAACAATAGGACGACATGTCGTCTATAACAGTCCCTCCAGAGTCACAAATGTCCCTAGACGACGTGCTCGAAATCCCGCATTAGTCGACAAAATTTCCGATTTTCGAGAATCTTTTTTTTGAACAGGGGTTTAGATTTGTGCAAAGTCAGAGCCACTGGATCTGTGCAGCCCTACATTCACAGAACCACAGAAATGGCTAGAAGTGTGAGCCCCAAGCACCAACCCTATATAATTTTGAAGAATAGGCACAACCGAGAAGAGAGATGAGAGAGTCCCGATTTCTTTGTATCAAGCCTAATCAGATCTCACATATTCGATTATCTACGCAAAACCAATGGTTTTTGGAAAGGGGGTTTACACTTATGAAAGCCACTGGAAGTATGCAACCCTCACACTCACAGAACCACCAAAACAGCCGACGAGCGGTCGGGACGGTCCGAGCGGCCGGCTGTCAAATTCGACGCGACGATAGTACCGGGTCGTCGGAGCGATTTTCATATTTCTAACTGTTTGAGAGCGACTTTTGGGCAATTTCATGACATATGTTCTCCAACTCTTCCAATGTAGGACTCAAAATAGGTACAAATCGACCCCTCAGACACCTTTTCCCGCTGTACAAATCGGCCCAAATCGCTCTTTTTTGAGACGCACATTGGGCCGAGCTTTCCCGGGTCCTGCCAGAACTGCCGAGAAAGGTCGAGACACTACAAGACAGCCGACGAGAGTTGGTCTTAACAGTATTTGCCTCTGCTCCACCCACGGGCTCGCTCACCCAGTCGCAAGCCGGTCCCAGTCCGATCTTCGGCGAGGCGACGTCCGCTGACCCTTCCTCACCGGTTGGCCTCGAATGATGATGACGGACCATTCTTGCCTTCGTACTTTATTGCCCGTGGGCATATTTGGTGCGGTGAGATTTGGGACGTTTATGGTCGACCTGACTGGACTTGACCTCGTCTGCATGCTGCTACTACCCTCACTTGGCTATTCACCACTCTTCAAACTCACAGGCACGGGTTGAACAATCGAGACATCATGTGAGTAGCAAACGACAAGGTCCTTACGGGCTTCCCGACCCACCGTCCGGAGCGCCGTCACCCTTGTTGCTGCCATCCGTACTTCCGCCGTCACATCATGGTTTCATGCCTGGTCGGAAGGCTTCAGACGCGGGAAGTCACCTGTCCCTGCTACTCAAACAGCGCTGACTCGGCTCTCCTGTCGCTTGACCAGGAAAGCGCTTATGACCTGGTTGATCATGACTGGATCACAAGCGTTTTTTGAGCGACAGGAGCGCCAGAAGGTTTCATTGGCCTTCTCAGCGTCATCTACACATCGGTGTCGCTTCGTTACGTCATCGATGGACACCTCGCTGAGGCGGTGCGCATCTTTGTGGCCTCGGACAAGGAAATCTCGTGAATTGTCCCATCTGGAACGTGTGTTTCCTGCCCTACCTGATGCTCTGGTGAGGAAAAATATTGCTCTTGATCTGAGTGCAGTTATACTTCCCACCCGGGCTACAATCCTCACCTATCTCGCCTTTGCGGACGATGCGATCCCGCTCGTCTCGTCACCGGCAGCACCCGACCTCCTCACTTGTCTCGCCGTCGACTGGCGCTTGGCTACGAACGGACGCTCGAACACGGCCAAGACGGCCGCTCTTCCTCTCGGCTTGGGTTGGACCCAAGACGAACGGGTTAGCGAGATCGCTACTGTGCACGCTGGTGAGTACATGACTTGGGGCTGGCTTTCCGGTTTCCATCGACGGCAATCTCTCGCTCTTCTGGAGCACGACATTCAACCGGGCTAGGCTCGACATTCTCCCCCACGAGCCCGAGCGTTGTACGCCAACTCGTATGTCACTTCGAGGATCCTCCACTTGCTGTCTTTCGACATCCCGCCCGTCACGTTTGTCGACGCTTTCGAACAAGCCCTCATCTCTTTTGTGTGGTAAAATGATTTTTTCCAACCGGTGACAAAGGATGCAGTCTTTCGTCGTGACCTTGGGGGGTTGGGCCTACTAAGCATCGAGGACATCGTCTGCTCTATGACGATCCCATTCTGGGACTGTGTCGTGCATGGCTTCGAGCCGATCTGTCCTGCACTCGCACGACTCTGCTGGGAGCACACTTATCCGGAAGAAACGACGATTTGGTCAACATTGATTGCCTCGCCTAGCCGCGCACCCCACACGCGGTGGACGAAGGTCATCAATGTTGCTCGACTGACGCTGCCCCATGTGTTTCCAGTCCCAGAGCTCCTTCAGTCAACCGAGGTGCTGGTGGTCCCACCTACCTTGCCTCGCTACACCCACAGGGCCTGTCGGACGACGTGCGCAAGCGGCTCAGAAAGCTCGGGACAATTCTCGATCTTTACCGACGTCCCCTGACGACAGGGAAACCCGTGCATCCAGGACTGCAACCAGACTCGCTATTGAGCTTTGGGCAGATGTGAGTGCTTGCTCTTCAATTGCCTCTTTGTTGCCTCAGCCCACCACCGTTCGAACCACCATTGGCGACCCCTACTTCCCGCGACCCTGCACCTACTTGTTCCTTGGAGCGACCCACCCCTATACGATCAAAGCCCTCCGCCGCTTCATCAACAAGGTCCACTAACCCCCCGTTGGACGACGGTATCCGACCAAAATGGCCAACAGAGCTCATAAGGGAACGGAAGCAACAGTTCTGGCTCTGGCTGAACAGTCAATGGGCAACAGCGGTCGAAAAGGATGTTCACTGGAAGCTGATCTTCGGGGCAACACCAACACGCGTTTTACAACGTAACCATGGGCACGCTACATCCGATGTCCACATTGCGGCCAACGAGATACCTTCATGCACTCCTACTTCGAATGTGACCATTCACGTGAGTATCGGCGCCTGGCCTTGCAGCTGCTGAGGTTTGCACTTGGCCAGGCAGATGATTTCCAGCCTGGCGAAGTTGACTCTCCTCAGATCATGCTTGGCCTTCCTCGGGTGCGTGGCGGACGTCGCGACTCTCGGACCTATATCGTCGTTCGGGTCGTTCTTGCAATCGCTTTCAATAAGCTCTACCTCGCACGATGGCTTCGGCACAAGGATCAGATCCCAGCGAGTGATGCGGAGGTTTGCGAAGATCAGTATGGTGAAGCCGAGGACGAGAAGGAATGGTCATACTGATCGTGAGTATCACACCTCGAAACAAGCTCGATTTGATGGTGCAGCAAGGGAAATGCGCGCAGGTGTGGAAAGACGAAGTTCAAAGAGCAACGTAGCGTTCGTCCGGGTCGGCTTTTTCTGAGCGAGGCCCTTCCGCAGCTGGGCCTCTGCTGAGCTCGCTCGGCTGAAGCTGCACTCCTACTCAGTGTTTTACACCGAGCCTGAAACGGGGTGAATATGATATATTTGAATGGAAAATTGGGGAAAAGTACTCCAGATGCTTGTGAACATATTGCGGTAAACGATCATCAACGATGAAACCGGACTCCAGTACTAAAACTCGGACATGTTCAGGTGGAGTTGCGATGACCAAGGGAGGCCCCGGGTGATGGATGTGAAGTGTCTCCCTGCCTCAAGGATCACAAAGGGACTCTTTCGAGTCCCTCGAGGCTGAAGCTCCCATTGTACGACAGTCGAACACCGAGTTCGGCATTGCTCATGTCGAGGAGACGAAAGAAGAACGTCGAGAGGTTGCCATTCTCGAGCGTACACTCGATGGTCGGGGAGTAGTAAAGAGCTTGATCCGTGAGGGTGTAAATGGTCAGAGCGGACCCCAACAGAGTGAACCCGATAGCAAAGTCACGGATTGGCGTGTTCAGCATCCGGAGGAGCTGGCGCTTGAGGCGGGGCACGGCACGACGGACATGTCGCGAGCTGTCGCTGTGATGTATGATGCTGACGCTTGTGACGTGGATCCAGTCACGGATATCCTTCTCGCCTTCCTTGAGCCGACTCCAAGCCCCCACAAAGTCCGAGTCCTTGTCGTTGACGACCTCGAGAGGAAGGATGACGACGTCAGGCGTCTCATCGAGCGAAGGCCCCTCGTTGGTCGGCTCGAAGCGACACTCTGCGCAGGGCCGATTTGCATTATGGCATACGACGAGCCGAGATTGTCCCCCCTACGTCGGAGGTGCGGTTTCACTCGATCAGATCAGTTCCACTGCTTGACCCTGAGTGAGTTAAAATGGCGGCTGTCCGCACTCACCGTTGCCACCCTAATCGCTTCCTCGATCTCCTCAACCGACCTTCTCGATCCCAAGCGACCGGTCCAGCTGATGTGACGCTGATCGTCCTTGGGACGAGGCTTGAGGAAGAAAGTCTTGATCGATTCACATTGGCGTTCACGATCCTGGACGTGCTTGTCAAAGTCCTGGTCGACTTTGGCCGCGTGCTCGTCCTCCTCCGTGTTGGAATCCCCATCCGGATCTCCCATCCCTTCTTCGAACACGATCAACGAAGAGCGTGAGGAGGCGACGCTCCAGGAGTCTGACTCGTCCTCAGCATCGTCGAGGTATTCTTCCCTGTGCGAGCGTGAATCGCGGGAAGTGCACGACGACGGCCCGGCGACGATGGATGTCGGATTCACTGCGACGACATGACAATAGTATCAGGCTCAAACATCATCTTCAACTTGGTTTCAGATTGCTCCGGTCGATTCAGGAAACCCGCTCACTGCTAAAATGGGCAAATGTTCACTGGGAACTCTGGCGGCCGTTGAAAATAAGGAGCGAGAATGCGGAGGGAGCTGTGGAAGGCGATGCCCTACGTCACGCGTCACGCAGATTCACGATGAAGGGTGATACGCTGACGTCACGCGCCACGCGCCGAGACGTAGCCAGGACAGCGGGTGTAGCGTCTTGGTCACGTCGCAACAAGGTGCGTCGCGACACGGACGCGCCCCCACGCGCTTGAGAGCTCTCCCGAGAGAGGCCGAGACTAGGCCGAGTGTGTCCCGAGAGCTGAGACGGGCTATGGCCTGCACCTCGGGCAGACAAAAGAAGGGACAATCTTAATCGCGCCGCGCAGCGGCGAAAAAACCCGATCGGATCGGCATCCTGGGCCGGTAGAAACGTTGTTCCCGGCGGGAACAACGTTGCCCCGGGTCAGGCCTGCAACTAAGTCATAGTCACTACATACACTTACAATGAACTCGGTATGACACGACTAGGCGCACTAGAGAAACTGAATGGAAGGCTATATGTGAGCTGAGTCAAAAATGATGTGCAATTCATTTTATGTACCCTTTGTGCTCGTCAACTTGAACTTGCCCGGGCTGACGGGCGGGAGCAAAACCCAGCATTGAAACATGTGACTAACGGAGGGAGCTTGCAGCCCGCGCGCCGTGGCGGTCAGCTCCATGCTCTCGATGGCTTGCTTGCTGAACCAACGACCCGACGTGAGTAGTCGACTACTTCTATAGTCTCACACCCGAACCTGTCCTACTCAGCAATCATGCCAACCTCGCGATTGAAGCCTCGCTTCCCCCGGGTGAAGCCTTCGGACTACCTCGACCATCCCGACTGCCCTGACCAATATGCCGATATGCCCCTGGTCCACGTGCACGAGGGACACAGGTTCGTCGACAAGGGTGGGCGCAAGAGGCCGAGGAGGGCCGATGCACAGTCGAGCCACACCGCATCTGCGACGTCCGGCGTCAACACCACCACAAATCAACGCGTCCCCGTCGCCTCGGGCTCCGTCTCTACCTCTGTCTTTGTCAATGATCTCGACTTTGCCCAAGGTGATTTCGACGATGGGCAAGTCAACAGGGCCATGCGAGCATCAGGACTACGAGTATGAGGATCAAGGTGGCATGGATTCCTCCGACCACTTCAGATACTCACCCGACCCTGACCCCGACCCCGACTTACAACGCCCGACGCACCAAGAACTCGCAGAGGCAGTTCTCCCCCCACCACGCGCATCGGATCCACCTCTTCCCCCCAAACGAGACGGCTATCTCAAGTTCATCACGGCCGAGGCCAAACTACGCGAAAGTCAGCGCGCTTCTATGATAGTGCAGTATCTCGCCTTCCGCACCCGCACCCATGGCCGCCTTCGGCCACTCGTCTCGGAAGATGACGAAGACGACTCAGCTGCTCCTTCACCATGCAACTGCCAACACGAACATGCCATTACTCGCGAGGTGGTCCTATACGACGTGACTGCATGTAGGTTTAGTATGAACCGCATTCGTCGCTTGCTTGATGCCCATTGACACGCCATTGACCCGGGTATCTCGTTCTGACACGTGACTGCCTCTGCTCCACATTCTCAGTCTACCCGCTGGCAGTTACCTTCTGCGCCTCCGAACCACCTTGTGTTGCCGACGTCGAACGCTTGGCCCAACTCGGATTCATTGCATCGACCGCTGCTAGACCCGAGTCCGCCTTTTCGTTCCGACTGATTGAGTTCGCCGAAGCGTGTTGGAAAGTTAGTCCTCACGCCGTCACCGGCTACGCCGATGGCCTCGAATTGTACTTCATGCGGTGTGGGTGGGGAACTAAGCATAATCATCGGCACCCATATGTGAGTATCGATTCTGTTTCATAGTGGTGGGGCGAATGCTCGCTTATAGCTTGCGTTCCCGTTGTGTTAGGACAAAGAACTGCGGAAGCAATTGCAGCGGGCGATTGACGAATTTCGCGCCGTCCAAACACTCGAGAGCGACACCGGAGACGTCATGTTGGGCACTGTCGAGGCTTTGGCCAACAAATGCCCCGCGTGTTTCGGGCCGAAACGACTCAACAGATCCCATCACGAACTCTCCAATTGGACTACATGATCGCGCTTGATGGAAATTTTCAACAGACCCGGGAGGATAATTCGATTTACGACGTCCAAGGGATCGTGCCGAGCCTGCTTTTGACCGATGAAGCCGTCCTGAGAATGAAGGAAAATGTCGACAAGACATCCAAGCCAAAGAAAATGGTCAGTAACGTGATGAACTTACCAGATACGTTGGGTACCCAACTCACCGCGCCATACACTTCCGAAGGCGTGCACAGAGTCATGGAAGGCCGCCGACGGGGGCTCCGAAAAACTTTCGAAGCGCAAGATCGACACGGGGCTTGTCGCAGGCGTGTGCCGCCATGACATCGCACTCTAGCAATGGTGAACCTTGAGGGTTCGGGTGAAAAGTGAGGGTAGCTGTCTTGGACTTGATCACTTTCACTTTCATTCCATTCCATTCCGCTGAAGTTCAGGGTTCTTCCGCCGATCATCAAGGCTGTATTTTGCACTAGCGATTGTCAACCAGATTTCCAAGCACGTTCCGACAGAAACCAGGATCGGAGTCTTGTATGACATTGCTTGTAACTTCAAGCACCACATCGAGACGGTCAGTATCGAGCGCCTTGCCGCTTACCCTCCCAAGCGTTACTAACTAATTGGTTCGCTGCTGTTCTCGCTTTTCTCAGAGGCAGCTAGTGCCTGAGCTCTTCGAACGACTCGAGTTTGCCACGAGCGTCTTCCATGCATACGCCCACAGCTGGGGATGCCAAGTCAAATTCAACCCCCGCCTTATTCCAAACTTTGGGTTGACTGATGGAGAAGGGTGTGAGCGACTGTGGAGCGCGTTGCGCTCCCTCATCCCCATCAACCGTCAATCAAATAAATCCCACCGCCTCGTCAACCTGGCGGTCCGCACGCAGGCAGTGAACGAGGCGAACGTCGCAAGGTTGGGTCAGTCGTCCGCGCTCGCCGCATCCTGAATGCGCTGACTCTCTGTATCCAATCTAGGTTCTTGGCTCACCCGTCGGTTTCGCTCAGCCGAGGCTCGAAGGCATGCTGCCCAGGCAGAACTCAGCAGCGTTACCTCCGAAGATGCCAACTGGTCGGAGGAGGCATTCCGCGCCGCTTGGCAAGAACAGCGAACGGCAGAAGCGTCGAAAACGGCAGCGCAGGGAGCTGAGGAAGATCGCTTGAAAGCGAACAAGCTTTACCAGCTTGTCGAGGAATATTACAGGATTGAACGCAGAATGTAGGTACTTGACGAAGCATGATTGACCTCGTTTTCAATATGCAGTGACTTATACCTGCTGTGCAGTGACGAGGAAGACTCTGATCTAGATATACTCGAAGGACTGAAAGACAAGCAAGGTCGTCTAGCAAGGGACATCGATCTAGCAGCATTTATCGAGGTTCAAAGTGGGCCTGGTCTCTCCCCTAAAGGTAAGTCGGACCAGATCTGGCTCAGTAGTCACTTTTTCGCCTTGCGCTAACGAGCTTAGTTGCAATTAAAGACCTGCGTCATCTGTGCCAGTGCTCTGTTGCGTTGCACAAATTACATCGCGAAGTAATCGCCTACAAGACGAGTCGTAAGAAACTACTATCAACGCGTCGCGGCAGAGGGGGATCGACACTTGGTCAGAGAGGCGCGAGCAAAGCTCGCAAAGTCGAACTCAAGACTCTTTCTGGCGTTGAAAAAGCGCGAAAGGCGTACAACAAGGCGGTAAACGCCTTCCAAACTGCAGGTGGATCGTCCCCCTCGCACCTCCTCAGCAATTTCCCGATAGCCAGTAGCGCGCATTCGGTCATCGAGCTTGAAGAGACGGATTCGTTCTGGCATGATGGATTCTTCACACACGCTGAAGCGGCATGGGCTACCGATGTGTTAGTCAAGCGCGGGATCGTCGCTGTGCGGAACCTTGATCGAGCCGATGAAGAGTTCGCTCGGCTTGGCGCCGAGGTGCGATAGGCTCTAGCTTGGGTCGAGGACGAGCAGGATCTCATATCCAATCGCCAAGCACTCTGGTCAAGTGCCTTGGGTGAGTTCGTAGATCGGCACTCCTTCAGCACTTCAGTCATTGATGCAGTCTGGCTCGAAACAAACAGAATCCGCTCCAACTATCTATGATGAGGATGAACAGCACCGTCTCAGGACTGCAATCGGCGGGTCTGACTGCGCAACGGTTCGAGGCTGTGCCCTGATCATTCTGGCTGCTCGGATGGAGAATCTTCGGAAACTCAAGCGTGCCTGGTTTCGTGACAGCTCGTTCCTCGTACTTTGGAACGAAACAAGAGGACCAGCCGGTGATCACGAGCCAATGCCTGCAGCGCTGGCTACATTCGCAGCGCGCCTGCTGCGGGACGCTAGCAATACCTCTAGGACGGCGTCAGTAACCTGGGGCGGCGCGGGCGAGGCCGCGTCTGTGAATTCCACCTCTCTCACAGACACCTCGCCCGTTTCCCAGGTGCCGAACCCGTTATCACGGATCCACGAGAACGACCGTCAACTCGTGCACCGCATCACGGAGCAGCTGGATGGCGATATGAGCGTACCCGGCGCAAAAAATCTGCGTGATCTCACACTGCAGCTTGTCGAGCAGGAGAAACGTATGTTGTACGTTTCTGACAGCTCTTCGGACGAGGGCCACGGCGACGATTCGTCGAGCGAAGCCGACAATGACATGTCGGACTCCGGCTCCGAGGACAACTGACCTGCCGCTCAAGCTTATAGAAACAGCCCATTGTAGTATCATACCTTTGAAAGATCAATGATGCAACGAAGATTATAATACATTTGTACCCGCGCACTTTGTATGTGTGCATCGCAAGATTTGAATGTATGTGCAAGCGCCATTTCCAACCAACGTCACTCCAACATCACTCGGCGGTTCCCCTCCAGTCCCGGGATCACTAGGCGGTTCCCCTTACCAGTCCCGAGTGAGTTTTGCTCTCAAAGCGCATGTGACTGCTCGAGTACCCAAGGCAAAATCCTCTTCAAACTCGGTGAGTGGACTTAGTCAGTATAGTTAACACATCTCTTGCCCTCGGACGGGGTCGATTCGCAAAGTGTGGATGTGTGTGCAAGCGCCTTTTTCAACCAACACCACTCGGCGGCTCCCCTTACCAGTCCCGAGTGAGTTTTGCTCACAAAGCGCATGTGACTGCTCGAGTACCCAATACAAAATCCTCTTCAAACTCGGTGAGTGGAATAAGTCAGTATAGCTAACACATCTCTTGCCCTCGGACGGGGTCGATTCGCAAAGTGTGGATGTGTGTGCAAGCGCTTTTTCAACCAACACCACTCGGCGGTTCCCCTTACCAGTCCCGAGTGAGTTTTGCTCTCAAAGTGCATGTCACTGCTTGAGTACCCGATACAAAATCCTCTTCAAACTCGGTGAGTGGGCTAAGTCCCTATAGTCAACACTTCAAGTTGGAATGTATGTGCAAGCGCCTTTTCCGACCAACACCGCTCGACGATCCCTGTTCGGCGGTTCCATTTATCACTGCAGCGCCGTCCGCGTCAAGTGCCTCTGAGGTGCTCGAGAGCGTGAGCTGTCGCGACAGCTGAGCAGGGCGGGTGTGACGGAGTAGTAGCAATTCCTCCGCAAATCGGCCGCTAAGAGCCACATTCCGTTGTCCGATGATCATCAAACCTTGCGGGGACATCCTTATCTTGCGGTGAGTTCCGTCATTATAAGTTGATGTCGCTAGCTGCAGTGAAATACCAAGGTTTTCCAGGACCACCAAAATGTCCAGGTACTTCAGTCAGTCACTCTATCATGGTTTTCCGATAATTATGGCAGATAAAAGCTGGGGGCAGTGTCATAAAGGGACCTCGCGAAGTATACTACTTGTAGGCGTCGGATAAAAGGGCTAGTAGCATCATAACCAACTGGCTGTTTCAACAGGCAGATTCTTCTGACGGCGGGGGTCAGAAATTATTGTGAGATATATCATATGCATCCTAGAACCGGAATTGACAATATGCGAGCTCTTCGTCGTTCCTTTTCTGGGCCCATTGCTGGTGCATAGTCCGCTCGGGTTTGTTACATCTGCGCGTCGGGATAGCCTGAACTTGTACGCCCAGGCTCGCCGACCGCGCCTTCTCCGCAGGCGTCAAAGCCGGAATTTGCTTGATTATACGGGCAGGGGGAGGTCCGACGGCAGCAAGGTATTGAGGTGCGGCGGAGAAGAATGGCGAAGAGATCGTTGAAAGGCGTGCAGCGTGGTCCGCAGATAGGGATGGCGCGGAGGTTCGATTGGCGTCCCGCGAGGCGCTGGCTCCGTCTTTGCTCTGAGAAGCTTGGCCACCGAGTGCGAATGATTGGCGATCATTGGCGGGAGGAGTGGGGACTGTGAATTGAATTGATGGGTCTTCTGTGATGCCCATAACAAAATTGTGGGGTCCTTGGTCGGAAAAGGCAGCCAAGGGGTACGCGTGGTCCGCTGGCGAGGCCGCCGGATAGTGGATGCGTCGCGTCCAATGTTTGCGGTGTACGCGGGAGTGAAGTGTGGTTGACCTAGCGGGGCAGAGTCCCGACCGTGCGGGTAGGATTGATTGCTATGAAATGGGGCATTCGGAAAGGCGATTGGGGCGTTGGAGGCGGAGGCTGTACAGGGTGTGGAGGCAAAGGGGTCAGATTTGCGCGATGCTGCACGCGACAACAGACAACGACTCGAACACAGCGAGACCGCCAAACAGCACTCACGGGAAGGAGGGTTCAAAGCCTGTCCAGGAAGCGAGGGGGACCCAAGCGGGTTGTGAGCAAAAGGCGAATCTATTCACACGATGCGGAAGTCAGCAGCTCGTCTACTGGCAAATGAGCTAACGACGAAAGGCTTTGATGCCGGGCGGCGGACATACGCATGCGAGGTGTCGAGGCTCCGAATGGTTGGAGGGACGACGCGTCGAAAGCTTGATATGATTGAGCCATGTGTAACGAGGAAGAACGATGAGTAGAAGAGTGATCTTGAACAGCGAACGGACACGAGCTGATGATCTGTCGCAAGGTTAATGGAGTGTGTTGTACAAGCCAAGGAGGGCTGAGAACAAGAGCAGTCAACAGGCAGGGCCCGCGCGACGCGTTCGCTGCCGCGTCGTGCAGCCTGGCCGGTTGCCAAAGGCGACCAACGGGCGCGCCGAGCGAGTCGACAGGCGAGTGCGGTGTGAATCACTTCCTCTTGCTAGAACCAAACCAACTATTTTCGCTCGCAACATCGCCTGCTGCTCGCTCGAAACTCCATAAATTTTTGGTTTCCACGCCTTTCCACGCCTTTCCTCGCCAACAAACCTCTTCTTTCCACACTTTCGTTTCAACACGAACAAATGTCCCACCTGCAGTGCGGCGATCTCCATACCCATGTCGGACATCAATCTCGGAGGCGGCGAGAACGTCGCCCCACCCCCCGGTGGTGCTGGTGGTGCTGGGGGTGCTGGGGGTGCTGGGGGTGTTGGTGGTGCTGGTGGTGCTGGTGGTGCTGGTGGTGCTGATGGTGCTTGCGGAGCGGTGGGTGCTGGCGGTCCCGTTGGTGCTGGTACTGGCGGTCCTGGTGCTGGTGGCAGCGGTCTTGGTGCCGCTGATGCGGGTGCGAACGCGTTTGGTGGTGGGCGGCCCCGCAGGACTTAGTAACCTCATTCGGTCGCGAACTCTACAGGAGTTTCCAGGCGGGGGCTTCGGACTCCCACAAGAGGTCTTTCAGTTCCTACAACGTCACTACGTCCCACTCTCGTGCCAGTTGGTTTCGGCCTACACGGACTCGCCAATCACCGTCTCGTCGGAGTTGTTTGACATCGCGTCCAACGCGACCAGACCAGAAGCGATCCCGGTGAGTCTGTTCACGCCTGGAGCCAGCATCAAGGTGAAGCTGGCGTTCCTACTACACATTTCCCGAGTCGCGATGCGCGCTACCTCGAAGAGCTGGCCCGTGTAACTTGAGTACGACATTGTCGTGAGGGCGAACTTCTCGACCCATTTGGCGAGGTCTTGTAGCGATACGCCATCGAACAGCATTACCATCATCGACGTTTCCGATTTCAACCCGGAAGCCATGATCACGGCCGAGCACCTTTGCCATCGCCCCACATGTTCGACTTCGGTTCTCTCATACGACCATATTCGACATTACTTATATCATAAGGCGGTCATCATAGTACGGCCATATTCGGCTGTACTTCTATCATACGACCATAATCGACATAACTTTATTTTAATCTTAATTTTAATTTTAATACGACCATAATCGACATAACTTTATTTTAATCTTAATTTTAATTTTAATACGACCATAATCGACATCACCTCTATTTACGACCATAATCGACACAACTTTATTTTAATTTTAATTTTAATTTTAATACGACCATAATCGACATCACCTCTATTTACGACAATAATCGACATTACATCCATTATAATACGGTCATATTCCGTTTTCTTATATCATCGGCCATATTCGGCTGTACTTCCATCATACGACCGTAATCGACATTACCTCTATTTACGACCACAATCGACATTACCTCTATTAATTATAATACGGTCATACTCCGTACGATCATATTCCGTTTTCTTATATCATATTACGGCCACATCATACGACCATACTCAACCTTTACGACTTTCATACGGCCGCATCCGTCCTCGAATGCGGTATTTTTCTCTTATAACGTGGTCGCTTTCTCCTATGAAGTGGCCGCCTTTTCAAACCCCCCTCTTCGACCCCGTATTTCGTTTCCTACGTTTCTCACGCCTCCAGTGTCACTTGCCCAGGTCTTGGCCGGGCATTCCACACAGACAGTCCCTCATCGTACATATCTCCTACGGACCCTTTCCAACGGGACACTGCTTTTCCTGTACATATGCGTTCAGATGCTTCTTCATCGGCGCGAGCCCCTAGGTCGGCTGTGGATAAGCTTTCCGCTCTTCCTTCCATCACGGATTTACTTGCGGCGTTGACCGAGGCCGTTACCCCCCTCAACCCTGATCGATGGCAATTGGCCGTAGACTGCCTTCGCGTTCACCGCGGCAACACTCCCTTTGAGCAAGTCGATTCGATCCCGACCCAAATCCGCGAGGGTTTCGACTTTGGCCTCCGTCACCTTCCGAGGGAGCCGTTTACTCCGAACAACCACATCTCGAACGATGATGACGCATCTCGTGAGGCAGCGGCCAAGGAACTTCTCCGTCTCCTACGCGACGGTCGCATCGCGGGACCCTTTGACTATGACTGGCTCCGCCTTCAAATCGGCTCTTTCCGCTCTAATCCGCTGTCGGTGATCGGAAAACGACGCGAACCCGGTCAACCCCCGAAACACCGCGTGATCGAGAATATGTCGTACCCGCGGGCGTACGATGAGCTAACCGAGATCGAAAGCTGCAACGTCTTGCTGGCTGCAAATGATTTCCCGTGTAGATGGACAACGCTTGCCCAGCTTATCCGGCAGCTTCGTGCTCTACCGCCGTCAATGCAGTGTTTTGGTTTCGACTTTGCGGATGCTTTCTACCAAGTTCCTCTCCTACCGTCGCAACGGCTGCACATGACGATCTGTTGGGAGGGTCGAATCTACATTCGTCGAGTCCCCTGTTTTGGCGGTCGAACCACTCCGGGGGTGTTCGGTAATCTAGCGGACGTAACCCAAGACTTCCTTGAGTTACGTTTCCCCTCGATCACGATCTTTAAACAGGTGGACGACGTCATCGTATTTTGCCCAGATGCCGCTGTCCCTCGACAGGGGATTAAAGAAGTGATTTCGGATTTGGGTTGAAAGCTCGCGCCCGACAAAAGTTTCGACTGGACTCGCCGTTTCACTTGTTTCCCAAACGCATGCACCAAAGTTCGGGTGCTCCACAATGTCCGGCGGGAGCTTTCCGAATAGAAGGAGTTTCTTAGGGACGCAAACAACCTAGTGTATTGCTTCGCACTGAAACCGCCCTCCATCCAGGTCGACGCTTCCTCCGATGCCAGTGAAATAGCCCTTGGTATCGTCATCGATTCGCGTGCGAGCGTTTTCCAACTGGGAAGAACTTCGGGATGCGCACATCACCGTCGCGGAAGCCTGGGCCGTCGAGAGCGCTCATCGCACTTA
The DNA here is from genome assembly GCA_022506055.1 of Microbotryum violaceum. Classification (NCBI taxonomy): domain Eukaryota; kingdom Fungi; phylum Basidiomycota; class Microbotryomycetes; order Microbotryales; family Microbotryaceae; genus Microbotryum; species Microbotryum violaceum. Next base: position 150,554 of record JAKMXP010000008.1, on the reverse strand, counting down.
ATTTTCGTCATGTTAGGCTTTCGATTCGTTGCAACAGCACGGGCGTCCTCTATAGTTGGAGGAAAGGGAGGTCGACGAATCGTTGGATCAATAAATCGTTCGAGCACTTACGCCAACTCGAGGCTACTCATGATGTGTCTTTCGTCGTCGACTATCTCCATACCGCATACCCTGCGGACATTGTCTCTCGAAACATTATACGTCCCTCTCATCTTCTTCCTTTCGACTTTGATCTGGAGCATCCGATGCAGCGTGCGATTGCAGACTATCGGCCCATACCGCACTTCACGTTTTAGCCTCCTCAGACTCCCCTGGCCGTCCTCGTATGGACTCGGAGCTCTCACGGGTTGTTGCTCTTTCTTCTGGGTTTCTCCGTTTTTCTTTCCTCCTTGTTGCTTCGTGCTGTGTGTGTTCTCAGCTTACTCTGGTGACTCTCCCCGCTTGTCCTTTGAGTACCCTGGTTTCATCGGCAGGCTGTATCCCTCGATCTCTGCTCTCCGTGGGGGATCTCGATTCGAGCTTCACCTACCGTTCGAGAAGGTACAACGTCATCAAGGTGACTTCATCACCATCGTACCGCAATCGGGGAAAGGTCCCTGCCCCTATAACCTGCGTTCGTTGCACTTGCAAACGAACCCTCCGCAAGATCAACCGCATTTCTCCTATCAATCTAAGGGACGATGGGTTCCGTTAACTCGATCTCGGTTCCTCTCGCGTGTGAATCAAACCTTGAAGGGTGCGGATCGTCCGCCCGTATCCGGTCACTCCTTCCGTATCGGTGGCGCCACCCATTACCTTCTCGAGGGGATTCCACCGGAAACAGTGAAAGTTATTGGTTGCTGGAAGAGCAACTCATTCGAACGGTACTGGCGCCAAGCCAATCTCATTGCGGCCCGCTCAATGTCAGGCGATGTTTCTCAGCTCAGCTCACCGGGAGGTGCACTTTTGGTTCAACCCCACGATCAATCAGAGATTGCTTTTGACGAGCTCGCAAGTGCGGGGATTTTGTGACTTGCCTCCTGCTCATCCTGCGCTCCTCTACGCTCAGCTCAGGTCTCTTCGCGTTGACCGTGTCTCCGCCCGTCCCCTAATACGTTCCGCCGCTTCATGGTCGCAGTGGTCTTCATTGTGAAATATGGCATACCGAAACCACTGATGAACTCGCTTGGTTTGGGCTGGGGGGCGAGCTCTCCCTTCAACCCCCTGTATTCCCCCCCCTTCTCGGCCTCGCTCGCGGCGGCGCAATCTTCGCCGGTTGGGTCGCCGGTTTCTTCGCGGGGCCGTGTCGTGAGGGAACTCGCCCCCAAGCCCAAACCAAAGCCATTTATTATATATTATTTATGTTCATCAATACAGATCGGCACAAACGTCGTTCAGTCGGAGACTGTTCGTCGTATTACTTGGCCGACACGAGACGCTCGACGAGCGACCAAGCGCCTTGAATAGTCCCCGACGAGCTCGCCCCCCCGCGGAGACGTCGGAAGCCTACTACACCCAGCGCGACTGCTCCTGATGGGTTACCTGAAGTACTTGGATTTGTGATTGCTTCCGCAGAAATTCTATGGAAGCACTTTTCGTCACTTTCTGCCCTATACACCGTTTCGGCATCAAATGTAGTGACTATGACTTAGTTGCAGGCCTGACCCGGGGCAACGTTGCTCCCGCCGTGAACAACGTTTCTACCGGCCCAGGATGCCGATCCGATCAGTTTTTTTCGCCGCTGCGCGGCGCGATTAAGATCGTCCCTTCTTTTGTCTGCCCGAGGTGGTGGCCTGACGCGTGCTCGGTCTTATGGGCTGCCGTTTGGGCAACAAATGGATCTGTGCGCGCGTCGCCTCCGCGCGCTAAAAATTTCCGATATGCACGCGCCGCCGAACGTTTCTAGACGTTTCTGCGCGCCCGCGCCTCGTCTAGCCAGGTCTAAAAACCAAGTTAAAAAAGGAAAAAGAATAAATAAATTAAAAATCTTAAAAACAGTATGAAACATTTCAATCTTAGCCTCGTCTCCGGTCGTCCACGTTCATGCGCGACACGCGCGCGGACTCGCGCGGCCGCCTTCTTACCCACACACACCGCCCCCACGTCAGCCTTGTCCAATTATTCCCCGCTTTCATAACGACTCTGTTTCACTCAACAGCCTTCAATTGCCATCATGAGAAAGTTAGATGGCATCATTCCGACTTGGGAGAGGGAGTTGGCCGCCAAGGGTGCAGGTACGTTGTGGGAGCTCTTTGAGCCCTTCTGATTCAGGCTGGATCAGATGCAGATATTCTTCCAGTGCTGATGTTATATTTGCTTTCGGGTTCTGGGAACAGCGACCTTCACGCTGCACCACAGCACCGCTCGCTACGTCACCTCAACGCAACGTCGTCGCTGGACGGAGCACATACGATTAGGGCATGCTCGATGTATAATCAAGTTTTCAAGTCGTACGACACAGCAGGGCAGGGTGCAATTCAGGACACGTTGCCCTCCAAAATAGGTTGATCCGTCTGAATGATGGGGCCACGGACCGCTCGTCATGGGCCAATCGAGCCTAGCGCCGCCAAGCTCAGGAGGCAGAATCACACCTCAAAAATCGCTCTCTCGCCTTTGCGAAAGGAAGGTACTGTCACCCCTCTCGCTGCAAAGCTCCCTCCTTCACGACACACTCAGTCGCCGCGCACGTCACTCAAGTCAGCCATGAGCAACGCCAACGACCCGCATCCGGAGGCATTGCCTTCTTCCGCAGAAGCAACTATCTCGCCCTCTAACCACCCGCATCCAAACCTCATTTGCATTCAGAGTAGCTGGGCGTCCTCAGAGCCGGCCGATTGTCTAGCTTGCGTGCTCACTACTTGCGTTCTCCAGTCCGTGGCAGCGGCGATGAGTTTTTCAACCCTCCGCCAGCTCTTGCCGCCCCACTTCCCCACCCCATTCATCAGTTCTTTATGCAGACGCATCACACCCCGAACTTTTATCCTCCTGCTCACGCACCACCCGGATATTCCCACCCTGGACCCAATCGCATCCCGCATTGGCCTCCTCCACATCAACCCTATGCCCTCCCTCAGCCATACCATCCCATGATGCATCATCAATACGACCTATCTCCTCTCCGGTCATTTACGTCGCACCAACATCCACCACTCCCCTCAGCAGACTTTATGGATCAGCCTCCGTTCGTGCCGCACCCGATCGCCCAATATCCCGTGCCCAACCCGCACATCCCCTCCCAACTCGACTTGAGGGGTCCGGGTTCCCAACTGGCCAACCACCACGCGACCGCCCTTGCCCTTGCTACTGTTCCTCCGTCAGCTTCCTCGACTGTATCCCCTTTACTACCGCGTCCAGCCGTTCCCACTCAGTCGCAGCTTGCGGCCGCACCCGTCACTGCCGAGTACGCCTCGACTTCACCGTCTTCGCAGGCTTTCCCCAGGCCACCCCCTCTCCCAGTACTTCAATCATCTGAGCAGCCATCGTAAGCAGCACCGCATCTTCAATCGCTACCCCAATTGGCTCCGTTGCCGTCGTTGTCTCCATCAGACTGTTGGCGTAATAAGACATCAGCAGGGAACTAGTTGAAAGCATCAAAGAAGTATGTCATAGCGGCGCACTCACATTGACTAGGAATAGGGGTGTAACATCGCAACCACTCCTGTCCGAAGCTTTGCCTGAGGGTCAGACAGTTGGGAAACCCGTCCGTGGAACAAAAGGCCTTTGAAGCGCGCATCAGTCAGGAGCAGGTTGGCCTGTTCTTGAGACGGCCTGCCCCTGCACTGCGCGGTGAAATCGTCGTGCAACCGTCGTATTGTATCGACTTGGGCGGTTGGATTGATTCGATTGGAAAGGCGCGACGATGGGCCAACCCTCCGGCCTCGATTGGTGCTGGTGGAGCCGGAGATACGTCCAGGTATCGACCGAGTCACGCGATCACGTATATTGTCGAAGAAGGGCTGGGGGTGCTGAGGCGCGTGGCTCGGCCTCGGATTCGGATTGTCAGCGGGAACAACAGAGTTTCGCCACGGAGTAGATTCAGCCAATTGGGGTAGCGATTGAAGATGCGGTGCTGCTTACGATGGCTGCTCAGATGATTGAAGTACTGGGAGAGGGGGTGGCCTGGGGAAAGCCTGCGAAGACGGTGAAGTCGAGGCGTACTCGGCAGTGACGGGTGCGGCCGCAAGCTGCGACTGAGTGGGAACGGCTGGACGCGGTAGTAAAGGGGATACAGTCGAGGAAGCTGACGGAGGAACAGTAGCAAGGGCAAGGGCGGTCGCGTGGTGGTTGGCCAGTTGGGAACCCGGACCCCTCAAGTCGAGTTGGGAGGGGATGTGCGGGTTGGGCACGGGATATTGGGCGATCGGGTGCGGCACGAACGGAGGCTGATCCATAAAGTCTGCTGAGGGGAGTGGTGGATGTTGGTGCGACGTAAATGACCGGAGAGGAGATAGGTCGTATTGATGATGCATCATGGGATGGTATGGCTGAGGGAGGGCATAGGGTTGATGTGGAGGAGGCCAATGCGGGATGCGATTGGGTCCAGGGTGGGAATATCCGGGTGGTGCGTGAGCAGGAGGATAAAAGTTTGGGGTGTGATGCGTCTGCATAAAGAACTGATGAATGGGGTGGGGAAGTGGGGCGGCAAGAGCTGGCGGAGGGTTGAAAAACTCATCGCCGCTGCCACGGACTGGAGAACGCAAGTAGTGAGCACGCAAGCTAGACAATCGGCCGGCTCTGAGGACGCCCAGCTACTCTGAATGCAAATGAGGTTTGGATGCGGGTGGTTAGAGGGCGAGATAGTTGCTTCTGCGGAAGAAGGCAATGCCTCCGGATGCGGGTCGTTGGCGTTGCTCATGGCTGACTTGAATGACGTGCGCGGCGACTGAGTGTGTCGTGAAGGAGGACTAAGTCCACCGGATAGAGCAAAGGCAACAGCGTCTTCTCTCTGGATGATCGTATCAAGCCTTTCCTTTGATAGTTGCTTGGACGTGAATCTGTCACCGATGCTTGAGATGTCTGAAATTCCATCGGTTTGATACTCCAAAATATGATCGGGGGAACTTCAATCTTTTCTACGAATGGGTGTGTGGGTGCAGAACTGAAAGAACATCCTTGACCAGACTATATGACTTTATCATCCTCCGTTCACTCGAGTACACGGTAAAGCTTTCTATGAGTCAGATCACTGGTTTTGCGACGCGACCAAACGCGGGTCGATACGTGCATGCCAGGTGATCGGTGCAGGGGGCCAGGCGTACGCGGGGAGACGACCCGGGCCCGTGAGTCTTTGGTCTCGTTCTTTGGCCAAAGCGGCAGGATGTGAGACACCCAGTAAGAGTGTACACCGGAGCGACAACGAGAAGATCACAGGGCCAAAGTATGGGATGACACGGGACACTCTACCTCAGTCGCTGCTATGACAATGCCTTTTAACCCTGGTGGAGTGCAGTGCGATGTCGCTGAACGGTTCCAACGAGTTTTCCATGTTCGATCTGGACTCCATCTTCGCCGGGTGCTTCTCTTCGTGATGTCCACCATACGTGGCGACGAGCCTCCTGATGTACTTGCACTGATGAACGAAACTTGGACGTACGCAGGAATTCGAGACGTAGAAACACCTTCACAGGACCAAAGCGCGTCTCGAAGGCGAACGGGCCCGAGCTAGGTCATGCCGAAGGCTGCTCAAGGTAAGCTGAAATGGCGTCGACCCGAGAAAAATGTCAAAATCTGCAAAGGCGCCTCACTTGTAGAACGTACGTCAATTTCTTGCAAGGCGCCTTGACGAATTCGAGGATTTTGGATCCTCAGAATGTCAAAAAGAGAAATCCACGCTCACTCCACTTTCACCCTCCCTCCAGCCCCCGCTCTGCCTCACACCTTCTCACTTGCGTGTGGTCGATCCAAGCGCTCGTGCACGGTTCAACCCTTCCTTGCTCCTCGCTTCAATCTCCCGACGTAACCGAGAACGGCTTAGACCTTGAGTGGTCGTGCTCCGATCGCGATCGCGATCGTCGTCCTTGCCGTCGTCCTCAGCGGACCCCGCTACCGGATTGAGCGGCAAAAGCAGAGCGCGCCGGCCATTCTACCAGCCGCCATCTGCATCAACGCTCGTCTCGCGTCGACCTCCGCGTTGTCGGCTGGCCAGACTTCCTCGCCGCTCGCATCGGAGACGGACCCGATCGCTCGAAGCAGCGAAGCCCACGACTTCTCCCCCTTGAAAAAGTCGCTTCCTGGCCCCGGGTCTCCTTCTCCGTCGACCCCAGGCGCTTCGCGTGCCACCGGCCCCGCGTCGCCCGCAGCGTCCACCTCGCGCACGTGCCGGAGAACGAGCCATAGCGAGGGCCGACAGGATTGCAAACGCGATGGAAGGGAAGGAGTACTTCAGCCATGGGCTGACCACCGTCAAGATCCACGCCACGTCGATCGCCTGGGTTGAACCGTCGCGCAACACCGACCTGGCCGAAATTCGGAACTTCGTCCAGGCGAAAAGGCCTCGAGGTGTTGCTCCGCTCGTCGCCGTCTTCCGAGCGAAGTTCCGAATTTCGGCCAGGTCGGTGTTGCGCGACTGTTCAACCCAGGAGATCGACATGGCGTGGGTCTTGATGACGGTGCCATCGCGGACGGTCATCTCGTACGTCGAGGTAGCGCGACCGCACTCCGTTTGATGCCGAAAGAGCAGTCGTACGATTGTGATCTCCCTCAGCGACACGGGTCCACCAACAAATTCCGGGGCTGCGGCGGGGAAGAAGCCATCGCAGGGCTTATACGGGCCCTGACGATCGTCGAGCGAGTTCGTGGTTGCCAGGAGGCCGTTCTCGAGGTCGTCGTGCCCGACGAGACGGTAGAAGAAGGTCGAGAGAAAGCCATTCTCTTCAGAGACTTCCACTTCTTTGGTGTGGCACAGACCACACGCATTCAGTCGGTAAACCTTGAGTCGGTTGTGCCGTAAGGTGAAGCCGATGGCAAACCCTCGATCGGAGTAGCTAATAAGGCGGACAGTCGTCGTAGGAGCTGTTTTCTCGCGTCGGCATCGCCTCCTTTGGCCTCGCCGACGGCGGCAACATGCACGAGGGTTCGAACGAGCGCATCGATGTTGTCCTCCTTCATCTTGCCATCGTCCTTGCCGTTGCCGTTGCCCATACCGAGCCCTTGCCCGTTCTGCCTTCGTCCTTGGCGTCCGATCGAGCATTCTTGGGCAGAATCAATATGTTCGGAAGAGTTGGGTCGTGCTTGATGGAAGCGCGGGTGAGCAGAACGACATCGGCCGTCTTCTCCGTCGCCTCGATGCGGTCGGGGGCAACGCCGATGTAGTTGGGCGAGTTCTTGCACGCGACGAGTCGGTTGTCGCCGGTCTGCGAGGAGCACGGCCCGCCGCAATTCAGATCTTTGCACCGGAAACACGAATGCAGCCAACCGACTCCCCCCTCCTGACTCACGATCTTGTTGACGGCTGCTATGACCTCCTCCATCGCCTCTTCGGCGCCGATCGCGAAGTTCTTGGCCCACACCTTGTTCCTGACCTCCCAAGCGGTCGGGTCGCCGAAGAAGTAGTCGCACAGCCCATGGCTGAAGTACTCCTTCCCTTCCATCGCGTTTGCAATCCTGTCGGCCCTCGCTATGGCTCGCTTTCCGGCACGTGCTCGAGGTGGACGCTGCGGGCGACGCGGGGCCGGTGGCACGCGAAGCGCCTGGGGTCGACGGAGAAGGAGACCCGGGGCCAGGAAGCGACTTTTTCAAGGGGGAGAAGTCGTGGGCTTCGCTGCTTCGAGCGATCGGGTCCGTCTCCGATGCGAGCGGCGAGGAAGTCTGGCCAGCCGACAACGCGGAGGTCGACGCGAGACGAGCGTTGATGGCGGCTCGCGCTGCGCGGTCGGCACTCGGACCTCTTCGGACTTGTAGAACTGGATGATGTACATGACGATATTCAGTCGGGCTTGAACTAGGCGAGTAGTATCTGCAAAAGTGACTGGATTTGACTTGGATCACCCGAGGCCGCGACTAGCGCTGCCGGCTCTCTGTCATAGTCAGGGGCCAATGACAGCTAGAGGGCTCCCGATCAGTTCGTAATCAAGCTACATCTTGGTTACTGTTCCCTTTTGGTGGCCTATGTGGCTAGAGCCCCAGACTTAATTAAACAACTGATATAAAGTCTGCCTCTTACACTCTCTCTCACTTATCTGAGTGTTCCCAATCCTTTCACTGCTTGGCATCGATCTTCGCTCACCGCGCTGGTCCTCATGCACGTATCGACCCGTGTTTGGACGCGTCGCAGGGTTCACTTGACTCAGAGAAAGCTTTTCCGTCTGAGTTTGAATAAACGGAGGTTGATAAAGTCATAAAGTCTGGTCAAGGGTTTTCTTTTAGTTCTGCACCCGCCCGTTCGCAGAAAAGAGTGAAGTCTCCCCGAGAAGAATCATATTTGGGAGTATCAGACCGATGGAATTTCAGACATCTCAAGCATCGGTGACAGATTCCAGTGTAAGCTGTGTGTCGTCGTCAGGGTGGCTGTCATAATAATGACAGTGTCATTGTTGGTCCCCAGTCGCCGCTCATCGTCTGTTCTGGGCAGCATTTTCTGTCAACGACCTTTCCTCTCCTTCACAAATCTTCTTGCTCAGTTCTACTTGACATGACTCCAATGTTTTGTGCCGGTAGACCGTGTGGCGGGGTACGCAATGCCGTCTGGGGACCAGAATGTCATTGGTTTTGCTTCGCTTGAAGATGTAGCCACTCTCACATGCTGGACAACTCTCAGTGCATGAAGACAATAGAACACGAAAAAACAGTTCTCTAGCCCTTTATCGCCGAAGAGAGTAGCCTTGCAAGCTGTAAGTCTGACAGGAAATTAGCAGTTGTTCCAAACGACGTTTGACGTTGGACAAGACGAGCTGTCGCAATGAGCACCTGATCACTAGATCGTCGTCAAGCGAATGTGAGGCACCAAATCTGTTCGGTCCATAATAAGCGTACTGTACTCGTTCGCCATGTTGGCACGAGCGACTGCCTATTGTCAAGCCAAGTTCCGAGATGCTGTCCAATGACTCGGCGTCGGGAGGCACGGCTAAGACACGTGAACTGGGAGAGATCGACATCGCCGCAGGGTGGGTGGACACAAATGCTGGCACTTGATACCAATGACTGGTGTGTCGGACGTTGTGACTGATGAACTACTCCACGGTGCCCCGAGGAGGGGTGTACCATGAGCTACTGAGATGTTGATGTTCGTACACAGCTATCAGATGAGGCCGAAGCGCACGCCTACAGGAGTTTGCACTCCGTGTCGTTCGCCGCTGTTCCGCGCCGGTCTGTGCAGGTCTGTGCCGGAGCCGGACCCCGCCAACGAGAATTAGTAATGTCGAGATCGTCGTCAATTCCCCAAGCTCGCGCCCCCCAATTTTCCTTGAACAAACCTTCAGCTCTAAAGAGCTTCAGGGATACTCCTTGGTGGACAATGTGGATTATCGATGTCTGGTCAAGCTGAACCCCTGACCTTGGTCGCAAGAATGCCTGGGACGGTATGCGAAACCGCGCCTGTTCTCCGATCAGATTTCTCCAGGATGTACGTTCGCCTCTGTCGGACGTATGAGGTTTGTTGGGTCTTTAAAGCTGTAATGTGGTTTTCGTAGGTCTTGGGTTGCGCACCGCGTGAGTTCCGCCGATCTGAACTGAGTCATACTGGAGCTGGTCAAGCTTATAAGCTTACTTACAGAAACCTGAGGCTGACAATGCAGATTCGAATGTATCTGTTCGGGCAACAATTGAGCATCAGACAAAAGTGGGTCACTCGGCCAGAGACACATTGATTATTGCGAGCGGTAGCTAGCTTACTCTCTTCCGAAACATCAGCGGACGAGCTGCAGGACGATCAAGCCCGACGCGCGAGATGGTCCGAGCTTAATTTTGGCGCTTCGCGATATCTGCGTGCATCGCCGCTCTCGACGACCAACTCTCCGCCTGACTTCAACCTGAACACCACCGCGACTGCAATCCGTCTTGTGACAGGGACCTTTCGATCCCCGGTTATTGTCATACGTGGTCCGCCACTCAGACTCCATCTGTACTCCCGGGGCCCCCGGTTCGACCTTTCTCTCCCGTTCATGATGGTCGCTGCTCGACCCTCGACGTCGTTCGTCGCGACCCTCACCCGACGAATCATGCCCCAACCCACTACACGACCATTCCACCTCCCTTCCACCACCCCTCACTACCCGACCACCTCTCTTGAATCCACGCACCAACGTCGTTCGATCCTCTCCGTCGCAGCGTTCAAGAACCTCCTCTCGCGCCGTCGTCAATCCGAGGACGACGTCTCCGGAGCCCAATCCATCAGCTTGCCCGAAAGTTTGGACAAGGAAGTGGCGTTGAAGGGCTCGGCCCCCAAGGGTTTGTTCGATGCGGTGGCGGAGGAGGACGAAGTTATGGAGAGCGTTAAAGTAGCCAGAGGACAGGTTGGCAGGGCGACTTATGTGAGTTGCTGTTGGGCGGTTATTGATCATGTGTGTGTCGGGGGTAGGACTAGACTGAGGCTAGCTATATGGTGTACAGCACAAATCGAGTACAGCGAATTTCAAGACGTCCAAACGCAAGCTCAACGACCTCAGTCGCTTGATAGCCGGACGAGGCGCCGATGAAGCGATTCTGCAACTCCAGGTGCGTGTTTTCCACGGACAAGTTCCCAAACAGAAGTTACCATCTCGTGCTGATGATTTGGATGTCCCCTCGGCTTGCAGATGTCGCCGAAGAAGCAAGCGCCGAGGTTGTTGTCCATGTTGGCGCTCGCTAGGGACCATGCGATGGCCAAAGGACTCAGTCGGGATCAACTCGTCGTTGGTGAGTCGAGTCGGAACTGTGCTCCGAGGGTGAGCAAACCTCTCATCCGAGACCATATGCAACTGTGATCACCTTCTCCCAGCGCAATCCTGGACCTCCAAAGGCCCCTCCCTCAAACGCGTCGACATCAAAGGTCGAGGACGTTTAGGCATCAAACATCACAATTCTGCCAAACTACACGTCTTGCTCGCCGAGGGAATCACGGAGGAGGAAAAGAGGAGACAGAGGAAGCGGGATCAGTGGAGGAAGAGTATTCGGGGGTTGACGGAGGGGGATGTTGGAGTTGGCAAGGGGGGAAGACCGTTGATCAATGTTGGGGTCGGGGGTTGGAGGTGGTAGATGGGGTATGTGGAATGCGAAGTGTTCGAGATTACGATAACCTGTCGGCGTGCAGTGACTTCTGCGCTTTTATTGAAAATCGTGCTCGCCGAGGAAATACGCGCGATCTCAACCGCAGCCGGGACCGTGACGCGATGGCACTGCGACGGCCCAGCCCAAAAAGACAGCGCTTGGCTTTGCGCGAGGTTAGCGGTCTGCATGTCTGCATTCTGATCGCATCGCCGAGCGGGTTGTCGTCGTCGTGTCCTGGCGCCGAGTCGCTTCGTCTCGTCCACGCCTTGTCAACCCCACACGAGACACGAGCCCAGTGGGCGCAGCGAGCACCCGCTCAACACCTGCCGTCGATTCCGACTCGAAACACGCCCATCCGACGCCCTCGAACCGCCTCGGACTCGCTCCCCCCGCAAGCCCTCGCGTTGAGCCTCGGCGCTGTTTGAGACGCTAAGGGACTGCGATGGAGCAGCCGAGCAGCGGCGGTGGTGGCTCGGCGTTGCTGCTCAGGCTCTTTGAGAGCGACTTCTTTGATGTGCACTTGTGTGTCGCCTAGTAAGTGCCATACGGGTCTACTTGCTGTCGGCGTTGAGGCAGTCCGACCGGATCCACGTAGCTCGAAACGATCGGCATTTCGAACGCGGTCGGCTCGGGTGACACGATGCGCTACGCGTCGCTTCCGACCGGCATGACCCTGCCGCCCACGACCACGAGCTCCGGACATGCCATCATGGCCCGGACACGACCGGGCCATGCGGTGCCATCGCTCGGAGGCTAGTGCTGGCCAACCCAGCGTCATGTCGAATGCAGCATCGCGACCGGACCCGAACCGGCCTCTCCCCGGCGGCACGTCAAGCTGATGCGATGGTCGCCTTCCCCCTATTTCACAGCCTCAAGAACTACCCGCATTCGATCGGTATCACACATTATCTCGTCAATCGGCTCAGAGGTTTTGCCACAGAGGATGTCGAGTTCTATTGGCCCCAGTTATGGTCAGTGCCCCGAGCCGCACTCTGTCGAGAGCTATCAAATCCGGCTACAAAACTCGACTCCTGACCGCCACCACTCCCTCCCTCAGTTACCTCGTCATCACACGGCCTACACCTTCCGTTGCATTGGAGAACTTTATCCTCGAACGATGTGAAAGCGACGCCCACATTGCCGTCATCGTCAGTCTCTCCCAGATCTTTCTCGGGAGAAGATCTTGCTAACCCCGAGGCGACACGCGCACCCACCCACAGACGCTGTGGTACCTCCAATCCTCGCTTTCAGATCTCTCCTCCCTGCCGAAATCGGAACAATTCGTCGTCTGCCGTCGCGTGTACAACCGCGTGCAAGCCATCATCTTCACCGACCCTCCGACACCTCCCCCCATGACCTCAGAACCGATGGTTAGCGACGTCTCGGCCGTCAAACTCCCTTCCAATCCCAACCCCGTCGATATGGGTCTCCCGCCAGCCAAACTGAATGCTCCAACGTCCATGTTTGTCGGGTTGGGTATCTTGGCCGCGTCGATTGCGATGCCAAGATTAGCGAGTACGACTGGCAAAGTCGCCGTCGAGCAGGCGCGTAGAGTCGATCAGATCACCAAGTCCGATTTGGATCCCGGGAACGACGCTGAAGATAATAGTGCGAGTGACGAGGATCTTCCCTTGGCCGAGATAGCAAGGTCCACAGCCCCAGGGGCGAAACCGAGGCCGCCGGCGACGTCGAACGGGGTCTCGAGAAAGAATGGACGCCCGACTCTTCTTGGCGACTCGCCACGGCGGGCTAGTACGAGCAAGTTGCCGTCTTCGGGGAAACGTCAACCGAGCTATGTACCTGGGGCACCAATCGAGGCTTCCTCCGCGAGCAGCGCTTCAGCTTTCCTGAGCTCGCTAGCCTCGCATCCACAATCGAAATCACATTCCTTCTTGCCAACGACGCCCACATCTTTATCGACTTCGCGCCCAGCAGGGGATCGATCACGCTCGACGACGAATGCTGGACGTGCGCTGACGACGGTCACCCCCAAGAAGTCGGGATGGGCCAACGACCCGGCCACGGCCAGTCCTGTGCTCGGTCGACGGCGTCAGTCCGCGTTCAATCCCCACGCATTCTCGTCCTCCTCTGTCCCTTCACTCCACGTACCCTCTCCAGGCTTCATCAGTAACCCTTCGAGCTCGTTCCTCAGTGGAGTAACAACACCAGGCTATGGCCTACCTCCGGCCTTCCTGTCCAAGCTATTGCTATTGCAAGCCTGTCGGTCACAATTGGATCTACTACGGTCCTTGCAGGACATCTCCACCCGACTGGTCCTCGTTCCGAAACCAGCTCGACTTTCATCCCTTCGCGCAGAATTGACCGTCCTCAACCACGGCTTGCCGCGAGGCTGTTCCCTCGGTATGCCAAGTCGCAACTTCCACCCCATAGCTCCTCCCTCATCCGACAAAGCCAAAAAACGCATCCACTTTAAACCTCAAGCACGAATCGTCCGCATCTCGCCTTCGGAATCGGTCGTACTCAACTCGGCCGATCGAGCACCTTTTGTGATTCATGTTGAAGTGCTCGAGACTGATCTGGATTTCGATCCCGATCGACGGCAGAACGCGGAGGACTTGCGAAGGGCCTTGCAGGAAAGGGAGGGGAGGTCGTCGTCGGCTGGTAGAGCGGTGAAGGAGAATGGACATGGACTTGTGGGTGCTGCCGGATCATCGACGAGCGATTTGTCGAGCGCGAGGAAGAACTCGACGATGATTTCGAGGGGGAGTTTCGATCATGCTTTGGAGAGGCAGAGGTTTTCGAGTGCGGGGTCGAGTTCACCTTCCCTTTTGGCGTCGTCGTCGAGCAAAGACCTCCCAGTTGTGAGCCCATCACGAGCGGCTGCGTCCAAGGTACCGCGAGTGATGGATAACGGAGGGGATATCTCGTTGACGTCTTCCGAAACGAGCAAGAGTTCCACATCGCAGCAGCAACTCGAGGCCGAAACATTCGAGGAGCCGGAAGGGGAGATGGATCTGGTCGAACAATTATACGGCGACGTCTCGATCCACGACGCGCCTTTCTCACCTCGCGAAGCGGAGGAAAAAGAGATCCATAACCGTTCGGTCGACGAACAAGCTTGGGCAAGGGCTTCGACACCTACTTCGACGGGTACACCGGCTGAGGAAACCCTTGGAGTGGGTATGATCGACCCGCCGATCGATCGACCCTTGACGCCTACGACGCCTTTCAATACGAGGCCTCCTCTATCGGCTTTGTCTTCGTCTTCTGCCGCCGTTCCTACTTGGCCCAAACCGGGTGGGAGATCCGTCACTTCCCGACCGGCGATCTCGATCGACGACTATGCCGATCGCATGCGCATGGCCGCAGTCATGCTCGCCCAACTTGATGCCTCCCAAGCAGCAACAAGAGGCGTCGTCGCCAAAGGTACCGCAGCAGCAGGGACATTGGTCGGTCTACCCGTTGCGACCGTCGCGGGAATAGGAGGCGTTGTCGGAGCGGGGTTGGGAGCAGTTGCTTCTCGTTTACCTTTTGGTTCGAACAAGGTCGCTGCGACGGGTGCTGCGTTGAGTGCCGCTGCTGCTTCGAATCCTGAAGGACAAGTAGGGCAAGCTTCGTCGGGGACGACGACGTCGTCGTTGGATACGACCAGTGCGGCGGATGGGACCTCGGCTGTGGCCGGTCAACCTCCTTTGATGAGTGGAGCCACGACGACGCCGACACCTAGTGCACCTCAAACGAGGGCAAGGTTACTGGCCCCTGCGGAAGCGACGATGATACGCGAACGCATCATGAGTGAGATGATGGCGTTGGAAGAAGAACGCATGGCCCGAATGAGGGAAGACGGTCGTGCTCGAAGCGGTTGGACCCACGCCATGTCCTCAACCGGAAGTGGTGGTCTCGAAGACGGAGCCGTCGTCATGCGCGCAGTCAACAAAGACGATCCATCCGGTGCGGTATTCAGAGAATCCTTTGCGGATAAAACGGCGAGGATTCGAGCGGCTTCCCCGTATGGTCATTTGGCGAATTGGAACGTCATTTCGGTCATTGTCAAGACGGGGGCCGATTTGAGGCAGGAACAGTTTGCGATTCAGTTGGTGAAGGAGTTTGGGAGGATTTGGTCGGAGGAGAAGTGTCCGAGTTGGGTTTGCTAGTGAGTTGCGAACAGGGCACGCTGTCGCCGTCAGTAGGGACTGACGGCTGCGATCTCTGAGCAGCTTCCGGATTTTGGTCACTTCGGAACAGTCGGGTTTGATGGAGACCATCACCGATGCGGTGTCGATCCATTCGATCAAGAAAGACGCGTACACGCGTACCGCCGCCGACGGGACTCAGGCCTTCACTTCCTTCACGTTGTACGACCATTTCATCGATGTGAGTGGTCCGAACCTCTCATACGTCGAGCTTGCATCTCAACAAAAGGAGGTACTGATATGAGGGGAGTACGGTCCGATTCATAGACGTATGGTCCCCCGAGCTCGGGCCGGTTCCGTAAGGCCCAGGACGCGTTCGTCAAGAGTTTGGCGTCCTATTCGGTCATTTGCTATCTGCTCCAACTCAAGGATCGACACAATGGCAACATCCTCGTGGATCGGGATGGGCATTTGATCCGTGAGTCCCGGCCTTTGCGTGGCCTCTCGTCGGCGAGACGGAGTTGATACCTGATTCCTGGAGAGCAGATATCGATTTCGGCTTCCTCCTCTCCAACTCGCCCGGATCGCTCGGCTTCGAAATGGCGCCTTTCAAACTGCCGCAGGACTACATCGACATTCTAGGTGGATACGAAAGCGACAAGTTTCACGAGTTCAAGAACCTCTTCAAGCGCGCGTTCCGAGCCGCTCGTAAACACGCGGAGAGGATCATCACCCTCGTTGAACTGATGCAAAAAGGTGGGTTGATGCGGGAAACCAAAGTCAATGCGAGAGGGCTCGACGTAGATTGACCTGAAGTTGAAAACTTGACTTCATCTACAGATTCGAAGCTCGATTGTTTCGCGAATGGCGAGTTGACTTCGCAGCAATTGAGGGAACGGTTCATGCTTTCCCTGACGTCGGCGCAGATCGATGAGTATTCGGAGAAACTCATCATCAATGCTGCGACGTCCTCGTTCACGAGGTTGTATGAGTGAGTTTTTCTTTTGAGAGTGTGGGGGATGTCTGATGAATGCTGACTTTCAAATTTTGTTCTTCAAGTTTGTTCCAAGGATATAGTAACGGTATTTTGTAAAGAGGGTAAAGAGAGTGCTCAATGTGGGCAATGCCTACTACTGCAAAGACGTTTTTGGTGTTTCATCCGAATGACGCTGGCTCAGCGCCCTTAATTAGCAAGAACGTGGAGAGAGAAAACAATGCGTGACTTGGCCTGTAAAGCCGCGCAAACACAAACGAATCGCCTGTAACATCCGTGGGAGCTGCCGAGAACTGGAGCGCCTGGCGGTGGGGGCAGGAGCCGCACAGTTCCCAAACCAAAAAAGTGTGGGGCGCTGGCGGTGCCCAGGGAGTGCTAACTTCGCTAACTTCAGGCGCGCGCGCGCGCTTGAGGCCCGCTTGCGGCCCGCTTAGGCAATGAAGTTGGCGAAGTTAGCCGAGGCGTGGGGGAAGTTGGCAGAAAGGTGGGGGAAGTTAGCATTGGCCCACGGCAAGTTAGCAAAGGCGCGTGTGAGCGCGTGTGCTAACGGCGGGACGGTCGTACGAGAGACTCCCCCCTCGGCTCATTCGCCTGCTTTCGACTCATATACATGAGCCATCCCAATGTTCGGGTTCCCAACCGAATCGACATGGCTGCGTCATGTAACCTCGCCATTTGATCACCGTCATTCATCCAGCCCGGTGCCGAATGATCAAGACGATGGAGACGCGATGGCGATCGACGAGGACTCGACTTCTATTGAAGACGGATCTGAAGATGACGCAGCGTCTTGGGATAAAACACCTCTCGACAATTTCAAGACTTCAACTGTATCCTCAAAAGCACTGAGTCGGCGATCCGTTGAACAGTCATTGAGCGACCAAGGACCACCGAAGCGGGCGCGAGGTCGTCCAGCCCTATCGGAGCAACAGAAGGCTGCAAGAGACGAAATGGACAAGAAGAAGAAGCAAGCGTTGAGAGAAGCGAAGGAAGCTCAGAGAGATCTGCAGAGAGAGGCACAGCGAGTCAAGGATCAGGCCGAGAAAGAGCGGCTTGAAGCCAAAGCCGAAACGGAACGCCAAGCTGCCGTCCTCAGGCAAGACGCACGTATACAGGTGAGTTCAACCCGCTCAAGCCTGGCGATCGTTCCTACGTGCTGTTCGCTGTGCTGATATTCGTGATCTATACCACTGCGAATAGAACCCGTCTGATAGAGAGTACACCGTGAGTGCACATCCCGGAGCTATGCCTTCGCGATTCGCTTGATCTCGCTTGATCTCGCTTGATCTCGCCGATTGAACTCTAAGTACGATTAATGCTCAAGGTTGACGACATAGATGGCATCGGAGAGAGCGCGAAGGAAAGCTCTTGTAGCTCCGTGCTTTTTCGATAGATAGATCCTCTGGAAAAAATGGAAGGGATCCATGAGAATTCGGGGTTGGGGATCATCGAGCGACGAGGCTGACCAGATGAAAGATATGAAAATCGAATGAGCCTTAAAACAAACTCAACCGAGGAACCGGAGTGACCAACCTTTGTTTCCGTCGGCAGTGTCAAAGATGGCCGAGATCTCAACCGCAGTCGTCTCGCAACGTTCGAGTAAGAGCGCTTCTTCGGTCTCAGCGGTCGCCGCATCGAGACTGTCGTCGAAGTCCTCCGTGTGCTCTTCCATCTCCGTTTCTCTCGTGCAGGAGTTCGCTACGGCTCCAACGTCCAGTGCTTTTGAAGGCGAAGATATTTGAGCCGAGGACAGCGACGGCTTGTGAGCGGACGTGAACGTGTGAGCTGAACTGTGGACGGAACTCTCGATGGTGACCTCATCGTCCAAGTCGACCACGAGAGCATCGAGCGCAAAAAGCAGCGGGAATGATCCGTCACCGCACTGGGAGCGAACGTTGCTGTCAGTGTTCTGTTGATTTGAGAACGCTCGCAAGGCCAAAAGATCGCGCTGTGGAAAGTCATCGCAGTTGGTGTTGTATTCGGGAACGAGCGCTCCAGGAATGAGGATTTGCGTGATGGCAACGACAGCGCGGCTCTTGTCCCATTTGAATCCGTGAAACTCGGGTGGAGGCGCGCACGTTTCGTCGATCGAGGAATCAACTGTCTGGATGACACCCCGCGCGATTGGACGATCAGGTTCATACATGATAGCGACTTGAGTGCCCACACGTGGAAGTACCAGGGGCGACAATGGTCGCGTGTGACTTTTACTGATCGCCTTGTAGACGAGAAGCGACGCGTAGGCGTCAAGTGCAGCGTACATGATGTGGCGTGGGGGCAGCGTCGTCTCAGCCCAATCCATTGATCGACGAATTGATTCGTCTTTCGGCAGCCGTTTCTTGAGGAAGCGTTTCGAAAAGTGCGCGAGGCTTCGAGATCCAACTCCTCTCCCGAGCATGTGGTCGTTCAGGTTCGCGTGCTGCGCCAGATCCAATCCACCGCGATGCTTGAAGGTTTCGGTAAGACTGATCGGATTCTTCTCATCGATCGCAAGTTCCCAGCGCTCCGCGTTCGTGATGGCGTTGACGATGCGAGTGAGGTCGCCAGCAACGCCGACGCCCACCTTCAAGATATCCGCGCGTTCGAGAAAATGCCGAAAGGGCGGGGGCAAACGCCATTTGAAGCACTTTTGTATGATCTGCGAGAGCTGTAGACATGCAACAATTTGGTGAGTTTTTTGTTCGACTTTAAGTGGAAGAGCACGGGTACGAAAAGCTCACTTGAATCACATGAATGAACAAGTCTCCCTCCAGTGATTCCCAGGCGAATTGGACGACGTCAACGGCTTTCTTGGGGGCCGCAATGGCCACGTTGCGATACGAGTTTGCGGGAGCGGTTGCCCATTCGGCGTCGACACCAACCACAAGTTTTCCATCTTTGGGGATGTTTTCTGTTATCTGCCTCAGCACTTGGGTCAACGCGGAAACGGTGTTCACTAGAATAGGGGTCGTCTCAGGAGGTAGCATGAGGTCGCCTTGGCGCGGGCCTGCGTTGGTGCCGAGAGTCGGAGCAAGCGAGGGGAGCGTTTGTATCAAGAATGTAGTGTCTTGGTCGGGCTGATCCGTGTAGCAGATGGATGGTTGTTCGTGACCATACAATTTCAGATGCTTCGACATGTCCTCGAGTGGTGATTCGAACGGCGCGTGGCCTTTGGTCACGGTGAGGACGGTGAGTCGAACTTCGCCGTACTCGTTTCCGACCATCATGAGCGCATGAAAGGGAGGAATGCCATTGATCTTGGCGATTTGCTTCGGGACCTGAGATGAAGAGAGACTCATTGGGTTAGCACAATTCGAATTGATCAAGAGATTGCTTGCCCCTTTTCCAAGTTCTCACCTTGTAGCTGTGATCGAGTGACATGATTGTGCAAGGGGCCAATGAAACATGGTGGCGTATGAGGGACTCGTGTCTGAGAATGGGCAAAGCAAAGAGGGTCAGCAGAGAAGATTAGAAGCAAGTATCCGCAATGCTCGATACTACAATCCGGCCTTACTCTTCTATTTTCGCATTGAAAAAATTCGCAAGAACCTTCGATGTTGGCACATAGCCGCAATTGCCCGCCGGGTCATCCCAATCACTGATGTCCTGATAAGGTCCCGGCTTTTGGCGCGCGAGCATGGCCGACCTATAGTCGAGCTCCAGCCTGTCGTGGGCGGCACAATGAAAGCAGACAAGCATGTCGGAAATTTGCTCGGCTCCCAGACCGTAGTGGAAGGAAGATCGCACTAGATCGAACACCTCCGAGGTAATGGCGGTGCGATGTGACAAACAGAACGGGAACATCGAGCGCAGTGATGGATCCAGTTGGCCAAGGACCTCTGGCGACCAAGACCGATACGTTTTGGAGCACTTCTTGTTGTCGCACTTGTAAGAGCGGCCGATGAGATAGACGGACTCGCGGAGACCACACGCTCGGCGCGGCCGATCCAAGAACCCGTTCAGCCTCAACATGCCTTTTTTGAGGACGGCTTCGTTGAGCTCGCACTCCATGCACCGCAGGCCGACACCCGCTCGCTTGTCATCCGGCTGGCCGAACATTAGGAGGGGATCCCAATAGAAGAACTGTGGTGCGTAGATGTCCAGATTGGCGTTGGAGATGCGGCCGTCATAGAGCCTAGTCCAAGCCGACTTGACAGGTAGAAAACCGTGAACTAGCTCATCACCGCTCTTGTGGTCGCATGCTTTGTTGGAATAGTTGTTAACACGCCTGATATGCGCGAGGTGGTGGGTCGTTTGCGTTTGGAGCCGAGCGGGGTGCTTCCAACGTTCACTTCCTTTGGTCGCCCCTGTGGCGACTTCATCTTCGTCGCCGTTGTAAAGCTCGCCGCCTCCTCCATCGCAAAGGGGTACGCCAGCCTCGATGAAATCTGACGCCTGCGTGAAGGCTTCTACATCTACTGGCAATGGCCGAGTTGACTGCGGGCGTTGCTGGCTCGAGTTGGCGATGGTGGTTGAGCTGGAGAGCCCCGCGACACGCCGCTGAACGTTCGGCGAATTTGATTCCGAAGGACTAGAGGCATTGGAGCTCGAGCAAACGAGCTGAGGCGCTTGAGGGCTTGAACGGGTTCCTTGCGATGCGAACAATAGTTTCGTTTGCTTCTATAGTGTTTGAGCATTAATCGTACTTAGAGTTCAATCGGCGAGATCAAGCGAGATCAAGCGAGATCAAGCGAATTGCGAAGGCATAGCTCCGGGATGTGCACTCACGGTGTACTCTCTATCAGACGGGTTCTATTCGCAGTGGTATAGATCACGAATATCAGCACAGCGAACAGCACGTAGGAACGATCGCCAGGCTTGAGCGGGTTGAACTCACCTGTATACGTGCGTCTTGCCTGAGGACGGCAGCTTGGCGTTCCGTTTCGGCTTTGGCTTCAAGCCGCTCTTTCTCGGCCTGATCCTTGACTCGCTGTGCCTCTCTCTGCAGATCTCTCTGAGCTTCCTTCGCTTCTCTCAACGCTTGCTTCTTCTTCTTGTCCATTTCGTCTCTTGCAGCCTTCTGTTGCTCCGATAGGGCTGGACGACCTCGCGCCCGCTTCGGTGGTCCTTGGTCGCTCAATGACTGTTCAACGGATCGCCGACTCAGTGCTTTTGAGGATACAGTTGAAGTCTTGAAATTGTCGAGAGGTGTTTTATCCCAAGACGCTGCGTCATCTTCAGATCCGTCTTCAATAGAAGTCGAGTCCTCGTCGATCGCCATCGCGTCTCCATCGTCTTGATCATTCGGCACCGGGCTGGATGAATGACGGTGATCAAATGGCGAGGTTACATGACGCAGCCATGTCGATTCGGTTGGGAACCCGAACATTGGGATGGCTCATGTATATGAGTCGAAAGCAGGCGAATGAGCCGAGGGGGGAGTCTCTCGTACGACCGTCCCGCCGTTAGCACACGCGCTCACACGCGCCTTTGCTAACTTGCCGTGGGCCAATGCTAACTTCCCCCACCTTTCTGCCAACTTCCCCCACGCCTCGGCTAACTTCGCCAACTTCATTGCCTAAGCGGGCCGCAAGCGGGCCTCAAGCGCGCGCGCGCGCCTGAAGTTAGCGAAGTTAGCACTCCCTGGGCACCGCCAGCGCCCCCACTCACACAAAAGTGCACCTCAGGCGTACCTTCAAAGATACAGTGTAGACCGCGCGCGCGAGCGCGCCAAAAACCTCGATCCTCAGCGAGTTTCACACTAGGAATGGTCGCCCAATACGCGGATAGCCAGGACTCCCCATCCCGGGCGGCTAAGGGGACGGCAGTGTGTAGTCCCAACTACGATTTGTTGCAATGTGTCTAAGCCCCTAAGAACAACACTAGCCAAGCTGCCATGTGATGCCAATTCGATATATGACTTGTCAGAGTGGCTGAATGGCTTCTGCGGCGCGGCGCTAGCCTGTGCGCCTGTGCCCTAGCCTTCCCGGTCACGTGCAACGCGCGACCCAAGTTTAAGTTGAAGTCGCAGTCAACGGCCGTCGGCCAGTCGCGCGCCAAGCCGCACGTGCCTCTTCATCTACTTCAACATTGCGAGCGGCAGCTATACATCAACACTAAACCTCCCGACACGATGATTCGCCGTTTCGTTCCTGGAAAGTTCAGACCACGCAAGCTGAGGCCGCAAGACATGGAGGGTCACCCCAACGCGTCGCGTGTTCTAGCGTCGACCAAGTTCACGGTCTACGGTCCCTATGGTCGAGTGGACACCAATCGAACAAGACGCGCCGAAGCAGCAGCTTCATCATCATCGAGATCGAATTTGGAACAGACTCCCACGCCCATAGTCCCACTCTCACCGGACCCGGCATCCGCATCCGCCGCCGCTGCGTTCGAGTATGGCGATGACTTCGGTGCAGACGAGGATGACGGCGCAGGACACCGCTCAGACCTCGACGACAGAGCCATGTCCGAAAGTGACGGTGACGGTGGCTTCGAACAAGACTTTCGCCTAGATACTCCTCCTCCCATCCTCGAACCCTGCCCACTGGAAGCCTACGATTCACAAGACGTGTCGCAGATGACGCCGGACCAGCTCAGGAATGAGCTTCACCCCATCGTCACCATCACTCTTACCCGTGAAAAGGTGGAGAGGACATACCTCTCTTTCCTTACGCGTGAGGCGGCACTCCGCAAGCACGAGCGACCTCGGCTTTGGGTGCAGTACGTGTCGTTTGTGACGCGTCCCAATTCGCATCTCAATCCGCGCATCGTCGAGGTCGAGAACGGATTCAGGATCGCCAACGAGGTGGCCTCGCTGCCGTGTGACTGCGAAGGCACACACATCCTTTCCATTCTGGTTCACGGCGCCACCAGTCGTAAGCACTTCTGCGTCTTTCTGTTAGCTTTGTCTGCTGGGGATAGTTCGCTCACCTGTGTCTCCACTGGCTCCATTTGGCACAGGCTTTCCCCTCGAGGTCTCTTTCTGTCCGCGATCCAACAGCGGCGATCCCTGCATCACATACGCCGAACGGCTGGCCCAGATTGGTCTTATGGGTGCAACTGCGTCCAGACCGCTTTCCGCTTTCACATTTCAAGCTCTACAGATGGTCGAATCTTGCTGGGCTGTTGATGCCTCATCCGTTGATGGGCTGGCCCAAGGAATGGATGATTATTATGAGAGATGCGGGTGGGGGGATTCAGGCGGGCTGTCGTCTCATCAATTTGTGAGTTGAGGTCAACTCCAGCTCGATCCCTGGGTCTTATGCGGGCCGGTGCTAATCCGTTCCCCTGCACGCGCACATATCCAGGATCGCGAGCCCCGAAAACAATGGCAACGAGCACTTGACGAATTCCGAGCACTGGCCGCACACAAGATCGAATCCGATAATTGCCTATTCAACACCAAGGGATCATTTGCCGAAAAGTGCCCTGCATGTTTCGGGCCAACGCATTTGAACCTGCCTAACCAGGCCCCTACACTTGATCATTTGTTTGCGCTTGATGGAAACTTCCAACAATGGCGCAACCAAGCAGCCAAGTATGACCCGCAAGCCACCACGCCGGACTTGTTCATCAGCACCGCAGAAATATCGGAAATGAAAGAGGCGGTTCAGCGGACGACGACCCCGTCCAAGAAGGCACGTCGTTCAGCCTGATAGTCCGGACAACGCTCACCCCTGCCTTGTTCCTACGTCATCTCTACTTGCAGGCATGCACAGAATCTTGGAAAGCTGCTGATGATGGCGCGGAGAAGTTCTGGCCGGGAAAAACCGACACCGGTCTTGTGGCCTGCGTGTGTCGGCATGACGTCGTTCTCAAAATAGCCAACCTTGAGAAGAGCGGCGAGAAGTACGTATGGCTGTACCATCTTCCGCAAGATTGTTGCGGTATTTACGCACTAAACTCATCTTTGAGGCTGGCTCGACATTCTAGGTTATACTATCCATTAGCTCTGATCAAGCACGTCTCAGAACATGTACGGCCCGAAGCCAGAATAGGCGTCTTGTACGACATTGCCTGCAACCTCAAGCATCACATTCAGAAGGTGCGCAGAGGTATCGACGTCTCTTGCGTGATCGACTCGACTGAATTTCCCTGTTTCTCGCCCCGTGTACAGCGAGAGTTATTGCCTGAGTTGGCTCCCCGTCTCTAATTTGCTACAAGTGTCTTCCACGCTTTCGCGCATCAATGGTCCTGTCAAGTCGACTTCAACCCTCAACTTATCCCCAACTTCGGCTGCACCGATGGCGAAGGCTGCGAGCGTCTCTGGAGCTCTCTTCGTTCGCTTATTCCGATCAACCGCTCGTCGACGCGCTCGCATCGCTTGGACAATGTGGCCCGTCGATCGATGGAGCTCAATCGCTCCAGCGTGGAAGATCTCGGTGAGCGCTGTGCTTTCATGTTGCCTCAAGGGAGCCTGGAACTCATCGTCCAGGTGTTAATTTCTGCAGGCTACTGGATGCATCGAAAACACGAGCGCGCCGAGAGAAAGGAAGAAGGCGCCCAAGCATGTTTGGATCGCATCAAAGACAATGACCCGCGATGGACGGAATCGGCACTGCTCCTCCAGTGGGAGGATCAACGTGCTGCTCAAGCGGCGAAAACGACTGCAGAACACGCCGAACAAGACCAATCCCTGCGCATGAAGATGTATGCCATCCTTATTGAGCTATATGAGCAGGACCTTGCCATGTGCGTACTTGTGCGGTGGGAGTACTCTCACGCACTGATGCGCAACCTTGACACAGGTTTGACCTAGCCGCAAATGGCGATCCAGCGATCCACGCAAGTCAAGAGGCAAAGCGTCGAGCCATCTTGGTACGATTTGAAAACGGAACTGCGGGCCAGGAGCCAGCGACGGTCTTGGGTGAGCTCGCCTTGTCTTATATTTGGCGCCATTACTCCTGAAGCTACCGCTAATAGTCTTTGCTCTTACAGACTTCAAGAATGTGTGCTCTTGCTCGATCGCTCTCAGTCATCTTCGAACCGAGGTGATCGCTTTTCAAATAAGCCAAGTCAAACTCAATTACATGCGTCGAGGCAAAGGGGGCGCAACACTCGGGCAGAGGAATGTTGCCAAGATCAAAACCATGGGTTCCAGAGGTCAATACCAGGTGGAGAAGGCCATCAAGTTGTACAATGCCGCAGTTAAGAAGCTTCGCAGCGAAGCCTCTCAACGCTTTCAGTCCGTTTCAGAGGGGATCCAGCTCGCCGATGGTTACCAATGGATCATGTCAAAGCACGAGACAGACGCGTTCTGGCAAGACGGATTCTTCACCCACCACGTGGCCGAATGGGCGATCAATCCTGTGGTGAAGGAGGGTATTCAAGCGCTTCAGTCCAAAAGCCGAGCGCGAGAGGAGCTGCAGCGCCTTGGCGCCGAGGTCCGGCAAGCTCTGACTTGGCTTGAGGTTACAGTCGACAACCTAGAGGCAGTCAAAGAAAGGTGGATAAACAAAAAAGGTGAATATGAGATGTGTTCCATTCATCAAGCTATGACTCGAATGACTGACACTATTGGTCAAATACTTGCAGAGTCCCCGGAAGACCGAGTGGCCATGCAGGCGCTCACAGGGTCAGATTACGAAACGACGCGCGCCGCCTGTATCAGAAGCATTCTCCTTAAGACAGGAGAGCTGGCTAGGCTCATCAACAAGTGGTCGCGCAACGACTACTTCTCCTACGTATGGTTTCATACCCATGAGGACCCAAATGAACCCGTACCCAAGATTTTATGTCGCCTTGGCGGGTGCTTTGCGGAGGTCGTGAATAAACGGTTACCCCGAGCCAAGCGAAACGCACAAAAGACGACTACAATCGGAGGACGCCATTCAACGGAAAATGTGCCGGCTCAGGCACGTTACGTCGGCGTGACAGACCCGGCTGCTCGGCGGATCAACAGCCAACTCGACGAAACTGACGAGGCAGAGTTGGACAAGTCACTCGAATCACTGTCTCTATCCCTTTTACAAGTGCGCCGATTTGAATCTCATGAAGCAAGCCTTGCCAATGACGGCGATGACAGTTCAGGGCTCGATGAATAATTTGGAGTACAACAGATGAACCATGCGCAAATGTGTTGTATTTCAAATTTCAGATACTCAGCGCTCGCCCCCACCCTCTGCCTCGATCAAATATGCAATCGGCCACCTACGGGTTCCACCCCAAGACACACTGTTGCACACCTTCTCTTGCCGTCGTCTGGTTCATTTTGATGATTCAAGGAAGTGGTTTCCACTTTGCTATGTACAAAGAACGCTGCCTGATACAGAGAATTGCTCAAATCGCCAAACTTGCCATGGGATACCACTGCACTTTTTGCCGAGATTGGGGGGGCCATCAGCATTAAGTACTTCAAAGGGATCAGAACGTCACTATGACCCCTCCAGCATAGTCCCGTTACGCCTCATGTCAACGGCCTTGAAGAGAGGGCAATATGTCGACTTTAGAAGTGGCCACCGGTAAGAATGTCAAGCATTATCCCTGTCGACCGCGTGCGCCTCGATGATGAAAGTTGGAAATACTACAACGAATTGATCAGACACCGTGATCGTGGCCACCAGCCTATTTGGGGATACTTGGTTGAACTCTCCAAAAAGTTGGGAACAACAGTACTTGTTTTGTGTCTCTCACCCAGCTCGACCGAGTGCCAAAACGTGGAGAGGAACCTTGGTCTCGGGTGTTTCGAGGGTGAAAGTTGGAAAACGCTACAATGAATTAGGCAGACACCGTGATCGGGGCCACCAGCCTATTTGGGGATACTTGATTGAACTCTCCAAAAAGTTGGGAACAACAGTACTTGTTTTGTGTCTCTCACCCAGCTCGACCGAGTGCCAAAACGTTGAGAGGAACCTTGGTCTCGAGTGTTTCGAGGGTGAAAGTTGGAAAACGCTACAATGAATTAGGCAGACACCGTGATCGGGGCCACCAGCCTATTTGGGGATGCTTGCCTGAACTCTCCAAAAAGTTGGGAACAACAGTACTTGTTTGGTGTCTCTCCCCCAGCTCGACCGAGTGCCAAAGCGTTGAGAGGAACCTTGGTCTCGAGTGTTTCGAGGGTGAAAGTTGGAAAACGCTACAATGAATTAGGCAGACACCGTGATCGGGGCCACCAGCCTATTTGGGGATGCTTGCCTGAACTCTCCAAAAAGTTGGGAACAACAGTACTTGTTTGGTGTCTCTCCCCCAGCTCGACCGAGTGCCAAAGCGTTGAGAGGAACCTTGGTCTCGAGTGTTTCGAGGGTGAAAGTTGGAAAACGCTACAATGAATTAGGCAGACACCGTGATCGGGGCCACCAGCCTATTTGGGGATACTTGATTGAACTCTCCAAGAAGTTGGGAACAACAGTACTTGTTTGGTGTCTCTCACCCAGCTCGACCGAGTGCCAAAACGTGGAGAGGAACCTTGGTCTCGGGTGTTTCGAGGGTGAAAGTTGGAAAACGCTACAATGAATTAGGCAGACACCGTGATCGGGGCCACCAGCCTATTTGGGGATGCTTGCCTGAACTCTCCAAAAAGTTGGGAACAACAGTACTTGTTTGGTGTCTCTCCCCCAGCTCGACCGAGTGCCAAAACGTTGAGAGGAACCTTGGTCTCGGGTGTTTCGAGGGTGAAAGTTGGAAAACGCTACAATGAATTAGGCAGACACCGTGATCGGGGCCACCAGCCTATTTGGGGATGCTTGCCTGAACTCTCCAAAAAGTTGGGAACAACAGTACTTGTTTTGTGTCTCTCACCCAGCTCGACCGAGTGCCAAAACGTGGAGAGGAACCTTGGTCTCGAGTGTTTCGAGGGTGAAAGTTGGAAAACGCTACAATGAATTAGGCAGACACCGTGATCGGGGCCACCAGCCTATTTGGGGATGCTTGCCTGAACTCTCCAAAAAGTTGGGAACAACAGTACTTGTTTTGTGTCTCTCACCCAGCTCGACCGAGTGCCAAAACGTTGAGAGGAACCTTGGTCTCGGGTGTTTCGAGGGTGAAAGTTGGAAAACGCTACAATGAATTAGGCAGACACCGTGATCGGGGCCACCAGCCTATTTGGGGATGCTTGCCTGAACTCTCCAAAAAGTTGGGAACAACAGTACTTGTTTGGTGTCTCTCCCCCAGCTCGACCGAGTGCCAAAGCGTTGAGAGGAACCTTGGTCTCGAGTGTTTCGAGGGTGAAAGTTGGAAAACGCTACAATGAATTAGGCAGACACCGTGATCGGGGCCACCAGCCTATTTGGGGATACTTGATTGAACTCTCCAAAAAGTTGGGAACAACAGTACTTGTTTTGTGTCTCTCACCCAGCTCGACCGAGTGCCAAAGCGTTGAGAGGAACCTTGGTCTCGAGTGTTTCGAGGGTGAAAGTTGGAAAACGCTACAATGAATTAGGCAGACACCGTGATCATGGCCACCAGCCTATTTGGGGATACTTGATTGAACTCTCCAAGAAGTTGGGAACAACAGTACTTGTTTTGTGTCTCTCACCCAGCTCGACCGAGTGCCAAAACGTTGAGAGGAACCTTGGTCTCGGGTGTTTCGAGGGTGAAAGTTGGAAAACGCTACAATGAATTAGGCAGACACCGTGATCATGGCCACCAGCCTATTTGGGGATACTTGATTGAACTCTCCAAAAAGTTGGGAACAACAGTACTTGTTTTGTGTCTCTCACCCAGCTCGACCGAGTGCCAAAACGTTGAGAGGAACCTTGGTCTCGGGTGTTTCGAGGGTGAAAGTTGGAAAACGCTACAATGAATTAGGCAGACACCGTGATCGGGGCCACCAGCCTATTTGGGGATGCTTGCCTGAACTCTCCAAAAAGTTGGGAACAACAGTACTTGTTTGGTGTCTCTCCCCCAGCTCGACCGAGTGCCAAAACGTTGAGAGGAACCTTGGTCTCGGGTGTTTCGAGGGTGAAAGTTGGAAAACGCTACAATGAATTAGGCAGACACCGTGATCGGGGCCACCAGCCTATTTGGGGATGCTTGCCTGAACTCTCCAAAAAGTTGGGAACAACAGTACTTGTTTTGTGTCTCTCACCCAGCTCGACCGAGTGCCAAAACGTGGAGAGGAACCTTGGTCTCGAGTGTTTCGAGGGTGAAAGTTGGAAAACGCTACAATGAATTAGGCAGACACCGTGATCGGGGCCACCAGCCTATTTGGGGATGCTTGCCTGAACTCTCCAAAAAGTTGGGAACAACAGTACTTGTTTGGTGTCTCTCCCCCAGCTCGACCGAGTGCCAAAGCGTTGAGAGGAACCTTGGTCTCGAGTGTTTCGAGGGTGAAAGTTGGAAAACGCTACAATGAATTAGGCAGACACCGTGATCGGGGCCACCAGCCTATTTGGGGATACTTGATTGAACTCTCCAAAAAGTTGGGAACAACAGTACTTGTTTTGTGTCTCTCACCCAGCTCGACCGAGTGCCAAAGCGTTCAGAGGAACCTTGGTCTCGAGTGTTTCGAGGGTGAAAGTTGGAAAACGCTACAATGAATTAGGCAGACACCGTGATCGGGGCCACCAGCCTATTTGGGGATACTTGATTGAACTCTCCAAGAAGTTGGGAACAACAGTACTTGTTTTGTGTCTCTCACCCAGCTCGACCGAGTGCCAAAACGTTGAGAGGAACCTTGGTCTCGGGTGTTTCGAGGGTGAAAGTTGGAAAACGCTACAATGAATTAGGCAGACACCGTGATCGGGGCCACCAGCCTATTTGGGGATGCTTGCCTGAACTCTCCAAAAAGTTGGGAACAACAGTACTTGTTTGGTGTCTCTCCCCCAGCTCGACCGAGTGCCAAAACGTTGAGAGGAACCTTGGTCTCGGGTGTTTCGAGGGTGAAAGTTGGAAAACGCTACAATGAATTAGGCAGACACCGTGATCATGGCCACCAGCCTATTTGGGGATACTTGATTGAACTCTCCAAAAAGTTGGGAACAACAGTACTTGTTTTGTGTCTCTCACCCAGCTCGACCGAGTGCCAAAACGTTGAGAGGAACCTTGGTCTCGGGTGTTTCGAGGGTGAAAGTTGGAAAACGCTACAATGAATTAGGCAGACACCGTGATCGGGGCCACCAGCCTATTTGGGGATGCTTGCCTGAACTCTCCAAAAAGTTGGGAACAACAGTACTTCTTTGGTGTCTCTCCCCCAGCTCGACCGAGTGCCAAAACGTTGAGAGGAACCTTGGTCTCGGGTGTTTCGAGGGTGAAAGTTGGAAAACGCTACAATGAATTAGGCAGACACCGTGATCGGGGCCACCAGCCTATTTGGGGATGCTTGCCTGAACTCTCCAAAAAGTTGGGAACAACAGTACTTGTTTTGTGTCTCTCACCCAGCTCGACCGAGTGCCAAAACGTGGAGAGGAACCTTGGTCTCGAGTGTTTCGAGGGTGAAAGTTGGAAAACGCTACAATGAATTAGGCAGACACCGTGATCGGGGCCACCAGCCTATTTGGGGATGCTTGCCTGAACTCTCCAAAAAGTTGGGAACAACAGTACTTGTTTGGTGTCTCTCCCCCAGCTCGACCGAGTGCCAAAGCGTTGAGAGGAACCTTGGTCTCGAGTGTTTCGAGGGTGAAAGTTGGAAAACGCTACAATGAATTAGGCAGACACCGTGATCGGGGCCACCAGCCTATTTGGGGATACTTGATTGAACTCTCCAAAAAGTTGGGAACAACAGTACTTGTTTTGTGTCTCTCACCCAGCTCGACCGAGTGCCAAAGCGTTGAGAGGAACCTTGGTCTCGAGTGTTTCGAGGGTGAAAGTTGGAAAACGCTACAATGAATTAGGCAGACACCGTGATCATGGCCACCAGCCTATTTGGGGATACTTGATTGAACTCTCCAAAAAGTTGGGAACAACAGTACTTGTTTTGTGTCTCTCACCCAGCTCGACCGAGTGCCAAAACGTTGAGAGGAACCTTGGTCTCGGGTGTTTCGAGGGTGAAAGTT
Organism: Microbotryum violaceum; assembly: GCA_022506055.1. Taxonomy (NCBI): domain Eukaryota; kingdom Fungi; phylum Basidiomycota; class Microbotryomycetes; order Microbotryales; family Microbotryaceae; genus Microbotryum; species Microbotryum violaceum. The sequence continues at coordinate 119,454 of JAKMXP010000008.1, read as the reverse complement.
GGAAAACGCTACAATGAATTAGGCAGACACCGTGATCATGGCCACCAGCCTATTTGGGGATACTTGATTGAACTCTCCAAAAAGTTGGGAACAACAGTACTTGTTTTGTGTCTCTCACCCAGCTCGACCGAGTGCCAAAACGTTGAGAGGAACCTTGGTCTCGGGTGTTTCGAGGGTGAAAGTTGGAAAACGCTACAATGAATTAGGCAGACACCGTGATCGGGGCCACCAGCCTATTTGGGGATACTTGCCTGAACTCTCCAAAAAGTTGGGAACAACAGTACTTGTTTTGTGTCTCTCACCCAGCTCGACCGAGTGCCAAAACGTTGAGAGGAACCTTGGTCTCGAGTGTTTCGAGGGTGAAAGTTGGAAAACGCTACAATGAATTAGGCAGACACCGTGATCGGGGCCACCAGCCTATTTGGGGATGCTTGCCTGAACTCTCCAAAAAGTTGGGAACAACAGTACTTGTTTGGTGTCTCTCCCCCAGCTCGACCGAGTGCCAAAGCGTTGAGAGGAACCTTGGTCTCGAGTGTTTCGAGGGTGAAAGTTGGAAAACGCTACAATGAATTAGGCAGACACCGTGATCATGGCCACCAGCCTATTTGGGGATGCTTGCCTGAACTCTCCAAAAAGTTGGGAACAACAGTACTTGTTTGGTGTCTCTCCCCCAGCTCGACCGAGTGCCAAAGCGTTGAGAGGAACCTTGGTCTCGAGTGTTTCGAGGGTGAAAGTTGGAAAACGCTACAATGAATTAGGCAGACACCGTGATCGGGGCCACCAGCCTATTTGGGGATGCTTGCCTGAACTCTCCAAAAAGTTGGGAACAACAGTACTTGTTTGGTGTCTCTCCCCCAGCTCGACCGAGTGCCAAAGCGTTGAGAGGAACCTTGGTCTCGAGTGTTTCGAGGGTGAAAGTTGGAAAACGCTACAATGAATTAGGCAGACACCGTGATCGGGGCCACCAGCCTATTTGGGGATGCTTGCCTGAACTCTCCAAAAAGTTGGGAACAACAGTACTTGTTTGGTGTCTCTCCCCCAGCTCGACCGAGTGCCAAAACGTTGAGAGGAACCTTGGTCTCGGGTGTTTCGAGGGTGAAAGTTGGAAAACGCTACAATGAATTAGGCAGACACCGTGATCGGGGCCACCAGCCTATTTGGGGATGCTTGCCTGAACTCTCCAAAAAGTTGGGAACAACAGTACTTGTTTTGTGTCTCTCACCCAGCTCGACCGAGTGCCAAAACGTGGAGAGGAACCTTGGTCTCGAGTGTTTCGAGGGTGAAAGTTGGAAAACGCTACAATGAATTAGGCAGACACCGTGATCGGGGCCACCAGCCTATTTGGGGATGCTTGCCTGAACTCTCCAAAAAGTTGGGAACAACAGTACTTGTTTTGTGTCTCTCACCCAGCTCGACCGAGTGCCAAAACGTTGAGAGGAACCTTGGTCTCGGGTGTTTCGAGGGTGAAAGTTGGAAAACGCTACAATGAATTAGGCAGACACCGTGATCATGGCCACCAGCCTATTTGGGGATACTTGATTGAACTCTCCAAAAAGTTGGGAACAACAGTACTTGTTTTGTGTCTCTCACCCAGCTCGACCGAGTGCCAAAACGTTGAGAGGAACCTTGGTCTCGGGTGTTTCGAGGGTGAAAGTTGGAAAACGCTACAATGAATTAGGCAGACACCGTGATCGGGGCCACCAGCCTATTTGGGGATACTTGCCTGAACTCTCCAAAAAGTTGGGAACAACAGTACTTGTTTTGTGTCTCTCACCCAGCTCGACCGAGTGCCAAAACGTTGAGAGGAACCTTGGTCTCGAGTGTTTCGAGGGTGAAAGTTGGAAAACGCTACAATGAATTAGGCAGACACCGTGATCGGGGCCACCAGCCTATTTGGGGATGCTTGCCTGAACTCTCCAAAAAGTTGGGAACAACAGTACTTGTTTGGTGTCTCTCCCCCAGCTCGACCGAGTGCCAAAGCGTTGAGAGGAACCTTGGTCTCGAGTGTTTCGAGGGTGAAAGTTGGAAAACGCTACAATGAATTAGGCAGACACCGTGATCATGGCCACCAGCCTATTTGGGGATGCTTGCCTGAACTCTCCAAAAAGTTGGGAACAACAGTACTTGTTTGGTGTCTCTCCCCCAGCTCGACCGAGTGCCAAAGCGTTGAGAGGAACCTTGGTCTCGAGTGTTTCGAGGGTGAAAGTTGGAAAACGCTACAATGAATTAGGCAGACACCGTGATCGGGGCCACCAGCCTATTTGGGGATGCTTGCCTGAACTCTCCAAAAAGTTGGGAACAACAGTACTTGTTTGGTGTCTCTCCCCCAGCTCGACCGAGTGCCAAAGCGTTGAGAGGAACCTTGGTCTCGAGTGTTTCGAGGGTGAAAGTTGGAAAACGCTACAATGAATTAGGCAGACACCGTGATCGGGGCCACCAGCCTATTTGGGGATGCTTGCCTGAACTCTCCAAAAAGTTGGGAACAACAGTACTTGTTTGGTGTCTCTCCCCCAGCTCGACCGAGTGCCAAAACGTTGAGAGGAACCTTGGTCTCGGGTGTTTCGAGGGTGAAAGTTGGAAAACGCTACAATGAATTAGGCAGACACCGTGATCGGGGCCACCAGCCTATTTGGGGATGCTTGCCTGAACTCTCCAAAAAGTTGGGAACAACAGTACTTGTTTTGTGTCTCTCACCCAGCTCGACCGAGTGCCAAAACGTGGAGAGGAACCTTGGTCTCGAGTGTTTCGAGGGTGAAAGTTGGAAAACGCTACAATGAATTAGGCAGACACCGTGATCGGGGCCACCAGCCTATTTGGGGATGCTTGCCTGAACTCTCCAAAAAGTTGGGAACAACAGTACTTGTTTTGTGTCTCTCACCCAGCTCGACCGAGTGCCAAAACGTTGAGAGGAACCTTGGTCTCGGGTGTTTCGAGGGTGAAAGTTGGAAAACGCTACAATGAATTAGGCAGACACCGTGATCGGGGCCACCAGCCTATTTGGGGATGCTTGCCTGAACTCTCCAAAAAGTTGGGAACAACAGTACTTGTTTGGTGTCTCTCACCCAGCTCGACCGAGTGCCAAAGCGTTGAGAGGAACCTTGGTCTCGAGTGTTTCGAGGGTGAAAGTTGGAAAACGCTACAATGAATTAGGCAGACACCGTGATCATGGCCACCAGCCTATTTGGGGATACTTGATTGAACTCTCCAAAAAGTTGGGAACAACAGTACTTGTTTTGTGTCTCTCACCCAGCTCGACCGAGTGCCAAAACGTTGAGAGGAACCTTGGTCTCGGGTGTTTCGAGGGTGAAAGTTGGAAAACGCTACAATGAATTAGGCAGACACCGTGATCATGGCCACCAGCCTATTTGGGGATACTTGATTGAACTCTCCAAAAAGTTGGGAACAACAGTACTTGTTTTGTGTCTCTCACCCAGCTCGACCGAGTGCCAAAACGTTGAGAGGAACCTTGGTCTCGGGTGTTTCGAGGGTGAAAGTTGGAAAACGCTACAATGAATTAGGCAGACACCGTGATCGGGGCCACCAGCCTATTTGGGGATACTTGCCTGAACTCTCCAAAAAGTTGGGAACAACAGTACTTGTTTTGTGTCTCTCACCCAGCTCGACCGAGTGCCAAAACGTTGAGAGGAACCTTGGTCTCGAGTGTTTCGAGGGTGAAAGTTGGAAAACGCTACAATGAATTAGGCAGACACCGTGATCGGGGCCACCAGCCTATTTGGGGATGCTTGCCTGAACTCTCCAAAAAGTTGGGAACAACAGTACTTGTTTGGTGTCTCTCCCCCAGCTCGACCGAGTGCCAAAGCGTTGAGAGGAACCTTGGTCTCGAGTGTTTCGAGGGTGAAAGTTGGAAAACGCTACAATGAATTAGGCAGACACCGTGATCATGGCCACCAGCCTATTTGGGGATGCTTGCCTGAACTCTCCAAAAAGTTGGGAACAACAGTACTTGTTTGGTGTCTCTCCCCCAGCTCGACCGAGTGCCAAAGCGTTGAGAGGAACCTTGGTCTCGAGTGTTTCGAGGGTGAAAGTTGGAAAACGCTACAATGAATTAGGCAGACACCGTGATCGGGGCCACCAGCCTATTTGGGGATGCTTGCCTGAACTCTCCAAAAAGTTGGGAACAACAGTACTTGTTTGGTGTCTCTCCCCCAGCTCGACCGAGTGCCAAAGCGTTGAGAGGAACCTTGGTCTCGAGTGTTTCGAGGGTGAAAGTTGGAAAACGCTACAATGAATTAGGCAGACACCGTGATCGGGGCCACCAGCCTATTTGGGGATGCTTGCCTGAACTCTCCAAAAAGTTGGGAACAACAGTACTTGTTTGGTGTCTCTCCCCCAGCTCGACCGAGTGCCAAAGCGTTGAGAGGAACCTTGGTCTCGAGTGTTTCGAGGGTGAAAGTTGGAAAACGCTACAATGAATTAGGCAGACACCGTGATCGGGGCCACCAGCCTATTTGGGGATACTTGCCTGAACTCTCCAAAAAGTTGGGAACAACAGTACTTGTTTTGTGTCTCTCACCCAGCTCGACCGAGTGCCAAAACGTTGAGAGGAACCTTGGTCTCGAGTGTTTCGAGGGTGAAAGTTGGAAAACGCTACAATGAATTAGGCAGACACCGTGATCGGGGCCACCAGCCTATTTGGGGATGCTTGCCTGAACTCTCCAAAAAGTTGGGAACAACAGTACTTGTTTGGTGTCTCTCCCCCAGCTCGACCGAGTGCCAAAGCGTTGAGAGGAACCTTGGTCTCGAGTGTTTCGAGGGTGAAAGTTGGAAAACGCTACAATGAATTAGGCAGACACCGTGATCGGGGCCACCAGCCTATTTGGGGATGCTTGCCTGAACTCTCCAAAAAGTTGGGAACAACAGTACTTGTTTGGTGTCTCTCACCCAGCTCGACCGAGTGCCAAAGCGTTGAGAGGAACCTTGGTCTCGGGTGTTTCGAGGGTGAAAGTTGGAAAACGCTACAATGAATTAGGCAGACACCGTGATCATGGCCACCAGCCTATTTGGGGATACTTGATTGAACTCTCCAAAAAGTTGGGAACAACAGTACTTGTTTGGTGTCTCTCCCCCAGCTCGACCGAGTGCCAAAGCGTTGAGAGGAACCTTGGTCTCGAGTGTTCGAGGGTGAAAGTTGGAAAACGCTACAATGAATTAGGCAGACACCGTGATCATGGCCACCAGCCTATTTGGGGATGCTTGCCTGAACTCTCCAAAAAGTTGGGAACAACAGTACTTGTTTGGTGTCTCTCCCCCAGCTCGACCGAGTGCCAAAGCGTTGATAGGAACCTTGGTCTCGAGTGTTTCGAGGGTGAAAGTTGGAAAACGCTACAATGAATTAGGCAGACACCGTGATCGGGGCCACCAGCCTATTTGGGGATGCTTGCCTGAACTCTCCAAAAAGTTGGGAACAACAGTACTTGTTTGGTGTCTCTCCCCCAGCTCGACCGAGTGCCAAAGCGTTGAGAGGAACCTTGGTCTCGAGTGTTTCGAGGGTGAAAGTTGGAAAACGCTACAATGAATTAGGCAGACACCGTGATCGGGGCCACCAGCCTATTTGGGGATGCTTGCCTGAACTCTCCAAAAAGTTGGGAACAACAGTACTTGTTTGGTGTCTCTCCCCCAGCTCGACCGAGTGCCAAAGCGTTGAGAGGAACCTTGGTCTCGAGTGTTTCGAGGGTGAAAGTTGGAAAACGCTACAATGAATTAGGCAGACACCGTGATCATGGCCACCAGCCTATTTGGGGATACTTGATTGAACTCTCCAAGAAGTTGGGAACAACAGTACTTGTTTTGTGTCTCTCACCCAGCTCGACCGAGTGCCAAAACGTGGAGAGGAACCTTGGTCTCGGGTGTTTCGAGGGTAAAGTTGGAAAACGTTACAATGAAAGATCAGACACGGTGAACGTGGTCATGAGACTTTTTGGATATATTTGATTGAACCCCACTCGAACTTAGGTTATGATAGCCCTGTCTCCCCCCCCGCCCGAGGCTTGGTGCGAAGATGCGGAGTCGTCAGGCATTCGGCCCCTGGCATTGGCCGCCGATTCCAAAACGTTGAGACAATTGAAGGCTGCCTCAATTCACGGCCACACATATCTTCTCATTCCCTGGGTAGGCGTGCCGTGTCGTTGAACTTACCAGATGCTGCTCGAGAGAAAGTGTCCGTTGATGGCCGGCGTGAGGCTCAACACGCCTACTGAGCAAGCAATATGCATGGTGACCTTAGGTTAAGACTAATCTTTCTCTGGGACTAGAGGGTGGAACAACAAATTTGGACCTTTTAGATCCAATGTATCCTCGGGACTAGAGGGTGGAACATGAGCACTCAGGTCGCTTACCCGACGAGGGGGCGATCAGTGATGCGACTGCGCGGAGGGCGACTTAGCATTTTGAGCCTCAAGCTCGAAATGCTAAGCTCAAAACTTGTGGTCTAGGAATTTCACAAGTCGCCACAAGTCGGAGACTGGCCTCGATATGAGAGAGAAAGTATATTTCAGGAAATATCCGAAGTACATGTAGTCAGTGCATGTAGGACGTAGGTAGGTTTAGAACGCAATAGCCACGTAATATTGGCGGAGAACTTAGACGACTATATGCCCCGGCGGTCCCATGTTCTTTTGTACTCCACTTAGTTAGGGCCGATGTAAGTAATTTATCCCCCAAGACTTCCTTTTACAATCGATTGCCCATCTTGCGAATTCGGCGTGTACTACCCTTCCTGCTGACAGCGCCGCCACTGCTACAGTGTTCGGAACGTACTGGATGATCCTGCAAGAGGCCCATCTTGAGCCCCTTTAGTCGTCTGTCAGCAAGTTTGCCTTCTGCTGCACAACCCACAACTGCATCAAGGACCCGGACGACTCGCTTTGTCACATTCGAAAAGTATAGTAGGAGTCTGGAACACCTACCGACTCAGGTGCAATATAGCTGGCTCAATTTGTCTTTGTAATGTAAATCTGTGCTTACACCCGGTCTTTGGGCTTGACTACGCAAAGTCTACTACGGCCTGTCCCACTCTTGAAATCAGGATACAGCCCTTACTATCATGCACGAGAACCACCTTAAGGACTATTAGTACCAGCTATTATTATGCTAAATGTGCGATGTCATGCTTGGTATGCGGTGTATGCGGTGCATCTGTTACAGGGTAGTGACACCTGAACTTCTTCAAGTTGGGCTCAATCGCCGATCCCGATCGGCGAGGCCGCACCCCCATCGCGCATCCGAACCCGAGCTGGACGAGCCTTGAACATCGCTTGAGTGATGCTACCACTTAATGCATTCCTATGTATTATTCCTCTTCGTCTTCCATAGATATGCAGTTGTTTTCTCGGTCACGAAGTATTGTACGCAAAGCACATTTGTACAGAAGAAAGATGGTCTGACCGGTCATACTGATTACTCCGAGAGCGCTCGATTGGTGATATTTGCACTGGTATCCTTCGGAGAGGGTGGGTTTGTTTTGAAACTCAGTATGCGGGGGGAAGGTAAAACACGCCAAGGTGACATTATTGCGTAGTAGACTTGACTGAGCTCTGACATTTCTGGATACTCGCCCCAGGTGCAAGACAGTCCGCCTGTCTCGAACGATCCCTTCTGAGTAGGGTGCCTTGCAGCTGCTTGATTATCTGACTTATTCGAATAAGTACAATACTTTCGTTAATACTTTAATTTGTGATTAATGAGTAGAATGCGCTGCTGATGCGCCCAAACGTTCTTGAACTACACTTTTAAGCGATGATGCCGCTTTGAATTACAGGGAGACCCCCTCGGCCCCCTCATCGTCAGTCTGGATCGATCCGGAGGGATCGCGAGCGATGCTCCTCACGCGTACCCGCTCGGTCTTGAACTCCAATTGATTATCGCGCAGGAGGGGATGATCCGTCGAAGGTCGGCTAGATTCATCTTGGGTGAGGCGGTCGGAGAGCGGAAGTCGCCAAGGCGCAAATCCCCGCTAACATGAACAGTCATCTTGTATTGGAAAAGAAGTTTCGACCTGTCGAACCAGAACTTTGGGTTGCTTGGCATGTCGACGCCTTCTTGAGCGCATTGTGTTCGGAGTGCACCGGCTGGTTGAGAGAGCGACAGAAGGGCACGATCAGGTTCAAAAGTCCGGACCAAACGGAATCGGTACGACACGGGACGGAACGGGGCGCAAGACATAGCACTTACTAAACGCTTGCTTCACCAATTGACGGTACCAGATGCTGAGATCTCGAAATGTGAATTTCTTATCATGAACGTCGCCCGCGCCGACTGCAGTGGAGTTGATAGCACGCAAGGGTCAGCAAGATCGAAGAGGGCAAGGCGCATAGTCAAAGCTCGCGGTCAAGCTGGATCTACACCACGCACCTAGCTGGTTTTGTCCATTCACTTGCTCCTCGAGTGCGGCATGGCCAGTTACAACTTTAGTGAAGTACTTGAGGATATCGAGTTCCGCATCGCTCCCTTGCCAGCCCATGCGTTTGGAGAAAGCCTCTCCCCCAGCAGAACAGAGCACGGTGCGATCTTCCTTGCACTCCACACGGCTGGAGCCAATCACAGTGAATGTCTCGATTTGATAATTCAACGAATAGTAGGCGCTCTGATAAGCACAATATGTAAGTAAGTAAGCTTGTTGAACAGACATGAAGAGATTCCAGGCTCCAGAAGAGGCTCAACGTACAATTTCTTGGCATTGTGAGACAAGTTGTTTATAGGCTTGTGTAGCTGCCCTGTCAGACGCCACCGCCGTACAAGGTCGTGTGAAGACAATGCTAGATTCAGAGTTGGGGATATTGTCGGCAGCAATGTCTCTCGAATCTTGCTCCAGCGCCAGGATCTCGTCGCACTCGGCTCGCCCGCCTTCGGTCGCGTTGATTCGAGTCCACAAATCGCTGGCGATCGGTTGTCGCGCTATCAGGCCGACTGGGACTGGGAAGTAGGCATAGAAGCATTTGGGCAAGTTAGAGAAAAACACTTCAACACGAAACGAGGACTCACGATCAATACCATCGTTGTTGGCCAGCTCCTCGAAATACTTGCTCGTCCGAAAGGTGTCCCACGTGCTCAGCGCCCTTCCTTTCTTGACCACCTTCGACTGAGTGACGCGCTGGAAATCGCTCAGCCGGATGTTGTTCTCGTCACAATAGTTCAATTCCATGACGGCAAGGGTTTGCTTAAACGCACGATGTCGACTTTTTTCTTCTTTGGATATATAGCGCTTAGGCGGCTTGCCTTGTACGCGCTCCAACACGCCTTGAGGAATTCGAGCTCGTGGGGTTGCCTTGCGAGCGCCGGGCACCGATGCGGAAGTCGGATACAGGCGCACTTGTCCAGTAGTGGGGCCTGCAGATTGTTGATTTAATGCTGAGGCGGAGCTGGGATTGGGATTGGGATACTGGCCACGCGCAGACTGATTGGACGTCGAAAGGCCAGGCATCGCGTTGGCGGTTGATACGGGACTGAATAAGAAATCCATCGTGTTGTCCATGGAAGATAGAATTCTCAGAAGCTAGGAAGAGATCAGGTCCGAGAGTAGTCAGTCGATACCCCCAGCAGGAGCAATCGCAGCCAGGGTCGGTCGATGGTCGTATACAACTAGTCACGTGGGCTGAGCTGGGCAAGAACGACGCGACGTACGTGTATTTTGGACCGGTATCGAACGGAGATCAGATGCCCAGAAAGGTGATATCGCAACAGAGGTGGAATAAAGAAGCCTAAAGATAAGTACGATGGCTTTGGGTGGTCAGACGTTACGCTTTCTGCCAGCATGCAAGCCAGTTCAGCTGGGACTCTGGGAGGTGAGGTGAGCTAGCCAGTGATTGTCAACGCCCAAGTCGCAGGGGAGGCGGACGCGGCGCGGCAGCAAGCATAGACCTCTGGACTCACTGATGTGTTTTGGGCAGCTCTTGTACAACGCTGATCGAAAACTGCGCGCACAACCAGGAGAAAAGAGGCAGGGGCGAACACTGGGGCATCTTGGACGCGCTATGGCGAGGCTCCGAAGAGGCTGGACTGCGCTGGCGCGCGGCCGACACGTGACGTGTTGCTTAACCTAGCTCAGGCCACGGCCACTGTCTGCCAAAAAGTTTGCGCGGTTGAGATGTCCCGAATCACCACTGTTCCACATTATTTTAGAATTGGCAAACATCAGACCTTTTGAGTACTGGGTATAGCTTGATCAACCAAGTCATGTTGGTCCGTATTATGCATGTGCCGCTGTTGACCGCCCCGGGATGGGGAGTCCTGGCTATCCGGGTACTGGGCGACCATTCCTAGTGTGAAACTCGCTGAGGATCGAGGTTTTTGGCGCGCTCGCGCGCGCGGTCTACACTGTATCTTTGAAGGTACGCCTGAGGTGCAAAAGTGTGAGTGAGCGCGGCGGCGCCGGACGACGGGCCGGGCTCCCCGGTCGCTTGCTCCGGGCCGTCGCGATGTGGCTCAACTGGCTCTCCCCCGCTCGGAACTAGTTTTCGCTCCTTTCGCTTCTACTCCGCACTGCCGCTTTGCTATCTCATCGCACCCTTCACCCTTTACACTCAAGTGAGTTCGATGATCCTGTTTTGTGGTTGTCAGATGTTGACCCGTTCTCTCTTTGATTCGCGTTCGTAGAAAAACCCCACACAAAAAATGGTCGCTACTGCCACGCTTTCGTCCGGACACACCATCCCTCTCGTAGGGTAAGCTACACTCATCCATGTACCCCTTCTCGAACAACCACAACCACTCGTGCTCTCCGACCAGCTCCGAAAGCGCTTTCCATCCCCGTTTCCGACCTTCCCGATGACGTGCTCTGACGTCGAACCCGACCTCCGCGCTCCATCTTCGTGCCGAATCCCCCGCGTGCTCGGCCCCAGCTCTTCGGCTCGGCCGGTTTGTGGACTTGACTACTGACAAGATGTGAGAGTGTTCTTCTAGTTTCGGCACTTGGCAATCGGCCCCTAGGGAAGTCGAGCGCGCCGTCGAGGAGGCCGTCAAGGCTGGTTACACGTAAGTCGACGAAGATCCTCCCCGCGGTTGATGACGAAATCCCAGTGCGGAGGGAAGCGGGCCGTGTATGGTTCCGTTCGCCTGGCTGATAGGTTCGAGTTCTTCTTCCTTTTCTTAGTCACTTGGATCTCGCCAAGATCTACCAGAATCGTAAGCACACACTTCAGGAGCACTTTGAGTGCAGCTTTTTCTGACCACGTGCTCGGACTGTTTCAATTCTCGCAGAGGAGGAGGTTGCCCGCGGCATCAAGAGTGCCGGAGTCGCTCGTGAGAAGCTGTTCATCACCTCCAAGCTCTGGAACTCGAGCCACAAGCCCGAGCTCGGTAAGTTGTTAAAGCTGTACCACTTCTCCGATCGTGTGTTTTTGCTCATCCCGGTACGGGCCCGTTCCTTGTGCCGCGCAGTCGAGGCCGCTCTTGACAACACGCTCAAGGAACTCGACCTCGAATACCTCGATCTCTACCTCATCCACTGGCCCATTGCTTTCGAGCCCGCCGTCTCCGGACCCGATGGCGACCACACTTCGAACCTGTTCCCCAAGGCCAAGAACGGCAAGGAGGAAGTCGAGCTCGACCTCGAGACTTCGTTGGTCGACACGTGGAAAGCGATGATCAAGTTGCTCGACACGGGCAAGGTCAAGACTATTGGTGTTTCCAACTTTTCCATCAAGGCGATCGATACCATCTCCAAGGAGACGGGCGTGATCCCTGCCGTTCACCAGGTCGAACGACACCCTCTTTTGTTGCAACGTGAGCTCATCGAGCACCACAAGAAGCACAACATCCACCTCACCGCTTACAGTCCCCTTGGGTGAGTGTCTACGACCGTACACCCATCTCGAGGCACTGGTCGCACCCAACTGACGGTGACCTTGTGGGCTTTCATAGCAACAACAATTACGGCGAGAAGAAACTGTTCGAGTACCCTGAAATTATCGCCATCGCCGATAAGATCGGTGCGACCCCCGCCCAAGTCTTGATCGCCTGGGGTCAGGTCGGGGGTCACAGTGTCCTCCCCAAGAGTGTCACCCCCTCGAGGATCCAATCGAACCTCAAGCAAGTCACCTTGACTGAGGAACAGATTGAGGAGATCAACAAGCTCGGCGAGGAAAACTACCGTCGCTTCAACGTGCCTTACAAGTACAAGCCCACATGGGATATCAACACCTTTGGCGAGGACGAGGAGAAGAGCGCGACCCACCAGATCAAGATCGTTTGAACAGGTTGAGAGAGCGTTCGAGGTTCAAACCGTCTTTTTTCGTACATTGCGCATGTCTCTTCTTCGACTGGAAATTTAACAGTTTTGACCAGATTTGGATGCGAGCGGTGACCGCAGCGAACGGTGCTCGACATGCCTAACCATCTGCGTAGAACATCTCTGCAGTCTGGGGCCACGACAGAAAAATGTCCACCCTACCAAGCAAAAAGGTTCGGATCGAAAAACCTCGAGTGCCTTTGATCGAACATAGGTCGAGGCTACGAACGTGAAAAGCTAGTGAGGTGGCGTATGAGGGAAACGTTCTCTCCATCACAGCGCGTAGGACTTTCACGAGTCTTGCTATACATTCGCAACTACACGCCTACTCGAGCACGCACAACCCGATCTTCTAGCCAATCCTCCCATGCCCTCTCTGACCACACTCACCGTGCCAAAGCCGGGGCTCCCCCACCTCCTCCCAACAGGCCCGACATCATCGCCGCAAAAGGGTTGCTCGCCTGTTGAGGCGGCTTGATCCCAAAGTACATGATGCCCAACTCTTGCAAACTCTATAAAATTGACGGACGCCTTCTTCAGCAAACTCTCTCTTTCACCAAGACTCGACGTTGAATTGGTAACCCTATAATCCATCGTGCTTACCTCTTTGATCTCGGGACTCTTGTTGAACCACTGCACCTCCTTCTCGTACCTGACGCACATCTTGAGCCAATTACTCTTCCCTCCCCCCCTCACCTCCTTCTTGACTCCCCCATTCGCCCCTCCGTACTTATCGACGGTCTCCCCCGCCCCGACTTGAATTGTCCTTACGGCCAATTGCAAGAAATTCAACGATTGCAATTTGGTCAGGATCAATTCGTCCCCTTGTTCGGAAGCGGGGAGGTTCTTCCCCAAAGGTGAAGAAGGCAAAGGATAAGGTACGGATTTGACCAAGAGATCGGGGTAAGTTTTGAGTGCCGACGAGAGGAAGTGAGAGAGGAAGGTCCGAGCGGCGAGGATGGCGTGTGACTCGAGGTAGGATAAGGTCGCTCGCGCGGCGTAGCGACCCAATCCGTGCAGGCCGCTCGGGTCGAGTTGGGACCAGGCGAACATGACCTCCACGAGGGTGCGGGCAGAGTCTTGGGTCGGGACCAAGAGGAGGTGCAGGGATGCGTTGTGGTAGTTTTGTTCTGGTGGAGGAAGAGGCAAAGTTAGTCGCTGTTGTGTGCCAAGGAGGGGAGGAGCTTGACGTACCTTTGTAGAGCAATTGACCGAGGTAGAGGTGGATCTCGGGATCACCCGATTCGGCGACACCGGTTTTAGATGACCAACTGTAGGCAAGTATTGCTTCAGTACGGTGGGCCGCATCCTACACGTAGCGACGGACAAGGCTGACCTGAAAATGTTGTCGGTCAGGGTCTTACGCCAGGCTCCGGCAGGTCCGGTCAGCGCGATCAATTGCAGCATCTTGGCTGCGGGATTCCAAGGGCGTACAATTGGTCAGTGGTTTGTCCATTATAACTCTTGTGATTGTACCAAAGGCGATTGGGGTTGCTTCTAGTCGCCCGTGCGGCCCCCAAGTTCATCTGCAACGTGGCGCGCCGAGGGCTTGCACACCCCCCGCGGGGGACCACTCCACGCCAACCCACTATCAAGGTCTATCACCGGTATAAACTCTGAACTCGCCTCTCTCCTCGGGTCCACAGCCGACATTCCTGGTCTTGTAGATGTCCAATAGATAGATTGCCAAATCGACCCCACTGCCGATCTGCCCCTGCTCCATCAACTTGCGACTCGCTTGCCACAACAACTCGCTCGCCTGCTGGGCTTTGGAATCAAAGGGGAGAGGCTCGGTGGAGGGTGTGGAAGGGGCGTTCTTGGATGATGGTGCGGGGGCTGCGGTGCGACGAGGTGGGGCGAGTAAGCGGGTTGCGCTCGTACGCGCTTTTTGGTGGGCGCCGTAGTAGTCGCCTGCGTCGAGGAGGTCCAAGAATTGTTGCAGAGACGGGGAAGGGGTGGAGGATGACATGGTGGGCGATGTGGGGGGAGCTTGGGAGGCCGTGTGTGGGAGAACGAGGCGAAGAGCGCCGGGGGGAGCCTCATCAGCTCGTGAGCGCGTCGGCGAGACACAGGCGGTGTCAATTCCTCCTTAGCTATGGGTTCATCCCGGTAATGATGAATTGAATCTCCGAGAGAGTAAATTCTTCGCGTCTGGGGTCATGCACTTTCAATGGATCGCACATTTGGTGGGCAAAATATGGCCCTAATCTGATTCGAGTCTAGCCAGATTTGCTGAGTAGAAAGAAGTAGAGAGTCTGTTCGGCCCGTGCGGCGTCCCGGTGCAGCAGGCGAGGTCGACCAAAGTGATCGACAACAACGATCGACAGCGCGCCACGACTTGTGCATGTGTGTGTGAACCGTGGCTCTCGCTGCTGTGTACCACCCCTCTCTGCTTCGTTTGTGCCTTCGTGCCCAACCCTGTGGGCTCGGCTATCTGTTTCCGACTTTATTCTCGGTCGGTCTTTTTGCTCCCTGATAACATGGCTGAGCTCAGCAACGAGCTTCGGTCGTCGCCGTCGAGAGCACGCGAGCAAGCGAGCAGGCGAGCACGCCGACTCGTCGTTGGCTGCTGGTGCTGGTGCAGCTGCTGGCTTGATTTGATTTTTTGCAAGTAGTCACACCCATGTTGAAAATTGTCGCTGATGTCCCTTCTCTACCGACCACAGGCCAGCGGTAGTTTGTAGTCGATCCACAAGCTGCTACAACACCTCGCGTCTCGGACTCGAGCTCGTAATAAGCCAGTCCGTTCGAGTCCGTTCGTGCGAGGACAACTCGAGCGCACGATCGAGCCACGGCGCACCGCCAGCCCAGAGCGCTTCGGCTTGGTCATTATTCCATTCCGCACGCGCTCATTCGTCACGAAGCCGTCGTCGAGTCCCTCTGGGAGGTGCCTCTTCAGGGACACCCCATTCGCGTTCTTGGGTAGATACCCTGTCCTTCGTCAGTGGCCAGTCCTACTCCCACCTTTCAAGCGTCGCGGAAGGGATTTCTAGCTCGAAAGCCAAAGTGGGGATCTCGCACTCGAGCCACCGAGCATCCATTCAGCATCAGTCGTTCCACACCTGTCGTGCCAAGTCCCACTACAGTGAACCTCTCGGCCGTCCGCACCTGATTCAAACAAGATGACGACCCTCTCAAGCGATCCACCACCGATACTAGACGATGACGAGGCACCGCCGCCATCGACCAAGGCCTCATTCTTGTCGTCATCGTCGTCGTCGTCGTCGTCGTCGTCATCGACGTTGGCTCCCTCCATCGACCCTGCTTCCTCACCCCTCTTCGCCGCGTCGTCAGCATCTTCATCCTCATCAGGTGGTCTCTCCTCTGATTCATCCTCAACACCCTGCCATGCCGAGATATTCCAGCTCATCGCATCAGGTTCGACGACCGCCCCCTCAATGAGCGACCCGAACCTCTCCCTCCGACCACGACACGAACGCATACCCATCGAACTCGATTCCGTAGCCTACGAACAAGCCGTACTCAACGACGACGACGTCGCCGCGCCCGAAGACGAGCCCCATACATTATCAGAATACAAAGCCTTCGAAGGACCCGTCAGGAGGCTGTACATCTTCAGGACACTGTTCGATTCGATCCCTATACCCACTTCTCCGCCGACTTCACCTGTCGCTTCGACATCGACCTTACCGGATGCTTCCGCGCTGGCTACTACCGCTTCGTCGCCTTCTTCTTCTCCTTCCGCACCTACATCACTACAACAGGCCGATCAGCACGCGCGCGATCGCAAGACGTACGCGAGGGAGCTATGGTGCAGGTGCAATGACGTGCCCGCCGGGGTATCCCTCAATGCCGCCGTCTCTGCATCGACAGCAGCAACGGCACCACCGCAAGGTGCAGACACTCCACTCCGAACAGCGTCTACCTCACCAGAGTCGACCAAAACGCTTCGGTCCCAACCTTCAGCCCCCATTGCCTCCGCCGCAGCCCGTTGGACCGCGTTCGAAAAGTACGCCGAAGAAAAGGAGAAAGAATTGTGGAACGTCTTTGTCGAATTCGATAGCGACCAGGATATGAAACTGCGCGTTCCGGAGGTCCGACAGGCGTGCAAGAGGGCCGGGTTGGAAATCATGGATGGGACGTTGGATGATTTCATGAAGACCGTCGATAAGGATGGCGATGGGGCCATCTCGTTCGCCGAGTGGAGAAATTTCTTGTTGGTGCGTTCGGCAACGAGATCGGCTAAGGATACGTATGGGTTAACTAACGTTTCTGGGTTGGTGGTATGGTTGTAGTTATTGCCGAGGCCGACTTCGATGCCCGAGATCATGCGCTATTATCAGACGCACCGCAAGCATCGACCGTCTATGAGTCGGCTCACGCAGGACGGTGATGGTCAGTCCGTTCCCGCCATTGCACAGTCTCTTGAAGACGTAAGCTGATCTCGACGGCATCTTTTTATTCGTCTCCAGTCGTCACCGGCGGCGGCAAAACAGGCTGGAACCGACTCATAACCAAATCCGCCGCCGCGTCCAAATCCGCCTCCTTGACCTCGCAACAAAAGAAAGCGATGAACTCGTCCGCCGCACTGGCGATTCTGCAAGACGCGACGAATTTGAGGAAGAGGGAGACGGAGAATGACGAGAAGAGGTGGGCGAGAGAATGTGTTGAATGTTGGGCTAACAAGGCCGGGGCGGTCAAGAAAGGAAAGGCGGTGGACAATGTGACCCCGCCCAAGACTGCGGTGTCCAAGGATGTTTCAACTTCCAGCTCGCCGGTTGGAGCTGCGGGTATCAAACTTGGTGCAGCAGCTTCGCGCGTCGTCGATTCGACTGAGAAAATAAAAACGCCTTCGGCAGCTGCAGCGGCAGCGACAATAGCGACGACCACGGCCGGTGCTGGGTCCGCTAGCTCTGCTCATTCGACGTTACACGTTGTTGACGACGATGTCGACGAGCAAGCTGACGATCTTCAGCACGGGATGTTTGCCGGCGCGGGCAAGTTCCTGCTCGCGGGTGGATTAGCCGGAGCTGTTTCCCGCACGGCGACCGCCCCCTTCGATCGCCTCAAGGTCTACCTCATCACCTCACCTTCCACATTACAACCTGTTACACCGCGCTACAAACCCAGTCTCGGTAGTCCCGAAGCAGCAGCACCATCACGACCGACGAAGAAAGTCCGACGAGGCAAGGGGAGCATCCCCGCCGCCGTCCGAGCGATCTGGCGCCAAGGTGGAGGTCCCGCAGCGTTTTGGACGGGCAACGGTCTAAACGTGATCAAGATCTTCCCCGAATCGGCGATCAAGTTCCTTTCATACGAATCCGCCAAGCGCGTCTTTGCGCAATACTGGGACCGCGTCCCTGACCAAACAATGATATCCAACTCGAGTCGCTTCGTCTCAGGAGGGATAGGTGGTGTCCTCTCCCAATTCGTCATCTACCCTATCGAGACCCTCAAAACGCGCGTCATGTCCTCCACGGGAGGGGAACATAGAGGCAATGCCTTGATCTTTGAAACCGCGAAAAACATTTGGAGGAAGGGTGGGGTCAAGTTGTACTTCAAGGGTCTACCGGCAGGGTTGATTGGGGTGTTCCCTTATTCCGCGATTGATATGTCGACGTTCGAAGGGATCAAGTTGGCGTATACCAAGTGGGCGGGGGAGGAACCGGGCATTCCGGGAAGTTTGGCCTTTGGCGCGCTGAGTGGGGGTGTGGGCGCGACGAGTGTTTATCCTTTGTAAGTCCTCACGAAAAGATCCGTTTCGCTGCTAGAACCCGCATTTATGATAGCTCATCCCCCCACGTTACTTTCCATAGGAATCTAGTCCGCACGCGCCTCCAGGCACAAGGCACGCCCGCCCACCCTCAAACCTACACCGGCGTCCGTGACGCCGCTCGTAAATGCTACCAACGTGAAGGCTGGCGAGGGTTCTACAAAGGACTCACCCCGACGTTGGTCAAGGTCGTTCCTGCGGTTGCGATATCGTATGCGGTTTATGATGCGTCCAAGAAGGTGTTGTTTGGGAGGGAGGAGGGGTGTCATGGTGGTGCAAGCTCATCGGCGTCTTCCGCTTCGGCGAGTAAGGATGAGGATTGTACGGAAGAGTAGGAGTGGGAGGCCCTTGACGCGCGCTCTCTTCAAAGCTTATACGACTATTTCCCTTGTGCATCCTTTGCGTTCACTTATCCCGTGGTTGGTACGCCTTCAAAAGATGGTCTCTTTTCTCCTTCCTCCGTTCGTTTTTCCCAGTATTTTTGTTGTAACACGCTCAAAGCTCTTGAACTCGTTGACCTAATTCTAGAACGCGTCATCGTGAGAAACGACCGGTCACCGGGAAAAGGAGGATGGGTAGATGGATTCAGGGGAACAAGCACGACCTCCGAGATGGAAGATTCCCCTCATGCGAGAAAAGCAGTGTATTTACCTAGTGCCGAGGAAGAGCCGAACAGAACGTTCTGGTGTAAGAACCAAATCAAGTCGAATGGTTCTAGACTTAATAGACGGTACCTAGGAAGTAGGCGTCTGACATGAATGACCTGAGGCTACTGAGGAGGGAACCGTAGTTAACATATGCCACCCCAGCTCGAATTCCAGTAAGGTTAATCCTCGGACTCTGTTTGCGTATGAAAAAAAGAGAGAAAAAAAAGCGAACACAGCGAACGCCCACACATCCCCACTTCCTCTCCATCATCCCCATCCTCGAGTCTGACCTGTCCCGCCGCATTGCCAGCGTTGAAGCAGCTGTTGGCAGCGGGTGACCGTGTTAGCAGCAGCTCGCAACTTTACGTTCGAGCAGACGGAACTACTAGTAGGCATTCGCATATGGTGTGCATAAAACTCACTTTTTGTGGAAAAAGTTGTTGATTCATCATTGATACCCGTCATGACGTCTTGCACTGCCAATTGGCGGACAAGGAAACTCCCTGCCCGTGACGCCAAATTCCGAGGTGGAGGGGTCGACGCGGACGGCCGAGCCCCCGATCTTACCACGATACGTTGATACCCTCCATATCTACTGCAAGGCCTGTGGCAGGTCTTACACATGTAACACATAATTTCGGAGCCTCCCCGCTTAACACCTAACAAAGCTGTTAAAATTTTATGACACTTCACATGTGCAAGATGGCCGTTAGCCCGTTACCCAGCCCTACACTCCGCATTTCGCGCTGTGCCGAAAATACCGCTGGCTGCCGAACAAGAACCGCGTCGCAGTTGAGTTTCATGTGGCAATTACCTTCTCACATTTTCGCCGAAGTGCCAGCTTCGGCGGACGTTGTAAGCCATCAGTGGAGCTATTTGGGATCCACCACTTGAATGATTCTACTGTACCAAAACATTATTGCAGCACCGGTGAATAATGTGCTTTAGTTGATACTTCCTGAGGCACAGGCACCAGCTTTCTACGCACGGTTAATGCCAGCGCTCGTGCTCGGGCGTGCCTGAGTGAGCTAGCAGTTACAGCGCAGGCCTCGACAGTGAGGGCAGTGCAGAGCGCAGGCGCCCGCTAATCCAACCTGGACTCACCGAAAGCAATTCCGATTTCCCCCACCCCCTCCCTCAGCTGGTGTCAGGTGCTGATCCTGGCGCCGAAACTTCACTCTTGCGTTTTGTCACTCTGCTCTGCGATTCAAACGGCGTCCCTAGCCTCGCCGGCACCGTGGCCTGCTCGAACTCTCGAGTCTCCGTCTCCCATCTCAGCTCTCGGACCCATCTCAGCCCTCCGACAAGCCCAGCTTTCTTCACTTCAGCTTCCCACTTGAGCTTGACCCACCGCTCCTACCCGATTGCCGCTTCTTCCTTGATTGGTGTCGATCCACCTCGATACCTCGAGAGATCGTACATGAGGTCTCCTACAGGCGCTGCACCTTTGGCCAAGGGCCTCGCATGGTAAGTTTTATCCCCTTCTCGATCCCTTTTATCGATGTCCGCCAGTCCAGCTTGCCGGTTTAACGTTGTCGAGCCGATGGGAGCTGCGCTGCTGCCGGCTGCTTTCGCAGGCGTGCTCGCCGGAGAAATCCAATCCCCGAACTGATCTAGTGCGACGTTCTACTACGCGACCTAATTTGGTACACAGTGCTCGTTGCAAGACTCGGAAGACAAGGTGGGCGCCTGATCATCGCATATCTGGTCCTTTTGAACGGGCAATGGTTTTGCAAAGGCTTTCACAGAAGCGGGAACTGTCGGCTAACCCCTGATCGGATCCCGGCGCCTCGCTTCAATTTATTTCTCTCTCTATCAGATGCGACGGCGAGAAGCCTGCGTGCGGTGCTTGCTTACGCTCGGCTCGCTTCAAGCATCGACCATTGGATCAAGTCATATGCCACTATGGTGATCCTCTCGATGACACCAAGCCCTCCATTGCCCGTGCGTTCTTTCACTCTCAGCTTGTACTACATACTCAGCTGTCGTCATCGCTGGCGAAGATCTCCGATCGTCGGGCCCGGAATGCGGATCGGGGGCGGACGAGTGAGAGTCCGCGCGCGCCGCGCATCGCTTCCGAACTATTTTCACCAAAGTTCACGCTAGCCGGGATCGGCGGCGCCTTGCTTATGTGTGCCGAGGGACGACTCCGCCTCGCAACGATGACCAAGCTCAGAGGCTCAATTTGGAAATCCACTGACAATCGACTATTGACGACGTCCAAGTACAGTATCGCCCAAGAGCGTCCCAAGGCTGAATAGCGAGAATCGTAAGAGCTCCTCCGAGTCGAGCACGGTTTCGGTCGTCTCGACATCATCGATCTCGTCCTCCGCCTCGACGTCTTCTTCGTTCGCTTCGTCTTCAGCCTCGTTCCAGTCCTTCTCGTCTTTTTGTAGTAATGCTGACACGGATGCATCGTCAATATGTTCCCGGGGCGTGAGTGGAGGCAAAAAGACGTCGCCGCCGCCGCCCCAGTCATTGCATCACCCCTACGCCACCTACCGCAATTCCGCCTCATCGCTGATTGCGAGTCCGACACCTTCCCCTCTGCCGACTCCCAAATTCGAATTGTTGACGAAGCCTACTGCGAGACGATCACCGGCGTCGCAGTCCTTCCCCTTTGCTGGCGCCTCCTCCACGCATGCGACGCGAACACTGTCTGGCCGACGACGGAACGCGCCGTGCAGCATCCCGATCCCGATGGAAGCCAGATTCGATCCTGCGATTCCTCACTCTGCGCCACCGACACTAGATCACTTCAAGCGTCGTAGTCTTTCTGTCCCGTCGCTCGCTGTCGCTGATCTGAGCACGTATCGTGGGCCCAATCTGATTTCGATGGGAAGCTTTGTACCCCTGCCCGAACCTCCGGTCGTGGCTGCCAAGCAAACCCCATTCCCGTTGGCGCCTCCGCTCTACAACTTCAACTCTTTTCAGGGGACAAATGCACACGAGCAAACCCTCCAACAGAACACGAACCCGACCTACACTGCCACGCATCAGCCCGACCTTGCCCTCCCAACACCGGCGCTGCCCAATTACGAACCACCTCCCGGTGGCCAGCTTGACGGCTTCAGCACCACGGAAACGTCGTTCAAGATGGATTCGGAACGACTAGTAACTGTGACTTCGCCTCCTCTGTTTGATCCGGACCAGATGCACTGGCCGTTACTGGATAGGAGGACGGGGCTGACACCCTTGGCAACGCTACCGACTGGATTCAGTCCCTGGCCGACGTGGCAAGGTGGGCCGGGAAGTCCTGCGTGGCCGGGATATCAATAAGCGAGGGTACCCTTCGAGGGCAAGTGCGGACCTCGAAGGCATAACATACCGTATATTTTTTCATTTCCCCATGAGCGTCTACGCCTACGCCCGGTGGACGCTCGACTTGCAACCCCTATAGATGCAGCAACGACCTTCGAAAACGCAAATCCGAATCATTTGATTTTTTCGTTTCCGTCCAGCAGCCCATTCCTCTTTGGCAAGCATATTTACGACTTGGTCATGTTGTAATTTACCCGCCAGCAACTCGTTGGAAGACTTCCGGGAAATGGTTCGAGGCGATAACTCCAGCAGCTGCGAGAATGCAAAGACTCGTCTGCTTCGGTTCCGACATCCAATGACGCAGACTGGGATGTCGGCAATAGAACATTCCCAAACGGCGCTGCTGCTTCTCTTCCGTCTCTCGATCGGGACCGCTGTGCGTCCGACACTCGAAAGTTGAATCACGTCGGCGAGCCCCTGTCGCGATAGCGTTCCCGCGGAGACCGCGGGCCCGGGCCTGCTTAAGTCAACCCGGGCAGACGCCAGAACTCCACTGTACACTTTGCGGTGCCAAGAAGTTCCAATACTAAGTGTCAATAGATCCGTCGATGAACTCTTTTCCTTCTGGTGCGAGGAGAGCCAGAAAAGAAAGTGTAATATAAGCTTTTCGGTACGGTTCTGGTTCCCGGAAGCAACGAAAGCGATGCACTTGCCAAGAGGAAAGGGGTCTCGACGTGTTGCGATTGCTGGGCGCCGAGATTCGCAGAAAACTTGAGAAGCGCCGCTGGGCCCAAATCGCCGTGTTGGCTGGATGTGAGGCGGGGATGACTAATCGATCCGGTGTCAGGCCCACCACCAACGCTTTGCCTTTGCATTACGCAAGCGCAAGCGGGCTGGGCAGTGGGCGCAGCGTGCGCGCACGCGTCCAAGCGCTGAGAAAGCAAATTCTCATCGACGATGATTTGGACCCCCGATAACCAGCGCACCCTGCAGCCGCGATATCGATCGATGTGGAGGTCGCAGCCTGCGAGGAGGTAATCATTCGCCTACACCGTGAACGGAAGATGGAAGACAAGCTGTGGTTCACCCCACTCTGATCAAAGAGACGATAACACAACCCTCCATCAATACCTTGCAGATGTTTTTGGGGATCAGGCTGCAGTAGGAGGATCACGTGAAACCAGAAAATTATCGGGAGTTGACCCCAAAAAGGTACCGCGACGGGCTTAGGCGCGGCGCAGTCAAGGTCGCGCGACGACCGCAACGGGCGGTTCGAGCGCATCGACCCTCGTCAGCTGCGGATTCCAGCCGTCTGTCGGCGTGTCTCACTCCACTGCTCGTCCTATTTCACCCATTTTCAGCTTCACCAACGAGCTGATTTGACCGAGAGCGGCGTGACAGGACACAACGACTGTCAGCTAGGATGGCCGACTCTTCGAGGCAAACGAGCCAAGCAGCTCCACACCTCGGCCTCGGCGGTACGCTGCAGCCGCAGGAGACGACCGGAGTCGCTGCTGCGAGCTCGAGCCCCTTCGGCATCCAGCTCGACATGAGCGCCATACATGAGTTGCCAATCCGACCTATCGATCCCGCAAATCACGTGGAGAGCTCTTCTTCGTCGACGTTCGAGGACAAGGACCTGGAGAAGGGCGAGGGCGGGCCCGTGCACGGCTCGGCGGTCGTGCTCCCGGTCTCCGATCAACGACATCATCATCGCGGAGGCCGAGGTGCAGGCGGCGGCACTGCGGAGACAATCCCGATCAGCTCCTCAGCCGTCTCATTCACGACCGACGGGGCCGGACTCGATCCAGGACATGCAACAAGGAGTCGAAAGAGGACCCTCTCTCGTATCGCATCTTCCATGTTCCTCGATAAGTTGCACCAGTTCCAGACTTATCAGAGAGCTCCGGACGGCACACCTCACCGCGAAAGCTCGATCGGCGATGACGGCCGACGCTTCAACGCCCTCCTCGAAAAGATACACTCCAAGTTCCCGAGAATCGGTCGAGGCTTCTTGTACCTCCGAGGACCTTCACCCCCTTGGATCGAGACCGCGGTGCGACCCTGGTGGCCCCAGGGCGAGCTTTTCTTCAACCGCAAGCTCACCTTCATGCAACGCCGCCGTCGCTTCATTACGCCCATCTTTCTCCTCGTGTGGCTCATCGCATTTGTTGTACTCGTGCACGTATCCTTCTTCGACTCCAAGACGGATGTCGGGACACCGGAGTTTATCCTAGGTACCACCTCGTTCTGGAGCAAGGACGACGGCTGCGGATTGAACGCAACGGGCTGCGCACCCTTCACCAACTCGTCGCTTGTCTTCCGCTGCCCGAGCCAGACGCTCGACGTCGAGCTCCTCAACTACCGCGCGGTCGGTGATCAGGAGATCAGCTTCCAACCCCTGGTCGTCGGTGGAGGTGACGCGCAGTCGACGTACCGCGCCGACTCGTGGATCTGCGCCTCGGCGATCCACCATGGGCTGTTTGGGAACCGCAAAGGCGGCTGCGGACGCCTCGAGATGGTCGGCGAGTTCACCGAATACGTCGGTGTGAACAAGCATGGCGTCGGCTCCGTCTCGTTCGACTCGACCTTCCCTTCGAGTTATCGCTTCGTCGATACCGTCACTCAACAGGGGTGCCAGGACATTCGCAACGAAATTCTCGGCTTCGATGTCGCCATGTCGACCATCTTTTCCTTCATCATACGGTAGGTCCTACGCGTCGTATTCGAATCTATCATCATGGGATACGTCACTGACTGACTCTCTCCCACTCTACATCGCAGCCCTGAGCCGGCCGTCTTCTTCTGGACGTTGCTATGCATGGGATTTTGGCACGTCGTGTTGGCCTCGGACCCGTCAGCCATGCCCCCGAATCTCGAAAAGGGGTTTAAGTTTTTTCTCCCAACACTCTTCATAGGCTACGTCATCTGGCGCACCAGTTTCCGCTGGGTCGTACCTGCCTTTGAGGGCGCGGCGATCGAGCGCACGGTGTGGTACCTCGGTGGCTTCTGGGTCGGCCTGCTTATCAATATTTCGCTCGCATGGATTCCCATCATCCGTCTGACGGCGAGTGACATCGCCAAGCAGCCGGGCAGCCTGGTTGCCGTCATCGTCTTGGCGCTGGTCATCTTCTTCTGCGTGCTGAACCAGCTGCGCATCATTCGACGGACGGGATGGTTCTACTTTTACATTTTCTGGTACCTCGTCGGAGGTTGCGTCATCGGCATCCTGACGCGCATCCCCAATCTCGAGTTTCGCCTGCACCACTACTTCTTAGCGCTTATCCTCCTGCCCGGCTGCGCATTCGTCACCCGGCCTTCGGCTCTATTCCAAGGTTTGCTGCTTGGCATCTTCCTCGACGGCGCCGGACGGTGGGGCTTCGATTCGATTCTCCAAGCTGCTTCTTCCCTCGTCGGCGATGGCTCGACGGGGAGCGCGCTCCCGACCTACCTCACCTCGGCGACGAGCTTTACGATCGACCAAGCCTCGATCTTTTGGAGCGCGATCCCGGACAGCCTTGCGAACTCTTGGGATGGGTTCTCCTTGCTGGTCGACGACGTCGAGCGCTACTCGGGTATCGCAACGAACTACAGCATCGCTTGGCTTAACGACACGATCCCTCACTACTTCCGGTGAGTCTGACTTGCGCGCTATTATTAGTTCCAGAGGAAACAAGATGCTAAAAACGGTCATTATTTCCATCTTCAGACTCGCGTACACGTCTTCGGGCAAGAGTGGAGATTTCGCCCGAGCGGCCACGGCTTTCATTTCGAACGGGACTTGGATCGATCCCGCCGCGGGCACGAGCTGAGAATGTCGGACCAAAAAGGGCGCATACGTCCCAGGCTTGTACTTTATCCCGTCTGATGGTATTTATAAGCAATTTCCTTCTTGTCTTTATGTTGTGTAGCACTCTGCGACGAACTCCTCCATCGCTGTCTCATTGGATTTCCTATTACACGCTCTCGCATCTCTTATCTCATCGGATTTCCTGTTACAAGCTTTCGCATCCCTTTATTCGGGAACGTATGACCGAATGAAATCGGACATTTTGCTTCATTGCAACACGTTTCTCCCCTGAACCCAAACGGCTTTCCGATCGACCTCGGAGCCCAGATGGAACCATTTCTCCACCTTGCTATTGAAAGGGGTCGTGGCCTCGACGCTACTTTCCTCCCCGAATCCATCGAACCACTCGACCCTTGAGTTCGGACTCCCCAACTCGATCAATTGCGCATCGAAGGGTCGGCCTCTCTCAAAGACTCCGGTTGACAACCCGATCGCTTCGGCTCCTCCCCGGGTAGCGACCCATAAAGCCTCTTCCCGTTCGACCCCGGTCTCTCCCTTCTCCGCACCCTCCGGCGCATGGGCCCGCTGTCGAGCGACCGCCACGGCCATCCGCATACTCGATTCGATCGAGGGGTCGTACCCTCCTGAGATGTCGGATCCGAGGCCGACTTTGACGGCATGAGTCAGGGCCGATCGGAAGGGGAACAATTTCTCCGGGGAGAAGTAGAGGTTCGAGAGTGGGCAGTGGGAGATGGAGGTTCGGCGTTCGGAGAGGAGCAAGAGGTGCGCTGCGGTCGAGTGCGTGCAATGCGCCATCAGGGATCGAGGAGTGAGGAGCTTGTGCTAGGTTCAAGAAAAGGAGGAATGAGCCGAAATCCGACCTGTGATCTACCGCCCGTCAAGAACGTCTCACATGATCCAAAGCGTGTATATCCTCGACTCCGTCCGACAAGGATTTTGACCACTCGACCTGGCCGATACTCTCACTCATATGAGACTGAATCCTCAGCTGATGCTTCTCCGCCAACGCGCTTAATCCATCTAAAAGCTTAGGTGTACATGTGGGTACGAAGCGCGGAGTGATGCATGGTTCTACGAGGTGGTTGTAGGGTGCCGGAACAGCTTCGAGCTTGGTGGCGAGAGTCGAAATGAAGCCTTCGGTGTCTCGAAGGGAAGCTTCGGTCGTTTCGATGTAGCTGTAAGTGTGCCACGGAAATCTTTCAATACACCGTCAACGAGATGTCTGGAGAAACAGGTTTACCCACGTTGGTAGCCCATTCTGGTCCATGTTGACTTTGCCGATATGGCCTCGAATTCCTCCGTCGATAAAGGCCTCGGCCAGGACCAAACTGGTCGAAACCCCGAGAGCCTTCCGGTTAGCCATCACCACATAGCAGATCCTCAACAACCTCAACACCACTCACTTGGCCTCAACCGACAACGTCCCAAAGACACTCGCCGCCGTCGTCCCCGAGCCGATCAACCTTTTCACCAAGCGCGAGTAGACTT
Source organism: Microbotryum violaceum (assembly GCA_022506055.1). NCBI lineage: Eukaryota > Fungi > Basidiomycota > Microbotryomycetes > Microbotryales > Microbotryaceae > Microbotryum > Microbotryum violaceum. Next base: position 92,269 of record JAKMXP010000008.1, on the reverse strand, counting down.
TTGCGCCTAAACCTCGAGGATCGGCGTCTATCCTTGCTTCGGCCGCAAAGGTGTAAGCTTCGAGCCATTCTTTGAGGGGCTGTGAGGAAGGGAGACAAAGTCAGGGTGCAGGCTTGACTTGGGTTCGGAGTCCGAGGTATCGAGCGGGGGAGGGCAAGCCTACTTTGTCGAGCGCGTTACCGGCGTTGATATACTGAGGGGCGTGGACTGAACAGAGTACAATGTGGTTAGGTAGATAATCCTTAGAAACGATAAATAGGGACGTACTGTGCGTATCCACGAAGCCAGGCAAAATGAAGCTGTCCTCGGCCAGTTTCCAGACCTCGTCCAGCACATCTTTGGGTTTGGGCGCGTCCGCGGCTGGTCCAAAGTAGTCAATCGTACCATCGACCTGGTTCTTGACTACGGGAGTGATCGAAAACAACGATTCAGTGGATGGATCTGGGCTGTTTGGGCTCCTGTTGACCAGGTGCTTGTGGAGAAGAACTCGTCGATAGCGGGGATAACGAACCCAGGAGATGATCATGCAGAATCTCGATCTTTCGGCCCGATGTAGGGTTAAGGAACGTCCCTTGGATGCGGTGACTGGTCTTTACATTGGATTCCATCGCGGAGAGAGGCCCTGGGCGAGCCAGGTTGAGCTGTGTTGGGGCAGGAGGGGAACGGCAAGTGCCGTGTGGGGCCCGCCCCGGCGAAGATAATCGCGATGATCGACTATCGCCTCGGCCAATACTCGGCCGAGATCGCACCGGCCCGCCAGCTCCGAGTTGTCATCAAAAGTCTATTCGTTCATTACACACAGAACCACGTTCAGGCGATAAGACAAACCCGACGCTCAAAAAACAAGACACTTGAAACCCGCCCCCACACTACATATACTCAAACCCCAAGAGCCGCCTTGGTCTTTCTCCTCGCCGCTTGCAACTCGGGTCGAACCATCTCAACGAAAATCGGCACCAGAGCAGGGACCAACGTCAGTTCGGGCGGTTGGATCGGTCGGCGCTTCCTCTTTCCCGGGTTCTTGATCGGAATCCGTTCGAGCATCGCCGTTTTGTAAGGATTGTTCGAACGAGGGGGTGGAGCTAGAGCGATTTCGATCGGTCGGCGGGGCTCATCCTCACCTTCCGAGGTCGCATTCCCACCATCTTCGAAATCTTCTTCATCGCTCGCTTCGGCCGTCACGTCCGCGACATCACCCATCATACCACCGAGATGCAGATTCTCCATCACACCCGTGACGAAAGCTGCATCGGCGTCGGCCTCCGTCTCTGTGCCCTTGAGCATGCGTTTCCTCAGTCGATCGTGATGCGCCTTCTTGAGTTGATGGTGGTACGCGACGATCGAATCGACTTCGGCCATCATCGCTTGTCGCTCTTGACCGCCAGCGGGTAAGAGCGCCTCGAGCGAGATGGCGGACGGGAGACCATCGCGCACAAAGTTGATGAACAGCTCAATGTACTTCATCAGGTTGTCGAACAGCCCTTCGCCCTTGCTGTGCACCTGGTGAACAAAGTGGTAGAACCTCGCCTCGTGGCGTCCGACAAGGTCGACAAAAATTTGCACCGTCTGTTGTGGATCGGTGAGGTTCGCGTCCTCGGCGTCCTCGACCGTCTTGATGAGGTCGTTGAGGAACGTTTGCAGATCCGAAAGCGAATCGGCAATGTTGGCCGCTTTGTACACCTTGGCCAAGGGCTCGTAAAAGATCGTGACGATATCCTTGAGCAACTCGGAGGTACTCCCCTGTGACAGCGAGAAATCGAGACGTGTCAACAACAGAACCAGGCATCGTTGATCGATCGACCACCACTGACCTCAAAGATCAATTCGATCAACTGCTCCTTGTCCCTCGCCTTGGTCAAAATCCTCAACAAGACATGGAGATCCTCGAAAAGCCAAGCGTCGTCGTTATCGGGACCCTCGTCCTCGTCTGGATCGGTTAATTGATCACGTTCATGCTTGTACTCCTCGTAAGCGACGCTCGCGCGTTGGACACGCTCGAACGTCGTCGCGTCCATGCGAGGTTCCTGGTCCAAGCGTAAGATGACGGACATCAAGTCGACGTTTTCGGCCTCTGCAAGCCAGCAGAGAGGGCGTGAGAAAGCTTCTTTGTCCGCAACACTCGCAACACTCTTCAGACTTACTGGCTTCAGCCCTGCACCGATCCTGATACTCTTTGGACGCATCAACAAAGCCCTCGACCTTGTCGCACAACACCTCGTCATCAATCTTGTTCGCGACCAAAGTCGCGTCGTCCTTCAACTCCCTCACTTCGTCGTTCAAGCCACTACTGAACATCTTTTGCAACAGACTGCTCGAACCGAAGGGCCGGGCGAGGAAAAGGTCCAGGACGGCGCGGACCATTGCGACGGGGTTGGAGATCTTGAGTATACCTCGGAGCATGAAGTAGGGCATCATGCCGTGGATGCGCTTCAGTTGCATAAAGATCGAAGACGAGTTGTCGGAACCAAGAAAGAGTTGGTAGATTGTCGATGCAAGGCTGTAGCCGTGCAAAAACCCGTATCAGTATCATGATCCCACTTTTACGCACCTCTATCCGGCGACGAGCAACTCACGAAATCCTAGCCCACTCCAAGACCTTCCTATACTCGACAGGAAGGTTCTCGACCTTCTCCGTCCGCCTAATTGTCGCAAACACCCTCGACAACCCATCACTCTGCACCAAGTGTTCCCTAAACGTCCGAAGGTACGCCTCCAATTCGGCGACACGTTCATCGACTTCGGATCGAAAACTCCTCGCTTCTTCTTCACGGATCCGGTCCATTTCTTCCCTTAATTCGACGTCGCGCATTTCCATGGGGGACAATTCTATGGGTGATTCGACAAGGAACGACTGGAACGCCCCCGTCGCCGCCAAGACCGGGTTATTGAGCAAGGAGCGAAGGTAGGCTCGAAGAGTCAATCGGTTGCGCTCTCGTGCCAGGGAAGGGATGTTGCGCAAGTTGACCGGTGCGCTGCTCATGTGCGCGGACGACGATTCGTCGATTGATTGTCGTGGCGAGTTGTTGCTCGGCGGTGTTCCTCCTCCTCCAGGTTTCAGCTCCGTCTTGCGACGATCCTTGTTGGGTGGGGAAGCGACATCTTGCTCGATGCACTCAATGCGGAGCTGCAAGACAACGGATCCGTATCTGTTGGTCAGCATCCCATTACCTACGCCACCGTTCGCTGAATTCACATACCGTATCCGCGAGCCTGACGAAATCGCCGTACCTCCGGGCGACATAGACATCCTTGTGCCCCTTTTGCCTCGTCCTAATGATGAACTCTTCGTGCGACTTGTTCCTGACCCTCCCCTTGACGACCGAATTGCGCACGGAAACGATATTGATCGAGAACGCCGCCTCGGGTAGAGGTTTGGCCGAAGCCTGTGCCTTGTTCGCCTTCGACGGTGTGCCAAATTTGGGTGCTTGACTGGCAGGAACGGCGGTCTGCATCGATCCGTCGTCCTCGATTCGGACGACCTCTTCTTTGCCGTCGTTCTCGGCGAGCTTGATCGCGGCGCTCATAATGAGGCCCAAATGCTTCTCGATCTTGTTCTGCACCTTGCGACGACTGGTCACTTCGGCCCTCTCGTCCGAGCCAGAGATGTTGCGCGAGACGAACGAGTAGACGAACGGTTGCAGCTTGTGGCTGAAGAAGGTCGGCGGACACTTGGCGAGGAAGGGGAAGGTGAGGACGAACTGGTGGAAGACGAAGCGGAGGAAGGGCAGGTCGACCGTCTCTTCTTCGGTCTTGTTCAGCGACAAAGCCTCCAGCGATCCAGGTTTGGGTTCGGGAAGCGGGACGCCATTCTTGAAGCGCGACTCGGGGAGGAAGGGGTGGCCGAGCAACGAGACGGCGCTAGGCGAGCCGAACGCCTTCAGTTCGGAAGCAAAGCCGAGCGTGACGAGTTCGCGTTTGAGGTAGTGCGCTCGCAAAGGTGTCAATGCCATGGGATCGTGGGCAGGGGCTACGGATGAACGGGATGTTCACGCAAGGTCAGCTCAGGCTGAGAAGTGGGGGGAAAGGACAGCCCCTGTGCGATGCCTACCCTCTATGCTGCTCGTGACGGAAGGCGAGTAGATGCCCAGCTCGGAAATGATGGAACTCGTGCGGATCAGAGTTGGCTGCCTGGAAGGGGTGGGGTTGAGATTGCTGGCGGCGGCAAAGTAAGGGTTGCTCGTCGCCGTAGACGAGCTCGAGGGCCGTGCTGCGACGGGGGCGGGTGAGGCGGCCTTTGATGCGGGCACGTATTGCTTGTAGGGGTTGTTGGAGGCCGCCATGACGTTCAACTCTGCTGCAAACTGGTGAGGACATTCCGTTGATCAGCACTGCACTGCCTGGCCCCTACCCTTGTCCTTGTGCCGACCGGGCTGTCATCCCGTCGCAGCTTGGATGTGGGACACTCACTCTATGGACTCTATGATTGAGTGGTCTTCCTTCTGTCAAGTGTAGTGCTCACGAGTCCACGCTGTCCTACCCGGAAAAGGAGACCGGTACGACGGGCGAAGATCGATGACGACGACGACGACCGCTGCCCGCTCGTTTCCGCGAACGATCCGCCCCGAGTTTCACGAGGGTAGGACACCAGCCGATTCCAACAGAAACGAATGCGCTGTAAGCAGTTGATGCTCTGTCGAAGCGAGGGAGCGCCGATCGGTGTGCTTGTATGTGTTACGTGCCAGGGGTGAGAAAGTGAGAGAGCAGAGCGAGCTCGGCCGTCGACCTCCGAGCACGAGCATTCCCGATGACGAGGGGGCCGACGTTAGCCCGGGCTCATCATATTCCGCAGCTGTGGAGACATGCTGTTCTTGCACCTGATGGCGCGCTTAGTAGTCACAGGTTCGCTTTTACAACCAACATGAAAATGGGTACATGAAGGTGGAACCCGGCCCCCTCGTAAAGCTCTCGGTCGATCGGCCAGTCACCGAGCAAGCGCCCTCCGATGAAGGAGCCGACCGCAGCACCTCCTCACCAGTCTCCACACAGCAACTGAAGCACTGCGTTCCACAACCCTGAACAAAACAAGAAAAGTATAAAACACATAAATCACTTCGTTTGAACGGATAGGAGCCTTACGAGCGGTTCTGCTTTGCTCTTAAAAAGCTTGCCCCGGCACGACGGGGTGCGACGACGACAGACCACCGTCGACGGGCAGGTGGATGCCGTTGACCTGTTATTTCACAAGGTATGGGGAACGTCAGTGTGAAAACCATAGCGGAGAGCAGTTCAAAGACCATTTCGACGCTCACGTAGGACGATTCATCTGTAGGCATGGTCAGCATGGTCAGCATTGACAACTATGCCACCTCCTCCGAGCAAAGAAGCCGGCTCACCGGAAGCAAGGAACAAGACGGCCTGCGCAATCTCCTCGGCAATACCGAACCTGAGATGCGTGGTAAAACATCGAGATCAACAACCTCTCTCGTCAACACCGATATCTCTCTCAATTAGGACTCACCTGCGAAGGGGGTTCAGCTGCCCAACTTTGCCGAGCGTGCCGCGCTCCTTTGCTCGCTCAAAACTGCGCACATGGTTATGGGGGAAATCAGCCCTGGTGACCTTGATGTATATGGGGACAACACCTAATTCACGTGTAGGTCGTCATCCCCGTCTCGATTAAGCCGGGGCAGATCGCGTTCTGTCGCGCGAGTGTAGAACCAATGCTCCTCATCAGCCAGTAGCTCCAACCGCACGCAAACGTCGAAGCGACCTACGACGCGGATATTGGTGCCGAACAAGCCGTTGGCACAAGTATTGGCCATGTTGATGACGCCCGCTTTGGATGCCCTAAAAGGGGAACAGGCAGAATATTCGGCTGATCAGTTTCAAGACCGTGAACCTATCTCTACGTCCTGAGTAGACTCACGAGTAATCGATCGGTCCAGCACCACTTCGAATACCAGCCACTGTACGATGAACCTTCTCGATCAGGGAACCGTCCAGACCGACAACCTCCAGGCATTGCTCCGATGAAGAATTGCGAACGTACCGGAAGCGGTCAAGATGATGCTTCCGCCGGTCTCGGTCTTGCCCGAGTCCTTCTGGACGACCTTCATCGCTTCCGAAGCATGCTTGACCGCCAAAAAGCAACTAGGGGGACACGAAAGCCATCTATGGATCAGTCCTGGTTTCTTGTCTTGGCAATGACGTCGGGAAGGGTTCGAAAAATCCTGCGCAAGGCGCTAAATCCTTTACCCATAGCTCAGTCCGAAAGCCCCACCTTAGCGTGTTGACCCTGAAGACCTCCATAAACTCGGAAGGTTCGGTGTGTTGCAATAGATTGGCCCCCACGATTCCGGCATTCGCGAAGAAGCAATCGAGACGGCCTTCCTCCTTGATCGCTTGTTCGCAAACGCTCGAAATGGCGTCTTCATTCGCAGCGTCGGCTTCGATGGGCGTCACCTGGGAGAGTGATTGCGATTAGTAGTCGGATGTGTGACGGAGGAAGAGTGGACTGCGACCGACCTTGAGCCCCTTGTAGCGAGCCTCGAGGTCCTTGGCGAACTGAGGCAACGACGAAGCGTTAAAGTCCATCACATAGAGGTGCTTGGCCCCTGCGGATCCATTCCGAGTACTCGGTTTAGCATCGTCCCCAGTCCACGTCATGTACATCGCATGAAAGAGTTCCGGTCCTTCCCTCGCAGGCTCCGAGACCGCGAAAACTCCCCTCCGCACTTCCTCCCTACAACACCCGCCCCACCCCTCATCCACCCCACATCACCCACCAGCACCCCAGGAGTCCGACTCACCTTCCCTGGCCAACAGCACGGCCGAAGCCCGCCCGATCCCCTTCTCCGATCCTACACCCGTCAAGATCGCAACCTTGCCCTTGAACCGACCCGATCCCGAGGTCGAGTGGAATTGTTCTTGGATCTTGGCCAAGCGTGCGAGCGTGCGGGCTTGCGCAGCTTGCAATTCGGGGGAGACTTGTTTGGAGGAAGACATGCTGGAGTATTGGAGATGGGTGAGGTGCAGAATGTGGAGTTTGGGGGGCGAGGCGGGATGAGGTCGGGTGTGGAGAGGCGCCGGGAAGATGGGGCGAAGGCGGGCACTTTGGCGATTGGGAACACCGGGCTAAGCGCTATCCGGAGTAGCCGGTTGCGAGGGAGGCTCGGTATAGCTTCGACCTCGTGAGCAAGCCCTTGCAAGCTGATATCTTGATCTCATTTCCCGCTCGAGTTGATTCTTCAATTCTTCATGAAAAGACGCGAGGTCATGAACCAAGACAAATTCCAATAGGGGTCAACCGTTGATCGTCACGGAGCTCGAAAGAGCCTCAGGGCCGCGACTCGGGTCCGGCGGGTCCGAAGGTGTTCGAGAAAATACAGAAAGTGGTTTGAATTGATGGATCGAACCAGTCAAGATCTTACACTCCGCCCAGAATCCACCGAGAGAGCTGCTCAGCTCGTTCCTTCAGCCGCGGTACTGCCTCAACACCTCCGGGCTAAGTGGAAGAGGTATTCGGACCTCCACCCCTGGTCACCTCTTGTCGATCGACTAGCTAGTCCCTCCCTAGCCATATCGTCGTCCCCTTCCCCTTGATATGCGATCCCTCCCGGCGCGGCCACAACCCTCTTTCTTCACCTTCGTCTTCAGTTTCTTAATCCACTGCACCAGACTGCTTCAATGCTCACACAACAGGACCGACACGCCTATCGCAATTATCACCGCTGAGATGAAGTGTACGCAAAGACGGAGGAGGCCGACGGATCTCTCTGATAGCCCCCGCCTCTGGAACTTGGAGTTGGGCTCGGTGGCGCCACAGCGTCGACGACGGTGACGGTGCCAAAAACGCTCGCCAACCCCTGCAGATCCGTCACGGGCGCGCGTACAGGAACCCTACTGATCGGTGATGCTGTGGCTTCACTTAATACTCGATCTGTCGGTGTGGCACTCGTAGCCGTGTCGGTCAAATTTAATGAATCCCAGTCCGAAGAGCCGGACCCTCCCGCGCAATGGAACCACGTCCACCGGCGAAGATCTTACCGCTTCGAGTCAGAGGACTTGGATCGATTAGGGAGCCACATCGTAAGGGGTTGAACTCCAATCTTATCCGTCAAGATGTATACTTTCAGTGTCAGGATTGGAGAAGCGGGCGAACTTGACGAATGCTGAGGTGATGCTAATCCCGCGTGCGACACCAACCCTGGGAACATCAAAGACGCGGGGCCGTACTAACCACCACCTTGCCCAGCCTATTACAGAAGCGTCAAAAAAATTCAAAGTGGACCCCACATCGATCGTGCCTTCATCCGAAGGTAAGCCATGTATCGAGGGGAAAGGGATCTAAATCAACGATCGGACCGAGAAGCATCTTGAGCGACTCGCGCGACCTGCAACCGGCGGCGGGGCGGCGCAAGAGTGACTTTGACACTAAGTTCTCGTCGCACATCTCGATGTTAAGTGTGTGTGATTCCCAAGGGCAGGGATATTGGAATAGAAGCAACTTCGACGACGTCAGCGATCTTCGATGTTTCGGTCGGGCGCGAAATTGCTCCGCGAACCTATGCTTCCGGGTCATTCAGGCCCAATCACATCACTGGCACTGCACAGCCACATCACAAGGCGTGGGAGACGCAAGGTGTCCCGATCTCATGGTGAGCTTAAGCACTGTTGGATTTCAGGAGTTCACGACTGTACTGCAGAAAGCAGCCGAGATACCCTGCCCCTTTCAGTCATATTTTTGCTTAGTCTGGCATTGCTGCGAATTGAATGATCGGAAATCTGTCGTTGGCGCTCCATTCCCCAGAAGCAACTATTGAACAAAGACCGTTGAGATACAAAAAAATGAGCGTACCTGAGAAGTGGTGTGACGAACATTTGATCCTGCGCGATGTGAAGTATGAAAACCACTAATGGGACATCGAGAGAGGCCAAACAAGGATATCAAAAGGGGGAGACCAAACGTGTACTGTGGTACTCCGGATCGTGCCAAAACTCGACTACCGTGTCTGGCGTGCGACCCAATTCGACTGCCGAGCTCCGCCGCGCTGAACGGGTGTTCGATGGTTCGGCGTGCACCCTCCACGGCGCCACCTGCGACGAGTGTGACCTTCTTGATCCAAGCTTTCGATGGCCAGATCTCCCTGACCCTGTGCACGACCGACGACTCACCGACTACAACTGCGACTCGATTGACTCGGCGCCGGATGAGGAAATCCTACCAGCGCGCGCGACGACTCCCGACCCTGTCCCTGAGCGCTAGTCGACTCCTGGCTCTGGCTACCCAAGTGCATCGGAAGGAGAGAAGTCTCAGATTGTCCGAACGACACCTTCGGTACAAGGGGCAGAGGGTCGAACGAAGGGCAAGTACAACTCGTTAATCGGAACATCTCAGCGATCGCGTGTCTCCTCGAGTTCAAGAATCCTGGTACATCGGAAGGGTTGCGAGTTGTAGGAGGTGGCCGAGCAGAGCCTAGAGGGGGGGCGGGCCGCTTCAAGGAAGCGCAAGGGCAGCGCAACGGGCAAGGAGAACTTGGGGACTTTTGTGGCTCTACGGGACTCGGTTTGCTCTCTTTCTTAGGTAGACCACTTCAGGAGGAATCAGGCCATACGGTTGGTGCTGGTTAGATCTCACGGTTTCATTGTTGGGAATTTGAGTGTGTGTGTGCGTTCAAGTGTTCACGTGTTCAAGCGTCCGAGTCCCCAAGTCTCTTTCGTCCCCGTCCCCGTTCAAACTCTCTTGCCTCTCCTTTCCCCCATCTCGGCGCCGGCAGTTCCCCGCGCGCGCATTTCGCCCCTCGCGTCCGGCCCGTCCCCGTCGTCGCTCTCTCTCCTCTCCTGTCGCGTTCTGCGCACAAGTTCCAATCGCAACCGTCTAGCACTACCACCACTGGGGAGTCAGCCGGGATATCTTTTGTTTCTACACAAAGGAGACCTTCAGGCCCAAGCTCGTGGTCGGGATCGTAGACCTCAACCCGCCTTCCACTACTGGTCATTGGCAACCCCGGATTCCAAGAAGGAGGCAGTGTAGGAAATCGTTGTCATGTCGGACAATGGACAAGGCGCTACGGTGTTGGCCGGCCCGAGTTTGGCGACGGCGGCGAGCACTCTGGCGAGGACTTTTGTTTCAATGGTCAACCCCATCTTGGCGAGGAGCGTCGCGTACCCCATGGACGGTCACAATGCTAAGAAGTTTGTCAAGGAGTACGAGTCCCTCTTCGAGACGGACTTTGCGACGCCGGCGAGCCTCTACAGAAACCTTCGTCATTCGGTGCCTAGTCGGCACATGGCTGTGATCGAGGAGTGGGAAGAGTTCAAGAGGGATGATTCGGAGGGGGTGAAGGAGCGGATGAGCAGGGATTTTGGGAACGGAGACGAGGAGGAGTCACCGGACAGATTGTACGACATAGTTGATTGTCAGAAGGAGACCAGGAACAAAATTCATAGTCGTCAGGATCTTTATGACTACTACCGCCGTTTCAGCGCCATACGGAGCAGTTGGTGGCCAAGGAGTTGCTCAGTTGGCAGGGAGAGTCGGCGCTGTTCCTCGAAGGACTGCCTCAGGAGTTGGTGAAGGAGTACGCCGCGCTTCGCGATCTCTCGCGCCCGCTTTTGGATTCCGTCGGGCACCGCGTCCGTTCGAAGCAAGCGGGATCGAAGGAAGCTCTTTCGAGTTCGGAGCTCGCGGTCATTCGCAAACAGTACAAGGAGGAGGAGCGTGAACTCCGCTACCCTGAGCTGAGTCGATCCCGCTTGCTTCGAACGGACGCGGTGCTCGACGGAATCCAAAAGCGGGCGCGAGAGATCGCGAAGCGAAAGGGGAGATTGTCAAGTTGTTGAAGGATACCGGTTGCTCGACACATCGATACAAGGACTCGGGTCGTGGGGACTTTTACAACTCGGACTCGGAGGATGGAGAAGAGGACAGGGGGTCGTATGGACGGCGTGTGAGGTCACCAAGTCCGGTGTCGAGAGGAGTTCGGTTTTCGGGTCTGCCTCTTTCGTTCCTTCGCCGCCAGGAGTCCGTGTCGGTTCCTTCGACGGCCACTCGCTCGGCGCTTTCTTCTAGGAGTCGGTCGGGCAACGGACTGGTAGATGAGGAGGTGTCGAAGGATTCGGGATCGACGGGACTTCCTCACGACTTTCTTGACGAATTCGTTCGCTTGGTTGTGAATTCAACAATGACGGGGGAGGAATTGATGTCAATGAAGCAGGAGTTTGGCAGGATGCAGAGTCAAGGAGGACAAATGGCTTCTTACTACGGCGGCAACGTTAACGGACCTCAGCAGCAAAGCTATCAGCAACAACAACCATATCAATCCCAACGATATGGGCCACTTCCTCACATGCAAGGTCAAGCGCAGCAGGGGTTCCAACCTCGTGCTCAGTTTCGGGGCCAGCCCGGGTTCCAAGGTCAAGGAGGGGGTCCTCGCATGCAATTCGGTCAGGCGGTCAAGGCGGCCAAGTCCAAGCACAGAATCGAGGTTTTGGAACCGGGGCGAACGCGATTCAGTCTTCGTCAATCTGCCTAGGCTGTGGACTTTCTGGTCATGTCATTCGCTACTGCAGCAAGATCTTGGACCGCAAGACGAAGGGCGACGTAACGGAGAACAGCTTGGGTCGTTTCTTCTTCCGGGGTCGCGAGAGTCCTTGGCCGAACGACCTTCCGCCTGGCATGCCGAACTATGACGCTCTCTGGTCGGCTTGGGAGAGGGGATTGGCTGGGGCCGCAGTTGGATGTGCCACGGGAGCAGGAGGAACAGGTCAAGAGGGACAGGGAGTGGGGTCATGCGATCAAATGTCGCAGTCTTCACTTCTGCCGACGATTCTGACGCGGAAACTACGATGTTAACGTCGCCACTCGCTCCCCGACTCGTGCGCGTACGGCGGGCACCCCCTATGAGGAAGCGGCGAACAAGCGGACTGCGGACAAGACGGCCAAGAAGGCTCCTGCGCTGGGTACCCCTCGTGTCGTTACAATCGATCCTGTCGCTCAACCAATGGGCGGAGTGGAGGTGAAGGAGGAAGAGGTATTTCCGAGGGGGGCAAGGGATGAGCAGATGACAGATGTTTCGGGGGTTACCAACGCTACTTCTACTACTCGTCGCAAGGCTGCGCAGAGCGTCCTCCGAGCTCCTTTGAACCAACGATTCTCGGTTCCGGACGCGCTCGAACACGTTCTGAACGACACGAAGGTTCAATTGCCTCTCGGAATGCTGCTGGCGGTTTCGTCGGATCTGTCGAAGGGAGTCGCGCAGCAATGTCAACGTCGTAGGGTGCCAATCACGGCTGCATCGGGTGCTTTTGAGGAGATGAGTGAGGAGGATCGCGACGAGTACATCATCCGTTCGAACTCGGGATTTAGGGAAGACATCTCGACCTACTACTGCATCCCGGCTGACTCCCCAGTGGTGGTAGTACTAGACGGTTGCGATTGGAACTTGTGCGCAGAACGCGACAGGAGAGGAGAGAGAGCGACGACGGGGACGGGCCGGACGCGAGGGGCGAAATGCGCGCGCGGGGAACTGCCGGCGCCGAGATGGGGGAAAGGAGAGGCAAGAGAGTTTGAACGGGGACGGGGACGAAAGAGACTTGGGGACTCGGACGCTTGAACACGTGAACACTTGAACGCACACACACACTCAAATTCCCAACAATGAAACCGTGAGATCTAACCAGCACCAACCGTATGACCTGATTCCTCCTGAAGTTCCCGCCGATCTGAATCTGCAGACCTTTCTCGTTCGCCGTCCCCTTCTCTCCGCGACGACCCTGTCACCGTCGCCTCCCTCCGCGCCGAAATCGGCTCCGCGGTTGCCATCGTCCGCTCGGAAATCGACGTCTTGACCGATTCCATCCAAGTCGCCTTTGACGAGTTTATCTTCCTTCTTCAACATCATCCTCCTTCTGAATCCCTGAACTCGTACTCAACCTTGAATTTTAGAGCTAAGGTTCGATAGGACAGGCCTCAGTATACAGTAGCTGGCCTTGTCTTGATGCTAGATTTGGTCAGGATCGCTCTCAAGATCCCACTTCGAGTGTTCAGCACGGGTGCATCTGCGAAGCTCATTCATGCCCAGTACAAGGGATCAGCAAGAAGTCGTGTGTGATAATCACTGCATGATGGTTTACAACGTTTCGCCAAAGCACGAAAGATTATGGGAGTGAAGTCAGGTTTGTGAATGTACTGATCATGCCAACTGAGCACGCAAGGTTGCTAAAAAACTAAAATATGAGGCCGTGTCCATAACGTAATAATTTCATTGAAAGGATGTAGGTGAGAAACAAAAAAAAGAAGGGCTACAGTGTGCTGGGCGAACGTATGAGTGAAGTGAGAGCGACAAGAGAACCAAAATCACGAAGATCCTCAAAGGCGTCTACGTGAACATCGTAAAAACGACGGCCACGAGACCGGTCATCGACCCAATGCTCATAAGCGAGGCCCCCCGACCAGCAGAGGACTTGGACTCCGTCGTCGTCGCGGCCGCCGTCGCCGCCGTCGGAGTGCTCAAATCGGCGCTCGTAGTCGTGACCGAAGCCGCGGCATCCGCAGCAGCAGGCGTAGTTGTCGTCGCCGCTACCGCCGCCGCCGGTGCTGTTGTCGTTGCTTTCGCAGCCGCACCAGCCGCACCAGCCGCACCAGCCGCACCAGCTTTGGTCGTCGCCGATCCCGACTTGGACTTGGCCGTTCCATCCGCCTTCTTCGTCGCCGACGCCTTGGAGTCCCCCTTCTTGCTATCCGAAGCGCGGGGTTTGCTATCACCACCAGCCGTAGTGGTCTTCGCGGCGTCAACCTTGTTCTTCGACGCCTTCTCTGCCTTATCGGCCTGTTCGACCTTCTCCCTCTTGAACTTGGCCTTGAGCGCCGACTGAGTTTTGATATGCGAAGACTTAAAACCGGCTCTCTTGTTCTTCCTGTTCTCCCGACCCTTCATCTCCTCCCGTTGAGGCAAGGACCTCTTGTTCCACGCATCGCTCTTCTTGGCCGAAGAGACGGTCGTACGACGCCTGATGGGGAGTTGGCCATCTTGACGTTTCTTGGGGGTCACGACGTCGAGTTTGCGCGAGAGGATCGACGTGCTCGCGTCTTGGTTTTCGTGCACGACGCGGATCACTTTCGGCGATTTGGATAGGTTCATCGCGAGCAGGGCGGGGGTCGTGCTTTGAGGAGAGGGGGTCGCGTCTGGAGGTAGGGTTGGAGGTGGTCCCAGGCCATGGGGAAAGCGGAGCTCAGTAAAAGATGTCATGTAAAAAAAAGAATTCGAACGTTTGCATGAGGCATGGTGGTAACCCTTCGCCCGCCCGAACGACTTGTCACCCGAACCAAGGGGTGAAAAAGAGGGTTGTGGCGACGCGAGCGCGGGCGTCGCAAGGGGGCACGCGTGTTGCTTCAACGGACTCCGGCTGCACCGCCGTCACGTCCTTCGCTGAGCGCCGAACTCGTGAAAGCGCCACGAAGCACTCACCTAATGAGGTAACGCAAGAAGCGAGCATGACCAAGGTCGTCAAGGCGGACCAACGGGATGTCGAAGTGGGAAGCAGCATCTTGTGGTAGGCTTGAGGTGAGTTTGCGGTGAGGTGATTGGAAAAAAAGGGTCGAGTGATGAGTGGCGAACGAGAAGTCGAAGGAGAAAGGGGGTTTGGAGGAGGGTGCAGTGGGTGCTTGAGGATGTCTGAACGGTGTATTCGTCTAGGACGATGTAGTTGATCAAAGACGCCAAGTGGTTGGAATCGAGGGCGGAAGAACGAGGCGAAGCAAGACGTTGGTAGATAAGCGCAGGAAAAGAAAGGGAGAGACGAAAGCCGGTGCCCGAACTGCTGGCACCTGCAACGTCTCGCCAACCGCAGCGCGCGCGCGCCTACGCGTTTATAGTCTCACGCGACGCGACGTGGTTCGCTGGCCTCTAATTTATCGAGACGCGCGCGTTGGCTCAAAGTTGACCATACCCGCCCTGCGACTCTATTTGTGCAGTGTTGTCGTTGGGTGATCTGGACTTGTCTACATCTATCTACATGATGGATTGCACGACAAAATGCCTCCATTAAATAAGGTCTCAGCGCGCGCGGGCGCGCGGATCTTCCCCCGCACGGTCTGGGAGGTGCGGGCGGAGCTCGCAACGACCTTCGATTACGCAATTACGGAGGCAGGTGGGCGCACAGCGCCCCGGACTCTAATTAGAGTGAGCGAGGATCCCTTCGGCGGACGTGTGATCTACAAATTATAGCTCTAAATAGACCGCGTTTGCACTTTCCGCCTCGTGATTCGCTGAACGTGACCGACTCAAGACTCGAATTGCACGTGATTTTAGTGAGTAGCTTTATGGCACCACGGAAAAGAAATAGAGGACAGACCTTAGAGGTCTGCGGTGAAGGAAGAAATAGCAAGGATGATATGCGCGGATAGGACATTATGAACGAACGGAAAGCTAGAAGTGACGAGGTTTTGCCAGTGGTTCGTGTTCTCTAGACAAGACTTCAGAAACGGTCGGACGAAGGAATCGGGTTGCCTTCGTAACGACGGAACTGGCCGCAGCAAAAGACGGAAAGTCAGTATTGTGGTGGGAAAGAACGCGGAAAAGGTGATAAGAACTGACAGTGTAACCCAAGAAGGCAAGATCCTTGCTTCCCGAACTGGCTTCGGACGGGCTCGGTTGTTCGGGCACGTCGTTAAGGTCCTCGGTAGGGAAGTAAGACGTGTCCGTCAAAGAGCTGTACGTCAGACCCAGAATCAATCTCGCGGGTTAGTTTTTCTGCTCGACAACATGAGGACGCTGGGTGAGTACGTACCGAAGTTGGGGGATGAAGGGGGATTCGATGTTGCGGATCGTGGTCCAGTCGACGCCGGTGAAGAAGACGTGGTTCTTGATCTCCTCGGCCGAATTGCGTCCTAATCGAGTCTCGTGGCCGGTAATCATTCTGCACAACCGAAGCCGAAGTCAGTTCCCCATCGCTGCTCACGAGACCCAAGATACTCTGACTGACCTTCGAATCATATCCTCCGACTCCCTTGACAGCCTCACATCCTCCGGGAAGTACAACTGGTTCTTCCAATCGATGATCTTGCGATATGTGTCATGCGCGTTCTCGCTGCAGAAAGGTGGGTAGCCTACGAGACATTCGAACATGATCGCTCCGAGCGACCACCAATCGCATTCTTGGCCGTAGCCTTGTTGTAAGAAGATTTCAGGGGCGATGTAGTCGGGCGTACCGACGGTCGAGTAGGCCTAAACCCGAGTGACGGGCATGATCAGATAAACTCTTTCGGATCCAGGAACTTGACGGTCTTGTGTGTACTCACCAGCTTCCGTCGGTTCGCCTTCCAAGTCGCAATCGCATCCTTTGAGCTAACGGTCAAGTTGATCGAGTTGAGCGCGACCGAATTCCTCCCATTGTTCTGCGGGCGCGTAGCCCCCTCGTTCCCATCCAACAACCTCTGATAATAAGCCGAATCATGCTGCTTGTGGAAACCCGTCGACAGACCAAAGTCGGAAAGCTTGACGTGCCCGTCCTTGTCGATGAGGATGTTGTCCGGTTTGATATCGCGGTGGATGAAGCCGAGTTTATGGACGGCCTCGATGGCGAGTACGCATTCGGCCATGTAGAAACGCGTCACGTCCTCGCTGAAGGTGTCGTACTTGATCAACATGGTCATTAGATCTCCTCCAGGGAGGAACTCCATCAGTAGGTAGAGGTAGTTTGAGTCCTGGAACGAGTAGTACAACTGTACGACCCAGGGCGAGTTGGACTCGGCGAGCACATCTCGTTCGGCTCGGACGTGGGCGAGCTTTGGGCGAACGGAGCAACGGCGTCAGTGACGGGAAGGACTTTGACGACCACGAACGTTCACCGACCTGATCCTTTTTGAACATTTCGGCTTTTTTCAAACTCTTCATCGCATAGATCTTGCCCGTATCGACTTTTTGCACCAAGCGCACCTGAGAACCCCACACAAGGAAATGAAAATCAGCCACGCCCTCGCGAAAGCTTCGCACCCAGCAGCCCACCCAGGTCTTTTCACTCACCTCACCGAAAGCACCTTTCCCAATCACCTTGACGGTTCTAAAATCGTCCAAGCCTAGACGCGTCCGTCGTAATCGGAGGAAGGATGATTCCGTGCGACCAAGCTGGGCCAGTTGACGCGCCTTGGCTTCGTCCGGCATCGACTTGTCCGCCACGAGTCGCTTTTCAAGTTCGGATCGTCTGGGAGTTGCGCGAAGTAGAGATGGAAGTCAGTATGATTCGGGACCGTGTGATACGTCGAGCGACATTAGAAGCGGATGTGGTTGTCGTCAATGGTGGAGGCCTGAGCGACGATCGGACACGAGGCACTTTGGATCGCGCGATGCATCGCAAGACGGGCTGTCTCACTCGTCCCAATACCATCACCGAGTAACAACATGATCCCATATCCCCTCTCCCCTAGCAAGCGCTAACCCCTCCCCTCCCCGATCCGATGCGACTCGGTACGAACGCCGGCACGACCGGCGCCTCTACGTGTCCCGCGCCCAGATGAGGATGAGGACGAGGACGAGGATGAACTGACCTGCCATTCCTCTCGATCGCCTCCTGCACGGCCTTGCCATAGAAATGCTCCAACTTCAACTTGGCCGCCTGCGCCTTCTCCAACGTATCCTTCCTGAACCCCGTCGGCGATCGTTCGAAATAGACGTATTCGGTTGGGATTGCCGGCACGACGGCGGAGGCAGAGGCAGAGGTGGAGGAGGACGAGGCGGGGGTTGACATGGTCTGAGCCGAGGAGGTGGGGTGGTGGCCTGTTTGACTACTGGACGAGTACGCGGAAGATGACTGCTGCTGCTGTTGTTGGAGTAAGAGTCGTTGCTGTTGCTCGTACTGGGCTTGAGCGAGGCGTTGCGCTTGGACAAAAGGAGGGTTCGTCCCGGCGCCGTAGGCCTTTCCCTGTTGAGCTGGAGCCTGCTGCTGGGCTGGAGGCGCGTGGGGCGCGTACTGCTGCTGGCGCGGCGGCTGCTGCGGGTACGACTGCATCGAAATGCAAATTGGTGCGACGCGTCGGACAAGGAGGTAGCACTTTCGAGTTGAGCTGCTGCTGCTGCTGCTGCTGCTGCTGATGAGCAATGCTGAGCTCCAAGAGGCGCTCGAAGACCTTGGGATCTTGTCGCGAATGAGAAAGACGATGAAGCCAGTTAGAGAGACGAGTGGCGTCGGAATGTCAAGAAGAAAGACTCGCTCGATCGACTCGCTCGCCAGAAAGAGGAGGCGCGCCCTTGGCAAACGAAAACGCGTGCGACTGGGCGTCGCGTCGTGTCGCACCTCAGGCCAAAGCGAGTTTTTGACAAAAGTTGATACCAGTGCCAAGTTTAACTTTCTCTTTTTCCCCTTGAGTGAAATTGACTAATAGATCCCTCACGATTGACGACGAAGCAGCGTGTACTCGTTTTCGCATTAGTAATGCTTCTACTACGGTGGCGCCCGAATTCCCGAACCCACGCCGAGCCGATTGCGCCAGTTGTGGCTCTCGTCGTCTTACGTCCGCTATTCCTGCGTACGAACAAGTACGCTCCAGGATGGTCCTCGATACAGCTCATGAGATCGAGATCCTCAAGGCAAGTCTGGCCTCGGACCGATCAGTCTTGGACCCTCCCGCACTCCGCTGCACGAGTTGCGCTTCACAACGGTGCGCAGTTCAAGCCCCACCTTCATCCCGCTGACAAGGTCACAAACGTCCCCTTGGGTATACATAGGACGCGATCAAGAGCTACGGCACACCCGACAGTTCGGGGCAACTGAGGTGCGCTTACGGAATCTTATTCGACAAAACGGCCAACACACGTACGTAGCCCACCATGGCTCGATCCGAAGGAACGAGGTCGAGACGGGGTGCATTAGGAACTGATGTGATAAACCTCTGTTTTGTATGAAATAGTGGAGGCACTGAATGGGACGTTGCGATCGGCCAAGAGGCAGAAGAAGGTAAGGTCCGAACGTGGCATCTGAGCGATGTGGGGGGAGCGGGGGATCGCGTGGACTGATAGGTGCCCCACTATCCTCAGGTCGCTTTCGATGCCGAGCTGTTGATGATGCCCAAGGACAAGGATGTACAAGTCGTCTGGGTAGGGGCAGAGTAGCTGTGCAATCAGTCAAGAATCGAACGGGGTGGAACGGCGATACCGTGGAAGAATCGGGCGCGTTTTCCGTCGTCGATGATGGCTTGGAAAGAAAGGTCGTGGCCTGTCGTGGCTTGGGTAATTTGCTGTATTACGGGTACCACAATTGAAACGACAAGATTCGTTGAAGCCCTTCTGAAAACGAAGAGTACTGTCATTTCGGATAGACGATGGGCCAAAATTCGCCAATGCATGATTTGCCGTGATTACGTGCGTGCGCGTTGTCGCGGTGCGCGGGCGAAAGGTTGTTTGCCTTTTCGACGCTCTCCTTCAAAAACCCACTGCCACCGGGGCTCCACCTCACCGGCTCATCCAGAATGGCTCAGCCCCTACCCATCAGGCCCTCTGAATCGACCACCAAGAAACCGCTCCCCTCGCGTACGCACTCCAAGAAAGGTCCCACGACCAACGGAGGAGGCGCCGCGCCGAGTGGTCCTCGTTCGGATACGGCGAGAAAGAGGATGTGGGATTTGCATGCCGGTGATTTGGAGTGGGATTGGGTCGATGAGTGCTTTGAGCAGGATATGGTGGTGTTTGGAAAGGTGAGTTGTTGTTGTAGGTTGGGTTGGGGTGCGCTGGTGACTTGTGAGAATGGGGTCTGCGCACGCAGAGGATGGGCAAGTGTGGCTAGCTGCGCATCGATCGATGGCGGGCTCACAGGGCATGTGGGTGTGGTACAAGCATCCACTCCGCGTGCACCATCACGACTTCCATCCCCGGCCTGCTGCCCAGTGCCGTGCCGACTGCCCGCACTCCACCCAGATCGCCGCGGCCTCGGCTCCGAGCTGCATGACGTCGTCGGCGCCCACCCATTTCAAGCGCGCACTGCAGCCAGGTTCGACATCGACCCGAGGCCACATACACTCGGAGGCCTCGAAAATACATTCGGGAGCGTGGTTCGCTCGACACTCACATACCATGGGCGTGGGCTCATTCCCCCCTCCAGGCCTGCAACGAAGATACCCCAACCGACGGCACAGACACACCCCTGGAAAAGATACGCGCCGTCTCGGACTTTGCGCCCATTCGGGAAAAAGTTCGCAGGTGAGTCGAGCGACTAGGCAAGGACGGGGGTGGTATGGTTGGTTGCTCATCTGGGTGGAAACTCTCGTACTCACAGGGGTCCCAAGAGGAG
Source organism: Microbotryum violaceum (assembly GCA_022506055.1). Lineage (NCBI taxonomy): Eukaryota > Fungi > Basidiomycota > Microbotryomycetes > Microbotryales > Microbotryaceae > Microbotryum > Microbotryum violaceum. The sequence continues at coordinate 72,049 of JAKMXP010000008.1, read as the reverse complement.
AAGGGATATCGTTCGTGAAGGATGGGCGTATCATGTCTCACGGTGGCCGCTCTTGGTGAGCTTTCTCACGCCCGCATCAAGGGGGTTTTGTTTTCGACAAAAGCTTACTCTTTGCTGAGGGGTCTTAGTTCATCATCTTCACCGTCATATCCATCGAGTTTCTTGCCTACGTCATGGTGCGACAGATCGTCAACCTGATAGAATACTTTGGGTCGTGTAAGTCTTGTGATCCTAGCATTGTCGGTTGCAGTCAAACTGACGCTGCTGGTGACCGCTCGAATCTTGCAGGGCGTGGTCAGCGAGGCAAGTTACGCCAAGCTTTGCGACGGTCTCACAATTTTGAAGAGGTGCATTTTACTTGACAATTCACCCTCGATCACCGAATACTAACACTATCTCACACCCGTCGACAGTGGAAAGAACGGGCTCTCTTGCTCGACGCCCACCTCCGCTTCAACGAATGGAAGCGATCCGCCCCTAACGCCTACTACGACTCGCCTCTGATCCGGAGGGTGCTAAAGTCGCTGAGGGAACTGAGGGAAAAGGACGATGCGGAGGGGGTCATGGCCGTCTTGCACGCCGCGTTGAGGAACAACTTTGCCGGGTCCGAGAGTTTCAGGCTCTACAGGTCAGTCGCCAACGCGTTGGTTTGTTCAGTTGGCGAACCAGAAGCCTAAAGCCAACAACGCCCGCGGTCTTGACAGCGAAACGTTTTATGGGACGAAAGACCTCGTTCAGGACTACATCGACGAAGGTGGGTCCCCAGGCGGACGTACAGTCCATCCAAGCGCTCGTCCCGCGACTGACTATTGCGTGTGCTTCGACCCACAGTCGCACTATCGATCGAATTTGTGCGCAAAGCCCCACTCGACCAGGTCCCGCTCGAGATCAAACATGAATTCTTCCGCTCGAGCGCCAAGAACCTCGGCGCGACGGCGTTGTGTCTTTCCGGTGGCGCAGGCTTGGGCTATTACCACTTCGGAGTCGTGCGTGCCTTGCTCGATACGAACACCCTCCCTCGTGTCGTGACGGGGACCTCGGCTGGATCGATCGTCGCTGCTTTCTTGTGCACGCGCACAGACGACGAACTGCGCCAATTGCTCGTCCCTGAACTGGCAGACCGGATCAGCGCATGCGAGGAAGGCCTGACAACCTGGCTCCCTCGCTTACTCAAGACGGGCGCTCGGTTCGAAGCGACGCACTGGGCTCGAAAAGCGAGTTTCTTCACGATGGGGAACATGACCTTTCGCGAAGCGTTCGAAAGGACCGGGCGGATCCTCAACATCTCCGTCATTCCCTACGACACGCATTCCCCTACGAAATTGCTCAACTACCTCACGGCACCGGATTGCGTCATCTATTCCGCCTCGATCGCTTCATCAGCCGTTCCGAGTGTGATGAACCCCGTCGTGTTGTTGCAAAAAGATAAGGACGGGAAGGTCAAACCTTGGGAATTCGGGGGCAAGCACAAGGACGGGAGTTTGAGGGTCGATATCCCCTTGCAAGCTCTGCATCTCTTGTACAACGTCAACTTCTCTGTGGTTTCCCAGTGAGTTTGGGGCACGTGGTGCTCTGTGTCCCGTAACGTCGTGGTTCCCCAAAGACTTAAATACGTCCGTCCCATCCACAGAGTCAATCCCCACATCCACCTCTTCGCGTTCGCGCCTCGAGGAGCCCCCGGTCGACCCGTCGCTCATCGTCAAGGCAAAGGTTGGAGAGGAGGCTTCCTCCTTTCCGCGGCGGAACAGTTCCTCAAGATTGAATTGACCAAGAACTTTAGGGTCATACGGGATTTGGAGTTGATGCCCGAGTTTGGGGGTCAGAATTGGTCGGCTTTATTCTTGCAGGATTTCGAGGGTCAGTGTTGTTGGGCAGTCCCATACTGAGGCAAATTCGATTCGGTCGGCTGATGATTCAGACTCGTTCGTGTTTACAGGCACGGTAACGATCTGGCCCCGGTCCCGTTTTTGGGACTGGTTCCAACTCTTATCGGACCCGAATCGAACCGAACTAGCACGCAAGTTGCGCGTAGGCCAAATGGCGACCTTCCCGCGCGTGAAAATGATCGAGAACCGACTCAAGATTGAGCGCCAGATCGATCGAGGGAGGGAAGAAGTGTTGAAGGAGGTCAAGAAGGGGAAGAGTGGCGCGGGGCAGTTGGGCGGTCCGATCGATCAACGCGATAGTTCGGTCGATCGCTGGGACGACCTTAGTCGGGTTAGGGGAAAGGACGCCCTGGGCGAAAAGATCAAGGCCCCGGAGGAAGCGGTCGTACTTGACGACGGCGAGGAGGAAGGAGAGGAGGGTGGGAGACTCATTAAACCTACTCCCGCGGCATCGACTTCAAAGGACGGGCGAAGTCACTCCGTCATCCACAACGCCGAACGGAGGAAAGAGATCCTAGCTCGACTCGGGCTCAAGAACGCCGAAACGATGGGCTCGACGAACCCTCGTTCGACATCCGAAGCGGCGGTTTTCACAGGTGAGGATTCAGAAGGGGAGATCACGAAGGATCATCGAACGTTGAGGAGGAGGTATTCGATGGGGACCTTGAGAAGGAGTAAGAGGAGTAAGAGTGATGGGAATCGACGGACGACGATGTTCGGGGATGAGACCTCTTCAGAGGATGTGGAGGATGATTTCCTGAGTTTGGGACAGGGGTCAGGGGGGAGGTGGAGCTCGACGGGTAGTCAGGGGTGATCTCTGAGGTTGTAGCATATCTATCATTCACTCGAGCAACCAAAGTATTCAGTACAACACACCCAGTCCTATTCATCCTCATCTTTGAAAACCGGCTTCCAAACCTTGACGACCCAATCACCCCCAGCACTAGCCAACAATCCATGTCCCTGGTAACTACCCCGGTCCGGCTCCCCATGCCTCGGCTGCAACCAATCCACGGCGTAAACACTATCCTTGTGTCCTTCCAACCTCTGCGCGAGCCTCCCGGACTCCGTCGTTGTAGACGTGGTCGTCGATCCAGATTCGTTGGTTGATGATCCAGACGGAGGCACAGGCCCCGTCAGGTCGTAGATCAACACCACTGGATCGCTGGACCCTACAGCGATCAAAAGCGATTCATCCAATGGCCGCGGTCTCGGATCTTCCTCCTCCGTCTTCTGCCCCCCTCCCATCCCACCACCCGACGAACTCTTCTTCCCCTTTTCCCCACTGCCTTCCTCATCCCCTTCCCTTCGTCTTCTGCCCTCTTCCTCCTCTTCATTGAGCCCATGCCCATGCCCAAGTCCTCCCAGCCTCCCCGCAGAACTACCCGAGAAACTAGTAGCCCTCGACCTGCGGCCCGTAGACCCCGCCCCACCTCTTTTGGATTTGCCGGTCGTCGAAACGATGTCCGAGTATTCCTTGCCTTGAAAGAAGGATACTTTGATAGGCCAATTGCGGTTCTTCCCGCGGAGGGTTTGGATCAGTTTAGGAGGCGTAAGGGCTTGTTTCAAAGGGTCGAGGTGAGAGGAACGGTCGTAAATCCTGATGACTGTGGTGGAAGAAGAAGGTTTACAGTTGGAGCGCTTAGCCTCAATTGATTGTAAAGAGCGTCGCTTTAGCCGCGATGCGATGCGATGCGGGGCAAAGACGTACAATTATCGAACCCGACGGAAGCCATCCACCTCGGTTCCCTCCCCTTGCCACCATGTCCGCCCCCACCATACCAATCCGGCGCCACGGCCAAACATGAGATCGAACTAGTTCCCTTTTTTCCACTACTCATCTTGGACACAGTCGAGTTTACCGAGGGTGTGGTCGAGTTGGTTTCGGGGAAGGGGAGGAAAGTCGAGGCGCGGAGGGAGAAGTGGCGGATGGAGCCGAAGGAGTCGCCGATGAGGAGGTTGGGGGAGCGGCGGAAGGATTGGCTGTGGAGGAACCATCAAACCCTATATCAACATGCGGTCGTTGCCCTAGATCTTCGACCGCAGACCTACACCGAATTGATCATCGCGTCACACATCATCACCATTGCCGGTTTATCCATCCTCAAATCGCCAACACCTAAAACCTTGCCCGACGTACCCCACACAAACACTTGTTCGCTCTCACTCCCTTGTGCAGCATGGGGGTGCAACCAATCGACGGATTGGACCAGACCTTCTGTCGTCAAGGACCAGATGGGAGCGAAGGAGGACGACCGGTGAAGGGGTAAAGGGGAGGTGGGTGTTTGGAGGGGGGAATCAGGGGTGGAGGAGGAAGGCGAACCGCCGAGGGGGTGTACGAACAAACGCGAGTCGTAGCCTCCTGACAGGACGTGTTGCATCGAAGGTTGAAACGCGATGTCCGATACAGGGGCGGTGTGCGAAGAAAGGTGGATGATCTAAGGTGTGGAGGACGGAATTCAGTGGGGTGTGTAATACAGAACTTGTCCGCCCATCCCTCACCTCTTGTACATCCCCATCATCCCAAGCATTCCCCTGTTCTCCATCACCGTCGGGATCGACATCCCCGTCGTGCTCTGCTCCGGAAGCTTCCCCGTTCCGAGTCTCCGCAGCCCCTATCTCATCCTTGGACCCCCAAAGTCTGACGCCATCGAACGCCGCACTCGCCAAAATCCTGCCTCTCTTTCCCCACTCCCCGTCTGAGAATTTCAGTGCGTAGACCGCCCCTCGATGACCTTTCAAGTCGTACGCTCTGCCCCACTTCCAGCTTTGCCTTGTGCGACGGGAGGAATGGGACGAGTAGGAGCGCGAGTGGGGGAGGGAAATGTCGAGGTCACGCTTGAGCGAGGCGTCGCGCATCGCTTGGGACGTGGTAGGGGGAGCATGGGCGGCGGTGGCGGACATTCCTACTGCGGCGGTGGTGGTTGTAGTCGTGGTCTTGGAAGACACAGAGGAAGAACCACACCCCGACCCTAGACCGATCACGGTCGGTGGTTTTGAAGAGGTCGAGGTCGAGGGTGGGGTCGGGAACAATGAAGCCGCAATTGAAGAGGGTGTACTCGGCAAGGGAGGGCGACTCGGAGATCGCCACGGCAAAGTGGATGTGCTGGGCGTCGGAGATTGATGCACGGGTTCGTTGAGGCGCATGAACGGTCCTTCGCTCGTCGTCGGGGGAATCGTGGCGGGTCCTTGCTCCGGTGTTGAGGATGGCACTACAGCCGCCATGGATGGCTTGGGCGTCATATCCCTCGACCTGGGCTCATTCAGCGGTTCTTGCTGCTGCTGCTGTTGCTGCTGCTGCTGCTGCTTGGCCTTGTGATTGGACTCCCTCTTGCCCCACCTCCAACTCAACTCCCACAGACTGGCCCTCAACCCCTCGTTCTCCTTGTCTAGCACGTCGACGCGCACTTTGAGTCGCTTGTAATCCCTCAACAGCCGTTCGTGGATCGCGGCGTCGATCTGGGTTGGGTGGGGTGCCAACGGAGCGGAGGGGAGGATTGGAACAGAGGGCGTCGAGACAGAGACAGACCCACCGCCGGCTAAGGAAAGCGAGGGGAGGGTAGGATCCTGCGAAGAGTCCATCCCTGGCAGGAGTGCCACACCCTACTGAGGAGCTGAGTAAAGGTTTGTGGACTGGTCGGGGCGCCGAGAGAGAGACAGAGAGAGAGAGAGAGAGAGAGGGAGAGAGAAGAGGGGAGACGGGGCGCGAGACCTGGGCCAGCTGCAATTCGGGTCAGCGGCCTGTGTTCAAAACGTTTCAAATCGCAAGCTCGCATTCCGGAACCGCTTATAGCTGTCCGAGTAGCCGCCCCAGCCCCACCGTCGCGGCCCCCTCCTCCCCTCCGCTATCGGTCGACCCCCACTTTGCCGCGCTTGCTTCGCACCGGTCAGACGGAGCGCGCACCGCCAAGATTGGCTGCTACGGCGCATCACCTCCGTATTTCTACAGTCACGGGTACCTTAGCCACACCGAATAAAGAGGTGCGTCATCTCTCCAGCTGCGATATGATGTACACGCCCCGGGAAACAGCCACAACTACCGGCGGTATCGACCGTAACCTTGCTAATCCCTACCGCACCTTCCCACAGAATGCTGCCCCGACCTTTGGTTGGTCTCGGACCATCGATACGAGCGAATGTACGACCCATCCTGCCGATCAAGAGACGCGCATTCCCCATCCTCCTCTCCGGCCCCTCGCTCGTCGCCTCGAGAGCCTTCTCATTATGGCCTTCCCAAAGCAATGCAACACCATCCCTGCTCCCTATCGAGACATTACCCTCCCCACCCCCACCACCGCGCCCTCCCACCATGTCCGAGCTCTCGATGCCGACCTCCCTCCCCGACCCAACCCTATGGGAACCCCTATCGACCCTCCTCGTCTCCCTTCCCGCGACACTCCACCTCACCTGGCCCCTCTTTATCCCTCTCCTCACCCTCCTCATCCGTTCCTCCTCCATGATTCCTCTTCAACTCTGGCAACGGAGGCAAATGCGACGATTTGCGACGGTCATAAGGCCGAGGTTGAAGGGCGTGCATGAGAGTTTGGCGTTGGGGTTGCGGGATAGCTCCAGGAGGAAAGGACTGAGTTATGAGCAGTATGAACAGGAGTATAAAAAAGCGGTAAGTCGATTGAGCCTATGCAAAGAAAGCACTTTTTCAAGCTGATGCAATGCTTTTTCTTGCCCTAGTCAAAAGAAGCGACCCGTCAACTGTATCGCTCCTATGGCTTCCACCCTCGACTAACGATGTACATCGGTCCCCTCATCAACATACCCTTATTCATCTTCATATCCCTCATTCTCCGGGACGCATGCGAGCGCGCTCTCCTCGTACTTCCCCTTTCCCCTACCCATCTCCCTCTGCCCTCCTACGCAACCCTCACCCCAGAAATCCTGTCAAACCTCCACGAGTTAGCGACCAGTTCTTTCCTGTGGTGTCCCAGTCTCTGTCTCCCCGATTCCACCATGTTCGTACCCCTCATGGTCGGATTAGCGACCTTGGTCAATACCGAAGTCTCGGCCAAGATGAGGAGGGCGGTGATGAGGGCTGGGAAGGAGGTGGAAAGGATTGAGGATGGCAGAATCGCGGGGAATGCGGTGGTGGGGATGAGGGTGGGTCAGGTCGGTGCGTTGGGTACGAGGGGTCTGACGGCGGCTGAGAAAAGACGCATCACGGTGATCAGTTCGAGGAGGGAAGGGAATGAAGGGACGAGGGGGTTGACGACCCAGATCCGAACGACGGAGCGGCCGAAGGAACAGGTGCAAGAGGTGGTGGACGGAGAGGACGAGGAAGAACCGAGGAACTCGAGGATCATTACCAATGCGATGAGGTGCGCTTCCGTCGCTTTCATCCCTATCGCCGCGATGGCACCTGTGGTACGTAGCCCATACTGGTTTGCCAGGATTCGCGAAAGCTGACTCTCTTTATGGGTTGGTATGGACGCACCCAGGCCGTCTGCCTCTACTGGCTCACATCAAATTGTCTGACCCTGTTGACGAATCTCACGTTTGCTTACTTCGATCGGACAAGGGAAAGGAAGGACAGGCTCGACAAGATTTTGAGGAGATGAATCATCGTTTTAGGAGGAGTTCGCTATGTGATGCAATGCAGGATATGCGATCATAGCTTGGTGGAAGTATTGCGAGACTCTGCTCAGAAGATCGTGTTTACAGTGAGCGGGCATCGTGTGGGCCGTTGGGAAAGTACCTCCTATGCATAAGCAACGAAAAGTCCTCCCGACGCGAATCATTTTATGAAAACCCACGAAGCATTTCCGAGCTTTGATTCGTAGAGTTGAAGGGCAAAATCCAGTCTGGAACACAAGTATGCTGCTGTAGCTCGGCGTATGGCCGTCAAAGCGAGCCGCGGAGGTGAGTGACATCAATGTAGGCGGCAGGCCATCTGTACATAGACCCCTTGAATTGGTCAAGTTGATCATGAAGGAAAAGGTGGGGCACAATGCCGGACGGCTGGTGGCGGCGGCGACGGCATCGACGGCCGAGGCGTCTGTCACTCGCTCCACGTTTGCCTTTACCCCGGGCCACTGCCCGTCGTTCTCAGCCCATTGACCGCCTACCCGCCACTTGACCTTTTGCAACGTGCAATCTGTGCGACGTCGAACGTCTGTCATCTTCTACGGACCTACGTGTTTCCGCGCTCTGACAACGTCTCCGCAGCTCACTGGCAGGCGCTGACAACTCAAGCGCAACGACGACAGGGTCTCGGACATGGATCGGCCGGCCTCTCCGCAAGTGGCACCTGCCGAGCCATCACGTCTCGCGCCTACGCACACACCCCAAGTCTGTACATGCGGTGCATCAAGCGACGTAGCAAAAGATGACCGGCCACGGAATGACCTGAAGCCATCACTGCAAGTCGAGCAGCAGCAGGACCAGGAGCTACAAGGTGCCGAATCCTTGAATGCCGACCGCTTGCCGGCGGGGCCGTTACCGTGCCGACAGTGCGGCGGCGCAAATCGAGCGGCGGCGCAAATCAACCCATCCGCTGCTGCTGTTGCCGCGGCCCAGAGCCGAGGGGCCGACTCGGAGAAATCTGCTCTCGAACGTGCCACCTCCTCGACGAGCGACGTAGAGAAAGGACGTGAATCTCCCTTGGTAGATACACCACCAGGACCATCGGGAATCATCTTCCCCGATGGAGGATGGAGAGCATGGCTGTGAGTTGCGACTGGCCGAATGAAAGGGAGGAAACTAGCTCCAAATTTTAGCGTGCCTTTGCCGCTTTTTCCTGCCATGTCGGCACCGAGATCGGGAGCTTGCTTCTCTCCGTTTATCTGATCTGGAGACGTCTAGCTGATGTTGACGACCATGCGTACCGTTGGAACAGTGTCGTCGCTGGGGCTTGGTGTGTGAGCTGTGAGTAGAGGCAATTCCGTCCTCGGAGAGGGGCTCGACTCGGAGAGCTGACTCGCTCGACGTTATTTCCTGGGGAAATAGTCACCACATGGGGCTACACGAACGCGTTCGGCGTGAGTGTCAGTTGGTACGAGAAGCATCAACTGGAGGGGAGAACCCCAAGTGATATCGCCTGGGTGAGTTCAATCGTACCACTCTCAAGGCGACTGCGGCCTGAGGTGTGACGATCTCAAGCTGTATCGTTCCTGCAGATCGGCTCGACACAACTCGCCTTTGTGCTCGCATGCGCCGTCATCTCGGGCAAGGCTTTCGATGCCGGCTACATCAAATATCTGCTCGTGCTCGGGACCTGCATCTACACCGCTGGTCTGTTTGGTCTGTCCTACGCAACGACCTACGTCCACATCTTTCTCGCCCAAGGAATCGCGTGCGGGATGGCCGCCGGCATTCTGTTCCTCCCTGCTGTTTCGGCCGTATCGCATTTCTTCCGCGTGCGACGGGCGACGGCGTTGGGTATCCTCGCCACGGGCTCATCGGTCGGTGGTGTGGTATACCCTCTGCTGCTCAACCATATCTTTCCCACAATCGGGTTTGGTCCTGCGATCCGCGCATCGGGGTACCTCACCGTCGGCCTCCTCATCTTCGCCTGCCTGACCATCGACTCGCGTCTCCCACCTCGCAAAACGGGGCCCATCATCGACTTTAGCCACTTCCGCGACCCCGCTTACTCGGCTTTTGTGGCGGGCGAGTGCTTGATCATGTGGGGTTTATACATCCCTTATTTCTACATCCAGTCATATTCGTCAGCCCACGGCGTGCATCCGCAAATCTCGCTCTACTCGCTGTCGTTCCTCAACGCCGCTTCTTTGTTTGGTCGCATCATTCCCAATTGGCTGGCGGACACGTACGGGCCGTTCACAATCCTAATCGTAAGTCCCCTCCGGCCTCCTCTGGCTACTGGACGCTTACCACGAATCCTCTCGCTCCCTCGGCAGCCGAACTGCCTAGTTTCGGGCATCTTTTGCTTCGCCTGGCTCGCATTGGCCAAGACGAACGCCGGGACCGTGGTGTTTTGCCTGGCTTATGGCTTCAGCAGCGGTGCCTACGTCTCCATGATGCCTGCGTGAGTGTCTTCTTCCCCTATCCGGTCAAACTTGATGCACTCGATGGCTGATGTTCTTCACCTTTTTTTTTTCCCGAAAACCTCAGCTGCGTCGCCTCGATGACGACCGACATGTCGACGATCGGGATCCGCATCGCCATGGCCTTCTTGGCCGTCTCCATTTTCGCCTTGACGGGCACACCGATCGCCGGCGCCATGGTCGCTCGAGAGAACGGGAGTTATGTCGGTGCGACCGTCTTCTCCGGCGTTATGATCCTTGCGGGGACGTGCGTAAATGGCGTGACGTGGTCGCTCATGTCCAAACGCAAGGGGACGAAGAGGGTGTGATCGGGCATTGGAGAACGGTATATCTAGGTTTAATACTTCGGTAGGTTGGATATCAGTGCAGTACAACCGCTCCACATTCCGAGGAAGAAGTCCGAATTCAGTATTAATCGGATACATGCAAAGTGAAAAAGAATATGAAAAAAATGGAAGAAGACGACGACGAGACCCGCCGCACCCGCGTCCGGCACGTGCAAGAAAATGAACGAGAAAACAGAGTATACATCAAATCAAGGCAAACATAAGAGAAAAGGGGGGAAGCTAAGAACAATCTCGACCTTCACAAGGAAAGTAAAGGACAAACGAAATACGAAAAGGAAGCGGAGTACCGGTGTCTATGCAGTCGCAAGATCATATACCGTCTCGGGCGTCACGCCTTTGCCGAGACCCATTTCCATCCCGACTTCGGGACCCCAGATCTCGGCCCAGATGCCTTCCCCTTCGACGTGGAGCGGCTCTTCCGGTGCGTTGCCCTGGGCCCGTTCTTGGTTCCAGATCATCGTCAATGACGAGGCGAGACTTTTAAGCCCGAGGAGGAAACCGAGGTCGGCTTGATTCGGATGCGTGGGTGGGAAGCTCGCGACGATGCGACCGTCGGGAAGAATCGTTCCCGGAGCCGGTACCGAGGGCGACGAGCCATCACCGTCGTGAGAAGTCTTTGGCATCGAGGCGGCGAGTTCGTCGACGGCGATAAAGTCGTCGCCGGTCGTGCAGTGGGCAAAGTCGATAAGGCGGATCGTGACCCCCCCGGGGGGCACGCGATGCTTCTTGCCGTGGTGACGGTGGGCGTGCGACGAGGCCGAGGCGTGACGATATCGGTCCAGGACGGGGCCCGAGGGAGAATCGGAGAGGCCCGTCGACGTCGTCGTCGTCGTGACGCAACTCGATTCGCCCGTCGACGACAGCTGGCCTCCCGAAGACATCTGCGCTTTCAGATTTGCTTGCACCTCGGCGTCGCCGTCGTAGATGAAGAGCAGGCTGGCGGCGTAGAAGCGGTAACGGTTCAACCCCTTGAGGATGGACGCGAGGCGGTACAGTTGTCGGAGGATGATGGGGATCTGGTACGCGAGCACCTCGACACCGTTCGAGAGAAAGTGAGCCAGGACGGAGGGGAAATCCTGCGTTGTGACGTTGCGGCCAAAGTACTTGTCCTGGAAGACGTAGCGGCCCTCGGCCGACTTGAAGACCTGCCAGTGAAAGGGTACCAACGTTCCGTCGCATCAGAGACCTTGCGATCACCAAAGCAACACCAACACCGACGAGGTAACTCACCTGCATCCCACAAATACGCACGCCGAGGTCGTGGCTTGTCGTTTTGGAGCATTTCTTGGTCTGACTCGCCTTCTTGGCCGGGGTCGCGGCGATGCCGTACTGGCGCGTCCCCATCTTGAGGTCGAGCACGCACGGCGACTTGAGCGAGCCTGTCAGGTCCTCCATCAGGATGAACTGCTCCTGGCGCGAGGGTGCCGTCGGTGTCTCGGTTGATTGCGGCAGCGGTACAGAAGGCTCAACGATGGCCGGGGTCGAGGACGAGGAATGGAGTGCACCGGTCGTGGGCACGGATGGTGGGTTCTCTGCAACAACGGGGTTGGCCTGGCGCTTCAAAGGTTGGCCGCTCGCCGGCATTGGAGCAGTTTCGTCGACGGGGCAGAGGGAAGAGGTCGTCGCAGGGAGCGAGGGGGACGAGGCGGCGTTCGTCGTGGTCCCTCCAGGCTCGCTGATGTCGTCCATGGCGAACATGCTCTCCTGCGAGCCGACACTGCAGCCTCGTTCGCGCTGCGAGCCGCCGGCACCGAACGAAAGGTGCCGCGAGCGGCTCTGCCGCTCTTCGACAACACCGTTCTCGATGCCCGATTGTCGCGTGCGCAGCAGAGCGCCCGTCGACTGCGTCTCGCGCAGCTCCGGTCGTTCAGGTCGCTGCAACGAAGCGGCACGCGCACTGACAGGGGTCGCTTCGCCACCGGCGACGAGGTTCGACGCGCTGTTGGTCCCCGACAGGCCGTGGCGCTTGCCTTCCTTCCACCCGCGACGCCCTTCGCGCAGCTTGGGCGAGCTAAAGACCTCGCGCAGGACCTGTTCGCATAAGCGGGTGTTGACTGTCGTTGAGCCCGTGCCTGTCGTGTGGCCCCCGACGCGAGAGACGGCCGGCGAGGCCGAGCCCAGGACGGCACCCGACGACAATGACCGACTTGGGGAGAGGCGCCGAGCGAGCGATCTTCGCAGCGCCGTATCGTCGGCGATGGGCGATTGCCCGAGGCGCTGGTGCTGCTGCCGCGCGAGCGCCGACTCGACATAGTCGGCGTCGACGGGCGTCGAATGCGGCGTCGGTGGCGTCGCACTCAGGTGGGGGAAGGACGGGACCGCGGACAAGGATGAGAGCGGCGTGTCTTCGCCAACGCTGCCGCTGATAGAAAAGGACGAAGGTGCAAAATCAGGGCTCGAGAGCAATTTGGACCCTCCCCCATCGCCGCCGGTGATCGTCGTCGTGCCCGTGCTCGCGTCCCCGCCCAGGAGCTCGGGGTCGGTGTTGTTGCCGGACTTGCGTCGCGCGTTGCGGTGCATGCGACCACTCCGGCGCAGGCCTTTGGTGACGTCCCAGACGAGCGTATCGGGAATGATGTGGCGGTTGCGATCGAGGACGACTTCGGGCACCTCTTCCATCGCCGCCTCATCCGCACCCAGTCCACCTCCTTTCTCAACGCTGCGCAGCGTCGCCGCGCTCTTTTCACGAAAGATGCGTCGTTCAGGCAGTTGCGGTGTCGAGGCTCGGGCCCGCGACGACTCGCGCGAGCTCAAAACCGGTCTCCGATACGTGACGTTCAGGACTCCGAGGTATTGCGGGACAAAAGCGAGCAGCTTGGGGCAGGAGCGCTCGACGGCTTCGTAAAACTCGTTCTCTCGCGACGCCAGCGGCTGCAAAGGGAAAGAGGGATAAGTCCGGTTTAGCTAATGGCCAAACACGTAGCGTAATAGTTGTCTCGACCGTACCTTGCAGATCGCCTTTTTGGAAAAGCGGAAGATGTGGTTGTGGCCCCCAACCTGGTGATCATAAGGCTCGAGCGGGACCGTCGCCGGGATCGTGCCGTCCTTGCCCAGCAGCCTTGACCCCCACTCGTCGCCGGCGGCAGCACGCTGCATCTCGACCGTCCCACCGCCGTTCTGCGCGATCTTGTCCTTGAGCGGACCGACGTCAAGCTCGAACTCTTCGTCCCGCGATTCGAGTGTTTCGCCGCGCGTAAGGGGCGCTCCTTCTTCTTCGAGGTTGCCGTCCTCTTCGTCCCCGTCCTGAGCTCCGTCGTCGTCGTCATCTCGGTCATCTTCGTCCTCGTCGCCGTCATCTTCATCCTCGTCGTCGTCATCTTCGTCCTCGTCGTCGCTCCACTCGTCTTCGTCCTCGGTCGTCGTCGCCTCATCGTACGTACTGACACTCCCACTCGAGGCGACCGAAGGCGCGATATTGACCGGAGCCGAAGTCGAAGTCGAAGCCAACGTCGACGGCGGGGCCAGAGTCGAAGCCAGGGCCTTGTCCAGCGGCCCAGTCGGCGCTGCGCGCGTCGGACTCGTCGCCCCTTGGTCTAGCACGAGCCGTCGTACGCCCTCAACGAGGCTCTGTGTCGCCGTCGGGGTGCCGTTTGCGGAAGAATCGTGCCCCAACGGCTTGGGCGAGTAGATGAGCTTGACGACCGAACTCGACGTTGAGCTCGGGATCGAAGGTGGTGGTGGTGGCTCGTTCAAGGCGGAGGGGGAGGAACCTGCATGCGAAGGTGCGGGTTCCGAGGTTGTCGAAGAACCTCTCGAAGCGATGGGCGCCACAGGGGGGGCGAGATTGTCGTGGACCGAATGGGGTGGCATCGCTGCATTCGGTAAGGAGAATTCGGGGACGGGGGAACCCAACACTCCGCCACCACCGATCGTCCCTACGTTTATCCGCGGGCTTGTCAGCCGTGGACTCGCGGGTCGACTCGTCGTCAAACCACTCGGTCCAATGCACGGCGCCGGCGACGGGTGACCCGATCGATCGCCCTTGCTCGGAGAAGGGAGAATGTTCGGCGACGAGCGACGGCTTTGCGACGAGCGACCCTGGGCCTGCGAGGCCGAAACGGAGCGAGAGATGGAGGCGCGTTGCGAGGAAAAGGGGGAACCGGGGGCAAAGAAGTGGTTCGGTTCGGGGGAGGTGTGGGTCGACGGCGTCGCGTTCGTCTGCTTGATCGCGGTCGCTCGCTCCTTGCCCTTGATCGACAGCGAGGGGCTCTTGGCGTTGAGAACCATGATAGAACTGGTCTCCGATCGTGTGCTAGAAGGGAGACGCGATTTCGACGGCCGCCGCCGCGCCTCGAGCTCCTTGTCGGGAATCGACGTCGTCTCCTTAAACAGGTTGAGGCTCACGCTCGCCTTGCGCCCTCCTCCCCCCGCGCCCGTGGTGTGCGCATTCGTACGGACCACACGAGAAAAGGAGGAAGGCGGAGAAGAAAACGAGTCGTGGTGGGCGACGGCAGCCGACGTGAGGGCCACGGGTGAGGAGGCAAACGACGACGACGGCGAGGTCAGGGGGAACGAGCCGGGCGAGACGGCCAAGGTCGCGTCCAACGGTGCCGTCGAGGCCAACGTGTGTCGAGACGACATGGAATCACTGAGCGACGATGAATCCGGGGTGCTGGCTGTCGCCTTCCCGGGCGTGACAATGGCTCCGGGCCCCATCTTGATCGTTAATGGTTCGTTGCTATGAGCGGTCGAGGTCGTGTCGACCGAGTGAGATCCCGACGATCGCCGCTTGCTCGGGCATACTGGCTCCTCCATCTCCCTACTCCCTGGGTGGGGAACTGTTGATTGTCGTCAGAGAAGAGAAGAAGCCAAAATTGGTCAGCGTCCGCAACTCGGCCGCCTGCATAATTGCGTCAATTCGGGGCCCGCTCCACAGGGGTGTCAACTGTCAGCTCGGACAGCGTCTTGACACCATAGCACGGGCTAAAAGAAGCATAGCTTGAAGCAAGTGTCTAGGGGCTCGTTCGGGCGTCGCGACTGGGGGCTGGAAGTTGTCGCCGACCCCGCAGGTCGGGCAGAGGCGATCGAGGATAACCGGGTCCTGCGGGCTCGGAGTGCATTGATGTGGTACTCACTGTATGTAGCAATGTGTTCGATGGCCAGTTATGGATCGATGTTTCAGAAGGCATGCACCGGCATCCACGTCTGGGACGACCGCGATAGCTCGAGAGACAGGGGCGAGAGTCAATATCGGCAACAGGAGAGGTGCACAGGTCCTGCTCTACTATGCCAAGGTTGGTTTAGTGAAATAAGTTGTTGCGAGTGTGATTCACAGTGGAAGACGCCAGGAGCCTCGATGCGCAGGACTGTGGGATGTTGTGGCGCTCGTTCGGCGACGGCGACTGAGTGGACGAGCGACACTGGCGGGTACGCGCGAGGGAGGCGTCAGATAGGGTGGCCTATGTAGGCGTGGGGAGGTGGGATGCACAAGAAGAACCGAGGTAGAACGAATGGCTGTGGTCTGGGCTGATCCCGTCGGAAGGGACGGTGATGGAGATCGGTAAGCAACCAAAGTCGAGGCGAGCGCGCGTCGTGGCGGTCAAAGCGCTAGCGCCTGCAACTCCCCCGCGCGCGCTGCAAGAGCCGACGCCACAGTCCGTGCTTGCCAGCGCCACACGTCGACCGCTCCTGACAGAGTGTCGCCACCACCAAAGGTCGGCGACCTACAAGCTGTCCAGCCTCGACAAAGTGTGCGTATAACATATCCCGTTGCTTGGATTACAGCTATTCAAATTCAGCGTCTGCGGTATGGTCCGTCCGGCCCAAGGTCGAAACGACACAGCAAAACGTGCCCCGATAAATGGAATTCTTTCAGACCGGCCGGTTCCAGTGATTTGGAATCGATTCAGAATCGGCTGCCTCACATTTCGAAACGGGTCTGAACCGAGCTCGAACCAATTTCAAGTGCAATGCTGCCACTGAATCGATTTCATATCACTGGAACCGTTCTGGAACGATTCCATCTTTAGGGGTAGGTTTGGCTAAGGACAGCCGAAACTGCAGCCCGATTTCTGACAGTGCGGCCAGTGTGCGACCAACGTGCTACTCGCGGGACCCAATTCGAGATTACGCGTTTCGCTGGTCGATAGGGGCTCACGCCGTCGCGCCACCCGACCCTGCGCGCTGCTGGCTCGCGATTCCCACGTGCGCGACGCGGAGGCTCTATAGCTTGCGACGCACGCGCATAAAACGTGGCAAGAGGGGAAATTTAAGACGAGACAGGGCACCATTTCAATGACTCAAGCGCTGCAACCCCGAAGATACGCTTTCGGACATAGTGTAGTCGGGGGCGCTAATCCCCGGGGAATTCTTCGTAGGCGCGCGGCCGCCGCACGTGCGGTGGGCGAACGTGCAAGAGTTGACGAGCTTTCCGCTGTCGCCAGAAGAAGCGACAGACGATGATGCTCCCCCTAGAACAAAGAAACCAGGGCAGACCGGATGAGTCTGGGTTGATGGGCGGTGAGCTTGTAGCGCGGATTAGAAGTTCCAGTCGAGATCGCCTCGGTGTGATGACAGCCCGCCGCCTCGTGTCCAGATTGGCGGCCCCTGTCCCTGTTACCGGTCGTCCTGCACGACTGTCGGCAGATTCCTTCGAAGCGAGCCAGATCTCATGAGTGCTGGCGGGACCTGACCGTCAGACTTCGACTGGACCATTCGATAGAGTTTGTGACTGCAAGCTCGGGTAAATCCGCTCGGTAGCCGCGGCCGGTCGGGTCGGCTTCAAGAATCGAAGGCCAGCAACGAAGGCCCAGATCGCACACTGGGGATTGCTCTTTGCAAAGAGCTTGCATAGGTGTTCCGCCCTCTGATGCATCCGAGTTCGTAGCAGAAGTTGACACACGCGCGGTCGATTTCCGCGCCCGCGCTCGACCCTCGGCGATCCACGGGGTTGAGCATGGCCGTAGCATGGCGCATATGGCGCGATCGGCCCAAGTCGCTGCTCCAGCTGGTCCGCAGCTCGTGTCGCTCAGCTTCCTCCCGCACCCTCCCCCCCCCTCATCCCTGCTTCCATTTCTTTCTTCAAAACACTATTCTGTACGTGCTCGATCTCTGCCGTTGTCAAGCCTCACCATGCCCACTGCTGATCTCACTTGTTCCGTCATCATCACCTACGTTGTACATTTTTGAAACTTGCCGGGCCTTTTTTCACATCGCGCTCGCGCTCGCACCATCCCCAACCCCTTCGCTGCCACGTCCTCCCCCGGCCGCTGCTCGCCGTCGCCCTCCACCCCCCTGCCTCGCCCTATCATACAATAGCCAAAATGGTTTCTTCTGCCGTTCTCGGTTTCCCCCGTATCGGTGCCAAGCGCGAGGTCAAGAAGGCGACCGAGGCCTACTGGGCCAACAAGATCGATGCCGCCGAGCTCCAAAAAGTGGCCAAGGAGCAAAGGCTCGCCCGCTGGCAGACGATCAAGGATGCCGGCGTCGACATAATCCCTTCGTGAGTTCCTTTTTCGAATTCGTCCGGCCCTGTTCCGCCGGTTCATGCGTGGTGTGTCCTCACCGATTTACGCACTGCGTCCTCGGTGGGCTTGGCAGCGCCGGTTTTCCCCCCTTTGCGCGCCCGTCGCCCGCCACGTTTCGCCGCAAAAGACCTCGCTTGTTGACCCCACCCACGTACCTGTGCCGGCCCCTTTTCTGCGCACCCCTTTCGTTTCTTTCCTTTACTTCCCCGACGCCCGCAGCGGTGACTTTACCCTCTACGATCACGTCCTTGACTTTTCCACCACCTTCAATGTAAGCAGCCCACGCAGCCGGACTTTTGGGGCGGAGATGACCATTCCTTGAACCTTGTGCTTACGGGCTGATCTTGGATGCATGGACTCCTCCCTTAAAACAGGTCATCCCCGCCAAGTACGCCGAGGCCGACATCTCGGCCCTCGACCGCTATTTTGCCATGGGTCGAGGTCGCCAAGTCGGCGGCGTCGATGTCCCCGCTGGTGAGATGCAAAAGTGGTTCGACTCGAACTACCATTGTGAGTAATGGCCTCTCTCCTCTTGACTCAGCGGTGTCGGGATGAGCACGGACTCTGACCAACTCGTCGGTGTTCCCTACTCGCCCTGTGCTCAGACCTCAAGGGTGAGCTCTCGTCCAAAACCGAGTTCAAGCTCAACGACACCAAGCCCGTCGATGAATTCCAGGAGGCCAAAGCCGCCGGCATCACGACGCGCCCCGTCCTCCTCGGCCCCATCACGTACTTGTTGATCGGCAAGGTCGGCCGCGACGAGACGTCGTCCGAGTTCAAGACCCTCGATGTCCTCGACAAGCTCGTGCCCGTCTACGGCGAGCTCCTCAAGAAGCTCGAGGCCGCCGGCGCGACCGAGGTCCAGATCGACGAGCCTGCTCTGGCGCTCGACGCGACAGACGACCTCGAGAAGGAGTATACCTCGACCTTCGAGGCCCTCGCCAAGGCCGCCCCCGGCCTCAAGATCACCGTCGCGACCTACTTTGGCCGCCTCGAGAAGAAGTCGATCGCGTACGTCAGCAAGTTGCCCGTCCACGCCGTCCACATCGACCTCGACCGCGCCCCGTCGCAGCTCGACGGCGTCGTCGCCGCCGTCAAGCCGACCCAGCTTGTGCTCTCGCTCGGTCTCGTCTCGGGCCGCAACATCTGGAAGAACGACATCGCCGCCTCGGTCGAGACCGCCAAGAAGGTCGTCGCCGAGCTCGGGGCCGACCGCGTCGTCGTCGCGACGTCGTCGTCGCTCCTCCACACCCCCGTCACCCTGGCCAACGAGTCCAAGCTCAAGCCCGAGGTCAAGGACTGGTTCTCGTTCGCGACCGAGAAGGCCGCCGAAGTCGCGACCATCGCCAAGGCCATCGAGTCCCCCGAGTCCGTCAAGGAGGCGCTCGAGGCCAACGCGACCTCGATCCGGGCCCGCCGCGACTTTGAGCAGAATTCAGACGCCGCCGTCCGCGAGCGCGTCGCCGCCGTTACCGAGGAGATGTACAACCGCCAGTCCCCCTTCCCCAAGCGCATCGCCGCGCAGAACAAGGTCTTCGCCCTCCCGACGTTCCCGACGACGACGATCGGCTCGTTCCCGCAGACCAAGGAAATCCGCGTCGCGCGCGCCAAGCTCGGCAAGGGTGAGCTCTCGGAGAAGGAGTACGACAACTTCATTGAGAACGAGATCAAGTCCGTCGTCGAGTTCCAGGAAAAGGTCGGCCTTGACCTCCTCGTCCACGGCGAGCCCGAGCGCAACGACATGGTCCAGTACTTTGGCGAGCGCCTCGCCGGCTTCGAGTTCACCGAGAACGCGTGGGTCCAGTCGTACGGCTCGCGCTACGTGCGCCCCCCCATCGTCGTCTCGGACGTCTCGCGCCCCGCGCCCATGACCGTGCGCTGGTCGTCGTACGCGCAGTCGCTGTCCAAGCAGCCCGTCAAGGGCATGCTCACGGGCCCGGTCACGATCCTCAACTGGTCCTTCCCGCGTGCCGACGTCTCTAAGGAGGTGCAGTGCAAGCAGCTCGCCCTCGCGCTCCGCGACGAGGTCGTCGACCTAGAGAAGGCCGGCATTTTTGCGATCCAGGTCGACGAGCCCGCCATCCGCGAAGGGTTGCCGCTGCGCCAGGTCGACCAGGAGGAGTACCTCACCTGGGCCGTCGACTCGTTCCGCCTCTCGACCGCCGGCGTCAAGGACTCGACGCAGACTCACTCCCACTTCTGCTACTCGGACTTTAACTCGATCTTTGATCACATCATCCGTCTCGACGCCGACGTCATCTCGATCGAGGCCAGCAAGTCCGATCTCAAGTTGCTCGAGGTCTTCAAGACGTACAAGTACCCCAACGCGATCGGTCCCGGTGTCTACGACATCCACTCGCCGCGTGTCCCCAGCGTGCAGGAGTTGCAGGACAAGATCGCCGGCCTGCTCAAGGCGATCCCGCAGGTCAAGGACCTCTTCATCAACCCCGACTGCGGCCTCAAGACCCGCGGCTGGAAGGAGACGGAGGAGTCGTTGAAGAACCTCGTCGAGGCCGCCCGCTGGGCCCGCGAAACCTACAAGGCCTGAAGAAAAGGCTCTGTTTGTGCTCTCTCTGTCTCTCTCTCCCGTGGTTTCCGTTCGGCTCGTCTTTCCTCCCCTTGTTGTTCGCATTTTCAACACCGCAACACAGCAGCATTCGTCGTTCGCTCAACGTGTCGACCAAACTAGAGGACTCCTCTCCTCTGCTTACTTGATACCGCTTTCTCTTCCATCCAAAAAAACTCCAATACTTGAGGTTCGAAGTGCTCGACCTCGATGTCAACATCAACACCTTGTCCCCAACTCGTATGATTCCCCGCTCCCTCCTTCCCAAAAGAGGAAATTGGGTTCGTTCTTTTCTCGCTCTGGACTAGACCGTCCCCGCTTTCCTTCTTCCCTCTTTTCGTCTTTGCAATAACGAAGCCTCAACTTGCTTCCCCAAAAACCTAAATGCTGGGGAAAATCGCACTTGATGGAGCTGATGACTTGAGTTATGGCGTGTCGAAGCGACTCGGATGCGGGCTCGGCTCGGGCGTCTGGACTCTGGAGCGCCTAAGCGGCGTTGGGCCGTCGCTCGTGCCGGCTCGTGGCACCTATGCCGGTCAAAATAAGCCTAACAAATATACTACCCCGCGCGCGGCAAGTTTAGGGAGCTTTTGGGAGATTTGGCCCAGGAAAATGATGGTACGAGGCGCGCGAGTGTCGCGAATCGACGTTGGCCTCTTTCCGCATTCTCGCCCCGACACCGAAGTCACCACCGGCTTTCGACAATGGAATATCGGTTCAAGAAGAGGGAAATCTTCTACGAAAAGAAGGAGCTCACGGATGCAGGCTATCAATATGCCCTCGTTCATCAATTCCAGCTCAACGTTCGCAAGTTTGACACGCGTCGTTGGCACGTCGTGTGCAAGAGTGTCCAAGATCCTCCGTGCGCCTTCTCTGCCACTGCCGTTTCCAAAGGAGAAGAAGGCAGTGTTTGGACCATCACTGTCTTCAATGAAGCCCACGGTTGTCAACTGCTGCTACACACCGGCGACAGCCAGGTTCCCGCTCGCGTGCTTGGCAACATGATCGCCGACAAAGTGACCGACACCCCCGACTACGCGTCCAGGGAGCTTCGGAAGGATCAAAAGCGCGCTGCGGGCCTGAACTTCACGTCGAAACAAGCTCTCCGTGCAATTGGACAAGTCAAGAAAAGCGATCTGCGGCTCAGACGAAGCAGGCTTTGCTGATATCGAAAAGTTTCTCTCTGAGCTCGCCAAAGCGAATCCCGGGTTTTTGACGGTCCGTCCATACTTCAGGCCTTCTTCCCTCTGTCTTAGCCTCTCACTCACCCTACCATGCATCCATGCATGTTCAAAATGCAGGTGTTGGACTGCGAACAATTCGGGGATAGTCGGCGATTCGTTCGAGGCTTTGTCGCGATGGCCAGCTCGATGAAAGGCTTCGCACATTGCCGGCCGGTGATCACGATGGACGGGTGCCGTCTCAAGTCGTTGTACAAAGGTGAGGAATAAACCCTGTGGAGGTAATTATGCCGCAACCAATGAGTCGTTTTTGATCTTTCTTGGCTTTGTAACAGGTGTTCTCCTGGCAGCAACTACGCTGGATGCCAACAATCACATCGTCCCACTGACCTATGCTGTAGTCGGCTGCGAGAATCAGGACAACTGGACATGGTTCTTTCGACACCTTCGAACTGCACTCGCCAGCAGCTTCGAACTCAATTTCGGCAAGCTCGTGATCGTGTCGGATCGTCAAAAGGGTCTCATCGCTGGGGTCAATGCCGTCTTCTCCGAAGCCGCGCACGGCTTCTGTCTCAGGCACCTGATCGCCAACTTTAAAACGCACCGTCTCGGCACGGGTAGGGCAGAGGTGACCAAGCTCATTCATGCCGCTGCAAATGCGTTAACCGAGGATGGAATTATGGCTCGACTTGATGCAGTCAAGCCTGGAGCGTCTCAGTACTTCAAGCCGGTCGTCCGCAACGCGCACGGCGAAGAGTTCCAAGGCACGGCGGCGCCAATGTACTGGTCGGAATGGGCATTCCCTGGCAAGCGTTACGGAATCAAGACAAGCAACACAGCAGAGTCTTTCAATGCATGGATTGAGAAAGAGCGCTACCTACCCTGTCTTCAGCTCTTCGGTGTCCGTGCGCGACGCCATGGTAGCGGCGTTCGAAAAGCGCCGGGCCGAACACGCCGCCGCCGAGGGCGATCGTGTTGATCAATTTGCCTTGACGCCGAAGATCTCCAAGGAACTGAAGACTACGCTTGCCGAATCTCGCAAGTGGATCGCAGCACACATCGAAAACCAAACGTTCGAGGTCAAGAAAGAAGACAGCGTGACCTCCCACACAGTTTCGATTGATCAAGCCCAGTGCACTTGTTGCGCTTGGCAGCGTCTAGGCTAGCCGTGCGTGCATGCTGCCGCGATTATGCTCGACATCCGCTATCGGTTGGATCCGCGCACGGGCGTTGACGAGTACTTTCGCTTGGCTGCGTGGAAGCAGACTTACGCGACACCGCTCCAACCTGTTCCACCTCGGGTCGAATGGAAGCTGCATCGTTTTCTCGTGTGCGTCATGAGGTCACGGATGATGAGGACGATAACAACTCGACTGGCGAAGAAGAGGGTGCCATTATCATTCCGCCATATTTCCCCAGACGTACCGGACGTCCGATCAAGCGCAGGGTCCGGGGTGCGGACGAGAGGGCCAACCGCGACACGATCTGTGGCCGCTGCAAAAGGCCCGGACACAACCGAGTTACATGCGATAAATTGGACGTCCGGTACGTCTGGGGAAATGTGGCGGAATGATAATGGCACCCTCTTCTTCGCCAGTCGAGTTGTTATCGTCCTCATCATCCGTGACCTCATGACGCACACGAGAAAACGATGCAGCTTCCATTCGACCCGAGGTGGAACAGGTTGGAGCGGTGTCGCGTAAGTCTGCTTCCACGCAGCCAAGCGAAAGTACTCGTCAACGCCCGTGCGCGGATCCAACCGATAGCGGATGTCGAGCATAATCGCGGCAGCATGCACGCACGGCTAGCCTAGACGCTGCCAAGCGCAACAAGTGCACTGGGCTTGATCAATCGAAACTGTGTGGGAGGTCACGCTGTCTTCTTTCTTGACCTCGAACGTTTGGTTTTCGATGTGTGCTGCGATCCACTTGCGAGATTCGGCAAGCGTAGTCTTCAGTTCCTTGGAGATCTTCGGCGTCAAGGCAAATTGATCAACACGATCGCCCTCGGCGGCGGCGTGTTCGGCCCGGCGCTTTTCGAACGCCGCTACCATGGCGTCGCGCACGGACACCGAAGAGCTGAAGACAGGGTAGGTAGCGCTCTTTCTCAATCCATGCATTGAAAGACTCTGCTGTGTTGCTTGTCTTGATTCCGTAACGCTTGCCAGGGAATGCCCATTCCGACCAGTACATTGGCGCCGCCGTGCCTTGGAACTCTTCGCCGTGCGCGTTGCGGACGACCGGCTTGAAGTACTGAGACGCTCCAGGCTTGACTGCATCAAGTCGAGCCATAATTCCATCCTCGGTTAACGCATTTGCAGCGGCATGAATGAGCTTGGTCACCTCTGCCCTACCCGTGCCGAGACGGTGCGTTTTAAAGTTGGCGATCAGGTGCCTGAGACAGAAGCCGTGCGCGGCTTCGGAGAAGACGGCATTGACCCCAGCGATGAGACCCTTTTGACGATCCGACACGATCACGAGCTTGCCGAAATTGAGTTCGAAGCTGCTGGCGAGTGCAGTTCGAAGGTGTCGAAAGAACCATGTCCAGTTGTCCTGATTCTCGCAGCCGACTACAGCATAGGTCAGTGGGACGATGTGATTGTTGGCATCCAGCGTAGTTGCTGCCAGGAGAACACCTGTTACAAAGCCAAGAAAGATCAAAAACGACTCATTGGTTGCGGCATAATTACCTCCACAGGGTTTATTCCTCACCTTTGTACAACGACTTGAGACGGCACCCGTCCATCGTGATCACCGGCCGGCAATGTGCGAAGCCTTTCATCGAGCTGGCCATCGCGACAAAGCCTCGAACGAATCGCCGACTATCCCCGAATCGTTCGCAGTCCAACACCTGCATTTTGAACATGCATGGATGCATGGTAGGGTGAGTGAGAGGCTAAGACAGAGGGAAGAAGGCCTGAAGTATGGACGGACCGTCAAAAACCCGGGATTCGCTTTGGCGAGCTCAGAGAGAAACTTTTCGATATCAGCAAAGCCTGCTTCGTCTGAGCCGCAGATCGCTTTTCTTGACTTGTCCAATTGCACGGAGAGCTTGTTTCGACGTGAAGTTCAGGCCCGCAGCGCGCTTTTGATCCTTCCGAAGCTCCCTGGACGCGTAGTCGGGGGTGTCGGTCACTTTGTCGGCGATCATGTTGCCAAGCACGCGAGCAGGAACCTGGCTGTCGCCGGTGTGTAGCAGCAGTTGACAACCGTGGGCTTCATTGAAGACAGTGATGGTCCAAACACTGCCTTCTTCTCCTTTGGAAACGGCAGTGGCAGAGAAGGCGCACGGAGGATCTTGGACACTCTTGCACACGACGTGCCAACGACGCGTGTCAAACTTGCGAACGTTGAGCTGGAATTGATGAACGAGGGCATATTGATAGCCTGCATCCGTGAGCTCCTTCTTTTCGTAGAAGATTTCCCTCTTCTTGAACCGATATTCCATTGTCGAAAGCCGGTGGTGACTTCGGTGTCGGGGCGAGAATGCGGAAAGAGGCCAACGTCGATTCGCGACACTCGCGCGCCTCGACGTGTCGACGATCGATGAGGCGCCTGACTTTGCGACCGTGATAACTGACTTCTCACGGCAACTATGGAGATTCTGAGTATACGGCGCTGATCACAAAGACTACAAGAAGCTACCCTTTTGGCTGTGAGCTAATACATCAAGTATTACAGAAGTCTGGAATCCGAGGGCATTTTTGTCCTTTTGAGAAGGGCATTTCTGTCCTCATGAAAAGAAGCGAGGGCAATTTTGTCCTTTCGCTATCTTTCGAGGGCATTCTTGTCCTTTTCTCTTTTTTTTTGTATGAAACTCATCACTAGGGTACAAGACGAGAAAACCTCCTACGGAACTAAAGGAGATGCTGCCCATCATGCTCAATGATGACCACAACCGCCGCTCAATGCGATGTAACTAGCAGAACAGACCAACCCGCCACATCCGAGTTCAAGTCCCCCCCACCCACGGTTGCTCCCTCCCAGAGACGAATGAAAGGAAGAGTGAAGATAATACACAAGGAATCGGGAATCGATGGAGGAATTGTTGGTGGTGGTACATGTGTTGTACAGGCGAATCCGATCATAGTTGTACAGTTGAACCTTCTTCGATCTTTTGACTTTTGTTTTTGTTTTTACTGGGGCTCATAAATTGCAATCCTTCGGGTTGGCTGGGACCGCTACAAAAAGAGCTAAAAGAGGTTCTAAGCAGTGGCGACAAGCAGATGGGTGAAAATCAAACCGCGCAGATCAAAACCCGCCGAGCACCTAACTCGGACTCCAACGGGCGGTGAGTCTGCTGCCGCTTCACATCCCAAGATCGGGAGCGAAGATACGTGATAAACGGGGGCGCCTTTTTTTTTTTTTTTTTTTTTTGGGTATTTTTTTTGGTATGTATTTTTTTTTTTGTAGAAAACGTTCATCATATTGCCCCCAATTCCTGTTCCCCCTGTTTCGGCCTACAGAAAAAACTAGATGGAAGACTACGATGATAACCCAAACCGCCCGCAAAAGTGCGAGAAACGAGCCAAGTCCACCAATCCGAGATTCGGATTCAAATGCCCTAGCCAAGCGGTTGCTCCCCCCCAGGAGACGAATGAGAGAGAGAAAGAGAGATGAAGAGAAAGAGAAAGAGAAAGAGAAAGAAAAGAAATGTACTAACGACAGAAGGCCCACCCCACAGCCACTTCCCACTCGGTCGAGACGAAGACAAGAGCACGACTGCGCAACCACCACGACCCTCGACGCTCCAAGTCTCTGCTCAGTCACAACAAGACGCGGTGAAGGTCCCTCAAAACCTCCCCCTCGGCAGTCCCTGGCCCCTCAAAGCCGACTTTCTGCCTGTGTCCGCTGATCCCTCCCTTGACTCAGAACCCCGAAGCCGAAGAGCGCGAGCCACACCGAGTCGACGCCAAATCGCGAGATGGTCCATGGTCCGCAACGGTGAACCTGTAACAAATGAAAGAGGAAAGCGAGCTATTTAGTGTACAGTAGGAGAAAATGATGTCGCAAAAATTTGGTGTGTGTGTGTGTGGTGGTAGGTTTTTTTTTTTTTTTTTTTGTAGAAACTGTTCATCATATTGCCCCCAATTCCTGTTCCCCCTGCTTGGCCTACGGAAAAACTAGAAGGAAGTCGACGATGATAACACAAACCGCCCGCCAAAGTGCGAGAAACGGGCCGGTGTCCACCAATCCAATAACGGGATTCAAGTGCCCCAGCCAAGCGGTTGCTCCCCCCCAGGAGACTAATGAGAGAGAGAAGGAGAGAGAAGGAGAAAGATAAAAGGAAAAATAAACGATGTACTAACGACAGCAGGTCCACCCCGCACCCACTTCCTAACTCGGTCGAGACGAAGACAAGATGACGACTGCGCAACCACCTTGACCTACGACGCTCCAAGTCTATGCTCGGTCACAACAAGACGCGGTGAAGGTCCCTCAAAACCTTCCCCTCGGCAGTCCCTGGCCCCTCAAAGCCGACTTTCTGCCTGTGTCTGCTGATCCCTCCCTTGACCCGGGACCTCGAAGCCAAAGAGCGCGAGCCACCGCCGAGTCGACGCCAAAACACGAGCCGGTCCATGAGAACGGAAGCGGACCTGTAATAGATGAAAGATGAAAGCGAGATATTTAGTGTACAATTTGACAGAAATGAAAACGTGCTGTGATGTGATGTGTGGTGGGGTGGGGTGGGGGGAAATCAAACCCAGCCTCTACTGCCCTCGCCTGCCCCCTGCTCCTCCTGCCCTCAACTTTATCCTCTCCTCCAAAACCACCCTCCTCCGCTCCACGCTTTCCATCCCTGCCCCATGCCTCTGCAACCTCCACCTCCCACTGCTGATCGTCTCCAAGACCATCCCCGTGAAAATCTCGATCGTCCTGCCTGCACCTTCTTGTTGGCTGAGTTCGGCCTTGAGCTTGGGAAGGCCGAAAAGTCGTTGCAGCGGCGTGTAGTGATCGTCGTCGATTGTGTCGCGTCCGAGCGCATTGCAGAGAACGCCCCTTGCAGCCGTCCAAACGTTCTTCGAGTCGAAGCAGTCGAAGAAGTAGTGGTCGGTGTTGTCCTCCGGTGCTCCACAGACCAGGCATACTGGAGAAGTGTCGTGCTTTTGTAGGAACTGGCGCTTGCGCGTCGGGGTGAAGCGTCGGATCAGCTTGAACCATATCTCCCTCTCTCTTGCCGTCAGCGCCTTCGAGTTGACCGCCTTCCAGAAGCTCCTGAGATCGTCCGGCTGCGGTGGTCCCTTGAGCCCGAGCGTGTTGGTAAAGGCCTTCGCGTTCAGGACCCGGCGGATACGACGGATGGTGTAGGGTCGAGCCATGTTCAGCAGCCTGTACTGGCTCGCCTGTTGTGGAAGCACCGGGTCCGGAAGGCGCTGCTCCATTGCGAAGCGGGCCACGGGCTTGGGGAGGATCGCCTGGAGCGGTGCGCTGGTGCCGATCCGGGGAGGCACGTTGAGCCGTCCCGCCGCCACCGCAGCCGCCAAGGGGGTGTTCTTGTGTCGATCGATAGGGAACCGGTACCAGGCCGCGATTGCCAGTCGCTGCGGGAGCCCACGTCGATCGTACTCGCTGTTGTCGCCGGGCACATCCGCCGGCGGCGTCCAAAGGTGAAGCCCCCCACTCGCATACAACTCGCGCCGATAGAGATCCGCCACCTTCGGGTAGCCCTGGAGACGAAGGTAGTCAGGTACATGAACCGCGTCGATGGTCTGTCTCCCTCTGATGGGGGTGTGGAGGCTGCCCAGCAAGGTGGGAAGCGCGAGCAGGTTCGCGGTGGTCAAGGTCCTCGGGTTGACCTGCGCGTCGTGATGTTTCGGAACCTCCAGTGCTGCTCGCCATCGGGGATGGAGGTCGTTGGGGATGGGAGTAGATGGATGTGGCCAGAGATCGGTGGCCAGGTCGAGGTCGGGCTGAGCTCGCTGGAGTGCTGCGCGCGCAAGTCCTTGCCAAATCGCGCCGGAACCGCCAAGAAGAACGTCCCAGATCCGTGCCGCAACCGCGTCCACAACGTCCTGCATCCTGATCACCCCGAGTCCCCCCTTGTTCTTTGCGGTGAACACGATGTCTCTGCCGTAGGTGGTCCTGCCCTTGCCCCCACGGACGAAATCGACGAGCATGTCATCGAGCTTCTTGACAACCTCGGGCGGCGGGATGTCGGCTGCAAGGAAGTGCAGTATTTTGGGGATGGCGTATCGATTGACGAAAAAGGCACGAGTGTGGTGCGTGAGCCAGCGATGCTGAACCGCTTCCAGCGTCGCCTCGAGCCGTTCGATGAGATTTGCATAGGCGAGTTCGGTGTCGCCGCTGGGGTCGAAGGGGAGGCCGATCCATTCGAGCGACTCGCCTGCGGCCTTGACGACGATTGACCGTTCCCCCGGGTCCCAGCGACGACCAATCGGTAGGACGACCGTCTTGTCCGTGTTGAGCCGGCCATTCGCTGCGTGCCTCCAGTCGAGCGCCAGGTCATCGAGCAGGTTGAGTGACTCCAAGCCCGCGACGGCGACGACAACGTCATCGGCAAACGCATTTTTTTTTTGGTACTTTTTTTTTGTAGAAAACGTTCATCATATTGCCCCCAATTCCTGTTCCCCCTGTTTCGGCCTACGGAAAAACTAGATGGAAGACTACGATGATAACACAAACCGCCCGCAAAAGTGCGAGAAACGAGCCAAGTCCACCAATCCGAGATTCGGATTCAAATGCCCTAGCCAAGCGGTTGCTCCCCCCCAGGAGACGAATGAGAGAGAGAAAGAGAGAGAAAGAGAAAGAGAAAGAGAAAGAGAAAGAAAAGAAATGTACTAACGACAGAAGGCCCACCCCACAGCCACTTCCCACTCGGTCGAGACGAAGACAAGAGCACGACTGCGCAACCACCACGACCCTCGACGCTCCAAGTCTCTGCTCAGTCACAACAAGACGCGGTGAAGGTCCCTCAAAACCTTCCCCTCGGCAGTCCCTGGCCCCTCAAAGCCGACTTTCTGCCTGTGTCCGCTGATCCCTCCCTTGACTCAGAACCCCGAAGCCGAAGAGCGCGAGCCACACCGAGTCGACGCCAAATCGCGAGATGGTCCATGATCCGCAACGGTGAACCTGTAACAAATGAAAGAGGAAAGCGAGCTATTTAGTGTACAGTAGGAGAAAATGATGTCGCAAGAATTTGGTGTGTGTGTGTGGTGGTGGGGGGAAAGTCGAACCCAGCCTCTACTGCCCTCTCCTCCCCCAAGCTCCTCCCGCCCTCAGCTTCAGCCTCTCCTCCAAGATGATCCTCCTCCTCCCAACACCCTCCATCCTCGTCCCCCACTTCTGCATCCCCCACCTCCCGCTGCTGATCATCTCCAAGACCAGCCCGGTGAATATTTCGATCGTCCTCCCCGCTCCTTCTTGATCGCGCAGACTGGCCTTGAGCTTCGGAAGTCCGAACATGCGTTGAACGGCCGTGTAATGCGTGTTGTCGATCGTGTCGAGCCCCAGTGCGTCGCAGAGCACGCCCCTTGCCGCGATCCAAACGTTCCCAGAGTCAACGCAGTCGAAGAAGTAGTGCTCCCGATCGTCCTTGGGCGCTCCACAGACGAGGCACGCGGGCGAGTCGTCGTGCTTTTGATGAAACTGCAGACTCCGAGTCGGGGTGAAGTTCCTGACGAGCTTGAACCACACCTCGCGTTCCCTCGCCGTCAATGCCTTCGAGTTGACCCCCTTCCAGAATCCCTTGAGATCGTCGGGCTGCAGCGAGTCCCTGAAACCGATCGTGTCGGTGAAGGCCTTTGCATTCAAGACTCGGCGGACGCGACGGATGGTGTATGGCCGATCCATGCTGAGCAAGTTGTATTGTGTTGATTGGTCTGGGAGAGCCGGTCTCGGAAGGCGCTGCGGCGGGTCGATCGGATGGGGCAGGATCGACTCGAGCGGCGTGGTGGGGCGGACCTCGGATCTGGGGCGGACTCGGGGAGGCCCGTTGATTCGTACTGCCGCGACCGGTTGAGCTATTGGTGTGAACCTCAATCGATTGATTGCATGTCGGTACCATGTCACGATGTGCTCTCGTTGTGGGCGGCCCCGTTGATCGTATTCGCTGTTGCTGACGACCACATCCGTCGGCGGCGTCCAGAGATGAAAGCCCCCGCCCGGGTACAGCTCGCGTCGAAACAGGTCCGCAACCTTGGCGTAAATGGCAAACGCAGCATAGTCGGCGTCGTAGGGTGGTCGCGACACAGCTGGTGCTCCCGGTAGGTAGTGAAGGGTGTGCAACTTGATCGGAAGAGCGAGAAGGTTCGCGAGCGTCAACGTCCTCGGCTTGACTTGCGCATCGTGCGTCGATGGTACCTTCAGCACGGCCTGCCATCTTGGGTGTAGATCGGTTCGGATCGGAGTGTAGTCGCAAGGCCACGCATCGGTTGCCAAGTCAAAGTCGGGGGCGGGATGGGCTCGTACAATCGCCGTGCGCGCAAGTCCCTGCCAGATCGCATCCGAACCGCCAAGAAGCACGTCCCAGACGCGTGCCGCAACCGAGTCGACGACGTCCTGCATCTGCATGACCCCAAGACCACCCTTGAACCTCGGTGTGAAGACGACGTCCTTGCCATAGCACGACCTCCTCTTGCCGCCGCGGACAAAGTCGGCGAGAATGCGATCAAGCTCCTTGACGACCTCGAGCGGTGGGATGTCGGCGGAGAGGATGTGCAGAATCTTGGGAATGGCGTATCGGTTGACGTAGAACGCTCGGGTGTGGTGTGAGCCCTCGGTCCCGTGCCGAATCGAGCACCGCTTCGAGCCGTGCGACGAGATTCACGTTGGCGAGTTCGGTGTTGCCGGTGGGGTCGAAAGATAGGCCGATCCACTCGAGCGACTCGCCCTCGGCCTTGACGACGAGCGGACGATCGCCAGCCTCCCAGCGACACCCGATGGGTAGTACGACGGTCTTGTCGGTGTTGAGCCGGCCATTGGTTGCGAGCCTCCAGTCGAGCGCCAGGTCGTCGAGCAAGTTGAGTGACTCCGAGCCCGCGACGGCGACGACGACGTCATCGGCAAACGCAAGGGATGTAATGGCGCGGCTCTGTGGGTAGGGGTGAATGGTAGGAAGCGAGAGGTTCAGCGCGATGCCTCGACGGTGCAGAGCATCCAGGAACGGCTGGAACACGACATCCCAGACCGACGACGACGCCGGGTCCCCTTGGCCGAGCCCACACGTCAGCCGCACCGGCGGAGTCAAGAAGCCGTTGATGATATATCGCGCCGTGGTCGAGTCACCCGAGTAGAGCATCCTCAGAACGCGTTGGAAGGCGGCAGGAGCGCCGAGAGCGTCGAAGATGGCGAAGATCCATTCGTGCTCGACGAGGTCGTAGGCCGACGATTGGTCAAGAGACAAGAGCGCCGCGTCAGGGAACTCGGTGCCGCGCGCGCCCAGCTCCTCGATCAAGAGTCGCAGGTGGAATGACGCGTCCGCCGATCGGCGGCCCTTGACGAAGCCGTGCTGTTGCGGTGGGAGCAGGTCCGGCAGCACGTGGTTGAGTCGCGCAACGTAGACCTTGGTGAAGAGCTTGTAGTCGCACTCGCGCAAGGTGATGGGCCGGTACGACGAGAGCTCGGCGCGATCGGCCCCGATCTTGTGGTGCTTGAAGAGCAGGCGAACGAGTCCTTGCCCCTGCTTCGGTGAAAGCGAGCCGCGCTCGGTCATCGCGTTGAAGGCCCTGCTCAGCGCCTTGGCCCACGCCCGCGGCGCTGTGTGATAGAGCTCGTAGGGCACGCCAGATGGACCCGGCGATCGACCGGGGTGCGTTGTTGCGATTGCGGCTACGACCTCGTCCTCGGTGATGGGTTGCTGCAGCAGCTCGATGTGCGCTTCCGAGAGTCGTCGCAGAAAGAGCGGGTCCGAGCTCGGGTCGTCGCAAGTGCGCGCCGACCTGATCGGCGCCAAGAAATCGTCCCTAAGTCGCTCGACGTGGTCCCGATCGCGCGGCTCGAGATCGTAGAGGCGCTGAAAGTGCGCCTGTGTGTGGTCAAGCGCGACGTCAATGTCATGTGTCAGCTCTCCGTTGGGCAATCGCAGTGCTGTGATCTTGGAATCCGAACTCCGTGCCGCGAGCTTGGCGTGGACCGGCCGCGACAGTCGTTCCTCGGTAGCGATTTCGGGTACGTGGGCTCGGATCCGAAGTTGGCGCGCGCGCTCGTTGACCGCTCGCCTGAGTTCCTCCGTCGTCCGCGTCCATTCGGCCGTCTCCTCGTCCCCCATCACCGGCAACGCCTCCAGATCCTGCACCCTTCCCACCAAGACCGCCATCCGCTCCACCCGCTCCCGATGCTCCCTCCTCGCCAGCTCCCGACCCTCCTTCTCGCAGTTCCCCAGCACCACCTCGAGCTCCCCCACCGGTTCCTCCCCACTCGCTCCTTCCAACCATCCTTCCAACATCCCCTGGAACTCCGCCGTCTTGAAGGTCGCCGCGTTGATACGATGTAATTGGTTTGATGTCGTTGGCAAACTGTTGTTGGGTTGAGCCGCGTCTCCTCGCTCGTCCGAGAGAACTAGGACGATCGAGACCGGTCGGTGATCCGAAAGGTCCTTGGGGTGGTCGTAGATCGTCGAGGCTTGGACGAGTCGCTTTTGGTGGGTGCGCTGCAGAAGGAAGTAGTCAAGTCGTGAAAAGGACTTTGGTCGCTTGCGGACGATGTTGGGTCGAGTGAAAGATGGTGTGAGCGGGTGTTTGAATCGTATGCAGTCGGTGTAGGGCGAGTCGAGCTTGCCGATCAGGATCGGCCAGTGATGGCCGTGCCGACCTTGGTTCCGCCGATCGATCGCCGGCAGCGGGCAGTCGTTGAGATCGCCGCCGAGGAGTCGAAGGTGGGTGCTCTGCGTCCTGTTGAAATGTAGTTTGTCAAAGAATGTGAGTCGTTGTTTTGTATCGACTGGTGCGTAAATGTTGTTGATCTCGAGTATCCGGATGTCGCCTCGAAGTCGAAAAGAGGTGACCAGGATTCGTCCGTCGAGTGCCGAGTGGGTGCGCAAAATCTCGGCGTCGATCAGGGGCGAGTCGGCGGGGATCAGAGTCAGACAGTGTTTGCTGATGAAGACCTTGCCCTCGTACTCGTCCTTGATACATTGCCAGAGTTCCGGTTTGATGAAGTGTTCTTGTAGTAGAATGGCGGATGCTTTGAATGTTGATAAATAGGTGTAAATGTTGCGTCGCTTTTCCGGGATCCCCATGCACCTCCTCACGTTCCAGCTGGTGATGGTGTGCTTGATCATTATTGGGTAGACGATGTAGACGTGCTCTTGGCGGCAGTGTCGTCCTCAAAGAGTGGGAATTCGGGGAGAATGTCATCCTCAGGCTCGTGGTCGGACCAGCGCTTCTCCTCCTCCACCCCTTTACCCTTCTCCGCTTTCGCCTTGGCCCCCTCGACCTGCATCGCCGCCGCCGCCGACATCGACCTCGTCACCCTCTTCCCCTGACCCGCTACCTCCTTTCCTGCTCGACCTTTGACCCTGTTCAGAACGCGCTTGATATCGACCGGGTCGTCGCTCGGATCGCTGAGATCGGCCACCGTTTGCGACCTCTTCATCTTCTTGTTCGACCCGGAGCCGGTGCCACGAATGTTGATGAATCGCAGTTGTGCATCTTCCTGACCCCACTCTGCAAATTGGTGGCGAACGAGCGGTTCCTCCGCGTCGAGTTGGGCGTTGATGATCGCCTCCTTTTCTGCTTGGACACGTGCAGCAGCTTCGGCGTTAGCTCGGTCCCACTCCGCACCCTCGCGCAGCGACTTTGCCAACGTCTCAGGAGATAGTGGAGGCCACGAGGGACTCCGAGGAGTCGACTCGCGGGAAACCGTGGTGATCGTCGTTTGGTCGTCATCGATGATCATGATGCTGTCGTCCTGTACCCCCTGTTCCTGCTCGACCTCTTCTTCCACCTCCGTCTCCGTCCCTTCGTCCTCCTCCTCTGCTCCATCTTTCATCACGTCATCTCCATCGTTTCCTTCGTCCTCCCTTTGTTCGCTTCCCTCCGAGCTGTCGTCCTGTTCGTCCTTGTCGTCGTCCTTGTCGTCGTCCTCGTCGTCGTCCTTGTCGTCGTCCTTGTCGTCGCCTCCCGCCTTGTCGATGCCCGCTCCGGCGTTCCCATCCGAGTCTGAATCCTCGTCGTCCGCCTTGGCGCCCGTATCCTCGTCTCCTTCTTCGACCTGCTCCTTTTCCTCGCCCTCCTTTCCTGCATCCTCCTCCTCGACGTCATCCTCCTGTCCTCCTTCGACCTCGAGCCCCGCAAATCGGTTCCGCGATTCGAGTTGGTCGGTTCCGAGGGCGCGGCTAGGGGCCACAACCTCGGAAGCGTCGTTGTCGGTGTTGTTGGTGTTGGTGGTGTCGTTCTTGTTGTTGTTGGTGTTGGTTGGGTTGTTGTGGTGCTTGTTGTGCCTTCCGGTGTTGTTGTTCGCTTCCTTCTGCCTCCTCTCCTGTTCCAGCGCGCAGGTCTCCACATGCCCCACAAAGTGGCACCGAGCACAGGCCGCTTCTCGTTCGTAGTCGTGACGAACCGCCGTATGCATGTTGCCTCTAGTGGCTAGAGAGACCTTCGACGGTAGGAGCTCCTTCAGCGTGTTGTTAGGGGCTTTGAAAAGGGCGTCGTCGTCGAAGCGGATAAAGGCCGAAAACTCGCCGGCCAAGTGCGCATAGGCCGAGTCGTTATCGACGTGGATCACGCGCAAGACTTGTACCAGCTCGCAACGGTGTCCCTTGGCTGTGATTTTGGTGACAATTGATTTAAAAGAGTCAACAATGGCATCCCTGGATGGGACCGCTGCGACACCGACGTTGATACGCAGCTCGACCATGTTGTGGTAGAAGTGGTGGGCCTTTGCGAAGTGAGCCTTTGCAGAGTGCCAAGTAAGCGCCAGTGGGGCCGTAAGCGCCGAGTCACGTGCCTTCGCCGAAACGAATCCCACGGAGATACGGTGGTTGACCACACCGGCCCTGACGAAAGACGAGTGTTGGATACCCCTAATCTGGGGCGCAAACGCCGCAAGGTGCTCGGGAAGGGTGACCTCGGCGTCGAAGCACAGGGGCGATTGCGGGGAGAGCAGTCTCGTGACGCAACCGAGCAGATCGGCCTTGTCCGCGGGAGAGGCCTTCGAGGCGCTTTGGACGGTCAAAGTGACGTCGAGAGCAACGTCGAAGATGTTTCGAATGGATCGATTGGCGTTGAGAGCCGAATACTTGAGCGATGTAGCGGTAGCGACAGGGTACTCGTCGGTGGCGAAGGTGGCTTGCAACCACCGGTCGGTGCGATTGCCCGGTACAGCACCCATGACTTCGAACATTTGGGTCAAAGCCTTGGCACGGTGATGTTGTTGGGTCTGCTGCTCGGGAGTCTGCTTGGTCTTTTGAATCGCGGCGGTGGCGTAGGTCGCGGCGGCGATAGGGACTTGCGTCTCCTTTGTCCCAATCGGGACGCTCGTCGCCGCGGACGCCGATGGTGGGGGTGGAGCCCCTGGGGGTGGGCCGGTGTCGCCGGTCTCCATGCTAATGTAGGCTGATGTATCGATGTATCACTTGTAGCTTCGAAGGTGGCGGATGGCGCGATTTCGAAAGTGAAAGTGAAAGTGAAAGTGAAAGTGAAAGTGAAAGTGAAAGTGAAAGTTATGTAAATTGCTTGAAAAAAAGTGTATAGATAGGACAGTTTACTACTGAAGTACATTAAAGCAACTTCGGGCGGATGTCCGAGTGGTCTAAGGAGCCAGTCTCAAGGAAAACCAAATTACGGTTCCTGCATTGCATTGCACTGAAATATCTGGTCTCGCAAGAGGCGTGGGTTCGAGTCCCACTCCGTTCACTTCTTTTTTCTGCCGCGCAGCGGGCAGAGTTGCCGTGGCCGAACTACCTTTTTTTCGGACGCACCGGGCGCCCCGGCGCGGTACTGTAACAAGAAACGGGGCGATGTTCGTTCGCACCGAGGCCCCTATACACTCCGCAGCGACTGAAGCCGTGGCCGCGGCCGCGATTTGCGTGCGTGACTTGCAGAGGCGGAGCTTTGGAACGATCCTGGAGCAGTCACCTTAGCAACACCCCAAAGTCGACTGGCCAGATCAGCCTGCGAACCGAAGTTTCACCCTCGCAGACGACAAGCAGGAAAAGGCATTACGGATTCAACGGAAGTGATCCTATGGCAAGCAAGCAAAATAGCCCCTTCCAGTAGCATGACCGCTTCAACATCGTTCATCACCGCGCGCGCCGTCGATTGGGGACCCTCGACCCCGTTCCGGACGACTCGTCGGAGAACCCTTCGATCTCGTCCTCTTCCTCGAGCCCGCTCCGGTTTCCCACGTTACAATAATTTTGGATCTCGTCGTCCGTTTCTGCACCGTCCGAAGCGGGAACGAGCATGCGCGGGCGAGGAGGGGGTCGGCGAGGAAGACCAGTGAGCGGACCGGTTGATGCGCGCAAAGTCGAGGCCGCGGGTTATGACACCTACGCTCCGGTCGCTCGTTCTTCGACGATTCTGTTCTTGATTGCTCTGGCTGCTGCTCAGGATCTGTATCTCGAACAGTTCGATTTCGACTGCGCCTTTCTCAACGGCAAGATGATCGAGGATGTCTATGTTCGATACCCAAAAGGATGGAATCGTCCTCAATCCCCTGGCAGATGCCTCAAGCTCGTGGGCTCGATGTATGGCACCAAGCAGGCGCCTCGTGAATGGTATCGAGCAGTCAACGATCTCATGGTGTCTCGAGGCTACATGAGGGTAACTGCAGATGCTTACCTCTACATCAAACATTCGGGCACTTCGTTTGCTATCATCACTCTCTATGTTGACGACGGTCTCATCGCGTCCAACAATCAGTCTTTCTTGGACTCCGAGCTCGCATCGCTTCACAAGGCTTTCAAGCTCAAGCGTCTCGGACCCGTCTCCTACTTTCTGGGCTTCGAAATTCATCGCACCAAGGATCACATCCTCGTCCACCAAAGCAAGTATGTCCGCACTATGCTCGAGCAGTTCGATTTCGCTTCTCCATCCAAGCGCCGTGCAGTCACGCCCATGGACGATCGCCCCTCGCTTCGAATCGACACTTCTCCGTTTGCCGATGTTTCATTGTACCAATCGACTGTGGGTTCGTACGCGTCCACTCGATGACCCGATATCGCGATTGCTGTTCGTGCTGTTGCTCCAAAGAACTCCTGTCCGACTGTTGACGATTGGGTTGCGGTCAAGCGTATATTTCGCTACCTCAACAGTACCATCGATTTGGGAATTCTTTATCGCAACAGTTCTACAACTCGATTGATGGTCTACTCCGATGCCTCGTTTGCGGACGACCCGGAATCTCGCAGATCGGTGGGAGCCTATGCACTGCATCAATGCTCGCTGGCGGCGGCGTCATCTCCTGGCAGTCGAAGCAACAATCCCTGATCGCTACATCCACTACCGAAGCCGAAATCCTCTCTGCATCCTCAGCCACTCGTGAAGCAATCTGGCTCCGTCGTTTGGCTGGTGATGTCGGCATTCCACAAGCACACCCTACTATCATTCAAGAGGACAACGCTGCGTGCATCCAGATCGCCAAGGATCCGGTCGATCACATGCGAACCAAAAACTTCGACATTGCTCACTTGTTTGTTCGAGAACGGGTTGCTTCTGGCGAGGTCGAACTTGAATACTGCCCTACCCACGTCAATGCCGCGGATATTATGACAAGGCTTTGGGATTTCAACGCTTTGATCAACTTCGTGCGCTACTTGGAATGGTCTCGTTAGTCTCTTTGACCGGTGGGAATGTTAGGGGTGGGGTCTGAGAGCCTAACTCATTGCTATTAGTCTTGGTTAATTCCTTATTCTGCGCGCGCGCCTATCTCTGTCTTTGCGTCTTTTTCGTTCTGGGTTCCTTCTCCACGCTATTCTCATCATCTCAATCGTGTACCTCGGAGCTGACAGGGCAGGGGACGAAGTTGACGAGGATTCGCCGAAGGAAGGCAAGCGAACCGTCCTCCCCTGTCCTCGGCGCCCACCAGTTCGAGACGATCACCGACTTCCCTCGGGTTGAAGCGCGGACCCTGGCGGGTCAAATCGGCCAGGAAGCGGACAAGGGCTGGGTCACTCGCACAGTGGTTGGCGAAGTAGCCCCGAACCTCGAAGTGACGCTCCGAACGCGAATCGCAATACAGGTTGGCAATTTCAACGAGGGCGAGAAGACGTTGTTGTTCGTTCTCCGCCCCGTCGGCGCTCCTCGACGCCGGCGAGTCGGCGGAAGAGCGACTACGCTCGCGTATTCTCAAAGTGAAAGGGGACTTTGCGACGCTGGACGAGGCTTCGGCGGTCCGGCTACGCATAAAATGCGAGCGTCGCCATCGCATTGGGTCTCGCCTGTTATTTGATATGTGTCTGTGCCTACGGTATCTGCGCGATGTGCGCGTGTGTTTAGTCATCAGTCACTTTGGTACTGGAGTTTGATCTGTTTAAGTCAGGGATCGCGCGCGGCTTTCTTCCCGCGCGGCTATTTACTCTTGGTAGCATTCTCATCACTTGCTCTACACTGTGGTCCTGACTTCTCGGCGTCGTGCACCCTCACCTATCGGGAGGTCAGTTACTGGAATATTTATTATCACTCGCTCTACATTGTAGTCCTGACTTCTCGGCGTCGTGCACCCTCACCTATCGGGAGGTTAGTTACTGAAATATTTATTATCACTCGCTCTATACTGTAGTCCTGACTTCTCGGCGTCGTGCACCCTCACCTATCGGGAGGTTAGTTACTGGAATAGTGATTATCACTCGCTCTACATTGTGGTCCTGACTTCTCGGCGTCGTGCACCCTCACCTAGTATCGGAAGGCTTTACTTCCGCGCTCGCATCTTTTCTCCGATAACCTGTCAGCAGTGGGGTTTGGAGGCTACAGGAGCACGGAAAGCGTGGAGGACACTGCACCCGTCACAGACGCCGCCAGAGTGTCGGTTAAAAACAGGGCTACGATTTATATAACAACACATGCAGGGTATTATCTTAAAGGTCTCCTACAGCTAAGTATTCATATCTTCCCCTTCCATCTCGGACTCGTCGAGCGCGGTAATCGTCCCGTCCTCTTGGATCATGCGGATGTACTGTGCAGACAGCATGGAGCAAAAAATCCATGATCGGTTTCATCTTACTCATATGTGAACTCGCCAACAGAGACGCTCACCTCGTGTCGTTGCTGAATCAGCTCGGCCGGCGTCGACATTGGTGCGAGGGCAAAGGGCATACGGGCATAATCGTCCGACCCGAGCGCGAGCGGCGCTTCCGCGCGACGATTGACGGCCTGCGCAATAACAATAACATGAGCACACTTTCCAACCTCACACGCAAGTACCGAGTCCCTCACCCGATCTCCCTGTGCAGACTTTTTGCCGGGCGCATACTTGGACAGCTTGGCGTCCCTAGTTGGGGTACGAGGGCCAAGGACAAAGGGCAAAGGTCAGGGGATGAGCTTGACTCAATATACAAAGCCGGCACACAAAACTCACGTAATAGAGTACAGCGTTTTCAGGTGATCGCGCAGCAGCAAAGCGATGCCACACCTGACGGATTGGCGAGCGAGATCCGGACTGGGGGCACGTGCGATTTGATCTGGTCCGAGAGTATGCAGCGGTCAGCCAAGGAGGGTGTTTGAGTGAAACATGACCAGCCAGGACGGACCTCCTTTTGAGTCCGCGGGCAAGGGCTGCCCGTCGGCCCCCTCCGGCGGCGCTGAAGAGGGTGCCTCGTCGCTGAGCCACCCGCCCCTCTCTTCCAGATCCGCTTCGAGCAAGTGGAGGACCTGGAGACCCGAGACGGCAAGCGCAGAATTGAGGTGCGCGATGACCGACAAGGGTTCCTCGTAACGCTTGTAGTCCAATGTCGAGAGCGCTTCGGCGATGTAGCGCACGAACGCAACGTCGTCGTCCGAACAGCTCGCCCCCGGTTCGACCTCAAGCGCGCGTGTCAACGTCTTGAGGAAATCGAGCTGTACGACGCGCTTCTCCTTTTGCAGGAGGCCGTACCAGCGACCGAAATGCGAGACCGGCGGGTCGCCGCGGTACCCGGTGATGCGCTGCGATTGGTTCGCGCCACGCGCGTTTGAGCGCGAGAACGTGAAAGCGACCTTGGCAGGCTCGACGAAGCGTGTGCTAAGCAGCGACGCGTGTTTCTGGTACAGCAGCGAGAGCGTCGCGTGGGCCTGGCTTGAAGTCTGCGCGTCGGGGCTCGTCGTCAGGGCGACGAGGTGGGGCGCGATTGTGAGCGGGTGGCTGAAGCCGGAGCGCGCGACCGCCGTCAAAAGGTCGACGCC
The DNA here is from genome assembly GCA_022506055.1 of Microbotryum violaceum. Taxonomy (NCBI): domain Eukaryota; kingdom Fungi; phylum Basidiomycota; class Microbotryomycetes; order Microbotryales; family Microbotryaceae; genus Microbotryum; species Microbotryum violaceum. Next base: position 31,309 of record JAKMXP010000008.1, on the reverse strand, counting down.
AACGCGCTGGATCGCGCCGTTCGTCGACAGCGTCGAGGCGAGGATCTGGTCGATGTAGCGCTGACTGATGGCGCTCGCGACGCCCGAGTCGGCGAATCCGTCGACGTTGCCGACCAGCTCCTCGATCTTGACGGCGCCGTGGGCTTTGGCGGCGGCGGCGGCCCGTTTCGAGGCGCCGACGAGGAGCGGCGCCGGGGCCGTCGTCGGGCCACCTGCGCGCGCTTGGCTGCCCAAAAAGTCCTGCATGATCTTGAGCAGCTGCAGCTGCGTCTGCTGTGCGGGCGAGGCAAAGATGGCGTCCATGATCGACGTCGACGGCGGCAGCAGCATCAGAGTCGGGTACGCGCGAAAGAGGAAACCGAGACTTGACAGCGCCGCCGCCGAGACGACGGGGCTGATCTGGAGCTGGTGTAGCTTAACGAGGATGCCGTAGACGTGCTCTGAGATGGGCTTGGGCGTGATCTGGTTAATTTGCGCTTTGGTTTCTGCGAGCAATCAACGGGGTCACACGAGCCATCAGCAGCAGAAAAAGGGCAGAGGGGAGGACGAGGGAGACCAGACTCGCGAGGGTACTGGGTGCGCAGCTGGTCGAGGTTGGCGTGCTCGCAAAACAACGACGATAAAAAGCACAAGATCGGCAGCGCCTTGGTCGGGTCCCCCTTGGTCGGTCCCGCGACCGCGGCTGCTCCTCCCCCAGCGGCCATCGCCATGAGCATCTTGAGGGTCGCAAACAGCCGCTCGACGCTGACGCGAAAGACGTTGATCAGGGCGCTGAAATCGTGGGTCTGCCCGCGCACGACGGCACAGTAGCACGCGACGACCTCCTGCAGTGTCGCGGCGCTCGACGACGGCTTGTTCAGCATCGGCATCAGCGCGCTCTGCAGGTCCTTGGCGAACTTGGTCGACGTCTTGGGCATCGTCGTCACGGCCGAGCGGAAGATCTTGAGGAGGTAGTCGCTGACGACCTGCTCCTGCGGCGATGTCGCGCTCTTGAGGAACGGCAGCAGGATCGTCGCCTTGGACGTCGACAGCAACGACGCGTCGACCGAGACGAGGACGTGGACGGTCTTGACGCACGCGACGATGTTGCGCGAGCCTTCATCGTCCTCGAGCAGGCCGTCGATGAGCGATTCGGTGATCTCGCGCAATCGTTCGAGGGGCGTCGTCGTGCTCGTGCTCGTCGCTGTCGAGGTCACTGTCGCCGCCACCGCCGCCGCCGTCGTCGTCGAGGTCTTGTCCCGGTGGCGGACGAGGACTATGCGCAACACCTCGTCGACGGGAGGGGCCCGGTCGCGACTCTCGCTGCCGGTGATGGCCATGATGAGGTGGGCCAGCTGGTCGATGCGCGGCTCGTGTGTCGCGATTTCGTGGCGCTCGTCCATAGCGCCGACGGTGGCACCAAAGGTCTCGGTCTGGCCGCCGCCGCCGACTGGAGTCGCCGAACCCGACCGGCCATCGATGCCAACACTATCACCGTGACGACCCCAGCGTGTGAACCAGAGCTCCTCGATGGCGTCGACTGCGAGCTCCTTGACGCCGTCGTCCTCGTCGAGCGTGCGCCACACGAGCTTGCGGCAAATGTCGATGCGTTGCTCCTCGGTGGCGACGACGCCGTAGAGCGTCTTGAGGAGACGTACGACGCGCTTTCGCACGCCGAGGCCGGTGTCGGTGATGCGTTCGGCGATCTGCGGGAGGTAACGCGTCGCGAGGGCGGGGCGCGTGACGATGTACTTGCCGACGAGCTCGATCGCGGCGTCGCGCACGGCCGGCGAGCCGTCGTGCATGCGGTGTTCGATGCCGGCACGGACCTCGGAGCGGTGGAAGAGCTCTGGGTCCTGCGCGACGAGCAGGCCGATGCCGCGCAGGACCTTGGTGCGCAGCGCGACGGCCGTCGACTCAGAGCTCTCGACAACCAGCGCAAGGATCGAGTCGTACAGGCCAGCAAGGGGCCGGCCCCGTGCAAGCTGGACGGCGAGATCGTCGATGACGGGCTGCTCGTCTTCGGGGGAGGGGCCAAAGACGTCATCGTCGCGCGGGAGGATCCAGCTTGCCGTAACGTGGTGGCGCAGTCGTGCGTGGAACGTCTGCGCGAGTCGGCCGGCCTCGGTGCGTTCGAGTTCCTCGGGCGTGTAGTGCGCGAGCAACAACGCCGACTTGTGCAGCGCCGCAACGAGATCGGCTCCGAGAGTCGCGGCTGCAAAGTCGGCGACGCCGTCGTGCTGGTCGCGACGCACGAGGTGGCGCACGACGGCGCGTTGGGCCTTGACGTACGTGTCCAACGCGGCGACGTCCTCTTTGCCGACGATATCGCCGATGTTCCCGAGCATGATCGAAGAGGTCGATGGCGTCGAGGAGGGGCGTTCGCTCGCAGCGTCCTGGCGCAGCCTTGCTCCGATCGAGCAAAGGTGATCGAGCGCAATGTTCTTGAGCGCGTTCCCTTCGTGCGTGCTCTTGGTGTCGGCTAGGCTCTTGAGCATGGACTTGCAGCACACGTGGAGTACGACCTCGGCCGCGGGCCATTCAGGCAAGTGGAGGGTGACGAGCAGGTCGGCGATGAGGTTGTCAAAGACGGCGCGGTACTCGGTCTCGATCGAGCCGCTCGACGCTTTACCGGCCTTGGACGACTTGGTCAAGAGGTACGTGACGACGGTGTAGGCGCTCTTGGTCGCCGCATCGAGTGCCGGCTTGACGAGGTCGCGGTAGGCGACGGAGAGCGGATCGACAACATCTCCGTTCACTGCAGCACCGTCTTGGTGCGTGGCCGGATTCCAGGAGAGTTCGTCGTTGTCCTCGTCGATGGTGTGCGAGGAAGCAGCCGAGGAGGAGAGGCCGAGTCCACTCTGGTCGGCTCCGGCTATGCGAGACGCGACCTGAGCACACAGACCGGTCTCGCATGTCTGCACGAGGTTGAGGATCAATGCCGAGAGCGTATGGATCGACGAACCATTGCGGAGCCTATCCGGGTATTCGTTACGAGTCAGGATCAGTTTGGCCGTTTGAACGAGCCATCAGGGGTAAAGTTACTCACCGAATGGCACCGCGACCCTTCTTCGCGACGTCGAGCTTGGTCAAGTTACCGAGCACCTCTTCCATGATCCACGCCCGTTGGTCGGCGTACCTTCCGTAGAGTGCACGGATCAACCCTAGCGCGGCCATGCGCAGACCCTTCATCGCGAGCGCAGCGACGTTGGTGTCGACTCTTTTGCCCTTCCCTGTCGGAGCAGGAGCTACCTCGTGGAAAAACGGGCCTAGGGCAAAGTAGACGCTCGAGATGACAATCTCCTCTGACAACTCCTCCTGCTGCACGAGACGGGTGACGAGCGGTGTCGTCGCGGCGAGCGATTCGCACAGTGATTGGATCTCGTTGCGTCGCACGGCGAGCAGATCGGTGAGGTGCGAATACGTCTGGGCTTCGACGAGGGGGAAGATGAGCGCATCGAAACCGTAGCGCAGACTCGTGAGGATGGAGAGGAGGTAGTCGACCGAGTAGAGCGATTTAGGGAGCGAGGTCATCGTCAGCACGAGCAGAGCGACGCGGATCGCGAGCACGGCGTCGGCGATGTGGCGAGCGGGGCCATCAAAGTCGTCGAGCGTGTCGTCGGTCCACACGCGCTCGTCCTTTGTCGCGGCAGTGGGTTCGACGTTGGCAGATTCGACGCCATCAACGTCCATCAGGGCGTTGGCGGCGCTTGGGGTGCGGGAACGAGAGCGGGACTTGGGGGAGCGTGGCCTTGTCGTCGCCGTCGCGTCTTCGTCGAGATTGTACTCAAGCTCTTCTTCGCTCTCGACGGCGCGTGAACTGCCCCTCGACCCGCGCCCCTTTTGCGGTGACTCAGACGAGCCGCGCCGCGCAAACTTGGCCCTTGCGCGCTTGCCGTTGGACGCAGAACGCGCCACGCCACCGCCACCACCACTCGTTTCCTTGTTCGCGACGACGTGGGGCCACACCCTGAGCTCTTCGACCCCCCTCCAGCTGCGCTCGACAATCCTGAGCAAACGCGCAATGCCGCCTTCTTCGACGTCCTCGAGCAGCTCTTCGCCGGCGCGCTTGGCGTGCACGTTCAACAGCTGCTGGATCAAGGTGCGCAGCACGGCGCCGTCGAGTAGAGGCAACCCGTCGATCGTCGTCGCCGATTCGTTGAAAAAGACCTTGTTTTCGCGTGCGACTTCCGGAGCGGTAGATGCAGCGGCGTGGACGTGCGACGACGACGTGTCGTTGATGTACGAGTCGTCGCTCGAAAACAGATCGGCGAGCAAGTCCGAAAGACGATCGACGACGCCCTGCGCAGCGTTGGCTTTGATCGTGCCTTTGCCCGACTGCGGTGCGCGCGACGTCGAGGCCGAATATGAATCGCCCCCGTCGACGTCGCTGCTCGTGCCCAACTTGAAGCGCTTGACGGCGCTCTCCATTCCTGCGGCGGCGTGGGGGGTCTGGACCCCGTGGTCCCCGTCGACGAGCATGTGCGCGCGCTGCGACTCGGTCGTACGGTAGGCCGCGAGGGGTCGTTTGGGGCTGCGGGAAGCATCGAATTCGATCTCGAGCGTGAACGAAAGGTGACGCGAGGGCGAAGCACTGGGGCTGCTCGACTGAGGCGGACGGGCGCAGCGGTGGCCGTTGAAGGACTTTGACGGGCCGCCGCATATAAGCAGCGGGTCGGGCGAGCTCGTTGGTGGCAGCATCCTCGGCGACCTGCACCCGGATTCTTCACGCGAGAAGACGGTGTTGACCGGTCCGGCTCGGGGTGGGGTCTGCGCCATCATCAGCGAGCTCGTCGACGACTTTGACGGCGACGACAGCAGCACAGGTGGGGGTGGGGCGCGCGCGAGCCGGCCTTGCGCCTCTGCGGCGAGGTACTGTTCGAAAAAGGTCGCACTTTGCGAGCGATCGATGTCCGTCGTCGAGGTACGGTCCGCATTCGAATTCGGTGCGACGCTCGTCATGGAAGGTAAAGGTGGGTAAGGGAAGCCGATCGTGTCGAGCAGTTGCCAGGTCAGAGTCCTCGCGGGCGGTGCGACAAGACCCGTTGGGGAGAGGTTGACAGAATAGGGCGGGATGGAAATGGTTCTGGGGTAGTGGGCAGTAGCATTAGCATTGCAGCTTCGAATAGTCTTTCGTCGACGTGTGCGTTTGCTGTGGGACTGACAGTTGAGGATAGCCCTGATGCGCGAACACTTGTGTCGGTTGCTGCAACGCCTCGGCGGCTCGACCCATCTCCATCTGACGCCACTGCTCGATGTAGGGGTCGCTGCGAGGTGTCGGGGCAAGTAGGGTCCCAATCTCTTGCGCGAATTGCTCAAACAGGGGCTCCTGGGGGCCGGCGTGGAGGGAGAGCGAGGATGGGTGCGCGAACAGCGTCGGTGTGCACGGTCGGGGTGGGGGCAGATGGTTGATGACTGTGAGAGCGGTGCTCGAGGTTGAGGGGATAGACGACGGTCCGTAAAGTGGGTCAGCTCGCGGTTGCCCGACCGTTTGTGACATCCTTTGCCGTTTTTTGACATTAGCCTTCCGCCGCGACGACAGCCGGTGCGACGCGCGACGGGTGACGATACAGGCAAGGAAGGCGACTCACCATCCGCGACCGAGGTCAGACCCGCTGCCAAAGGGTAACCTCGAATGACGTCCCTTGCCGAGTGTTCGATGTTGGCTTGGGCATCGTCGGAGCCATTCATCGTCGTTCGGGCGGCCTCCCACCGCACGGGCGCGAGCTGGACGACGACGACACGAACAGCAGCTAGTCCAGACGAAGTTGAAAGCGACGACCGCCAACAGGCACCTCCTCGTTCCGCCGCTGGAGGGAGAGTGAGACTAGACAGCCGCCGAGGTGCGTGGACGCGAATGCGAGTGGGTGAGAGAGTGGGGGCGCGACCAGCGCAGCGGATAGCCTGCCGACTGGCGCGCACTGCAGAGCACTGCAGCAGATTGCCGCTGCGTCTGGCCCGCTGCGTCAGGGGATATAATGAGTGTCGACCGCGCCGCGACAAGTTCCGTCCGTGAAAATCAACCAGGTCTGTCGGTCAGAGCCAGGAGTCAAGTCAATAGCACCGGCTCAATCAAATCTCTTTGCTGTATGAGTGTGGAACTTCCTATCTCGTACATCCCGACCCAGGGAGTCCGGCCGATCGCGAAGTCTTATGTGCGGTAACTTCTTTATGATGGGTCAGAATCACTACCAGGTGATGCGCCTGACGATACAAAGATAGGTAGTTCATCCAAAAAGTGGTGCTCCTCCAAATCGAGTGCGCAACATCGATACAGTAATCCCACCAACCTCCCGCTCCTTTCACTATTGAGAATTCTGTCCCGATTGGGCCTGAATTGGACGGCGAATTGCGAGTCGTGAGCTTCTGTTCACGAGTTCCAGGAGTGCAGCGCAAAAAGTCGGAAACTGCCGCACCAGTTTCTTCCTCTTCCTCTTCATTCCTCTTCCCTCCCGTATGTTCGTGCCCCCGAGCTCATGGGGTATCATCATCGGCCCGCACTCTGGCGCGCAGTGCAGGGGTCCGAGCGTCCGGGTGCATAATGAAGCGACGGCCGAAGCACGCGGTCGTCGGGGCGATTAAGTTAGCAGCCGCCGCTGCCGACCCCGCGCGCTCCGACGGCTTCATAGTAGATTGGTCACCACCCTCTCCGCATCCGCCATAGACAGCAATCACTGGCATCATGGAACACGAGATCATGCGCCATCGCTCCGATGCGATCGATCTATCGCACCACCTGTCGTTGCTCGCGAGGTCGAGAACGAGCTCGCCGCTCAAGGTAAGTTTATCGTCTCGGCCGTCCTCGATCGGTGATTGTTAAGCGAGGGCAGCTTTTACGTATCGCCCAGGCATGGGGCACAAGTGCTGACCGAAGTGCCTCTCTACGACACACAGGGAATGTACAAGTACTTTGGAAGGTTCGTTTCGATCCCCCTGTATCCCATCCCTGCGAACGAATGCACGGTCTGGGTTCGATCCGCCACTACGTCACATCGGCCGCCGGACCGCCCGAATCTTATCGGAGGCCTTCGGCGACCGCGCACCTGCGTGCCCGCGATGACCCGCGGCTCCCGGCAACACATGACTGTACATGAAACATCGAACTGACCTGGATCACATGACACAACAGACCTGGTATGCTCATGCTCGCCGGAGGGTTACCCTCACCCGACTACTTCCCCTTTGACTCGATCTCGGCCCACGCACTCGTGCCCAACTCGTACAAGACGACTGACGCAACCCTGTCCTCGTGGCTATGGTCTTTCTTCAAACCGACGACGACGATGATCACGATACCCAAGTACGCCCCCAACGCCACGCCGGACCAAGTCCAACTTTCGTCGGCGTTGCAGTACGGTACCGCCGTCGGCCTCCCTTCGTTGGCCAAGTTCATCAAGGATTTCACCGAGCTCGTCTTCCGACCCGGGTACGTTAACTACGAGACCTTGGTCAACGCCGGCTCGACGGACGCGTGGAGCAAGCTCTGTACGACCCTCTTGGAACGTGGCGATGGCTTCTTGTGCGAGCAAAACACCTACCCGAGTGCGCTGTCGACCGCTTGGCCGAGTGGATTCCGACCCATCCCTTTGCCCATGGATGGAGGCGGCTTCACCCCCGAAGGGCTCCAGGATCTGCTCGAAAACTGGGACGTCTTTGCTCGCGGCGGCATGCGTCGGTGAGTCGATCGAAACTGGCGTAGACCGAGTCCCCGTACTGACTCTGTGTACTTACCTCATCCGCAGCCCTCGTGTGCTGTACACGGTTCCCGTGTGCCAGAACCCCACGGGCGCGACGATGACAGCGGCACGTAAGCAACAGATCTACGACATTTGCGTCAAGTACGACGTCATCATCGTCGAGGACGATCCTTATTACTTCCTCCAAGCCGGCGAATACGAACCCGTCCACCTGCGCGGCAAGAACGCCTCCAAGTCTTCGACCGAGACTGACGAAGAATTTTTCCAATCGCTCGTCCCCTCGTTCTTGAGGTACGACTACCAAGGGCGCGTCATCCGCATCGACACGTTCTCCAAGACGATCTGTCCCGGAGCGAGGATGGGTTGGACGACAGGTCACCCAGTATTGATGGAACGTATGCAGAGGGCGAATGAGAGTTCTTCGCAAGCGGCGAGCGGGTTTTCGCAGGCTTTGATTACCAAGTTGTTGGTCGAGGAGTGGGGAATGAAGGGATTTTTGAGGTGGCTCAAGGGTGAGTGAAGGGTGCGCGTCACAGAGCCCGGAGAGTGCTCGCTTTTGACGCTTTCCTTTCTTGCGTTACTACCCAGGCTTGAAGGCGCAGTACCGCAGCCGACGCGACACCCTCGTTGACTCTTTGCTTGTCCAGGGCCACGCCTCGTTGGACGCCCGATCGGTGGGCGGCAGCGATCAGTTTCACTGGGTCGTGAAGCGCCAACGGGACGAAAAGGGGTTCATCACTTTGAGTGACGATGAGAAGGTCTTCCGTCGAGATTCGGACGAGTCGACGATCTTGTCGTTCGTGGCTCCTCAGGGTGGAATGTTTGGTGAGCTGCGAAAGCATTTTAGGTCATCGAGGAAAACGCTAAATCAAACTCTTGGGTGCTTCCAGTCTGGCTACGCATCCACCTTTCGAACCACCCGCTGCACCCGTCCCAATCGACCTCCTCGCTCATCTTCAACCTCTGGGAACAACTAGCCGAGAACAACGTCCTCGTCGCTCCCGGCACCATGTTCGACGCCGATCTGTTCGGCCAAGCTCTATCCCATGAAAGCACCGATCCCGCATCCGCCTCTTCGGGACTGGGAGAAGACCAGGAACGAATCGTCACAGATCCATTGGGACAGGGGATCAAGCTCATGCAGGATGGATCGGGGGATGGCTATTTCCGCTTGGCGTTCTCGGCCGCTTCAAAGGGGGAGATGGAGAAGGCTTGTCAGGTCATTGGTAAGGTCGTACAGGGGTTCTTTGAGGCGCCGGAAGTGTGAAACGAGTGGGTTTTCGGCGAGAATGAGTTTTCCGTGTAGCTTTGGATTTGTGGGTACGGGTTATCTATGATTGCTGTAATGATGCTTCCATTGATGCTCTTCTTCCACCAATCTTTTCACCTACAAGGTCTCTGCATCGAACGGGAGATTCGTCATCGCGCGCCTCCGCCGCTCTCGTCCTCTCGCGTCTTTCCCCCCCCTCCCAATCCCCACGTGGCACGACCAATCATCCCCGGACGCGGTCATAGGCAAGGTGCCCAGTCAACATGCCGCTCCCCGCTCACTTGATTGAATCGGCACTGGCGTCGTCAGTGTCGAACGGGAGGGATCAGATCGAGGATTGGGAAACGGTCAGTCCAACTCAGCTTCGGTCGTCGACCTACCCGACCCGGCGGGTCGAGGGGGAACTGATCTTGCTATTGCATGAGTCTACAGGGCTATTCGGACGAGGATAGTCCGACTGCGGAAGTGGATAACGTAGCGCTCTGGTAGGTCGTCGTTCATCCCTCAACGCTTTCCCTCATCCCTCCTCGAGCAACTGACCCATCCTTCCTCCCAATCATGGTGGTGTTAGGAACGCCCCTCCTCAACAACAGTACACCCTTCTCCCCTCCCAAGCCAGCCGCTCCACATCCTACGCCTCTTCCTCTCGTCTTCCCCCCACTCAAGCGGTGTTTGGTCCCCCACCGCCCAAGATGATGATTCTCAAAAGACCGACCACGAATGGGGTACAGGGTAAAGGGGAGGGAGGTGCAGGTGGGAACGGGGAAGGTTCGGTGTCGCAGGTCAAGACTTTAAAGCAGAGGGAATTGGAGTACCAACAGGCGAGGAGAAAGTTGTTCGGCAGTGAGGAAGAACAAGCCGAACCGCCGTCCACTTTGACTACGAACTCGAGCAATCGTTCTTCAATACCCGACTCGGAACCCTTAGATGCGACGCGGAACCAGCTTGGAATCGCTTTGGGAAGTCTCTCCCTCGTTCCGGATTCCGTTTGCAGAGCTCATGCGAGGAGAGGATTGGTCGGTGGGGCAACAACATCGGTGTCGAATTCGGCTTCGGTCGCTGGGTCTAGGGAGGCTTCTCCGAGGCGGACGAACGGAGGGAATGAGACTCTACCGGCGAAAAAGACTCTTGTTGGGGTCGTGCGACAAGCCAGAGGACCCAACGCGGAGAGTGGAGGATTCGGCTTTGCAGCGCCGACCGCTTCGACGACGGATTCCGGACGAGGCAGAGGCAGGGGAAGAGGTCGAGGTAGAGGGACAAGACCATGAGGTTATATGGATGAAAGGTTATCTCTGTATTGTCAATATGTTGTGATATTCACAAGGCAGCCCTTGTGCATGTATTAGGGCAACCTGGCTTCTAAGCGTATAAGAAATCGACAAAAGACCTGGTGGGTAAAGCCCAATTCTCCGCACGGGCGGCACCGAACGTCGCGACAGGGTCTACGATCGGTCGGGCCTGACGATCGGGGCTCCGAGATGGACTCGAGTCTGATAGATTTTGCGTACGCGCTCGTTGTTCGGAGCGAGAAGGACGGGCATTGCTGAACGATGGCCGCGCGGCGCCGTTCAGCGGCGAGGAGCGATAAGGCAAGACGGTGGGGCGAAGAAGGACAGAGTCGGCCAGGGCAATATCGGCGACACTCGAGGAGATGGATTCCGATTCGGTCAAACCGCCATCATCGGTCGTCGAAGCTTCGTCATCGGTGATGAATTCCTCTTCGTGCTCTGAACTCGACCTTGGGGTCCAGACCTGGGGTCGGATCGTCTCGAATGTCTCATCGCCCGCGTACTCGGATTCCGAGCCCGTGTCCGCTTCATCATCACCGTGGACGGAAGACGTGACGTCGGATTCCTCCGAGGCCGAGGTCGCTGAAAACTCGGACAGATCCGTCGCGGGTGGGGTTTCGAAATGAAAGCCACCAACGGTGGGTCGAAGCATGGTCGTGCGGAGAACATGCGTCACTCGCACATGAGGGTCGAGAGGTGAGATGGCGCGGGAAAACGATTGGAGGCGGTAATAGCGAGCGACGGCGTGGAGGAGGTACCGTGCGTGGGGTGAGGGCAACGACCAGACGAGCTGCGAAGGCGAACGAAGAGTCTCGGTGATCGACGCTGGTGGTTCCAAAATGGTCTTGGAACCAGTACGACGAGACGAAGCGGTTGGTAGGTCTGAAAGAAGGTCGTCGTCCATAGCACCGATGGCGGTGCTGGGAGGCGACCAGTCCTCGACGGGTGTCGCATCAATCACTCGCCCCCCGACGAGCCGGGATGACATGTCGACCGAGGTTGGTGAAACGTGGTAGTATCCAGCCGGGGTCCGAGCTGTCGACATGGACAGCCAATCGTGAATTTGCGATTCGATCGTGTTGACGAGCTCCTCGGTGCGGTTGATGCCTCGCAGCGAAGAATTCGGTCGATGGCCGGACATGGCTCGGATCTCTCGTCGGAGACCCCTAAGCGACAAGGAAAAGGCGCCATGATTCGATGAGGAAGGGTCTTGCGGTAACGATCCATCGACTGCGGTGGAGCCGGGGACGTAGACCGATCGAGAAAAGTTCTTCGGCGGCGGGACGAATGTTGTCGAGGCCGGTTGTACGGGACCTGGAAAGAGGTCGATCCGCGAGGGCCGCGTGATGTGTGGGTTCGCCGCCAGTTGGGCTGTAACATTGTGGCCGACGATGGTCAGGACAACGAAGCATCTGCACTGTGAACTCAGAAGATGGTCAAACTCATACGGACCATTCTCATAGCGTCTCCTGCGTCGCTTGCCACTGATCTCTTCAGCACTCTTCCCATTCGATGTACTCGCCCTTGGTGCTTTTTCCTCCCTCCTCATCGTCCCAGAATTGACCTTGGTTTTGCTGTGTCGCAAGATAGCGGGCAGGGTCAAGGCTACGCTGCCTGCGATGCGATTCGTGGCGTCATCGTCGCCGGGTTGGAGACCGATCGACTTGCGTGACTGCCGGTTCGACGACAGCGTAATGGTCTTGGGCACATCATCCAAAGTGCGTGTGGGATCACGGGCGCAGATCGAGATTGTCATGGCTGCATTCTGGGTGGGTGGTGGGGACGACATGGTGTGCGCACGTGCCAAAGATGAGCTGTCGAGCGGGCGACTTACCATCGGACGTGAGCGAAAACGGAGGGGGCAACGCTCGGCCAGGCGTTGTTGATCGCGGCTCGGGGGCGTGACTCGATCAAGAAAGAACCGGCCAAAACGACTAGAATGCATTCCGCACGAGAAAAGAGAATTCGAACCTGCACGTGCGTATATGACCTGCTACCATCCAATTGAATAACCCTCTCCCAAAAATGAGACGGTAAGGCCGGCCGATCATCACGAGTTCCCCTCCGAGCCGTCGGGTTCTGGTAATCGTTGTTCCTCACAGGGCATCGTGGACTGGTATCGGTGTTGCAGATCGGTTCGGATGAATTAATGCCCTCCCCCAGTTGAGGACTGAACTACACAAAAAGGGGGAACGGCTAATATGGATGTCCAATATTCGGTCAGGGTGGTTTCCCGCCTGGTTAAGTGAATGGTGTTGTGCGTGCGAGGCCGCTCAGGCCTCTCGTCTTTTCGGCTTTTGCTGCAAGGATTTGACGCGCCGATTCAGGCTCGCGCGCACGGACCCTTTCTCCCCCGTGGATGCTATAGCTGTCCTTCCCAGACACGCGGGCTCACGGGCGGTACTCGCAACGCACGTTCCCTTTTTTTTGGGCCTTCACTGCGTTGTCGACGTTTCCCCCCGCGGATATCTTTGATCAATCCTTGGCCAACAACGGCTAAAACAACGGCTATGTAATTGTTCGTGTCGGCCCGCGCCTTCTCCAACGTCTCCGTCTTTAGCTTATGATCCAGCACCTCGCCCCAGCGCTCGAGGAAAAACTCCGTGGTGTCTGTTTCGTGACCGAGAACCTGGTTCTTTCTCGGCTCGCGTCGCCACTGCTCAGAGGCCGAACCAAGCACGGTCCCCGCAAACGAGACGTGGGCCTGGCTTGCGACGTAATAATAGGGCGCGCGCGCAAAGCTCGAGGCTCGAACCTCATGGGCTCACGTGAACGAGGCGGTGCGAAATGTTGGAGCTAGTGTTAGGATCAATTGTTTCACTTCCGTGTTCCAAGCTCATGATGGTACCGAGCGTCACCGAAAGGAGCTGCTTGCACCTCGGCGAGCTATGTAAGAGCCAGCGGGGTGAGTTTTCCGAGGCGGCGCGTCGGCGAAAGTGTGCGCGCCGCGCCGGACCTTGTCGGCGATTTTATGACGCTACTGGCTCCGACGCTTGTTTCCGTTGGCGTCGGGCCGCGCCGCTCGTGTCTTGTCTCTGGCCCGCGTCTCGTGTATTTTCTTCCGTCATCCCACTGCTTGAGACGCTTTACGGAAATCATGAAGTGAGCCCGCACTCCTATTCGCTTCTAATTATTACGCCCTGTGCACTAGTCAACACATCGAACTGATGCGGTGTACTTGCCATCCTCCCCTTCGACTCCGCTCCTCCCGTCCCCCCGCCTCACGGTTGACACGGTTGACTCACCCATCCTCCACTCGTCATTGCGCTCCTTGGCCATGCCTTCGATTAGTTTCATGACGGGCAACGCATCCGATCCCAAGACGAATCCGCTCAATCTTGATAACGTACGTTGTCAGCTGCGGGACCGTGTAGTGCTGGAGTCTTGCGAATCGAGCGAGCGGGACCTTCCCGAACTGGATCAGGGGCAAGCGGGAAAGTGGACGGAGCAACGGAGCTAATCCGGAGCTTTCGGTCGGCGGTCGGGTCCGGTTCTACAGATCCGCAAGACGTTGAATCGCTTGGAGGATACCATCATCTTTCGTAAGTACGCATACATCGTCCTCCCGCAAACCCCATACGTCGGTCCTAATCACGACAGCCCTCCTCCCAGTCTTGATCGAGCGTGCACAATTCGCGTACAACCCGCGCATGTACGACCCCACCGGCTTCGCGGATGTGCTCAAGCAGGACAATGGCTTCCAGGGAAGTTGGCTGATGTGGCTCTTCAAGGAGACCGAGTCGAGTCATGGTACGTAACGGGGTTCCCGCGCAGGAGGAGCTGGGGGAACAAGTTGATCTTATCTCTGCTCTCTTGACTCACCCGCCCCGGACATTTCTTCCTCGTACGGTCCACACTCTCGCAATGCGTCGATCACGTAGCCAAGGTTCGGCGCTATGATAGGTAAGCCTCGAGCGACAAGGATGCCGTCCGTATCGACCTCATCGCTGATCTCACTTCCGGTTTGCCCTCAGCCCGGACGAATACCCCTTCACCCCTCGCGAACTCCTCCCCTCCGCCATTCTCCCCCCTCTCGACTACCCACCCCTCCTCTACCCCAAAAGCATCTACAACGCCAACTCGCGCATCCTCAAGTTCTACGTCGAGGAAGTCGTCCCCGTCGTGACGATGCGCGTGACGAAGAGTCTGGGAAAGGAGAATGATGATGGGAATTATGGTTCGGCGGGAACGAGGGACGTCGAGTGCTTGCAAGCTATAAGCAAAAGGGTTCATTGCGGTACGTTCTTTTGTTTCGCTATTGGACGAATTACGCCTAGGTACAACGATCGGTGATCTTATACCACTCCTCTACGATTGGATTGGATCTTTTAGGCATGCTCGTCTCGGAATCCAAGTTCCTCGAGGCGCCTTCGTCCTTCATCCCTCATATCCTGAATCCCAACCCCGTCGAACTCGAAAGACTGATCACCAAACCGGCCGTCGAAGCCGCTCTACTTAAACGGCTCGAAAAGAAAGCGGCCTGGTACGGCGCCGAGCTCGGACCGGATGGGGAACCCATCCCGGCGATGGCCAAGGTCGATGTGCAGGATGTGGTCAGGCTCTATAGGGATTTCGTGATCCCGTTGACGAAGGATGTCGAGGTCGAGTATTTGTTAAAGAGGCTGGATGGATTGAGTGAGGACGAGATTGAGGAGTTGAGGAAGAGGGGTTAGAGAGAAGTGACCCGGGAGGGTTTTTCTTGGATGCAAAGAGGCGATCGGGCTTCGGCAGTTTGCGGTGATCAAGCCGTTTTTCTTGTTCTCTATACCTTTTTGTTTTTGTTTTTGTGTTTTATATGATCGATCTACTTCGTCCGTGCCGCCTCATTCGCGATGCGTTCTAACTCGAGAGAGCTTTTTGGGCACTTCCTTTCGGCGAGAACGTTCTCGCGCTCGACGTCGCTCGGCTTCTTTCAA
The DNA here is from genome assembly GCA_022506055.1 of Microbotryum violaceum. NCBI lineage: Eukaryota > Fungi > Basidiomycota > Microbotryomycetes > Microbotryales > Microbotryaceae > Microbotryum > Microbotryum violaceum. The sequence continues at coordinate 16,158 of JAKMXP010000008.1, read as the reverse complement.
GACACTCCCTCCTCACAGATGGAAGGAATATTCTACGGTGCATGAAGAGACCGAGTGTCGTTTGAGACACGAACAGAGAAAGTCCCCGGGTTGAATTACGACATACAGCGAGCGCGTGGCCAAAGGCGATACAAATACGAATAAGGTAAGGTGACCCGTGTGTGTGAGAGAGTGTGTGTTTTCAGCGGCAGGACAGGAGACAGATTATGGATTGAAAAGTGATGTTTTAGAAGATCATTTCGAGGCAGCAGCAACATGCCATCGCTCCCAGACTATGGCACGGAAAGTTTCGGATCAGGTTCGAGAGCCTCATCGAGAGATTTTCTTTGTTACAGAGGGAGAAAGAAACGCTTACAATGCGGCACAGCATCCACTTGCACCACTGCTCTGTTGCGGCTGTTGCACGTATACCATTTGCGGTTGCGACTGGCCGTCTGTGTGATCGATGCAAGGCCGGAATCAGCTACTACCCCTCTACGAACTATTCCCGTTGCCGCTCGCTTGACGTACAAGGCATCCCCGGCCCCGGTCCATACTGCTGCTGCTGCTGGCCCTGTGGCGGATAATACCCCTGTTGCGGCTGTTGAGGTGGGTGGTAGCCTTGCTGTTGCTGTTGGTGGTGTTGCTGGTACTCGTTTTGAGGCGGGTAGTATTGCTGCTGGCCTTTGTCGGACATCATCCCGCCGCCGCCACCGCCGTACGCGTTGGGGGGATGCTGCGGTTGGTTGTAGCCGTCTGCGCCGGAGGAAGTAAGGTGTTTGAGGTGTGATTGAGTACGTTGGCGAGGCGAGGTGAAGCGTGTGAGGTGGTGGCGTGTGGGGTTTCGGAGTGCGAATCAAGTCAGCCCAACGGTGCTACGTGCATGGCCTATTTGCCGATTCCTCATGGTTCACTCCTCGGCGGATCTGGACCACCCGTGACGCTGTGTACCGATCACTAGCTCACTCGCCGTCCTGGCCACCTCGCAGCCTCCTCGCCAGCGCGATGGCGTTGAACGATTCGACGTGAGCCTGCCACTGGCTTCGGCTTGGCATTCCTCCACTTGCAGTGTGCACCGACCGACCGCGCGATCGTCATCGAGCGAGATCAAGGGAGGAGAAACCACTTCGTGCTCGTACCAGAGCAGACGTGAGATGGAGACAACTCACAGTATTGCTGACTGGCCATAGCTGTAATCCGGAGTGCGACGAGGGTGAGAGGTGTAAGCCAGGAAGAAACGAGGCATCAACGATCGGAAGCGGGCTGCGGAACCGCCGCCGCGCCGCGCCTCGGCCGCTTCGGTTCCGTAAAAGCCGAATCGGGCCCGGTCGTGGCACCAGATTCTCGGCGAATTATGCCGAGCTTGCGGGTGGTAGCGACAATTCAGGCAGTGCTACCGGGGGTTGAACGGAGGTCAAGAGTAGGAGGTCTGGAGGGGGGGTGAGGCATTTCAAGTATGATTTGAAGAAACGGGCCGAGCTGTGTGCGAGGGCCACTGGTACTTGTTCCTCTGGTAAAGTCTTCGGCACCGCTGCGAAAATCCAAGATATAGGGCGGCACGGGCGACTTCGAGAAGTGGCAAGAAAACGATTAGCTGCCACACCGGGCGTCGACGAAAATCAAATAGGAGTTCAGCAGCCGTATACGTAGGCAACTATCAGTTTGATGAGATTTCGCCGACGTGAACTACTAGTACTTGATCTAGTCTATCGGTATTGGAGCTCGGCTGCACGCGGTGCTTCTACTTTCCTTGAAGCGCTCAGCTCGTTGCCGAGCCTAGCTGTAGTCAAATTGCAAGTCTCCACACGCAATCCAACAAGCGAGAACACTTGAAGAATTAAGTTGAGCGTGATGCCCGCAAGACTTGAATTTTAAAGGTTACCGACACTGGGTGACACCCGCTCTGACTCGTGGACCGTGACGGCGAACCTGCGCCGCCGCTGTCGAACCGATGAAAGAGCGACCGACGAACTCCATAATGAATGCGGTCACGCGCGTTCTTTCAGTAATCAGATAAAGCGGCAAAGTTGATGTAGGTATGGAAGGAGGGGTGCTTGTTCGCGATCAAGTTGCGCGATAATCGCAAGGTGATGAACGGAGTCTTATTGAAAAGGGGAGCAACTTATGCCAGCAGCCAACTCAAATCGAAACTTTCCAGAAAGAACTACGACTCCTCAACAGCGAGTCGACGCTGACTTGGCCTTGTCGAAGTGTGGTCTGATCAAAACTCGACATCGTTCACAGCTGCAGTACTTCAACACGCTGTTCATCATCGTACGATCATCCGCCGCTTAAAGGGCGCCGATCGCGGAAGCATTCGCGGCCCTTCAAACCGCCGAGTGTCGCGACAGTGGCCGAAGTAGAGACGAGGTCGGAGGAGGACAGGTTTGTATCTGCATCGCCAGTTCCCGGAGTAGCAACGTTTGCAGCATGTGTCGCTTTCACGCTCAGAATTTTGGGGGGAGATTCTGCCGACCGAGCGCTTTCAAGCCGAGATTGATTTCGAGTTTGCTGAACGGCACGGATTGGGGTCCTTCTTTTGAAACATGCACATGCAATCAATTGATGCGCTAACTCCAAGTCCCCGCTCCAGAAAAAGTCTTACGACTGGATCGTGAAGATCCCCGCAGTGCAACTTTGTGCCTGCAGATCGGGGCCCCGTCGATTGATTCCACGCTCGTGACTGTCCGCGTGGTTCCGCCGCCGGTTTCTGTGCGCGTTCTAGTCCCGTTCTGCCCCTGTGCGACGCGACCAAATAGGCGCGCGACTGTGTTCGGCGGTTGACGCATCCCAGCATCTCCCCGCGTTCTCCCAGCATTCTCCCAGCGCTCTCCCGGCATCTCCCTCGACCACGCTTGAACAGTCGCACCTCCACATGGCGCGGCGCACTTCGACCTCCTCCTCGTCGACGTGCGGGGTTAATGTCGATGTCGACTCTATGAGCCCGAGTGCTGGCGAGCCGACGGGACGTGGTCGACGCATTCGCAGGCCGACTCGACGTGACGACGAGCTGGTACAGCCCAGCACCACAAGGAGGGCGCTGACTGCGGCTGCGACAGGGACCGCGGTACAGCCTTTGCCGACGGCTGGGACGACCAAGGCCAAGAGGGGCAGGCCGAGGAAAGTCGTTGTCCCACCTCAGGAGCAGCAGCAGCCGTCGATGGAGCGGCTCGACGGTGACGACGACGACGGGCACGGGCACGACTCGCAGGCAACGGTCATGTCCGCTGCGACCGTCGCCCAACAACCCGTCGAGATGGCCGACCTCACCAAGCCCATCGTCGAGGACGTACTCGCGCCGATGCTCGACCCTTCACCGTCGTCGCCTCCTCCTCCTCCTCCTCGACCTGCGCGCCCTGGCCCTGTCCCTGTCGACATCGCAACACAGCCCAAACGATCCGTTACACCATCCTCACCACCCCCGCTCATCAAACCGACAGAGGTTATCATACTACCCGCGACCTCGTCCTCGCAACCGGACCTCGAAGATGCAGCGGCCGTACCCAAGCCCATCGCAAGAGCTCGTCCTCCTGCACCGCGCCCACAACCTTTTGCGCACTCCCACCACCACGACTCGGATTCAGACGAGGTCGACGACTTTTTCATGAGGAGGAGACCCGCACCTACGCCTTCGAGGGCTCCAAATAGTTCGGCTGCGGCGGGAGCGAAGGGTAGGAGAGCACCGATGAGGAGACCGGCTGGGGGGGCACTTGACCACTCGGCCAGTTTGGATCCCGAGTCGGCGAACGCTAAAGCTGGGCCTTCGACGAGTGAGTGCATCAGAGTGCTTCATGTGCATCCGCTGTTTTTCGTTTGACAAAGTGGTGTGTGTGTGTGTGTGTGTGGTCTAGGTAAATTACCAGCGGAGAAACGCATCTCGCTTCGAGACACCTCGACACCACCTCCTCTGCCTTCCGAATCGTCGTCGTCGTCGTCGTCGTCGTCCTCCTCTTCCGATATTGAATTCATCGAGGATCTCGGAGACCCGGCACTCGACTTTGGCATTCGCAAAATCAACCTGCCTTCCTGGGCTAGGCAGCCCTCACCGGGGAAACTGAACGGCAACAAAAAGAGGGATCGCTCAGTCTCGACCATACCACCGGCCGAGGCAAAGGGGAAACGGAAAGGCAAGGCAAGGGCCGAGAAAAGGGACAGTAGTAGTGACCGTTTCCTTTTCGCGGGGGACGAAGGAGCGGATGATGTGGGAGCCAGAAAGAGGAAGAAGAAGGAGGAGGGGAGGAGTGGGGATAGTTCGTGTACGGGCAGGAGCAGGAGTCAAAGTCGCAGCTTGACGCCGCCGGAGGAGGTTTCGAGTGAGGTGTTGCAGCAGATTCTGCGTGCGGCTCAGTGAGTGCTCGAAAACTGAAAACTGACGGGCACGGTACTGGCTCTGGGCTCTCGCTAACAAAACTCGTTCTCTCTCTCTCTCTTTGCATAGTGGCGAACTTGGCGCGTCGCTCACCTTCAACTCGTCCCCTTCAAAAGACGACGAGCGCTCACGCCACTCGTCCGTTGACTCCGTCGATGCCGACGTACCTCCCGAGATGCACGAACTACGTTCAAAACACTTTCTCCGCGCCCCGACGCAGGACCCCCCGGGCGCCAGTCGTAGCAGCGCACACGAAGTCGACGTCGTCGGCGCAGCTTCGGAAGCGATCGTGCTGGTGATTCGGTTCGCGCTCGAACCAGACCTGACGGCTTCGGCGAGCGCGACGCTGTGGACTGAACCCTGGTTGATGAAACTCGGTTCGAATGCGCAGTTTGGTGAGGTGTTTAAGACTATTTCGGGGAGGTATGCGGTCAAGGAGCAGGATTTGGTCTTGACGTTTCGAGGGAGGCGCGTCTATCGGTTCGGGACGCCGAGGAGCTTGAAGATGTGTGGTGGGGGGGAGCAGAATGAGCTGCGGGCTTATCGGGTCGAGCTGTGGGAGCAAGTCGAGGAGTTGAGGAGGAGGAGGGTCGGGGTCGAAGCGGAGCGAGAGAGGGCGGTGGAGAATGGTCGGGCGAGGCTGGGTGGGGAACAGCTGCTGCTGAGCGAGGGAGACGACAGAGATGGGGTCGAGGTCCTGGGCCTCGGTACGAGCAACGGTCAAGTGGCCATGCGATCTTCACCTCTCCCGGATTTTCATTCATCGACAACGCGAGCTCGAGAACCCGATTCGCCCGATCAGGATCAGCTCGTCCGTCTCACCGTTCGAGGAGGCCCCAAATCTTCCTTTGGTTTCGCCGTCAAGCCGACGTTTCCGCTACGCAAGGTGTTGGCGTGGTATTGCAAGAAGGAAGGGATCGTAGATGCTAAAAGGATAGCGGGGATGTCGCTCCAATGGGACGGGGAGAAGTTGGATTTGGAGCAGACCGTCGCAGATATTGACGAATTCGAGGATGAGGATACGTTGGACGTCAAGGGCTGAAGTGGGGAGGCTAAAGGGGTCATTTTGTCGGTGTGGGCTATTACCCGTGTGAATGTGAACGATGTGCATCTTTAATTCAGTTGTTCTGGTCTGTGCGGTGCTATGAGCGAGAGCTAGCTCGATGTAGTTTACGGAGTTGGAGGCGAGAAGAGCTAGCTCGATCTATTTTACAGAGTTGGTGGGCAATTGGGTCTTGTTCCTCTTTGCATTATCTTGTCATTGCAGTCCGGATCCGAGACCGCACCCGACGGTTGCTACGAGCAAGAAAAAAAGTGGCGTCAAACGATAGACTTAACCTAGAAGTTAAAAAATTCTCCCTTTCTGCTTCCGATCCTACGCCTCCTCCAGCGCATCCGCAACCTTCTCCGACGACTCGGTCAACTCCTCCGGGTCGTTCTTCTTTTCTGTTGCGGCACCGTCGGAGGAAGACTTGGCCTCGGCGGCGTTGATCTTCTTCTCGACCGCGGCGACGCGTTCTTTCGTCACGCGGTCTTGGTTGTCGACGAGGTACTTTTTCTTCGTTTCCAAGGCTTCGATCGTCGACGGCACGTCGGAGAGGGTCAGAGGGGCGGGGATACCGAGGGTCAATAGGGCTGAGAGGGTACCGAAGGGAAGGTTGAGGGCTTGTGACGAGGACGAGGAGGAGGAGGAGGAGGGGGTATCGTCTTCGGTCGGGACGCCGTTCGTTGCAGCGGACTTTTTGGCGTTGTTGCCGCCCTTCTTCTTCGACTTGCCCCCGAAACCACCCCACGACTCTTCCTGTTGATCACTCTTTTTCTTCAACGCGACCGCACCCGCGGGCGGACCGTCTTCGACCTTTCTCAATTCCAAAGCCTTGACGCCGGCGATCGCCGAACGCTCGTACAAAGGCGTCGAGGTACCCAAAGTCGGGTTCGAAGAGGCGTTCCCGATGCGCTTGTTGAACGAGTCGACGAGGTTACGGCAGTCCTCGATCTCGCGTTCAAAGGCCGGGGCCTGCGCTTCTTCGAGCAGGCGGAGGTTGATCTCGTTGCGCTTGGCGTCTTCGTTTGCTTTGCGCTCGGCTTGGAAGCGCTCTTGACGTTTTTGCCGGTCGTCATTCATTTTTTGGTCTAGAACAATGCACCAAGGGGTCCGTAGGCCGGGGGTCAGGACAGGTGAAGAGACGATTCAAAGGGCGTCGCCGACTCACAGTACTTGTCGTTGGCCTCCTTGTAAGCGATCGCCGAGGCCTTCTTCTTGGCATAGACCTCGTCCAACTGCTTCGAAATGGCATTCCGCTCGTCGAACAAGGCGTCCCGCCCCTTGGAGACCTCGTCGTGCTGCTTGTTGATCTCGTCCAGCTCGGCGCGGACCTCGTTGACCTTGTCCTGGTTCGCCTTGTTTTCGGGCGAGTCCATCGTCGCGCGAATCTCGTCAATTTGCTTCTTGTCGTCGTCGATCGCGGCCTGTTGCGCCGAGAAGGACTCGACGTTCTTGCGCGCTTTTTTCAGGTTCGAAATTTCTTGGAGCGCCTTTTTTTCGTCGACTAGCTTCATCGTTCCGGATTCGACTTGACGTTCGAGGGATCTGCAGAGGGGAGCAGTGCGGGTCAGAGGCAGAGAACAAACAGAGGGCAAGGAAGGATAGAGGGCTCACTTGATCTGGGCATCGACGTCGGTGACGGACTTGAACGGTGCCTTGGATTTGGCGGCTTGCAACTCTTTAATCTGCGATGGGACAAGCGAGGGTGAGAGAGAACCCCCCGGAACACCGGCGACGCTTTCCCTCTTGGCATCGACGGACCTTGTTGGAAACGGCATCCTGCATCGATTTCAACTGCTCCAACGTCTTGCCCCGTCCACCCCTGAGTTTTTGCGATTCGGCGCGGAGGGTATCGAGTTGGGCACGGAGGGCGATTTTTCGGTCTTGGTGCGGTCCTTTGCCCGACGCGGCGGCGATGCGATTCCGCACGTCGGTCTGGCAGGCCGGATCTTTGGAAGGGTCAGTATCTGGTATGCGCGCGGTGGGAGTAGAAGAGAGAAGAGAGGAAGGAGGGTACGCACGGACTGGAGCTGGAGGGCGTCGATCTGGGCCTTGAGCGCTTGTTGCTCCTTGTCGAAGGCGTTCTTGTCCGGTCGACCGGAGCGGTGTTCGGCCTGAGCGCGGGATGAAGATGTGGACGACTCAGTCAGGGGCGGACTTGGGACATGCTATAACGGAAAGGAGAAAGGAGAAAGGAAGCGGGGACCAGCTCGCACGGGCACGAGCACGAGCACGCTCGGATCGCATCTCTTCTTGTGGGGTCGCGCGCACGAAAACGCACCTTGTCATCCGCAGACTTGTCCACGGTCGTCACGGTCGGATCCCGGCCTTTAGGAACGGCGGAGAGGGCCGGTTGGGAGGCGAGCCTCTTCTGAGCGGCGAGCGCTTTCTTGGTCGGTTTCGTCTCTGCCGCGCCGACGACCCTGCAGAGGGAGAGAGAAAGGAGAGAAGGGGTCAGGGTCAGGGTTAGGGTGGAGGGGAGAGTAGGGGAAAAAAGAGAGGGGCAACTTGCATTTTGGAAGCAAGAGTGGAGGGGAGAGTGGGGAGGGGGGGAGAGAGAGGGAGCGAGAGCGAGACACTGCGCGACCGACAGCAGACACGTGAACCGGTCTCAGCTCTGACTAGAAGTCGCGCCTGTTAGTATTTCCCATAACGAGACCATTAGAAGCGCGAAGCTGGTGGCCGCCCCTTCCCGCCCGCTTCCCGCTTCCCGCTCGCCCGCTTCCCGCTCGCTGTTGCCTGCTGTTGCCTGCTGTTGCTGCTTTGTCGATCCACCCACCCACGCACACCCACGCACACCCACGCACACCCACGCACACCCACAACACCTCTAACACCTCTCCTCTCCTCTCCCTCTCCCTCTCCCTCTTCACCACCATGTTGGCCCGAACAGCTGCGCGCACCTTGCTGCGATCACGCAATGTGAGTCCCTGTAATCTGTAATCTGTAATCTGTAATCTGTAATCTGCTCTGTGGGCTTGTTGAGCGCGCGCACGGAGCGGAGCCACTCGGAGCGACGACGGCGACGACGACAACGACCGCCCACCTTGCAACACGGCTCCTACTCCTCCTCCTCCCACACGATCACCCCTGCCGATCGCCAGCCGCAATAGTGTCCCCGGGCATGTGTGTATGGTGCGCACCCACTGCGCTGGCGTGTAGCCACCCACGCCGCCCGGAGCGACCTCGAGCGCCCGCGTCAGCCAGCACGCAAACCGAGCCCGCCCACCCACACCAACCACTACACCTTTCACCAGTCCCTTCACTGACACCCATCCCCACACCCTGACTCGGCCAGCTCATCGGTGCACGCTCGTTGGCCACGGCCGTGTCGTCGCCGCTGACCCAGATCTCGACCCTGCCCAACGGGCTCACCGTGGCGACCGAGGCCCATCCTCACGCCTCGACCGCAACCGTAGGCGTCTGGATCGACGCCGGCTCCCGTGCCGAGACCGACAACACTTCCGGAACGGCCCACTTTCTCGAACACATGGCCTTCAAGGGCACCTCCAAGCGCTCCCAGCACCAGCTCGAGCTCGAGGTCGAGAACTTGGGCGCCCACCTCAACGCCTACACCTCGCGCGAGCAGACCGTCTACTACGCCAAGTCGTTCCGACACGACGTCCCCAACTCGGTCGAGATCATCTCTGATATCCTACAGGCGTCCAAGCTCGAGTCCAGTGCGATCGAGCGCGAGCGCGACGTCATCCTCCGCGAGCAAGAAGAGGTCGACAAGCAGTTGGAGGAGGTTGTCTTTGACCATTTGCACGCCGTCGCGTTCCAGGGTGCGTGCAGAGCATAAAAACCGTTGGGGCTAGTACACCCGTGCTGATCGTGCATTCCGGTGGGGTGCGGCGGTCGATTCTGTGCAGGCCAACCGCTCGGCCGAACGATCCTCGGCCCCAAGGAAAACATCCTCTCGATCCAACGCGACGACCTCGCGTCCTACATCAAGACCAACTACACCGCCGACCGCATGGTCCTCGTCGGCACCGGCGGCGTCGAGCACTCGGCGCTCGTCGACCTCGCCCAGCAGCACTTTGGCTCGCTGCCCGTCTCGGCGAACCCGATCCCGCTCGGCGGCGCGAATTCGTCGACGCAGACCCACCCTGGCAAGGCTCCGTCGCAGTTCGTCGGATCCGAAGTGCGAGTGCGCGACGACACGATGGCGACGGCCAACTTTGCGATCGCCGTCGAGGGGGTCGGCTGGAACTCGCCCGACTACTACCCGATGCTGGTGATGCAGTCCGTCTTTGGCAACTGGGACCGCTCGCTCGGCTCAGCGTCGTTGCTCTCGTCCAAGCTGTCGCACATCGTCGCCGAGAACAACCTCGCCAACTCGTTCATGTCCTTCTCCACCTCGTACTCGGACACCGGTCTCTGGGGGATCTACTTTGTTTCCGAGAACCTGATGAACCTCGACGACCTGACCCATTTCACCTTCAAGGAATGGCAACGCATGTCCACCTCGCCAGCGGAAGGGGAGGTCGAGCGCGCCAAGTCGCAGCTCAAGGCTTCGCTCTTGCTGGGTCTCGACGGTACGACCGCCGTCGCGGAGGACATTGGTCGTCAGCTCATCACCAGTGGGAAGAGGTTGACGCCCAAGGAGATCGAAGCCGCGATCGACCGGGTCGACATCGCCGAGATCCAGAGGGTCGCGCAAAAGTATTTGTGGGATAAGGATCTCGCGCTCGCTGCGGTCGGACGGGTTGAAGGTTTGTTGGATTACTCGAGGATGCGCGCCGGGATGAGCTCGTTGCTCTGGTAGATGTCGAAAGAACGCTTTCGAGTTCAAGTGTAGATGCGTTGTGGGGAATGAAATCGAAGGGCCATGATATGTGTCAGGGGGTGTCATCGAATTGATCTATGGTGAAGAGAGTCTTTGGGATTTTAGTGACAGTGCCCTCAGTCACCCGAGCTTCTCTGCGATTGCACCGAGCCCGCTCGAAATCTTGTCTGCGCTCTCGTACAGAGTCGCCCCAGCAAAACTAATAGGCGAATTCTCCCTCCTTTATTTCGAGGGCATTCAGGCCCCTTCTCGCCGGAGAGAGAGTGGCGTGCGAACCCCGTCGTCGCTCGCCGAGCTTTGGACCTTCGCCGAGCGCACTCGTCATCTCGCTCTCGCCAGTCCTCGCCCGTCAGGCGCCCTCACTCTCAAAGCTCCTGGGCGATACTGATCACTTGCGCTGTGCGCCTTGGACCAAAATCACCGGCGTGCTTGATCGATCTGACCGGGCTTGCGTCGAGTGTTGCCTCTCGAGGGTCGTCACTCCCCGAGACGTTGCGTGGGGCCGTGCCGACGAGCGAGTGAGCGTGCCACAACGACTACGGCTACGACTACGGCTACAAAACATCTGCTGCCACACCGCTTCAAAGGGTTCCTCGTTCTGAACGAGTTTAAAGTACAACCCCTCGCGCTGCCCCCCCCTCGTCGGACTGTACCATGTCGTTCAAATTCGAATGGCCCCAGTTCAGTCCCGAGTTTTACGAATCGGCCAAAGAGATCCTAGCCCAGGTGCGTTCGCGACCCGATGAAAAAAACGACTTGGTTGATCGTGTGCGATAGCCAGCTTCCCTCATCGCCGTCGCGACTGATCTCACAGGCACTCAACAAGGGCGAGACTCCGCCGATCATCGCCGACAGGATCGAGGTGAAGGAGTTGGACATGGGCACCATCGTACGTTATCGACGTACTCGGTTCATCGTGCAGCTTTGTCTGACAAAATGAATTACGGTCGTTTTACACAGCCCCCCGAGCTGGAGATTCTCGAAATCGGCGACCTTTCGACCGATCGCTTCAGAGGCATCTTTCGCTTGAGTTACTCTGGCGATGCGCACATCGTGCTGCAAACCAAGGTCCAGGTCAGTTGGAGCGCAAGAGGCAAAAGTAAGCCCAGAAAAAAAGAGCTTTGACTAATTTCGCACGGCCTCGTATCGACGACAGGCGAACCCACTCAACGTCCCCCGCCCCGCGCTCGACATCCTCGGTACCCCTCGCATCCTCTTTGCCGCCGCTCCGCTCGTCGTTCCCATGACCTTGCGCCTTTCCAACCTCTCCCTCAGAGCGATCGTCGTCCTCGTCGTCTCGAGGCAAAAGGGTATCACGCTCGTGTTCAAGAACGACCCACTCGAAGCGGTCAACGTCTCGTCCTCGTTCGACGGCGTCGTCACCGTCGCCGGTTACATTCAACGCGAAATCGAGGCGCAATTGAGGGAAGCGTTTCGGTCCGATTTACCGAGCGTGATTCATCGTTTATCGCAAAAGTGGTTGTCCGGGGAGGTTAAAACTGCTTCGGAGGGAGCGGCGATGCCCGGTTGTTTCAAGACGAGGGGAATGCAGAATGGGTTCAGTAAGGAGGCGATGATTCAGACCCGTACGACGGTCGGCACGGGGGAGAAGATGAGGACCAGTGCGCTGACGACGAGGTTGGGCGATTTGAATTTGGACGTCGATAAGGCTGAAAGCGTCGAGTATCGTTCGGAGGGAGGCGCGATGAGTTATACGACGCTGGGAGGGGGAGAGCGGCATTCGGAAACGAGCAGCGGTACGCAAGGTACGCACGATCGAACGGCGGCGGGTACGCCGAGGAGGAGGCCGAAAGCCCATGCGAGATCGAATTCGTTCGCACCTTCGTCGGCGTCGATCTTGGACGTGCTCGATTCGGTGCCCGAGTCGATCGAGAATTACGACCCGACCTACGGACTACGACCCGAGTCGGCACCGCAGAACACGGGCTTTGCGAATTATGAACGCGTTGTTCGGACGGGCAGGAGTGGGAGAGGATTGGGGGACGTGTTGGACGAGGAAGCGGAAGAAGACGCCGACTCGTTCGACTTTGAAATCGTTGGGATGTCCGATCTCGACGACGTCTGCGATAACAAGTGGGGAAGTGGGGGTGCGCATCTCGATCGACTTCACGGCTACGACGATGAGGAAGACGACGGTCTCGAGTTCGACGAGTTGGATCCCGACCACCCTCGACATCGGTACGAGACGATCCCTGCAGTCGGAGGTGGGACGATCACTCGACCTCGCGTTTTTCACACCCAGTCGCAGATGCGGACTCGAACGTATAGTCAGGGCTCATTGACGGCGCACGGGAGTCCCTCGACGACGGCCGCGACCGCTCGAGCTCGATTGGGGCGCGTCTCGACCGAATCGATCGCGAGCGATCCGTTCGGTTCGCCACCTGATCATCCGTCTCATGGAGGTGGCGTGTTGGACACGTTGCAACTTTATGGAGCGGGGACGGCTTCGATCGCGGGTGCATCTTCGGCTCGGTTCCCGTTTCCGAAACTGTCTTCGTCAACGTCGGCCGCGAATCAAAAGCAGGTGCATCCTTCGTTGCCGAGGTCGTCGTCGGCTCCGAATGTAAGGAGGGGCGTGTTCCAGGCACATCGATCAGCATTGTCGTCGCAGCTTTCAATGAGTGGGGGATACTCGTCGCCGCCTTCTTCCATCACGTCACCGATCATGATCGGGGAAGGGCCCGACGAAGAAGGGGAAGAAGCGCTCGTTTACCCGCCGACTCGACCCACGCCGATCGATCTGCTGTCGTGTTCACCTTCGTCGATCCTCAACGATTCGTACGACGACGATCTGCCGATCACGCTCAACCCTGCCCACAATGAGCAGTGCGGTCATTTGACGACGTTGAATCATTCGAATTACACGCTCTCGCCGTTTACGAGAAACCACGAGCACTTTACGGCACGATCGACGCCGTATGGGAATGTGCGAGGCAAGACCGAAGTGGGGGAGATCGCGAGTTTGGGTGATGGGGCCAAGTCGATGATCCCGATCGGGATTTCGAGGGAAGCGAATTCGGGTGCACCGATCAAGGCCAAGCGGAAGAGGGTGCATCGGATTGCGGCTGCGGCAGCGGTCAGGCCTGAACAGTCCATCTCGAGTGGGATCTCGTCCGGTGCGGGATCGACCGCATCATGGTCGAGGTCGAGGGTCTCGCCGCCGATGATAGGGGAGAGAGGGATCAGATCGTCGAATGGGTCTGTGAGTGGGAAGAGGTGGGGTGCGGATGGGATGAGCACGCCTGGATTGGGGTGTGGTGGGGGGAGAATGAGGGTCGGCCGCGCACCGTCGGAATTGAGCGATTATTTCCCCAGCATGTCCGACTTGGGGAGGAGGAGTGGAGCGGTGAGGAGGTGAGGGAGCCGGATGATTTTTGAACGTTCTGTTGTTGTAATTTTGATGAAGAGATTTCACCGATGTCGTTGCATGCTGAAAAAAGCGATGTTATTGAACTCGAGCGAGTCCGAGTCGGGGCAAAGACTGGCCGAGATGAGGTTGATGAGAGCTCATCGATCATCGTCGTCCTTCGCCTTCGCTCTTGCCCACTCGCTCGCCTCGATCATCTACGATCTTCCGTCGCAGCCATGTCAGCGCTCGCTCGTGTTCCTACTCCCTCTGCTCTTCGGGTGATCCAACATGGGATTCGATACCCCCGCTGTGCTTGTACGTGTGCGGTGCGCCCCCTTGCCGCACCGCAGCCTCCTCATCATCGCCGCACGTTCATTGCTGCCCCACTTCGAGCGCGCGACCCGGCATCAACCTCGACGTCCCAGCTTGCCCCGGAGCCACCCGCGCGCTCAGTATCGGCGAGGAGGGCGTTTCTGTATGTTCCCGGATCGAACGTCAAGATGTTGAGGAGTGCGTTGAGCAAGGGGACCAGCGACGCGTTGATCTTGGACCTCGAGGTCGGTGCCCAACCCAGTCCAGGTGCGGTCAATGTAAGCACTGCTTCGATCACTGATCCCCATTCGGTCCTTTCAAACAGGACTCGGTTGCGACGGGCCAGAAAGGAGCGGCGAGGCAGAATGTGTTCGAGTGAGTAGTGGTTCGTGATCGCCGGTGATCGGCTGCAAAAGTGGGGGCACAAAAAGTGGGGGCAATCCCGACCGGGTGCGATCGACCGAGGACATGCGACGCAGCGATTCGGCGTGTTACAGACGCTCAGTTGGATCAACTATTTTGTCTGCTTTCTGGTAGTTCACTCCAATCGGCCGACTCGACCCGATCGCAGCTGTTCGTGCGCATCAACTCCCCCACTCGCTCCTTTGGCCTCGATGACCTCCAAGTCGTGCTCAAATCGTCCAACCTCCAAGGCATCGTCATCCCCAAGGTCGACACCGTCAAAGACGTCCAAGTCGTAGATCGTTGCATCTCGGAGCATGGCTTGGAAACGACAAAGCATCGGATCAAACTCGTCGTCTCCGTCGAGTCGCCGCTCTCGTTGATGAACCTCAAGGAAATCGCAACCTCCTCCAACAGGATCGACGCCTTGCTCTTTGCTGCAGAAGACTATTGCGCCTCTTCCAACATCATTCGCACCGAATCGAGGCAGGAGATGCTCGTTGTCCGATCACAAATCGTCGCCGTCGCCAAGGCGTTCGGACTCGGCGCGATCGATCTCGTTCGCACGGCGTACAAGGGGGAGACGGCAACGCAGGGGTTGAAGGAAGAGGCAACCGAGGGTCGAAGGTTGGGCTTTGATGGCAAGCAGTGTATTCATCCGAATCAAGTCGAGACCGTGCAAAAGTGCTTCACCCCTTCCGAGAAAGGTGAGCGAGCACCCGCGCGAAAATTGGGCGGAGGTGGGAGCGTTGTTGCTGAAACGTTTTACATGCGCGACAGACATCGAGCGAGCGACTAGAATACTCGAACAGTACAATGTTGCGTCTTTAGGCGGAGCAGGTGCTTACGGGTTGGTCGGGGAGGATGGCAACTCGGCGATGATTGATGCTCCAATGGTCAGTTCAATTGAGGACGTTCCGCGCTGATCAAGGTGGACACTCAGTAGTACCCGTGCAGTGCTCTGATTTCGCTTTCAAGCTCTCTTCATAGCTTCTGCAAGCAGAGAGAATACTAGCTCAGGCAAAGGCTGCTGGAGTGCTTCCATGATGGGTGGAGGAGGAGGTGGAGGCTGTAAAGAATCCAATCATGCCTGATTCTCGCTTGATAATGTTTACTTCTTGTGCCACTACTTCACTTGCATATAGCCAAGCTCCCTCACCTTTTTAGTCTTTATCCTTTGCCTGCCTGATCCCGGCGCCTGATTGAGCCTCGATTGACTCGTTGGCTTGCGAGTCGCGCGCCTCACTGGTGCTCGTCTCTCTTTCTTATCCGACGATCTTCCATCCTCAATCTTGCGCTCGTACTCAAACCCTTGAGTCGGGATTCAGTCCTCCAACCTTCTGATAGGTTATGAGACCCAAAGCCACCAGCAAAGCTTCTACAGCAGGCCCACGTGACCTCCCACCACCCTTGCCCCCTCAATCGCTCCCCTCAGCCAAAGACTCCGAATCCCCTTCTCCTATCACCGTTTCATCCTCTCTCCTCGCTCGGATCCCGCTTGCTTACGTATCCTTGATGGTGCGTCCGCATTTCAGCTCCCCTGATGTTCCACAGTAGTTGAGACCTGACGCTCGAGGATACAATCACCTCGTCGTCGCAGATTTTCAATCGAGGGGAGCGAGACAGCGAGAGCGAACAGCTTGCTTTGAGCCAAGTGTTGGTTTGCATGGCGACGTGTGGTGAAAATTACGGTGGAAATTGAATTTCTGAGAAACTTTCCGCCCACGCCTTCGGTGAGACCGGTGGGTAAGATTACGATGGAAAATCACGAAGGTGCTTTGCGCAGCGATATGTATTCGATTTTTCATGCGCGTCGGCCCAAAAATGGCTCAGGATGGGTTAGGGTTAGGGTTAGGGTTAGGGTTAGGGTTAGGGTTAGGGTTAGGGTTAGG